>CANSNZ010001469.1:952500-2340000 GCA_947646795.1 Beta lomatogona | reverse complement strand
ATTATTTATTATTTATTATTTATTATTTATTATTCATTATTTATTATTTATTATTTATTATTTTGTTATTTATTATTTATTCTTTATTATTCATTATTTATTATTTATTATTTATTATTTATTATTTATTATTTATTATTTATTATTTATTATTTATTATTTATTATTTATTATTTATTATTTATTATTTATTATTTATTATTTATTATTTATTATTTATTATTTATTATTTATTATTTATTATTTATTATTTATTATTTATTATTTATTATTTATTATTTATTATTTATTATTTATTATTTATTATTTATTATTTATTATTTATTATTTATTATTTATTATTTATTATTTATTATTTTTTTATTATTTATTATTTATTATTTATTATTTATTATTTATTACTTATTATTATTTTTTATTATTATTATTCATTATTCTTTATTATTATTTATTATTTATTATTGATTATTTATTATTGATTATTATTTATTATTATTATTCTTTATTATTATTATTATTATTTATTATTTATTATTATTATTTATTATTTATTATTTATTATTTGTTATTTATTATTTATTATTTATTATTTATTATTTATTATTTATTATTAACAATTTATTATTTTTTATTTTTTATTTTTTATTTATTATTTTTTATTTATTATTTATTATTTATTATTTATTATTTATTATTTATTATTTATTATTTATTATTTATTATTTATTATTTATTATTTATTATTTATTATTTATTATTTATTATTTATTATTTATTATTTATTATTTATTATTTATTATTTATTATTTATTATTTATTATTTATTATTTATTATTTATTATTTATTATTTATTATTTATTATTTATTATTTATTATTTTTTTATTATTTATTATTTATTATTTATTATTTATTATTTATTATTTATTATTTATTATTTATTATTTATTATTTATTATTTATTATTTATTATTTATTATTTATTATTTATTATTTATTATTTATTATTTATTATTTATTATTTTTTTATTATTTATTATTTATTATTTATTATTTATTATTTATTATTTATTATTTATTATTTTTTTTTATTATTTATTATTTATTATTTATTATTTATTATTTATTATTTATTATTTATTATTTATTATTTATTATTTATTATTTATTATTTATTATTTATTATTTATTATTTATTATTTATTATTTATTATTTATTCTTATTATTTATTCTTATTTATTATTTATTATTTATTATTTATTATTTATTATTTATTATTTATTATTATTATTTATTCTTATTTATTATTTATTATTATTATTAGTATTATTATTATTATTTATTATTTATTAATTATTATTATAAAATAATACTCCCTCCGGTTCCTAAAGATCTTCCTTGTTACTGTTCCTACAGATACCAAGGAGGATTAATTGATGTGGGGTCTAGGGTGGATAAATTATAATAAAGTAAGATCATAGAGGAGAGAGAGGGTAATAAAGTATAATAAAGTAAGATCATAGAGGAGAGAGAGGGTAATAAAGTATAATAAAGTGCAATTGTGGACCCATATAATAGTGACATGAGAGGGTAAATAGGGAAATTTATTTTGCCAAATAAGGAATAAAGCAAAAGAGGGAAGATCTTTTGGAAACGCACTTAAACGGAAAGAGGGAAGATCTTTAGGAAACGGAGGGAGTAATAAGTATTGATAATATTATGTTAATATTTATTGATTATTATAATAATATGTATTGATAATATTATATTAATACAGTTTAGTTCAGAAAAAATAAGTTCAGTTCAGCAAAAATAAGTTCAGTTCAGCCAAAATAAGTTCAGTTCAGCAAAATTAAGTAAAAATAAGTTCTGTTCAGTAAAAATAAGTTTAGTTCAGCAAAAATAAAATAAGTTCAGTTCAGTTCAGCCAAAATAAGTTCAAAAGAACATGGCCTAAGCTGCAAGATGACAAATCCACGATGCAAAACAGTGGTGTTACGTTGGGGGCTTTGTCATCATAGTATACAAGTAGAAAGGATAGAACAATTGTTGAGACAATGAAGTCTTACTACGGGTTCATTGAAGAGATATTAGAACTTGACTATGATGACTTTAAGATTCCGCTCTTCCGATGCAAGTGGGTTGATATTCGTCGTGGTTTAAAGAAGGATGAACATGGCTTTTTTACATTAGTCAATTTCAGCCGGTTGGGGCATCATGAAGATACTTTCATATTGGCATCACAAGCAAAACAAGTTTTCTACATGGTTGACCCTATCGATTCGAAATGGTCTGTTGTCATTGAAGGAAAAAGGAGAATACTTGGAATTGATGATGTACACGATGAAGAAGAATACGATGCATAATTTAATAAAGCTATTGCTTCGTCAGTAGTCATTCCAAGTACATTAGGGGAAGATTTGGACACAAATTACATTCGTCGAGACCATAATGAGGGATTTTACGTTGTCAAAGAAAAAACTGATTAATAAGTAATTTATGTAATATTATTTCAACTACTATTGTTTATAATCTTCAATTATATACTTTATGCATTGTTACTGACCATTTTGTAGTACTTCATTTATGAATCTAACATGTATGTGGTTAGTATTTGTATTTGGTTTCAGGTGTAGTGATGGAAGATGAGATAATGCATGATGCATCAGATGATCGGCAACCACGTTCTAAGCTGAGATTACTGATGGAGGTAGTAGGAAGAAAAGAGTGAGCAAGCCTAGAGGTCCTACAAAAGGGATTCGTTCCATACCCGGGGTTCAAAGAGTACTTCAGTGGGATCAGTGGATGCGTTCGATTGGGGAGCATGTTGGTGCGTACAAGACACATTGCGGTGAAATCAGTAGAACCAAAGTGTCTATCTTGTACGATAGTTGGGATGATGTTCCACTAGGCCTTAAAAATAGTTTATGGGAAGATGCTAAAGTAAGTAACCCATGTATTTTAAAAGTCATTCTTTTAATTTAATTGAGATCTTGTTTATTAGTTACTAATCGTGTATTATTTTGTATATTGAAGAGAGAGTTTGGAATACAAGAGGATGAGAGGAAGAAACGAGATGTGTTGACTACTTGTGATAAGCGGTGGAGAGATTTCAAGTCAAGATTGGTGAGTCGATGGATCACAAAAATGAGGAAGGGGCCTAACAACGATAAGCAACCGTGCGTGCTCTATCCTTTCATCACGGAAGAGATTTGGGAGCAGTTTGTGACAAAGTGTAGCTCTAATGAGTTTAAGGTATATAATATGTACGTTAAAATCACATAATATGTTATAATTAATTTTTTATGTTGTGAATATTAACTAGTTACTTGTTTTCATATTAGGCTAAAAGTGAAAGAGCAAGAAAGTCTCAGGCTGCCAATATTCATTTTCATTTTTTGGGTCAAAAGTCATATGCAGAGATGATTCCTTTTTGGAAAAAAAAGGGTATATGCCTTCATCATCTACAGCATCATCTGTTGACTCATCCACATCTTCAGTTTTTTCCTCTTTACCGGATCGAACTTTGGCTTCTCGCGAGATAAAAAAAAGATAAGGAAGGAAATCTTTTCTTCCCTAATGAAGAAACACAAAAGATAAAAGAGTCCATTGTAAGCATATTTTCAATTTTATGATATTTTCTTGTCTAATTACTCGTATTCTACTAATCATATGAATTTTTTTAATTGGACGCAGGATGATTGGAAAAGGAAAGAAAAGGAAGGAAAGTTTGTTCCAGGTCGGATGGATGATGCTCTATCACGTGCTCTATAGAGGAAAGACCGTCCTGGGCGTGTGTTAACAGCTGGGCGTAGCATTGGTATTAAATCTGTTTGGGGAGATCATAATCGGAGTAGTACTGCTCGAAAGGGTAGGGGCATGGATGATGAGGAGATGCAGGAGTTCGAGGCTAGAGTGAGCCAAAGAATTAGAGAACAGACGATGCAAGAGACGAACTCGAATATAGATGCAATAGTTCAAGAAAGGTTGATGGCTTTTGCGGCGCAATTAGGTCTTCAAGTACCAAATCAAATAAGGGAAGATGAGCCGGTCTGAAGTCCTCAAACTCCATTTGATCCTAGTAGCTGTCACTCGGGGGGCAATAATCCATTTGTGAACTTGCAGGTATATATTTATTTTATATCTTCTAAGAATATGATATTATGCTTCTAAAACACTTAATTAATGACATTGTGTTCTCATTGGATGTTAAGAGTCAAGTTCCATGTCGTTTGGCATTAGCGGATGTCTCGGGGCCGATCATTGTAGCTGAGGGTACCGTTCATCCACAACTGGAGTCATCATCACATCCTACGGCCGTGAAAGTGAGCGTTGATAATTTTTTTCCGGACTACGCAGATGCTCCAGTTCCACTACCTACTCCATACATCGTGAAACTCAGTCAAGCTCAGGGTTCATTCATGGAATGGCCGAAAGAGTTGGTATTTATAGTCTCAAATAATTAGGTAACTTATGTTTAATATCTTGATTTATATACTACGTAAGCTTGATTGATATATGAAATAATCTATATACATATATAGTATGAATTAAAAAGAAGTCGAATTGAATTAGGAACATTTGCCTAAGGAAGGTGCGATGAAGAAGAAGAAAAAAAATAGTTGGTAGTGATCTTTGCACCGATGAGTCTGCACATATGTACATAGATCCTTTTATTGACTTATCATTAGAGGATATGGATGATATTGTCAAGGATATGCACCGATTATTTTGCAACCGGTCCTCAGATGAGCCTTTTACTATGCAAGTTATGAAGGGTACCGTCTTCAACTATGATAGTGATCAGATGATCATTCTCTCGTGACAAGATGTTTTTCAACTTCTCACAGGATCATGGCTTAATGTTTCCATTTTGCAAATATTTATGATGTGAGAATTCTCAAACTCTAAACTCATTAACATTGATATTTATTTTTATTGTTTCTTCTAAGTATAAGTATCTGGAGTGTAGGCATTTGGAAGAGGAGTTTGAATCAGAAGGTACTATTGGTTTCATGTGTCCAAGTATGATTTCGGTGACCATGACACGCAATCAACCAGATGTCGTGATCAACTACATGGCAAGTTCAATGAAAGCGAATCAAAATATGCGTTTCATCCTATGTCCGTATATTCAAAAGTATGTTAGTTAAACTATTCTTTACTTTGTTTTATCGATATGAACTTGTGGTTATATGAGCATCACGTTTTGTTTCATGCCTTAGGGAACATTGGATTCTTCTTGTCATTTGTTTATCTAAGAAAGCGGTATATATATTTGATTCGTTATAGAGAGAAATAAAATTAGCTATCAAGATGCCGCTGAATACGTAAGTTCATAGTTGTTATAAAAGTTAATTATTTTACATGCATTTTATGATATTTTAAATAATTTATAAATGTTTATAGTAATTAATTGTTACAAAATTTCTATACTTAGTGCATATACAAGTTTCACGCGCCTTGAAGGATCCAATAAAGGAACTAAATTGTCTTGGATAACGATCCCGGTAAAACACTTATGATTTTATATTTGATACACATTTTATCATTCTATTTAGGATTTTATTTCTGATTCTAATATATATCTTAAATTTGGTGTAGTGTGCTCAACAAGCGGGAGGAAAGGAATGCGACTATTTCGTGATGAAAAACATGCTTGAAATCGTCCGCATGCACTATGATTCAAATAATTTACAGGAGGTATATGTATGTCGTAAATTCGTTATTTATACTTATAGAATTTTCAAGTATATTAACTAATTTAATATATTTCTAGGATTTTCCTCCAAGTCCTCAGCCATGCTCTGCAACGAGATCGACGAACTCAAAGAACTTTTTGCAAAATACTTTGTAGAGGTCGTCAAAGCTGCAAACTAACTAGGTAGTATATGTATTTGTTGGTTAAGTTTAACAATATTTTGTTGATTCAACCTTGTTGGTTGCTTGATTGCAATTGATTGCAATATTGATTGCTTTGAGATGTGCTGGAACAGGTTTTGGTCATATATGCAAAAGTTTCCCAACGATTTATTGGGTTGTCCAAAATTACAAAGGAGACACTGCCGAATTTTCTGCTCATAATTATTAATATAATGTTCGTTTAGTTTTGAAGTTTAAGGTTTTGTATATGGAAAAAAAAACAAACAAAAAAGAAAAAAACCCCAAAAATCCTCATTTGCGTCGCACTTTGCGCAATATCCGACGCAGATGACAACCATTTGCGTCGAACATAGATAACAGTGCGACGCAGATGAGTCTAGCCATGCTGCTGTTGTGGCCTTGGGGCCTTACCATTTGCGTCGCACATAGCTAAGAGTGCGACGCAGATGAGTCTAGGCGTGCTGGTTGTTGTGGCCTTGAGCCAGCATCCCAGGACTCATTTGCTTTGCACTCTTAGCTGGGTCCGACGCAAATGGCTAGACAACTGCGTCGCACTCCTGTCCGACGCAGATCTTGTATCCTTATTTGCGTCGAGAGCCATGCCGTCGAACCCATGTTTGACGCAAATGGGCGCCTCGCATCCGACGCAAATCGTCAATTCTGTACTAGTGAATGTAGAGACATGGTTTTGCTATTTTATGTTTATGAGAAATAAAATTTTATATTATATAATTTTGGTTTGGTATTAAATAAAATGTCCAAAATATATCTTGAATTCAATGGTTTTGTCAAATATGTGATTTGATGAATGAAACACCATAAGTGAACAGAATTCACAGAATATTATAGTTCCTAATCTAAGTCGTTAAATTGGACATAAATGACTTATTAAAGGATTAGCATATAAGATTGATTGATAGCGCCGTTTCATGGGCTATAGGAACATGTAGATGTTTAGTCATCATATGGACATGTATAGTTGATACATGATCGAACAGACCTACTTAGAAGTTTCTATAACTTCGTAATTATATTAGTGGATTCCTAAGACATAAGTGGAACACTACTTAGCCTAATGATTGGTATAACTTTGATGTTGTCAAACGTCATGTCGTAAAAGGGGACTATAAAGGCAGCGTTCGGGTTATGCTAAAAGTTGAGTGGGAGTTTTGGTTGCCATAAGATTGAAAAGTCCTCCTATATGAGATAGGATGGGTGTCTTGGCCCTTGGAGAGTGAAAATTGAAAAATGCATGGCCGTGCTCAAAAGGATTATATGATGATCATTTGTTTACCAATTCGAACTCGGATTTCAAGGATTAATTTGAAGACTAGTATGGATGATATAGTAATATGGTCATACTATCAAATTCGGCACTAAGAGACTTAAGGAATTTGAAGATTGCACACTCGTCTCGGACAAGTGGGAGATTGAAGGAATTGTGTCCTTGACTCTAATGCAATTACTAAATGTAACATGGATCATATTATGGAGATAATAAATTCATTAAATTGGGTCATCTATACGTCTTGCTAGAGGATGCTATAGAACTTCAGGTTTAGTAAATAATAAACCCGAAGCTCAATTAGATGGATCCTACAAGGTCACACTTACACAATCTGGATCAATAAAAGAATGACAGAGAGCCCATGAAGGACTCTAGGGGTGGCCGGCCAAGGAGAAAGAAAACGGGAGGACTCCTAACCTAATTAGTTCCTATAATTAGGTGTGGGGTGAGAAATAAGGCAATTAGTTTTTCCATCATTATTTTCTCTCTCCTCTTTTCTCTCTCTTTCAAAGCTTCGTAATACTGCTCCAAGAAATAGAAGAGTCCCTCTTCCTTCCAACTAGCATTGGTGGAGCATTGATCTAGATTCGTGGACCTAGTAGAGGAATCTCAATTACGGTTCTATCTCCGGATCTCGAAGAGCTTTGTGGAAATCACGCGTCAAAGGTTAATTCTTAACTATTATGTGATCCTTGAATGTATATGCATGAGATCCTGTTTTAAGTGCATATGAATGTGATTCATGAAATTCCGCTTATAGTACTTATAATCCTACAACAAGTTCAGGAGGATTGGTATCCTCATTGTTCCAAGCATCATTACGTAGTTGATCCTTGGCTTTTGATAAACTATTAATACAACACGGGAGAGGCGAAGGACAAAAATACACATATTCTAGTACAATTGCCTTAGTTTCTGCAGATTTAGCCAACGCATCCACAACTTGATAACTTCCCGCCTTTTTTGTTGTAGATCAATATATGCGCCTGTTTGGAGCAACTCCCTATGATTTTCCATTAGTGACATTAATTGATGTTTTATTTGAGACTTAATGCTCTTTACCGCTTGAAGGTTATTTGGAGCAATGATACAATTCTGGCAACCCTTACTATTGATCCAAGTTAGAGCTTAAGAATCGCTTTGAGTTTTGCTTCAAGGGGGATCCTCGAGAACGATCAGGAATAAAATCCCGTAATCCAGTCCTCCTTTGAAGTTTCTACACACAGCAGTATATACTTTAGTATTATAGAAAAAAGACCCATTTGTGTCAATTTTGAGAGATGTTACGGGGAGGATTCTAGGTGAGGTGAGGGGTGGTGGGGTTTAACTTCGGGTGGTTCTGGGTGAAGAACCATTTGGTAGCCACCCAAGAGATTTTTTATGAGGACACTGGAGGGAATTAATGTTTTCTAGTCTGAAGATTCATTTATTTCTACTTAGCCAAAGATGCCAAATAGTGAAGAAGAAAAGGGCATAAGATGGAAGCATACGGTTTGTTATGATATAGTAGAGTTCTCAAGGTTTAATTTGAGCCACCCATTGAAGTTTCCATGGTTTTTAAGAATGATGTTTGATTGGGTCCAAACTTCTAAAACTCTAGATCAGGTCCTAAGAATGTTGTTCATAGTTTTCGGGGATGAAGGAGATAAAGGGCAGCAATTGTCAGCAAATTTCATGGTTTTGTTGAGATTATCTTTGCATGGCTTTCTTTCCCACCATATTTTTCATAGGAAGAGTTTCATTTTTGGATAGCCCGGACATTTCCAAATCCACTCCCAATTTTCACTATTAACTATTTCTTGTTGAATATGGAGGGTGGCTTGTTTTGAGTCGAAGTTTTTACCATTAAACCTCAAAGAGACACTAAGATTATCTTTGTTAGTAAGTTTAACAGCTTTGGCTCTATCAATTATTTCTTTTAGGAATTCGATGGGAAGGAGAAGGATATTGGGAGAACCAAAGGAGAAGGATATTGGGAGAACCATGGACGCTTACGCGAGTAAGTCTTTTGGGTTAGATCATGGCTTTGGAGGGGGCCACTAAGTAGACTCCTAAGAGGCTTGCCCCCCTAACCAATTGTTCATGCCAAAGGTTTATTTTCTGACCATTACCAATATTCCTGACTAAACTTTCTTTATAGAGATTCCAGCCTTTCCCAATTTCCCAATACTGTATTCTTCCAAATATGGGAGCCATTAGAAAAGGAAGTTGGCTACATTCCCAATACTCTGCCGCCAATTTTGTCTCATTAGCAATTTTCCAACAAAGTCTAGCGAGGTTGATATCATCTATGTGATGGTTTCGGGTGCCTATCCTCCTTTATTTTTAGGATGACACATGTTATTCCAGGAGATCCAATTATGCTTTCTTTTATTATTTGTGGCCCCCAGAAAAAAATTCCCACAAATTGAGTCAAGTTGTTTGTTACGGATGTTAGGAAGAACAAAGTATTCATGAAGTATCTTGGGATGGTTTGGAGGGTGGAATTGATCAAAATCATCCTTCCAGCCTTGGAAGAGCTTTGGCCTTCCAAGAAGCTAACTTGGAGCTCATTTTTTCAATAATGAAATTTAGTTTGGTTTTGGAGGGTGTTTTTTGGCAAAGAGGGAAACCAAGATAGGTGCCAAGGTCCTTAGTGGAGTTGATGTTGAATGTTTGTTCAAATTCATCAATTATGTGCAGATTTGTGTTTTTGGAGAAGAAAATTTGACTCTAAATACACTATAACACTATATTTTCTTTATTATACCCTATACTATTTAACTTTTGTATATTTCATAATTATATTTACATTTGCTAATGTAGGGGATATGTATAAAGATAAAAAAAAATAGAATCAAGAAAAATTAGGAAATTTTAATTTGTTTTACAATGTTCATTTTTTTGGGGGAAATAGTAAAATAATATTAATATTGAAGGTACGACATTGTAATTAATATCATATAAATAAGTCGAAACTTAATAATTATCATTAAAACTGATAATTTGCATAAAAATAATTTAAACAATCTTGGGATATTACTAAGCAACATTGTTCTACCTCACAACTTCTCTCTTCTGACTTATGGAAGTTAGGATCTGTATCTTGGTTAGAAAGAGTTAGGGGGCATTCTCTTCACCTGGACTTATCAGTAATGGACTTAATGACCCTTTATTTACTAGTACAGAATTGTCAATTTGCGTCAGACCTGGGACCACCATTTGCGTCGGACATCGGTCCGACAGCACAGGTTTCGACGCAAATGACGGAGACATGATCTGTGTCGGATAAGGGCACGACGCAGATGAGGAGCTATTTGCATCACACCACCCACAAAGTGCGACGCAGATGAGGAGCTATTTGCGTCGCACCACCAACAAAGTGCGACGCAAATGGCTTGTGTGGGCATGCCCTTGGAGTTACTCATCTGCGTCGGATGAAGACCTTTGTCCGACGCAAATCAAGTTTATACAGCAATAAAAAAATGCATTGTCCCAATAATACAAAAAATACCCATCAAGCAAGATGTGCGTCGCATAAAGCTACATGTCCGACGCAAATTTGCTAATTTTTATTAAAAAAATAAATCCATACTATGCCAACTGCCTAAAACAAATGAAAAATAAAACTGATTTAGGAGAGGAAAATAAACCAAGCATTTCTGTGTTGATAATGTCAAAATTCTATTAATAACTATCGACATTAAATAAATTACATGCAAATCAGTTCATCAACAATTTACAATGAGTGAAAAAAACAGAAAAAAATCCCCAAGTTCTCAAATCTAAAATTGAAACTGAAAAGATATGTAATATAAACTAAAAAGATATGAACTTACATCGATTTATAAAGAATATATGTAAAAAAATGCAAATCTACGAGAAGAACAGCTTCTTGTCTTCAACTTCTTCGCAAAAAAAAATGTAAAAAATGCAAATCTCGATTCTCTTCTTGTCTTCATCTTCTTCGTTCTACAAGCTTCGAAATTTGTATCAACAACATAAAATGGGTATTTATAAATACCTGGAAATCGAAAATAAAATAAAAACTTGATCTACGATATAATTAAAAACATGGGTATTTGAAGACTCGCCTCAAACGAGTTCCTGATGAAAAGGGCTTCGGAAATCTCGCCGTTCATCTGCATAACTCGTGCTGCTTTTCGAATTTGAGTCAGCTCCTTGTTCAAATGTAGCTTGCTTGGATCATACACTCTGCTACTCCCTGACATGTTCTTCTCCTTCTTTCTATCTTTCTTTCTTTCTTTTTCGTTTTTTCTCACTTAAATCTGCATTTAAACAACTTTTTCTAAAGTACCCAGAAAAGGAATTTGCATTTCCATGCAATTTAAAGAACACTCATCACAAAAAAATTCAAAAAAAAAAGGTCCCCACTTTTTTTTACTTTTTTACTTTTGCAACTCAAAAAATGAATCAATAATATCACAAAAAATCCTCTCTTTCTAATAATGGAAGAACATAGAGAAAGTGAGATTGAGTGAGAGATATGGGATTATGGAGAAGTAATGGGTAACTAGATCTATAAAAAAACAGAAAATCAAAGAGAAAATTCAAATCTGAGAAGCAGAAAATTAGAGGTAAAACAGTGAGATCTAAGGATAGGGAATGGCAGAGGAGAGAGAGAGAGGAGGAGGAGAGAGGGGGGGGGGGACTTAATGACGGCTGGGCCATAAGGTCGCATGGGTTTAAAAGTAGTGTGGTAGGGTTTAAAAAAGCGGGAATTAAAAATGAAAGGAAGCGGGCTATGTGCGTCGCATGGACCATAAGGTCTGACGCACATGGTACCCTCATCCTATCTGCGTCGCATGGACACTAAGGTCCGACGCATATCGTATACAAAACTTACGGCCCTAAAACCCATTTGCGTTGGACGGGAAGCCCATCCGACGCAAAACGTTGGATACGCAAAAATTATCTTTCATGATATGCGTCGAACATTAATCGGGGTCCGACGTATATGATTTTTTTGCATCGAACGTTGGACACATCCGACGCATATAAATCATGATTTGCGTCGGACGCCATGGATATCCGACGCAAATGATGTTTTTGCGTCATTCTACCTGTTGTGCGACGCAATTCAGGAGACGCAAATCAACTTTTTTCTACTAGTGATTTGACCTTATATTTACATCTAATTAAAGTTGATTAGAAATCTATTTTTTCTAAGATAAAGAGAACACACCCTTAAAAGATAGAATGACACAGGAGGAGATGGATACTATAAGATATTCTGGGCTTGTGGTTGAATTAGAAATCTCCTAATTTCAGGTTAAGGTCCAAGTCCCAATCGTTAAATTAGATTTAACTCCATCTCTCCTCATTTCGAGATAAAGCAGCACCGTTCTACCTCACAACTTTCTCTTCTCACCCATGGGAGTTAGGATTTGTATCTTGTTTAGAATAGAGTTATGCTCTTCACATGAAGTTATTAGAATTTATTGGATTGTTATATTTACACCTAATTGAACCTGATTAAATCTGGTTATCGGGCCAAGCTAGGTTTGACGTAGGTCAAAAGCGGTCATGAAGGGGTCACTTTAATGCGGGGTTGTATTGCGTGAGTCAACGTGGATCACCATACAATAACGGGTCCATACCGGATGGGCCAATAAACAAGCAAGGAAGTGTGAAAAAGGACAGAGACAAAAGTGGGTACATGTGAATACAAATCTATCAATATGATTTTTATTCTATTACTATTTTAATTCCCAATATTGTTGATTTATCAAGTTACCCCATATTGGGCATGTCTAATAAAGACTTTGGCCCCGTTCTTTTGGATTGAATTGGGATGAATTGAACTGAATTGCGAGAAACTGAAATGTAGAGAGTAACTGAATTGAAAATAAATCCAAAAGAGCAGGGCCTTTGTCAAATAAGACTCTTCTCTTCTAAAAGCTCTTTTCACGTGACCTATAACCCTATATCCATTAAGTTACATGGTCTTATAAACAGGTTTAAAAAACTTATCAATAAACTTATTTTTCCTATGAAGGAAACATATCCTTAAAAGGTAGAATGATACGGGTAGTTAGATGGATATAGGATATAAGACTATCTGAATTAGTGGTGGAATTGAAAATCTCCTAATTTCGTTTTTAAGGCCCAACCAATCGGATTCAACTCCATCCAACAGACCCAACCAATCAGTCAATCACTCCAAAAAAAATACTACATAAGAATGGTGCTAAACCTAGTTCACTATCAAATAACCAAACAGAGAGCACAAACACCTGTGTCGTCACTCTCTCGTCAACAGCAGTCGCGTCTATATTAACTCACAAAATGCACAACCAGCGCAGTGAGAGAAAGAGAGAGAAAATAATAAGAAGAAGAAACAGCCGGTCTCCTTCACTCTCTCTCCTCCCTCCCTCTTTACCGCTATGGACGGCGACGGCGACGGCGACGGAATCCCAACCGTCAATGAAGTTTTGGCGCTCCACTCACCTCCGCCGTCAGATGACGACGCTCGCCTCCCCGTCGAATCCGCCGTTTCCTCTGACGTGGACCTCGGAGCAAAGATCATCAAGCAGGCTAGTTCCTCATTCTTCTCTTGCTTTTTTTATGTGTTAGTTTATACTATTTTTATGTGGCAGTTTGAATTGCTTAATTTTTTCTTTACTTGATTGGTTTAGGGCTTAATTTTACAGGTTTAAATTTGCTTTTATTGACGGTCTCAGCTACACAACTTTAACTGTTAATATATTTATTTATTCCTTATTATAAAATTTTGGTATTTAAAAAAGAGATGCCGGTTAGAAGTTTCTTGTAAATTATGTAAATTAAGTTCTTGAAAAAGCAAATGTAGCAACTAAATTCGGAGGAAGGAGCTTTGCGCACTTTAGAACTGTTCTATACATTTTTTATTCCGATCATGAAGAAAAGTAGTATAATCAGATCGTAGGTCAGGTTTTTATATACTAATTTTTTGAAATATAAATAAAATACCTTTTGTAATAAACATACTATTATTTTTGCTGAATATACCAAGAAGTAATGTTCAGAACAGTTGTGATTTGTGTTGCTGTGCTCTATGTAGGATAGAATGTTCTAATTCTAGCTTTGATGTTCTGATTAATACTTAGAATTTGTCTTCCTCTTTAACATAAGCAATGCTAGCTTGGAATTGGAGTTTTGAACTGAAGGCCCATTTTGTTGAAAGGAATTAGTGAGATATGAAAATGGGAGGGAGAGGGTCAATTTTGCACTTTTTTTGTTTTAGTTTAAGCTTAGGAATTGGAAGGAAATGAAATTGAATTAAGAGGAAAAAGCCATGTTATGAAAATCGTAATTCTTTCATTTTCCTCGTGTTCCTTAAAGATTTGTTAGTCAACTAATTGGGGATTATTTTTAGTTCCTATCTGATTAAAACTAACAGTAGTATGCTAGTTCATTTCATTTCTTATCGCCCTTCTCATTCTTTCCATTCTCTTGCTTTCCGATCATCATATGAAGACAATGTGTGAAATATAATCTTTGTTAGTAATTGGACAAGTTGGAGTGTGACTGGTTAAGAAGGAAAGTTGCCTTTTGGGTTCTAAGAGCTATTTCTTTCCTGACATATGGCTTCATCATGTCAATTGGCTTTTGCTGGCAAATCTCTAAATCAATTGCCTTTTTACTGTCTTCACAAATCACAAGTGAACAATAATAGAACTTCGGGAAGCTTTTACACTTGAGATTATATTATTGGGGGTTAAAGGAACTTTTAATTCTAAAGAGTTCTGAAAGGTTAGTTACCTTAAGGCTTTGTTTGATTGGGGGCAATTTTTTCTTTTTGTTGTTTGTCTATGGGAGGAATCATGTTTTTGGTGTGAAGCATGGTTATGAAAGCTAAGAAATGTCTCCTCATTTGACGTTGGAAAAATGCAAACTTCTAGGGGGTTAGAGTTTGCTTTTATTCTTTTGAGTCAGGTTCAGGCTTCCATAAGACCATAACTCACCTCTCACGGTGGTTGATGCATCATGGCTCTAGTCTGTGGGCTCCTTTTCTCGCCAGGCAATTAAATTCAAAATCTAAAGCTGAAAATCATGCAGCTCTTAAGCCTTTATCTATGATTGTTTACGATGTGCTATTTTTTTTTTTTCTTTTACCCTTTTCCCTTTTCCTTGTTATCAAACAATAGAAAATCTAATGAATCTTTACTTGTCGTAGAATTTTTTTTTTTACTGAGACCATTTTCCCCTTCAAGCAAATAAACCTTAGTTTATTAATGTTGTTGGCTTATCAGATTGTGACAGATGTTTATCTTTTAGCTTTGTTTCACTCAAATGGTCATTAGATTATTCCTTAATTTCTCTTACTACTTTGGAGGGGAGAGCAAGAAGGTTTTAAGCATCAGGAAAATTTTCATTCTATTTTCTTCAATGGTCTGCAACACATGGTATTAATTATGCCAAGTTGCTAATGGTTTGCTGAAACTCTGTGTATGCTTTTGCAGGTAGAATATTACTTCAGTGATGAAAACTTGCCTGATGACAAGTTTTTGATGAAACAAGTGAAGAAGGACAAAGAAGGGTTTGGTAAGTACCTGTACTCATGATGACCCTACACCCTTTTTTCTCTACCACTTTCATCACTTTGATCTAAATTACGTGATGTTGATGCTTCATGAGATATGATGATGATGCCCCATTTTGCTTTATGTTAAAATCCACAGTTTGGTTGTGGGCTATGGAAGAGACTAATAAAGTACTGTGTAGAATATTTGACAAATAGGAATCTCTTAAGTCAGTGCACAGCTGTAATTGTGCAAGACTAGAGATGATGAAATGATGAGAGTAAGCAGGTACTTGTGACAGGCCACCAACCTGGATGTTTTCCTGGAGCGCCCAAATCATTTGTGGCTGCGCCGAACTTCTAAGGTGGGGTTTGGGTCTGAATGAACTATAACAAACTGCTATCTGATTTTATCTCTATACTTGTATGATGAGCTCCATGTGTAGGCCCCGTTCTTTTGGACTTATTTTCAGTTCAGTTCAGCAAAAATAAGTTCAGTTCAGTTCACTTCAGCAAAAATAAGTAAAAATAAGTTCAGTTGAGCAAAAATATTATTTATTTATTTATTTATTTATTATTATTATTATTTATTATTTATTATTTACTATTTACTATTATTTAATATTTATTATTATAAAATAATAATAAGTATTGATAATATTATGTTAATATAGTTCAATTCAGCAAAAATAAGTTCCAATTTAGCAAAAATAAGTAAAAATAAGTTCAGTTCAGTTCAGCAAAAATAAGTTCAGTTCAGCAAAAATAAAATAAGTTCAGTTCAGTTCAGCCAGAATAAGTTCAAAAGAACAAGGCCGTAGTAAAAATATATGTGTTTTATGAGTTTGGAGTTTGTTTTTGGCCGTAAACAGTCAAGTTATTTTACGCCTAAGCTATGCAATACTGAAGCCTTCCCTTTACGTAAAACATAACTTGCATTTTGTATTACTTAGGCCATTGATTTCGATGTATTAACTGCAGTTACTCAGAGGATTTATGCTTCTTGCAGTATCTATTTCATTAATTGCTTCTTTTAGGAAGATGAAAAAGCTTACAAAAGACAGTGCATTGATCATAGATGCCCTCAAGGAGTCTTCGCAGCTTGTAAGTTGCTGTCCTCTTTATGCTTTAAAATTTTGATGTTGCCCCTTCTCTCTCTATATTCAAGTTTTTGTGCGTCTATGCATGACTGACTCTATATGCCTTTCGGTATGCATTCCTTTGTTCTTTTGCATTGCGAATTTTTGTTAGGCTGCTTACAGCTTCATGGGTATGCTCTCCAGTTTACAAGCTGCTGTCTATCTATTTAATGTAGGTTATAAGTTCGGATGGGAAGAAAGTGAAACGACTGCAGCCTCTTCCTTCAAAGGAGGACAAAGAGGTAATTTATCAAGAAGAAATTTATGTCTCCTAATTTTATCCAAAGTTTGAAGAATCTTAATTACTGTTTTCCAGCTTTGTACTGTTTTCGTAGCAAATCTACCAGAAGACCACTCAGTGCAGAATATCCAGAAAATTTTTGGTCCAGCTGGCAGGTAGTTTTTTGTATGTTCTACAATGTACTATCTTCTTCTGACTGGTGAATTTTATCAACTTATTTTTCAATGTTATCTATCTCTACAGTATCAAGAATATATCCATACATGATCCATATGATACTGAAGATTTAATGAAGAGAAACAACGCTGTGAAACTGGTCAGCAGCAAGGTATGATTTGATGCTTTGCAATTCCTGCTAAAATAGACATTAGGTAACAGCAATTTCGGTTTGTTTTGTCCTGAACTAGTTAGCAGGCAAAAATGTATATGAAAACATTATGTACTTCATGGCCTAGTTTTAGATCAATCAACTTATCCTTGCCTAACTTCCTATGTATCAAGGAGGAGAGATGGCTAATTGCTTTCTTGAGACCATGATTGAAGTAGAGGTCTAATTAACTTTTAGTTGAGCAAATTAGACCTCTACTTTTCACCTCATTTCGAGTACTTTAAATGAAGTCTGACCTATTTAAACTATAGACAAAAATCATATTGGATCACCTTATTTGGGAATAGCAAGTACAACCTGGTTTAGCTATCTTAAATCAGACCAAACAAGGCAAGTAAAAGTCATACTAGAAAGCCTTACTTCAGCTGAACTAACCGCACTATTGTTTTGTAAGGGGTGGTTATTATAATTATATGAAGTTTGTGTAATTTTGTATTGTCTACTGTAATCTGGATGCATATAGATAGAATTTAGTTATTTGAAATTATACTATCAAGTATCATCGCAATATCATTTCACTGATGAGATAATTCCCTTTTCTGGTGGTATTTGACCTGATTATATGATAAAGGATTTGTTGCACTACACATTAAAAAGAGAGGTACAGAGTTAAAAGTTTGTTAAAACTAAAGTTCAGAGTACTTAATCTTTGGGGTTCTGCTGCTTTTGCCCCATTTATGTTTTCGTTTATTCATGTAGAGAGATGAGATTGGTTTGATCATTATCTCTGTAACCAAATTGATTCGGTAGAATGTCAAAGCAACGAGTAGGTTTTGTTAAATCCTATTGTTTTTCTATATTTTAGTATTGTAGTTGGAAGATAAATTCAGATCCTGAACTAGTCGGGACCCGGTAGAACTGTAGCCAAGTACTTGTCCCCCAATCTAGTGATGTATATGTCATTTGGCTTCATGAGATTTATATGCTTCGTATAGTCGTGAGATATAAACTTTGAACTTTGTGAATACTCAGTATTTGTCAGCTGGCTTTTTAATGTGCCTTTACAGATGTATGCTCTTGTGGAGTATGAATCAGTGGAGGCTGCTGAGAAAGCTGTAAGTAGCAGGATCTTCCTACAGCAGTTAGTAACATTACTAACATATCATAGAATTGTACTCTAATAATTTACTATCTTTTGTAGGTGGCTACATTGAATGATAAAACGGACTGGCGAAATGGCTTATGGGTTCAACCTCTTCAGAAGCAAAGGGTATGTCCTGCATGTACGTTTCTATTGACGAGAAGTATTCTAACTTCATTTTCTGTATCAGGCATATGGTCTGGGAAGAAAGGCCGGGAGAGGATCCGATTTGAAGGGTAGCCATGCTCGAGTGCCTGTTTCAGCAAAAGAGGAGGACAAAAATCCTTCAAGTGAGCAACGTGATGATTTCCTTGATGATGAGGCAAGTATTTCTGCAATCCTTATTTTTGGTTCAACTTTTTGTCATAATGAGAGGTATTATCTTGAGTTTGTAACTGCATGCTGTGTGAAATTGACTCCATTCTTTTCTTGACAATATGGAATTTTCTCTTCTTTGGATGAAATTTTCATCAAATGGGTCGATCATACCTAATCTTGGATATATGAAAGGTATATGATTGTGTCTATGGTTGTATCATGTATGTACTATGTAGTTTGCTATTTGCAATTTGCTTGTGTTGCTGTTAATTGCCCACTTGTGCATTATGTGAAGTCATACCTACATTTTGACTATAGTTCACAATCTTGGCCTTCTCCTGAAAAGGCTCTTTCCCTGTTTATTAGTTTGAAAGACACAATCTCTGATTTATCCTGGTTCTCTTTTCTGACAGGAGAGAGAGCACACATCCAAAGAAAGAAATGGGCGAAAAGGTCAAAACCAATCTAAGGGACGAAAATATCGTGGCAACAGTGGAATGGGTGTGTGCGCAATCTCTTACCCCCTTTTAACCTTGTGTTCCGTTCAATGAGAGAAATGATTGCTCTTCGATGTTGATTGGATCTCATTACTAACACGATGAGTCTTTTAATAATGTTAGGCCATGGGAACCCAAGTATGGCTGAGCCCTTTAAACCACCTCCTGGTCCCCGAATGCCTGATGGAACAAGAGGATTTACTATGGGACGTGGTCGGCCTCCATTGTCCTGCAACACTTGATGTAATCCCCTCCAGGTGATGATTGCAGCAATCTGAAACACGTTGGACATGTATGTGTATTCATATATCAGCTAAAAACCTGTAGAGAAGATTTCCTCCCTTTTGGTGATATGATAAGGATGGATAGATGAGCATGAGTTTTGTCCTGACGGTGTTGGTGTAAATTATTTTGGGGGAGGGTGGTCTCAATAGCAAGAAATACTACATGTGTATGCTTCGTTTGTCTATTGAAGAAGACACCGGTTATTTGGCTCAAAATTAGCCAGTTAGATTCATAATGTGAAATTAGTGCTTTTGCCTTGTTGGTGCAATGTAGGGAGTAGTTTTTCCTAAGAAGTTGGTTTTCACATGAAATTGTATCTCCTAGGAAATGTATAATCTTGTTTGGTCAGTCATGGGAACTTAATTTCTATTGGAATTTCCACTTATCTAGCACTTACTCAGGGGGACATAGGTAAGTAAATGTGGAAAGTAAATTCCTAGGAAGTTGGAATTTCAATGTTTTTGCCATCGAAACAAACATTACCACCTTTTACTTTTTAAGAAATTTAACTTCCCATTGAGCCCTTTGCAACATAATGATAAAGCATCTTTTCTTTTTCTTCTCTATTTTGTTGAAAGTAGGATGAAGCAGATTCTCAAAGGGCACAGTAACTAAGTATTGCATGTAATCATTGATCTCTAATAAGTTTACAAACTACTCTTTCTGTATTTTCTATTTTACCTATTTGGAATCTAGACATTATTCACAATTAGAGAGAATTTTTTAAATTTTCTCAATATATAAGAAAAAATATAGTCATGTGAGGTTTTATTTGATTTGTCCTAATGAATATTTTATTAATATTCAATTATATTTTTTGGTAATATGCAACAAAAGATACTTCCTCCGTCTTTTTACTTGCAACATATTCCCTTTAAGGAAATGTCACAATACTTGCAACCAAGCTTAGAATGGCAAATTTTATATAACCACATAACTTATTTACCTTTAGTTTACTAAATAATCAGACCCTTAAACCATCTTCGGCAAGTTTCACAGTCAAATCAGAGCTATGGGTGGTTAAAACTGACCAGAAGTTTTAGATATGAAATCTCAACAACTAAATTTTACCACTAAAGGCTTGAATTTGGCCTTGTTCACTCTCTCTCTCTCTTTAATATATATATATATATATATATATCTTCTATCTTTTTTAAAAAAAAAAATCTATTGTTAAGAAGGAAGATTGGTTGAGTTTGAATTTCTTCTCTTCTTTTCTTCATTTGGTTTGTTTTGGGAAGGAGTCCTTCTTTCATAACAAATGATTTTGGGTTGCAAGTTGTTGGGAGAAGATGAGTTTTAAGAATTGTTGTTGAGAGTTTTTTTTTCCCATTTTTTTGAGATCCATTGTTGAAATGGTGGTGATATGATTGTCGGGTATGGCTGGTGGTGGTGGTGGTGCGATGATCTAGGTTGGCAGAGCCAGTGGCGGTGTCGTTGGGTTGGCGGAGGAGGCAATGGTGGTGGTGGGCGTGCACTTGGGCTTGGGGTGGTGCTAATGGGCATTCAGTTGGGATGGCAGTGGTGGTGGTGGGCCTGCAATTGGACTGGCAGCGGAGGCAATGGTGCTGGTGGTGGTGGTAGGCATGCACTTGTGCTGGCAGCGACGGGGAAGGTGTATGGCAACAATGGTGGTGGTTGGGCTGGGAGGGGAAGGTGGGTGGGATTAGGTAATTAGCATTGTTGATTGTTGTTAGTGGGGAATTAGGTTTGTCACTTGAATGAGCTAGATGTCATTTTCAATACTCTATCTCCTGTTTATTAAAAACTGGGCAAACCACTTGGTTTTTTTTTCCACTATGTAAGAAATTATATTTACACTAAAAAAACATTTACAACATATTCTTCCTCTTAGTAGGACAAACCAACTAGGTTGGACTCTCCAAATCTAAGAGAAAGACAAGAAACATTAGTTATACAAGAAACATCAGTTATACATTTGTATAACACAATTCATCTAACCAATCCCTATCCTTAACTGAGATCTTTTTGGGAGTAACTAGTTGAATTCTTCGCGTAACCAACACCGTGAGTTTATCAAAAAATTTCTCTGGTTGCCAAACCACCTTGTTCCAAATTGCTTCATTTCTAGCCCACCATATGAAGTAAACTAGACTATTCATAACTGCTCCCAATACATTCTTTTGGAATCTTGATCTTCTACTATGCCCAATGAACATGACAAGCCTTTCATAACCTTCATCAGAGTATTTAAGCGTAAGCCAACTTTTAACTTTGTGTAAAATCCTCACAGCATATCTACACCTGAAGAAAAGATGCTCATGTGATTCAATACAATTGTCACACAACTGACAATGTGCAACATTCACAACTCCAATATGCATAAGCTTATCTGCAGTTCTCAATCTTCTATGCATCTCCAGCCATCTAATCAGCCTATGCTTAGGAACAGATAACCTATTCCAAATGGACTTATCCCACTAAACTCTTTCAGTTTCTCCAATCAGCTTCCTATACATCCTATGGATACTGAACTTAGCAAGTCCACTAAGTTCCTGTTGTGAATCCCGTCAAAAAAACAAAAAGTTCCTGTTGTGAATAATAGCCCTTCTCTTCTTCCTTTACCTTACAGATCTGTTTCCAATACCAAAAACTGTCATTGGGAGGGACATAATCCCACCAATCAACACTTTTAATGTAAACTTCATTAATCCATTTGATCCAGAGATCATCTTGCCTAGCATTAACAACCCACAATACTTAGCTAACGTAGCTTTGTTCCATGTAACAATTTCTCTGATTCTAAGTCCTCCTGACTGCTAAGGAGTACAAAGAGTGTCCCATTTATTGTTACCAGGCTTGCTACTGTACCAATTACCGCTCCAAAGAAATGCTCTACAAATTTGATCAATTTCTTTCAACACATATTCACGAAGGATGAAAATTTGGGCCTAGAAGACATGAATATTGATTAGCACTGAATTAATCAATTGTAACCTCCTTGCATAGGACAAGTTCCTACTACTCCAAATCTTAATCCTAGCCACTATTTTTTCCAAAATACCACTACAATCTGCACTTGTAATCTTTCTAGAGCAAATGGGGACACCCATGTATTTAAACGGCAGTTACTGTGTACAAACCCGGACACCTCATGAATTCTGCTGATATCTTCAGTATTAACCCCTGCCGAATAGAAGTTGGATTTTTGTTCGTTGACCTGCAAACCAGAAGTAGCAGAGAAGAGTTTAAAAGCTTGAAGCATTATATAGACAGCAGGAAACTTTCCACTACAGCACATGATGATATCATTAGCAAACACCAGATGATTCAGTTCTGCCTTCTTACATCTTGGATGAAAAGAGAATCTTGGATTGCTCTGAATTTATTTCATTAGTCTAGAGAGATACTCCATCCATATGACAAATAACAGGGGGAGAGATGGGATCCCCCTGTCTTAAACCCCTTTGAGACTCAAAAAAACCATGAAGTGCCCCATTCACCATAAGTGTAAACTTAGGTGTTATTACACAAGTCATAATCAATTTAATAAACTGATTGGGAAATTTTAGTGCATGTAACATCTCCTTAAGGAAAGCTCATTCTATAGTGTCATATGCCTTCCTCATGTCAAGTTTCAAAAAAAAACCTTGACTTAACATTTTGTCTACTATAAAGTCTAACTACATCCTGACAAACCATTACATTATGGATAATATATCTCTCTTGAGCAAATGCACCTTGGTTTTCAGAAATTATATCAGGTAGCAGTTGTCTAAGTCTATTGCACAACATCTTAGTTATGCATTTATACAAAGTATTGCAACATGCTATAGGTCTAAATTCCATAACAGAATTTGGACAAGGGACTTTAGGAATTAAGGTAAGAATGGCAACGTTAAGTTCCTTAAGCAGCTTACCTAAATTGAAAAAAATCAAAGACAGCTAGGGTCACTTCATCACCAATAATTGACCAAGAATCCTTAAAGAAATGGGACCCAAACCCATTAGGACCTGGTGATTTATTACCAGGGATGTCAAAAAGAGCTTTCTTCACCTCCTCAGTAGAATAAGGAGAGTTGAAAATTTGCAAATGAGAATCATTCACCCTTGGGGCCCATATTAATCACAACTTCCTTCAATGATTCCCTGTACTCCATTTTTGAACCCAGCAAAGACTTGTAATATTCCAAAAAAGCTTCATTAACATCCTTTAAAGAGTCGTTCCAAACAGCAGATGAGTCATGAATGGCATAAACAATATTCCCGAGTCTTCTTTATTTTATTGATTGATGAAAAAGAGCTGTATTTTCATCTCCTTGCTTACATCAACTCATCTTAGCTTTTGGAGCTAAAAATGAGACGTAGGCTATGTGCACTCTTCTATACTCCTGCATTGCTTCAACTTCTGCATTTCTCACAGCTAAATTCATAGGTTGCAAACCACTTGGTTGCAAGTAAAAAGAAACAGATGAAGTATTTAAGTCCAAGAAATACATTGACAAATGTGTAAAAAAAATGGGTAAAGTTAAACGAGATACAGAGGGAATATTAATTATTTTCAAGGATTGGGGCATCAAATTTGGGTAAATTATTCATGATCCTTCATCTCTATATCCAAATTTTTTATGTATAACCATTTGAGATTTCATCACCATAATCATATTGTTTGCATTGTAGATTGGACTAACTAAATTGGACTTAGTCTAGTCTAGATCTGGTTACTCAACATATTTTCTATTCAGTCTTATCTTTTCAGAATCCCATCTAATTTAGTCCCAAAAATTAGTTCAAATCTTGGTCAACCTACATGGGCAAGATATATAGCTCACCACGTGCATTCCCCCTCCCTTTTCAATTGCTTACATCTTTTGTTACCCATAAATGAAGAAAATATATATGAGGACTGGAACTCTTAACCTCTCGCTTTGTAAGTCATTAACCAACCATTAAGTTATAACTTACACTTGTGATATAATGTTAATTTCAAATAATATAGTCTTTTTTGTCTTATTAGAATATTGGGGCATCGCCCAAGCCTAACAACTAATGCCATGTAGGTTCTGACATGACATTCTTTTTTTTTTTTTCAGCTGACCCAAAAAACAATGAAGAGGTTTCCATCCACTGATCAACTAATTATAATATCATCTTATCCACCACCAAGCAACACCACACTCTTTATTTTGTAAATAAAGCCCAAATCCAAACACATTATACTTATTCCTCATTTAAAAACTATCAAGTTTCAAAAAAAATGATGAAAGTATACCAGCATGTTAAATTAAAACATTTTCTTCTCAGAGTGTTTTCATTCTTCCTCTAGATGCTTACGCAACCACTGTATTCTACAAAGCTTCTTCTTGATGGCAACCGCTTCCTCCAAAGCTCATCCTTCAATTGATTCCTTTTTATTCTATCTCTCGAACATTGATCTCGCCAATAAAAGGGACGAAGAATATTTTCCCGCCACCGGGGGATGTCACAAGGGTCTACATTCTTCTTGAGAAAATTAAAAATAATATGGATTTCTAACTTAAAATTAAGATAATTCACCCCCTACATTACACCATCTTTAATACTCCGTATTTTTGGGAGTTATTTTTTATAAATAAGAAAATAGAAGGAATAAAGTTGAAAGTATTTTTATTAAACGAATAATAATATTCACAAAAAAATATAGTTTGGGTACGCCTACGGTTATAACTTAGCTATACAAACTACTTTTTGTACCAAACTATATAATAATTCGGTTTTGATTTGTTTTTCCAAATAAATAAAATAAGAAATAAGAATTTGATTTGGAAAACAAGTCCTAGTGAACATAGGTTTCACATGCTATAAATAAAAGGAAAAAAAATATACAAAACCCTATTCACTTTTAGTCAGCCTTTTTTTTTACCCCAAGATTTTCTCTCTCCTCCTCTTCCCCTCCTGCGTTCTTTTCTCTCTTCCCACTGCAGTACTTCTCTTCTCCCCTCCCTTGAGTCTTCGTCGGCCTTCGAGTGGTGTTGTGCGTGTCGTGGGTCGTGTGAGGGTCGTGCTGTGTGTGCGGTGTGCGAGTCGAGGGTGCGAGGCGAGGCTGTGCGTCGAGTCAAGTGCTGAGCGTCGAGGTTGTGCAAAGCAAGGGTCGTGCGGGTGTGCGACGTGTGGTGAGTGTTGTGCGTGCTGTGAGGCGCAACGAGTGGTGCGTGTGTGGGGTCAAGTCTTCGAGAGATTGTGGTGTGTGGTTGGTGCTGCTGCCGGAGTTCCTTGCGTCGCGTCGCCGGTGGTTGTCGCAGGCGAGTCAGTTCGGTATATAAAAATTTCTCTTCTTTCCTACTTTAATTTAATTGTAAATTATGATTTCATAATTCTTATGTATATTTGATTAAGTTTTGTTATTATAAATAAAGTATAGTATTAGTTAAAAGAAATCAGATTTATAATTATACTATTAGTTCTTATGATGATTTTATTTCTCAATTATGATTTTATTATACTTATGTATATTTGTTTAAGTTTTTGTTATTATAAACAAAGTATAATGTAAGTTAGCAAAAATCAGATTTACATCTTATTATTAGTTCCTAAATATGCTAGTTGCAAGGAGAATTATGAAGGGAAAGTTTAAACAACAAGAACAATTATTTTTATTATTTGAACCTCAATGTTTTACATAGTTAGATAATCTGATTATTATTAATATTATCAAGACTTAGCACTGAATTACTTTTATTATTCGATTAGGTCCCAATTTCATAAGCGGAACGTTTTAAGTTAGACAGCGAATAAGATGCTCCGTTACAAGGTACGTACTCGTACTAGTTCAATTAGATACTTTAGTATCATGTTTAATTTATGAATTCTTTCATTAGAACCTAGAATCATGATAGGGAACAATAATTGTATGGTTATGATTGATGAGATTGTTTGGTAACATGAAATCAATTGGAAATCTGTATGTGTTTCCTTGTTGTATGACTTGTGAATTGGAACGAATTACTATTGGAATGTGTAACTCTATCGTATCACAAGCATGAAATGAGAATTGGATTGTAATTTTATGAATAATGGTTGTAGTAAGGATTTTATAAGAGGTTGTCTAAACTAAAGGATTTTATATGATTTTATGAAATAATCATATGCTTAATGTTGTATGAATGAATATCACTAAAAAGGATAGTTGGCGATAAACTTGTAGTCGGACTCCTTACAAGTAATGAACAATGGGGGGAGTGTGGGACATGTTCTACACTCCTACGCAGGCCTAGTGTGACGATAGTAGAGTCCTTATAAATTTTGATAACTCAAGTAGGCAGAAGGTTTCGTACGATCTTGGGGGTATGCATACTAAGGTGATGGGTGTGAAGCGGAACGAAACCGCATTTACATTCCATCCAATAGACCAAGTTGTCTATTAAGGATTAAGTAGCCCGTATGATTCTAGAAAGATGACGGTGCCCATTCGATGCCAATTAAAATGCAAAAACGGAATCTAATGTTTTTGTAGTATCATGTTTAGGAATGATTATTATTATTCTGATTATGCTTAGTGTGTTATTTAACTATTTGAGTACGTACTTAGCTTAGCGGATTATCTGTTATTTGTGTTTGTTTGTTGACTTGTGATGAACCATTGATATTTCAATGGGGAGCAGATTAAGTTTGCTGATGATGCTGCATGAAATAGGACATGAAGGGGGTGCTTTTTGATTAATGAACTTTTCAAATGTTTTGGTTGAATTTCTAGAGTTTATTTATAATCTACTTAGTTAATGGTTTGAATAAAAAGGGGTCAATGGTGATTCCCGAGTTGTTTGATTACATTTTATTTCCGCTGCAATTTAGTTTTCATAATAAAGAGTAAGTTAATGTTTTATTTTCAAATAAGCCTTGCGTTTCACCGCGGTGGTAACACTCCCAAAGTCGACGCAATGTATTTTAGACTTGTATGGATTTTGAGAGTGTTACAAAACTGGTTATCAGAGCCAAAAGTTCCTATTTTCAAATATATTTCAAAAGATTTTTTAAAATGGGTAGTATGGGATAAGAGCATATATCTTACTTTTGTGTGCATTAAATCATAGGAATGATTTTACTTTTAATCCCTTTTCTTGCCTTACTTGTCTAATATGTTTATAGGAAGTTTGCAAATACTGTGGAATGAATCAAATGTTCTGATTATATGGATTTTGGTGTTGGTTGTTTGATTGAATTTGTGAAAGGTTCTTTGAAACCTTCGAAGTATAAATAGATTAGGAAGATGTTTAAGGATAATTACATAGATAGTGATATTTTTAGAAGCATTAAGTTAGATATCCCTAAAATTTCAAATTGGTATATTTGTTCCAAAAATGTTTCAAAAAGGTATTGAATTAAAACCTTATTTCAAATATTTTAGGAAAGAACCATTTAATTGTTGTAAATATTTTGAACTTGCTCAGGGAGTTCTAAATTTAAAATAATCGTTTTACCTATTTTATACATATATGTAATGTATATTTAAAAACCTTTACTTCTTTAAAACTTAGAATATTTTCTTTCTTTTAATTTGCAGATGGTTTACGATAAAGGTTCTAAGGAATATTTGATGAAACCCCGAATAGCGGAAGATTGAGACATATGGGCCTATAAGATGAAAGCTGCTATGGAATATAGGACCCTACAGGGAGATACTAGACTAAGAACTGAAATGGAGAAAATAAACTTTATGCTTCAATATGTCCCTAAGGAGGAACCCTACCTTTTCGTACACCGTAGATATGGGGATATATGGTCAGAAAATGGAGGTTTTAATGCAGCCAAATACACTTACTGGAACCAATACCTTCCTACCGTAGGGCATTTTGTCACTGACCTTAAATATTGCGAAAATGAATGGAGAATTCGTGAGAAAAGAAGTTGGGAGCCCTCTACCTCATCACCTCCACTTAGAGGAACCTATCATGTTGGAGAAAGCTCGGGAACTAAGGATATAGATGTGAATTATGAGAACCCTAGAGTTAAAACTGAGCCACAAACACCATCTAGAGTTGTAAAAAGAGCAAGATATCAGACTTTTGAGGATGAGTTCATACCCGAGGACGACCAAATAGGGTCAAACCTTAGAACTGTTACCTACATTTCCGACGATGAAGGGTATTTTAGGACATTCATCGCAATGGTTAAGGAAGATCATGTTGAACCTATACTTGACTTAGAAAATGAGGAAAAGGAAGATCCTAATGAAAATAAGCCTGTTGAAGATGATTCGATTGAGGAAAATGACCACGAAGAAGAGGAAGAGCCCATAGAAGAAGAAGAACCCATGGAGGAAGATGAACCTATAGAGGATGAGGAGCCTTTTGAGGACGAAGCCGACATGGAAGAACGAATAAAAAATCCTATTATCGTGACTTTGACTCAGATGACGAAGCTCACCATCATAGTCCTTAGTTTTTCTTTTGATAGTATAATTAAGATTAAGGATATTATTTTAGTTGTTTATTTTAGTTTTAGTGAGGCTTGCATGCCAAGTAGCAGAATTAGCATTTGTGATTCCTTTATTTTATTCATATTATGTTTTCTTTGAAACAATGATTTTTCCTTTTTCAATAATAATGCAATATTTTAATTCTTTTATTATTTGGTGTAACGTCTTATTTTGAGATGTTTATATTGCAAGTCAATAGAAACTTAATGATTGATCTTAATAAGGACGTGTTGTATGAGCGTGCAAGTGTGTAATAATTAAGTGAACAAACGACTATGTGTATATACTGAAACATCCGTCGTGTCAATTTTTCAGCGTAGAATGGTTTGTCAAGGCGGCACGCCTGAGACCTATCTGAATGTCGAACAATCAATTCGTGACTTAGTACAGATCACAGCTAACCTAGCCCAAGGGCATAGCCGGGATGGGGATTTATCTGAAAAGGTTGCTCGTAGGAACCCACCAGTAATGAATGGGAGAGTAGAGCCAGAAGAGTTGGAAAATTGGATTGGGGAGTTTGATAAGCTTTTCTTTACCCTCACCTGTCCAGATGAGAACACTGTGCCCTTAGCAAGCTATTACCTCAAGGGGGATGCCCACTTTTGGTGGACCCAAGCTAAGGATAACCTCCTAAAACAACCTGACTTTGCGTGGGAAACCTTTAAGAAAGCCCTAAGGGATAAGTATTACCCACCTTACATCAAAAAGCAGAAACCCCAAGAGTTTATGATGTTGGAGCAAGGGAACCTGTCTGTTGAGGAATATTACCGCAAATTCATTGCACTGATGAGGTTTGCTTCTGAGATTGCCCCTACTAAGGAAGCCAAGGCCTCACGCTTTGAATTAGGGCTCACCCTTGACCTGCAAGGGAGAATGGGGGAGATACTTTCACCTCACTAGATCATGTTTTTGGCAAAGCTGCCTATCTATATGCAATAAGGAAAAGAGAGGATGGAGGAAAACAAGGTGAGAAGAGAAAGGAGAACCCAAACCCTGAATTCGAAAGATTTGAAAAGAAACACCATGGGAACCAGAACAACCAAACCTCCCAAAGAAACTTCGGTAAGGGACCCAACAACAATAACAATAACCACAATAACAATAACCGCAACATTAACACCAACAACCGCAGACCTAAGCTTGTGTACAGGTTTAAGAAGTGCCCATATAACCATCATGGGAAGGATTGCGAGGGTAATAAGTGAAGTGTTGTGAATGTGGGAAAATGGGACACAGGGCGTACGAGTGCTATTCGAAAAATAAGGTTAGTTCCAATGGTCAGAAGAGAGGGAACTATGGAGACAAGCCAACGAATGGGAATGGGAATGGTGGAAATGCATCCAATGGGTCAAGAAACTCTAATTACTCCAAACCCCCAACCACTGCAAATAATCAGGCACCAAATGGGAACCATGTGACCAACGACAATGATAACAAGGGCAAAGGGAAGTTGTATATGATGACGGCTAGCGAAGAGGAGGCTCGTATAGATGTTGTCACGGGTACTTTCTCTATCAACTCAAATCCTGTTAAAATGTTGTTCGATTTTGGAGCATATTTTTCTTTTATTGCCCATACAACTGTTAGAACTCTAGAACTGGTCGAGTTCGAGTCAATTTCTATGCCTATAGTTATTCCGTCTAGAGATAATGTTACTTGCTCTAAGAGATTCCTAAATATCTCGCTGAAAATAGGGGATGGCTTCTTTCCTTCCGACCTAATAGAGTTTAACCTATCTAGCATAGACGTCATTTTAGGAATGGATTGGCTTGGGAAGTACAAGGCTAAAATAGACTATGATGCATAGAATGTGGAGTTGAGAGATTCTTCGGGGAAAAGGGTTTCATATAGGAGAATACCTCGAGAACCAGGGATTAAAGTAATCAATGCCTTGCAACTTAAGGGTTATATAGAAAAAGGTTGGCCTCTATTTATGTGTTTCGCGAGAAGGGTTGAGGAGGGTCCATTGAGACCTGAGGATGTGCCTATAGTAAGAGAATTTTAAGATGTCTTTCCTGAATACATACCTGGTATGCCGCCAAGGAGAGATGTAGAGTTCACTGTTGACCTAGTACTTGGAACTGGACCTATCTCAAAAGCCCCATACCGAATGGCTCCAGCAGAAATGAACGAGTTGAAGAACCAGTTGGAAGAACTACTAGAGAAGGGGTACATTAGACCTAGTATGTCACCGTGGGGAGCCCCTGTCTTATTTGTGAAGAAGAAGGATGGTAGTTTAAGGTTGTGTATAGACTACCGTGAGTTGAACAAGGTCACTGTGAAAAACAAATATCCATTACCTAGGATAAATGACTTGTTTGACAAACTTCAAGGTGCAGGGATGTTCTCTAAACTAGACTTAAGGTCTGGCTACCATCAATTGAGAATTGTTGAGCAGGTATACCTAAGATTGCCTTCAGGACTAGGTATGGACACTATGAGTTCACCGTTATGCCTTTTGGGTTAACCAATGCACCTGCTGTTTTCATGGACCTCATGAATAGGATTTTTCGACCCTACCTCGATAAATTCGTAGTCGTGTTCATAGACGATATATGATCTATTCAAGGAGCAAGGAGGACCATGAGGGACATTTGAGACTTATTTTACATACACTTCGGGAGAACCAACTGTATGCAAAGTTTTCCGAGTGTAAATTTTGGTTAGAAAAAGTGTCATTTTTGGGTCATTTCGTCTCTAAGGAGGGTGTGTTAGTAGATCATGCTAAGATAAAAGCTATGAGTGAATGGCCTACACCAAAGAACGGCACAGATATCAGGAGTTTCTTGGGTTTAGCCGGATATTATAGGAGGTTTGTTAAAGACTTTTCGAAGATAGCAAAACCTATGACTAACTTAATGAAGAAAGATTGCAAGTTTAACTGGACTGAAGACAGTGAGAAAGCCTTTCAAACGCTCAAATAGAGATTAACCTCAGCACCTGTTTTAGCCTTGCCTAACGGGGATGAGGGGTATGATGTCTATAGTGATGCGCCAAAGAATGGGTTAGGTTGAGTTCTTATGCAAAATGGGAAAGTCATAGCTTATGCATCTTGTCAACTGAAACCATATGAGGTTAATTACCCTACACATGACCTAGAGTTGACCGCAATTGTATTTGCCTTGAAAATCTGGAGACATTACCTTTACGGGGTGACTTGTCTCAAATACATCTTCACCTAGAAAGACCTTAATATGAGACAGCATAGGTGGTTAGATCTCACTAAGGACTATGACTTAGACATACAATACCATGAGGGTAAAGCAAAACGTTGTTGCTGATGCTTTGAGTCGCAAGTCTAGCCATAGCCTGAACACCTTGGTAGTTGCCGACAAAATTTGTGAAGAATTTTCTAAACTCCAGATAGAAGTGGTTGGTGAAGGGGAAGTGGAAAAGTTATAGACTGCCCTAACCATCCAGCCCAATTTCCTAGATGAAATAAGAGAGGGTCAGCCTAGAGATGTGAAACTTGAGAGGGTCGAAGCAAAACTTAAGGAGGGAAAAGCAAAGGGGTTTGAAATCCATGAAGATGGGAGTATACGCTACAAGGGTAGGTGGTGTGTAACATAAAAATGTGAGGAGTTGAAGCAAAGGATAATGAGTGAAGGTCATAATACGAACTATGCCGTCCATCCAGGGGGGATAAATTATATAAGGATCTCAAAAAGATGTTCTGGTGGCCTGGAATGAAGAGGGCAATAGCCGAGTTTGTTTCCAAATGCTTGACGTGTCAGAAGGTTAAGAGCGAGCACAAGAGACCTCAAGGCAAAATCCAACCTCTAGACATTCCAACATGGAAGTGGGATTCGATCTCCATGGACTTCGTCGTTGCCTTACCTAGGAGTGGGGGAGGCAATAACACAATATGGGTGATAGCGGACAGATTAATTAAGACTGCGAGGTTCATACCCATGAAAGACACGTGTTGTATGGAAGCCCTAGCCAAAGCATACAATAAGCATGTCATTCGATTGCATGGAGTACGCACGAGTATAATGTCTGATAGGGATTCTCGATTCCTTTCAAATTTCTGGAAAAAGGTCCAGGAAGCCTTTGGTAGTGAACTATTGATGAGTACAACCTTTCACCCAGCTACAGACGGTCAAATAGAAAGAACCATCCAGACCTTGGAAGACATGTTAAGAGCCTGTGCCTTAGAATACCAGGGATCATGGGAAGACCATTTGGACCTCATAAAGTTCTCATGCAACAATAGTTATCATGCTAGTATTAAAATGGCTCCATCGAAGCACTGTATGGGAGAAAGTGTCGTAGTCCCTTGTACTGGAACTAGGGCTATTCAGAGTGCAGTCTGGACCGCACCAAACGCAACCCAAACCGTTTTTTTGCGGTTTGGGTTGGTTTGCGGTTTCAAAATTGCGGTTTGAGTTATGAATTCAAGCAAACCGCGGTTTTCGATTTTGGTTGGGTTTTAGTTTTTGTAAACCGAAACCGCATCGCAAACCGCCATTTTATATGATTTTAAAAAATATATATTTTTATCTATCTTGATTTTTTTAAAATACACTTGACAAGGTGGCATGCAATTATACAATTGAAAAAAGAAGTTTGAGGTAAAGAACTTGGACAATTTTGATAAATTATTATTTATGTTTAATTATGAAGTCAACTTCATATTTATTTGGACTCTTTATATTTATTAACAAAAAATTTTTTTACTCTTAGATTACAAAATTAATGTTACAGAGGAAAAAAATGGTTAAACCACAAACCAAACCGCACCAAACGTTTTGCGCGGTTTGGTTTGGGTTGGTTTGGGCAAAAGTACGGTGCGGTTTGGGTTGGGAAAATGTCAAACCGTATATTTGCGGTTTAGGTTGGGTTACATCCCAAACCGCGAACACCCTTAGCTGGAACGACATTAGTGAGATTGTGGTGTTAGGTCCTGAAATGATTCAAGAGACTGTTGATCAAGTACGAGCCATTCAAGAAAAGATTAGAGCTGCACAGGACAGACAAAAGTCCTATGCGGATCAGAAGCGAAGGAAAGAGAATTATGAAGTTGGTGAAAAAGTGTTGCTTAAGGTGTAACACCCCCGCCAACCCGAACCCTTCTTCATTTAATAAGACTCGAGATGGGGGAAAATCCACGAGGGTTCAACTCAACGGGTGTGCTACCGCCGCACTTATCTCCTTGGAAATAAATGCAAGGCTAGATTAAAGCATACTAAATTCAAATTAATTAATCCTTACAACCAAGTAAAATGTTCGTTAAATATTACTAATTACTTAAAGTATTTCAGAGTTCCAGCGGAAGCTAAATCATAAGCTAAGTGGATGACAACTCTAAGTGATCTCCCTTTTGTTCCCCCGTCGATCACCCACCTGCACAAATGCATTGAAAAGAAACAAGAAATACAAGCTCCCAAAAATCAGAAAAACTGAGTAATTCCAACTCCATCCCGTAAAATACTTAAGTTGAAAATACTTTGTAAAATAGTAGGTTAATAGGGTTATAAGGCATAGCACACATACACGTTTATATACAATGAATAATCGCATAAGTTCAATTAATCCAGTTATTTAAGGAGAGGAAAGAGAACGCCAGTAAGCCGGGGTCAATCCCCCTGTAACCACTTACTTCAACATTGTAGGCCGGGGTCAATCCCCTGTAACCACCTACGAATAACATAATGGCCATAATAACAGAGTCCCTAGTGTGCACACCCCTTCTACTTGGATCACAACAAGGTAGAAGGAAGACAAGAAACAGAAAATCAGCATAGTAACCAGAGAACCTGTAGGTGGCCGCTGAACCTCCCACACAGGGCAACCTGTTCATCATTTCCCTCCGATATTTCACTTTAAGTGATTAACAACTTTTAATTCAAGTCATCACATAACACATGTATACATATGCATCAATTCATTTAATAAAGAGTGAATACATACAATTATTCCAAATCCAGAATTCAATTCATACATAGCTTAATCCGAGAGCCCATTCGTATTTATTATCATAACCGTCACTTGGTTACATTGATTAACTCATAGTCATCCAATTATCACATGTTCTTGATAATTTCCAACTTTCACTCATAAATTCAATATTAATATTAACGATAATAATAACAATAATGATAATGATAATAATAGAATTAATAGTAATTTTAATAACGATAATAATAATAATAATAAGAATAGTAATGGTAACGATAATAACATTATTTAAACAATTGTGATAATAATAATAACATAAAGTCACTATTAGTGCCGTTAATGAAGTTAATAACGTTAAAGTTGTCATATCGTCTGTTATACAAGTTACTTCATTTGTCATACTCATTCGTCGTGCATAATCCATAACTATAAACCATATTCAAATCCATATTCTATTTCACATAGTCACATAATTAATTCGTTTTATTCTAACGGGATCTACGTTTAGATGGACGTCAGAGATTACCTCGTGACGCGTGCCCAAAAGTTAAGTTCACGAACGGATTAACACTCTTGATATTCCTCGTCTACGCAATCGGAATCTACATTAGACATTAACGAGGTCTAAGTTAGTTACCTAAATAACCCCTTTTTATATACGTATATAAAATAAACAATTTAAATAATTCAAATAACTTAAAGAAATTCTTAAAGACCTTTAAGAGAGTTTATAAATCAAAGTTATGGTTTTTAAATCAATAATGAAATCATTTTAAGTAATCAAAGATTACTTCAACTTTATTTTTATTAACTTAAACAATTATTTTAACATAGAAAACTAACTTTATTATACTCATTTTATTTAAGAAACATTTTCAAGTTATAAAAGATTAACTTAAACTAAAATATACTAACTTAATTAAGTAGGCTAATCTAGGAAAGTCATGGGTTTTAGTTTTAGACGTAAAAGTAAAATAATAAAACTACTTTAAAACACAAGTAACTAAAAGGAAAAAAGGAAAAGGGAGTTTTCAGTTTGAGAAACGACGTAAGGGACAATGAAAGAAGGAAGAACAGGGGAGTGAAACAGGGGAGAGGTGGTGCTGGTGTGCGGCGATTTTGGGCGAAGCAAGGTGGTGTGGTCAGGCGACGAGATTCAGGTGGTGGGGTGCGAGTGAGGGAGGCTGGTAGTGTGCGGTGGCTAGGCGCAACTGAAGGGCGACAGCAGGGGCTGTGCGAAGGGAAGGAAGGGCTGGTGTTTGGCGTTTGTCGCGGTGGTTGGCCGCGATTCAGGTGGCTCGAGGTAATTTAAGTGGTGGTGCGGTGGTTTCCGGCGGTTCAAAGAATCAAGGGAGGTTGTTTATGGATTGAAATTTTCATTTTTTTTTATCTTTCAAAACAAAATTCAGAAATTTAAGGAAGAAGATGAAGGATTGAAGTAAACCTTTTTGAATTTTTTGCTTGAGTCATTTGGGTGAGAGAAGTTCGGTATTTATAGAGGAGATTGGTCAGAAATCTTGAGCTTTGGTCAAGCTCCATTAATGGTGGATGTGTATGGTGTGAAGGCTATGGTGTTTAGGCCTTTGAAATTGTTGCCCCTAATATCTGAAAATTGTGGATTGAATTTCAATTTGCACTGACAAAGGCTGAATTTTGTGTTGAAAAAAATTGGCGCCTTTGAGCTGGAATTCAGACGTGAGAGAAGGGAGGGAAGGAAGATGGTTAAATCAGTTTTCACCATTTTTTTTTGTTTTTTTTTTTTCCTTTTTCTTTTTGGCTAAAAGACATATGGCTATGGACTTGTATTGGGCTTTGATTACTAAAAATGGATGGACAACTTATACATGGATACCCATAATCAAAAGTAAAGAGTTCAATTTACCATAATTAAATTATTTAGAAATAATCATTTAAATAAAACTTGTTAAATAAATCAAACTAAATGAAATCATTATCTTAATAAACATAGTTATCAAATAAAACTGAATTATCAGAAAATAAAATTTTAAGTGAAAATATTAAACCTTAATAAATAATAAAATAAATTTCGAAATTTCGGGGTATTACATCTACTCCTCCTTAAAAACAAAGTTCGTCCTCGAACTTTAAAGTTAGATGTTTAATATTAACGAAATAGTAGTTTTGCGCTTTGTTAGTATTACATTCGGTCCCCCTTAAGGAGTTTCGTCCCCGAAACTCGATAATCGTACCTGGGAAAAGAGTTCAGGATAACGCTTTTTCATGTCATCTTCCGTTTCCCAAGTTGCTTCCTTGGTTTGATGATTAGACCACAAAATTTTGACTAACTTTACTGCCTTGTTCCGGGTATTTCTCGTTTTGGAATCAAGGATTCTAATAGGACGTTCTTCAAAGGTGAGGGTCTCATCTAGTTCAATGGTTTCAGGTTGGATGACATGGGAGGGATCGGGGACATATTTACGAAGTTGAGACACATGAAAGACATTATGAACATTGGCTAACTCTGTGGGCAAAGCTAATCTATAGGCCAGTTCCCCAATTCTTTCGAGTATCTCATAAGGTCCGATATAACGAGGACTCAACTTTCCTTTTCTACCGAACCTCATTACCCCCTTGGTTGGCGAAACTTTCAGTAACACTTTTTCTCCAACTTCAAACTCTAAATCTCGTCTCCTTTGATCTGCATACGATTTTTGTCGATCTTAAGCTGCTTTCATACACTCTTGAATCAACTTCACCTTGTTGGTAGTCTCTTCTATCATTTCTGGTCCCAAATTCAACGACTCGTTCACATCGCTCCAACATACAGGGCTTCTACATTTCCGTCCATACAATGCCTCATAAGGAGCCATTCCTATGCTCGAGTGATAACTGTTGTTGTACGAGAACTCAATGTACATCAAATGATCATCCCAATATCCTCCGAAATCCATCACACATGCTGTCAACATATCCTCCAAGGTTTGAATGGTTCTCTCCGTTTGACCATCTGTTGCTGGGTGGAAGGCTGTGCTGAATTTCAATAGTGTACCCACGGTTGTCTGAAGCTGTTTCCAGAACTTAGATAAGAATCTCGAGTCCCTATCCGAAACGATGTCCTTCGGAACACCATGTAGCCTAACCACCTCATTAAAGTAAGCATCCGCCAATTGTTTCAACGACCAAGTATCCTTCATTGTCACGAATCTTGCCGTCTTAGTCAAACGGTCCATTATTACCCATATTGCATTCTTTCCCGACCTCGTATTCGGTAACCCCATGATGAAATCCATATAGATAGATTCCCATTTCCATCCTGGCACTTCCAAAGGTTGTAATTTCCCTCCAGGCTTCATATGCTATATTTTCACCTTCTGGCATGTTAAACATTTTGCCACAAAGTCGGCTACTTCTTGCTTCATCCTAGGCCACCAAAAATGCTTTTTCAGATCTTTATAAAGCTTATCTCCTCCTGGATGTATGGAATACGGCGAACTATGGGCTTCCCTTAGAATTCTCGTCTTGAGTTCCTCATCCTGTGGCACACACAATCTCCGTTTATACTTTGCAACGCCATTGTCATCGATCTCGAACTCCGGTGCTTGACCACATTCCTTCATCTCTCTTAACTTGCTTAACCACTTATCTGCATCTTGTTTCACCCGAACCTCCTCAAATATGTCCGATCCAACAGTAAGAGCATTCAACTGAGCTTTCACATAACCGGATTCAACTATTTCCAAACTCAATCTCTTGATCTCTTCACACAGTTTATCGACTAGGATCAACACATTTAGCGAATGAGCACTCTTCCTACTCAACGCGTCAGTTACATTGTTCGCTTTTCCCTCTTGATACACTATCTTCAAATCATAGTCGTTTATAAGCTCGAGCCAACGTCTCTGTCTCATATTTAACTCCTTTTGCGTATATAGATACTTCAAACTCTTGTGATCTGTATAGACCTTACATTGCACTCCATACAAATAATGTCTCCAGATCTTGAGCGCAAATACGATTGCTCCTAACTCCAAGTCATGAGTAGGGTGATTTTGCTCATGTGGTTTGAGTTGCCTCGACGCATAGGCCACTACTTTACCGTGTTGCATCAAGACACACCCGAAACCTTTCTTTGAGGCATCACTGTAGACTTCAAATCCTTCTACTCCATAGGGCAATGTCAATACCGGGGCTGTTGTAAGTCTCTTCTTCAGCTCTTGAAATGCATCCTCACACTTATCATCCCAATGAAATTTTGTTGTTTTCTTCATCAGGTTAGTGAGAGGTTGGGCCGTTCTCGAAAAATCTTTTACAAATCTCCGGTAATATCCAGCTAAACCCAAGAAACTCCGTACTTCGGTGACGTTCTTAGGTTGAGGCCAATTGGTCACTGCTTGAATCTTCGATGGATCTACGGAAACGCCTTCTTTTGATATCACATGACCCAAAAATGGGACTTTTTCTAGCCAAAATTCACACTTCGAGAACTTCGCGTACAATTGCTTTTCTCGAAGAATCTCCAGAACTTTCCTCAACTGATCCTCATGCTCTTCTCTATCCTTCGAGTACACCAATATATCGTCAATGAATACTATCACGAACTTATCCAAGTATGGCTGGAAAGTCCTATTCATGAGGTCCATAAAAGCTGCGGGCACATTAGTGAGTCCAAAAGGCATGACAGTGAACTCATAATGGCCATATCTCATACGAAAGGCTGTCTTAGGGATGTCTTCTTCAGCGATTCGTAATTGGTGATAACCTGATCGTAAATCGATCCTGGAAAACACTGTTGCACCTTGAAGCTGATCGAACAAATCCTCGATCCTCGGGAGTGGATATTTATTCTTTATCGTGGCATTATTCAGCTCCCTATAATCGATACACAATCTCAAAGATCCGTCTTTCTTTCGAACAAACAATACCGGGGCTCCCCAAGGTGAAACACTAGGTCGAATGTACCCTTTATCCAACAATTCCTCCAACTGCACCTTCAATTCTTGCATTTCTGCAGGTGCCATTCGATACGAGGCCTTAGAGATAGGTCCGGTTCCAGGGACTAAATCGATCTTAAAGCTCACTTCTCTCTCTGGTGGCATTCCAGGAAGCTCTTCGGGAAATACATCCGGACTCCTTTACTACCGGAATTTGAGTCAACTCCTCGTTTTCCACGCTTATGTCCCTTACTTGACACAGGTAGACTGGGTAGTCTTTTCTAAGATAGTTTTGAAGGTTCAGGGCTGAGATTATATTGACATCGGGCTGGAAGGTTATGCCTTTATAAGATATCCTATTTCTCTTTGGTCCTCTAAGAGATATTTTCTGGCTATGACACTCGATTTTGGCTTTATACTTAGCTAACCAATCCATTCCCAAGATAACGTCAAAGTCTTTTAGGTCAAAAAGGATAAGATCGGCTGGTAATTCAGTACCAGCTATGACTACATGGATACTTTGGAAAAGAGATTTACATGAAACAGTTTCACCGGTGGGCATGGCTATATTGGCTCGACAAGACTGGTTAGACTTGAGGGGATACTTATTAACAAAAGTACTAGAAATAAAAGAATGAGACGCTCCAGAATCAAAGAGTACATAAGCAGGGTTTGAGTTTACGAGAAAAGTACCCGTCACAACATTGGCATCACTGTCAGCTTCAATTCGGCTCATGACATTGATCCTTCCATTGGTGTAGCCTCCATTGCCATTCTTTCCATAGTTTCCATTTCCACCTCCAAAAGAGTGGTTGTTATGGTTCCCGTTCTGTGCAGCATTTCCTCCAGTAGGGCGGTTGTTATTAAAGTTTTGAATTCTGTTTCCACCTCCATTGTTACCATTGTTCCCAATAGGTCCATTTTGAGCTTGCTTCTTGGGGCAGTTGAACGATTTGTGAACTACTTCTCCACACTCGAAACACTTGACCCTTGCACCCTGACAAGTGAACCCTGGATGGCTCTTGGCGCACTTCTTGCAAACAAAGTTCTTTTGGTTCCTATTTCCTTGCTGGGCCTGTTGTCCATAATTCTGATTGTTGCGGTTGTTGTAGCGTCCACCATTGTTATTGTTGTTTCCACCATTGTTGGGCCTTTTATCGAACCCTTGGCTGTTGCTGTTGCCGGCAGGTTCCTTCCTTTCATGTCTCCCTAACACCTCTCTCTCACGCTGTAAGATTCTCTCCAAATTCGAAGCTTTAGCATACGCTTCCGCGAAAGTGGTAGAGGTACTTCCTCCTAACCGAGTCTGGATGTCAAACCTAAGTCCATCTTCGAACTTTTGAGCCTTAGTTCCTTCATCTCGCACTACAGTCGGGTAGAATCGGGCATACTCGTTGAATTTTTGAGCGTACTCTTGCGCACCCAGGTTTTAACTCTGGTTAAACCTACTGAACTCATTGTACTTTTGTCTACGAATGTGCTCGGGGAAGAATCGAGCCTTAATCGCTTCCTTAAATGCTTCCCAGTTAAAGTTCTCTTGAGCTTTAACAGTAGGTCCTACACTTTCCCACCATGTATCAGCATCTTCATGCAGATAAAAGGTTGCTTGGTCTACTTTCTGGGCCTCAGGCGTAGCCGTGGCCATGAAAATCTTTTCGAAATCTCTTATCCAGTTTTCGAGAAGTAGTGGGTCTTCTCTCCCAACAAAGGTTGGTGGTTTCAAAGCGGAAATCTTTTTCGCCATGGCAGCTTGCGGATCGTCTCCATGGTGGTTGTTGTTGATCTGGTTTTGAAGGACTAAGCCAAAGCTCTGAGCTAGTTGCTCAAGAGTCCTAAGTCGTGCTGCAACTTGTTCGGGAGTTTCGGCCATTTGGTTTTCTTATCGCCTTGCTCTAGATCACGTATAAACGTATTGCATAAGCTACCTGCGTTATTCATATTGTATTTCTACGATTCACATTGATTCTTATATAAAAGCTAATTCACATAATCATGGTTCGCATTATTCATTCATTTCATACTCAATTCACATATCAAAAGTTCATCATTCATTTCACACTCAATTCACATGTCAAAAGTTCATCATTCATTACTTCAAAAGTAGCATAAGAGTTTTTCAAATAGTCAAATAAGCATCAGTTGCACCATCATTAACTAAGTTAACACATTAATCGATCTTTTACGACCTTAATTAGAAATCTAAGGGTCAGGGCTAGAGATTTGGGTTTCTAGTCAGCGTACTCGGACGAATCCTCGTCTTCACCTTCATCTCCGTCTCCATCTCCATTGAGATTTACAACGGGTGAGGCAGGGTTGCTTCCTACTTCTTCATCGTCACTATGGTTGGGCTCCTCGTCATCAATGGGTAAATAGTCATTAAGCCACTTGGCCCTAGCATCGAGCATTCTTTTCTCCAGGTAACTCAACGTGAGATACCACTTCCCTTTCAATGTGTATCGTTCATAGTTTGGCCTTCCATTTTTCAGAACATCAGAGTATTCGCTCTTGATTCCGGCATAAGCACCATCATTGGGAAGAGTGTGAAGCAAAACATCGGCTTGTTTAGGTGGCGTGAGGTAATCTGAATGGCCGTGGCCTTCATTAAGGTGGTAACACTTCATTGTTAAACGTAACCTGTAAATATAAGCTGAAACAGACTCTCCTACCCTCATTCTTAGAAGGTAAGGTCCTTGACGAGGGGTTCTGGTGCATTTCCTGGCGGTTAAACATGTCTTGGCCATCTAATTAAATATAATAAACAATTAATAAGTACCTTTAACGAGTACTTTCATACAAGTACACATAACCCATTCGTACCCATACTAAACCCTTAGTTCATATTTTAATCGTAATTCATATTTCCTAAATAATTTATTATTTTGACCCCTTAAATCAATTTTATGTTTTACCCTATTTGATTCATTTTCCCTAATTATTATTTTTTAATAATTTTTATCTTTCCCTAGTTAATCTAAACTCCGCTCTGATACTACTTTGTAACACCCCCGCCAACCCTAACCCTTCTTCATTTAATACAACTCGAGATGGGGTAAAATCCACGAGGGTTCAACTCAACGGGCGTGCTACCGCCGCACTTATCTCCTTGAAAATTAATGCAAGGCTAGATTAAAGCATACTAAATTCAAATTAATTAATCCTTACAACCAAGTAAAATGTTCATTAAATATTACTAATTACTTAAAGTATTTCAGAGTTCCAGCGGAAACTAAATCATAAGCTAAGTGGATGACAACTCTAAGTGATATCCCTTTTGTTCCCCCGTCGATCACCCACCTGCACAAATGCATTGGAAAGAAACAAGAGAGACAAGCTCCCAAAAATCAGAAAAACTGAGTAATTCCAACTCCATCCCGTAAAATACTTAAGTTGAAAATACTTTGTAAAATAGTAGGTTAATAGGGTTATAAGGCATAGCACACATACACGTTTATATACAATGAATAATCGCATAAGTTCAATTAATCCAGTTATTTAAGGAGAGGAAAGAGAATGCCAGTAAGCCGGAGTCAATCCCCTGTAACCACTTACTTCAACATTGTAGGTCGGGGTCAATCCCCTGTAACCACCTACGAATAACGTAATAGCCATAATAACAGAGTTCCTAGTGTGCACGCCCCTTCTACTTGGATCACAACAAGGTAGAAGGAAGACAAGAAACAGAAAATCAGCATAGTAACCAGAGAACCTGTAGGTGGTCGCTGAACCTCCCATACAGGGCAACCTGTTCATCATTTCCCTCCGATATTCCACTTTATGTGATTAACAGCTTTTAATTCAAGTCATCACATAACACATGTATACATATGCATCAATTCATTTAATCAAGAGTGAATACATACACTTATTCCGAATCCAAAAGTCAATTCATACATAGCTTAATCCGAGAGCCCATTTGTATTTATTATCATGACCGTCACTTGGTTACATTGATTAACTCATAGTCATCCAATTATCACATGTTCTTGATAATTTCCAACTTTCACTCATAACTTCAATATTAATATTAACGATAACAATAATAATAATGATAATGATAATAATAGAATTACTAGTAATTTTAATAACGATAATAATAATAATAATAATAAGAATAATAATGGTAACGATAATAACATTATTTAAACAATAGTGATAATAATAATAACATAAAGTCACTATTAGTGCCGTTAATGACGTTAATAACGTTAAAGTTGTCATATCCTCTGTTATACAAGTTACTTCATTTGTCATACTCATTCGTCGTGCATAATCCATAACTATAAACCATATTCAAATCCATATTCTATTTCACATAGTCACATAATTAATTCGTTTTATTATAATGGGATCTACGTTTAGATGGACATCGGAGATTACCTCGAGACGCTTGCCCAAAAGTTAAGTTCACGAACGGATTAACACTCTTGATATTCCTCGTCTACGCAATCGGAATCTACATTAGACATTAACGAGGTCTAAGTTAGTTACCTAAATAACCCCTTTTTATATACGTATATAAAATAAACAATTTAAATAATTCAAATAACTTAAAGAAATTCTTAATGACCTTTAAGAGAATTTATAAATCAAAGTTATGGTTTTTAAATCAATAATGAAATCATTTTAAGTAATCAAAGATTACTTCAACTTTATTTTTATTAACTTAAACAATTATTTTAACATAGAAAACTAACTTTATTATACTCATTTTATTTAAGAAACATTTCCAAGTTATAAAAGATTAACTTAAACTAAAATATACTAACTTAATTAAAGTAGGCTAATCTAGGAAAGTCATGGGTTTTAGTTTTAGAAGTAAAAGTAAAATAATAAAACTACTTTAAAACACAAGTAACTAAAAGGAAAAAAGGAAAAGGGAGTTTTCAGTTTGAGAAACGACGCAAGGGACAATGAAAGAAGGAAGAACGGGGGAGTGAAACAGAGGAGAGGTGGTGCTGGTGTGCGGCGATTTTGGGCGAAGCAAGGTGGTGCGGTCAGGCGACGAGATTCAGGTGGTGGGGTGCGAGTGAGGGAGGCTGGTAGTGTGCGGTGGCTGGGCGCGACTGAAGGGCGACAGCAGGGGCTGTGCGAAGGGAAGGAAGGGCTGGTGGTTGGCGTTTGTCGCGGTGGTTGGCCGCGATTCAGGTGGCTCGAGGTAATTTAAGTGGTGGTGCGGTGGTTTCCGGCGGTTCAAAGAATCAGGGGAGGTTGTTTATGGATTGAAATTTTCATTTTTTTTTTTATGTTTCAAAACAAAATTCAGAAAGTTAAGGAAGAAGATGAAGGATTGAAGTAAACCTTTTTGAATTGTTGCTTGAGTCATTTGGGTGAGAGGAGTTCGGTATTTATAGAGGAGATTGGTCTGAAATCTTGAGCTTTGGTCAAGCTCCATTAATGGTGGATGTGTAAGGTGTGAGGGCTATGGTGTTTAAGCCTTTGAAATTGTTGCCCCTAATATCTGAAATTGTTGCCCCTATACATTTTTTTAGCCCTCCACCCCACCCCCAGTCCCCCACCCACCACCGATAACCCACCACCCACCACCTACTGGAACCGAGTGAACCACCCAAACCCACCCCCGCCCCTCTCCCACGCTCCCCCCACCCCTCCAGGCCTCTCCAACCCTCTTCCAAGCCCAAGCCACCTCCGTTGCTTCTTCTCCTCCTCCACCTCCCCCGTGTGCATTGTACTTTCTATTTGTGCTCTCACCTTAACAATGGAGTCAACTCTCTCACTTGCTTCTTCTCCTACTCTTCCATTTTATTTCTCCCACACTCACACTCTGCAATGGCTTCCGCCACTTTCTTTTTCCTCCCGTCACTCCTCCCACCTTCAACCACCACACCACCACCAAACTCTTCAACTTCTGCCATTACACCAACCTCCGCAACAAACCCTATTTCTCCACAACCATCAAATCTCTCTCCTCCCCAACCCTAATTCAAGACGATCTCAACAAACTTGCCGCCGAAAAAGCTGTCAACTCCGTCAAATCCAACAATGGTTCTCGGCATAAGAACCGGCAGCACCACCGCATTGGTCATCACACGAATCGTCGAGCTTCTATCATCGGATAAACTCTCGAACATCGTCAGAATTAAGGGCACTCAAGAACAGGTTGCTTCGGGCAGGTTTGTTTTTATTAGGGTGGGCGAGGGGAGAGGGGTCGTCTCCAGTTGGCATGGTGGGGGCGAGGGACAAAAAGACAGCAGGGGACATGGGTGGGGGGAAGGAGAAAGAGAGTGGAGGGAAGCAGGAGGAAGAAAAAAGGAAAACAAAAGGTTTCTTTTTGTTTCAAATTTGAATAAAAAATTTAAAAAATCAACCAATGAAATAACGACACATAATTAGGGGTGTTCATTTCGGATATCCGATTCTATCCAAAATTTCGGATCAGAAAAAACGCGATCTGAATCCGATCGTACATCCGAAAACTAAAAAAATTAAAATTTTCATAGGAAAAGTTCATAAAATATGTTTCGGATCATCGGATATTCAGCGTTGAAAACGGAAATTTCGGATCGGATATCCGAAAAAAATGAATATTTTCCATGTTTAAAATGAAAAATTCCGACCCAAAAATTTTCGGATATCGTATCCGAAAACTAAAAAAGAGGATCGGATATCCGAAAAATCGAATCGAATCGCCCGGATCGGATATTTATGAACACCCCTACACATAACCTGGTCAGTACCACATAGCTAGTGACCTCTTACAAAAAGTGAAGAACCAGTAATGACTCACTGGGGGAAATTTTAAAAAAAGTTTGATATATTCAATAATAATCGAGAGTTTTTATTATTGCAGGCGAAGCGGCAAAGTTTGTATTATTCTAAATAAATAATCCACATTAATAAAGTTTTACTGCTTAGCTTCATTATTTCAGTTTTGTATTTGTTTAAGATATAGCCAACTCCTATAAATCATCCAATTTTCTTTTGTTAGAGAGCATATTGGGATATAATCTACTTGATACGTGTCGTTTGCGTATACAAATTAATAATTTAAAATACCTATCTTAACCTCAAAAATATTAATATAGTAAAGGATAATTAAGTAGGGTCGATCCCATGGAGAGACTAACTAATTCACTAAAATCAAAGTTTAAGTAAGTTCGGAAAACAAATATTATATATAAAGTTACACTATTATTTATGCTATTTACATATATACGATTGAAGGGGGATTTCGTTGCGAAGAACTACTTAAACTAATTAAAAAGACTACTAACCTACTATTTACGAGTGACATCAAGCAAGTTTACACCATTTTAATTCGATCATTGAGTAACTAAAGACATCTTAGTTTCTTCTTCCCTTTCTTATAGTCTCCTTCAATATTCAATTTAGCATTTAGGTTGTCGAATTCCCGCCGCGGTCTATTCGATATTTTGCTCACTAGAAACCTAGAATCTTGCTAAAATATAACCAACCCAAATAAACTTGTTTTATTAGATCAATTCATATACTTAATAAAACTAAGATATGAGCCGCTCACACTAGCGCCGCGCCTAATAGCAATTTAGCATAGTTTAAATACTTAATACAAGTAATCGTGCACTACTACAAGTATAAAGATTAAACTTTGTAATTCAAACAAATGAACATATGAATTGAATAAATACCAAACTCAATAATGAAATACAATCAAACTCAGCGTTTAATTGATGAAACACAAATCAAGAAATTCAAAAATAATACTTCATTCAATTAATCCAAGTATAAACAACAAGTTCAATCACAAAACTAGATAATTAAGGAGTAAAGTAGGGAGAACTTATGATTGACGTTAGACCAAACAGTCGCTGCTCGATTTTGTCGTCGATACCGCTCGCTCGCCTGCCAATACAACTCAATCTCCTAGTCTTGGATCAATCTTGTGCTCTAACTCAGTCTCACGACCCTCAATTTTGCTATGCTTGTGTGTCTTCCTTCATCCCCAAAAATGGGGATTTGATATCTAGTCGGTGTAGAATATAGAATAAAAAAGATGGAATTTCCCAACTGAAAATTTGATAAACAAATCATATCTTTCGGGGAAGGAGTTTGTTAGCATCAAAAATTCTACTTTTTTCCTCTGCTTCCCGGAGGGTGAATTTAAAGAAGAATAGGATAGCTTTGTTCTTTTGGGGTAAAAAAATAGGTTTGTATATTTTTTTCCTTTTGGTCTTCACGTGCTCTCATACTCCTTTAGTCTTCTTCTTTTTTTTTTTTCTTTCTTTGGCTTCCTTGTGGATTCCTTATGCTGACTTTGTTGTTGTATTAATTGGTTGAAGTGAGTAGATGGGCCTTGTTTTAGCCAACAAATTATTACCCATTAAAAAGCAAGTACCAATTCAGCTTATTTTTCCCATAATTATTATATTGCATAAAAAAAACCTATAATTTATTAAAGTATTAAAAATCCTAAAATGTTGTGCAAAAAGACAATCATACGACTCAAATTAGGGAGTAAAAATATACGTATTATAACACTTATCGAATTCCCCCACACTTAGCTCTTGGTCGTCCTCGAGTAAAATACTACTAAAATAAAAATAAAACTATACTAGGAAAGCCATAAACCTAACTCATTGTCGTAGAAATCACGATTGCATTCAGCATGTGCAACAAGCCCTTTAAACCCCTAGGTTACCCTTGTGGACAAGTAAGGTCTCGTGAGGATTTTCAGATGGCATACCCACAAAACCTTATTAACATAAGTTTCTAAACCATTTAGCAAACACGGATATTAAAATGACATTAATAATGAATGCAAGACCTAATATACCACCTCAATTTTCTTTATCAGAAACAACTAAATTAGATAAGTACACTATAAGAAACTAAAACATTTTAAGTTACTCAGAAAAACATTGAGAAAGTGTTAGTGGAGGTGTCATACTCTTAGTGTTTAAACAATCGAACTATCAAATTTCATAATACTTCATGAACTAATTGTTATCTTCACAACTCAAAATATCTAGCATGAATCCACAAATGTATGCGTATCAAGTTCAATAAATAGACCCTAACAGGTATAAATAAAACACTCAACTCTCATGTGTTTGGGGTTAAATAATATTCACTCAAACCTATAACCAAGTCAACTCAAAATGAAGTATATTTCTTTAAACTTGACTATCGTCTCAATTCTCCACTTGGAAGTGATGTACTGCATAAAGATCAAAAGGTCTTTCAAAATGTTGTAACGTGGCTAAGGTTAAAGGGTAGGAATAATATTTAGGAATGTGGAGTTAATAAGAAGCCAAGCTAAATAGAGCAAAAATATATGACTCAAGATGTTTCAGTCACAACAAACTCCATTTATACATTAAACATCATACTCCAACTTTTTTCTTTTCGTATTATTCACCATATCCTTCACAAGTAATGCAACTACAACACTTATATGAATATTTCATGGCAATTGCACCTTTCTATAATTTTCAAACATTTATTCTCTTCGATCTTTTTTTTCCTTCTCCGATATATATATTTTGTATTCTCATGACCCATGTTTTCTTCTTCTCCTTATCATATTTCGTCACTATAATACCAACAATGCAAACTCAATTAATAACTCCCCTTAGCCGGCTTGGGTATAATATGTAGGAGGCCGCAGGTTTGTAATGTATGGTTAGCAAATAAAACATGGATTTTAAGGCTCACAAGGGCTAAACAAAGGAAAATATTATATGAAAAAAAAAAAACTCTGAGGATAGAAAAAAATGAAAAGAACGCCTAGATCATTTCTTTATAGCATTATTCACTAAAGTCTCAAAGAGTACCAAGTCAAGTTCAAGAGCCATACTTCATTGAGGAACTATCACACAAGAAAGAAAATAAGGAGACTGATGCAGATGTGTCAGTTTAATAGGCTCAAAAGCTCACATGGTTTTGGTCTATTTATCTAGCCAGCTTATTTAAGAGAAGCAAGATAATTTTTCTTTCAATTGGTATTATAAATTTCTCAAGTTCGACTATCATATACCAATTATATAACATTCCCAAAAATCATTTATTTCATAAAATTTTATTTTATTTCAAAAACAAGTTAGATTAGAGTTTCTTATCAACTTACTAATCGCCATTCCTTTGGAAGTTAAGTGGTGGAAACCCTAAATGATACTAAAGTCCTACCAAAATTTCAGCAACACTTTCCCTAAAATAAGACAAATAATCCAAAACCTATTTTCCATCATATTAATGTTAAATACACAAATGCTTAGCTTCCCCCACACTTAAACTTTTCATTGTCCTCAATGAAACAAAAGTAAAAAAAAAAGGAAGAGGAAACTTAGCTGGTTAAATGTATGTTGTGCTCGCTGCTTGAATATTTTTCATGTCTGCTTCTGATCTATAACTTTCCTTGAAAAAGTCCAGAGCCCCAACAATCTTCTGTTGTTCTATGATGGCATCATTATATCAGAATCCACTATATCAACGTTTGTTCCACTCTTGTGGTGCCTTGGATATCTGCCACTGTATTAGAGGGCTATAGTCCTCGTCAAGTTATGAAATTATAGTGCAATTGCAGACAATGTTCTGTAGAAGCAAAAATGAGCACATTATTAGTGCAGCTTGTATAAAACTTCTAATACGACCTTGATACTAGAAGCGGTTGCAATCTGAACAAAGAACAGGGAAAGCAAATGAGATATTCTCAGCCTCAACCGAAATAGATGAGCGCATACAATTCTGCTGGCAGAATTCAGCGTATAGTATGTTTCATGGTTTCACTATCTCTGCAATGTTATTAAGTATATCTTAACTCGAATGCGCACAAAAATTCAAGTTGCCAACTGAACATGAGCAACATAATTAACAAATTCAGCATAACGCACATAATCAATAGTGAGCTCAAATTAATCAAGTGTACACAAGCCGATCATTTTTGACACTTGTTATCCCTAAAACCGTACTGTAGATTATATTGCACAATTCATAACTCACTGCTCGAGCCTACTTACCAGCATGAATAAGCATAAAACAATTAGGGTATGACTAACTGTCCCAAGTGTGTGAACCACAAGTCATTGAAGGATCAGTTTAAAGGAAAAACAGAACATTACACCTAATGAACATAAATGGAAATAATAGAATGAAAACAATAAAAGAAAGCAATTAAAAATCAATCTTGGGTTGCCTCCAAGAAGCGCCATTAGTTTATGTCATTGGCTCGACGTAGTACGTTCTTCATTCCTGCAAATTGACTTCATTGAGAGCATCCAGGAGTAGTTGTTCGAGGCCTATATTACTGACAATCCCATCTAGAGCGGGTAGCGGGAATCGAACCCGCATCATTAGCTTGGAAGGCTAGGGGTTATAGTCGACGTTCATTTTTTCTTTTTTTAACGTCTCTAATTCAAAACCGACCATGAAACTTTGGTTTCATTCGGCTCCTTTATGGAAAATGGAAGAATTCCCAGATCCTAATCTAAGGTGGGAACGAAATTACAAAAGACAATTTCATCCATAACATCTATGTCAGCTTTTTGCATGAATGCATTCAATTCAAAACAACTTACTTTCTAGATGATCCCTCTAGAAGAGGTGATTCTAACCATCTTTCTAGTTACTTCGTTCTCTATTTCTATTTGAGAGAATCCTAAGGAAAAGTTTTTTGTTTCCACCGAGCTTAAACAAACAAAAAAATATGTTGATGGAAGCCTCTAGTAAACTAAAGTCATCATTTAATAGCTATTTTTTTTTTTGCTTCTCTCTATCAAAAAAAAATAGAAGATTTAGTTACGATTAGAAACCTTTTTTTTTTTATCTTCATCCATGGATCTCTTACTTATACTCATTCAATTGGAAGTATTGATCCAATTCAATAAAATTTTACAGTTGGATTATTGTATCGAAATAGAACTTTTGTCGAACACTCCAATTGGACGTAATCAAGACAGGATTATAGAAGTATCGTGAAATTTAGAGTATTGGTGTTTTTTGTAAGAGGATTAAATGATATTATGAAAAAAGAGTTAAATAACTAAAACAACCGTTTGTTTTTTTTTTTTATCATGATAACTCTTTATTCTATGAATCCATTATAAAAATAAAATAAATCATTCTCTTTATTCTATGAATCCATTAAAACAAAAAAGGCCTGGCGAGGTACTGATCAGGCCAGGCCGTGGGAATAAAAAAAGACCCTTTCGAGCGACGAAGTATTTCTTTTTCTCTTTTCTTTTTTTCTAGTAATATTCAGTCTTTTTTTATATTCTATTATTCTATATTAATATTCCTAATTATATTAAAATAATAAATAATATCTATATATTTGAAATTGAATCGTTTATTGAATCATTCCAATCTTTCTTACTTTATCTAACTGATTGGAATTTCAAATAAAACTTCTACTTAATGTTGTATTACACAATACAACTTGTATATTTTGTATATATATACTATTGTTATATAGACTTCTAATTCCATTTTAGTCTAATTAAGTCGAGTTTATTGCATATTTTCAATTTAAATTTTTTTCTAAATTATTTATTTAATATTTTACTATTCCTATTTTCTTTTCAACGGGGAGAGATGGTTGAGTGGACGAAAGCGTCGGATTGCTAATCCGTTGTACGAGTCATTCGTACCGAGGGTTCGAACTCTTTCCGTTTCCATTGATAACTGAATCTTAGTATTTGATTTCTCTTTTGAATTTATTAAGTCTTTTTTCATCTATTTTTTTTTTCAAATTAGATATAGACGAAATATAGTTTCTAATTCGAACTAATTAGAATGATATTCTCGATTTGTAATTATATTTAGTTATATTTTGAAAAAAAAATAGATGAAAAATAAAGCTAAAGAACTCTTTTTTATTCTTCGCGTCCAGGATTACGTCCTGGATCATTTGATAGGAATCCAAAAATGAAGAGAGAAACAAAAAATATTACTACTGTGTAAACAAAAAGTTTGAGAGTAAGCATTACACATTCTCCAAGATAATTTTTTTTTGGAAAAAAGAGAATAGATTCTCTATTTTTATATCACATGTCCTATAATTTGCATTTGATTTGACGACTAAAACCGAAATAGTTTTTCAAAATCGAAAAAAAAAATTGTAATTGGAATAAAAATAAATAAAAAATGAAGTTATTATTATCTGACTTATCAATAATTTTCTTATACCCACTTGTTGATATTATAGAGGATCAAAATACGGTTTTTTTTAATTTACGAAAAATAGTTATAATCGGAAAACGAGGCGATATGGATTGTGTTGATTCAAAAATTAGAATGTTTTAATCAAGGGTTCATACTGTAAGACTTGTCTGATTTTATCAATTATTTAGTATTAGAATATTAGAAGCATTTTTATCGAAAAAACCATTCATTTTTCTAGGACAAGATGAAAGATCTCATCGAAACTTACAGCCGCTTGCCAAACAAAGGCTAAGAGAAAAAAGAATAGAGGTATGACTGGCATAAAATCTACGATTGGACTCAAAAAAGCATAGGCCTCAGGTAATTTGGCGAAGAAAAAACTACTCGAATAAAGGGCAGAATTAAGACAGATCAATCTAAAGATTTTAAGCATAACAAACACTTTTTTTTATTGGATTTTGATTGAGTTATTCATGGAAAAAAAATGAAGAATACAATCCTTCTTTTTTTTTTTGAACTTACTCACTCAATCAAAAAACCTTCTACTCTCCATTGAGAATAGAAGAAATTCTACTTTCATACAATATCTTAATGGAATTCTATGGAATGATCAATAAATTCATTAAATTCATTTGAATTCTATACTTATACGTGTCAAAATACTAAGAACAGAATCAAATTGATTTTTTAGCCAGTTGAGCTGGAATTGACGAACAATCAATAACAATATTAGTGTTTATTAGTGTAGAATCGAAATCGAAGTGGGGCGTGGCCAAGTGGTAAGGCATCGGGTTTTGGTCCCACTATTCGGAGGTTCGAATCCTTCCGTCCCAGAGCATATGTAATTTAAAATTGTATTTTTCTGTTTCTAAAGTTGAATATTGGATAGAATTTGATTCTTTCTGCTAATGATTTTAACCAAAAGGAATCTTTTTTTTTTCACATTTCCTAAAATAAAGGAGGATACGTGTTCAAATGACACGCGGATACAAGTAAATCTGTTGGAGATTTAGGCAAGATGGGGTTATAGATTTCACTTTTTTTTAGAATTTAAAAAAACTGTTTCGTTAATCATATATACATCCCCTATATATTCATATATAATATAGAAAGAAGTTAGTTATTTTTTTATTCATCCCGGAAAATAAATTGGATTTTTCCAATCTATTATTAAATTTCTATTTTTTTATTGATTCTTCATTTATTATTATTCAATTAATGGTTGAGCTCAAAAAGAAACATGGATTTAAATTTCTTAGGGATGTCACCTTTATCGTAAATTGTAAAAAAATTAACATTACATTACTAATAAAAACTTAAGAGATATTCCATTTCCATGTATTGATTGTCCTCATTGAACCAATGACTATTCATGATTCCATAATTGAATCAACCCCATACTGGTTCCAAATTTGAGGAATGTTATGGTAAAACTTCGTTTGAAACGATGTGGTAGAAAGCAACGTGCGACTTGAAGGACATGATCCGTTGTGGATTCTGATATCCATCATTCTCTAATAAAGGATGCTCTTGACTCGACATCCTTTGTTCTGTTCCACACGAACCCGCATTTCTTTTGTTTTGGAGAGGTGTAATGGAAATTGTTTCGTCTACTTGTCCACCAAGTAAGCTATAAGCTAAGCTTTCTTGTCCAGCAAGTAGCTAATGTATCTTGAGTGTTCTTTAGTTGGAGACTTGTGCAATGATGCCTGAATCAGCTTTGTCCTTGGCCTAGGCTTCGTTCCCGAACCTGCAAGAAAGGGACCCACCCTGGAGGTTTGGGTGGTGGTTCCCCCTCCGAAGCTTAAGTCAGATATCAAGAGTTGTAAGAGAAAGTAGAGATAGAGAGAGAAAGTGAGAGAGTATTTTATCAGAGTAACTTTTCACTGTTTGCATTGAATGATCTTTCTCCTGATTTCAGGGCTATTTATAGTGATAGAAAGTTGACAGCTATCCTTAAAATCTGCCCTAGAATAGTGGCTTCTGATTCGCTGAGGAATCAGAGCAGGACACGTGGAAGGCCAGAATTGGTGAAGGATTATTAACCACTCTCCTGCAGCCACCTTGTAGTGTTGGGTTCTGACTGTTGGGCCAAGAAAATCAACCTTTTAAACCAACTGAGTATAGCCCAGAGATAAAGCCTTCTTTTTATATTAACTAGGGTGACACATGTACGGCTCTGGTGAGCCCACGTGTCATTAAGAGAGCCGTAGATGTTAGGCTACAACATTTGCCCCTAAAAGGGTTTCACTGTTGGCCCATCTGACGGTTAAGGCCCTTTTACCCAAGGTAGCTTTTTGTTGGGCCATCTGACGGTTAAGGCCCATTTTTCAGAAGGTAGTTTTTTCAAAATGAAGGGAATGACGCGCCCTTTCCAGGATTTTACCAGTCATAACCGATCGTTGCCGTCTTTTCTTCGATCATTTCTGACCGGCTCCACAAGTTTTTTTACCCCCCTATAAATACTCTTGGTGTGAGAACATTTAATCATTTCACACCTTGAGCGAATTTTTCTAGAGAGAGAGACTCCGCAAATTTTTCTAGAGAGAGAGAGAGAGAACGTCCAACTTCAGCTTTCTTCACCGACTCGTCCAGGCGTTTTAGCAGGTATCTTTTCTTTGTTCTCTTCATTCTTCTTTATTCTTTAATTTTTCTTAGAAAATCAATAAAATGGAATCTTCTTCCTCAAATAATCTTAGCCGACCAAGAACTTGCCTTGACCCTAGAACCGATACTTCTTCTTCGGCGCATTCTAGAGTTGGGCCTCTTCTGGCAGACTATATATTTTTTTATTCTTTTGGCCGAGAAAGTCAGACGACCCAGTCTTTACCTGTGCAGGGTAATCCGGCGCTCGTCAAACAAACAACCCGTCTAAGATGAAAAGCTATAATCCCGTCAAATAGTTCAGATATGGAAGAATCAACTGGACGGGTGCCCGATGAAGCAAGAGAAGTTCAAAGTGCAGAGGCTTTGGGCGAGCCTCCTTCCTTTGACCATGACTTAAAAGAATCCGAAATAAACCCTGAGGCCAGTCCGTCTGGCAGGGACGTCGATATGGAGGACACCGTCGAAGAGAATAACGGCAGCAGGTCTGATGCTGCTGAAGAGTCAGACGAGGCCTCTACTACCTCGTCGGAGATTAGAAAACACTTAGGTCCCCTTTCTGACACTAGATTTATCTTAGTTAATCGCAAATGGCTAGAGAAAATAGGACCAGACCCTAGTTATCTTGCGTCCTATATGCCTATGCCAGGCTTCTCCTTCGTCATACCAAATAAAGACGCGACAATACTGAGTGCTCCAAAAAGCCATTTTGCCGTCTACAAACTGGCTTTGGACGCGGGATTGAGGTTCCCTCTCCACGAATTCATAGAGCAAGTGCTGAATCACTACAACATCGGCCATAATCAATTGGCCCCAAACGCTTGGCACAACGTCCTGACGTTCATTGCCGTCTGCGAACTGCGTGGCCTGGCTCTTTCCCTTCAAGCCTTTACTCACATTCACTATACAGCCAAGGTACCTGGTGCAGTGGACGGGGCATGGCTCAGCATCTGCAACCGTCCAGGCTTCATGACGGCTTGGGGCAAGCCGTCAAAGATGCACGAGTGGAAAGCTGACTTCATTTTCTTACGTGGGGCCAACGACTATACCACCGAGAGCTATAGAGCTTATAATCAGTCCGTCACAAATACGGGGAGGAAACAGTCTTGGCTGGAATTGGAGGACAGCTTTGACGAAGAGGTGGTGGAGTACTTCAGAATAAAGGAGTACTCCAGGCCTGGCCAACGATCTTTTAAGGGTCCAACTAACTGGATACCCTTTAAAGAAATGTTTTACCATGATGATTTCTTGGTCGCCGCCAACTTGCGGCTGGCCCAAGACAGAGGTATACCTTCAAATTCTCCAAGTATAGCCTCTTCGTCCATGGCCCATTGAACTAACCATCTTTTATGTTTCTTCTGCAGACTCGGCCATGAACCGTCTCAAGGCTTCTTGGACGGGTGATATCAGCATGTCTAAATTTACAGACAACCTGTGGAAAGAATATGCCAAGAGCAGCGCCGAGAAAAGGGTTGAAACACTGGTAATCATGTTTTTTTTTTTTTTTTGGCGAGCATGAAATAAACTGGATGAGGATTACCCGAAGAAGGAGAACGTCCAAGCTTGGACGTCCGTCTTCGTTGGGCTATTCTCGTCTGAGGCCTTGGATGCTTTCCTCAGGACGAGAATCACCTGAAGAAGGAAGGCGTCCATGCTTGGAAGGCCACCTTCTTTGGGCTATTCTCGTCTGAGGCCTTGGATGCTTTCCTCAGGACGAGAATCACCTAAAGAAGGAAGGCGTCCATGCTTGGACGGCCACCTTCTTTGGGCTATTCTCGTCTGAGGCCTTGGATGCTTTCTTCAGGACGAGAATCACCTGAAGAAGGAAGGCGTCCATGCTTGGACGGCCACCTTCTTTGGGCTATTCTCGTCTGAAATGCTGAATGTACTTGGACGAGTTCCTGGGGGACTCCTCCAAGTCATTGTACCCTACTTTGGACGAGGATAACCCGAAGAGGGAAAACGTCCAAGCTTGGACGGCCATCTTCTTTGGGCAATGCTCGTCTGAAGAGATTCAAATTGCTTAGCTTATAGAATTGATTTCCTGTCCTTGGACGAGAGTCTCTTAACGGCTTCCTCCTTTGTATCATCTTTGTCTGAATCCCCCAATTTTTCGGACGGGGTTCCCTTAGGTAAGAAGGTTGTCATTATAGGACGCCTTCCTTCTTCGGGTGATTTTCGTCTAAGGCTTGGTGATTTTTCTTAGAACCTTTGCCCTTTGTTCGACCAGTATGATAAATTGTTTATTTATTTGCAGAAAAATGTTCCTACAAACAAACTTCCCCCTGGCAAGTCGTCCTCGTCCAAAAAGAGGCCAAGCACGGCAGCGGACCAACCTTCAGCGAAGAAGCCTAAGGGCTTTACAAGGAAGAGGGCAGAGAAGACAACTCCTGCTGATGAGGCTGGGAGAAAAAAATGCCTCCCCCAAAAGACGAGGCCCTTAAAAAGGAGCCTTCAACTGCTGCCCCTGCTGAGGGGGAAAAGAGTGCGGATCCTGCTGTTCCGCTGGACGCTCTGCCGGCTAACTCGGCTGAGATCGACCCAGAGTCCGCCTTAGCTTTGGTTGTCCCAGAATATGAGACGGCTGCTGAGAACTATCCGGGATTCAGTGGCTCGGTGGCCAAGCTGGTGTCGCAGATGCCATTAGCTGTTAGGGCGGCCTTCATCTCGTCTGGTGAGTCGTATTACCCAAATATAGTTAGGACGATGCGGGTCGACGGACGGTCTATGAGTCCGTCCAATAGACAAGCTATCGTCTTTCCTATCAAGATTACTGACTCTCCCCCTATTTCAGATAAGGGCAAAGGCCCTGCTATACCCCCAACTCCTCCCACCGTTGATTCGGACGAGGAGTCTTCTCCTGCTTTCGCCAAAATGTCAAGGCTGGAAAAAGAGCGGCTTAAGCAGGAGCTCTTCAAGTGTTACCCTAAATCCAACATTAAAGGATTAAGGGGAGCATCGGCCGGGCATGTGGGATACATGTTTCAACTTGCTGCTGAGGTATGGCTTACTGCCACCTTTGTTTTATACTTGATACAATTCCTTTTTTGTAAATCGTCTAATGACTTGTTTTGTTTTCATTGTTCCAGCTTTTTTGCTCGCAGCATGCTTACTGAAGAATGGGCGAGGGAGCTAAGAAAAGAGAATAAGCAGCTCGTTCATATGGCGACAACGGCAGGCGACAAGGCCATCCATGACATTGAGATGGCTAATACACTCCATCGTCAATCTATGGAGGCTTTAGAGAAAAGATCAGCTCTTCTGGAGTCAGAAAACAAGATTTATCTTGTTACCATTAATGACCTGTTCAAGGAACAAGACCGTCTGAAGATAGTCATTGATGCTGTCTCCACTGATCTAAGGGGTGAAAGAAATGCCGCCCTTCTCGCCGCTGTGCAGTTAAAGAGGGAGAATATTCTCCTAAGGGCGAAGACGGCCCGTTTGGAAACGGAGGCGGCCAAGGCCTTCGACGATGCCAAGGAAGGGTTGGCGCAAGTCGTCGAAACGGCTAAGGACTGGGCCGTCAAGGCCTTCAAAATGCTGGCTGAAGCTGATGAGATCCCCAGCTTTGTCCGTCGTCTGGAATATCAACAGAGTGTCCATCGGGCTATGGTATGCGCCGAGGAACCTCCGGAGTTTTAAGAGTCCGACGACGAAGCTGCAGCCGAGGATGATAAGCCTGAAGACAACCAAGAGACTCGCGCTGAAGATGAAGCCTAGTTTTAGGTTTATTTTTCTAAGTTTCTTGGCTTGTCTGCCGTTGTAGTCTTAGCCCTGCAGTAGTCTTAAATTGTAAACCTTTGCTATTGATATATATGAAGAACTTTTTTGCCAATTGCTTGTCTCTTATTTTCGTAAATTCCAATTTGACTAAGTACAATATTAACTTCGTCATGATCGTTGGACGTCCAGCACAGATGTTTAATGAAAGAGTAGCGTGCTTGCCTTTAAACGATCGTAACTCTTTAAAAATTCTCCAAGCACAAGAATTGACTCGTCCTGAACTATTGGACGATCTGCCTTATCTAAATAACACAAACTTGTCCAACCTGTTCCTTGCCCTTGGACGATCGAGAGTCTGTGCAAAATGCTACCAAGTATAGGAATAGGCTCGTCCTGATCACTTTGGACGATTTACCTAATTCGAGAGTCTGTGCAAAATGCTACCAAGTACAGGAATAGGCTCGTCCTGATCACTTTAGACGATTTACCTAATTCTTGTCCTTGGATGATCAAGATCTTTTGCAAAATGTAGCAAGTACCAAAAGAGACTCGTCGGGGACGGTTTGCTTAATTAGACGAGTCTTGCCCAAAGAGGGAGATCGGGCAGTACCTGTTTGTTTTGTGGACGAGTCACTTTCTAGTCGTTTTACTCGAGCTACTCGTCCTGCAGTATCAAACCATCACAAGAGCATCTATGGCCTAGGTCCTCCTGGTTTTTTGGACGACCTTTCCTCTTTAGCTCGTCCTATAGGCTTCTATCATTCCCCCCCTTTTTAGGCTTAGCTCAACCGCACATGATGGGCGAGCCAAAGTCCAAGAAGGAGAGCGGCCAACCCTAGCCGAGCCTGATGAAATTGATGGACGAACTTGAGATACATGTTCAAAGTATGTTTTAGCCGGCTTCCTTGAGGGAGCAACACTCGTCATTCAGTAGTGATCCCTTACTAGGGTCTGGACTACTTAGCTGTCTGTGCTTTTGAAAGTAAGTATCCTTTACTAAGGTCTTATTTCAGGCCAGCTTTCTCTCAGAGACTTTGACGTTATTCTTACTAGAGATTTTGTCAGTTTGACGGCCATGTATGTGTTATATTTTTGGCCGGTCTCTTCGAGGGAGTGATGTTCGGCATAGAAGTGACTAATTTTGACGTTCTACTATTGTTTGTATTTTTGTCCAAGTTATTGTCACTTTCAGACGCGTAACTGATTTAATTCCCCAAAGTGAACTAACTTGGTGAAAATAAACAAAGAAATAAAAGAGTAGGAATTGTATTATATGGATTTTGCTTGACTAAATGCCAAGACGCATGTATACAATTCTTCTTCCTAACATGTGCCATGGCACTTTTTAGTAACTACAAACAACCTTATAGGTGTCTGACGATGAACTGAGTTAGACGTGGTACTTCTTCAAATTATCTGAATTCCAAGTACGCTGTATAGGTCGTCCACCTAGATCTTGGAGACGAAAAGTCCCGCTGCGCAGCTCTTGGATAATCAGATAAGGTCCTTCCTAGTTTGGTGTTAGCTTCCCTAGCTCCTTAGCTCGTCCAACTGCCTCCATTTTTCTTAGAACAAGATCCCCCACCTTGAGTGGTCATCTAACAACTCTTTTGTTAAACTCCCGAGCCATTCTCAACTTGTACAATTGCATTCTCAGTAAGGCATTGCCCCTGACTTCTGGTACTTGGTCCAAAGCCATGCGCAATGCAGCCCACTTGGCATTTTCTGCGTACAACATGACTCGCAAGGTGGGTTCATCAATCTTAATGGGCAAGACGGCTTCAGTGCCACAGACTAACATGAAAGGCGTCTCGCCTGTAGAATTTTTAGCGGTTGTTCTAATGGACCATAACACTAATTGCAGCTCTTCAACCCATTGTCCCTTGGCGTTATCCAGCTTCCTCTTGATTCCATTTGATAGAATCTTGTTGAAGGACTCGACTTGTCCATTGGCTTGTGGGTGGGCGACTGCCGCAAAGTGAGCTTTGATTTCTCTTTCTGACAACCAATCTTTCAGCTTAGGCGTTTCGAACTGTGGACCATTATCAAAGACGATGGACTGAGGCATGCCAAAACGAGTTATAATGTTTTTCCAGATGAAGCCCTTGACGTCGTTTGTTGTTATTCCTCGCATGGCTTCAGCCTCTATCCATTTAGTGAAATAGTCCACTGCTACTATCACAAACTTCTTTTGCCCAGCTACCACCGGGAAAGTTCCTAATATGTCCATGCCCCATTTGGCAAAAGGCAGGGGGAACAAGATGGGGCTTAAGTAGTTGGACGGCTTCTGATGCAGGTTTCCATGTTTCTGGCAACTATCACACTTTTTTGCATAGACGAGGGCTTCTTCTTTCAAGGTAGGCCAGTAGTACCCCGTCCTTAAAGCCTTTTCTCCTAATGCTCTTCCCCCAATGTGCGATGCACAAGCTCCCTCATGGAGTTCTTTCAGAACCTCTAGACCATCTTCTCTGGTGATGCACTTGAGGAAAGGGCGGTTGAATGACTTCTTGTAAAGGGTATCATCCCATAGTTCAAACCACTTGTCTCTAGCCTTCACATACTTAGCCTCTACAGGATCAGAAGGCAATCGCCCCATCTTCTTATATTCTATGATCGGCTCCATCCAGACTTCTCCTCGGCTAAGAAACATAATCTGCTCTTGGTCGATGCTCTTTTTGGGTTTAACTTCCCAAAAAACTGTTCTTGGCACATCACCTTCAGCCGAGCTGGCCAATTTAGAGAGAGCATCTGCTTGATGATTTTCTGACCTTGGTACTTGGTCGAGAACAAATCGTTTTAATGGCTCAATCTCATCCTTGATCAGTCGCATGTATTTGCTCATTGATGCTTCTTTGCATTCAAAATCTCCATTAACCTGACTGACGAATAGGAGAGAGTCCGATTTGGCCTCAATCTCTACAGCTCCAGCCGCCTTGCACATTTTGATTCCAGCTAAGAATGCTTCATATTCAGCTTCGTTATTGGACGCTTTGAACTGGAATCTTAATGCATACTCAAACTTGTCCCCTTCGGGAGATTGACAAATGATTCCTGCCCCACATCCATTGATTGTGGACGATCCATCAACCCTGAGCGTCCAATGCTTCCTTCCTTTAGCTGGATCAGATACTGGCTCTATGGTTGGCCGAGTAAGCTCAACTATAAAATCTGCCAAGGCTTGCCCCTTAATGGCTTTCCTTGGTTCAAATGATATATCAAACATGTTGAGCTCAACTGCCCATTTTAGCATTCACCCAGCGGCTTCCATCTTCTGCAGAACTGGCTTCAAAGGTTGATCAGTGTAGACGATTATACTGTGTGCCAAGAAGTAAGGCCTTAACTTTCCGCTGGCCATGACGAGGGCCAATCCAAACTTCTCAACTGGAGTGTACCTACTTTCCGCGTCTTTGAGTACGTGACTGACGAAGTATATTGGGACTTGCACGGATTCTCTTCAGGCCCGAGAACGGCAGACGGACGACTGAGTGGACACGGCCGGATATACAAACAGCTTTCTCCTCACTGGCCGACCAACCTAGGCAGCTGCCGAAGGTGGTCCTTGACCTGTTGTAGTGCTTGCTCCGCCTCATCTGTCCACTCAAACTTGGCCCTTTTCTTAATAGTGGCGAAGAAGTGATGTCACTTAGCGCCTGACTTAGACAAGATACGTCCAAGGGCAGCTAAGCAACCCGTCAGCCTCTGTACTTCCTTTATCTTTGACGGAGATTTCATGTCTAGAATAGCTTGGATCTTCTCGGGATTAGCTTCTATTCCCCTCTGGTCTACCAAGAAACCTAAGAACTTCCCTGACAAGACCCCAAAGATACATTTGTTGGGGTTCAGCTTTAACTTGTATTTCCTGAGAGTTTCAAAAGTTTCTCTCAAATCACCAACATGACTTTCTTCTTGGCGGCTCTTGACTATCATATCGTCAATATACGCTTCCATGTTCCTTCCCAACTGTGGCTAAAAAACAGCATTGATCAATCTTTGGAATGTGGCCGGAGCATTACGCAGACCAAATGGCATTCTCAACCAGCCTATACAGTCCTTTTTCAGTAATGAAGGACGTTTTGTCCTGATCCTCTGGCCACATGGGAATTTGATGGAAACCAGAATAGGCGTCCATGAAGCTTAGTAAAGCGTGGCCGGCTGTGGAGTCCACTAGACGATCCAACTTAGGCAGCGCGAAGCTGTCCTTGGGACAAGCCTTGTTGAGATCAGTATAGTCTACACACATCCTCCAGGTGCCATTGGGCTTTGGCACCATGACCACATTTGCTATCCATTCTGGATAATAAGTCTCTTTGATGAATTTTGATTCCAACAACTTCTGAACTTCCTGCTCGACCGCTTGATTCCTAGCCGGTCCCAAATGCCTTTTCTTCTGACGAATTGGCTTTAATTTTGGATCAACATTTAGCCGGTGGACGGCTACCTCTGGATCAATTCCAGGCATTTCTTCAACACAATAAACAAACACGTCTTGAAATTCTTTCAGCAAGCTGATTAAGAGGCTCCTCAAACCCAAAGAGAGCGAAGAACCAATTTTCAAAGTCTGTTCTGGACGAGCCTCATCCAGACATACATCTTCTGGGACTTCGACCGGCTCTGGACGCTCTAGTGCTAGTCCCATAATGGTCATCACTTCTTCAGACGAGGGAGGTTCTTCCTTGATGATTTCATATTTTCTCTTCTTGCTGGGGAGATGCTCAGACGCCTTCCTTGAGGGAGCGAGAGGCGTCTGAGGGCTCTCAATGGTCATCTTTAACGAGGCGACTTGGTCCTTGACAATTTCAGACGTCTTCCTCTCACTAGCCACTTTTGTCTTATCTTTCTCCATTTCTGACGTTTTCCTTTCCCCAGCAACCTTCGTCTGATCTTCATTGCATATCTTCCATGATGACGGCTTGAGGGTAGTCAGATAACATTCCTTTGCCACCTGTTGGTCTCCATATAAGGAGCCAATCTTGCCATCATCACACTCATACTTCATCAACATCAGGTGAGTTCCTATTACTGCTTTGACATGATTCAGAGTTGGTCGTCCAAGAATGACATTGTAGGCTGTCAAATCTCGGACCACCAAGAACTTGATAAACAGAGTTCTATCTGCATCCTTTTCTCCCACTCGAACGGGCAAAGTAACAATTCCCATTGGATAGATGACTCCTCCCCCAAACCCTATGATGGGATGGTGAACGGGAACTAAGTTCTTCTCATCAAACTTTAGTCTGGACAAGCAATCAGCGCTAATGATATCCGTCGAGCTTCCGGTGTCGATCAGAATCCTTCTTACTCTCAAGTTTGCTATTTTCATTTCCGCAACCAAAGGATCATCATGGGGAGTCCTCAACCTGCCCCGATCTTGCTCACTAACTACCACCCTTGGGAAGGGCTCAGCCTTTGTCTGATCAACTAACAAAACTTGGCCAAGCCCCCTAAGGTAGTTTTTGTGTCCTCTATTGGTTGGTCCTCCGGCAGCAAACCCTCCTGAGATTACAAGAACAACATCTTCGTCTGTGCTTGCACTCTCCTTCTTCTTATTATGCTAATCATCTTTCCTCTGAAACTTCCTTCCCCCTTGAGGCATTTAGGAGTTCATCTTTCCCTTTCGAGCTAGTTCCTCCAAAGCCTTCTTAAGGTGCTTACATTCATTAGTTTCGTGACCGCAATCTTTGTAGAAGTGGCAATACTTGCTCTTATCCCTATTTCTATAAGGGGTTTCATCTCCGCTGGGGCCTTCAACTCATATTGGTCCTTAATCTCCATGAAAATGGAGTATTGGTCCTTGTTAAACTCAATAGGATTGGATGAGGATGGCTCAGCCTCCTTTCTCTTGCTCCTTCTGGACGAAGTGGTGGTGGAGGTTATAGCCCAAGTCTCGGCCTTCTTTAGGTTGTTCTTCTTTGGCTGAGCAACCTCTTCAGGCTTCTTAGACTCGGGATGCTTTGCCTCAGCACATACTTCGATAACGTGAATAAACGCTTCTGCTTCCCTTAAAGCTTCGGCAAGAGTGGAGATTTTCTTTTTAACAAGATCAAACTTAAAGCTTCCTGGCCTTAGACCCCTAATGAAGGCGTCAAAGGCCACTCCAGCATTAAGATCTTGGATCTGAAGCGCTTCTAGGTTGAATCTCTTAACGAAACTTCTAAGAGCCTCCTTAGGTCCCTGGACGATCTTGCCTAGGTGCATGCTTGTTTTTTGCTCTTGCTTGTTGGCAACAAAGTGACTAGTGAATAAGAAACTGAGTTCAGTAAAATTGTTGACTGAATTGGGGGGAAGATTGTTAAACCATTTCTGAGCAACTCCCTTCAAGGTTGCTGGGAAGTTCTTGCACCAAGTAGCATCATCTACTGCTTGGACGTACATCTGATGTTTGTAAGCAGATAAGTGATCATCGGAATCTGTTGTTCCATCAAAAGGATCTATAGTAGGGAGTTTAACCTTTGGGAAGGGGGGCGCCTCCATTATCCTGGCCGAGAATGGAGTGGGCCAGTAATCCGGAGGGTTCCCATCTGTCCCTCAATGGGTATGTACTCCTTACGATATTCCTTCAACACCGGATCAGACGACGTGTTTGCAGGCACTGGACGCCTATAGACCATGGGCTGAGCCACCGTCTTCTCCTGTCGTGGATGAACAAGAGAGTGACTTAAACTTCGTCCCTCCCCTCTGAACGACAACCTCAAAGGAGGGTCTCTCAAATATGGTGTAGATCCTGTCGCTGATCGTTGTAATGCAGCAGCTTTCTTTGCTTCTAGATATTCTCTGGCATATGTTTCCATTCGGTGCCCGCTTGGACGAACATGGTCCTGGGTCCTCACCACCAGGTTCCAGTCCATCTTTCTTCGCTGATCATTATCCTCTGGCTGCTTTCCTCTTGCCGTCCTCCTAGAGGGTTCCTGACGAACAGGTCGACTAGGGCCTGGTCGATCTTGGGAACGTCCCCTAGGAGGAAGTGGATTGTTAGCAGCTGGCTCCGGGTTATGATGAAAAAACATCATATTGCTTTTAATTTGTTCCTGGACGACCGCTGTCATCTTAGTCTGAAAGTCATTCAGAACATTCTCCAGGTGGGCGGCAGTCACTAGACGATCTAGATTCACCTGGATGACCGGTTGCTGGCTTGGTCCAGGAACATTGACGATGGATGGAGGTCTATCTCTTCCTCGAGGTGGTCTTTCATGTTCCACCGTATCTTCAACATTAACTTGAAGGCTTCGATTCCTGACAATGTTGGACGATTGATAATCAGTCATCGTTGCGTCTCCCCACAGACGGCGCCAAATGTTTCGTCTACTTGTCCACCAAGTAAGCTATAAGCTAAGCTTTCTTGTCCAGCAAGTAGCTAATGTATCTTGAGTGTTCTTCAGTTGGAGACTTGTGCAATGATGCCTGAATCAGCTTTGTCCTTGGCCTAGGCTTCGTTCCCGAACCTGCAAGAAAGGGACCCACCCTGGAGGTTTGGGTGGTGGTTCCCCCTCCGAAGCTTAAATCAGATATTAAGAGTTGTAAGAGAAAGTAGAGATAGAGAGAGAAAGTGAAAGAGTATTTTATCAGAGTAACTTTTCACTGTTTGCATTGAATGATCTTTCTCCTAATTTCAGGGGTATTTATAGTGATAGCAAGTTGACAGCTATCCTTAAAATCTGCCCTAGAATAGTGGCTTCCGATTGGCTGAGGAATCAGAGCAGGACACGTGGAAGGCCAGGATTGGTGAAGGATTATTAACCACTCTCCTGCAGCCACCATGTAGTGTTGGGTTCTGATTGTTGGGCTAGAAAATCAACCTTTTAAACCAACTGAGTATAGCCCAGAGATAAAGCCTTCTTTTTATATTAACTAGGGTGACACGTGTACGGCTCTGGTGAGCCCACGTGTCATTAAGAGAGCCGTAGATGTTAGGCTACAACAGAAATAGTACATGATGGAGCTCGAGTAGTAAAGTATTGAGCTATTTCGCAAGGGAGAAGAGTCTAGGGTTAGTGTCAATTAATAAGTTGGAACAACTTCGTAATTATATCTTTCATATAGAAATCGAAAGGATCAAAATAAAACAAGTTTCAAATCCCAAAGGAAAATCATTTGTTGGAATTGATAAAACCTTTTTGATAAAATGAAAATTATATATATCGTCGGGGATCCTACGTTCGTATGATTCTATTCTTTGATAAAAATAAATAACCAAAAAGGCATGTTGCTGCCATTTTTGAAAGGATTAAAAATCAACGAAGTAATGTCTAAACCCAATGATTCAAAAAAAAAGATAAAGATTTCCGGAACAAGGAAATACCTTTTTAATTGTTAATTGTCGCAACAATTGGATTTGGATCAGAATACCGAATTCAAATCGATTTTAAATGAGACAAAAAGGGTATTTGAGACCGCTCAATAAATGAAATGCCAAAGGATTTTCTTTTGAGCTATTTGAGAGTTATTCAACTTGAGTTATGAGTATACAAATGATTTTCTTTTAGGAAATAAAGAAATGAAAAGAACTTAATTCTTAGTCTACCTCATTTTTAGATTTTATGGACTTATTTGATTGGTCAGTATAATTTATATATACCTAACTTTGAATCATTTTTCTCGAGCCGTACGAGGATAAAACCTCCTATACGTTTCCAGGGGGTATTGTTGATCGAATCTATCCCAATGAGCCGTCTATCGAATCGTTGCAATTGATGTTCGTTCCCGAAGAGAGGGAAGAGATTTGTAGAAAGTGGGGTTTTATGATCCGATAAAAAACCAAACTTATTTAAATGTTCCTGCCATTTTAGATTTTATTGAAAAAGGTGCTCAACCTACAGAAACTGTCTATGATATTTTAAAGAGGGCAGAGGTTTTTAAAGAATTTCGACTTAATCAAACGAAGTTCAATTAATGAAATAAAAAACAAAGATAATGCGGTTCTAGTTTGATAGAACTTTTTTTCCTTTTCTATTCCTGTAGATTTTTTATGTAGTGCCAATCCAACACAAATCTTTTCTTATATATTTCACCTTTTCTACTTAAATGTCAAAATCGATATTGTATATATTGTATATATTGTATTTCTCTTTATAATGTTAGAATATTCTATTCGAATAATTCTATTAATATTAAAGAAAATTGAAATATTAAAAAAGAAAATCAAAAATCTTTTTTTTGAATATTCATATTGACAAGAGTATATTGAACAAATATAATTCAATTTTGAAGTAAAAATAAATAACAAAATTAAATTGTTTATTTCTGTCTTCCGCCCAATAAATAGGTTTTTTTATAAGTCTCTAAAATTTCTACTCCAACCTGTGCAAGACATAAGTAGCATAATCAGTAGCATTTGCCTTGATATTTAAAGCATGTTCCTCAAACATGTTCAACTGCAGTCTCTCCCCATTGCCCTTAAGAATGACATAATCGTTAGCAACATCAATCAATGCCCTTGAAGTTTTTAGGAATGGTCTGCCGAGCAATATTTCAGACTCATGCTTCATATCAAGAACAACAAAATCAACTATAAAGAACATGTGTCTAATCTGAATAAGAGTATTTTCAAGCAATCCAATTGTGTTAACATTACTACCATCAGCCATAGTAAGCATCTCATTAGATGTTTTTAATGGTCCCATCTTACACTCATCATAAAAGGAAACTGGCATAATATTAACTACATAACCTAAATCTAGCATACATTGGCGAAATATATTCTCACCTATCCTACAAGGAATCGAGAATGATCCAGGATCCTCACACTTTGGGGGTAGTGCGATAAAGGATGTCAAACAGACTTGATGGCTCTCGTCCATTTTTTAGTTAGTGAAGTATTCATTGAATAATTTGCTATATTTAGGGACCACATTTATCGCATCTAATAATGGAATTCTATTTTCTTGTAGTCCCCCACTTGGATTAGTAGTAAATTCATGTTCATTAAGAGGTTCTAAAGATTGCTCCTTGGTTTCGTTTCCTTTGAATTATTACAGCATTTACTTGTTTATTTGGATTTGGCAAAGGTTGAGATGGTAGTTTACCTGACACTTGGCTTTCTATATTACTTAAAGAAGTACAAATCTGGCTAATTTGTGTATCAAGGTGGTGAAGATGAGAATCAGTTTTCTTTTGGTACTCGATATTTTGGTTATGTACTTGGCCTATTTGAGTTGCAAGTTGTTTCATCATGCCTTATAAAGATGGGCCAGAAGATTAGAGTTGCGGGTTTTGCTCACCAAATTGCCTAGGTTGATTAGTTTGTGAAAATTGTGGTCTAGTTCCATACCTAAAATTTAGGAGATCTTTCCAACCTTCATTATAAGTCTGTGAATAAGGATCATATTTTCTTTGTGGTTGATTAGATTACCCTCCTATAGCATTTATATCTTCAGTTTTTAAAGTAGGACAAGCATCAGTTTCATGAAAAAACTCATAACATATACCACATACTCTAGCTTTAGACTCATTACTAACGACAATTTTAGACACTAAAGTGGTCAAAGTATCAATTTGTTGAGCATTTTCTTGCAATTGAGATTTAACACCACTTAAGTCAATTTCATTTACTCTTTTAACATCATTTCTAGTGCTATGTTGTTGAGTGTTTTGGGCCATCACTAGTAGAAAAAACTTCTTTTGCTACATTAGAAATGCTTTGGTTGTTTAAACAACCCGAGCATTTGATAACCTTTCTAAAAATTAAAAAAATAAAATTCAGAAAAGCTTGGGTTTTTTAAAACAACCCGAGCATTTGACTATTTTAATTCAAACTTTTTTCTCTATCCTCTGTCCCATATTTGCTCACTAGAATCCTTACCCCTCTTTCTTTCTCCTCTTTTCGCCTCCTCTCACTCAACCACCCTCCTCCCTCCTCAAATGTCTTCCAACTCTCTGAGCTCTTCCTCGAGGAGCACGCCAACAACACCAACACAACCCCCATTTCTCTTCTTCTTCTCCTTCTCCTTATCATCACCGTTGTTTTCATGCTAAAACCCCAAATTCGTTCGCAGAAGCTCTGATTTCGAGTTAATATCCCATTTCGAGGGTTTTCATTTCATTTTCACTCGCATTTTACCCCATTCTTTACGAATACAAGTAAGCGACTCAAATTTTTTTTTTCTTTTTCGAATTCTGATTGATTTTGTTCGAAATCTGGAACCCTGGAAACTGAATTATGGCTTCTCGATCTTGCCTCTTTTTGTTTGAATTTTTTTTATGGTGATGTCTATCTGTGCTGCGATTGATTGTTAGATTATTGCTAATTTCTTCGATTTTTCATCTTTCTATTCGCAAAATTCATGTAATGGTGTATATAATTTTTTGAACTTTGAATATGAGGTCTTCTTTATTTCTCCAGAGTTCGACCATTGGCCAATAGATCTGTCGTCTGTTGAACAGTGATTATGAGGTACTCTTTGTTTCTCTTTCTCTTTGATAGTTTATATAGTTAGTTGAAAATTGGATGTGTGCATTTTGATGGTTTAGTTGAATATTGGATGTGTGAAATTTGGATGTGTGAATTTTGATGGTTTAAGTGAAAATTGGGTATTTGGGTGTGTGAGTTTTGATGGTTTAAGTAAAAATTAGGTGTGTGAGTTTTGACAATTTAGTTGTACATTTGGATGTGTAAAATTTGATGGTCCAGTGAAAATGAAAGTGTTATACAAATCAATTATTACATACATAGGTGACTTTTAAGTAAATTAAAAGAACAATGTGTCATAATTATACAAAAACATGATTTTGAGTAATAATGCAGCTAAACTAGAAGGGTGTCATCTGATCTAGTGAGTTAGTGATTCCGTTAAGAGTTGAAAGCAGATTTTATGCTGAGCGACAACCAAAAAGCATAATTACACATCCTCTATCTAGATTTTAAGGTTAGCAACAACTAAAAAGCATAATTAAGCAGCGTGCTAAACTAGAAAGGTTTCATATCATGCAGTACTAGCACTTGAACATGTCTGATTTTACTGGTTGGCTTGTTGTTGTTGGTTGGTTGCTTCTACTGGCTTGCTGGTGCTGTTGATTGCTTTTTAATCTTAATTGTTCTTGCAACCATTTTTATTACCTCCAAGTTTTGCTTCAGTTTCCGTAGGATGCATCCAGTCATTGGGTCCCGCAGGTCTAAATTGCATTCTCCCCCCCCCCTCCCCGGTTCCTCAAATGACATAATCTCTGCATGTTTATGCTGAAGGCTGTACTTCCAAATCCATTACTGATATGTTCAATGATGATGTTTCATTTTTCTGTCAAGCTATAGCGGAGATTGCCAAGGCAGCTAAGCAGGAGGCTTATACGCTACCTGTTCAAGTAGAATCCTGTTTGGCATATATTGATTCTAAAGCATCTGATGTGAAAAAGCAACTTGGACAGCATAGTATAAGTGCCGGAGCTGTAGGTATTTGAAAATCTTTATGCTCTGCCTGGCTCCAGAATATTTGCCGCCTCTCTGGCCATCCTTATGACTTTCATACCTGTGTGTTATGTGTTTTGAGGTTTGGCAAGTTGAGGGGTGGAAGGTCTATTTGATTCCAGGTTAGATGGTGGATCAGCTGCCTTGATGTTTGCGTTGCTACTAGACATTGGTTGGCTGGTAAGTTTCTGCTGTTGTTTTTTTTTCTTGATTGGTTATATTTGTGGGTGTGAATTGATTGTGTTTGATTGTTTAAACAAGTCTTTTCGTGTTGTATTCCTATACCTCAGATGTCTTTTCGTGCATCTATTTTAGAGGTTTTGCGAATTGATGGTTATAATCTTGCATGAATTTGGTTTAGTTTTGGCGAGTCTTGTTTTCCTGTTTGTGATTGTCTTGAGGTGTATGTGGATCTGAAGTTGCTAATAATTTTGTAGGGTAAGTTGCTCCACTAACTTTGTTGAGAAAATGTAAAATTGAAGGTCTTGCTGCTATTATACTAATTTCTAAAGTTTCAATTTGAATTTGTGAGGATTTTTGTTGTTTGAGAAGTTATGTGCAATAACACCTCTTTTGAAAGTTGTTTAGTGTCGATGAATTTTCTTCTAACATTTTTTTTTCTTTTCTCCTAAATTTCATATTACCTTCAAATTAGCTTCACAAATGTTATTCAATTGACTGAAAACAGCTGATTGATGTCCTTCTGGATTTCCTTGCCTCTCTTTGACTTTTGTAGTTTATGTGCTTGAATTTCTTTGTACCTAAAGCTGATGCACGAGAATGATAATAGTAGTGAGAGTGCAACAATATATTTGGGCTGGTGTCATTTATGTTGTTAAATTCAGATCCTCTTATGCTTTATCTACACTACTCTATTTGTAGTTTATGTGCTTGAATTTTGTAAATGATGTTGTTCATGTTGATGCAGAACACTCTCAGTACATACTGTGCTGCTTACAAGCTTACTAGGTCCAGACTTAAAGTCAGACGATTTAAAAGAGAGGTTTGGGTTCACTTAGTTTGCTGGAGTCAAACTTGTTAAATGGAGTTACATTTATGGCCTTTCTTTGATCCTTAGGTTGTCTCCTAGTTTGCCATAGCTCTTAGTGGCAAAGCTTACTTGAAATTACGGTTAATTCTAGACTTCTAGTTACATAGCTTGTGTTTGCTTTCATTAGCTGCTTAATTCAAGGTGATTTTGGTCCAAATTCTATCTTAGGTTTAACTTTTCGACTTAGCTTCAACTTTTTTCTGGTAATTTTTCAATCTTAGTAGAAGAATTTTGCCATGGCTGGTGATTTTAAGGATGATTCGAAGGCTAAAAATGGGAGTTTGTGATTTTTTCGATGGTTGGTGTCCTGTTTGGCTGAAAAAGTATATTGTCTTGTGTTCAAGAAAAAAATACACCAGCGTGCATTTATATTGGAAACACTAGGTTTGAATTTCAAATTTTTTTGAGAAATCATAAGGCTCTCTGTGCACCTACTTCTTGGTCAATTTGTGCTTAGCAGTTGTACTTGTGCTTAGCAGTTGTACTTGTGATTTAGAAGACCAGTAATCTTCATAATCCTCTTACTTCAAGGGCCATAATGTTGTTTGCTGTCCTTTAAGGTGCCTCTAAAATGAAGAAATGTTTAATAAACTTAGAACGATTATAAGCATTCAAATATGTCTCACCAAGCTTTCTTGACTGCTTGACAATGGAAACAAGGAGAGTAAAGGTGAGTGCAAGTAAGGTAGTCTCAACAGCGGAGCTAGACATGTGAATATTTGGTTTCTAGTGCATGCATGTTCTCATATGACCCTAGCAAATTATATTTCTCATTTCTGATTCTTTCTCTCCAACCCCGTCATCGACCTCAACATATGAATTCACGTACTTTGTATATTAAAATAAAAGTCATTCAAAGGTTCAGTTTGTCTTGTGCTCTGTATATTAAAATAATAACATTACATCTTTAAAAATATTGTCATTCAAAGGTTCAGTTTGTGTTGTGCTCTGTTAGTTTCTAGTTTATAGGAGATTTTCTATTTCTGCTGGTTGGTGAGTAGAATAGGTGTTGAATATTCTGTTTATGTAATTTGGAAGTCATAAATGAGATGTATTTGGTAGCCTGAAGATTTATACTATTTTGAGATGCAATTTTTTCTGTTTGACCTTTACCTTTTTTAGCTTGCCTTGAAACAGAGAGTTATTGGTTTTTGGTGTTTTCTTACCATGTGTGGGTCCTGCACGACTACAAGGGCTAAGATATTTTGACTATTGGAAAACAAAACCCTTTCTTGTGCATCATTTTAATTCATTGAATCAGGGTGACAATGTTGTATCAGTTGGTGTTAAGCTACCTAACATGTGCCTTTATAGAGTATTTTAATCCATCACTGCTTAAACCATCTCTAATTAATCTAGCCTCATATTCAACTTTCTGAACTCTGATGGCATTTTATAACATGCTGTAGGTCGTCCAATCATTGTCGATTTTTCTCCTGTAACGAACTTCAGAGTAGCAACCTGCAGATAGTATGAGGAAAACGTGTGCAATCGTGGAGGTTACTGCAACTTTATGCATTTGAAAAAAAAAATTAGCAGGTGATTACTTGTGGTGTTACCCTCTGTAGTCTCTACTTATTTGATTGTATTGTTAGCTCATAGTAATATGCTATTTTTACATCAATTTCAGGGAGCTTAGGCGACAGTTGTTTAGAAGGTACAGAAGGAGGTATGGAGACCGTCCCCATGGTGGCTGTGGTTATGGTAGAAAAGATGATGATAGAAATCAGCGGTACCATTACTAGGGAAGAAGGCTAGAAGTCGTAGTCCAGGGCATAGAGGACGAAGCATAAGCCCTTCCGTCACAGGGGACAGGAGTCCAGTGAGGCAGAATAGTGAGGAGAGAAGAGCTACTAGTGGCTGCTGCTAGCACGCATGCTGGCAGTAGCTGGAAACCTTTTTTTTTTTTTTACTATAAAAAATTACACAAATGCTTCGGTTGTTATGAAAAACCGAAGCATTTGTCCGTGTAAATGCTTCGGTTTTCCCTAAAATCGGAGCATTTGTGGTACTTTGTGTAATAAAAAAGTCTCAAATGCTCCGATTTTTAGCACAACCGGAGCATTTGAGAAAGCAAATTCTCCGGTTCTTAATCGGAGCATTTGTAAAATGCTCAAATGCTCGTATGACGTCTGCTACGAGCCAAAAACAGAGCATTTGTGGGCTTATTAACCGGAGCATTTGAGCATTTTTCCACTAGTGCATGTTAGCAATTAAATTCCTAGCTTGAGTTGGTGTCTTGTCTACTAATGCGCCACCACTAGCAGCATCAATCATACCCCTATCATTAGGCAACAATCCTTCATAAAAATATTGAATTAGCAGTTGATCAGTTATTTGATGTTGTGGACATGAAGCACATAATCTTTTAAAACGTTCTCAATATTCATATAGTGATTCTGAAGCATGTTGTTTAATTCCACATATTTCCTTTCTTATGGATCCAATACGACTTGCGGGAAAGAATTTTTCTAGAAAAGCTTTTTGTAAGGCTTCCCAAGTCGTAATGGAACCAGAAGACATAGTATGCAACCAATCTTTAGCTAAATCATGTAGGGAAAATGGGAAAACATGCAATCTTACATGATTTTGTTCAATTCCTTTAGGTTTCATAGATGAACAAACAACTATAAATTCTTGTAAATGTCTATGAGGATCCTCACCTGCGTTCCCATATAATTTGGGAAGAAGATTAAGAAAACCTGAGTTCAGCTTCAAGGGTTTCTCTAAAGTTGGAAAAACAATGCAGAGAAGTTCATCATCTAGCTTTGGAGCTCCTAATTCCTTCAAAGTTCTCTCTTCACCCATCTCTGAGTCTTCGATTGGTTTATCTTGAAAGATGTAAAGTAATTTCTCTAGGCTAGCTTCGTTTAGAGTTTCAATGAACTTGTTTATTCGCTGAAGTTTGGTTGTAGTATCCAAACTCATGCAACTGAAAATAGAGAAGAGAAAGTTTAGGAGTGAAGTTCATGAAATTTTGTAATTTATGTATAAACACTAAATATCCAGAAAATCAAATCATAATGTAGTTAGCATTCATATACTGAAAGTGGTCCATAAGCACTCATGTCCATGGTGGTTATATTCTAAACATAATCCATTAAAGAAAACAGAAATCAGATATGTATATAGTTGCAGATAAACTTAAACTCTGATTTTGAAGACAGTACATGATATGGTTCAGATTATCCATCACAATCTCAGCTAGATCTTAACTCAGTTTCTAATTATAAAGCCATAAAACTGATTACTTATTATCATAACTAGATAAATTTCCATATTACAATAGGCACTCTTTTTCAGATTACTGTTGAAATTTCATATTTGACTTCCTTATTTAAGCTACTCCTTGTCATTATTTTATATAAATTCAACTATTGTCAGATAATATTAATAAAAAGAAAATTTGTGTACTCTCTTAAAACCATTAGTCAACCATAGTTTTAAGCCAATAATAAATTACTATACACTTAGACTACCCTTTTTTTTTAACTAATCATATTCTACATTTAGCTAACACATTCAAGAGTTTCTTAGAACCTCTGCAGTAGGTGAAAGATGACAAGAACGTGAGCTAATATGTAAGCATTGAGTGCACATAACAAGTACAATAAGTCTCAAGAAGTGAAATTAACAGTGAACCATCTTCATATCATATATCAGGTAAAAGTAAAAGTGGTATGTTCAAAACTCATATTTTATGCGAGACTGTGAGTAATGGTTATTAGAATCCTAATACAAGCTCTCTAATCTTACAATTTTATCATCTAAATCAAAGCAATCATCCCAGACCATATAGAATCTTAATATCCACAAATATATTGTATGGTTATAAGAGAATTTCACAATGTTAGAAACTTCATTACCCTACAGTAGAGAGCTATAACAGTAAAAGTAGAAGTTTATATGTTTTAGTTTTAAGCTTCTTAAAAGAAAACGATGGAACCTTATTGACCTTACTATATTACATATATATCAACATCATGAAAATCAACCAAAGCTAAAGTTATAATTTATTCCTGCCACCTCAATTAATTCATATAAGAGCCAACAAGAAACAAAATAACTAAGCACACGAAATGCAAAAAAAATTAGAGAACATACAATGAACTAAGAAATTTCATACTAGTCAACCTTTCTTTAGAATACCAAGATCACAATTGCTAAACTTTGAGAATGGAAATAGTTTTATACATCTCCCCGGCAACGGCGCCAAAATTTGATACGTGTCGTTTGCGTATACAAATAAATAATTTATAATACCTATCTTAACCTCAAAAATATAAACATAGTAAAGGATAAGTAGGGTCGATCCCACGAAGAGACTAACTAATTCACTAAAATCAAAGTTTAACTAAGTTCGGAAAACAAATACTATATAAAAAGTTACACTATTATTTACGCTATTTACATATATACGATTGAAGGTGGATTTCGTTGCGATGAACTACTTAAACTAATTAAAAAGACTACTAACCTACTATTTACAAGTGACATCAAGCAAGTTGACACCATTTTAATTCGATCATTGAGTAACTAAAGACATCTTAGTTTCTTCTTCCCTTTCTTATAGTCTCCTTCAATATTTAGTTTAGCATTTAGGTTGTCGAATTCCCGCCGCGGTCTATTCGATATTTTGCTCACTAGAAACCTAGAATCTTGCTAAAATATAACCAACCCCAATAAACTTATTTTATTAGATCAATTCATATACTTAATAAAACTAAGATATGAGCCTCTCACTAGCTATATTAAGTCATTGACTCTAAACGACTATTAAACGCCGCGCCTAATAGCAATTTAGCATAGTTTAAATACTTCATACAAGTAATCGTGCACTACTACAAGTTTAAAGATTAAACTTTGTAATTCAAACAAATGAACATATGAATTGAATAAATACCAAACTCAATAATGAAATACAATCAAACTCAGCGTTTAATTGATGAAACACAAATCAGGAAATTCAAAAATAATACTTCATTCAATTAATCCAAGTATAAACAAGTTCAATCACAAAACTAGATAATTAAGGAGTAAAGTAGGGAGAAATTTTGATTGACGTTAGACCAAACAGTCGTTGCTCGATTTCACCGTCGATACCTGTAATAGTCCATATTTTTAAGCATGTTTTAAATAAAGTAATTATGTTTATTAGTTTAACAAAGCTTTTATATTAATAAGAATTGCTTTGAAAATCATTATCTATTGTCTGAAGTAAGTTTTAAGCACAATTATGTTATTGTGGATTTTATTGAAATGACATATTGAATAAAAGATTTTAAGTTTAAAAAAGAGAAAAAGGAAAATCATTCCATCATTTCTCTCTCTCGTGTCTCCATATGCAAAGGACACATTTATGCTTTGTTGTCAATTGTCCAAGCTCCACCAAATGAGATTAAAACCCCTTAATCATCCTAAAATTGGATGCTAGTACTTCACCAAGAAAACCCCCAATTCCTTCTCACTCTCGCGTCCCCTTTCTCTCGCTGAAATCTCTACATATTTCTTCGGATTTTGTTGTTCTGCGCTTCCTGTCGGTGCTGCTGCTTCCCTCACGCCGACACTGTGTCGTTTTTTCAATGCCCAATGTCGTGCGGCTGTTGTTGGGTTGCTTCGGTTGTTCTGCCTTTCACTCTCCTCTCCTTTGCCATTGTTGCCGCTGTGTTAAGGGCACCGCCATGTGCTGGTGCTGCTAATGCTTCGCTGGTGGTGGTCGTGTTTATCGTTGCTGCCCTCGTTTTCTCTCTCCTCAGCTCTGTTCGCTGTCGTTGCTGTGGTGGTTCGACCACCACCAGTGCTGCTGTGCATTGGTATCGTTATGGGTGCGTTTTCTTCTGTAATTTATTGTTGATATGATGAAGTTATGGGTTTAGCTCAATTCATTCTTTAAGCTTTGATTATTAAAGGGATTGGTCCCCAAAGTTAATTCTTTAAGAAATTCTGATTTCTTTGGCAAGTTATAAATTTTAGGTTTAAATTGTTATTGTATTTCTTCAATTATAATATGATTTTTATGTTATTAATTGTTTTAATGATTTTTACAAGTAAAGTTGAACTCTTATTGATTCGTAAAAACAGTTTTGGTTGCAAGATTTAATCTTTGAAGCTGAACCCTTTTCATGTACCTGTAAAACCTAAAGTTCAGTTTGTTTTAAGAGTTTGTTAAAGTGAAAGGTTGAACCTTTCCTCTTAGTTTAACACATTATGATATATTTTGAAGCTCTATTATGCAAGTTTAGATTTCTCTAAAGTTAGTTACTAAAATAGATTTTTGCAAGTAAATGTCTTTATAAATTTGATTGGAATTATGATTTCACGTCTCCAAATCAGTGTATTAACTTCCAAGACAAGGTTAATTAGAGTTAGCATATGAGATTGATAATGTGAGTTGGGTTGTGGAATGGTTCGTATATAGAGTATAAGTAAGTTAGTTTCCTTATATAAATTGTAGTGAGAATGAATATTAATTATTGTTATTGTTTGGTGGTGATTGTTGGAAAATGGTTATGAAGATAATTATGGAGTTCAAGCTAGAGATTGGTGATCAAGTATCTATGATCTTGGGGATCATGTAAAGGTACACATTGCCCTTCCACCTTGTGAACTCAATTATGTTTCTGTAATTGTAAGCCGTATGAATCTCATGAGTTGTCAAATACAAATTAGTTTTCAGACTTGAATTCGTTGTGGTTTTGTGAACCTAAATTCAATGTTGTTTGAAAATATGATTCCCATATCTATGTTTGTTTGACTTCTTGAGTATATGATTTTACGCCAAAATCAAGTGTTTCGGTTATATGAGGATCATCATTGACTTCCCAACTGTGGTTTGAGACATGTCTATAAGTTTTGACTAGGAAATATAGTTTTACTCAAATGTTTTGAAGTAATCAACTTATGTTATATTAAGTCAATCTTGTCTTCGAATTCAAGTATATTTCAGTCTATAAGACTTAGGAGTATGAGTTATTGAGTGACTTGAGTTTTACGTTATTATATAAAAGTCATGGGTGTCCGATTGTGAACATTTAAGGAAGTATTCTCGCTATATTCCTCAATGTTATTATAAATGTGGGTTTTGAATTGAGCGATCTCGTACAACTATGCTATATGTGATCAGCTAAATTTTGTGGAATACGATATAAGTCTCTAATGAGATACGATCTAATACGGTTTCAAGTTTATGGAGTTTTGATGTTATAGTTTACTTTCAGCTAATGAGATTTCAAGAATATTATTTTGTTGAGCGGACTCTAAAGTAAAGAGTTGTATAGAGATTTTTGAAAATGCAATTATGAACATTATGGAGGAGGATCATTAGAAGTAGTATTGTACAGTAAGTCGTATCGTGATTGTGTATTATTAAAGGGTGAATTATACCATAGAGAATTTTTGAGTATGTTGCTATTATTAGAATAATTATGATAAACTCGAAGGAGCAATGCAGTAAGTCTTATATGATTGGTGAGTTCTACTTTTGAATGACTGAGAACGTTATGGGACATGGCTATATCTCCACTAAAATTTGTACTTTAAGCGTTTAGGGGATACGAAGAGTCTATTATAGCCCAAGTTATTGGGAATTCGAGTGAATTGTGATTGACAAAAAGTTATTGAGATGTAAGCTTCAAATTTGATATGCTTGGACTATATTTTCTTTAAAGTCTGTATTTGAAAGGGATTTAGTAAATGAATTTTATAAAAGGTTGATTTATGCAAAGTTACTAGAAACTCGAGTATATTATGCAAGCAATTTATCTGGGTATATTAAATACCCGAAAGCAATTCTGTTATGAGAATTTGAGACTTATGAATCTGAGTTTTTGAAAATATGAAATTATGGATTATGTATCTTGATTTTGTTTTGTGAGGGGAAGAAGCTGCTAAAGCAGTGACGAACAACATTCGTAGAGCGGGTATTGCTCATCATGTGTTAGAGCGGGTTTTGCTCTGGTGCGGGTATTGCTCCGTTATGTAGGGTCATGACCTAAAAGTCATGCAAGCAGTACACAATGGAAGAGGGAGACGTCCCTTGTAAAAAGTTTAGAGAATTCGCCTGGAAAACAACTCTATTCGTGTTCTCTTCCCCAGTATAATATGGTTTCTGAAAGAAAATAGATATGTATTTGAATGTGTAATTGTTTTTGTGGAAAGTTAAACTTGTTCCGAAGTAATGTTTTTACTCACCAATTTTATTGAATTCATGTGAGAAATGTTGGAATGAATTACAAGGAAACTCGTACATAATCCATAAATGGAATTAGCTATGTGCATGTAATTGGATTAGACGTTTATTTCTGGAAGTCCAGAAGGGGGAAATATTCTTATGTCATAGAATATGTCAGATAGAACTGATTTCGGGATATCGTATTAGATCATATGGAATCCTTATGAGGTCTTTCTAATTGAAAGCTTATATTATTCATTTTGTGAGATAGTCTTATTATTATTTAAGACAAGTAATATTGGAAATTGTCTATACGTAATTGTTATATTATTCGTTCATTACGATTTCTCTATGGCTTTATTTCTAATATTTTGTAAGATAAATTTAAATCTGTAAACACGTCTTAAGCCACCAAAAAGAATTTTATGGTTGGATAGTGTGTGCTCAGTTTTGCTGATTTTGTTCTTGGAACCTGTCCTATGGTGGGGGCAGTGTTCATTGCTAGTGATTTTGCAGGTATTATAAGAACTAAGAGTTGGATAGTGGAAATGGACGTAAGTGTTATATGAAATGACCTCCGGATGAACAATGGTGGAGATGATATAGTTTAGTTAAGAAAATTTTTATGGTGTATTATTACGTAGTTTTGGAGACTTATTTTAGATTAATTCTTTGTATATACATTTTGGAATGTTATATTGTGGGCCTTGACCTAGGTCCAGGATCATTTTTATAAGTTATGTATCCGCTGCAAGATAAGTTAATTGAGATTTATGAATGTTAAGAATGATTAGCTAGCAGCTCGAAAGTGCGGGCTGTTACAAGTGGTATCAGAGCAAGGTTGTTTTAGAGTTGTCATGATCTTCATATCATGGCATATGAGTTTAAGAAAGATATTTGGGATTGCTTGAAATTGATTTGGGTTATTAGTCAGTTAAATATTAAGGATTAAAGATTGAGATATTGGTGGTTTTAGCTTTGAGTGGCTATTAGAGGAAGGTCGAATTATATTAATTATGATTGTAGAGAATTTGGATTCGAGATTATTGATCATTTGTTTCGAAGCAAATCTTTCGAAGTATTGGAGTTAATTTAAGAAGTAAAGTGATTTGATTTTCGTTAAAAATGTTCATGTGAACTTAATTGTTTTCAGATGTTCAAAAGTTTTATATTTTCAAGTTTCGAGGACGAAACTTATTTTAAGGGTGGTAGATTGTAATAGTCCATATTTTTAAGCATGTTTTAAATAAAGTAATTATGTTTATTAGTTTAACAAAGCTTTTATATTAATAAGAATTGCTTTGAAAATCATTATCTATTGTCTGAAGTAAGTTTTAAGCACAATTATGTTATTGTGGATTTTATTGAAATGACATATTGAATAAAAGATTTTAAGTTTAAAAAAGAGAAAAAGGAAAATCATTCCATCATTTCTCTCTCTCGTGTCTCCATATGCAAAGGACACATTTATGCTTTGTTGTCAATTGTCCAAGCTCCACCAAATGAGATTAAAACCCCTTAATCATCCTAAAATTGGATGCTATTACTTCACCAAGAAAACCCCCAATTCCTTCTCACTCTCGCGTCCCCTTTCTCTCGCTGAAATCTCTACATATTTCTTCGGGTTTTGTTGTTCTTCGCTTCCTGTCGGTGCTGCTGCTTCCCTCACGCCGACACTGTGTCGTTTTTTCGGTGCCCAATGTCGTGCGACTGTTGTTGGGTTGCTTCGGTTGTTCTGCCTTTCACTCTCCTCTGCTTTGCCATTGTTGCCGCTGTGTTAAGGGCACCGCCATGTGTTGGTGCTGTTAATGCTTCGCTGGTGGTGGTCGTGTTTATCGCTGCTGCCCTCGTTTTCTCTATCCTCAGCTCTGTTCACTGTCGTTGCTGTGGTGGTTCGACCACCACCAGTGCTGCTGTGCATTGGTATCGTTATGGGTGCGTTTTCTTCTGTAATTTATTGTTGATATGATGAAGTTATGGGTTTAGCTCAATTCATTCTTTAAGCTTTGATTATTAAAGGGATTGGTCCCCAAAGTTAATTCTTTAAGGAATTCTGATTTCTTTGGCAAGTTATAAATTTTAGGTTTAAGTTGTTATTGTATTTCATCAATTATAATATGATTTTTATGTTATTAATTGTTTTAATGATTTTCACAAGTAAAGTTGAACTCTTATTGATTCGTAAAAACAGTTTTGGTTGCAAGATTTAATCTTTGAAGCTAAACCCTTTTCATGTACCTGTAAAACCTAAAGTTCAGTTTGTTTTAAGAGTTTGTTACAGTGAAAGGTTGAACCTTTCCTCTTAGTTTAACACATTAGGATATATTTTGAAGCTCTATTATGCAAGTTTAGATTTCTCTAAAGTTAGTTACTAAAACAGATTTTTGTAAGTAAATGTCTTTATAAATTTGATTGGAATTATGATTTCACGTATCCAAATCAGTGTATTAATTTCCAAGACAAGGTTAATTAGAGTTAGCATATGAGATTGATAATGTGAGTTAGGTTGTGGAATGGTTCGTATATAGAGTATAAGTAAGTTAGTTTCCTTATATAAATTGTAGTGAGAATGAATATTAATTATTGTTATTGTTTGGTGGTGATTGTTGGAAAATGGTTATGAAGATAATTATGGAGTTCAAGCTAGAGATTGGTGATCAAGTATCTATGATCTTGGGGATCATGTAAAGGTACACATTGTCCTTCCACCTTGTGAACTCAATTATGTTTCTGTAATTGTAAGCCGTATGAATCTCATGAGTTGTCAAATACAAATTAGTTCTCAGACTTGAATTCGTTGTGGTTTTGTGAACCTAAATTCAATGTTGTTTGAAAATATGATTCCCATATCTATGTTTGTTTGACTTCTTGAGTATATGATTTTACGCCAAAATCAAGTGTTTCGGTTATATGAGGATCATCATTGACTTCCCAACTGTGGTTTGAGACATGTCTATAAGTTTTGACTATGAAATATAGTTTTATTCAAATGTTTTGAAGTAAACAACTTATGTTATATTAAGTCAATCTTGTCTTCGAATTCAAGTATATTTCAGTCTATAAGACTTAGGAGTATGAGTTATTGAGTGACTTGAGTTTTAAGTTATTATATAAAAGTCATGGGTGTCCGATTGTGAACATTTAAGGAAGTATTCTCGCTATATATTCCTCAATGTTATTATAAATGTGGGTTTTGAATTGAGCGATCTCGTACAACTATGCTATAGGTGATCAGCTAAATTTTGTGGAATACGATATAAGTCTCTAATGAGATACGATCTAATACGGTTTCAAGTTTATGGAGTTTTGATGTTATAGTTTACTTTTAACTAATGAGATTTCAAGAATATTATTTTGTTGAGCGGACTCTGAAGTAAAGAGTTGTATAGAGATTTTAGAAAATGCAATTATGAACTTTATGGAGGAGGATCATTAGAAGTAGTATTGTACAGTAAGTCGTATCGTGATTGTGTATTATTAAAGGGTGAATTATACCATTTAGAGTTTTTGAGTATGTTGCTATTATTAGAATAATTATGATAAACTCGAAGGAGCAATGTAGTAAGTCTGATATGATTGGTGAGTTCTACTTTTGAATGATTGAGAACGTTATGGGACATGGCTATATCTCCACTAAAATTTGTACTTTAAGCGTTTAGGGGATACGAAGAGTCTATTATAGCCCAAGTTATTGGGAATTCGAGTGAATTGTGATTGACAAAAAGTTATTGAGATGTAAGCTTCAAATTTGATATGCTTGGACTATATTTTCTTTAAAGTCTGTATTTGAAAGGGATTTAGTAAATGAATTTTATAAAAGGTTGATTTATGCAAAGTTACTAGAAACTCGAGTATATTATGCAAGCAATTTATCTGGGTATATTATATACCCGAAAGCAATTCTGTTATCAGAATTTGAGACTTATGAATCTAAGTTTTCGAAAATATGAAATTATGGATTATGTATCTTGATTTTGTTTTCTGAGGGGAAGAAGCTGCTAAAGCAGTGACGAACAACATTCGTAGAGCGGGTATTGCTCATCATGTGTTAGAGCGGGTTTTGCTCTGGAGCGGGTATTGCTCCGTTATGTAGGGTCATGACCTAAAAGTCATGCAAGCAGTACACAATGGAAGAGGGAGACGTCCCTTGTAAAAAGTTTAGAGAATTCGCCTGGAAGTCAACTCTATTCGTGTTCTCTTCCCCAGTATAATATGGTTTCTGAAAGAAAATAGATATGTATTTGAATGTGTAATTGTTTTTGTGGAAAGTTAAACTTGTTCCGAAGTAATGTTTTTACTCACCAATTTTATTGAATTCATGTGAGAAATGTTGGAATGAATTACAAGGAAACTCGTACAGAATCCATAAATGGAATTAGCTATGTGCATGTAATTGGATTAGACGTTTTATTTCTTGAAGTCCAGAAGGGGGAAATATTCTAATGTCATTGAATATGTCAGATAGAACTGATTTCGGGATATCGTATTAGATCCTATGGAATCCTTATGAGGTCTTTCTAATTGAAATATTATATTATTCATTTTGTGAGATAGTCTTATTATTATTTAAGACAAGTAACATTGGAAATTGTCTATACGTAATTGTTATATTATTCGTTCATTACGATTTCTCTATGGCTTGATTTCTAATATTTTGTAAGATAAATTTAAATCTGTAAACACGTCTTAAGCCACCAAAAAGAATTTTATAGTTGAACAGTGTGTGCTCAGTTTGCTGATTTTGTTCTTGGAACCTGTCTATTGTGGGGGCAGTGTTCATTGCTAGTGGTTTTGCAGGTATTATAAGAACTATGAGTTGGATAGTGGAAATGGACGTAAGTGTTATATGAAATGACCTCCGGATGAACAATGGTGGAGATGATATAGTTTAGTTAAGAAAATTTTTATGGTGTATTATTACATAGTTTTGGAGACTTATTTTAGATTAATTCTTTGTATATACATTTTGGAATGTTATATTGTGGGCCTTGACCCAGGTCCAGGATCATTTTTATAAGTTATGTATCCGCTGCAAGATAAGTTAATTGAGATTTATGAATGTTAAGAATGATTAGCTAGCAGCTCGAAAGTGCGGGCTGTTACAATACCGCTCGCTCGCCTTCCAATACTACTCAATCTCCTAGTCTTGGATCAATCTTGTGCTCTAACCCAGTCTCACGGCCCTCAATTTTGCTATGCTTATGTGTCTTCCTTCATCCCCAAAAGTGGTGAATTTATATCTAGTCGGTGTAGAAGATAGAATAAAAAAAGATAGAATTTTCCCACTGAAAATTTGATAAACAAATCATATCTTTCGGGGAAGGAGTTTGTTAGCACCCAAAATTCTATTTTTTTCCTCTGCTTCCAGGAGGATGAATTTGAAGAAGAATAGGATAGCTTTGTTCTTTTGGGGTAAAAAAATAGGTTCCTATCTTTTTTTCCTTTTGGTCTTCATGTGCTCTCATACTCCTTTAGTCTTCTTCTTTTCTTTTTTTTTTTTCTTTCTTTGGCTTCCTTATGGATTCCTTCTGCTGACTTTGTTGTTGTATCAATTGGTTGAAGTGAGTAGATGGGCCTTGTTTTAGCCAACAAAGTAGTTTGGGTTGAATTGAAGTAAGTGTGTTGGCATCTCCAATTACCTATTAAAAAGCAAGTACTAATTCAGCTTATTTTGCCCATAATTATTATATTGCATAAAAAAAACCTATAATTTATTAAAGTATTAAAAATCCTAAAATGTTGTGTAAAAAGACAATCATACGACTCAAATTAGGGAGTAAAAATATACGTATTATAACACTTATCACTACTATTATTATTTAAAGAATGGGTAAAAAAATGTAGGTTGTCATGTGTTTCCCCATTATTTACACAACATTTATTAAAAATATTAATTAGATTATAGGTGTCGAGTAAAATTATTTTGAAAACTTAGGTGAGTATTATTATCTTAACTCAAAACAAGAATATTATCGCATAAACTAAACCTAAAAAATAACGCAAAAAAAAAGACCTTTACTTGCAGGGGCACAATAGTCGCATCAATACTGAAGGATGAAAACACTTATCTTGCAACACGTGCAAGAGAAAGAGTGGTGATGAGTGCCAATATGGAGTTTGACAGGTGAAGGTAAAATATCCAAAAGCAATGTGTATACAATTAACAAACAAAATATCTACCATTTAGGAATCAAAACATAAATAACAACAACTAAAATATAAAGGGTAAATTTAGGTGTGGAGCTGGACGATGGAAATAACATTTCTCCAATGACACTATTTGAAAAGGAAGCCTCCAATGACACTATTTGAAAAGGAAGCGAAAGAAGTAGTCGACATTCGGGTGGAAATAATGGAGCGCCTTCTTCTTTTTTATTTCATAAAAGGACTTATATAATTAGGTATTTCATAAAAAATTGGAGCAGCATGAATAGTTTTTTATCGCAAAAACAACATAGATGTGAAAATTCCAGTTTAACATAAAGGATATAGTAATTGATCGACTAAAAATATGTATAGGAAAATGCTATAGTTTTAGGGTAAGAATCAACGCCAGATGACATAAAACGGAGTTGAACTGCCAAAGGCTTTCAACCCACACTATGCCTTGAAGACAAACATACCTACTACAAAATTTATATACATGGTGAGTAAGAAAAGCAATAATGGTTTATGAAACACTAATGGATAACTTCTAAATTAATTGCACAAATGCAGGGAGAAGAAATGTTCCTTAGTAAAGAACAACAAAATTAAAGTTTGCACCAATAGATTTGGAAGAAAAACAGAGCAAAAGGAAGCGGTTGAAATTGTATGTTATCTTTTACAACTAGAATATGACTAACGAATTAGTATGTGAAACTAAGCTAGCAAATAACACGCTTTCGCATGATTAATTACAGTGAAGGAGAACACAAGATGGTGAAGGGAGCACGGTGTAAAGATGAGACATATTGCACAAAATGGGGATGACAAAGGCTAAGGGGCAAACAAGTGTGTAATAAAACAATTTCGAAAGGATAATGAACAATGATTTGGTTAGAGATTTTTTGAAAAACAAAAAATTTGTTATGAGATATTGCAATTCTGTTAATAACTACATTTCATCAAATTGTAAATCTTATAAAAAGAACAAGGACATATTAGGGAGACACCTTACTAAAGGGACTTCTTAGTTCTTAGACACTAACATCCCTAAGTTGTTCCAATACTTAGTCACAGAGAAAAAAAGAATGCTATTCAAAATGTTGCATACAATTGAAAGAGTTATTAGGGACACTTCATCTAAAATGAACTTTTTAAACGTCAGCACCCCTTTATGTAGCAAATTAAGAAAAATTAGAAAGTTGATCTTTTGGGGAGGAAAAAACGACAAACAATACAACAAAAAAACATCGCCAGAGCTGAAATAAATAGCCAATGAAAACATAAAAACACCTAAGCCCCTAAAAACACCAGGGTGTATCGCCCGAGTCAACAGACTAGTATATTATTAAAACGAGTGGGCAAGCATTGCACGCCGCCACGTGTCACCATACCTCATACGCTGATATGGCACCACTTTATCTCCAACATGACATTCATATGCTAACATGACATTCTCATAGAAAATGATCAAAAAATTTGAGTACGTGACCTCTTACTTTTGTGATGTCATGATCTTACCATTACTATGACTTGTGCTTGTGACAAATAGTCAACCCTGAACTATACATCATTTTATCTTATTAAATTACTCGGGGCATTGTCCGGGCCCAGCAACTAGTTTTACTACAAAACTAGTAAGAGGAAAGTTTGCTTAGTCCCTTCCCATTAGAAACAAACAATATCAATACGCGTGGGCAAGCATTATACGCCACCATTGACATTCTCCTTAAGAATGATCAAAATATTTGCATAAGAGGTCGTGAACCCCTAACCTCTTATTTCAAATGTCATGATCTTACAACCAAGTTACATCTCTAATATGTAACCAAATTCCAATTTAACTCTACAAACATTAATATCTCTAAATTTGCATTTGTAAAAATTATAGAAAATTTATATTCCAAAAGTACATATCGAAACGAAACAAACAAGATCTCACATGACTATATTTGTTCTTAAATCACAAATCATAGTCAAATATAAATTTGTGAATAGTGTCAAAACTAAAAATGTAATCATTAAAAAGAAATAGAGGGAGTATTACTTTTTAGTAAGTACATTATGTTCACTTTTCTTTTCGGTTTTCTTAATCTCTAACTACCCTTATATATGATATTGCCACCGATATCAACTTCCCTTGTCCTTATTGGAGAACTTAGGACAATCTCTATTCTCTAATAGGGATGGCAAAAGAGGAACCAAGTAATTATCATTACTGAATTTTGGTGAATCTTTAGTTTATCTTCTCCTTTCCTTTTCTTTTCATTTTCTTACTATGGAATTATTTATTTTCCAATCCTCTTCCCTTATCCTCATCCCTATTACACTACTCCATCTCCTCTCTCCTTCTATCACCTTGACCATCCTTCCACTGTATAACAAAGTATATCCTCCATATTGGCTTGTGTGGATGGCGGGGTTGTGGTGGTAAGGAGGAGTAAAGAGGAGAGATGAGAGAGAAGAGAGTTTGAGAAAAATAAAATATCATATGTTTCACTTTTTAAATAAAAAAAAAGTCGAAGATCTCTCATAATCCATAACATAGAATAATCGAAGATTTATCGATTTCTAGTGGTCATAAGCCCATTCTGTCTTTCACCTTTGAAGAGTAAACCTACAATAAGGTGTCACAAAATGTGCTCAAAACCAAGCACTATAGTTGATATCGCTAGATACACCCGATTAAATTTGCGTTGCTCCTTTCACCCAAAACTATCCTTATTGCAATAATGAACAGATGCAGGAAAGACGGCTGTCACCCATAATTAGACACATCATTATGCTGCCGTCCATAAATAAACACTTATGCACTACATATATATACCACACCTTTGGGAGGATGAAATATACGACAACAACAGTCTGAAATACAATAGCAATAACTTCCTTAATTTAAAATTTTCTATATCAGAAATGTCATATGTTTAATATTCCAATCTTACCCTTTTTTTTGGGATAGGCCAATCTTACCTATTTTTTTTTTTTTTTTTTTTTTTGAGGAGAAACAGGCAATATTATTATCAATCAACATCAAGCTCCGCCAAGGTTAACACACCTTGCGGAAAATCGTCCACAAAAACTTGGTCAAAACCACCTAAAGGAAAAGCGCTCCCACACAAGCTCTCAATAAAAAGTGGCTAAGTTTGGGAGGGCCTTTCAAATTCCACACCATATTCCAAGCTTCACTGTTTACCCCACCAAAACGCATAGCCCAACCACGCAAATGCCCAAGTCGGCCTAGCCAGTAACCCAATTTGGTTGTGAAAACACCATCCTTCGTCGGCCACCCAAACTGGACATCAGATGGCCTCCTCTCACTCAAAGGAATTTGTCTAATTAAGCTAGCATCCTGCGCAGTAAAGTGAAAGTTTTAAGCATTGTCATTCCACCCCCCCTCGATGTCAATCAGATCCGCAACATGAAGATCAGTCGGACTCTCGATGTTAGGAGTGGGAACCTTCGACGCATCTTCACTCGCCAGCCACGCTTCATCCCACACTCTAATTTTGGTACCATCTCCAACTCGCCATTTCAACCCTTTTAACAATAGAGCTTTAGCCCCCCATATGCTTCTCCAAACAAAACTAGGATCATATCCCCTCAAAGCCTCAATAAGAGTTCCATTCTTAAAATATCGAGCACTAAGCACTTTATAGACAAGAGAAGTATTATCACATAATAATCTCCAACCCTGCTTAGCTAACAGTGCTTGATTAAAAATTTTAAGATCACGAAAACCCATACCTCCATACGACTTTGGCAGACATAATTTTTCCTAGCTCACCTAATGCATCTTCCGCTCTGTCCCTCGGGCCCCCCACCAAAATCTGGCACACATAGAATTAATTTCATCCAAAATACCATCCAGAATGCAGAACAAAATCATCATATAAGTGGGGATCGACTAAATAACTGCTTTCAACAACACTTCCTTACCGGCATGAGACAAACATTTTTCTTTCCATCCCTGCAGTTTTTTTCCGAATTCTCTCCTTCAGCACTGCAAACACCATCTTCTTCGATCTACCAATCACAGTGGGAAGCCCTAAATATTTTTCATGACGCTGCACTTCCCCAACACCAAACATATTTCGAATAGCCAACCTCCTAGTATCATCAACATTCTTACTAAAAGACACTTCAGATTTATTGAAATTAATTTTCTAACCAGATGCTCTTTCATACAAACTGAGAATATTAGCTATTTTAGAGCATTCCTGAAGTGTAGCTCTAGTAAATAATTTACTATCATCTGCAAAAAATAAATGAGAAATTCTAGGAGCATTGCGACATACATGGGCACCATAAATCTCCCCATTCTGCGCTGCCTGAGCCAACATAGTAGAAAAAGCCTCGACAGACAGGAGAAATAAATATGGGGACAACGGATCTCCCTGCCGAAGTCCCCTCGATGGAATAATATTGCCTTCAATGCTACCATTCAGCTTAAAAGAATATGACACAGTAGATAAACAAGTCATAATACGCTGAATCCATTCATTACAAAAGCCCATTTTCAACATGACTTTTTCAAGAAAAATCCACTCTACTTTGTCGTAAGCTTTGCTCATATTCAATTTAAAGGCCATAGTTCCCGCCTTCCCATCCCCCCTCCTCTTCATACTATGAAAAATTTCAAAAGCCACGAAAGCATTCTCTGTAATTAGTCTCCCCGGAACAAAAGCACTCTGATGATGAGAAATAAGATCAAGTAACCAGATTTTGAGCCTATTTGCCATTAGCTTTGAAATAATCTTATACAACACATTACATAAGCTAATAGGCCTGAACTCAGCCATCTGTTGAGGAGTTTGACATTTCGGGATTAGAACAATACAAGTTTTATTCAGCGTACTAATATCATCCTCTCCCTTCCACCAACTCTTCACATAATCAACCACATCTGCACCAACTATATGCCAAAATTTTTGATAAAAGAGGGCATGCATACCGTCCATACCTGGAGCTTTGTTTGGATGCATCTGAAACAAAGCATCGTGCACCTTCTCCTCACTAGGTTTGACCATAAGAGCTGTGTTTGCATTCTCCGTCACCTTAACACCAATTCCCGCAGTGGCCTCCTCAAAGGCCGAAGGATTAGAAGTAGCAAAGATTGTTGAAAAATAATCTGAAATTATCTTTCCAATGTCATCAACATTATCATGCCACGCTCCATTCACATCTTGCAGCTTTGAATCGTATTGCGATGATTCTGATGGCTAGCTTTGTGATGAAAATAGGATGTGTTTTTATCACCATCACGCATCTCATTGGCTCAAGCTCTAGCATGCCAATACGATTCATGAAGTCGATTCAACTCATCCAATTCACCTACAATCTCCCTGCATTTTTCGAGCATCACATTATCAGGACTTCTATGATGCCACATTGTTAGCTCCTCCTCTTTTGCTTTGATCTTCTTTTTAATGTCCCCAAAAGTTGCTGCTGCCCATCTACCTAAATCACCAGCACAACTTGCCACCTTATGCTCCACCGACCCAGCACCATTCACCAACGCCTCTTGCAACACTTTTTGACATTCCACGTTCGACAACCAGAGGGACTCAAAGTGAAAGACCTTGCCCTCCTACGCTTCTGGTAACCCAGCTCCATTTCCAGCACAATAGGAGCGTCATCCGACTTATATATCGGATAATGTCGGACTCCATAGTTTGTGAAAATATTTTCCCACCTCTCATCCGCAAGAAACCTGTCAAGTCTTTCCCGTATTGCAGTAGACGGGTCATTTCCCCTGCGCCAAGTGAACTTGCCACCTTTGTAACCCAAATCACGAACTTCATAGAGATCAACATCATCTCTAAACGCATCAATACAACTCTCTCTCCTTATTGCTCCACCCTCCTTCTCGGAAGCATGCCATATTTCATTGAAGTCACCAAAAAACAAAATAGGGAGGGAAGTAGAATTTTTTATTGAACACATCAAATTTCACGTGAAATGTTTATTTTCCATCTCGGGCCACCCATACACCCCTACTGCCACCCACTGAGGCTCTCCCTCATAATCACATATTTCAACAGCTACGTGATGATTCGAAAAAGATAAAGTCTTCACCTGTAACTCAGACCACCAAAAACCAATACCCCCAGACAACCCCACACTACTAAAGCACAAGCCATCTGAAAACCTGCACTTTTCTTTCACTAACTGAAGCTTCTTTTCATCTATCATTGTTTCCATGAGAAAAACCATGTTTAGGCGCTCTCTCCAACACCATGTTTGGAGAGTCTTCATTGTCCTAGGGTTGCCCAACCCGTGGCAATTCCAGCTTAAGATTTTCATTGTCCTTCGCGGAGTTGGTCATTACCAAACTCTGCTACTGTCGAGGGATGAGATTTCCCTTAACAAACAATTGCACTTTTGAAACGCTTCCCTACCAACTCAACATCATTCATAGTCACATCATATCCTTCCACCTCACATGTCCCTTCCTCCCATAATTTCCTCTTACCTATTTTTATTATGACCCACTTTGTTTTTATTTGTTTTGGTATTTCAGCAAAAGCTTTTGAGAAGTTTTCATTTTTGGGACCAAAATCGGTCTTCCTTAGGCTATGTTTAGTTCACCTGAAATTTTCTGATCTGAACTTATCTGATCTGATCTGATCTGAACTTATCTGATCGATCTGATCTGATCTGATCTGATCTGAACTGATCTGATCTGATCTGAACTTATCTTTTACAAAACATATTATTACTATTATTATTACTTTGTATTTCATTACTAGTATTACTATTACTATCATTTTATTACTATGCACAAATTTCAATAATAATAATAATAATAATTTTATAATAATAATAATATAAAATAATAATAATATAAATAATATAATAATAATAATAAGAACAACAATAACAATAACAACAATAATAATAATAATAATAATAATAATAATAATAATAATAATAATAATAATAATAATAATAATAATAATATAGATAACATCATAATAATAATAATAATAATAATAATAATAATAATAATAGCATAACTAGTTTTTTCTTTTTCTTTGAAAAAGAAGACATTAGTATATGAACATACAATTAAAAATAAAAGACTAAGGACTCTTGGGTCCAATGATATTGCTTCTTACCTCCCACATGAGAGACCAAGGTTCAAATCTTAGTGGGAGCATATTTGGGGCTTGTTGGGTATCTAGGTGAGTGACCTTGTGCGAGGACAACCCATAGGAAATTCATCTTACCACGGGGTTCTCGAAAGGGGCCCAAAAAAATTTAAAATAAAAGAACACACATTTGAGGTAAAAAAAAAAACATATTGTTCATGGTAAAGAAAACATATTGTTCATGTTCAAGGTCCGTTAATAATAAGAATTTAGATAGTAATGAAAAGAACATATAATGATATTAAAAAAAAATCTATTTAAAGAACACATTTTAAAAATAAAAAGATAGATGTTATTCTTATATTGATGACATGTTTGGATTTAACTGACAACATGTTCTTTGTTATGTCAATAAATTGTTCTTTTTTATTATAAATAAACCTATAAATATATATAATCATATGATCTTGAACAAAATGGTTAAATATTCTTCTTATATCGTTGTCTTGTTCTATATAAACTTTGTTTTTAAAGATAAGTTGAAATCCTTTGTAGGAAAAATTTTGAACATGATGACAACACCATTAGGTTATCCCATGCTACTCATGTTTTATATAAACTAATAATATATAATTTATATTATTCTACCACAATTGTTTTAAAAAATAAACATCATATAATATTATCATGTTCGTTACATGTACAACCTCAAAAAGAACATCACATATCAAAATTATTGATTAAAACAAATATAAAAAAGAACACGTACAAATGCCAAAAGAATATTCTTCTTCTTGAACACAAATAGCTTCAAATAGTGATATCAATGACATTTATAATAATAGCAACGACATTAATAATAATTACCAATATTAATAATTAATAAGTACAACAACAACAATAATTATAATCTTTTTGAACAAATGTACTAGTAAATAGTAATATTAATAGTAATAGTAATTGTATAAAGTAGTAATAATAATAATAATAATAATAATAATAATAATAATAATAATAATAATAATAATAATAACAACAACAACAATAATAATAATAATTATTATTACAATAACAATAATAACATTAGTAATACTAATAATCATAATAATCATGATAATAACAACAATAATAATAAGTTTGTAAATATAAGCATAATTTGAACTTATTTTTTCTGATCCGATATGATCTGAACTTATTTTTTCGATCTGATATGATCTGAACTTATTTTTTCTGATCTAATCTGATATGAAATAAGAAAAAATATGGTGAAATGAACATAGCCTTAATCGATGGCGGAGCCAAAGGTCCTTGAAAAGTGTGCCGGTGCCCCCCTTTTGTTCCTCTTTTACCTGCTTCCAACTTCTCTACCTTCCAATTCTATTCCATTTCACCTCCACCCACCTATATTCCTCTCCTCACGCCAAACGCGCCCTTATAAATTGGCGCTTATTTATCATCTTCTTCTCCTACTCATTTTCTCCGCGAGTTCAATCAATTAGCATCATCACTATGGTAGTCACACCATCACAAATTTCTTCTCACCTTCGATTTCCTCACGATCTAGGGCTTTTTCGATCTCGCAATTGCGGAAAAGTTTCTGAAATCCTTTTATTTTCTCCTAGTTATTGCGGTTGCCATCAGGTACATCCGTACATAATAAATTTAGATTCATGATCATCAATTTTCTTTTCACTGCCTGTTAATCTTAAATTCTTGTGATTTTTTTTCTTGATTTTGTTATACCTTATGCTATTAGAATAAGCTGTGTTGCTTTTCTATGAATGCAAATTGTTTGAGCTACTTTAATGTGTGCAAGAGCAAAGTTTATTAAAAAGTTTAGGTTGGTTGTTTGAAGCTGGATTTATGAATTTAAAGTCTTATTGTAATCTGTTATGCAAATGACCATCAAGTTGAAGCTAGGATAATGCACCTTTTTTTTATTCATAATAGAATATTCGACAACAGATTATATAAAATGAGTCATAAAAAAATGTTATATATAAAATGTTAAAATGAGTCATGAAGTTGGGTTCTCGTGAGAACCACTAAAAATGAGCAAAAACTTCATAAAATGAGCAAAAAAAATAAAAACTTTGCAAAAGCATAAAATGAGTAGAAAACATTAAATGAGCAAAAACGTAAAATGACAAAAAATGCAAAACGAAAAAATCCTGAAAAAAGTATAAAAAAAGTTAAATGAGCAAAAATGTAAAATTAACAAAATGTAAAACGAGAAAAAACATTGTGAAATGAGCATAAAAATGTTAAATGAGCAAAAACGTAAAATAAGCAAAACATAAAATGAGCAAAAACGTTGTGAAATGATAAAAATTTTCGTAAAATGAGGAAAAACGAGTGGTTCTCATGATTCTCACCATAAGGGTGGTTCTCATATGAACTTAAACATATATATATATATATATATATATATATATATATATATATATATATATATATATATATATATATATATATATATATATATATAAAACCGCGAATGTTGTATGTAACATTTTTTTTGGCAATTCAAAGTTATTATTGAAAACCAAAAACACGGTATGATAACAACCAAACACCACACGAGCAAAAGGGGGCCAATCATTAGAACACCTAAACCCCCACCTTCTAGGAAGGGTTGGGAAAAGGAACCTTGAAGCAGCCCCTAGCCAGCTACAGCACAGTAAAGCTGAACAGAGCTAAAACACAACAAACCTCCATACTACAAAACCAACCTAGCAAGATTACATTAACAACTTGCTTCTGAGCTTAGCATCTACTCTACTAGCAACAGCAAAAATAATTATCTTCAAGTTCTGCTGTGGAGACGACATATTCTGGGTGAAGATCTTTTGATTTCTCTGGATCCATATGTGATAGACCGCTTCAACAAACAGCATTTTGTAAAGCTGTCTAACACCATGATCTCTTCTATTGCTTTTGATGACCAGCTGCACTTCATTACTCCAAGGAAGGATATTTCTATTCATGCCCAGCAGCTGCAGACAGCTCTTCCAAATATGAGCACTATAAGTGCAATCAAAGAACAAATGCTCCATTGTTTCCTCAGCTCTGCTACATAGCACACACACCTTATCAGGAACTAGACTCCACTGATAGAGTCTAGTTTTACTGCTTAGTCTATCATGAAAAATCATCCAAGCAATGAAAATAGCTTTAGGAGTGGCCCTACTATTGCAAATAGCTTTCCTCCAGGGAACTTTCACATGATCACCTCTCATATGCTTGTACAGATGCTTGATAGAGAATTTCCCTAACTGTCTAAGATGCACAGAATGCCCAAGGAGATGCTCTCTTGCCTCAAAACTTTTCTTTAAAGCCCATGACCCCCTTGATGGGGGAGTCATCTGCCAAATACCTTGTTGCTTGATATAATAAGCATGCAACCACTTTCTCCACAACCTATCTTGCTTCTCATTGAGAGCCCAAAACAACTTTGCAATTGCAGCTTTGTTCCAAATGGGTAAATCTTTGAAATTCAACCCACCACACACTTTGGCAGTACATAAAGAATCCCAAGCCTATGGAGCTTTTTTGGAAGCGAGTCTGCTCCAGTCCACAAATAGATCCTCCACAAATAGATCCTGCACAACTTTTGTATCTCTCTAAGCGCCTTTTTAGGCAAAATAAAAATTTGACACCAATACACAGAGGCCACCAATCTGAACTCTACCAGCATAAGATAATTTTTAACAGTCCAACTCTTTATCCTAGCCATGACTTTCTCAATCAGGGGCTTACACTCATCGTAGAACCGCTTCCTAGCAGCTAGTGGGACTCCAAGATACTTGAAAGGAATAACAGTTTGTTAGCCTCCTCCTATTCAACACCAGCCACAAAAAAATCACTTTATCAAGATTTGCTTCGAGACCAGAAGCGGAAGAGAAATTGTGAAAAGCTTCAAAAATAAAATGCATAGAGCTATTAGCTCTAGCAAACAACAACAAATCATCAGCAAACATGAGGTGTGTTATACCAAGCCTCTCACACCTTGGATGAAAATTGAAGTCTGGAATATCTTTCAATCTCCCCAAACATCTAGACAGGTACTCCATACAAATAGCAAATATAAAAGAAGACATAGGATCACCTTGTCTCAAACCTTTCTTAGCTGAGAGGAGGGCTAGGAAGACCATTAATCAGAATAGAATATGACACTGAAGAGATATAAGTCGTAATCCAAGCAACAAATTTAGGAGGAAATCCCAGCTCAGCTAAAACAGTATGGAGGAAGGGCCACTTTACAGAGTCATAAGCCTTCCTAAGGTCAACTTTTAACATACATCTTGGACTGACATGCTTAGTTGAATAACCCTTTATAAGCAAGTAAGATGTTATCAGAGATGTTCCTATTGGTAATGAACCCAGCTTGAGCAAGATCAACAACACGCCCAATCATAGTTTGCATTATCTGAGTGAGAATTTTAGCTATGATCTTGTAGAGCACAGAACACCAAGCAATGGGCTTGAAATTCTTTATATAATGGGATTAGGAATTCTAGGCACCAAAGTAAGATATCTTGATCAAATAATTCCATGACAACAATATACACTTGAGCTTTAATCATAAGCCAAGTTTTCTTATGAAAGAAAATATTATAGCCATCAATTCTAGGAGCCTTATTGTCATTTATAGACTGTAAGGCATCATCAATCTCATCATAAGAAACTGGTTGAGTAAGAAACAAAACATAACCAGGCTTCACTTGGGCACCAACTCTAAGAATAGTCACATCAGGATATGGTAAACTAACAGCAGCTGTACCCATCAATTTCTTATAAAAACCCATCACTTCCTGTTGAATATCATTAGCATGAGTCTGCTGATTTGGGCATCAAATAACATCTCAATGTTATTCTTAGAGTATCTAACTTTCATAGCTTGGAAAAAGAAATGATTGTTAGAATCACCAAGCTGCAGCCACTGAATTTTAGATTTTTGCCTCATTGCACTTTCTTCAATAGCATAAACTTATTCAGCATGGTTATGCATCAGTCTCCTGCAACTCTTGATTATCAACATCAATCTTCAAATCATTCTGAGTAATATTCAACTGCCCCCTGATCTAATCAATTCTATTATCCAATTGAGCAAAAGCTCTCTTATGTAATCTTTTCAGACAACATTTAAGATCTTGCAGCTTCCCCCAAAATTGACTCATAGTTGACCCAGCTCCATCCCTAGCCCACACATCAGACACAATTGCTTCAAAATCCTCATGATCAACCATGTAATTGAAGAATTTAAATGGCCTCCCTCCTCTAGGAATTTAAATAAAACATCTCAATAACAAAGGGCAGTGATCAGATATACTAGGATTCTTATACTCAACAACTACATTTGAATATTGCAGTCTCCACTTAGAATTAACTATACATATGTCAATTCTGCTAAAAATTCTAGCCTCACCTTCACTTTTGTTGGTCCATGAATAGAAAAAGCCACATCTTCTTAATTCACTAAGATCACTATTCTGCAACAAAGACTCAAAGTCTTGAGTAGTTATCATGGGAAGTCACACCTCTACCATGAAGTCTATCATCACTATTTATCACAGCATTAAAGTCACCTAAGAGGCTAAGACACACCATTCAGTCTGGATATTAGTATCAATTTGCTTCAAAGTATGCCATAAAGGCCTCTATTTTTTTTGGGAATAAAAAAAAGGAGGCCTTTATGGCATACTTTGAAACTTTATCTGTAAAGCACCCATGAATAAGTTGTTCAGGTTTGAGAACAACTTGAAAAGCAAGAGCAGGCGAGCCGCGAGCAGCAGTGTTCTCCCTCTAGTTGAATAAACATAATTATCTTCCCACTTCCAATTAGCACCAAACTTTTTCCTAATTTATACAATATTTGTGTATGGTATCCAACAAAATTGTTGATTAGAGTTACTTTCATTGTTCTTTCATAGTTGAACGTTTTAACTTTCACGCTAGCCTACACTTAAATTAGCCCATTATTCTTTAAAATTTGATTAGTAAAAAATTATAAACTTGATATTTTAAAATATATTTTGAGACTATTCCAACAATGTATCACATATTCGTTTCAAAAAACTTGATACGGTTTGTCTTTTCCACTATTTACATACTCTATTTTATCGTGTTTTGTGATTTCTTTTAAGAAAGTATAGTCATGTGGGATCTTGTTATTTTCCTGTCGACATATGCTTTTATGATAGACTTTTTATAATTATTACTTAAAGGAAATTAGAGATATTAGTGATTAAAGTTATGCATTGGAAAGGTGTTCAGAGAAGTGTGCCAAGTACTTAGAAACATAGGAAATATTAGCAGAAAATATAGTCAAGGCTAGTCTATGTATAGTGAAAAATTCCAAACATCGCAATCATAAAAGAATGGAGGAAGTATGATCTACGCACAAAAATCTTCTCTCCAGTGTCTTGTGGTAAACACTATGCATTTGGCTGAAGAAATAAGAGTAGATATAGAGAGTTAGTGGGTCCCATGTAGATTGGCCTTATGAAAATGCCTTTACTAGATTCATGAGGGCTTCCTTAATTATTATTGTTATATGTTGATAATATATACTAGTATACCGCAATAGCATTTTATGTAATTATGAGAGAAGTTAATGGTGTTACGGGGGATTGAAAGAAAAGTGTGGGTTGTTTTAGGAAGTTTGACGCCCCCCCAAAAAAAAAAAAATTAACGAAAATGCGAGAGTGATATGCAACTATGTGCATATCATTGTGATAAATTAGTGACTTATTGTAATTTAGTAAGCTAAAATGCAGCAAAATAGTCATACTCAAAGTGTATAGTTTTGACAAAAGAGGCTGTTATACTTTGATTAGGGCTTTTTGATACTTATTGTTGTGATAATATGTAAGAGGATAATTCAACCAACTTACAAAGCAAATGGATGGAGGTCTACTTTTTGGTAGTTACCCTGTAGTGCAATGAAATAACTCTAAAGGGACATAGTTGATTAATTTTGAAAAATGTTCTATATGTGCGTTTACTAAGTCATTCCACTTCTAAGCAACATTGAATTTCTCTTAGAAGACTGCACCTGCACAGGGTGGAAGAATTAATTTTTTCTGTAAAAGTAGATACTATAAGATGATGAAACACATGTAATTTAACCATTGAAACAACTGTTATTTCTTTTTCATTTCTATTGGCTTCAATAGAAAGATATTGAAAACGATCTTCACTCGGAGATTCACTAGGGTTTGGCCCTATACGAGATGCAAAAAATCCCATTTCATCTCGCTCTTAGGCAGAAAAGAGGTCACAACGTAGATGGAAATCTTAGGTTTGTTCATAGTACACGAAAGAGAATTCAACTTTTGTTAATTGTTACTTCTTACACATCGTAATGATATCAGTATAGACGGTAGTTTTCGGCATAACCATGGCCATGATTGGAATTTCTTTATTTGCCCTCTTTGCTTTTTATAAACAAAATATACTCTTCGTCCTAAAAAATGGATCACATTTGACTTCTGTACCGAATCTTATTGTTTTTGACTTGTAATTTCTGTCATTGTATCATAAAAAAATTTATAAATGATATTCTTTAAACCAATTTCTTCTTAAGATTAATGTAGACTAGATATCACAACTCACAAAATTTGACAAATCTATGCTTTAAGTGAGGAATCTTTGATCACTAATGGCAGATATGTGCTCTAATTTTGGATGGTGGTGGTATTTTGACGAACTATGAAAAGAAAGAGAACCACAAGTCACAACACGTCAGGAGTAAATATTGAATTATGAGGCTCTGATTCAATTTTGATGCTCTCATTATTTCGTAAATAATATATTAGTTCTAGCGCGTTAACTATTATCTATTTCATTCAAGTATGTAAAGAATAGTTTCCTCTGTCAATCAACAGTTAAAGGTTACTAAAATCTGGAAGCAAGGATACAATTTGAAGCATGATGTGGTTCAGTCTAGGTCCATGGATGAGGTGTTCAGTGCTAACCTTCATTTGATTTTTCTCTTGCTTAGTGCCGTTAGCATGACATGATGACCTTCAACTTAGGGCTCTTTTTGTAGAAATTTGTGTCCGATTGATAAAGTGCATTTATTTTTTTCTAGGGTTCACTAGGTATATCTTCATTTGATAATTGGGAAAACAATGAGGGAACTAGTGACTACATGATTTTTTCAAGTGATGGAGAAGATAGCGATGGGGAGATTTTGGTGACACCCATGAATGATGTTGATATGCCAACAATAAAAAAGCAGTTTGTTACTTCAGAAGATGCTTTGATGGCCACAGCATCCAGGCTTGCCTTGCTTGGGCGAATGCATAAGAAAACAGGTAAATAGGCAAATACCAATTGTGGTCTGACACCTGACCTACTGCTACCTTCAATGAAGTGGATGAAGGAGTAGAAAAAAGAAGGATACATCAACCAGCACTGCCACAATGATTAATCTTTCTGATAAATTTCGGTCAGCAAATAATATATTTACATAGTCTAAGGGTATCTCTGTCCTTTATATCCAATTGCTCTTATGTTTTCTTCTTAGTTAATGTTTTGGAACTTTGGCTCTGGAGTTGTAATTATAGTGCTAAGGAAAAGAGAAACTACTGATGAACCTCATAGGCTATGACAGGAATCCAAAGTGTGCAAAGGAGGCAGCCGTAGATTAATTCGTTATGATGGGAACTGACTTTGAGGGAATACTTCCTTTATTCCTTATACTTGCAACATAGGGTGATGCACAAGTTTTTAGGGAGCCCTAGCTGTATGAGAGAGATGAAATAGGTCGGTCATTCGGTGAAGAGAGAGAAAGAAAAGCCAAATAAGGTAATGTTGCATGTATTCTAAAACATCCAAGAATGGGAAGTATTGCTAGTAAAGAACGGAGAATGTGTATAATTTTCTTGGAGGTGGTTGTAGGTGGGTTGCATTTGTGGTTGAGTGGGTTATACTGTTTTCATGGAGCATCATGTAGGGAGTGTTTGTTAGCGAATGTTTAGTGACTTACCAATAGACGGCGATAGAAATGGGAACGAGAATGGAAAGTTTATAAAATTAAGGATATGGTTTCAACAAGGAAAGGGCAAAAGCATAGAAGCTCATAAAAAAAAGAAATATAGTAGGTACTGGTTGTTTATTGCGTGTTGTCAGACCATGCCATTGCCCTTTTATGGCCAATAAAGTTCTAGTATGTTAGCTGTTGAACATGGAGATGTAAGGGGTAGAAAATTGCGGCCGATGTGGTTGGTCAAGCCATACCATTCTTACACTTTCTAGATTAAGAATATATGAAGCCTCATTTCCTCACTCCCCTTGGTACAATATCATAAAGGAATACGCTGTAAAATCATAACAGATCTCCTCCAATTTTTGTTCATCAAGCTGATCAACCTATTCAATATTGATGCTGTTACCTCATGGTATATGAAATACATGGTTCATAGTTTTGTCGTTCTATATCCTTTATCGATCGTTTATGCATTTTGTGATATGACCTTCGTTGCTCACAAATTTGGAGAAAACCATACCAAGGTTTAGAATTTTGGATGCAGTTGTGGTCAATGTGGTGCTGGAAATCAACATAGCACAGGTGGCAAGGGGAGAAATCTTGTTATCTATGTGACAAGGGCAGAAAGGGAATTCCATCACAACAAGACAAGGGCTAAGAGAATGACAACTAGTGGGGCAGAATATTCTTGGAATTTGTACCTAGCACTAATTATACCGTTGTGATTAGGCGTCCAAGCAGAATGATGTGAGGGAGGAGGAAGCTTTCTATGGAGTCTTTTGGCAGTATAAATAGTAGGAGTTGTAATAAGTTCAGGCATAGAATAATTTTGATGTTTAGTATTGTAGTTAGGAGAGCACTCACGTCAGGAAAGTGAGCAAGAGTTGTATTGATTTAGGGAATTTTCCCCATTAATACTACCTTTTATCCTCTTTGTTTTCCCTAAAAATATTGTCCTAATCTGATTTCCAATAACTTGGTATTAGAGCAAGGCTGAAATCATAATAAAAAAAGAAGCTTTTTTCATGGCACCCAAATTTTCCAATTCCACATTTCTTGTATCCCATCCTAGCTTAGCACCACAAAGTCTTTTCCCTACCTAATTCCTTACCCCCATTCAAAGGACATGAACATGCCATTGTTTTGGAAGAGGGAAGTGATCCCATCAGTTTGAGGCCCTTTAGGTATCCTCAAATACAAAAGGATCAGATAGAAAGGCTTATTCATGACATGCTGCACGCAGGCCTAATCAAACCCTCATCTAGCCGTTTTTGAATCCCTGGAGATTCTGTGTAGACTATAGGGCTTTAAACAAATCTACTGTACTTGACAAGCACCCAATTCCATGATTGATGAGCTCCTAGATGAACTAAAGGGGTCTGCCATTTCCTCTAAACTTAACTTGAAATCTGGTTATCATTAGATTAGGATGAAGGAGGGGAATGAACACTACTTTTAGGACTCACCAAGGGCATTATGAGTTCATGGTGATGCCTTTTGGCCTCACCAATGCACCAACCACTTTTCAATCCCTTATGAATGATGTTTTCAAGCCTTATCTCAGAAAATTCATCTTTGCCTTCTTTGATGCGACACTTGAACTCCAGAAAGAAGACCTTGACCTAGCCTTATCTTAGAAAATTCATCTTTGCCTTCTTTGATGCGACACTTGAACTCCACAAAGAAGACCTTGACCTAGCCTTATCTCAGTTAGCTCACCATCACCTTTATCTTAATGCTGTTAAGGCATGTCATATCAGGGGTACTTGTTGATGAAACCAAAATTGCAGCCATGACTGAGTGGCCTGTACCCAACAACATCAAGGGTTGGAGAAATTTCCTGGGGCTCACAAGTTATTATAGAAAGTTTGTGTCTGTTTATATGCTAGAATTGCCTCACCTCTGACCCAACTCCTCAAAAAAGACTTGTTATCTTATTCCTCAGAAGCTCACTAAGTCTTTGACAACTTAACGAAAGTCATGACCACTGTCCCTACTTTAGCCTCCGTGATTTTTCTAAGACCTTCATAGTTGACACAGATGCAACTAGTTATGGGCTTGGGGTAATTCTCTCCTAAGATGACCATGACGTAGCTTCTTTTAGCCAAATTCTTGGTTCAAGGGCCAATCTGAATCTATTTATGAAAAAGAAATGATGGCCATTTTGCTAGCAGTCATGAAATGGAGACACTATTTGTTGGGGAGGAGATTCACCATCAAAACTGACCAATAATAAGTTTCTCATGGATCAAAGATTAATTGGTCCTGACTACCGAAGGTGGGTCAGCAAGTTCCTGGGAGTCACATTTGACATCAGCTACAGGAGTTACCAACACAGTGCCTAATGCCTTATGTAGGCCATCTGCTGGGGATGTTGAACTCGCCAACCTAGGAAAGGTGGCTACCTTGAATCAAGCAAGATTCATTTATAGCACAGGTGACAAAAAAGGTGGAAGGGGATAATTCCATAGGGTTCAGTGTGAAGGCATGGCAACTCCTTTACAAGGATAGACTAGTCTTACCAAGTAAATGCCCACTAATCCTGGAGCTATTGAAAGAATATCATGATGGGCCTCGAGGGGACATTTTGGTGATCTGAAGACATACCAAAGAATAACCTCTGAATGGTATTGGCATGGAATGAGAAGAGAAATTGTTAAGTATGTTAAGTCATGCCATACCTGTCAGCAGAGCAAGCATTCATCTCTAACACCAGGGGGCTTGCTGCAGCCGTTACCTATCCCTAATCAAGTTTAGGAGGAGATCAGTATGGATTTCATAGAGGGCTTGCCAAACTCTCAGGGGAAAGACACCATATACTGGTGGTAGTGGATAGGTTAACCAAGTATGCCCATTTTTGAGCCTTAAACACCCTTTCATAGCCCCCATGGTAGCTGAACTTTTCACTAAGGAGATCATTAAATTACATAGCACTCCTATCACCATTGTATCGGATAGGGACAAGATCTTCTTGAGTTTGTTTTGGAAGGAAATATTCAAGCTTCAAGGGACTACTCTACACCGCTTATCACCCAGTCAGATGGGCAAACAAAACTGACTAACAAGTGCCTAGAGAGCTACTTGTGATGCTTTATTGGGGGCAAGCCTAAATCCTGGTGCAAGTTTACTGGTACAACACCAGTTGACACTCAGCCACTCTGTGCACCCCATTTCAAGCCTTGTATGGTAGGGAACCCCCTCACTAAACCAGATAAGCAGTGGAGGAACAACTGCAGAAAAGAGATGCAATTTTGGACGAGCTCAAATTCGACCTCTTGAGATTTGAGAGCACTATCTTTTAAATGTGGGGGACGCAGCATACTTGAAACTTCAAAGTTCAACCTTACATGCAGAAATCTCACTCCAAGGCCCTCAATGACAAGCTGGCAGCTCGTTTTTATAGCAGCTCGTTTAATGGGCCTTTTGAAGTTCTGCAGAAAATAGGACCAGTGGCCTATAAACTGAAGCTCGTGCAGAGGCCAGAATACACCCAGTTTTTCATGTTTCTCAGCTCAAACATTCAATGGGACCCCTCCCTGTTAACCCCACCATCCCCCCACTGCTCACTGCTGAACTGGTCATGGAAATAGTACCAGAGGAACTGCTCAACATCAGATCTACAGTCCCTAATGCTTCTAATCCTACTGAGGTTCTCATCAAATGGAAAGACCTGCCCTCTTATGAAGCAACTTGGGAGGGTTCTCCATGGTGGCAGCAAGATTTCCTTCCACCTTGAGGACTAGGTGGCTCTCTGGGAGGGTAGGAGGGGAGTAATACTGGAAATCAACATAGCACAGGTGGCAAGGGGAGAAATCTCATTACCTATGCGAGAAGGGCAAAAAAGGGAATTCTATTACAACAAGACAAGGATAAGAGAATGACAGCTAGTGGGGCAGAATATTTCTGAATTCTGTACCTAGCATTAATTATACCATTGTGATTAGGTATCCTTCTAGCAGAAGGATGTAAAGGAGGAGGAAGCTTCATATGCAGTCTTTTAGCAGTATAAATAGTAGGAATTCTAATAAGTTCAGGCATAGAAGAATTTTGATATTTAATATTGTAGTTGGGAGAGCACTAACCTCATGAAAGTGAGCAAGAGTTGTATTGATTCAGGGCTTGAGCCCCATTAATATAAACTTTTATCCTCTTTATTTTCCCTAAAAAACAGTGTCTTAATCTGATTTTCACGTAGAACAGGAAGAACCTTTTATCTTAAATTTAAGGATATTTTGTGAATTTCCATGCGCATATAGATACAAAATGTCGTCAAAAGCATCCAACCTGTCGAATGTTAACTGTTGTATAGGAATCATTGAAATGCAAGGGCTTTAAGTAATGACTAGTGTTAATCGTCAAGCTATCGCTTGATATTGCAGTGTGAAGTATGAAAATCTACAGGATTTCCCATAGATGTGTTGGCTAGGATACAACAAGATGTATGGGACCATATAAGATAACAAGTTGAGAACGGAACAACAACTATTTATAGTGCAGCGCATTGTGAAAGTTCAGTCAACTTTTGTCTATTGATACGTTTTTAAGTGGTCATTGTGTTATCATCATTGCTTCATCAGTTTAGAGCTGGCAATTTGATTTCTCTAGGACTTTAGGAGCCAATTGAATTTACATTTTACTGTTTTGTGTGGGATTGTACTAGATGATAATCGTGACTTGAAGCTGCTCGTTTTCTTTTTGCTGATAGATTTTCCTTCTGTTTATGCAGGGTTACTTGTGGATTTGTTTGCAATTTGGGACTTATCATCTTCTTGACATTATGTCTTGGTTTTGTAGACTGGTGCGCTTGGCGTATTGTTAGAAAACCCTTGGATGCTTTTTACTTTTTGTCACCCTTTTTGGCCTCTGCATCCTTAGTAGCATGTGCAGGCTATGTCTTTGTTCCAATTCTTAAAAGATTCAATATCCGTAAGAAATTGAGGAGGAAATGGCCATATATGCATTACTCAAAGAAAGGAACGCCAACAATCGGTGGACTATTCTTCATACCCATAGGGGTTGCTGTTGCTAGAGTTATGGGAGGCTCTTCGAAGGAGATTTCGTGTACATTATTAGTGACCCTGGCATATGCTGTGATTGGTCTTCTTGATGATATATTAGGCCTCATAAAACCTGATAGTTTTGGTTTATCTCGAAGGACAAGACTTCTATTGGAGGTGAAGACTTTAGATGCCTGTTCAACTGGAATATCATCAATGTCGTGTTTTTATTTAGCTTAATGATTCTGCATTCTTGAGGTTGGAGGTTTTTTAATGTGTTTCTTTTTTTTTTTCATAGGTAGCTGTTGCAGCATGGTTTTCATTTTGGTTGTACACCCACAATATATCGTCACCTTACGGCATGTATACTTTCTCGTTCTATTTGATTACTGTTCAACTGATGGCATCTCATATATGTATTCTTGCGATAATAAATTCAGAGGATTATTTAGGCTCTGTTTGGTAGGATGTAAAATGTTTTCCTTGAAAATGAGTTTCCTTTTTATCTCAAATTCCGTTGTTTGGTTTGGGGAGGGGTGTAAAACAAGTTTTCCAAGAGGAAGGAGCTTTTATATAGGTGAAAATCATTTTCCTTTCAAATAGAAGGCAAAACACATTTTCCTCCCTCCTCCTTAGCAACCTTTTACTCTCCTCTTATCTATCCTCTCCCTTCCCCTTCCATTTTTCTTTTTTCCTTAGCTTTTATTACATCGAACCAAACAAAGAAAAATTGGCTTTGCAATTGAATTTTCCATTGTAAAGTATTTTACATGAAAAATCATTTTACATTGAACATGTTTTACATCCTATCAAACGGAGCCTTAGTTCCTGAAACGTTCTGTAAAAGTTGAAAGGAAACATTTTACCATTCTTTAAATCTTTTTCATATTCCCATTCTGTCTGAGCTTCATGGCATAACTTTTGAGTCGATTTACCTATTCAGAACATAAATGACACTATGTTCTGATGCATTATGCTTAAGCCCTTGGCAATTGCCCATATTGCAAAAGGACTGTAATAAGTTCAGTTTATGAAATTATGTAATAGAAGATTTGTATCAAGATCTTGCTATCAAATTTGGTCCATTTGGAACTGGCGTAGCAAAGTTAAAAAAGCACGATGGTCGTGTTTGGCCATTAACTGTCCATAATTCTAGTATCAACTATTAGGAGCTAGGAAGCATGAATTAGCTAGAATACCACATATCACTCCCTCGAAAAGATTGCAGTGTTGAAAAATTCAAGATCAGGCATTATTAGCAGTGCACAAGTTTGTGCAGTGTTGATTTTATAGAACCTGTTTATTTTTTCATGATTATCGTGATTCAACCATATACTGTCTTTGGATGACTGGGGGCATATTTAGGATAACGATCTATTGGAATGGGGCATGCTTGTGAGCATATATGATAGCAATAGCTTTTGGCATTGAAAATTTAGATGTTTAGCGCAAGCCTTTTCTTGTATTTTGCATTCATCTACTTCTGAGTTCATATGTAATTTAGGGACTCCAATAGTGTATGTATTTGATGTGATCATAATCAAATTCTAATCTAATTTCATATGTTGCAATTGGGCTGCAGGAAAATGCTGATCCCACTACCTGCACCTGCTGGCCTTGTGAATCTGGGAGCATACTATCTCTTGTTGATCGTATTTACATTTATTTTGATGACGAACGGTCATAAATTAACCGACGGACTGGATGGATTTGCTGGAGGCACCTCAGCGTTGGCATTTGCTGCGATGTCTGTAGCAGTGCTTCCGATATGTTCTGGTGAGTAGACATACTTTGGAGTTTAGCAGAATCTGCTAAAACCACTAATTATGATTGCAAAATTGACTATATACTTATACTACTTTTGTTTCCAATTACATTTGATGGTATCCTCTTTCTAGAGCCTGCTACGGATTTTGCAAAAATGAGAGCAAACAATTGTATATTTGTTTCCAATCACCTTAATGCTAGTCTGTCTCTGCGCTTTGATGAAAATTTCCGCATAGAGCTTGTCTGATCTTTATTTATTCTAGTTTTTTTTTTTTTTTTAATAAAACCTTTGTTAGAATGCTTAGATGATTTATTAACCCTCCATCTCCTCCCACCGCTCAATAAACATGAAGGGAAATAAGGGGAAGGAAAAAAAAAACTGTATGCTACTCTTGGATAGGCTGCTTTTTTCATTTCATTTAATGAAATGAAAAGAAATCTATCTATAAAAAAATCTTTATCTCAATCCTTCAGATTTGTCGGATCATATTCACAATTCATATGCCTTAGTGTATATGGAACGAGGTCCACTTTCAGGAACTTATAAAAATCATCTGCATATGCCTAAGTGTCCTTTTCATGGTTTGTTTAGCAGATCAGCCTCATTAGTACATGCCTGCTTCATAGATACAACCTTATGCTTTTGCTTATAAATTGTTCGTTGATAGATCTGTCCTATATACTTACTAAGAAGTTTGTTATAATATATAAGTTTAGATAGTCTCTTAAATGAATGTTCTTACCATGAGGCAGCCTTTTTCATAAGAAGTGTACTTCAATGGTTGAAGCTGCATATACTTCAAGTACATGAGCATCGTCCTTTCTAGGAACTCTTTGTTTCTTCCACTGTCCACTGAGGGGTTTGGCTTTAATTACAACCGTGTACCGTGCTAGAACACATCTCTTCTTATAGATTGCCCATGTAGTCATCATACATGCGAAGAAAGGTTGATGTTTTGGATGTATCTCTTGCTTGTCAAATAATTGGAGCATTGGTTTGCTAAACACTTGTCAATTGCAAGCACCTTGCCTGCCACAGTTGGCAAAGGCAGCAAACAGAAGCTTCTGAAGGACTATCAATCTTGGGTGATTTGTTACCTAGTTCCTTTTTGCTTCATAGTCATAACATGTGTAATGAATTAGCCTAGGGAGAGGGGCACTTTTGGTATTTCATAATTAAGTAGCTTGAAGAATAAGTTAGGGAGTTAGTAAGGAAATATTTCTATATATGTAAGAACATTAGGGAGAGGGAAGTGATGTTGAATATTGATAGGAAAATTGGGTGAGCTTTTAAGAGTTCAATGCGAGAGAACAAGCCTCTCGAAAGCTTATAATTATCATCTTATTTTATTGTTTTTCCAGAAATTATCAATCAAAGTTCATCTTAGTATATATCAGTTTCTTAAATCCACTCCAAGCTATGTCAGTTCATTACAACATGCTAACTTTCTGTTTACTAATCCTCTAATAGATTTTAAGATTAATCTTTTTTGACATGGATCATTTACCTTTTGCCAACACAAGTCAATTTATGATCAAGGTTTGGATGGCAAGATTCTCTGTTTGAGCCGATTATTGAGACTAATTGAAGAATCTTTCGGAAGGTTAAATTGAACTTTAGGCTATTCACGGCAGTGTTACATGCACTAACCCAAGCCACCGATAAAGTTCACATATGTTTGGCGCAACAAGGGGGGAATTCTGGTATAACACGTGGAGTGAGTTAGAAGAATTGGAAAAATAGTCATGTTAGGAGTTGCGACGTAGGGAATTTGTTAGCAGGTGTCAAGGTCAACAGAGAGGGAATATTTTCTAAATAGGTCTATAAATAAGGGGAGAAGGAACCTGTGAGAGGCATCTTGAAAATTGAGAAAATTCGTTTGTAATCATTAGGAGTGATCTAGCCACTCATAAGTTGAGAAACTTGTTATTTGGTGACTGAAATACAAAAATACAATTTTCCTTCTTTCAATCATTCTCTTTTGCTTTGTGACTTATCTTTTGTTGAGGTGGAATTTGTCCAGTCTATAACAACTTGACAAGGCCGCATCGTATCGTATTGCCCGTGTCGTATAGGTTTTCAAAACTACTGAATCGATATTACCCGCATTGTAAAGGTGTAAAAAACCTGCATTGTAGGCGGGTTATAGGGATATCTCATGGTTCAAGCCGATATTTAGCGGTACGACAACCGCATCATTCCCGTTCCTGCATCACCGTGACCGTGACCGTTAGAGCGACCGTGATCGAAACCGTGTTTTCGAACTATGTACCAGAGTACAAAGTACCTTCACTCACCTCTCTTGGGTCGTCTCTCGCAGCTCTGCAATCTCCATGTTCGGGAGGTCCTTCACAGTTCACCCTATTTATGGAATGGTGGAGGCAAGCTTGAATAACTTTCTAGTATCGGATGCTGGTCAAATTCTTGAGCCATTTGTTCTCCCCTTGAAACTAATAAATGTTGGATTGTGTTTCCTATTATCGAAAGGTAGTTTGATAACCTTTTATTGTGTTGGCTAAAAAAATGGGGGAGGAGATCTCTTGGTTTTGGTGAAAAATTCATTGACTTATCAAATTCTTTGTTGAGCTATATCACAGACTCAACAACATTTTGAGTCTCTTGGCAAGGAAGACGAAGATTCTTTATTGGATATGGAAAAGAAGAATCAAAGGGCATTATATGTTAAAATTCAAGCCGTAGAAGAATCAATAAGTAACCACATATAAATGGCATAGACATCTGCTAGAGCTTGCGAAATCCTTCTTGTGTGATGATTGGGTGATGTGAGTTCATTTGCAAACATTTCAAACTGATTTTGAGTCTTTATGCATGGAATACTAAGAATCTCTTTGCATATTATGATGGTGTTAAGTCGTTTGACTCATTGTTAAACGGTTGACAATTAGTGGTGAAGCAATCACCGAAGAATAATAAGAAAGTTTGCGCGCTTCTTTCCTTTTGGTTTTCTCTGCGTACTTTGTACGTCGGGCGCCATGGCTAGAAAATCGAAAGCTCTGAAGAAGGCATCTCAGGCAAACTTGGACATAGCAAGGAAGAATGGACCTTCAGATTCTCAGGCAAAGAATTTGAAATTGGTGGATGAGATTTTGGGAGTTACTGAAGTGGTTGTTGAGGATGATTGTGATACTGAGGAGGAAGCTGAAATCATTGGAGATATTTTATCGCCCCGATCCTCGGTGCGAACATTCCAACAGGACTCAATGCTTCGAGAAAATTTTTCTGTCTGGCTGCAAACTATCAAGAATACCGGAGAACATTTGAATCATGACCAAGGCAAACGATTGCAAAGGGTTGAAGGTACGATTGATCCTTTACCCATCTTATTTTCACCTGAAAACCAAAATGAAATTGCTGCTGAGATTGTGATTAAAATTGATATTTCTGATGTTCAATCGGCAAAAGATTTTTGGAATTCTGCAATTTACTGTTACATTGTTGGTGCTAATCCTCCCATACATGTAATGGAGGGTTTTATTAGACGAACATGGAGGGATCAGTTGCTCTGGTTAAGAAAGGAATTTATGTGGTGAGGTTTAGGTCTATGGAGAAAAGAGACTCAATATTAGCTAGAAACACACCGTTTTTTGATAGCAAACCCATGATAATGAAACCTTGGAGTGCTGCAGTTGATATGTGTAAGGAAAATGTTAAAACTATTCCCATATGGGTGCAATTATCCCTGGATTTTAAGTATTGGGGCATAAATTGCTTGGAGAAAATTGTGAAACCTTTGGGTAGATTGATCAAATTAGATCAAGCTGCAACTAGGAGGGATAAGTTGCAATATGCTCGAGCAATGATTGAGGTTCAGATTGACCAATTATTTCCAGATGAATTGCGATTTATCAATGAAAGGGACATATTGACATCTGTAGCAGTGCACTATGAATGGAAACCTGTTCAATGCAAAAATTGTAAAGGAATGGGACATGAAGAAAGACAGTGTACAAAGGAGGTTATAAGGCAGGAATGGAGACCTAAGGTTGGTACTGAGAAGGATGATAGTAGACAACAAGGGGTATTGCCAGGTGCTGAAGCTATAAGAATCAAGGGACCCAGCAGGTTCAATTTCAGACTATGAGAAACCCTGCTAGAAGAATCTTAGCAAGTCCTAAAGCAGCTCCAACTCAGAATAATTTTGAGATTCTGGAGGAGAAAGAGGGTGATGAGGGAGGCACATGTTGATGATGTTATTGAGACTCAAATTGAGAAAGGAGCTGTGGAAGAAGCTGATGTTGCTGCTGTTATAGTGGGTTTGGTGGAATGTGGATCAATTGGAATTCAAGGAGCAGGAGAGGGCCAACCTCTTGACATAAATGGATAGGTTGATCATCTGGAATGTGAGGGGGATCAATTGCCAACAAAAACATAAAGAAGTGAGGTCTGTTATCTCACAGAAGAATGTTGGTTTAATTGGTCTCCTGGAGACTAAGGTGAAAGCTCACAACATGGATAAGCTCTATCTTAGTCTGTTTAAAGGTTGGTGTTTTACCTCAAATTTTTCATTTCATAAAGGTGGTAGAATTGTTATTGCCTGGAATCCAAAATCTTTCCATGTCAATATCGTAGCATGTTTTAGTCAGCTGATTCACTGTGAGATTCAGCCCATGAATGGTGATTCTTTTATGTGCACTATCATTTATGCATCAAATGATGCTGTTGAAAGAGAGATGGTGTGGCAAGACCTGGAAAACATGGTTATTCAAAAACTATGGCTGGTTGTTGGAGATTATAACTGTGTTTTATTTCCTGATGAAAGAATTGGGTCTAGTGTGAGAATGCAGGAGACAGCAAGATTGCAGGAGTGTATTTTTAAATGTGGGTTGCAAGATATTACTAGCACTGGTAATAGATTCACGTGGAATAATAAGCAACAGGGGGAGAATAGGGTGTTTTGCAAGTTAGATAGGGCAATGGTGAATCAATTATGGTGTGATTCCTATCCTAGTACAGCAGCTCATTTCTTACCTTAAGGAATGTTTGATCATAGCCCAGTCATAGTAGTAGTTGTCCTCAGGTTGAAATTGGTAAAAGTCCCTTCAGGTACTTCAAGATGTGGAGCAGTGCTCCCAATTTTTCTGAGCTGATTATAAGTGGGACCCCTATGTATAAAGTGGTCTGTAAAATGAAGAAAGTGAAGCATGTCCTCATAAAGCTAAACAAAGATGGATATTTAGATATTCAGTGCAGGGATGTTCAGGCGTATAAAAAGATGATCATGAGTCAAGAACAGCTGCATGAGGACCCTACAAATCGGAGTTTGAGGGAGAATGAATTAGAAGCTGTGGATGAGTATAGAAGGATTCATAAAGATTACCTGTCTTTTCCGCACCAGAAGGCAAAATTGCAATGGTGTAGGGATGGTGATGAGAATTCTGCCCTCCTTCACCAGTCAATTAAAGCAAGAAGATTGAAGAATACTATATATGCCATTAATGATAAAGATGGTGTTTGGAAAGAGGAGTTAGATGCTGTTAATGAAGCTTTTCTGGACTATTATAAGCATCTTTTAGGCTCTACGCTTGCTGATAGAGTCAAAGTTAAGAATGCAGTGGTGAATATGGGTCCTAGGCTGACAAATGAGCATATTCACATCCTTGAGAGACCTTACACAGCTGCAGAAGTGAAGACTGCTTTATCCTCAATACCTGGAGACAAAGCCCCTGGACATGGATTTGGTTCTCAATTTTTCAGAGACACGTGGCAGATTGTAGGTGAGGAGATCACTCAAGCTGTGCTTAATTTGTTTAATTCTGGTAAGCTTTTGAAAGAACTAAACACTACAATTCTTACTCTTATCCCAAAGGTTTTTTGTCCTAGTTCAGTTATGGAATTTAGGCCCATTGCCTGTTGCAATACTCTTTATAATTGCATAACTAAAATGATGTGTAACAGACTTAGTCTAGTATTGCCAGATATTATCATAGAAAATCAATGGGCCTTTGTTAAAGAGCGTTTTATTGTGCATAATATTATGGTGTGTCAGGACTTAGTGAGACACTATAGTAGGAAAAATGTGAAAGCTAGCTGCATCATGAAATTGGACATGAAAAAAGCCTATGACACCATAGAGTGGGATTTCCAAGAAGAAATGATGTATGCTTTACATTTTCCTGAAAAGATTGTAAAGCTTGTTATGGTGTGTGTTAGAACACCAAAGTTCTCTATAATGGTAAATGGTTCTCTCAATGGGTTTTTTAGCTCTAAGAGAGGATTGAGACAAGGGGATCCCATCTCCCCCTTGTTATTTGTGATATGCATGGAGTACCTTTCAAGATTGATGAAGAAGATTGAAACTCATGCTCATTTACAATTCCATCCAAGATGCAAGCAAATCAAGCTCAATCATATGATTTTTACGGATGATGTAATTCTCTGTTGTGCTGGCAAGCTTTCAAATTATTCTCTTCTTCCTCTGGTCTTCAGATAAGTGAGAACAAGACTGATTTTTATACAGCTGAAGTTAGTAGAGATGTTATTCAGAAATTTCAAGATGTTTCAGGCTTCAATCATAGTAATCTTCCATTTAAATATCTTGGAGTGCCTATTTGTTCTAGGAAGATTACTATTGCAGATTGTAATGGTATTGTTGAGAAGATGGGAGCTAGAATCAAAATCTGGAGTAGTAGGAATCTCTCCTATGTTGCCAGACTTCAGCTCATTAACTCTGTGCTGCTAAGCATTCATATTTGTTGGGCACAGATCTTCATTATGCCCAAGTTCATTTTCAAAGAGATAGAGAAAATCTGCAGGTCTTTTCTTTGGAGTGGTGAACAAGGAAGTAGGAAACCAGGCAATGTAGCTTGGCAGAAGATTTGCACTCCAAAGCAAGAGGGTGGCCTAGGCGTTAGACAGATCCAAATCTGGAACAAAGCTGCACTAGCTAAGTATGTTTGGGCTGTCACTACTAAAGAGGACAATTTATGGGTCAAATGGGTCCATGAAGTTTATGTTAAAGCTCAAGATTGGTGGGAATATGAACCACCTATTGACTGTTGTTGGTATTGGAAGCATATATGCAAGGTTAAAAATGAAATCAAGGCATTATATACATTGCAGGAAGTCAGGGATATGACTCAGTTCAGCATTAAGAGCATATATATAAAGATGAAAGGGGAAAATGAGGTGATACATTGGGATAAGATGATCTGGAATAGGCTGGTTTTACCTAAACACAGGTTGATAAGCTGGTTGGCAATGCACCAAAGGCTCAGAACAGCAGATATACTTGTTCAGTTAGGGGTTGTGGAGACTAATAATTGTATGTTGTGTGCGCATGGCAGTGAAGGACACAATAACTTGTTTTTTCAATGTACATATGCTGTTGATTGTCTTCAAATGGTTAAGAGATGGTTAAAGATATCATCTACTCATGAGTTACTTCAAAGGCAGGTTCTGTTTATACAAAGAAGCAGAAGATCTGGTTTTCAGAAGAAGGTGTTGGCTGCTGTTTTTGCTGGTTTGGTATACTACTTGTGGTGGGCTCGTAATGAAGCTGTGTGGAATCAGGTTGTGTGGCGATCTGAAGTGATTTTTAGGAGGTTAAAAGCACAAATTCAGATGAGAGTGAAATTGGTGCATTCTAAAAAGATGTCTCAGAAGGACAAAGTTTGGTTTGAGAATGTATTTTTGAGCTGATTGCTTGTGCAGTTTGTTGTTTGCTTTGCTTGTTCTATGATGGGGCCAACTTAGTTGGGCTGCTCTTAACTTGGAGAGTTTAGGTTGTATATTTGTTTTGGTGATTTATACTATTACTTAGCAAAAAAAAAAAAAAAAAAAGTGGTGAAGCAATCACTGATCCAAGAGCAGTAGAATGTATTATGCGATCTTCGTCCATAAAATGTGATCTTAGAGGTAGTTAAGATCCAACAAAAGAATCCATTAAACAATTGGTAGGTTCAGCGATTGCATTGGGAAGGATAGCGAACTTGATCTTGGTGGTTAACTAGGTGGCTGAGGCTTCAAATAAGACTGATTGAGTGAGAGGAGGAAATTTTTTTCATTCGAATGAAGATAAAAATGGAGAAAGTAGTTGTTCACAAGGTTGAGCAAAAGCATATGCTATCGTGTGTAATAATATTACAACGCGAGAAGTGTACATATCAGAATGTTGACCAAGTTACAAGGTCAGTCATGAGAGTTTGCTGATGCTGAAGTAGACTTATTGCTTGCAAGAAGGGCCTAGATATTGAATATAACAGTACATGGTATCTTGATATAGTATGTAGTAACCATATGAATAGTAAGGGATAGCTGTTTTCATGTGGATATATCATTACAATGATCAAGAAAGAACCCTGCATGTCTTGTTTATCTCATCAAATGAGATCTTTTATGAGACTTCTAGTTTGGTATAATGATGAGTCAATTATGGCTAATTTTGTGAATTTATGGAACTTAACATGCTTTTATGCTTGCTTAATGCTTGGTGCATGCTCTGCTCCGTATTGACAAATATGATGCTTTCTTATTAAGCTAGAGTCCTTTGTGCATGAGTTCCGGTAGATTCAAAAGGGTAATGTATATGCTACTTTTGACTTCAGAGAGAAAAAAGAACTAGAAGTTCCATTGCTACATGGGTATTGTGTATTTTGGAAATATTTGAATCACGATTGGGTTTAATTTCAGGGCTTGGTGGTGGGTCTTAGGTTGAGATGTCAAGGTTAGGAGGGTTAGTTTTCTAGGGTGGAGTTATTGCTAGGAGTTTAAGCGGATTAGATAAAGTTCAAAATCCAATCCAACATACTTGGTAAAGTTGTATAGAATGGTCTTAAATTTAAGTATTAGATTTTGGACTAGATTTGCACTCAACCATTTCGACTCCAATATCGAAAGTTGAGTATATGAAAATGTATTCATAAGCTATAGTATGCCCACATCTTGAGTTTGTGAAATTTTTAGTTTCTATGTATGATATTCAATGTGATAATGTTTAATAGATTTTGGCTTTTCCGTTATAAGCTTTTATTCTAGCAAATTTTTGTTTAATTGTGAAAACTAAAAAGTGGACCGCATTGGGTTTAAAAAAAAATGGAGTTATCAACTTCTGATTGGATCAGGACTCATGAAAAGTAGTTTGGAATGGACTATTTAGAAAATTCAATTTGAGTTCGAACTTGAAATAAGCAATCCTATATATTAAGGACAAAATCTACTACTTCCTCCGTATCAAATTAATTGCAACAAATCCATCGACACGGACTCCCAGGCAAAATTTCTTAAGGTAAGATTAACAAAGGTAAGGGCAATGTTTAGTGTACTTAACCACCACCAAGTACCACCACCACATACTGCAGCCACCACCGAAACGCCACCACCACATACTGCCGCCACCACCGATACGCCCCCCACCACCACCTATACGCCACCACGACCACCAACAACCACCGTCAAAAGCCAAAAACCACCGAAATTCGAATCCATAATCCATCGAAATTCGAATCCAAAAACCACCAACAAAATCCACCGAAATTCGAATCCAAAAACCACCAACAAAATCCGCCGAAATTCGAATCCAAAAACCACCAACAAATCGAAGAGAGAGAAGAACGAAGGTGGAGAAAGAACGAAGGAACGACGGTGAGAGATCTGGTGTGGATTTCGGGTGGAGAAAGAACGAAGGAATGAAGGTGAGAGATCTGGTGTGGATTTCGGGTGGAGAAACAACGAAGGAAGATGGAGGTTCATTTCGGATTTCAAGTGGATATCGACTGGTGGTGGAGGAGATCGAAGATAGGAGGTGATGATGGTGGTGGTGGGTGGAGGAGATGGAAGGTGATGATGGTGGTGGTGGGGGACGCCGACGAGATTTGTGATGGTGATGGTGGTGGTGGTGGTGGCAGAAGGATGGAGATGGGAGATCAGAGGAGAGATAAATGGTGGTGGGTGGTGGGGTGAAGGTGGTATTGAAGGGAGGGAGGGGTTATATTTAGGTTGATTAATTGTGATTATGTTTGTAATTAATTTGATTTGGGTAGTATAATATGTGTTTTAGTTTTTTAATAAGGACATTTTGGTAATTTCAGGGGTAAAAATCATACCAAAAATAGAAAGAAGGCAATTGTTGTATTTAATTTGAAACTGCCATTTTTAGAAACTGTTGCATTTAATTTGATACGGAGGAAGTATATCAAATTTACAGTCCTAGTTGTGGCCTTTGGTTTAGTGATTCCTTGAAGTCATTATCACTTCAGAATAATCTTATCATATGTGGTCCTCACTCCTCCAAAGGGTTATTGGTATGTGCTTTCAAAATTGTCTTAATACGCTTATGCACGAAGTGTAAATCTAACTACGTAATGCTCTTCATATAGAACTCTTACGGTTCATTTGCTAGGCATAGTAAGTGGTGGTAAATGGTAATTGTAATATATTTATATGTAATATTGTGAGGAAAAGTTTGATGTCCATGTTGACGTTAGTGTCTGACAATAAGTGTCACATAGTTCGCGGATCGCTTCGGATCGCGGAACGAGTACGGGAACGCAATTCGCTAGTTGGCCGAATTTCGGATCGCTGGGGGTATTTTTTTGGTTCGATTTTTGGAGTCATGGTTGGCTTTAGGATATTATTCGGTTCGCTAAAGTATATTTTTTAAAAAATTAATCATAATAAATACTAGTTGGCATTATAATTACTACTCATGAAGATTATCTGGTACACATTGATACATTAATACCTTTCCATTAATAATAAATACGTGGCAAACTTTCAAAATAGTTGGGTATTTGTATAGTAAGAAAAAAGTTAATTAAAAACCTTTTAAAATTCTGCATAATGGAACAAGTTGGCAGTATTTGAAAGCTGACCCACCTAATCTACTATAGAATTTAATAACATTAAAAATCCCACCCCACTACTCATAAAACCTTTATTTACAATTTTACACGTTTACCCACCTACCCCACTACAGTCTACAGTCCTTCACCTTTCTTCCCCCCATGTCTCTTTCTCTCTCCTCTCCCATTCTCTAAACTCTAAACTTTGAAGAAATCGGGCAACAGGTTCAAGAAATCCGGCAACAAAGCTTCAAGAAATTCGGCAACAGAGCTTCAAGGAATCCGGTCGTTGCTATTACTTCCCCTTCCTTTCTCGAACAAAAGCCCCAATATCATTTATCTTCTCTCTCCTTCCCTTACCTTGAATTGATAGAACTAGGGTTTGGAACGTTGATATCAGCGATTCAAATCGCGTACCAGGGCGATTGGGAATGCTAACGACCCGCGTTTGGGAACGAGCGAACTGAAACGCAGTTCGCGGGGGGTAGGAGCGAACTATGTGACACTCTGTCCACCTCTAAGAATCTCTTCATCCTCATGATAGAGGTTGTATATATTGCGTGTTAATGGAAAACTCTGCAGAAAAATACATGTTTGGAAATGGTGTTTCATTATTATGGACATATGCATTGAGGTTTTCCTTACAAAGTTACATACAAGCTCATTACCTTCTTGTTTTTTTAATGGTGAGGAGAAAGATCCTGTCCATCTACAAAGTTACAAATTCATTACCTTTTTATTTTCGAATCCAAGACCTCTAGGATCTAAGATAAGAGTCTTGCCAAGTGATCAAGTACTACTTGGTTACAAATTCATTCCCATTATCCCCATTTATTGTTGGCTTTCAAAAGGGGCATCAATGTAAAGATTTGACCATATGTTATAATCTCTTGTGGAGTGCTTAATACTGATAATAACTATGTCCAGAAATAATCATCCTCTAGTTTGCTGCCTAACATATAAACTGTAAACTGGGCCTGTGCTTGCTATTTATGGTTGAATTGACATTTTGTATTGCTGTTTGTGGCTCATTTATAAAAGCTTGCTATCCTTGGTCAACCAATAATGAAATTGAATTCAAGTATAAATCACCCAACCAATACCACTTCTCATGAACTTTTATCTTGAAACTAGATGTTTCCGTGTTTGGAACATCAATGGCAGGTGCCTGTGTTGGTTTTCTTTTGCACAACCGCTACAAAGCATCTGTAACTATGGGTAATATTGGATCCTTGGCATTAGGTGGAGCCCTTGCTGCAATGGCTTCATGTAGTGGCATGTTTATTCCGCTTTTCATTGCTTCAGGCATTTTGGTCATTGAAGTGATTGCTGTGGTAATTCAGGTATATATCTTTGTGAACTTTACATGTCTTCTACTGTTCTGAATATTCAAATTTACTTTACATTTTGTGTTGATATTAGTCAATTTCACAATTTGCATAGTCGTTATTCTGCAGCAAACACCAGTATAACATATTAGGGAATTATGTTGCACTGTGCAAAGACCCATTTATGTCCTTGTGACATCAAAATGCAAGCTAAAGAATGATCTAAAATGTGCATTTGAATTTATAATTTGGCTCTTCAACCTCCTTAGATTTGTCTTTCTTTCATTTTCATGTCTTTGTTGTGTTGTTTTGATTAACTCTTTCAGTGCATAATTAAGCAGGCAATAATGACCTATATGGTAGTTGATATCGTCAGGGTAATGAGTTTGTGTCGCATCTTGAGCCAATGCAATATAGCTTCTACATACCCCTAATTCCATAACGGAATTTCATGCTTTGTAAAATGGGGAACCTTCTATAATTTTTTGTTGGAAGATAGAACACATTTATTTTCAGGGTTAAAAAGATGGGTGGAGTGAAAATATTCAGAAACTTGCATAGGAAATCTAACTCTTCACTTAAATTGGATAAAAAAAGGAAAGATTTGCCAAACACGTGTTTCGAATTAGAGGGAGTGTTTTGTAAATATAACTCATATGAATTAAGCAGATAAAGCAGGGTTTGGACTTTGGATTTTTTTCATATAAATTGATGGCTCATGGCTACTACATGGTTTCTCCTTTGTGAAACTTTTCAAAGATACAAATGCAAGACGTCAACATTTATTATGTGTGTGTTTGTGGCCTGCTTGTTTTCGGCAACCCTAGAGGTGCTTAATCTCCAAGCAATATAAGGAGCTTTATGTAGCATCTTTAACTGGTCTTTTTTCTCAGATACTATTCTTCAGGATCACTGATAGCTTACAGGAGAAAGGACGCAAGTCACATAACTTTTTCCAAGTAGCTCCGTTGCATCATTACCTTGAATTGTGGGGAATGCAGGAACCATCTGTTATCACAGGCGCATATTGCATAGCATCCTTCTTGGCAGTTCTTGCAGGTTATGTAGGTCTCAATTCAGCATAGCTTCTACCAGGTTTTTGATAATGGCCCAATCTTTTGCAACTTTTCTGTTTATTGTTCTTACCCTTCAACACCCCCCCTTTTTGTATCTAAAGCCGCATAAAATAATTCATTGTCCAGACACAATTTTGACATTGTGAACATTTGAATCTGTAATTGGGAATTGAAAAAGAATTATAAAATGTTGATAATCTGAAAACGAATATTGAACTAAATTTAACAAAAGCATGCACAATAATCTTTTATCTGATATATTTGTGAAACATGCAATCAAAGTTATCAAGTTTGACCCTCAAAACGTAAATGTTGGAAAGAGGGAGTACATTTTTCCAGCTGGAACCGTGATTACTGTTCAGGATTTATTATGACAAAGTACTAGACGTAATCCCTTAATTATTAAATATAACTTCTTTTGTTTCATAATGTTTATTGACCTTCGCCGTCTCATGCTATCAATTAGAAACTTGGAAGAGAACTTTTTTTTTACCAGACAACCTATCAAAGGTTTGAAATAACCATTGGCAATGCAATAATGGAATACATCAAATTAATTGTTGTAACAGACTGCTATTTAAAAAAGAAGTTAGCATAATAAGATCAAGGAAGATTTGTTACCATAAATTTCAAGTTTTGTAACGTCTTTCCGTATTAGTTTAAAATATGATTTTTTATGAATAATTATGGTGTTCTACACCATGATTAAAATCATGGTGATTTTTGTGCGGGATTCATATTTCTTTGGATTTTGTTCCGTATTTCACAGATAACCATTCAATGATTTTAGGAAAGTCATGTCTACTTTGAGCTTAGGGCTTATTTTATCCGCTACTTTTTGTCATTATTATATATGCAACATCTAAAAATGGTTTTGAGCGGTAGCAAACACATCACTTTTGGCGTGGCGCAGTCCCGTCTGTCTCTGCCTTCCTCACAAACACATCACTTTTGGCGAGTTTCATTGTCAAGTATGGTATGTGATCATATACTTGGGCTCACATTTTTCCATTGCATTAATTATCTTAAACAACCATGCAAAAGTTCCAATTCAGTTGGGCAGACAAGTCATAAAGATATAGGCACAACAACGAAAGAGCAATCCATCAGCTAATAAGGGCAATTCTGGATCGATTATCGAATAGTCGATACATTTCGTGTTTGCAGTTGCATTATCAAGATAATGAAAAAACTTCTTGCTACAAATTAAAGGTATTTGGAACAATTCATAATCGGGATTTTTATGTTATAACCACTACGTTGCTCTTCCATGTCTTCAGAAAAAATAATATGCTTTTGCAATATCATTCTTCATCAATCCAATGAGCTATGATACAAATATGGGTCACCACAAAAGAACTTCATGTATCACAAGTTAAACTAAGTCGATAATTGAGACGACGATTCATTTCCATTAAAAAGCCTCGAAACTTACAATAAAGTTGTGTCGTCCTCAGTTCGGATGTAGGCTGCAAGTTGCTTGCATGAAGCCGGAATCTCTAGTAATCGCCGGTCAGCCATACAACGGTGAATTTGTTCTTGGGCCCTGTACACTCAGCCCATCACACTATGGGAGATGGTCGTGCTCGAAGTTGTTACCTTAACCGCAAGGAGGGGAATGCTGAAGGGAAGGCTAGTGACTAGACTGAAGTCGTAACAAGGTAGCCGTAGTAGAAGATGCGGCTAGATCACTTCCTTTTTAGGGAGAGCTAATGCTTGTTGGGTAATTTGGTTTGACAATGCTTCACTCGTAAAAAGAAGCAAGCGACGTCTGAGTTAAACTTGGAGGTAAAAATATTCTTTTGTTTTTTGGCGATGAAGTACACCAACCCGTGCTGTAAGGTGTTGAGTTAAATCCCACCACGAGTGCAACCCTCGTCTTTAGTTGTCAACGATGCGTTCGGAATCTTGAACAAACTGCCGGTGATAAGCCGAGTTCCAGGAATGTATGTGCTTGAGTAAATTGCGATTTTTAAATATGTTTCTCGGCATATGTCTCCAAGCGGGGTATCATATGTAAGTTATTAAACTTCTCATAGTTTGGAGATTCACTGTGATTGAAAGTGTAGACACATAATCGTCTCCCCATTTGAGTATCCGATGATGATACATACCATCGTCCTAATCATTCAACTCGAAGAGGAGCAATCCAAAGAGCTAAAGCCCAAAAATCGTTTTAAGAATTCAAAGTCTATTTAATAAATCCAAGCCCAATTTTAAAAGCTCAGTTCATTATTCATGATAATTAATTATACTTTTTAATATTAATTATTCTTGATGATTAATTATATTTTTTGATATTATTTATTCTTGATAATTGATACTTCATCGGTTTTTTAATAATTGCAACAGGGGTTGCACATTTTTGAAGGAGATGAGAGAGATAGAGAGCGATGAAAAGGGACCCATGTGATAAGGAGAGATATAGAGAGAAAATATAGTCAAATTTAGTAATGTCGCAATTAATCTGAAATTCCCAAATAAGGGAAATGTTGCAACAATAAAAGAACGGAGGAAGTAAATATTTTCCAAAATAAAAGATATTATGAAAATCAGATTTTTATTCCTAAAGATAACTGATTTCGGGGTCTAAAAAGATTATATTTAATGAACATAAAAAGAATCTTTTAAAGATTGGACAAATAACAAAATCTGGTCAGATCTTCGAGCGCGCTTCGCATGCTTGGATGCGTCCATCGAGGTTTACAAATTTCAAAAGCGCAAAAGTGGAAGCGCTCCGCACGAAACTGTTGTGCACCACACATCGTGATGCGTGTGGTGCAACATTGTTGCCCGCCGCGTGTCGCTAATGCGTTAAGCGCAACGGGGGCCTGGGCGCCGCATTCTCAAATTTTATCTAGTTTCTTCCGTTTTGATTTAAATAAACCTCGTTTTCACCTGATTTTTAACATACTTTTCTAAGAACTTTTCCTACGACTGCCAACTCTCTTAAACATTCTCCAACACTTAAAACACTTCATACACTAAAACCTCCATTGATTTCATATTTCAAGCTTTGAGGATTGCTCTTTCGAAGGTTGTTTATAAGACCAAGGCGATTAAGGTATATCCCTGAGGGTCCTTTAAATTAATCAATTCCAATATATTCGCTTGAAGTACTAAGTTCCTTTTCATGGTGTAGATCTTAAGCAAATCCATTATTCTTGTATATTCTCAATCTTTACTCCATTTTTTATATTTTTTAAATACGAATTGTCATGTTGCCATGTTTATTGCTTTCATCATCTCACATGTTATTATTGATAAACAAGGCCTAAGTAAATGTTCTAACGCATAATAAGATAATTGGACAATTTGTTTAGGATCCCAATAATTTTGGTTGCTTAATGACATGTCACCAAAAAAGTAGTCATTTATGTGTTTAATGAACCAACCTAGGCTATTCTTTTTTAGGGGTTTGAAAATATTATTTGGTTGTTTAATTGCATAAAACTTGCTATGAATCTTGTTAAGTAGAGGCCATCAATGAGCGAACGTGATTCATGATCATGTTCCTACCTTCACTCCGAACTTAATATTTGGTCCATTGACCAACTATGAAGTCATGATGGGAGAATCTACATTGTATAAGTCCCGAAGTTGTCCCTAAGATTTTCTAATATCCAATTAGGTTTATAAGTCTTATTTTAACAACTTGTTGGCGACTTCCGAAAACGTTTTTCAATAAAACACTTCAATGAGGTAGTCAAATACGCGCTCACACCGCGTAAACGGATAAAAACACGCCTACAGAAGGACAATTCATCAAGAGTGATATATTTTCTAAACTTATCAATCATTGAAAAATCTCTATTATAAAAGAAAGGTGTACGGGTTGGTTACTGAAATACCAGTGAAATTGTCCTTAAATGCGTCCAACATGGCCTTGTGGTTGTGGATTATCAGCCTTCATATTACGTTTGTCTCTTAATTGACGATACAAAGTACCCTTTCCACCACCTTAAATTTGACTCATTCAAACTTAGGAATAAGTACTTTCCTATGTTCTTGCAAACCGTATAATACGCGTCAAAACGTATGGATGGACCTTTTTTCTAAGAGGGTAGCAATAGTCAAACCTCCGAATTACCATAGGAAAGAGGACCCAACTAGCTTGGAAAACTGGAATCGAAAGCTCGATAAGCTTTTTGATGCCATAGTGTGCCCTGAAAACCTTAGAGTTAATAATATTGTTTATTATTTGAGGGACGAGGCAGACTTATGGTGGAAACAAAGGAAAGACGACCTCTTAGAGGATCCGAACTTTGGGTGGAACTAGTTTAAAGATGCCTTGAGGACTAAGTTTTATCCTCCATATTTAAGGAAGCAAAGGGCTTTGGAGTTCACCAATCCGAGGAAGAAGACTATGTCTGTTAATGAGTATTATATAGCAAATTTTTGGATTTAATGAAGTTTGCACTTAAGATTGTACCATATGAGCCTTTGAAGGCCCAAAGGTTTGAAAAAATATTAACCTTAACCCTCCAAAGTAAGCTGGGATGTGTAGCTTTTGAAACTCTTGATGAAATTTAGGTAGAGCTGCTTACTTATATGGGATAAAAGGAAGAGAGCTTAAGGGACCTCCTCTGGGGAAAAGAGGAAGTATAACGGAAATGGAAGTAAATAGAGTGGGGATAAGAAGCCTAAGACCAATGGTGGTTTTGACCAAACAGAGAAGGACAATAGGTACCCTAGTCGGAAGCCTAATGGGAACCAATGGAATGGGAAGAAAGCCGAGAGAACCTTCTTTTGCAAAAGGTGTGACAAGAACCAACCTAGGAAGGATTGTGAGGGAAACTTAGTGACAAGCCGTTATTGTCAGAAATTGGGGCACCAGGAGTATGAGTGCTTTAGAAAAGCTGGTGCAGAGCCTGCAGTCAAACCTAATCCAAGTAATAAGGTTCCTCAGAATGATCAACAAAGTCAGCTTCTTCAAATACAGGTGTTAAAGCAGGGATGAGGAATAAGACTAAAGGTAGAGTTTTCGTCATGAACCGCGCGCCGTGAGGCTGAGAATGTTTTTGAGGGAGTAATTGAAACCATTTTCATTAATTCTCTGTCTGTCAAAGTGTTATTTGATTCTAGAGCATCTCATTCATTTATTTCTATAACTTTAGTGGTAAAGCTCCAACCAGGCAATTAAGCGTCTATTTTATTAGAAGTTGCATTACCATCAGGAAAGTTTTTTAGTTGTACTAGGTTGCATAGCCAAGTACTTTTAGTGGTAGATGGGGTGAACTTTCCATCCGATTTAGTTGAGTTTGACTTGACGGACCTCGATGTGGTTTTGGTGATGGATTGGTTGGGAAGATTCAGGGCTCAGATTAATTGTAAGGCCCGGTCCAGAAGGTGTCCTTAGTCGGCCCTAAGAAAGAAAGGGCGATTGATAGGAAGCCTGGGAAGGAGAAAGGAATGAAGATAGTGTATGCGATGAGAATTCAAACTTATGCGAGAAAGCGATGTCCGTTATTCTCATGTGGAGTTCAGAGGATCGAGAAGGAAGACAAGAATAGGGAGGTTCCAGTTGTATCTGAGTTTCCTGACGTATTTCCGAAAAAGATACCGGGTGTGCCACCTGTGACAGATCTTGAGTTCACTATCGATTTGATGACAGGAACCGAACTAATTTCAAAGGCTCCGTTTAGAATGGCTCCAGTTGAGATGAAAAAGTTAAAAGTTAAGTTGTAGAAGTTGTTGGAAAAAGGATATATAAGACCTAGTTCGTCTCCTTGGAGTGCACCTGTATTGTTCGTGAAAAAGAAAGATGGTAGTTTGAGGTTGTGCATTGACTACTGAGAGTTGAATAATGTAACAATCCAGAATAAGTATCCGCTTTCGAAAATAGATGATTTATTTGAGCAATTGAAAGGAGCAGGGATTTTCTCGAAGTTAGATTTAAGGTCAGGTTTTCACCAATTGACGATTGCTGAGGGTGATATTCCTAAGATTGCATTTAAGACGTGTTATGCTAACTATGAGTTCACAGTGATGTCGTTTGGTCTGACCAACGCACCTGCAGTGTTCATGGATTTGATGCATAGGATTTTCAGGCCATACTTAGGACAAATATATGCTTGTGTTTATAGATGATATCTTGATATATTCGAAGGATAGGAGCAGTCATGAGTTGCATTTGAGGGAAGTTTTGTCAACCTTGAGAGAGCATAAGTTGTAAGCCAAACTCTCTAAGTGTTTTTTTTTGTTGGATGAGGTTGCCTTTTTAGGTCATGTTATCTCAAGGGAAGGAGTTTCGGTAGAGTGGCCAACACCGAAGACGGTGTCTGATATAAGGAGTTTTCTTGGGTTAGCCGGTTACTATCGAAGATTTATGAAGGATTTCTCGAAAATCTGGAGACCAATGACTAGCCTGATGAAGAAGGAATGTAAGTTTGTCTGGACTCTAGAGTGTGAGGAAGCTTCTACGGCGTTAAAGGAAAGATTGACTACAACACGTATTTAAGCTCTGCTTAATGAGAGTCAGCAGTATGAGGTTTGTAGTGATGCTTCCAAATTTAGGTTATGGTGTGTATTGATGCAGAACAGGAAGGTCATCCCTTATGCTTCTAGGCACTTAAAACCATATGAGGTGTATTATCCAACCCATGATCTTGAATTAGCTGCAATAGTATTTGCTTTGAAGATATGCCAGCACTACATGTATGGGGCAACGTGTAAGTTGTACACGAATCATAAGAGCTTAAAGTATATAATCACTCAGAAGGAGTTGAACACGAGGCAGAGGAAGCGGTTGGAGTTGATCATGGATTATGATTTCGAGATCCAGTATCATGAGGGGAAAGCTAATATTGTAACAAATGCATTGAGCAAAATGTCATGTCATTCAGTTAATTCAATGGTGCTGCCAAGTCAGTTATTTGTAGAGTTTCAAAAACTGTTATTGGAGGTAATGGAAAAGGGAGGTGTTGAAGAATTATGGAGTACTTTGTCGATTCAACCTTTAATCTATGATTAGATTAGGGAGGGTTAATCGAAGGATAAAAAGTTAGAAAAGATTCGGGAGAAGATCCAGGAGGGTCGATGTCGGATTTCCTGATAGCTGATGATGGAAGTATCCGATTCAAGAGGAGATGGTGTATACCGAGAAGATCTAAAGTAGAAATTAATGGAAGAAGCTCATAGCTCCCCATATTCGATACACTCAGGTGGTGATAAGTTGTATAAGGATGTGAAGCATAATTTTTGGTGGCCAAACATGAAGCGAAAGGTAGCAGAGTTCATGGCTAAGTGTCTCACATGCCAAAAGGTCAAGTATATTTAGTAATGATTTTCTACTTTATGATGGAGATTTAAAAAATAATAATTTGGAGCATCAGGGTCGGCCCCCTAATTAGGGGTAGGGGTTTTCATTTTCTAAAAACTCCCAAATTAATGATGGAGGTTACAAAATTTGGGATTAATCTCCTAATTTATGATGAAAGTTACAAACTATTTAATTTTGGAAATTAAGTACTCCCTATGCTACACCTATAAATACCCAAAACCTCAAGCCATATTTTAACACCACAAGCTTTGAAAGAATCCAAATTTCCTTACTTCAAGGTTCTTTCTTCTCTTTATAATCTATTTTAGTTTTAGTAAAAGATTTTCATGTTTTTAAGTTTAATATTTTGTTCATGATAGGTTATGTGTATAGTTAATTTCTAGGAATTCATGTTTAATTTCATATGATAAGTTAATTATTAGATTTTTATATTATTGGTTGATTAGGAGAACACTCAAGCATAAGAATAAGTGAAGTTGATAGTATACTCTTTGTGCAAGATCAAGGTACGTTAAATAGCTAGATCTTTCCAAATGTAGTTTTATGTGTTAAAGTTGTTTGTTGATTTAATGGTTGAATTGATTTAGAAATTTAGTTCAAAATGGTTACACCATTTTATTGTTCACTTTTGGAAATGAAAAGAAGGAATGAACTTATCAATTATATTATAAGGTTAATTGGCTAGAACAACACAACATTTGGCTCAAGTGTAAGGAACAGCACAACCTTAAACGGGTGCAAAGCGTAGCACCAACTTAAACACGTGGTGCAGAAAATAGCATAAATGGCACCGGAGCGCGGAGATTCCACCGGAGCTAGGGAATCTCCATTATTTTAAGGGTTAATTGGCAAGGAACAACACAACTTTTGGCTCAAGTGTAAGAAACATCACAGCCCTTATTTTAATAAACACACCATTCCTTAACCTCCACCACACTAAATCTACCCTAAATCACCACCACCCTCTTCCCTAGCCCACAACACTACAGCGTTACCACCGCCCTCGAGACCATCATCTTCCTTCACCACACCAAACACCACCTCCACTCCAGCAACGTCATCCTCTGCCCCAAACACTGCAGCACCACCACACCAAACACCATCTCCACCACAGCCTCGCATTACTACCAACCCACAGGAGCAGGCGCTCCGTACTAATTCACCACAAAACAGAAGAGTTCCAAGAAGTTTGATTCACCTCGGAGCAGGCGCTCATCAAACCAACCCATTTACAAACAGCACGTGGAGTGGTCTTTGGTGAATCAACAGTGAATATTGAGCTGGGAGAAACTGAGATCAGCGGCATCAGCCTCCACAATTGTTACACGTCAATTATTAATGATGATACAAGTAAATCCAGCGGCTTGATTTCGATATTGGCGCTGATGCAATTTGTTGATGATGAGAAGATGTGTGGTGCGTCGAACAGGGAAGAAAATCGCAAAATGAGGAAGTAGCACATCAGCGAAGAAGAGTAAAGAGGAGATCAATTTTTTTTGGAAATTGAAGTTGGAAGTTGGCCAGAACAGCACAACCTTTGGCTCAAGTGCAAGGAACAGCATAACCTTAAACGGAGATTCCCTAGCTCCGGTGGAATCTCCATGCTCCGGTGCCATTTATGCTATTTTATGCACCACGTGTTTAAGTTGGTGCTACGCTTTGCACCCGTTTAAGGTTGTGTTGTTCCTTGCACTTGAGCCAAATGTTGTGCTGTTCTAGCCAATTAACCCTATATTATATGAAGGTTTTGTTATCAATTTCAGAAATTTAAATTATTACTACAAGGAATGGGTTGAATGGTTTTATGAACTTTGTGTGTTCAAAAGTTGTTTATGAGAAAAGGAGAATTATTCATGACTTACTAAATCGTATTATTATATTATCACTTGATTAATGTCAAGAAGGGTTTATTCTTCAAAGTCCACTTGTTGGCAATTATTGTTGACCCTTGATAATATAGATCCATGATGGGATGACTAGCTTGGGGGGTGACACTTAGGTAAAGGAAGGGGAGATAAGAAGAGAATTGTTTTCAAGATTATCTTAATCCAAGTTATTTAGAAAGAGTTTGTTCTTAAAAGTTATTCTAGAATTATTAGTTAAGGTGATTTTGAATTATAAAATGTTGCGAACTAAGAAATGTGTTACCTATCTTTTAAATTTCGTACTATCAGTTTTATACTAACGCATATTTTCCTTTTTCCTATCTGGCTTTGCTTTGTTTACCTTTTGGCAAGTACTTTTGCAGGTAAACTTTGTATGTGCATGTAAGCATTCTAGGAAGGGGATCTTCATTTAGTTTAGGATGTTTTATTCTTTTTAAGTTGAGACGATATTTATTTAAATAATAAAGAGTTATTATTATTTTGGTTATAGTCTTCCGTTGCAAGTTGTATTGTTAATTAGTAATTAGTTGTTGAAAGCATGAAAGTCACGTGCGGTGGTACTCCTAAAATACTCAAATATTATTTATTTTATTTTTATTTTAAAGTGAGTAATTTGGGGGTGTTACAAGATTTTGTTGCATCTTCAAGGCATGGAAATCTTTGTACTTTGATTCTATGTCCCTTCCTCTCCAATGCGAAGCGCGGGGATCCTTCTTTAGACGGGCTTGACATTTTGAGAAAAGGTGGGTGGTTTTAGAGTTAGGGTTCTTCGTGACAACGATGAAGGAGAAAACATTAAAGGGAGACTGAGAGGAAGAAATGATACTCCCTCCGTCCCATAATATAAGTTCTGATTCTGTTTTTACACGGGAATTAAGGTAAAGTGGAATTTTGTTTTATTTGAATAAAAAAATTCATTTTTATTGGGAAACACCTACATTGTTTTTTTCTTTTTAACAAAAAATAAAAGCTGAACATTAATGTTGCATGGTTTAATGTGTAGAAGAGTACAATGGGGTATAAGATTCCATTTTATCATTAATAATGGTGCATTGAAAGCTGAAATTATAAGGACTTTTTGGGAGTTAAATTATTTTCATGAGGGCATTTTGGGCATAATTATTGATTGAAAATAGAAACAAAACTTATATTTTGGGACACTTTAAAAGGAAATGGGACTTATATTATGGGACGGAGGGAGTATTTTTTAGAGTGACTTATTATTTTATTTTTTTTCTTAAACTTCCTATTTGCACGCCAAGCGAAGAGAGAGATATTGAAATTTGAGAGAAGTTATGTTAGTTTAGGTTTCCGAGGAGGATAAAGGGTGCGTTCTCTTCAACTTATTGGACCTGAACTGAACTGAACTTATCTGAACTGAACTTATTGGACCTAAACTGAACTGATTGGAACTTATTAGACCTGATTGGACCTGATTCAACTTATTAGACCTGATTGAACCTGATTGGAACTTATTGGACCTGATTGAAACTTATTGACCTGATTAGAACTTATTAGACCTTATTGGCCTTGATTGAAACTTATTAGACCTTATTGGACCTGATTGAAACTTATTAGACCTGATTGGACCTAATTGGAACTTATTTGCCCTTATTAGACAAAAAAATTGATGAGTAATGACATAAATATTACCCCTAACGTAAATACTACCCCTCAAAATTTATTATGAAGTAATAATTATTAAAATTCGCCCTTTAAAAAATAATTATTACTAATTATCTCTTATGATAAACAATTTAACAAAAAAAAATATACTATTTATATACTTGCCTATACATAACTTTCACCACTAATATATCTAAGAAAGATACTTCGGTGATGATAATGAAGCAATCAATTGATAACATTTATATCTTTCATTGTTATTAGTTTCGAAAACATGTTCTCTAGTTATTTAAAGACGAATTGCAAAATATTGTAATTATGATGATTATTATTGTTAACCTTATTTAACCATGATTATAATATTTTTTTAATAATAATATAATCAGCTAATAGTAATATGAATAATAAAATAATAGACAATAATACAAGTATAATACGATATAATCATTGTGGTACTTTAATTAAAATTCTAATAATAACATAATCAGCTAATAGTGATGTGAATAATAAAATAATGGACAATAATACAAATATTTATCGATCATTGACTATTAGAATTTATTGGACCTGATTGAAATTTATTGCACCTGATTAGAACTTATTGGACCTTATTGCACCTGATTGGAACTTATTGGACCTTATTAGACCTGATTGAAACTTATTGCCCTGATTGGACCTGATTGAAACTTATCTGAACTGAACTTAACTGAACTGAACTTATTGGACCTGAAACTTAATTTTTTAAGGTGAAGAGAACGCACCCAAAAAGATAGGAGACGAAAGGATGTGGGATTAGAAGAGGGAAGAAAATGTTCTCTCTCACCAAGGGGAGGATATTAGTGAGAGAGGCTCTCATTTTTCTAGAGAGATCCACACTTTTACTATATCCTGTTTTTAAAAGATCTTTTTTTTGTAATGGTTTATCTTGATATTCTCAATTGAGATGCACAGTGTACGCATACATTCCTACAAACTAAAATTGCACTTATAGGTAGATGTAAAAAACTAATAAGTTAGTGTGCACCTTATCCATCTCACGTGAGTTTTAATGATTACAACTTTCCGTTTTTGCCGCGTTCAGTCTTCCCCTATTTTCTCTCTCCTGATAACTTCTCTCTCCTCTGATAACTTCACTCTCCTGCTAGTGTATTTTTGAAACAATATAGTGTATTTTGAAATGATATAGTGTACTTTATAATGATATAGTGTATTTTAAAATGATAGTGTTTTGCTGAGTTTTTTTGGCATGATAGTGTTGCGTATTATAGTGTATATTGACATGATATAGTGTATTTTGAAATGATATAGTGTATTTTAAAATGATAGTGTTTTGCTGAGTTTTTTGGCATGATAGTGTTGCATGTTATAGTGTATTTTGAAATGATATAGTGTATTTTAAAATGATATAGTGTATTTTTAAAATGATAGTGTTTTGCTGAGTTTTTTGGCATGATAGTGTTGCATGTTATAGTGTATATTGACATGATATAGTGTATTTTGAAATGATATAGTGTATTTTGACATGATTGTGTTTTGCTGTGTTTTTTGACATGATAGTGTTGCATGATATAGTGTGTTTTGACATGATATAGTGTATTTTAAAATGTTATAGTGTAGTTTATTTGTATATTACACAAAATTATCATAATCGATCGTTATAGTGTTTGATATGATAGTGTATTTTGACATGATATAGTGTGTTTTAAAATGATATAGTGTATGTTTGTTTTGAACAACTGTTTTTGTTAAAATTTTAGAGCGAGAGAATCTTATTAAAGAGAGAGAAAATAGAGCGGATTTTGGAAAGCGGGAGTGACTAGTTTGTAGTGGGGCACGTGTCTAGGCCTGGTCCACACTATTTTTAATGTGAACCGGGTCCACGCAAGACGGATTGTAGGTAGATACATACAATGAAGCATTTTGTTTCTTGAAAGCAACAAATATCTTTATTAACCACCCAAAAAAAAAATATATCTTTTGTCTTAAATGCTAATCCTTCTATTTTCTAGAAGATGTTCTACCTTAACTCTTTAACTTTTATACTTGTCAATATATCTTTCACCATTAATATTTCTAATATTTCATTTGTATGAAGTTATTAAAAAATTGATATCTTGAAAATATACGTCTAGACAAATTCTAGTCTTGTATGCTGATTTATATACATCTGTAGGAAAATACAGTCAAAGCAAAGTCTATAAATAAGGGTGTTATTATTTAACTCCCGTATTTTACTAAAATCGCTCGTTTTTTTATATGTATTATGTAATTCTTTTTAATTATTTTATCTCAAAAATATATAAAAAAATTATTTACTTAGTTTATCTCAAAATTATAAAAGTTGAATTTTTTTTTGTCATGGAACCATCCATTATTTCCGGTTTCTACAGTCCATTTTTTTATTCCACCATGGTGGAACTAGAAATAATGGTCGTTTCCATGGTGAACAATTTAAAAAAAAAATTGGGACGAAATCCAGCAGCTAGGAGGAAGAGGTAGAAGAAGGAGTAGAAAGCTAGGAGAGGAAGGAGGAGGTCGCTGTAACGAGAGGAAGAAGAAGAGGAGGAACGAGGTGGTTGCAAGTAGGAGGAGGAGGAGGTGGTTGCAATGGTGGTGGCGGCTTCCCCGGCATGAACATCATGGAGGCCCTGTGCTAATGTTAAAATGTAGGCCCCTCTTGTGATTACGATTCTTTAACATTATACTTGGATAATTCGGTATTTTTACAAAAGTTAACATGAAAATAAAAAATATAGTATTGCCCTTAATTTGATAAAAAACACTTGCATTTCTCCACTCCATCGTGGGTTCCTAGAAGGAACCAGAAATGTCAGCTCTCAACTCTTCCTCTTTAAAAAGGCTAAATACTCAACTTTGCATCTTTGAGGAAACCAAAAATGTATCTAGGAGCAAGTTCCATGAGTTATTTTTTTTAGCTCTAATTCCTACTGAATTTTCGGTTTCAAATATTTGATAATTCGAAATCCTTGAGAAACTAAGCAAAATACAATTACCTGAAGTTCTGAATTTTCAGATGTAACTGGAAAGGAGATGAATTTTTCCCGTTGGAGAAGATTTGGATAATGACTGCAGTGTGATTTTGGAGTGATACAGCTTCATAGCTCATAAGGTTCATAGAGGTAAGCTGGTAATAAGAAGAGAGAGTAAGAGAGAAAAAAGGTAAGGACAGAGAGAGAAAGAGGTAAGAAGAGAAAAAATAGTGGAAGTTCAGACATTTTAGGGGGGAAATCAGAAAAGTAAGGAGTAAGATAAAGAAAGCACTCAAGAGAACGGTAGAACGTGACTTTGTTGTTTAATGTGAACTTCCTTCTTTCTTTCTTTTTTGAAATCGGGGGCTCCTCTAAAAGCAAGGCCTTGTTCTGAGTCCCACTTTGGGCCAGTTCAGGGCTGAGTCTAGGCTGTGATAATAGTAGTGGTGATGGTTATGATGATTGTAGGTTAGAAGAAGAAGAAAAGAAGGCAGAATAATAATAATAATAACACGCTATTAAAAAAAAGGACGACGTTTAGTAAAATACGGGTGGCAAATAGCGTCATACATAAACAATTCAAAAAGTTCAACTAAATCATTTACTTCATCTGTTTCTTTTTAATCTACACACTTTCCTTTTTCATCTGTTTCTATTTAATGTACACAATGTTGTTTTTTCTACTATTGGTAACATGTCCCATCTACTTTCTTCTCTTTTTCACCCATGTCATCCACTTTTTAATACTTTAATTCACTTTTCAGTTTTTCTCTCTATCTTTTCAATTTATCTATTTCCTATTAGTTCTCCCCCTAATTAAGTGAATAAACTAAAAAGAAACGATGGTATATTTTAAAACAAAGAAATGTATGGATGAATGTAAACTTCTAAAGCAAATACGTCCCATGTGGCCATGTGTCGTATAATTACGAAGGAGAAGTCGTTACTATGATGCTGCAACTTTGACTACTTCTCCACGAGTAACACGAGCTCCAGAATGAATATATACAAGACTACAAGAGAATCCATGCCTGATACTAACAGCTAATTGAATATGATGGCATTAATAACAATAACGAGAAATTTAGCTTTTGACTCATGAATACCCCATGATATTGGCATGGAATGACAAATCACACGTACTCCGGAACTAGCTAATTTTTTTTTTTTTTTTTTTTTTGTGAAATTAAGTTAAATTAAGTCGGCTAACCCCTACAAGCGCTACTAAACAGAGGAAACACCAACACATTGGTTGGTAAGGCAAATGCATGGAGGAGGATTCGAACACTAGACCTCCTAAGTTGAAAATCTCACTCATTACCATCTTAACTAGCAATGAGTTGTTCGGAACTAGCTAATTGAATAACAGAAAATTGGCTTGGCGAGATAAATCCCATAAATTTTAAGTTATTTTTGAATATTTTTATATTGATTTCAAAAGTAATTTATTATATTTTTTATTACAAAAAGCATCGTTATAAAACTTTATGTACAACTCTCTTTCTTTTTTAGTTGCAACAAATGTCTTTTTCTACAAATATTAAAGAAAGAGTAAAATTTGATCCAATTGGCCATGTTTTTTAAAGTGGGGTAGGTAAAGTGAGGATAAGATTGTCAAATTGCCGCAAAACCATTGGTAAGAAAAACGCTTAAAATGGAAATTGTTGCAATTAAAAAAACATAAGAAGTACTATAATCGACAAACTAATTTTGTTAAGATGTAGAACTGAAAATGAATACTCCATCCGTCCCAGAATAGTCTGAACACTTTCCTTTTATGTTTATCCGAAATTAGTTTGAACACTTCCATTTTTGACATGGTCCCACTATAAATATATTTTTTCTTTTACACATCTTTGGCCCACACTCTACCTTTTATCAATTAAAAGTTACCAAGCTTTCTCTCTTCTCTAATAAAAGATACCCCACCAACTCCTATCACATCTACTTTTTGAAGAAAATAACATTTGATAACCACACTACAACTTATCACCTTAAACTACGTGTCCCAACAAGTGTTCAGAACTTTCTGGGACGAAGGGAGCATTTAGATCAAAATATTCAAATTTAGTCCAATATATATGAATCATTTTTGTTTTACTTAAATTGGAGAGAGAATGTGGTTATAATATAATAGAGCATAGAATTATGTGGATCTAATAAGTGGTGTAAATTAGTATGAAAATGGGACCAATATTTACCAAATAACGAATAAAAGTAAAAGTAGGACAATCTTTTGAAGATGGGCATAAATAAAAAGTAGGAAGATCTCTAGTAAGTTGAAGGAGTATTTGTTAAAGATAAAAGATGTAGCTCCTTGATGAGGGAATAATACTCAACAACTTGGGGACTTAGATTGGACGGGTAGTGAAATAATAATTTGGGTTTGGAGGAGAAAGAAGAGAAGTATATACTGCTTAGTAGGAGTCGATCTTGAAACATATCTATTCCGATTCACATTAAGAATTATTGCTACCTATCATATCATTACTGACAAAAATTGAAAAAGCACATTTTAGAGGGGCTCGTTTCAGGGAGGTCCAATGCTATTGCTCATCTTGTATTGACAATTTTTTTTGGGGGCCCCTTTGAGGAACCTTGTGGTAAGAAGAATTTCCTCTAGCTTCCACATTGATTCTTCGACGAGCGACGAAGTTGGGGTGGTTGTACGGAGTCTTCGACGGGAGGAGGGAGGCTGGTTGAGATGACGACGACGAGCAGGGGAGTAGGGTGGATAGAGTGGTGAGAGAGGAGTAGGGAAGATGAGGAAATGGTAGGCTGAGGAGAGAAAGTGGTGAATCTCGAAGTACAAGAGATGAGGAGATGGTCTGATGATGAGAGGAAAAAAGGGAGGGAACTGGGAAGAGGGAAGTGGGGGTGGGAGTTAGGTTTAGGGTTTCTAAGAGGAGGCGTGAAAATGGGGAGATATAAGGGGAGAGGTGACCGTATGATATTGGGCCCAGGAGTATTATAAGCGAGGGTGCAAATGGGATTCAAAATTGCTGGTTATATGTTCCGTTTGGGAGAACCGGATCAGTTAACAAAAACTGATCTGTTTCCCCTCCTAATCGGATCAGCTAACTGGGCCAATATTTTGCGCCCCAAAAAATTTGAATTTACTGATCCGGTTTTGAAGAAACGAATCAGTTTCTTTGTGTCATATAACGTTTTTTCCACTAGTGGATAAACCTTTCATTACCTCAATGAACTTGACAAATTGTCATTGAATCGCTTCTTTATATGGAACCGAGGAGTGTAGTTCTTCATCGGAGGAGGCTCTTTGCTTGAACTTTCGGTTTCAACAATTATTGGCGTCTCATCCTCTTGAAATCTTGTACAATGACGTCTTCAACCTCTTCACCCATTCCATTGTCAACATTGTCACTCTCCTTGCAAGGACTAGCATCATTATGTTCGGGCATCTTAGGACCTTCATAGTAAGCCCCGGATCTCAAAGTGATAGCTTTAGCTTGCTCTCGAATAACCGGTTGGTTAGGAAGTTGGGTAGAGGAGTTTGAGGAAAGGTTGCTCATTTTTTGAGCCACTTGAGCAAGTTGTGTCTCAATCATCTTGTTCTGAGCATTCAGTTGTTGGAAGGAGGTGTTTGTCTCTCCAAACTTCCTATCATTGTCGGCATTGGTCTTTGTTTGTTGGGATAGGAAGAGTTGGAGAGTGGATTCTAAGGAAGAATGTTTGGGTTGAGTTGGTTCAAAGGGAGATCTAGGGGGTGGTTGTGTGAATCCTTGTTGTGAGTTTTTGAAACCGAGTGGTCAATTTGAGGCTTGGTATAAGGTTAGGATGGTTAGGGTTCTCCCATCCACCACTTGCATTGTTGTTCCGCCTTTCTTGATTTTGAAGTTGGGATTTTCCTCATTTCTAGAGTTCACCCATGCTACATGGTCCATAGACCTACCACAATAAGAACTACCATGAACATATCCACCACAAATCTCACAAGAAAAGGCTTAGGAAGTGCCTTGGCTAGGAGATGCCAAACTTCCTCCAACTTCTATGCAAGGGTGTCAAACTTGGCATTAATGTGGTCAATAGCATCAAGATCATACTTGCCCTTGCTTGCACTTTTCTTGCTTGTATTTCTACTAGAATTCCCCCAAGAGTAGTATCTCACTACCTCATCAATTGTAGGCTCAATGTTGTCAACCGAAAACTTAGTTAGTTGGCCTCCCGCACCCAGTCAAGGCTTGCACTGGTCATAGAAGAAGACCATCATAGAAATTTTGCATCAACATCCATTGACTATAACCATGGTGAGGGCAAGATCTTCGAAGGACCTTGAACCTATCCCAAGATAGTGTCTCATGCTCTTCTTGGGTGAAGTTAGATATCTTTCTTCTAACTTCGGAGGTCTTCTCTTGAGAATAGAATTCATCCACAAAATCCACTGTCACTTGCAAGTAGTCAAAGAAGCCATTTCTTAGCTTTGCACACAAGAGAGATATGAAAGAGATGGAGCCTCGCAAACTCTTGCGTCACATTGTTTTGCTTCGTCATGGCACATAGATCCGAGAAATTAGCCATGTGTTCAAGAGCACACTCATGTGCATTACCCCGAAAGGTTCTTGCTTAATCTTCCGGATTAAGTGTGAAGAGAACTCAAAGTTGGCGGTTGTGGTAGGACGGCGAATTCCACTCTTAAGCTCAAAAGCCTCGGGATATCCAGAATCCCTCAATGCTCTGGGAGGTTATTCATCACCCATTATGCTAGAAGTAGAAGAAGAAGATGTCTCTTCAAATTATGATTCTTCCACCGGTTGCTCAACACTTGAAGGTTGTACCATTGGTTCTCAAAAAATCCTCCTCAATATTTTAAGGTGTTCTCAAGATTATGATCAATAGGGATTGTAGGATCATCCCTTAACCTTCTTGACATGCAAATAGCACAACTAAGGAGAGAATTAGCAAATAACAAGGCATATATCCCACAAGTAGTCAATAACCAAGAGTTAAACAAAAAAGAAAAGGCAATTTGGTCTCAAAGCTAACAAATCAAATCAATATTAAATGTTACTTCCCTGGCAACAGTGCCAAAATTCGACGGGCTCGTCGTAAGCACGTCAAAGATACCTAAACTACCCGATATAGGGCAAGTAAATGGTCAAATCCCTAAGAAGTAAGAGCTAAGCAAAGACTAATTCACTAATTATATGATGAGCTAAACCTATTTTTGGGTTTTTTTTTTGCAAAGATTAATAACTATATCTATAATCTAAAATAACTAGAAAATAAATAACTCAAATTAGCAAGATCAAATAAGGGAGATGAACCAAAGATAAAGAAATTAGGGAGATTCACCAACAAATGATCCAAAAATCCAACATCATACTTAAGGGGAAAACATATGGGGATCACAAGGGGAAAATCATGCACTTAGGAACCCTAATTACTCTTTCGAGCTAATCAGAGAAGTTTGATTAGTCACTCATTACCTATTCTCATGGCATGAGCAATTGATCTAGCCAATTCAAGAACAACATGCTAAATCAAACTTCCCTAGAACAGGAAGTGACTATTATCATGGAAATCCTAATCTAGCAATCAAACTTAGTCTATTACTAACTTCATCCCTCGATTCTTCACTAGGGGTCCAAAAATGCAAGTAAGGTGGTAATCAATCACCCAACAAACGAAACGGCGGAACAAGCTTGATCAACAAGTTAAACCCCAAACGTTAACCCCCTAACCTAGATATAGGATCTAAGGATTAATGAAAGCAACACCCCTTCACCTAGTAGGAGACTACTCACTAATCCTGTTAACAAACCAAATCAAAACTTGAATAAACTTTGTCATCACCATAACCATGGGGGAAAGAGGAAAAGTGAAATAGTAAATTAATAAAAACAAGATCTAATCAAGCAAAACATAAACTAAACAAGATTAGAGAAAGAGGAAATGAAATAATTAAGAAATTATCAACTTTTAATCTTGCCACTAGAGGAAAAAAAAAAGCCAAGCGTTGCTATGCATGGACTGCAGTTATCTGAAAAACACAGACCTTATTTCATTTGAAAAAAGAAGGGAAACAAATTGGGAATTAAGGGTTGCGGTTAGCTCAAAAACTGCAGCCCTTTGTGAAAGTGTTGCGGTTTTTGGGCTAACTGCAGCCCTTGAGGTTATATTTCCCCTAAAACTTAGGGCAATTCCCACATTTATCAAGGCCTGCGTTTTTTTCCTTAACTTAGGGCAGCCCTTGCTTAAAGTTTCATTAAGTCTAGTTTTGGTGCCCTAACATTTTTTATTAAATTCATATTCTATAGTATGACTTATGTGCTTATATATGTTTTGCTTTGAATTTTTATTGAGCCTATCCCGAATAATCAATTGTCAGGGACTTAGGGTACGTTAGCAGTTGAAAAAAGTCCATTTTCGGTTTTCCATGAGTGTTTCAATGTACGTGCTTGTGGATAACTCTTTCCCTTGGAGGAATTAACCATTCAAAAATAGCTACACTAGTCTGAACTTATTATTGATAAACCCTCTGCATTTGAGGGTCTATCTTTATGTGGCATTGGCTCTTTGATTCTTAAATGGATCGTTGGATTCTTACTTTCTTGAGTTAATGATTTCAAGTTGTTAAAAGTATTGATATCCTCGATACAAGAGAAAATCTTTTTGACAAAATTATGGATTGAAGAAATTAATCCAATTGAAAATCCTATACTAAATAGCACAGAAAGAGAATTTCATGAATAGAGTATTGTAAATAGCATATTTAATTTCTCATTATATTTAATCTGTTATCTTTATTCTCCATTTTGATGTTGTCACTTGTCAGTGATTGAAGGTTGCGGCTAGTTGGTTACTACGATTGATTGAGTTGTTTGCTAAGCATTTGATTCTCTTTCTACAAATGAGTTATTCTATATCTCACTCTTTTTATGTTGTTTTTTACGATTTTGTTTTAGAAATTAGAACCCTTCTGTCCGAAGTTGATTGTTCGAGTTTGAACGTTATTTTATTATCCCCTTTCCCCTTGATTGAAGATGATTGTTCGAGGAATTAGTATGGGCATTGTAGCCCCTTTGGGATCATGTTGCTGGTTTTGCTGCATTGTTTTTGGCTTTTATTGCTTGATTCATACTTAAACTTGGTGGAATTAGCTAATTATTGATTTTTAATGGGATTTCCTGGCCCAATATGCATGTAAGCGGTTATTATACGAATTTAAATGCTAGATTAATGGGTAAATATATACGGTGCATGCAATTATTTATGAATTTTCTTTGGTACCAATTTTACAGTACACCTCAGGACTAATTTATTTTTAAGAAAAAATGAAATAGTCACCGATAAACTCTTACTTAACTGACTTGATCTGACTGTGCACAAGGTGTAACCTACTTGCCTAGTTTATCATTTCCATGATCACTTTTCATCTTCTAAGATCTGCTAGAACAAGTTGAAAATGATCAGATTTATCATTTTGACAGTCTACATACACTGATCTCCAATATGCAGCTATTCTATGCATTATATGTTAAAATGATGCTGAAGATCTCCATAAATTCATAAAAGAGTAGCCAAAACTAAAAATGCTCAATATACAAGTTCATCATGTAAATGGTGGAACTATGAACACAACTGATGCCTACAACTTTACTCTTGAAGTCTATTGGCTTGAACTGAGCCATTTCCTCTGATCAAAGTGGTAAGGAAGTAAACTCCACATATTCGGCGACAACGACCTGTGGGTCGCCCTAGCCTGGAAACTGGATTAATTATCCACACGATCAGTACACGGTCGCAGGGTTGTTGTCGTACCATTTGTCATACCCCGACTCTTCCGGAGTCGAGTATATCGTCACCAATGCGCATCCGGGCCAAAACTGTCCTCAATAACCAGCACAAGTTCTTTCGGCGCATTTTATCCTCACTCATGCGCACCCTGAGAAACTTCCTAGGAGGTCACCCACCCCTGGAGTACTCCTAGCCAAGCACACTTAACTGTCGAGTAACTAAGGAAATAAACTCCCTAAAAGAAAGATGCATCTTGTTGGAATGAGTGGCATGCTAAATTCCGTTAAAGCAATCATAAGGGGTATTACATACACCCCCACTTAAGAACAGTAACGCCCTCGTTGCGCCTGAGGACTCCACATATTCAGCCACAACCTGTGGGTCTCCCCAGCCAAGAAACTAATCACATATTCGACACGCAGCTGGTGATATAGCCCTAGAATCCTCCCCCCACTAGGCGACTAACATTGGATTAATTATCCACACGAGTAACACGCAGTCGCAGGGTTGCTCTGATACCATTTGTAACACCCCCCATACAGAGCCGAGTATATTGTCTCCAATGCGCATCTAGGGCCAACAACTGTCCTTAATAACCAACACAAGTTCTTCCGGTGCATTTTGTCCTCACTCGTGCGCACCTTGAGAAACTTCCCATAAGGTCACTCATCCCTGGACAACTCCCAGCCAAGCACGCTTAACTGTGGAGTAACTAAGGAAATGAGTTCCCTAAAAGAAAGATGCATCTTATTGGAATGAATAGGCTGCTAAATGCCTTTAAAGCAATCATGAGGGGTATTACATACACCCCCACTTGAGGACAACAATGCCCTCGTTGTGCCTGAGGACTACACATACTCGGCCACAATGACCTGTGGGTCGCACCAGCCTGTAAACTAATCACATATTCGACACGCAGCCGATGATATAGCCACAGAATCCTCTCCCGCTAGGCGACTAAACTTTTATTAATTATCCACACGATCAGCACACGGTTATAGAGTTGCTCTGATACCATTTGTAACACTCGATCCATCTATGGTCGAGTATATTGTCACTAATTCGCATCTAGGGCCAACAACTGTTCTCAATAACCAACACCAGTTCTTCCGGCACATTTTGTCCTCACTCATGTGCACCATAAGAAACTTCTTAGGAGGTCACCCATCCCAAGACTACTCCGAGCCAAGCACGCTTAACTATGGAGTAACTAAGGAAATAAGCTCCCCAAAAGAAAGATGCATCTTGTTGGAAGGAGTAGCCTGGAGTAGTCCAGCAATGGGTGACTCCCTGGGAAGTTTCTCGGGGTGCGAATGAGTGAAGGAAAAATGCGCCGGAAGAACTTGTGTTGGTTATTGAGGATAGTTGTTGGCCCTGGATGCGCATTGGTGACGATATACTCGACTCTGAAAGAGTCGGGGTGTTACAAATAGTATCAGAGCAACCCTGAGAAACTTCCCAGGAGGTCACCCATCCCTTGACTACTCCTAGCCAAGCACGCTTAGCTGTAGAGTAACTAAGGAAATAAGCTCCCTAAAATAAAAATGCATCTTTTTAGAATGAGTAGCCTGCTAAATCCCTTTAAAGCAATCATCAGGGGTATTACATAATCCACATATTCGGCTTACGGCCTATGGGTCGCCCCAGCTTGGAAACTAATCACATATTCGACACGCAGCCGGTGATATAGCCCCATAATCCTCCCCCACTAGGTGACTAACCTTGGATTAATTATCCACACGATCAGCACGCGGTCGCAGGGTTGCTCTGAGACTATTTGTAACACCCGACCCATACGGAGTCGAGTATATTGTCACTAATGCGCATCCAAGGCCAACAACTGTCCTCAATAACCAACACAAGTTCTTCTAGTACATTTTGTCTACACTCGTGCGCACCCTAAGAAACTTCCCACGAGGTCATCCATCCCTGGACTACTCCCAGCAAGCACACTTAACTGTGGAATAACTAAGAAAATGAGTTCCTTAAAAGAAATATGCATCTTGTTAGAATGAGTAGCCTGCTAAATCCGTTTAAAGCAATCATGAGGGGTATTACATAACTATGGTGTTAGTTAGGGGTGTTCATAATCGGGTACCCGGACATGCAGGTACCCGCATATTCTGGGAGTACAAATAGCGGCCCGTGACCCGACCCGAAAAAATCGGGTACCCATAATAGCGGCCCGTGACCCGACCCAAAAAAATCGGGTACCCGGTTTACGGGAACCCGCTTTTCTCGGGTCGGGTCAAAGGGTACCCGGTTCAAATATGATTTTCTAAAAAAAAAATTTACTTTGGGTTTGCATATAAGAGACATAATACTTTGGCGGAGATCTTTAATCACCTGAATTAGGCCTAAATGTCTAAAACAAACCAAAATTAACCCAAAAATATAATATTAATTACAGTTGACTTTCCTAGAGCATTTTAATATTTATGAGATTTCAAATAATCAAAAGCTAAGCCAAACAAACACTGCAGCCAAACTCCAATAAAATAGTTCATAACTTAATGATACAACCATTTTACAAGAAGAACATACGAGAAATTACAAGGATTCTCCAACTATTCATGACTTTCTTTTGGTTTAAATTACTGGGTTATAGGTGGCGGTGGGAAGCAGGTGGGTAATGGAGCCTTGGAGGGAGTCAGTAAAGAACTAAAGAAGACTAAAGAGGAGGGGAACGGAAGAATATAGGAGTAAAATGAAACCCAAAGCTTAAAAATAAAAAAGTTAGAGTCACAGACCCTACAAAAAAATACCAAAATTATGAGTTTACGGGTATACGGGTACCCGATAAGCGATATATGTCGGCCCATTACCCAACCCGGCTTATGCCCTTTTTCCCGGGTCGGGTACCTGGCCCATTATAAATGGAAAAATCATAAAATTACCAGGTTATTTTGTTGTTGGTCGGCGGGTCAACGGGTTGGGTCAAGCGGATCGGGTTTTTCTGAACACCCCTAGTGTTAGTCTTGCTATAAGTTGTGTTGAAGTGGCTCGAATTCATGGTATGTGATGGTATAACTCACGTTGTTAGTTAGTAAGTTTTGCAGCCATGATTTTTATACACATCTGTGATGATAGATAGCTGATGTATGAGCATGAGTATGTGATGCCTGCTTAGTATAGTCGCTTGAGGAAGATTATGTATGTTCGTGGCTTCCATGTCTCAGTTACAGTCTGCCCAACCGACTGGAGTAGTGTGCGTCGAGCGCATAGAGATTGCGCCGAGCATGTTGTGGTTGCGCCGAGCACATGCTAGTTGTGCTAATCGCAAATGCCTGCGTGGTGCGCATGCGCGTTGTGGCACTCACTAGTTGCCCGTGGTTGCGTCATTGTGGAGGCTTGCATGGTGTGTATATCTTTGTAAGTGATGCTGTAAGTTTTGTCTTGCATGAAAAGTCAAGTTATTTTTTTGAATTGTATGTATTGCTACGTATATCAGTAGCATGTGTGATGATTTATTTTTAATTGTTATATGCTTACATGAGTTGATTTATGTTTACGTATATATACAATTATATTTTGAGCGTTTTAGTTATTTTATGATGGTTTTGGTTAAAATGTATTTTGGAGATACTGTTATTATTTGTTATCATTATCATTATTATTTATTAATATTATTTTAGGAGCTGTGTTATTACGAATTGAAATTATTGGGTTGCGATCCTAGATATCTGTTGAATTGGTGGCACCCGCGTGATTTGATGATCGAGTATTACTTTATTATTGTTATTGTTTGAGAGCTAGATTATCCGGAGGGAAGTGATCCCGAGGTGAAGAACATGCAAACCATATAGGACGTAATCCTAGATATACCATGGTTTTGTTGTCGTCCGAGAGGTCGGTAAGGACGTAATCCTATACCGTATCGGGAGTATGGTCATTCTTAGACACAGGCAGTAGGGAATGTAACCCATAGGCTGTCCTGGAGGTTGCAATCTGACATTACATGGGAAGTGGGTTGTCCACTAGCGTTCAGTTCTCTCTCATACTATTTATTATATTTTAAACTTATTGATTTATTTGATCTCCTTTGTGTTGTTCCTAATTTTATATTTACTTATATATATATATATATATATATATATATATATATATATATATATATATATATATGTACATTTACATTTTGTTACTTCCATGTTATTCTTTGTTAACCATGTTATATTATGCATTGTTTAAGTGATTGTTTTACTACTTGAGGTTATTCTCGAATAGTTGTTTTTATGATTTATTTATTAATCCTTTTATAGTTCTTATATGGATCCTAATTGGGCTTGGAGAGCTGTTAGTTACTCCCCACTGATTGTGGATGTTGTTGTTATATTTTGCAGGTAAAAATGAAGAGTAGCTCTTTTAGGTTTTGGTTTGTGAGATAAAGACTCATTAGGCTTATAAGACATCATATTTTATTTCTTATTTTTGTTAGATTGGGTTTATGAGGTTGTTTTGCCTCCTATTGGATATTTGATTTAAACTAATTTGGGATTTAAATTTCAAGTTTGATTAGTTTATTATGAACCGTAGAGTGACATATCCGTCTTGAAGATATTTCCTCTATCGTCTTTTCTTTAATAGAATCTCTACATTTTCTCTATTTTTTCTTATCAAAGGACGGAGTATTACATTAAAAGTATTAGAACTTATGTAATTGGCAGGAGATTGACTCAATTTTGAATATGCAACCCCCTTTTTTTCTTTTGAAGGCTCTGAATGGTTACCTTGCATAATACACTCTTAGTGCATTTTCTAAAAAAAGTAGTGATTGGTAAGAAGATATGTGGTTTCTATCCCCGCTCATGCAAGTTTTAAGTTGATAACCAAGTACAAGTGTTTGGAACTATCTACTGATGTTCTATATTCATGATTCCTTTTCCATGCTAAGACTCACATTGAAGGCAATGAAAGGTTCAAGTGTGGGGAGGCCAATGAGAAGTGACTGATTTTGGCAACTTTACCTAGTGCTATGAATTGAAATTCGATATTAATTTCTATTGAAAGGTTATTCAAAAACTAAGGTACTTGTTGAGCTATTTGTGCTATGTATATTTTGATCTCACTAGTGAATTATGAGTATATATCCTACTGCTTGTTGCTGCTTGAAAGTTGAGCATATTGTGCATATTCTAAGGGGGGCAACATTTCATAAAATATGAGGCTTGAGAGTTGAGATATTACCATTACCAACTAATATAAGTACTCTGATTGAATAGTGTCTGTTTCTGCTAAGAAATTAAGGATTGTAATATGTTGTGAGATGTGATATGGGCCCCGGGAGTGTTCGCCTAAGCTCCAATATCCGTACGCCTGAATCCTGCAAAACAAGGTTAGACTACCCCGGGGTTGTTTTCGAGATCGCCCCTGCGACGCTCAAGTCAGATGTGATTGAGATAGAGAGAGATTCTAGAGAGAGATGCTCTAGTTGGTTAGGTGAGAATTGAATACCTGTCCATTGGTGAGACTGTTGGTATTTATAATGTTGGGGATTCCCAGACAGAAAACTTTGATTGGATGGGCCTCCTTGGGATTAATGGCTATGTTGCCTTTTCAGGCAATGATTATTTCGGCCTTTTTGGGGATCCTCAAGCTTCTGAGATTAGGTCAACTCTCAGGTGGGACCTGCTGCTGCCACCTGTCTAAGGCTTTAAAGGATTTTATGTCCCTGTTGGGCTGCTGATTAATCGAGCCCAAACAATTATCCCCACGCCGGGATGGGGGATCATGGAGGTCCGACTGGGTGACACCTGTCCGTGGCGGAATAGTGACCGTCTTAATTCTGACTGGCTCACATCCCATATAAAGTGGATAGACCGAATAAACCATGGCGCCGACCGAGTCAATCTCAGTGGAAGGGTTTCAAGCCGAATGAATCCTCTCCTGTTGAGGGAATCTGAGCCGACCGGCTCCCATCCTGCTTGAAGGAAGAGTGTTGAACCTGTGGAGCTAAAAAGTCCCGACCGGGTTGTTCCCTGTGGAAGGGGAAGGACGCCGACCCTCCTGTTGAAGGATGAAGTGCCGACCCGGTCAAAACCTACGGATGGAGATATCACCGACCGGTTCGTTTCCTGTTGAAGGAAAGAGTTCCGATTGGGCCACTTTTCCTGTTGAAGGAAGAAGCGTCGACCAGGTCACCTCCAGTTGAGGGAGGAAGCACCGACCTGGTCATCTCTAGTTGAGGGAAATAAAATCGACCATGTCATCTTCTTGTTGAAGGATGAAGTGCCGACCGGGTCAAAACCTGCTGAAGGAGATACCGCCGACCGGGTAGTTTCCTGCTGAAGGAAAGAGTGCCGATCGGGTCACTTTTCCTGTTGAAGGAAAAAGCACCGACCAGGTCACCTCCAGTTGGGGGAGGAAGCACCGACCAGGTCATCTCCAGTTAAAGGAAATGAAATCGACCAGGTCATCTTCCTGTTGAAGGGAGCAACGCCGACCAGGTCACTTTCCTGTTGAAGGAAGAAATGCCAATCGGGTTACTTCTTATTGGAGATATAGTCACTGATCGAGTCACCCTCTTTATTGAAAGGAATTATTCCGACCCGGTCATTCCTCAATGGAAGAATTAAGGCCGACGAGGTCGTTCCTTGTGTGGTAGCCACTTGGATGAGGGGCTAATGAGCCCCAAGCTGGTCCGAGTGGGTGCTGGAGGATACTTGTATTCGCTTGACCAAGTGTAGAAGTGACTCGGCCAAAGAGGGGATGCTCCTATTGGCCGAGTAGGGGGTCACTCGGATAGGGGGGGCTAATGAGCCCCAAGTCTGTCCGAATGGTCACTAGCTGATACTTAAACATATTTGACCAAGTATAGAAGCGATTCAGCAAAGGAGGGGAGCTCCTATCGGCTGAGCGAGTGTGGAGCCACTCGGATGAGGGGCTAATGAGCCCCAAGTCTGTCCGAGTAGGTGCTAGCTGATACTTGGCCATACTTGACCAAGTATAGAAGCGACTTCGGCAAAGGAGGGGTCTAAGGGCCGAGTGAATATGGAGCCACTTGGATGGGAGCTAATGAGCCCCAAGTCTGTCTGAGTGGGAGCTAGCTGATACTTGGTTGTACTTGACCAAGTATAGAAGCGACTTCGGCAAAGGAGTGGAGCTCCTGTTGGTCGAATGAGTGGGACGCCGCTCGGGTGAAGGGCTAATGAGCCCTTAGTTGGCCGAGTGGGTACTGGTTGATCCTTGCATCTTACTTGATGGAGTAATGGTTGTTTTCCCGGAGCGGGTGTGTCCGACCTTGCATGCCACATGGCTACTTTTGATACCTGGGATCTTGGGACCCTTCTTTTGGGCAGAGCTGACTAGGCGCTGCAAAGAGTTTTGACGTTTGATCTCCCATTGGAGGCCGAGTGATGATGCTTGGGTTTCTTGGACCTTCGAAGGATTGGACTGGGTAGGTCCAATAGGGCCGCTTTAAAGAGCCCATCAAGGCGACATGGGGGGATTGCGTTGCACATCTCCTTAGGCGTGCCTATATATTTGAGGGAGGAGATAGAGTTTCAGATCATTTGCTCATTTCTCCAAATCCTCTCTCCCAAAAATCTTCAAATTCTCTCTAACTTTCGAGCTCTTCTTCCAGTCTTTTCGTCCGACCAGGTACGCTCTTGATCTTCTTTTCATTTTCTTTTTCTTTCTTTTCCTCGAATAACCTCGGCCGACTTCCTTGTTCATAAATAATAGGAGATTCGTCCGAGTCAGCGACACCTTCGACCTCACCTCCCTATAAACTGTCCGCGGAGGTGAGGGGGATGGGAATAACGTTGGTGTCGATTGTAATAAGTTGCCCCGACCCCTCGGTTGTGCCCAACGCAGTTGTGCTCCCGAACCCGTCTTTTTCGGTAGAGGATGAGGCCGAGGGTATCATTTCATACCCTTGGGAAGTGTCCTTAGCCTATCTCCCCTCGAGGAGTTACTTAGACAAATATCTTTCTTCTGATGTAGTTAGAGTGGCCATGCTGAGGGGAGTAGGAGAAGCGTCAACTTCGGGTCAAGAAATAGAGTACCCCGACCTAGATCCGAAGGGGGGGTCAGGAACTTTCTTTCCCGAGCCGGATTTGATAAAGTCCCTAATCGATGATCTCCTAGGGACAACGACGAGGTTCCAGATAAAGGATCCCTTTTATTTGGTCCGGCCGGAAGCCCATCACACCGTCCTCACTCCTCCGCCCGGTTGCATAGCGGTCTATTACAAGTCGATGGAGATGGGGCTTCGGTTTCCTTTGACTCCCTTTGTCAAAGATCTGCTAAACGCCTACAACTTGGCCATTTGCCAGATTTCTCCCAACTCCTGGGGAGGAATAAATGCTTTCTAGGTCTTGTGTGAATTGTTAAACTTTCGACTGACCCCCCAACTGTAGAGGCACATGTACAAGCTGGTCGAAGTGATGGCCGCAACGAATGGACCAGGGTGGTGGAGCTTCCAAGTCCGATCGGGGTATCGGACTGTCCTGAACCTTCCCTCTTCTCAGAAGGGTTTCCGGAGGGAGTTTGCCTTCGTCTATTTTGGGGGAGAATGAGGGATTCCTCTGGTTCCCCCGGGCACCGAACCCATTGTCAGTTTGAACTTCTGAGTCGATGTTCTTGACGACGAGGAGGGTGTGGCGGCTTGCTACATGCAGACCAAATCAATAATTGTTAACGGGGACGAGATATTTGTGCCCGACCAGTGGCTACCCGACTGCCTGCTATTCAAAAATGAGTACTTCCTTTCGGCTGTGGGTCTTAGCTCGACCTTCCCGAAGGGTAATCTACCGAGGGGGTGGTTAAGGTTGTCGGTCAGATAGTGTGTGCTTTCTCTTTTTTTACTAACACTTTGCTTGCTTTTTGGCAGAAGCTTCCCGAGCCTACGTAGAAGAAACCAACCCCACGATGGCAGACAAAATTAATGTTGCGGCCATGCGAGCGGCTCGGATGAGAGCCGAGATAGCGGCTAAGACCATGAAGGTCCCTGCTCCGCCGAAGGTAGGCACATTGTACTTCCCCTTTTTGCCGAGTGGGTTTCCATTTTATATTGACTAATTGACCTCTGTTTTGCCACAGGACCCTGCCAAAACAAAGCAGAGGAAGAGGAAAGAACGCTCTTTCGATAAAGTCGCCCAGACTGAGAAGGTGGTCAGAAAGCCGAAAGCCGATCGGGAGAAGAAGGCCGCAAAAAAGGTCAAATATGTTGAAGTTGATAGCTCGAGGGACTTGGGCAAAGCGTCGTCTCAGCAGATCGACGTGGCCGACCTCTCCTTGCACTCCTCAGACTTCCGACCGACTGGGAGTCCTCAGTATACTCCCATGTCTCCGCCTTCTGAGCGGCTCGGGGGTAGCCCGACTGACGTGGTGGCCTCGGCTGTGCCCTTCACGGGACTCAGTCGTGCTGAAAAAGATGGGCGGTGGACCAAGGCCCTGGAGTACATATACACTCCGGCCGACCGGGAACACATTGATGTTAACCATGGTCGGAATGAGACCAACGAGCTTCTCCGTACTTGGCTCGACGTAAGTATACTTGCTTCGTAACTTTCATTCCGAGTTCATCGCTTAACTGACATTCTAACTCTCACTTTTGTTTAAGTTCTCTGCTCGAATGGCCAACATCGCTCAGAATAGAGTGAGCTTGGCCGAGGAGGTGGATGTCCTCAAGGACAAGGCCAAAAAGCATTTCGAAGAGGTTTACCGGGCCAATGAGGACAAATGCATCGCCGAGTCGAAGCTTGATGATGCCGAGAGGACCATCAAAGCGCATCAGAAGGGCATTGAAGAGGAGCGGGCCAAGTGGGAGAAAGAAAGGGCCGACCTCATTCTGGCCCGCGACTCCGCTCAAACTGCCAAGGATGATGCGCTCCTCAAGCTAAAGGAGGTCGAGCAGAAAGTGACCGACTTGGAGGTTAGTTGGCGGATGCTGAGAGCAAGATCAAAGGCGAGGATCAATGGTTCGCCGACTAAGAGAAGTCTGAGGCTGTCGAGGCCTATGCCAATGAGGTAGGGAGCGCGGCCCATTAGATGGAGGAGGATGAGGCTTTGGATCGGCTGAAGAAGGTCTTGGCAGAGTCCCATCCCCATCTAGTTTGGGCTGAAGTCTGGTCTGGGTATCAGATGTCGATTGATGCCGATAATACTGAGATCCGGGCCAAGATGGCTCTCGAGGAGGGTGAAGATGATGGCGATGAGGATGATGAAGATGGCCAGGTCGGTATCAACGTGGTTGATGGCGACGTTGACGATGATGATGATGATGATGCCGAGGAAATCGACAAGGGCCCTCGAGGGGAGGAGCTGGTCGGCGACAACACCGACAGCAATGCCGGAAGTATGACCGATTGTCCCCCTCCCCCTAGCTCTTAGGGTTCTCATGGCATTGTACTTAGCCATTTTCTAGATTTTCGCTAGTTTTTATGATGATCCTCCTTTGTAATGCCCGAACAACTTAATGGAATTATCTTTTGGCTTCAGTTTCCTCATATTGTGTTTGTTAATTGCAATACTACTCATCTAATTTTTCGTCTGATTGCACTGCCTTTACCCGATCAGCTTGTTTTATCCGGCTAACTGACTGAGTGGTGGATGTTCGTTTTGACTTAGTTTATTTTTCGACTGGTTAAGTCTTTTGCCGAACAAGTGTTGTTTTGACTAGTTAAGCCTATGCCGAATATATGTTAGATTGACTGGTTAAGTCCTCTTAATTACAAAACGCCTAACTATTTCGACTGGTTAAGTCTAGTAGTTTGACTTGTTATAGAAAATGCTGACTGGCTATGGCCTTCTATTTAGCTATTACAATATATGCCCCTATTGCAAGTGACAAACATTATACATAGAACTTTTTGAGATTGTCTGTGTTCCAGGGTCGGGCTAGGGGAACACCTTATGGGGACTCCAAGCGGAATGTGCCGGGCTTGATTGTCTCTGTTACTCTGTAAGGCCATCCCAGTTAGGCCCCAGCTTCCCTTTTAGGTGTGAAAGTCCAGTAGCTTCCACTTTCCGAACGACCCAATCGCCAAGCTGTATTGGTCTGGGCTTCACTCGGCGATTCAATTGCCGAGTGACTCTTTGTTTATGCCGAATGGACTTCAGTAAAGCATTACCCCTTGTTTCTGGCAACAAGTCCAAGTTGGTAGGCTTTTCCTCCTCGTTCTTCTCAAACTCGTAGAAGGTCATTCGAGGTGAAGGGATGTCGACTTCCACTGGTAATACCGCTTCGCTTCCATACACAAGGTTGAAAGGGAGTGTCCTGTAGCTTCCTTAGTAGTGGTACGAGCCGACCAAAGTACTCCAGGTAGGTCATCGACCCATGCTCCTTTGGCAACCTCTAAGGATTTTTTGATTCCTTTAAGGACTATCTTGTTGGCCGACTCGGTCTGCTCGTTTGTCTGCGGCCTGGACAAGGCGGAAAATTTGGTCTGTATCCCGAACCGGGCGCAGTATTCCCGAGTCGAGCCACTGTTGAATTGCCGACCGTTGTCGGAGATCAATACCCTGGGTACCCCGAATCTTGTTATAATGTTCCTCCAAATGAATGCTTGGACTTGTTTATTAGTTATTGAGGAGAGTGTTTCGGCCTTTGTCCACTTCGTAAAATAGTCGATGGCGACTATAAGGAACTTCCTTTGACCAGATGCTGGGGGAAATGGTCCGAGTAGGTCCATACCCCACTTGTCGAAGGGCAGGACCGCTTGAATCGTTGTCAAGGGAGTGGTTGGTGCTCTTGGGATGTCCGAGTGGATTTGGCATAAGGGGCACCTTATAACTAATTGCTGGGCATCTAATTTCAGTGTAGGCCAATAATAACCTGCTCTGAGAGCTTTTCCCGCAATGGTCCTTCCCCCTTGGTGACTTCCACAAGCCCCTTGGTGGATCTCACTCTGGATGTAATCTCCCTCTTCGGGTGTCACACACTTGAGCAAAGGGTGGGTGAAGGATTCTTGTAGAGCTGGTCTTCGTGCCACAAGAAGCATCCTGACTTATGCTTGATTAGCTCAGCTTCTATGTGGTCCTCGGGCAGTACTCCATCTCACAAGTATTGTATCACCTCCTCCATCCATGTGGATGTCCGATTAAGCACCAGTTGTTCCTTGGCGTTGATGCTTGGCTGACGTAGTACTTCCCACATGATGGTTCGACGGGCTGATCCTTCAGCTAAACTGGCCATCCGGGCCAAAGCATCTGCCTGCTCATTTTCCTATCGTGGAATGTGAGCGATGCTGAACTCAGCTAGCTATTTGATGAAGTCTTGGGTTTTGGCCAAGTACATTCTCATGTTATCCTCTTTGGCCTCATATTGGCCGGATACCTAACCCACTATGAGTTGTGAGTCGGAATTGGCTTTGACTGCCGTGGCCCCGGCCAAGATGCATATTTGGAGTCAGAGTATCAGGGCCTCATATTCTGCTTCATTGTTTGACCCTGAAAATTCAAACTTGATAGCATATTCCATTTTTTCACTGACTGGGGGCTTGATGACCAGACCGGCTCCACACACTGTTTTGGTGGAAGAACCGTCCACCTGTAGTTCCCACCTATCTTACTCGCCGACTGGGGGCCTGGTGGTACATTCAGTTATGAAGTCTGCCAAGGCCTGGGCTTTGATGGCCGTCCTTGGCTCGTACTCCAGCCCAAAGTCTGACAGCTGATCCGCCCAGTCAGTCATCCGACTAGAATGGTTCCTGCTCTCAATCAGCTTCCTGAGTGGTTGTCCGGTGAGAACTTTGATCGGATAGGCGTGGAAGTAGGGTTTAAGCTTCTGACTAGCCGTCACCTGAGCAAAGACCATTTTTTCGACTTCGCTATATTTGGCCTCTGCTCCCAGTAAAGCATGACTGATAAAGTAGACTAGGTGTTGTTTTTCTTCTTTATCGGCTATCAGAACAGCGCTGAGCGCGTATTCCGAAAACACCAAGTAAATAAACAATGTTTCCCCCGGTAAGGGGGATATCAACTGATAAGTGCATATTTTAACATAATTTAGTTGCATATTAGGTGCATTTTCATGAGGCATTATAGCATTTACGTTGCATTTGTGCATATTTAGGTCCTTTTTCAGAAGCTACGATACTTTCACGGGTTGTTTGGTCTTTTGATGTAATCTCAGGTACTTTGAACTCCTATTTGAGGATATGACGATTAAGGCACTTGGATGACCTTCAAAATGATATATCATGTGCCCAAAACGGATTGAAAGTGAAGAAGATATACACGACTTTGTGTACTTGTGCGAAATATGATACATCTGCACCATTTCACTCAAGAATGATAATGAGGTAATTCCAACTGCGTTGGAAACTAGACTTCAAGAGCTTTACAACGATATATTACATGTGTGAAACAAAGCTCTGGATCAAAAGTTATATGTTCAAAGTTGAGCTAAAGTCACTGTCTCGCCCGCACGCCCGTGCGGATATGTGCTCGGCCGTGCAACCTGCAATCAAAAGTCACGAATGTTTCCGCCTTGCTCGCACGACCGAGCAAGATTTCGCTCGACCGTGCACGACCTTGCGCGCCCGTGCGCATAGTTGCTTGCCCGTGCAACCTGCTGTAATGTCGTATCTTCCGCGTGACCTAACTTATGTCGGTTTATATTAATCTTAGCTTATAAATAGGACTTTAAACATTATTTTGAGGAGTTTAGATAATATATCATCATTATTAGTTTATACTTATGGTTTTTAGAGAGAGAAACTTGTAGATCTCCATTGTTCTCCAAGACTCCACCTTTCTTCCATTAATTCAAGTATTTCTTTTCTTCTTCTTTTCTCCTTGTTTTATATTATGATGTTTTATTATTCTTTATTTATTTCAATTATGCTTTCATAGTTTTGTAATCTATGGTTAAGTTGAACCCTAGTGTGAATTAATTCATGATTATACCTTTAAATTCCCAAATTAATTGCTTAATTGTTCTTGCTTAATTGATTGTGCATATTCCAATACTAGATTAGGGATAACCAGTATTGTTATGATTCCATTGTCTTGATCACAACGGGAGTTGGGTTTTGACGGATTTGAATATTTCAATTAAGGACATGAAGTTCTCCACGGGAGTAGGTAGAATGGATTGTTAAGAAGTTAGAGTGCCGCGTTTAATGTCTTTAATTTGCATGATTCCACGGGAGTAGACTTGAGTGCATATTAGAGAAGCCATAGATACTCGGGAGAGATTTATGGTATTTTATAGGGTATACTTTTCCTTGTGAGTATTTAATTGACTAGTTTGGGGTAGGAATTATCATTGTATTAATCTATGCTAGTGGGGATACTTAACTATAGAGTCTTTTATTTATAGATTGAATAGTATAGTTAATTCGACCATATTTGATATTAACCTCCTTTAGTCTTACCATTACTTAACGGCTAATCATAGAACAACTTTCTCTCTGTGGGATCGACCCTGACTTACCCTACTACATACTTAGGAGGATAAGTTAGGTTATTTATTTTTGTTAGGTGCGCGACACGCCTGTCATCAACTTAGGGAGGATTGATAGATGCGTTTTGAGGGAGGCAAAGGCTTGTTCGGCTTCGTCATCCCTGGTGAACTCCTTTCTCTTTTAAGCATTGAAGAAATGTAAGCTTTTATCTGTTGACCTGGAGTGGAAGCGTCTGAGGGAAGCCAAACAGCCGGTCAGGCATTGTACCTCTCTGACGTTCCGAGGAGACTTCATCTCCATCATAGCTTTGATCTTGTCAGGGTTTGCCTCGATTCCCTTTTCATCCACTAGGAACCCGAGGCACTTCCCTCCTTTTACTCCGAAAACACATTTCTTCGGGTTCAACATCATGCGGAATCGCCTCAACATACTAAGGGTTTCCCTTAAGTATGAGGGGTGATCACCTTGGGCCTTGCTTTTGACGATCATGTCGTCAATGTATACTTTAATGTTCCGACCCAGTTGGTCGTTGAAGATTTTGTTAACGGTCCGTTGGTATATTGCCCCTGTATTCTTGAGTCTGAATGGCATCATTTTATAGCAATGCAGCCCTTGGTTCGTAACAAAGGCGGTGTGAACTCGGTCGCGCTCATCCATTGGGATCTGGTGATACCCCGCATTTGCATCCATAAAGCTTAGGAGAGCATGACCCGCCGTTGAGTCGACTAGCCTATCGATTTTGGGCAGAGGGTGGTTATTTTTTGGACAGGCCTTATTCAGGTCCGTGAAATCCACACACATTCTACATGCCCCTGTCGACTTTTTAACTAGCACAACATTGGCCAGCCATTCCGAGTATTGACATTCTTTTATAAAACTTGCTTCGAGCAATTATTTGACCTCAGCTGCTGCTGCGGCGTTTCTCTCGGGGCGTTGATGTCTTAGCTTTTGCTTGACTGGCTTGAACCCTTCTTTGATGTTGAGCTCGTGGAACTTAATTTTGGGGTCGAGTCCAGGCATTTCTGCAGCTTCATAGGCAAAGACATCCCTATACTCTATGAGTACCTGAATGATTTCTTTCTTGTTTGAGGGTCCATGGCTTTGCCTACCTGATAAAGGAAATTTTGGTCGTTGGACAAAACTCCTAAATCAAACAACCTAATTAACCACTAACCTAAGTATAATGGCAAGCAAGGGTCATTCTTCCACAAGAACTAAGGGTAATCACCGAAAATGTTAATTATAATAAGCTAGGCTAAGATATAGGGAAGAGATTTGTCAATTATCAACTAAAAACTATTAAACAAAAGGAACTAGGGTGGGGGAATTCACCAATTATTTCAATCATGAAAACAATTAGGCAAATAAGGGGGTAGTATAAAGAGAATGAATCAAAGGGATCATCTAACATATCCCTAATCACTCTTTCAAGCTAAAGAGAGTTACTCAAATTGGAGATTATGTCCTATTTTCATGCAACAAACCCCCAACTCGATCAAGAGCATGAATAACAAGATGACTAAATATATCCCTTAACTAAAACCCCTATTTTCATGCAAGTTTAGTTAAGTGAACAAATAGGGAGTCAACTCTTCAATTTCATCTTTCAATCCTTCATTGAAGTGACTAATAATTAAGTTTCCATGGAGGCCAATCACAAAAACCAACAATAAAACCCCTATTGCTCATTTGATTTCATTTTCCAAAATAACCCCAAATATGACCCAAAGGCACCCAAAGGCTCATGATATCATTAATGGCTTCATCCCCTCCCAAGCAAAATAACTACTCACAAATCATAATAAATTACAAAAAGTGAACTAAATAACAAACTAAAAACATGAAATCAAACACTAATATAGGATGAACAAGTAAATAGAGTGAAAATGACATGAAAATAAATAAATAAAGCAACAAAACATGAGAGAGAATAAGAAATTCTCATTAAAGTTGCAAGGATTCTCCTAATCTTCAAGGTTACTTCTTAGATTCTTCAAAATCCAAGCTTTCAACAAGTTTCTCTCACTTCTCTCTCTAGAAGCTGAGAGTTTCTCTCTCTAAAAACCCTAACTAAAACCTCTAACTAAGCTTATGGAGGATAGCTCTCCTCTCCCCCCTTTAAAAGTTAGAGATCCGTCCTTTTAAAAGATTTAAACATTACATCATTAAACGGGCCGAAAAACAGGATTTCCGCAGAATTCAAGCGGCGCGGGCACTCCATACAATTTCACGCAGGCAGAATGTTTTCTGGGCCTATGGCGCGGGAGCGCAAGACAATACGGAGCGGGCGCGCAGTTGTGGCAGACGCGTCCGACTTCAAACAGCCATATCTCTTTCATTTTTCATCGGAATTGGGTTGTGACCACTCGTTGGAAAGATATCGAGCCAAAATTTCATCTCCAACTTGAATCACTGAAAAATATTTTGTGTGATGAAAGTTATGGTCGTTTGAATATGACCCTTATGCAGAAATCCTTCCAAAAGCTCTTATTTGGTAAAATTGCTCCACTCTATGCTTGGTGTGTGGTATGGAGACCTCTAAAGTTAATCCTACAACATCAAACACAAATAAGCATTACCAAAACATATATAAATAGCCAAAATAACTAATATTCACAAATAAGTTACAAATAACTCAATTACTCTAAATTAAGCAAAATAAGCTAGAAAGTGATAAATGAAGAGGAAAAATGACTCTAAACATGAGGAAAATAAGGTATTTGAGTGATATAAATATCACTCATCACTACCCTCAAGGTTCGACCGAGTCTCTCGTCGATAAATGCTTCTTCGTCGTCCTCAGCCGGCTGAGGCAGTTCAACTGCTTGGGGTTTTCAGTGATGTAAACCGCAAGACCACCTGAGGGCTGATTCTCTCTTTTTCGAGACCTCTTGGACGTCGACCTTGTTCTTCTAGCTGTTAACATAACATTTTCTTGCTGCCTGCTGATCCCCTTGGATTTTTTCGACTTTACCTTCGTCAGTTTCGAATTGCATGAGGAGTTGGTAAATGGAGATTGCAGCCTTGACCTTGTTCAGAGTTGGTCTTCCTATTATGACATTATATGGTAAGTGGATGTCCACCACTAGGAAGTCAATCAGTAGGCTTCTTCCTTTGCACTTCTCTCCCATCCGAGTAGGCAACTTTATAGATCCGACGGGATGTACTGAATTTCCCCCGAAGCCTATGAGTGGCTAATTAAGGGGAGTGACATCCTTTTCGCTGTATTTCAACTTCCTGAGGCATTCCAGCGTAATGATGTCACCGGATGAGCCACAATCAACTAACACCCTTTTGAATCTCGTGTTAGCCCCTTTCAGCTCAACGACTAAGGGGTCGTCATGGGGGGTATGGAGAGCCCGACTGGATTCCCCGAAGGTCATTACGGGGCAGTCTGGTCGGGGGTGGTGGACGTCAAGTACTTGGTGCTTGAGACTCTGTAAGTGGGCTTTGCGGGATCGGCCGGTTAGGCCTCTTGATGCGAAGCTACCTGCAATGACTCCAATGAATCCTTCAATGTCTCCGTTGTTCGACTAACCTACCTTTTGTTTGTCTTTCTCCTCGCTGATGTGTTTAAGGTAGCGGTTCAGATTGCCTTGGTCAGCCAGATTGTGAAGGGACTTCTTGAGCTCCCTGTAGTCCTTGGTGGTGTGTCCACATTCTTTGTGGTACTCACACCACTAGCTCTTATCTCTCCGAGCGGAGGACGTTCTGATGGGAGGTAGGCGGGGGAGCATGGACTTGTCCTTGATGTCCAAGTAGATCTCTCTCATGTTCTTACTAAATCGGGGGTCGTTGCCGTGGTCACTGAACCTGTCTGACCAACCACCCGTCTTTTGTTGTTTCGGCTGGTCTTTGTGATTTCCTTAATCCTTCCTTTTCTTGCTTCCGTCATCTGAGTGGCGACATAGGTCTGCTACCTGGATGAATCTTTGAGCCTTGCTCATTGCTTTGGAGAAGGTTTTTACTTCATTTTCCGCCAAAGACCATCTCAGCCGACTGGTTGCAGTCCAGACATCAAGGCGGCAAATGCCACTGCGTCTTGCAGATCGGATACTTTCAAAGATTCCTCATTGAATTTTTTGATGTAATCAGTGAGACTCTCATTCTTCTCTGGTCTGACTGTCATCATATGGATACTTATTTTCTTCTTTCTTTTCCCGGCTACAAATTGATGGATGAATAAATCTTCTAGAACTGAGAAATCAGTTATGATCCCAGCAGGAGCTCTTGGAACCAGTTCAGGGCCAGGCCCTTTAGCGTTGTAGGGAAGAAGGGACACCAAGTGGCTTCACAGACAGTCTGAATGCTCATCCGAGCCTTGTATGTGGCCATATGGTCATCCTGGTCGGTTAGACCCGCAAATGGCTCAATGGTGGGTGTTTTGATTTTGCCCGGACTGGTCGCCTCTAGTATTGCCTGGCTGAATGGGACCATGAATTTAAGAGCTCCACTATTAGGTCGAATAGGTTTTGATTGGGCAGAGTCACCGTGCCCTTCCCACTGAGCAGCTTTCTTATCGAGAATGTATCGGGCGTCGAACCCCTTGCTGAGGTGCTTCTCGTTCAGGAAGTGTCGAGCATCATTGGGTTTTTGCCCGACATTGCCCCTAGACGATTTAGACATGTGGGTCTCCTCTCCATGCCGAGCGGATCTTCCTTTGGACAGTTGACGTTCTTCCCCCTTCCTGGACCGTTGCCGATCACAGTGGTTGTGTTCTCGTGCCCCCGATCGTTGCCGGCTAGGCTGACTGTGGGCAGAGCAATGAAGGTTTTCTGCCCGAAGGGAGGGAACCACGGCTTGGTCTTTGGGTTGCGGGAGAGGGCGCCCTTGTTGCAGGTTGGCCAACATGTCCATGAGGCTACGCTGTAGGGTCTCTTGAAGCTGAGCGGCTATTTAGTTTATGTCCGCCGTAGATATGGGCTGGGGGTCGGCCTGATGTAGCTGGTATGATGGGTGCGGTCCTTTTTCGATGGACTGCTCCTCTTCAGGGTCGATGGTCTGAACGGTCGGTGTTTTGCGAGGAACAGGCGAGGGTGGTCGTTCGGACCTTCCGTACTGAGAGGGTGACGGGTCTCGTCCGGACCTCTGGGACTGTGTTGAAGGCTGTCTATTGCGAGCGCTCTTGGCTGGGGCCATTGCTAAGTAACAATGATGAACTTTGCTGAGTGGAGGCGAACTAACTTTGATTGTAAATTGCCCACAGACGGCGCCAAACTGTTTCTGCTAAGAAATTAAGGATTGTAATATGTTGTGAGATGTGATGTGGTCCCCAGGAGTGTGCGCCTAAGCTCCGATGTCCGTACGCCTGAATCCTACAAAACAAGGTCAGACTACCCCGAGGGTGTTTCCCGGATCGCCCCTCCGACGCTCAAGTCAGATGTGATTGAGGTAGAGAGAGATTCTAGAGATAGATGCTCTTGTTGGTTAGGTGAGAGTTGAATACATGTCCATTGGTGAGACTGTTGGTATTTATAATGTTGGGGATTCCCAGACAGGAAACTTTGATTGGATGGGCCTCCTTGGGATCAATGGCTATGTTGCCCTTTTAGGCAATGATTATTTCGGCCTTTTAGAGGATCCTCAAGCTTTTGAGATTAGGTTAACTCTCATGTGGGACTTGCTGCTGCCACCTGTCTAAGGCTTTAAAGGTTTTTATGTCCCTATGTCTGCTGATTAATCGAGCTCCAACAGTGTCATAATCATTTCTAGAAAATATTTCGAGCTACTAACTTTCCAATTGAAGTTGTTCTACTGATGATCAATGCATATTTCCAGAGTCTGAACTTAAAACATTGCTGCTCAGGATGAGAATCACAAGCTTTTTCCAAAGAAAACCATATAGTGAAATTGTAGTTCACCAACAGCAATCAACATTACAAGGTGCACGAATTTACGTATGGTTGTTCAGGTAGTTATTTTTTGTTTTCCCATTTAACATTACAAATTGTAGACCATAATTTAAGTTTTGTATGCATGTTTCAGTAGAATTACTATGGAGAAAAGATGAGGGGAATGAAGTTGAAAAGGAACCAAGTCAAGCAATGTGGCAACTCAAGTCATTTAGTGCAGCAAATTAAGGATAACATTATGGAGGAACTTTTCTCAAGCAATATCTTTGTGTATATTTTATTATGTGCATACTTTGTATAAGAACTTTAATTTCTATCTATATAGAGATGTTTATGTGTCAATTTGGTATAAAAAAGCAAAAATTTTGGGATCACAAACTGCGGCCCTTAATTGATGAAGGGTTGCGGTTTTGATTTTGCAATAACGACTAAGAGCTCGTTTATTATCGTTTTTTCATTTCCAATTTTTAGTTTTTTTGAAAACCAAAAAAAATATGGAAACCAGAAAATGTAGTTTTCAATTTTCTGTTGTCATTTTTCAAAATTGACATGTTTAGTATAAGTACGACTAATTTTAAGTTTATTATACTCCTCATATTATATGACTTTTATATTTATAAAACCAAAATCTGAAAACTGACAGTAATGCCAAACGGGACCTAAGCCTCTTGAATTATGGATACACTACCCAAGGGGTTGTTGGTGATGCTGACTCTTGTTGTAAGAGGTATTAGAAGTCTATCGTCATCGACCATGTTTTGCAGTTTTTTCTTTAGGATCCAACATTAGATGTCAGATGTCCATTACCTTGATGAAACTTGTAGTAAGAGTTTTGGGTGCACCTTTTGGATTTTTTATAAGTGTAGGGTCCAGAGTAGGCCATTCAGGAGTGATCGCGCCTCCATTGTAAAGGCCGTCAATTTTATTACTCTAAGTGATCGCGCCTCCATTGTAAAGGCGTCCAAAAGCAATTTTATGACTCTAAGTTAAGTATGGGTGGTGATAGTTTGTTTGATGAGCCTTAGTGTAGGCTGACCTTTTTTCCTCTCTTTTTGGCGCTCCCAAGGATACCTTTTTCGCCTAGATCTGACCTTGTGGAGTCGGAGGAATCGATCTTTAGTCTTGAAAAAGTGAGTTCTTGAATGAAGATTCAAGGTAGGAAGAAAAAATTATATTCTTGGTTAAGTGTGTTTGAATGTGTTTGAGAGGTTTTGATGTTTATATATGTGTGTTTAGATATGTTGAAGTATATATATGTGAAGTCTGCTCGAAAATGCGAGTGAAATAAGGTATTTATAGTGAAAAATAAGATTAAAATTCAGAAAACATAAGCTGCAGATAAAATAGAAGTTTGCGCATGTTGTGTGCGCTTAATGCATCTGTGTTCACGTGCCACGAAACATGCTCGATGAGCTTAGTGCATCAGTGTCGCATCCCACACAACCGTGTTGCGCGCCGCTGAACAGCATCGCGACGAGCGCATCGTCCTCGCGTGCAGCACATTTCTGATTTTTTTGCCGAAATTAAGTTTTTATCTTAAGTAACCATTTTGACTTAACTTTTATCAAAAGTTATCAAGAATAACGGATTTAAATCAAAAAAATCTGATTCTATAAAAATAATTTAGTAAAATATTTATTTTGAAAAATCAATTGGGCTTGATTTTGGATTTTCTTTATAATGGAATTTAAAACATATTCTGACTCAAAACGGTTTTGGATAAGACTTTTGATTGCTCATCTTCAGTCAACACTAAGTTGGACGATGATATGTCTTACTATCAGGTACTAAAATCGAGAGACACACAATTATGTGTATATACTTGGTATTTCTTTTTTTTTTTTCAATTAAGTGTACATAAATCCCCTCAAAGAAAAGGGAAAAGATATATATAGCGCTTAAAAATGGATATATTAAGCAATAAACAAGCATTAATTATACCGATTGACGTATGATTGTGTCATTAATTTCTCAAATAATAGTATTTGAGGAAGTGTATTTTATGCTTAGGGCTAGATATATATCATTTCCCAAAAAAATATTAGGCGTACATAAATATATACTGCCTCCGTTTCTCAATAAGTATAACACTTTCATTATTTGGAATAGTTACAATAAGTGCAACCAAACTCAAAATTGTAGAAAAAGTCCAATATTATTACAAATATCCCACCAAAAAGCAAGAGGGGACCACAATATTTTTGTTTTATCACTTAAATTAATCTGTTGTAGTTCCAACTTTCTCTCTCTACATTCTTTGATATTCTCCCACTTTCTCTATCTATTGTGGTTCCAACTTTTTCTCTCTATATTTTTTGATATTTTTCCACTTTCTCTACGTTGCACTTATTAAGTTGGTTGAGGTGATATAAATTCTGGATGTTCTTTGGCGAAGAACTCGTACGTGGATAGTGAGATCATTTATGCCAATCAACTATCATTAGTATTTCATTGATGGACAAATTTTAGAATGATGTGCCAGCCATAGCCAACTTGGCATTTGATGGCCAGCTTATCCTTTGATATTATCAATTATAAAACATGATGTCATTATTCTTGAATATTCCTTTTTCCCACTTATAAAATGACAAATGTCCTTTGTCAAAAACGTTAAGCTACTTCCAAGTCCCAACTCCAACTTTTGTAAAAATATTTATTACCATTGTGAATTTATCTAATATCAGACCCCTACTATTTATTTATTTTTTTAAAAAGTAAAAACCAGTATAAACTAATTACTACCACTTATAAAAAGGAAGTCTTTTGTTTGTGTCAATAAATTACTTTTTGTTACAATTATAATCACACTTAACAATATGTTTAACTACTACTTTGTGAAAAAAAATGTTTAACTAGTTTTCGAGGAATGCTGCAGACAAAATAAGACAAAAATGATGTAGTATCAAGAGTTGACATTTCATATCAAGCCTAAGTCGTAGCTTGTGGTTGGAGTATAATCACTTACAAAGTGAAAAGGTCTCAAAGATCAAGGGTTGAGAGTTCTAGGGCTGTTCACAATGATCCGATCCGGCAGATCCGATCCGCGGTCCGGCCGATCCAATCCGAAAAATCGGATATCCGATCCGTTTTTTTGAGTTTCGGATCGGATATCTGAAAAAAATCGGAACGGATACGGATCACGTTTTTTGTGTTTTCGGGTATCTGAAATATCCGTTTTTTTAAAGTATATTTTTTTAAAAAAACCCAACACACCCTTGCTCAAAAACATTCTAAACTGAAAAAAAAAGAGTCATTCTCAAAAACTAAACCCTAAGTTCAGCCGTCTCTCATCTCTCTCCAGTCTCCACACTCTCCACACGAGCCTCCCACCAATCCTACACCACATCTCAAGCAGTCCATGAGACCACCTCCACCCATAAATTTGAACAATAAAAGACATTGATGGAACTGCTGCTTGATGATGATGAAGAATTCTCCACCGTCGAAATTCATGATGCCATTGACCACATATGGTGGATGTAAATTTCTTGAGGGGGGCTGCGAAACAAAGACTCTTATCCCTTTGAAGTTGTTGCAGCGTAGAAGAACGAAGAGAAGGAGATCTGATTTTTTGGTTTGACCCATTTTCTTTTTCCTTTTATTTTTCTTTCTAAACCCTTGTTTACTCTGCTGGGCCTGCAACGTTTTCTCGCTTTTTCAACTTTTCATTTTGTTTTCTTTTCCTTTTTCTTTTACCTCCCTTATTTATATTTTCTATTCCTTTTTCTTTTTCTCTTTTATTTTTAGGAGTAGTATAAAATTAATATAGTAATAGTAGTATGGGCCTTTTGTAACATTAGTGTTGGCCCAAAATTGCCAAAAAAAAACAGCAATGAAAAACTTTAAAAAACGAAAAAAAATCAACTCTTAAAAATTTCGAATATCCGTTATCCGATCCGTAAATTTCGGATATCCGATTTTTTTCGGATCGCTATTTAGCCGATCCGAAATTTCGGATATCTGAAATTTTCGGATCGGATCAGATATCCGAAATGAACAGCCCTAGTTGAGACCTTTTACAAGCATTTTTCTTCATTTGAGTAACAAAAAACTATTATATTTGATATGGTAAAATTTAGTATTTATTTCGACTTTGTTTACACAATAAGTGATATAGCTTGGTGGCAAAAGTGCTGAAATTCTTAGTAGATGGTTAGTGTATCAAATCTTTTGGATAGACTAGTTCAAATTTCTTTATTTCTACTGAACAATATTTATTTTAAATATATGGGACTGGAATAAAATTTTCTTATATAATTTTAGTATTAAAAAAGTTCATTCATTTAGTATCTTTCAGGACAAATTTATTACTCCCTCTGTTTCTTTTTTATCTACACACTTTACTTTTTGGTCCTTTTCTTTTTAATCTGCACATTGTTGCCTTTTCTGTTTTCGGTAACATGTCTCACCTATTTTCTCATCTTTTCCACCTATGTGGTCCAATTTTTTTAATAATCCATCTTAAGGTTTCTCTCTCTTACTTTTCAATTTCTCTCTCTTACTTTTGGACTTCCTCCAAGATTCTCCCTCAAAGTGAAGCGAGTAAATCTATGGCAATCGATCAATATCTATTGCTATTAGCAAAATGTGTGAGGATCAGTTGAAGGTACATGGCACATGTCACCTCATTGTTATGTGTTGGCATGACGCTATTTATGTTATGACATGGCACTTATCTAAATCGATCTATATAATGTAGTTAAAAAGCATTTATAAGAAAGTTTATGTGCCACGTGGCATGCTCAATCATTTCATGGATCTCTAACCATGTCATTCTTACACATAAAAAAAAATATAGTAATATGGTTTGTACAAATGTGAGATTTGAAACTTAGATCCTCAAATTTCAATATTATAGTCTTAACCATTAACTTCCTCTATTATGAATTACTTGCAACAAATGGACGCATGTGATGAAATAAATGTAACAGAGGAAAGCACAAGGACCAAGGAGTGGAGAAAGATAGAAATACTAAAAAAAAAATGTGTGATGAAAAGGGATATAGAGGAAACTCAATGCCAAATAAAGCAATGTCGCATTTATTTTGAAAACTTCAAAAAGGGTAAGTGTTATAATTATTTTAGAATGGTGGAAGTATTAGTTTCTGAACACCCCTTGTATCCCCTACTCTATTTCTATTAATTATAAATACTTACTCCGTTCTCTAAAGGATGCGACATTTGTATAGTACACGTATACAATACGTTGTTTTGATTATTTACATCTTTAATTTTGTATAAGTAAAAATTATAATAAATTGATACTAAGAAAGTTACATTAAGATGAATCAAATAAAATCTCACTTAACTATATTTTTTCTTATACATTCATAAGAGAATATAGGATAAAGTTGATAGATAAATAATAGTTACTATGCAAATGTTGCATCCTTTAAAGAACGGAGGAACTATTCAAGTTTCTCTCTCCTTCGTTACAAAATACTCGACCGACTACCACATTTATATTCTAATAAAATAACAATTAATAACTACTACCTCCGTTCTTTTTCTATTGCAACAATAGAGTTTCCATGCTTGCCAATGCACAACTTTAACTATTAATATCTTTAATTATATTTTAGTAAAAATTATACAAATTTGATATTTTGAAAGGATAAATCGAGACGAATCTAACAAGATGGCACATGAATATATTTTTCCTTACGTAAAAATCACAAGAGATATTAAAAAGGTGTGAGTGAATGGTGTAAAAATCTCATTGTTGCAATAGAAAAAGAACAGAGGAAGTATATTATATGTTATCTCCTTAAAAGACGTATCCTAATAAGTGTTTAGATCTTTTTGGATATGGATAAGTATTTTAATAGAATTTCAAAGATGTTGGTCTTTTTTCAAAAATATATATTAGCACAAATCTAATATATCCGATATGATAATATTCTATAAATCTACAATTTAACAAAGATATGGTTACAATTATCTAACTTTATCCAAATTTATAAACAAGTAAAAAGATCAATGAAACAATGAGGGTATATATATATTTATACACTTCCTCTATTCCATTATTTAAAATTTTAGGAAATCTCGTATTAATTGGATTATTACTTTACTTTTTTCTTTTTAGGATAGTAAGATGAAGGCCCTACCAGACCGAAACCTCTCGCATGTAACCCCACCCAAGTTAGCGAGCAGGCACTTTGAGAGTGGGGGGGGGATGGTAAGGGGATCTCCTCTCTCAAAGTGCCCCTAGTGGGGATTAAACCCCCCAACCTTGAGGCTGAAAGTTTATGTCATTACCACTAGGTCAAGCTTAGCTTGGTAATTATTAAATTACTTGGTAATGAGTTTTCTATAATTATACGTGTACCCTATCATAATGCAATAATAATAGAACCAAGGAAGTACAAATTAAGTATACAAATAAAATAAATAATTTCTCCTTTAATTTATACTTGCATCATATAATGTGGGCACAATTATTTAGGAGAGGAGACGAGAGAGATGAGAAGAAGACCACATTCTATGTGCGAGAAGATAGAGAGAACATATTGCCAATTTAGGAAATGATGTAATTATTATGCAATTACCGTTTTAAGGAAATAATACAAGTATAAAAAGTAGAAAAAGTATTATCAAATTTGAAAATCATGAAAAAGTTACAAGGATATTGGGGGTATAAAAAGTTATCAAGATGTACAAGTTTATCATAGTCGTATGATATCTCAATCAAAATTAATTTCAGATAGAATTTATTAGTTAATCATAGTCTTAGCATCATACAGTTATTGACATATTTAGAGAATATGATTGCCAACTATATTTGGAAAGTAAACATATCATATGAACGTTTGAAAGTGGCATAAAAGAATTGCCAATAATGCCAAGTGCCAAGTGTTATGAAAGGTACTAAACCAGAAAATATAGATAAAGAATCGGCGGGAGATACCAATTTGTCATTTCTTGTTGTTCAAAATCCAAATTACAACATCAGATATGTATTGGCTAGTTGGCTACCCACTTTGCCCACATCATATCCCCATAATACACAGTGATATTTCAAATATAGTTCCCCCCACAACAAATAATCCAAAAGAATACAGCCTAATATGCACAGTTTTCCACACTCAATACAACTTCCAATAACTGAGGGAAGTATTTAAAACTTAAAAGAAGCAAAGAACCTTTTAAAGAGCAAAATGACATACACCAAAAGACATCCAACTTTTTCAAGATTTGAAAAAAAAAACAACTAGCTAAAACTCCTAGGCAGCAACCCCCACTTTCACCCTTTCCTCCAGCAAGAGGAAAATAATAACGCCCAAATAGCAAATCGTTTGTTAGTAAACTAATAATCAGAAACTAGTAGGTAACTCCAAATACGTGGAGCCCGTTCTAGTTTTCCTTTCGATTTACTGATAAACTATTTGATATTTAGCCATACCATAAAAAATTGGTAGTAATTTAAATTCATCAATGTTTACAGTCTCGTTAATTCAATTGACCTCTAATAAATATGGACTTTCTCGCAAATTTCATCACACACATCAATGCACATGCATAAAGCCATGCTTTACATGATGTATTGTGATTGTACCACCGTATCCAAGCGTGTAGCTGGGTATTTCCCGAGACTGGAAAATGGCGACATGATCTAAAAAATCTAAACCCCGAAACATTGAATGGTGAAAAAGAAAGAAAGAGGAAAAAAAAAAATCACCGTCGGCCGTGGGTAAAGTAAAATCGTCCAGTCAATGCTCTCAGTCAAGGGAGAGAGAGAGAAGGGAACTTGGCACACCTTCTAGAGAGATAAACCAAGCAGTCATCCTTAGGGCAAATGGTAGGACAAAATGCAAGATCATCACAGCCATCAGTACGGTGTCGTTTAAACTCCATCAAGGTGGAAAACATAGCAATGAAGAGTACCAGCAAGTTGAGAGCATATCTCTGCCCAACACACTGGTGTCCACCAGCGCCAAACACCAGATAATTCCTCCTGTAGAGCTGATCCTCCCTTCTCTCCTCGAGAAAAAACCGGTCCGGATCGAAAATTTCCGGGTTCGTAAACCCTTGAAAAGAAGACTCATAAGGAGACGGAAACACAATTGTACCTTTGGGTACAACAAACATCTCCGTAAGCTGGAAATCCTCCCGTGCTAAATGCGGGACCAGCGTGGCAGGTGCGCGGTACCGCACAACTTCGCGCGCTACCGCCTGCGTGTACTTCATCGACGCAAGCTGATCTTGCGTAATCAGCGTATTGGAATCCACTTTCCAAATTGTTTCTACTTCATTGCGAACTTTCATAAGGACATCCGGGTGGGAATCTAGGAGTGTTACCGCCCACAGCAGCGAAGACGTAGACGCATCTTGTGCGGCAAAGAGGAAGTCAAACACATGGGCACCAATCTCACGGTTACTACAGTTGGGCGGTTGAGATTGCAACGGTGTACCAGATTCTCTCTCCTCTCGTACCATGTCTTGCATCCAGTAGTCAACCAAACACTTGGGCTCCTCATCAGCAACCATCTTTTTCTTACTTTGTTCAACGCAGTTAGTCAACGCGCCAACCAACCGATCTACCGCGAAACGCGCTTTACGAAACGCGAAACCTGGCAAATCGATTGGGAGCGCGATCACACCAAGGTTGAAGTAGTTGTAATCCACTTTGAAGCGCTGACGCGCTTCTTTGTCAAGATACGGACCTGCAAAAACATTCTGAGATGTTTCGAGGTTCATCTCGCGAACAAGAAGCCGGAGCTTAACCAGGTTGTTAGACCCGATTTCGCTCCATCGAATCAGGTGCTTGAGGATCACAAGTTGTTGAATATCGGTGTAGGTGGCTAAAGCTTTTGGAGTGAAATTTGGGGCCATTCTACGGCGAAGATCCTTGTGTTCTTGCCCGTATAAATAGATCATGTTGTGCTCCCCGAATAACTTCTTCCCGAAAGGGTGCCCGATCAGCTGGAAAGCATCGGGCCGAACATTCGCAAAGATTTTGTGGCTCATTTCTGAGTCACGAGTGAGGAGGATGAATTTGCCAATGATATAATTGGCGGAGATTCCGAGTGTGGACGATTTGGCGTAGTCCGCCTGATCGTCCCAAAACTTGGCTGGGTCTCGAACGAGGTTGATTACATTACCTAGGAACGGAACCACTAGAGTTGGGCCGGGTATGTGTGATTTCTTTTTTAGGTACATGATTTGCTCCAATATGAGAAGGAATGCTAAGAATGTTGCTGCGTATGGAGCTGCTAACTTCCAAACAACCCAAATTTCTGGCAAGTAAAGTTTCATGGCGGCGAAGAATGATTTCAGATGTGAAGGGAAATTGGAAAAGAATTCAATTTAATTGGGGGGAAAGTTTTGAAGAGAGGAAAAAATGAGCAGAGTGTTGGAATTTTGGGTTTATATAAAGAAGTTGGACCACTTTTTCTCTCTCTACCGTTTATGTGGAAACATATGAGAGACAAAGTTACTGTTTTCTAATTGACCGTTTGGCGTTCCGCCTTTGTGTGACGGAATGCCATGTGAGTTAGAAGCTGAGTTTTCATTTACCATCTCTCTAATTTTTTTTTTTGCACCATTTACTTTTTTATATTTGTTGAAACATTTCCTTGAACATTAATGTTTTTTATTAGGTGTTAGTAAAAATTATAAAAATTTAATATTTGAAATTCTCACATTGAGACGAATCTAATAAGACTCCATTTAATTATGTTTTTTCTTATGATATGGTGCGAGATAATTTAATAAAGTTGGTTGATTAATACTGCCATAATTTAAATTTATTACTTTATCTTTTGTCAGAATTTAAATCATTTTTAAAGCAAAAAGTAAAGAAATAGGGCAAAATATTGAGAGAATAGAGCGTGAGTGCGTGACTCACTTTCAAATTTCTACAAGTCAGATCTGCCGCCTCACCTGCCGGAGTTCTCCACCGAAGTTCTGCCGCCAAGAAAGGTTTGCCGACACAGCCCAGTCCCACACTCCAATCTCTCCCTCACGCCGCTGCTGCTGCTGCCTGGAAACGGACGGTTAACGGGACGCCGGAATTTATTGCCGCTGCTCGATTCCCCTAATTGTACAATCAGATTAATTACTTAATTAATTTTTTTTATTCTGTTAAAAAGTTGATAATGTTGCTATTACTCAACACTACTACAAACGACAATCTTAATTTTTTTAAGTGGGAAAACATGTAATTAATCTGATTGTACAATTAGGGGAATGGGGGCGAGCAAGTATGAGTTTCTGATATTAAATTACGAAGTATAAAAACTGATTTTTTTTTTCAAAAAAGAAAAATTACCTGCGGACTGCAGTCAGTGGCGGAGGTCGGAGTGGCGTCATTTGTCGCGGCGCTTCCCGGTGGCAGTGTAAGTGTTGCTTCACTCTTCACGACAAACATCAATAAGTAGGTAATCTTCTCAGTGAAAATTAAGATGAGGTGATTTGTGAGAGGGAGAATTTTTTTTTAAGAAATTAACTAGTTTTTTTTACCCGGGCGATGCCTCGGGTCAGTTATAATAAACTAATATGTTATTATTTTTAAATTTTATAATTTATCTTGCTACTTTTCGTCTTTTATGTCCATTTAGAAATTGAAAAATTCACGTCACAACGTGATAAGCAAAGAAAAATTGAAAGGTTTGAGTTTGAAAACAATACCTTAAAACGAATTGTGGTAAGAGAATATGACATCAATATTCTCTTGTAAGTTACGTAATAAGAGTGTTAGGGATATATATACTTGTTAAGTCTTTTTAGTTAAGTATACTTATTGCAAGACTTTATCATATTTTATTTGAAACATTAGACAACAATTTCATAGTGTATTGATGGTTAGGCTCTAACTTTTCATTTCAAAGGTCACGTGTTCGATACCTTGCACTTAGACATTTCTTTTTTTAAAGTGAGGGTACACATTAGACATTTCTTTTTTTAAAGTGAGGGGTACACATAGACATAAAGCATTTGCATTAGAAAGTTGAGGAGAGTGCCACGTGGCACATAGGCTTTCTTTCGCACGCCTTTTAATATATTTGTATAGATTATTTGGGAGCAGTTCAATAAGTCAATTCAAATTACTGATTACTCTGACCCACATCAGTAACTTTTCTACTTTTGTTTATTACTTTATTGTGCTTCCCCATCACTTGTCAGGACAATAAATGACTTATGACCGTTTAATTACTAGTAGTTTCTTCCCCTCAAAAAAAATTACTACTTCCTCTGTCCCATAATATAGTGCTTACTTCTTTTCTTACACGGGAATTAAGGAGAGTGGAGGGAGTAGTAGGATCTCAAAAAAAATTATTTAATAAAGTATTTTGTCTTGGAACTACTCCTTTAGTTTTGTTTTCCTTTAAAAAAAATCAAAAAACAATAAATGTTACTTGGAATGGTGTAAAACAATCAATAGAGGCACACTTTTTAAAAGAAAAAGTAAGGTATTTTGGAAAATTTATGTAAAGATTGAGGATAATTTAATCCAAATAAATTGATAAAAATAAAATAGGCACAATATTTTGGGATACCCAAAAAGAATGTAAGCACTATACTATGGGACGGAGGGAGTACTAGATTCTTCACTGCTTCTCTTTTTTTTTCTCTTCAAAGAGTTCTCAAAAAAAAAAAAATCCCCATTTTGGGGATGCGGCTTTACCTAGGGCTATTCAAAGACCAGGCCGGACCGGAATCTGGACTGGATCGAATCGTAATTTGGATCAGATTGGATTGAAAATTCCGGTCCGGTCCTCTGTCCAGAGAAAATCCCGATTTCGGGTTTTCGGTCCGGACCGATGGACAGGAATTTCTGATTTTTTTAGTAAAAAAAAAGCTTATATATATTAAAAAAACTTCAAAAGGTGGAAAGTTACAAAGTTAAAAACCTAATATTTATTAACTTTAGGAATATTGTTATTAAATTTTAATTGTATCTAATATATAAATATGTTTAAATCAAATAAAAAAACTTTTTTACAAAAATATAGATTCCGATCCAACAGGTTTAAAACCGAACCGAACCGTAAAAGTTCAAGTCCAAATTTCGGCCCGATCCAGGTCCAAATTTTTTTCAAATTCCAACCCAGCCGGTTCCGGTCCGGTTTGGTCCTGGACCGGTGAACACCTCTAACTTTACCTATACCCCACCGCCCCACGTGGCTCCGCCACTGATCATAGTATTGATCTTCAACTGGGTACAACATTTGTTTTTTTGATTCAACAAGAAGACGGTTATGTAGTATGCTTAATTTCACATAGCTTTTTCATTTTTTTGGTAGCTAAAAGAAAATCAATGACCATGATTTTCTCTTTAATATGAATAAATAATTAGTAAAATAAAAAAATACTCATAATATTTAAAATAGTTGTAGACACATAATCGTGTTTTCCCATTTAAGCATCCGATGATGAAACATACTGTGGTCTTAATTGGTCCGATCCAATGACAGAGCAGTCCGAAGAGCCATTCAAAACCATTTCGAAAAGTTTTAAAGTCATCTTTTTAAGCCCAATTAATTTTTCATGATAATTATTCATGATAATTTATTATAATAAATAAATATTTTCAAAAGATATACTTTTTAAGTCAAGATCAGATTTTATCCAGTAAAATCATATTTTCGTAATTAAAGGATAAAAGAAATCTTTTTAAACGCGTTTTAAATAAGGTTGGCAAAGCCACGGCAGGAGCCAGGCTGGTGCGCTAGCGCAGCTCTGTCCACGTGTCAGGTGCACTAATCTGCACTTGACACGTGGATTTCTGACTCATTCAGAGTCCTGCGTCAAGCGCGGCTCTCTGCTTGAGACGCGGATTTTCTTTCTTATCTTTTTCAAAGCGCGTACCACGTGTACACTTTTTACTGGGCACGTCGCGTCATACGCTTGCCACGTCATCTGCGCCAGACGCAGCTAGCGCGTGAGGCGCAATGCCGTTTTTCCTATAAATAGGTCTGGTTTTCGTACAGAAAGAGGACGGATTTTACACATTAACACACTTCGAACTCGAGGAATATATTGCGATTTTCTCTCTGCAAACTACAAAAACTTCCCTACAAAACTCATACCTTTTGAATACAAATACATTCAATCTACTGCTTTCATACATTCAGATTTTCAGACTTCACGATTGCTCGTCCCGAAGATTGTCAATCTCTCAGACCCAAGCCACGGTATAATCCTGAAGGTCCTTAAATAAATTATTTTTATATTAAAGTTACTAACAGTTTTCTTTCTTGATGTAGATCTTTAATATAAAATTGCTCTACTGTATATTCTAATCCCTCTTTTCTCTTTCTTTTTATTTATTTTTCATTACTATTATACTTGTCTGATCATTATATGCATGCTATTATGATTGTCCTACTTTAATGCTTTTATCACCCACATATTATTTTTGCTAATCAAAGACCTAAAGAACTGTTCTAACATTAATCAGATTAATTTGGACAACCTGCTAGGTTCCCTGTAATATTGATTGCATAATAACTTGTCACTAAAAATTAGTCTTTTATGTGTTTCTTGAACCTACTTAGACTAAATATTTTTAGGGTGTTTAAAACATTATTTGATTATTCTTTGGCATAAAATCTGTAATGAATCGATATTTAGTGGAGGCCAACTTTGGGCGAATGTGATTCATTATGACTATATTCGTACCCTCGCCCCCGAACTCAATCTTTGGTTCATTTTGACCATCTATGGAGTCATGACGGGGAAATCTACATTGGATAATTTGTCCCTATGATTTTCCCATATCCAATTAGGTTTATGATTCTTCCTTTAAAGAATTGTTGGCGACTTCTTTCAAAATAATTTTTAATAAAACCTTAACAATGGGTTAGTCAAATCTAATACGCGCTCACACCGCGTAGGCGAAATAAAAACATGCCTACAATTTGGCGACTTCACTGGGGAGGATTTTAAAAAATTAATTTTTTAAATATGAGTGGGTGGAACTTGAAAAATACGATTCATTCAATTTTTATGCCTTAGAATAATATACAGTTTTGCATATGCATGGCTACTGTTCAGCCACCATAAGGACAATCTACCTTGCCTCATTAGCACATGTTCTATGTGTGAGGTCACCCCCGGTGGGTTTGCGCTTTGTCCTTCTAAAAAGCTTCCTGAGCGATAGTGTTGGATCTTAGTCATAAGCAAACCTACCCAACCATGGCATTTTTTTCTTGTTCCTGACTTGAGACTGGAGTGCGTCTTACACGTGGCCACCTCTTTAAGCAGGGGTACGAAACGTGGGATCAATCTCTTAGTCATGGACCCTTTTCAGACTGAACTTAACCCTGACCAATATTTTCAAACATAGAACTGGACTTTAGGTTGGAACTTTTTGCATCCATGTTATATGACATTTACCTGTGATTGCAATTTTTGTCTGCTATTATTTTGTCAAACTGTCATTATTATGCGTCCCTAAAATCGCGTTTAACAAACAAGCAAAAAATTCATCAATCGGAAAATTTGTCGCCTAAATCCCCGAAAAACGTGTCGAGGAGTAGTGCGCCAAACGCATTAAGTTGCGCTTGGCGCACCACTCCTGCGCCAGGCGCACGAATTGACGATCCTATGTTCAATCCTATGTGCGTCTGTCCATCTGCATTCGCGTAATTTGGTCATTTAGGCTTATCACCTAATTCAACATATAAAAATCAGTCTTTTCATGCATGGTCAAGTCTGTCCTAAAAATCATGCATCCAAAGGGTCATTGTAGAGTTAGAGTTGTCATGCATGTCTACCTCTTCCCATTTCATCCCTGCTATCCCCGTCAATATTATTCATCAATTTTCAAAAACTTATTTTTCAAAATCAATCCTGCATCCTATTCTATTCTACTCTTTTTCAAAAACATATACTAATCATTATCATACCACGACATTTAAAAAAAAAAAACATTTTCAAAATCAATCTATCATATTTTCCTAACAAAAGATAAAACAAGGGGTTCTTTTCAAAATAAGTTTCGAAAATTCTAAGCCCGTTCCAAACACCTTCAATCTAGTCCAATTCAATCAACCAATTCAATCCAATTCATTTGCATTCATTCTAGGCCCATATGCATTAGAATCCATTTTGCATTCATTCAGGCCCATGTGCATTTCAAGTCCATACATTCTCTAGCATTGAGTCCATCTTAGGCCTATATAAGTCTAGCTCCTAGGCCCATTTGCATCCTTATGTAAACCCTAGTCTATGTCAATCTCAGTCCAAGTCTAATCCAACTCTATTCCAATCCAATGTCAAGCCCATGTGCATTTTCAAGTCTAACGTCAAACCAATATAGGACTAAGTCCAGAATTAGGTCCACATAAGGCCCAACTCATTTCCAAAGTCAATCTAGTCCAATTCCAAATCCATATCGGACGAAGTCCAAACCATTAAGTCTAGCGAAGCTAGCATCCTTGTAAGACCATAACAGCACCCCTTTGACCTAGCTAAGCTAGTCATCCCTCTAAGACCATAACGGCACCCCTTTGACCTGGCTAAGCTAGTCATCCCTGTAAGACCATAACGGCACCCCTTTAAGCTAGTCATCCCTCTAAGACCATAACGGCACCCCTTTGACCTAGCTAAGCTAGTCATCCCTCTAAGACCATAACGGCACCCATTTGACCTAGCTAAGCTAGTCATCCCTGTAAGACCATAACAGCACCCCTTTGACCTAGCTAAGCTAGTTATCCCTGTAAGACCATAACGACACCCCTTTGACCTAGCTAAGCTAGCCATCCCTCTAAGACCATAACGACACCTTGACCTAGCGAAGCTAGTCATCCCTTTAAGTCCATAACAACACCCTATAAGTCCATAACGGCACCTTGACCTAGCGAAGCTAGTCACCCCAAGACCATAAAGGCACCCTCCGAGATTAGCGAAGCTACTCTTACCTTACATCTAGAGCAGTTCAAATGCTTGAGTCTTAGCGAAGCTAATCTACCCTAAGTCCATAATGGCCCAAAATCATCGAGTCTAGCGAACCCAATCACCCATAAGTCCATAAAGGCAATCCATTAAGTCTAGTGAAACTAGCATAAAAGCCCAGTCATTCAGTCCATTTTGCTTGCATAGTCCAGTCCAGTCCAATTCACATCTGCATATGCATATAGTTAGGCCCATATCACCATCATAATCATAATCATACCCATCTCTAATCATTTCCGTTTCCATTTCACCTTCCATTTTTCATCCCCATTTCAACTTTCATCTTCATTTCCATATCTCCATCCCTCATTTATCATTTCTCATTTCGAAAATCATTTCTTAAAACTTACAAGCAAGGTCCACTATCACCACCCTGACTTCATTTAGAGTCATGAAGATTATTTTTGACCGCCTTTACAATAGAGGCGCGATCACTTCCATAGGGTCTACCGCCTTCATAATAGAGGTGCGATCACTTCTATAGGGTGACTTCAAACCCTGCACTTAAACGAAAATTCAAAAGGTGCAACCTACATTTATATCGCAAATTCCAACGGAATAATGAACATATGACATCTAGTGTTGGATCCTACAAATGCACTGTAAAACATGGTCGATAACAACAAACTTCTAATGCTTACTATAACGAGAATCAGTGTCACCAGTAACCTTTTTGCACAGTGCATCGACAATTCAAAAGGGCGTAGTCTTTTAATTCTGGTTTCCCAGGATGAGTCAGAGAGTCCATACCCTGAGCCATTTCTCTCCTTTCCCATCGAGTCTATGTCGCTATAGACTTTATTTATTATAGCCTTTCCATTTTCATTTGCATTTTCATTTTCATTGGCCTTACATCATTTTTATTTATGCTTCTAATTCAATGATGAAATTTAAATCACCTAATGAACTTGACTAACAATAATAAAAAGAGATCTGAAATAGAAAAAAAATAAAAGAGGACATACTTTGGAGCAGGAGTTATTCCCCTCTCCATTCCATTACCTTTCATAAGCCATCTTCATACAACCAAGGAAAAACAAAAATCCTTTAAACCATAATCTCCATTAGCCAAATAGTTTTTCAATTCAAAGCTCCACATATACCTTCAAACCTTCCAATACCCTAAACCAATAACTTGTGCGCAAGCCTTACTACACAAAAAAATATCAATGCCAGGCAAATAAAAAAAAAAAAAGTGATTCAAAGTGCGAAAAAAAGAAGCAAAAGCAAAAGAAAACGCACAAAAAGAAAGATTCAAAAAGAAAAAACCAAATGCAAAGAAATAAAAATTCAAGCTAGGGGGCTTGCACACAAGTTCTACCCCTCAATCAAATCCTTCAACCCATTAAACCTTAACCCATACAATCCAAATCCATGATCCTCCATTAGTCCAACCAATTCAACCTTCATTTAAACCTCAAGCCTTCAACCCTTCATCAACCCTAACTCCTTTTTCAAGGTATGTCCAAGCCCGCTAGGTTGAAAACTCGAAAGGGCGGCCTAGGAAAAAGTTAGAGAACAAAAAAAATATAATAAAAAAAAGAAATCAGATCCAGAACTACGAATGGTCTGATTCCGCAAGGATACGTAGGAATCCTCAACTCGAGGTCCGACCGCTTCAATAAAATAAAAATTAGTCATGGTCTAATGATTTGACTTTCTAGAATTTAGGAGCATACTTTTTCTAGATCCCGACATAGACTCGAGTCTGAACCTAGCCTCGTTAAAACCTTTCCCACCTACATTCATTTAAGTCACAATTTTCAACCTTTTTATCTTTCAATCCAAGCTCTCCTTGTCCCTGAAGGACTCTCCGACAATTCTATGGTTTTTGGCGATATTTGACTTTGCCTAATCATCTTCCCAAAGAAGAATCCCATTACAATCCCCAGCGACAACTTGCAACGTTCAAGACAGATCAACTACATTCCAATATCAGATCAATTACATTTCAATATCAGTTCAAGTACATTTCAATCAAGGCTCATAATGCCTAATTCAAGGCAAGCTCATCCAAAGTGGGGGCTTCCTATGTGTGGTGGTTCCTCCAAGTCGAATCAAACTCCCGAAGAGTTGTAATCCGCGGACCTCGTTTACGGACCCCAATCATTTACTAAAAACGATTTTCGAAAATCATTCTATGCATTTCTAATCAGTCGATCATTCTATCATTCTACATATCCATATCTTCTAGCCTTGCAAAATCCTGACCTTGCATTGCAGCTTTGCAAAACCCTGACCTTGCATTGCATTTCATACATTCTAGTCCTGCATAACCCTGACCTTGCATGACGTGTCATCCTTTAGCTTTGCATAACCTTAATCCTTGCATTGCGTCTTGTGCATCCTTAGAGAGTCTAAATTTGAATTATTGCATCACTATGTGTTTATTTGAGTTGTTTGCACCTATCTGCTAACATCTTTCCCTGCAGGTAATCAGATTGCTTGTAGTTATTGTCCTGCATACTAACTTTGTTTTGTAGAGACCGGCTGTTATAGATTAGTTCTAAACTGCAGAGCATTTAGAATCGTTCTCCGTCCCGACACCGTATACTTTGACTATCGGTTTCCTGAACCTCAGTCAAAGTGGGGGCTTCTGTAGACACATAATCGTGTCTCCCCATTTAAGGATCCGATTAGGGATGGGCATGGGTCTAGGACCCGATCCGGACCATACTGGACCCGACCCTAATTTAAGGGTCTGGGTCCAACTTTTTCAGACCCTAAGGGTCCAGGTTCGGGTCCAAGTATATTTTTCAGGGTCCGGGTCTTGATATTTTAGACCCGGACCCGATCCTTAGACCCTAAATTAATTTATAAAATTTAATTTTAAGAAAAAAAACTGATTCCCTAAGAAACTTAAAACCAATACGCTATTCAGGGCCTTTGAAAACCCATTTTCTACCCTTTTCGAGTACCCCTCGAATTCGAAACCCTAAAAACTTTTCTCTCTCCTCTTCTTCATCTTCAACCTTCAAAGCTCTTCATCAATGGCGTCAGGCGAGAAGATGGTGCTTTAGTTCGGTGGTTCGACAGTTCGACAGCATTTGTAGCAATGCCCTTATCTTCCATGGTTTGAAGAATATTCAAAGCCTCCTTTCCACGACCTTCCTTTGCAAGAGCGTGCAAAATAGCATTATAAGCAATTTGAGCACCTCCTTCAGCCTGCTCAACTTTGAGTAGCATGATATAATACTTGAAAAAGAAATAACATTGCGTTCCACTCCTAGATCAAAAAGGTAGTTCTCCGATTAAGTTTTTTTTTCCTCTCTCTTTTCTTAATTGCTCTTTTCAACTTTTATTTTGAGTTCTAGAGCTGTAAATTGTGTGAATTTGGGGTATATTTGTGAAAATTTCATGCTTGTTGGTGCCTCTTTGGTCGTGTTTAGCGTTGTGGATAAGTATTGAGGTTAAATTTGGTGACTTTATTCGCCGAGAGATCGCGGAGAAATTTTGGTGATGTAGGCATTCAGGTATTTTGTTTCATCATGCGAATTCTTGTGTTTGATGAGTCGAATTTGTAGAAAATTAGGGTTAAAAACTGAAATTTTGGCAAAAATAAAGAATTTAGGCTTGGACCCTAGACCCTCCAGACCTTAAGGGTCCGGGTCCACAAAAAAAATTAGGGTCCGGGTCTAGGGTCCGTCTGGACCCGACCCTTGCCCATCCCTAGATCCGATGATGAAACATACCGTGGTCTTAATTGGTCCGATCCATGGGTAGAGCAGTCCGAAGAGCCATTCAAAACCATTTCGAAAAGTGTTAAAGTCCTATTTTAAAGCCCAATTAATTATTCATGATAATTAATTGTATTTGAGCCAAATTCTTTGAAAAGCCCAATTAATTGATAATTAATTGATTTATTTTAATAAATAAATATTTTCAAAAGATATATTTTTTTAAGTCAAGATCATATTTTATCCCGTAAAATCAGATTTCCGTAATTAAAGGATAAAAGAAATATTTTTAAACGCGTTTTAAATAAGGCTGGCAAAGGCACTGCATGCGCTTGGCGCACGTCTGTGCGTCAGGCGAAGCTCTGTCCACGTGTCAGGAGCACTAATCTGCACTTGACACGTGGATTTCTGACTCATTCAGAGTTCTGCATCAAGCGCGGCTCTCTGCTTGAGACGCGAATTTTCTTTCTTATCTTTTTCAAAGCGCGTACCGTGTGTACACTTTTTACTGGGCATGTCGCGTCATACGCTTGCCACGTCATCTGCGCCAGACGTAGCTAGCGCGTGAGGCGCAATGCCGTTTTCCCTATAAATAGGCCTGGTTTTCGTATAGAAAGAGGACGAATTTTACACATTAACACACTTCGAACTCGAGGAATATATTGCGATTTTCTCTCTACAAACTACAAAAACTTCCCTACAAAACTCATACCTTTCGAATACAAATACATTCAATCTACTGCTTTCATACATTCATATTTTCAGACTTCACGATTGCTCGTCCCGAAGGTTGGCAATCTCTCAGACCCAAGCCACGGTATAATCCTGAGGGTCCTTAAATAAATTATTTTTATATTGAAGTTACTAACAGTTTTCTTTCCTGATGTAGATCTTTAATATAAAATCGCTCTACTGTATATTCTAATCCCTCTTTTCTCTTTCTTTTTATTTATTTTTCATAACTATTATACTTGCCTGATCATTATATGCATGCTATTATGATTGTCCTGCTTTAATGCTTTTATCACCCACATGTTATTTTTACTAATCAAAGACCTAAAGAACTGTTCTAACATTAATCTGATTAATTTGGACAACCTGCTAGGTTCCCTGTAATATTGATTGCATAATAACTTGTCACTAAAAATTAGTCTTTTATGTGTTTACTGAACCTACTTAGACTAAATATTTTTAGGGTTTTTAAAACATTATTTGATTATTCTTTGGCATAAAATCTGTAATGAATCGATATTTAGTAGAGGCCAACTTTGGGCGAATGTGGTTCATTATGACTATATTCGTACCCTCACCCCCCGAACTCAATCTTTGGTTCATTTTGACAATCTATGGAATCATGACGGGGAAATCTACATTGGATAATTTGTTCCTATGATTTTCCCATATCCAATTAGGTTTATGATTCTTCCTTTAAAGAATTGTTGGCGACTTCTTTCAAAACAATTTTTAATAATACCTTAACAATGGGGTAGTCAAATTTAATACGCGCTCACACCGCGTAGGCGAAATAAAAAACACGCCTACAATAGTAAAATCATATTTTGTTTGCTTTATAATGGTACTATATAAATAAATAAATGAATGATCACCATAAATACCCATATAGATTTATGTTATTTTTAGTAGTAATTAATTATTAATAAGTTTAGTTTTTTGTAATAATCTTAATTTTAACTATCAAATATATATCTGAAAGCATAATAATTTAGTTCTTTTAAAAAGCTTATTTGAATTTTGCCTATTGTATAAAAATACAAAATATATCGCTTACTTTAATTCAAGTCTATTTCGAATATAGGCTTTTACTCTACGGGTTTTTCTAACCTATAAACCAAATCATACTAGATAAGTTTAAACATTGTAAAATCCAAACTCGATATGTTAAATTTCTTTTAATATTATGTTAAGATCATGTTATTTATAATGAAACTAACTACTATCTATAATACTTCCTTTTTTTTAAAGGTAGATGATAGGCTATAGTGGGGTATATTCTAATTTAATTACTTATTAGAGGTGACAGGAGATAGCAAGGTATATTTACTATAATGAAATTAAAGAGTGTCTGAGACCTTAAGTTTTATAGAAGGAAAAATTGTCAGAAACTACCTATTAAAGACACTTTTAAAAAAAAAAAAACTACCTTATATCATGCTTATTTTACGAAACTACCTTATAAGTGGAAAAACTTTAAAAAGCACTACCAAATTCAGAATTTACTAACCATGGTTAACTATTCCCTCCAATTATCCTTCTAATATAAGATTACTAAAATACCCCCTTTAATTACCCTAATCCCTCTTTGTTGATTCCCTCACAGCCTCACATCAGCGTTTAACTTTCTCACTGCAGCAATTGTCTTCTGATTTTTTTTGTTAACCAAGCTAATATTAGCACTGACGTTATGTAGCCATCTATAATCTGCTATCTGCTGATGAATTTAAAAGCTACACAAGTGCCAAAGACAAGTCATACTTGAAGACCTTTAAGAGAGAGACTTCAAGAGCATATAAAACTTAACTGCAGATATTTTGGATATGGAGAGACCTCCAATACCGAATATACAAGGCACATAAGTCTATGTGAGGACAACAAAAAATTAGCAGTTGTTCCATTTAAGAGGTAGGTGAGAACACCAAGAATCAACAAAGAAGTCTGTAACCCACAGACGTAATCCGATCTGGACGTCAAATAAATGGAATCCAGGTCTCCAGCAGTAAGGATCCTGACAATTCTGTAATTTATAATTAGTCAAAAGGTCTGACATTATGTTGTGGAGCGATAGCAGAGAACAAAAAGAGGACATGTTACCACTACAGACAGACATAGTATCCATATAGTAAGCAGAGGGTGCATTAGTACCTCTAAGTTTACTATCCATAGCCTTATTTTCCCAACCCTCCATGCGCTCATCTTTACCCTTGCCAGTATTTGTGTTATTAATAATCACCAAGTAATTCCACCCCGTTAACATACAGAGAGCTTTGTGCAAGCCCAGGTGATCCACACGCAAATCAACATTATCTAAGTTGTAAGCATGCATAATAAGAGCATGCACATCTGGGAGTTCTTTGGATGACATGTAATGTTCAATACCAAAAGAGTCGGAGAAAGCATAACTCAAGTTGTTCTGACATATTATTAGATCACACACCAACTTACAGAAGGAAAAGGAAAAAAAATGGTTCACAATATCCAGCCCAAATATCAGCACCATTCGTATTTCAAGCTGGTTGATAGGCTAGTCTCACGCAAGTACAGACTGAATTGATAAGAAGTTCCTAAATTTCGAATATAAATGATTTAGAGAAAAAATTAAGAATACTTGCACTGTTAACATTCTTAAACAACTGAAAACATCAATTAAAAACACTAAGATCCAAAAGAACACATCAACATGAAGATCATCAACTGGTCAGCCATCAATGTCTTCCAATTTCTTCTTCTTTTTGGGTTTAACTTGCAACTTTCCCCTGTGATTTGTGCTTGACTTGATTGGCTTGGTTGTACATTGCTTGTAGTAGCACTCTTAGTAGGTTTGAACTTGGGGGTAGGTGCCCTTCTTTGCATATTGTGACTTGTTGATGCTTCGTGTGTACCATTTACAACACTCTGATCAGATTAACATCCAAAAAAATATAGTAAGTAAGTGAACGTAAATATGAACACAAAATAGCAACTAAAATTCGTAAATATATTACCGTAGTAGTGAGTGTTTTTGCAAGCTTCTTCTGTCTTTGGTTCTTGACCCATGGGTCATTGGATGATGGCCTACCTCCCTTATTGTCTCTTGCAGTAGTTGGGTTTTTGCACTTCAAGATATTATGACCAGGTTGGCCACAATTAGAACAGTTGTTTGGCTTCTTTGGTCTCTTAACAAACCTCCCTTCATCTTCCCCAGTCTCTTTCTTCCGTTTCTTTTTAGATGGTCTGCCAGGCATTTTCCTATGAACTGGTGGCAGAGGTTTGGGCGTGTCATTCTTTTCCCACTGACTCATGCCAGGCATAGGCCTTACATGTGTACTATAAGCCTTAAGATATGTAGCCTTGATGTAGTAGTCATCCACACAGTCTTCTGGATTTTGTCTTCTTTTCACCAAGCAAGCAAAAGCATGTGGGCAAGGTATTCCAGTCAATTCCCATTTCCTGCAGGTGCAACTTCTTGCACTAAGGTTTACCACATGTTGTTGTTCCTTATGATCAACCTCCCACTCATCTAGGGTTGACTGAACAAGAAAGCAGTTTTGTGCTTCAGTGCTTATCCACTCAAACACCTTAGCAACATATGGCATTAACCTACCAATTTGCTTCTCAACCCTAGTCAACTTCTCACAACTCCTCCTCATTACATACCTCCTAATCCACTCCATGCAAGTGATAATGGGTTTATCCCTAGCATCCCTCAACACTCCATTTAATGTCTCAAATAGGTTATTGAGGAGCATGTTTGACTTTGATTTTGTTTGAAATGCATGCCTCGCCCAATGTTTAACATCAATAGCATCTAAATAAGCATGAGCATCTCCAGACAACAATTTAATGCATTCCATTTTAGCTACAAAGGTGGACTGCATTTGTAAATTAACTAGGCATGAGATGAAATTTAGGAAAATGGTTAAAGAAAAGTGAGGAAAAGTGTTGCATTTACTTGACTTGAGGTTCTTGCAGCATGCCAGAAATGCTCCTTGAAAGCTTGTCCATTGAACTGCAATTTGAAATTGGCCCATATGTGTCTCACACAGTATCTTATCCCAGCTTTGGGCACACAAGTTGTTATTGCATCCAACAAACCCTATCATCAAACAAAGAAAACATATAAAACAAATTTAACATTTAGGAGAGAGAAAGAAAATTACACTATGAGAAGGAGAACTTTACCTTTTGTCTATCACTCATCAAGGTTAAACCTTCACCTGCTGGAAAATTGTCTAAGTCCTCAACCAATAAGGTTAAGAACCAAGTCTAGCTTTCTGTGTTCTCCACCTCCACAACTGCCCAAGCTAGTGGAAAAATGTTATTATTTCCATCCTTGCTTATTGCTACTAGGAGCATTCCTGAAAAAGCTCCCTTCAAATGGCAGCCATCAACACCAACTATAGGCCTACAACCCAATCTGAACCCCTCCTTACAAGCATTTAAACACACATACATTCTTTGGAAAATAGGGGTCCCTTCTTCGATGCCTTCACAAGAAACAATCACTGTGCTGCCTGGGTTATGCTTTATTATAGCATCTGCATAATCATAAACCCTCTCATATTGGTTTGTTGCATCACCATACAACTTCAACTTAGCCCTAGCACTTGCAAACCATGCCTTATGGTACTTAATATGAACCCCAAGATCGCGCTGGACTAGCCTCACAAATGTCTTCAATCCAAGGCAAGGATCTGCTCTCCAATTTTCTAAATACCTCTCTGCTAAGAATTTAGACGTGACCTTTGGAATTGAATCTTGGTATCCACAAGTATGAGTTGAGGTCAAAGTCTTAATTTGAAACTTGTTCTCCATCTTCAGTTTTGCTGCATACACCCTAAACCCACATATGTTCTCACACATACACTGACCAATGTTTAACTTTCCATGCTTCTTGTCCCAAAGGCAGTTACATCTATGTCTGCAATAAATTGTCAGTCTCTTTGCCCCATTATGAAGGTAGAAGAAGTCATAGTGGTTTTCCACTTAGTGTTGTGTCAAAGCCCTCCTCAAAATATACACATCATCAAACTTAAGACCTTGTACTAGGTTTATTTTCTTTGAGAAGTCAGTGTCCTGATTGAATCTTTGATATGGATCTACTTCCTCGTCAGATCTTTGCAAACTTCTAAGCTCATCACTGTCATAATCTACTTCTTGAACATCCTTGAACTCACTTGCATCCTCACCTTTATCCCTTGCTTCCATATCTACTGTACTAGGTTCTATCCTAGAAGGCAACTTGGGAATAACTTGTTCTATTATGTCCTTTGGGCGACTCATAGTAAACACATCATCATCATTTGTTGTCTTAACTTCCTCATCAGGATCAAACTCAACTCCAATATCGCTCCATCCAGAATCAGAAGACCAGTTTTCCTCACCACTGCACTCTTCATCAACCTCTCCTTTCCTTTTTTTGTTCCCCTTCTTTCTCTTCTTTGTAACTTTGATAGATTTCATTTGGTTGGTTGACTTTTAATGTTTTTCCCTTAGTTGCAACATGTTTTCTCCTAGATGGGGTTCCTTTTTCAGGTAATGCTAGGGGTTGATGTTGGGGTGTTAAATCAATATCAGAGGTGGTTTTCTTTGGTGGAGAAGGAGGTTCTCTGCAAGTTTCAGGGGTGTTTACCTCATCCCAGTCATGACCCAACAAGATCACATCTAGATCAGACAAATTATTAGCAAACCTAGGGCTTTTTTTTGTGGGGGCTCAACTGAGGGTTCTTCTCAGGTGTAGTTTTCTCAGTTTTCACAGAAGCTAAAACATTGGGCCTGGATGAAGTGGTGGGCCTAGTGAAGTGGTGGTCCCGGTTGAAAGTGTGTTCTCCATTATCACATATATATCCACCTTATTATACTTGTCCCTGCCATCAACAATCCTATCTATGTCCTCTTGAGTCTCAACTTTCATCCTCCCAGTTGTCAAATTCATCCCCTTCCTGTTATACCATATACTGAAGTGTTTAGTACTTCTGTTATACATATGGGTCATATAAGTCATGATTTTCCTTCTTAAATCATTGACATTTAATGTATGCACCCATAAACAAAGCATCACATATACTTCACCACCAACATTTTCACAATTCCCTTTCACAAAATCAAATTCCCCCCCCCAAAATCCAAATATTTGTATCAACATAGCTTGGTAATTTCCTACATATACAATACATATTTCAATCAATCATAAATTTGCAGATTAGGGGTTTTCCACCAAATTGCACAAAAGAACGCAAAAAGAACACATACATCCCCCACTAAATGGTGGCTTAAACATAAGATATGTATATCTTCTAATGAGAATCTCTCTAAATCCTATATTAAGTACTCTTTAATCTGAATGGACATAACAATTTGCTGCTTTTGATTAGATTTACTATATTGTATGGTTAATTAAACTCAAAAGCTGTCCTTTTTTTTGTTAATCAATTGCATAATGATCCCTTTACTTACCAGCCAAGAAGAAGAGCACACTTGATTGGATAAAACTAGATTGAGATCTAAACCTACTAGCAAGCGTGTTTTTTCAGATTTTTTTTTGATAATGAAATAGATTTCAAATTCTGGCAGAGGCGTGATGTTGGTTTAATTTAAGCCATACGATTTTGGTTTAATTTGTACGTATGTTGAAAAATCTTAGATGGGTATAGAGATGCTTGTTTAATTTTTTAGAGTTTATACTTTTTTCCATGTCAAATCAATTTATACTCAAAATTAGAATTTTTAATTGTAAAAAAGAGAAAAAGAATAGATATGTACCTTGGTTGAATACTGTGAGTTTGGTGACTTTGAGACACCACTTTGCCTTTGTCCATTGTGTTTCTCGTGGACCACAATAGCTTGGTTAAAAAAAAAAAAAAATTTCAGAAAACAATTGCTGCAGTGAGAAAGTTAAACGTTGTTGTGAGGCTATGAGGGAACCAACAAAGAGGGATTAGGGTAATTAAAGGGGGTATTTTAGTAATCTTATATTAGAAGGATAATTTGGTAGTGCTTTTTAAAGTTTTTCCACTTATAAGGTAGTTTCGTAAAATAAACATAATATAAGGTAGTTTTTTTTTTTAAAAGTGTCTTTAATAGGTAGTTTCTGACAATTTTTCCTTTTATAGAATGATCCTTCCCACCGTGAAAGAGTAAATATATTATCATGAGACATAAAGAGAATGAAAATTGCTAGGATTGCTCTAGAGCAAAGGACGTATTAAAAATTAATTTACATTGATTTCAACTTACAAGACTGTAAAACAAGTAAATATAAAGAAAACAATATGATTAGACTTTTCTGACGGGTCATTGTTTTCTCATTTTTGTGCAATGATTGTACAATCTGCCAAAATTATGTTACAGATAATGTCTATCATAGTTCCCAATGCAAGTAGTGGTGGCCTGGTGAATGGTGGCCGGTGGGTGGTCTGGTGTAGTGCAACGGTGATGCGAGACAACAAGAGAGAGTTGAGCGGGACCACATAGGGAGAGCGGAAGTGGTTGCATGATTGAGCAAATTGTGATTTTATAGAGTGTCTAAATGACGCGATGGGTAGAGCAAAAACTTCTTCAGTCAACTTTTGTTTTTTAGTTTTTTAAAAAGGTGGTTAGTACATGTTCAACCATGACATTAGCTACATCAATCACTGAACGCACGAGTCAGAAGCCAGGTTTTAAAATAAATTCTTAAGACATGACGTGGATACAAAAGGTTTAAATCACGAACTAATATTCACACCATGATTTTAGGAGAAACGTATATCCTAAAATCTTGAATTTATAATACAAAAAATCCCCATGCATTTTGATGTTTTTTTTGTTTCATTTACATACTTATAAATTTATATATCACGATTATAAGATTTTTAAACTTTAAAATGTTGTAACAAATGATATGTTCATATCATGAAATATAATTTGACATTATATATTCTTTTGAATGCAAAGATTCTAAAAATTGTGGATTCAATAAATTTAGAACAAAAATAACTACTTAATAAATAAAACAATTCCCTATGCACTATGCACAGGTCTGAATTATATCTACATAAACCTCCAGAGAGTGTTGGTGTTTTGGGATGAATGAAGGTATAAATTATTTGCATAAACAATTCATCATTCTTAGACCCTGACATCATTCAAGTTCTGTTGCCTCCTGCTTTTGAAATCCAAATCTCCTAAACAAAACTCTGAGTTTCTTCTGAATTTCAAAATAATTTCTTCTTTTCATATTGAATTATGTTGGTTGATTAGTTTTATATCATTTAATAATGGGTTGAATTTGGTGCTTTTTGTGTTGTTTGAGTAGCATTTGTATAAAATGAGTAGTTTATAATTATACATTTATTTCACGGAATGTTTATATTTCAGGATTAATTCAAGGAAAAGGAGAAGAAGAAATTTGGTAGAAAATTCAGTAAAAAAAGGGGTTGAAGATGATGATGGAACATGAGAGAGAAAAAAGGGGTTGAGGATAACAATGGAAAAGTTTGTATACTACTTCCTATGTATTGATAGTTAAATATCAAGTATTTAGCTGATTTTTTTTTTCACTTTCTAGGACACAGAAATAATACTACTTCACATCTTACTTGATTCATTCACAAAAGTAACCAATCATCATTCCCTACTCTCGATTACTTACATAGAAGTTACTAAACATGCAATTATCAATGGGGAAACCTATGCCACAAGCATTAGTACTTGGAACAAGCTACTAATTTGAAGCATCAATTATAATTATTTGGCATCTGTACTACGAAAACGGAAGTCCTTAAATGCAACGTAAATTCTCCCACTAACTCCTTTTTTTATTTTCTCTAATTTTCACAGCCAAAATGTGCTTCTTTGATAATTAATATCATTAATTATGCACAATTAAATTTATAAAAAGTTGATATTTCGAAAGTATACATTGAGAAAAATCTAATAAGATCCCACTTGATTATGTGTTTCTTTATATAGTAGCGAAAAAACAAAGTCAAAGTTCGTTGATAAATAGTGTCAGTTACTGGCCGTAACACTTATTTAAGAATGGAGGAAGTATTAACAAGATTAATACGAGCGAAAATTCAACTATCATCAATTCTTTGTTTTAAGCCGCTTAGCCTTTATTTCGCAAATAAAACTAATATTTTGTTTTACCTTAAAAGATCTCTAATGGAGCAGAGTAAGTTTTGGGAAAGAGGGGTTGTAAGGCAGCAGAGAACGACGAGTTTAAGAGTTGCCAGCTTGAATGTGGAGAACCAAATAACATTTCTTATTAGTACTAATTATTTCGTATTTAAGTAGATGTATTCGAATTATTAGTTCATTATTTAAAAAAATATATGTTTCACTTAATTAACATTTTGTAACTTTTTTGGAATACAAATGACTAATTATTGAGAAATATAATCAAATCGCATTTTATAGTTGTGGTAATAATAAGGATATAAGTACTTGATCATTTAAGATGTCAATAAGAAAACTTGCTTTTTTTTTTTTTTTTTTTTTTGAAATGACGCAAAATTTAATGATTAGTAAAGAAATTGCAAATAAAGTTTTAATTTTGCAAAACCAAATTTTTTTTTGTAAGCATCCATAATATAGAAGGATTTGGAAGGCGGAAAAAATTAACCTGGGCCGAATAAGGTGATAACAAACTTTTTGAAATTTATATCTGATAAAATCAAAATTATGGATTATGGCTCTTTTCTCTTTAATTTATTTTCTTAGCACTCTTTTTTAATAAAATGTTCTAAACTGATCAAACTTTTTCTTAATTCTAAGCTTTACAAAGTTTTCTAAATTTTTTTTTGAACTTTTGTTACCTTCTCTCTACTTTTTCTAAACTTCACTTAATTCATTGAACTTTCTTGACTAATCCAAGCTTTTCTTGGTTTTTTAAAATTTTCTTAGTTATTCTAAAAAATAAACGATGAATTTTAAGAAATCTATTACTCCATATTTCTCAAAATAGTTGTTCTATATTCAAGGTAGGAAGAAAAAATAATATTATTGGTTGAGTGTGTTTGAATGTGTTTGAGAGGCTTTGATGTATATATATATATATATATATATATATATATATATATATATATATATATATATATATGTATGTATGTATATGTGTGTGTGTGTGTGTGTGTGTGTGTTTAGATATGTTGAAATATATATATGTGAAGTATGTTAGAACATACGAGTGAAAATAAGGTATTTATAGTGAAAAATACGATTAAAATTATGAAAACAGAAGTTGCGGATAAAATAGAAGTTTGCGCTTTGCGCAGGTTGTGTGCGCTTAGTTCATCTGTGTTCACTTGCCACGAAACATGCTCGATGTGCTTAGCACATCAGTGTCGCATCCCACACAACCGTGATGCGCGCCGCTCAACAGCATCGCGACGAGCGCATCGTCCTCGCGTGTATCTTATTTCTGATTTTTTTGCCGAAATTAAGTTTTTATCTTAAATAACCATTTTGACTTAACTTTTATCAAAGTTATCAAGAATAACAAATTTAAATCATAAATCTGATTCTATAAAAATAATTTAGTAAAATATTTATTTTGAAAAATCAATTGGGCTTGAACTTGGATTTTCTTTATAATGGACTTTACAATATATTTTGACTCAAAACGGTTTTGGACAAGACTTTTGATTGCCCATCTTCAGTCAACACTAAGTTGGATGATGATATGTTTTATTATCGGGTACCAAAATCGAGACACACAATTATGTGTCTATCTTGGTATTTCTTTTTTTTTCAATTTACATAAATCCCCTCAAAAAAAGGGAAATGATATATGTAGCCCTAAAAATGGATATATTAAGCAATAAACAAGCATTAATATATCGATTGACGTATGATTGTGTCATTAATTTCTCAAAAATACTACACCTCCGTTTTTTTACATGTTACACTTTGACAATTTACACTATTCACATATTTCACTTTGACCATTGTTTGTGATTTATACATGAATACAAATATAGTCATGTGGGATCTTGTTAGATTTGTTTTAATATGTATTTTCTTAATGTGTACTTTTTATAATTGTTACAAGTACAAAATTAAAGATATATAGCTCTTAAATTTTTGCATTGGCATTCGTGAAAAGTGAAAGTGTAACATGTAAAACAACGGAGGAAGTATTTGATGAAGTGTATTTTATGCTTATATGTAGCCCTTAGGGTTACATATGTCATTTCGCAAAAAAAATATTAAGCGTACATTAAGATGTACTACCTCCGTTTCTCAATAAGTACAACACTTTCCTTATTTGGAATAGTCACAATAAGTGCAACCAAGTTCAAAATGGTAAAAAAAGTTCAATATTATTACAAATATGCCACCAAAAAGCAAGAGGAGACCACAACTTTTTTGTTTGATCACTTGAATTACTCTACTTTATTGTGGTCCCAACTATCTCTCTATATTCCTTGGTATTCCTCAATTTTCTCTATATTGCACTTATTGAGAAACGAAGGAAGTACTACCACAGTCCCATATTAGTTGCTATATTTTGACCATTGGCACTATTCACGTCATAACTTTGACTGTCTTTTAGTTCATATACATAATAAAAAACATAATCATGTGGGATCTTGTTTGATTCGTCCCAATTTTTATTTTCCAAATATATAATTTTTATAATTTTTTCATATATGTAACTCAAGATATTGGCGTTTGAAGTTGCATCTCGTAAACTGTGAAAAAGCAAATATAGCAACTAAATTGGGACGGAAGGAGTATATCGGAATGTACAATATAGATGGTGGTTTTTTTTTTTTATAAGGAGAGAAAACTTAGGAAGACCCTTCAATCAGGGGGCCAACCTAAAACATCCTTGCGGACGAAAAGAGAAAAATCAATATCATAAGGAGGATAATTATAGACGAGATCCGAGAGAGAGTGCCCACGATACGCCATTAAGTCCGTTGTCTTGTTTGCTTCCCGAAAACAATGCTGAACCTGAAAAATATCAAATTTAAGCAAATTAGCATTGACATCTAAAATGATATTATTAATTTCCCAAGGAACTTTCCAGATATTCTTAACAGCATTAATAACAGCGAGATTATTGCCTTTAATCTCTAGCTTAGAAATATTAAGCGACAAAGCCGCAATAATGCCTTCCTTGAGACCCCAAGCTTCAGCTTGCAGGATGGAAATGTTAGGACCAAGTGAACGGGCTCCAGCCATAAGAGCATCACCTGAAGAGTCCCGGATCACAAAGCCCAGCGCAGCATTACCGTTATTTAATTTGGATCCATCAAAATTAAGTTTGCAGAAGCCAGGAGCAGGGGGGACCAGGCCGACACCAGGACCTGTGCGAGGTTTGTTACTCTTGGTTTTTTCAGATAGATTAGGCTTAGAGCCCATTTCTTCCGAAGAAAGAGCTTTGGACCACGAGGAAGCAAAATTACTAATAATAAAACTTGCCTTCATGGAGGAAACCACTTCATCATTAAAAACAAGCTTATTCTCGAAAAACCACATAAACCACCAAACAAAGGAAAACTGCGAAATTTCTAATTTAGACGATAGCGAGAGACAAGCTTCTAGAACAGAACGGAAAGAAGTAAGATCTATATTTGCTAACCAAGAAGGGGGGCTTGGCCAATCAAACGAGGCCTTTAGATGGGAAAAGATATCTAAAGAAAAAGGGCAGGCAAAACAAAGATGGCCTGTAGATTCACCTGCATTATTACAGAACACGCATTGTTGCGGCAAATAAATATGACTTTTTTCAAGACGCAATTTAGACGGGATACCATCATTACAAGCTTTCCAAAGAAAGTGTTTAATTTTCGGAGGAATATTAAGCTTCCAAATCCAGTTATACTCAACTTTTTCTAAAGAAGAGGGAAGAATCCCTTGAGGAAGAAGAGCCCCACTTCTAACCGAGTACTCACCATCAGTTGTAAGGCCCCAGATGAGATTATCTGGTTGGGACTCAGAGGGGATATAAATAGAGCAAATCTGCGAAACAATGTGAGGAGGGACCAAGGAAAGAAGCATCTGAGAGTCCCATTGCCCAGAAGGCAGCATACATCTATTGACAGTCAGATTTTCACAGCCATAAGACAATGGTGGTTGAGGTGATATAAATTCTGGATGATTTTTGGCGACGAATTCGCAGATGTACGTGGACAGTGAGATCATTTATGCCAGTCAACTATCATTAGTATTTCATTTATGGACAAATAAAAGAATGATGTGCCAGCCATAGCCAACTTGGCATTTGATGGCCAGCTTATCCTTTGATAAATTATAAAACATGATGTCATTATTCTTGAAGTTTAAACTACTCCCAACTCCAACTTTGTAAAAATATTTATTACGATTGTGAATTTATCTAATATCAGTTAGAGACTTAGAGATTTGGTATCTTCTTGAGATGATGTGGCGATGATAATTATTAAATGATGGTTGGTGATGTATTGAAGGAAGGATGATTCGGTTTAGGTGTGATGGTAATGATCAAAAGAAAAGTGGCGTGTGATGATGAGATGCTGATGATTTGTGGTTGTTGTGCGTGTGTATTAGCAGGTGTATTAGGATGTAGGTGATGCAGATGTAGGTGTAGGGAGGATTTGTTGAATGGTAGGAGGTGTCGAGAGATTTTGAGTGTGGTGGATGCCGAGTGTTTTTTGGTTTTGGCCGTGTAAATTGTTGTTATGAGATTTGTGAGAGACGAGTGTTATATAATGCACGTTTAAGTAGTTGAGTTGCGTTGCAATAGGTTTCTGAAAGTTAGTATGTCTGACTTTAAAAGTTTTTTATCATAAAAGATTTTAGATAAGAGTTAGACAAAAGATATTTAAAAACTGTTTGGGAAAAGATTATTTTTGTAAAAGATATTTTTATTAATAAAACTAATCAATAAAATTAATTAATTCAATTAATTAAATTGGGCTTAGAAAATGGTTTTTATAAATTGGGCTTTCATAAAACTATTTTTAAAATGTTTTCAAAGGTTGGCTTTTAAAAAGTTATTTTAAAACGTTTTAGAAAGTGGGTATTGTAAAACTAGTTATAAAAAAGGTTTTCGGAAATATGTTAATAAAACGAGTTAGAAAATGGATTTGGGCTTAAAACATTTTATTTTAGACTCGTTCTTTACTCTTTCCTCGATCCGGACCAATTGGAGCAGGGTATTAGTCATCATAGGGTACTAAATGGGGAGACACGATTATGTGTCTACAGTTACACCTCACTACTACAAATTCCATCCGGAGATGGCAAAGCAAATAAAATCAAAAGACTTTACTACTTCAAAGGTTATACAAGCAGACAAAATCATCAATGAAGCAAAAACCAAAATCAGTGCACAAATACAATAACTCAATCGGTGTTCGGCACAAATACAACAATTTAATCGATGTTCGGCACAACTTTTATGATTTAGGGCCTCTTCTCCCCAGCTTATTTTCAGTTTAGTTCAGTTCAGTTCAGTTCAGTTCCTAAATGACAATCATTACTATTAATTAGTTATAATTTAATTCAGTTCAGTTCAGTTCAGTTCAGTTCAGTTCAGTTCAATTCAGTTCAGTTCAGTTCAGTTCAGTAGTTTTATGCCGAAGAGAACAGGCCCTTATATCAGATAAACTCTTAGACTACTAATGTACAATAGAACTACACTATAAATAGAGTAATGTAGTTAGACGAGAAGATAAAACGCAATACATAGAACAATCAAGAAAGAAAGTTCCTCCTTGTACAAAAATTCATCAAAAGCCTTACGTTTAAAAATAGTTGTTACTCATATTACTCAACCCTTATAAAGGTTTATTCAAGTTCAATCAAAGTAAGTTGTTATTCATATCTGTGTTTCAATTTTATTGATTTCATTACATGTTCATATTTTCAAAACTAATTTTTCAAATTCAGAGATAAATTTCAACAGTCATATTTTTATCAAAACTATAATTTTTTAACAAGATTAATTACCTACCAATGGTCCCACTTTTGCTATATAATTAATTTGTCACATAGTCGTGATGGTTTTAAAAATCCTGGTCAACATTATTGTAGTATTTTCTTAGAGTTTATTATATCATATGGAGTATAAATTTTACATAGTATAAATGACTTGTTTCAATAAATATTGGTTATTTATTATCATCAAGATGTAATTATAGTAGCTCGAATTTTTCATACTATTAATACTAAATTTATTACATACTATATTGTTTTTGAAGGGAAATTAGCGAGGAGTTTATTAAAGGAGATCAATTTCCACCAAAGTGATTAAACTTTGGGGGAAAGAGTTAAAACATACATATTCGTATCCAACAAAGTCTCACCTTGCTACAAGGTGTGCTTAAGTGTTTCCCTCGCGCTTAACATGACAACATTTGAAAGAAATTAACTAACCGATAAAAATGCCTAGTGAGAGAAACTCTCTTCTCTCTCTAGAATCTCAATGAAACAGTACCATTTTCATCTGATTTTGAACCTCAGTGAGAGCTGGAGCAATGGCGAAGGGTTCTAAAAAAGGGAATGGTGGTGCTAAGAATGCGAAGGCTAGTAAGCAGATTGTTAATAAGCCTCAATCAGTTGATGCGAGGAAGGAGAAGAATATCAATGAGATTGTGGATGATGTAGCGTTGAGTTGGTCGTCGAATCAAGAACCTTCAGATGCTTCTATTGATCATAATGTGTCGGTTCAAGATCGAAATGCTTTTCTAGCGGCTAGAGATCAAGTTGCAAGCTGGGTTGATTCTGTTCGAACTCCAGTTCGTGCAACTTCAGCTGTGAATCCATCCCCTCATCCTATGCAGAATCTTGCCAGTAACACAGGTAACACAACAATTCCTATTAATTGGAGAAACTCGTTGTTTCATAATATTGTGGAGGAAGGTTTAAATCTGGAAAAACCTATTGAACAACCTGCTGCACAAACTGCTGTTAATTTGAGTGATGATGTTGTTACCATAACTATGGAGGATCTTCAACCAGAATTAGACTACTGGAAATCTGTTGCTGTGTGTTATATTTGGGGGGTTAAACCTTCGTTTCGTATTATTAATTGTTTTATTAGGAGAATTTGGAGAAATTTTGGGATTGTGAAAGTTGCAATGTTGGAGAATGGTTTGTTTATGGTTCGATTTAGATCTGTGGATTCTAAAAATCTTGCAATGTCTGCTGGGCCTATTTTGTATGATGGCAAACATGTGATAGTTAAGGAATGGTCCTCTGATCTTGACTTAACTAAGGGTGATGTTAAGTTTCTTCCAACATGGATTAAACTTCCTAGCTTACCTCTACATTATTGGGGGCAAGCTGCTTTGTTCAAAATAGCAGGTTTGGTTGGTAAACCAATTAGAACAGATCGTGTTACAACTCAGAAAGATATCCTTGAATTTGCTCGGGTATTGGTGGAGGTCTCTGTTGATCAAATTTTTCCTTCTGAGATTGTATACTGTAATGAAAAGGGTAAAATGCATTCTCAAGCTGTGATTTATGAGTGCAAACTTGTTGTTTGTACTGATTGGGGAGGTGTTGGGCATGATATGGTTCAGTGCAGAAATAAGAGATTTGATTTAGCTAAGGCTAAAATCAAGTCTCAAAAGATGTGGGTTCCTAAAGAAGCTCAGGTTCCTAAGCAAGTTCCAGTTCAGCAGATTCCAAATCAAGTTATGACTCAGAGAGATTTGGTTCCAGATAAGGGTCATCAGGCTGGTCAGAGTAAGGCTCAGAATGGGATGCTAGCAACTATTCAGGAACATGCTCAGGAAGAAGGAATGGAGGAGGAGGAGGCCCAGATTCCAGTGGTTGTGCAGCCACTTGGTGAGCCTGTTAACACTTCTGTTGTGGAAACAGGAGAGAGTAGCAATGATGTGAATGAAAAGAATCTGGGAGTAGGTGGTTTTGTGGTGCAGGGGGGAGAGGTTACTTTATTCCCTCATGGATAAAGTAGGATTCTGGAATGTTAGAGAGCTGAATAGTCTTCAAAAGCATGGGGATGTGAGGAATTTGCTCCATACTCATAATTGTGGATTATTTGGCGTTCTGGAAACCAGGGTTAAATCTTGTAATTTTTATAAGGTTTACCCTAGAGTGTGTGCTAATTGGAGTTTAGTCACAAACTATAATGCTCATAAGGGTAGCAGAATTTGGTTGATTTGGATCCCGAGTAAGTTTGAAGTGGATATTTTATTGAGTAATGCTCAGTTTATTCATAGTAAAGTGAAACATATTTCTTCTGTTAGGATATTTTACTTTACTATGATCTATTGCTCAAATGAGGTTGAAGATAGAAAGTTGGTGTGGAATGATTTGGTGAAAATGAAGAGTTCTATAGATGATGCTTGGGTTATTTGTGGTGATTTTAATAATGTGGTTAACCTGAATGACAGAATTGGTTCTGTTATCACTCTATCTGAGGTGGAAGGAATAAGCGCTTGTCTTAAAGATTGTGCCCTGCTTGAGTTAGAGTCTATTGGTCCATTTTATACATGGTCTAATAAGCAGGAAGGAGTTGAAAGAGTCTTCTCTAAGATCGATAGGGTGTTTGTAAATGAGTTGTGGAGTGAGAAATTTCCTGATTCTCTTGCTAATTTCTTGCCAGAGAGTGTATCAGATCATAGTCCATGTATAATTCAGCTTGAATTGCTTAGGAACTCTAAACCTAAGCCATTTAAGTTTTTTAACATGTGGACTAATGCTTCTATGTATAATGGGATCATAGAGCAGGGGTGTCAGAAAAATGTGCATGGGTGTGAGATGTTTAAGGTGGTTAAGAAGTTGAAGATGTTAAACCAGGACTTAAGAGTGCTAAATAGAATAAAATTTTCTAATATTGAGAATGAAGCTGAAATTGCTTACAAGAGAATGATTGAAGCTCAGAAGAATGTTCATTTGAGTCCCAGAGATAGTGTCCTCCACCAGGTTAAATCTGATGCACGTAACCTGTTCAATGATCTAAATAAGGCTAGAATGAGCTATTTGCAGCAGAAAGTTAAAGAAGATTGGCTGAAAGGTGGTGATAGTAACTCTGCTTATTATCATGCCTGCTTAAAAAAAGAAGAGCTCAGAACCATGTGTATAAGATTAAAGATATGAGGGGTGTTTGGGCTGAGTCTCAGGATGGAATTGAGAAAGCTTTTACTGAGTACTATGAGATGTTGCTTGGTACTGCTCAGGAGAATAAAAAGCGTGTCAGTAGAAGTGTGATTAGTGAAGGCAGCAGAGTGAATGATGTGCAGCATCAGCTGTTAAGCATGAACTTTAATACATATGATGTAAAGGAGGCTTTGTTTGATATATATTGATGATGGGAAGGCTCCTGGTCCAGATGGATTTTCAAGTAGATTTTTCAAGCATTCTTGGGATATCATTGGAAATGACATATGTGCAGCAGTGCTTGATTTCTTTAATTCTGGCGGAATTCTTAGGCAGATTAATGCTACTACACTTAGTTTGATTCCAAAATGTGATCAACCTGAGGATGTCACTCAATACAGACCCATTTCTTGTTGCAATGTGTTGTATAAAATCATCTCTAAAATGCTTTGTAAGAGATTGAAAGAGGTACTCCCTGACTTAGTTAATCCTGTTCAGAGTTCTTTTGTGGAAAATAGAGTGATTTTCCATAATATCCTTATTTGTCAGGATATGTTAAGGCATTATAAGAAGAAAAGTGAGCCAGCTAGATGTACTATGAAAGTTGATCTTAGGAAAGCTTATGACTCACTTAGTTGGGAATTTCTGAAAGACTTGTTGAAGGGTCTTAGTTTTCCTGAAAAATTTGTGAACTGGGTGATGATTTGTGTCACTTCTCCATCTTATTCCCTGAGTATTAATGGCAGTTTATGTGGATTTTTTGCTGGCAAGAGAGGGTTAAGACAGGGAGATCCTATTTCTCCCCTTCTATTTGTCTTAGCCATGGAGTACTGTTCTAGGTTGATGTCTAAGATGAGCAAAAATGCAGGATTTTGCTTTTCACTATAGATGTGCTCCATTGAAGCTTACTCATTTAATCTTTGCCGATGACTTAATGTTATTCTGTAAAGGTGAAGTTCAATCTGCCATTCTGTTGAAAAAAGTTTTGAAAGCTTTTTCAGATACATCTGGTTTGTTTGCTAGCCAAGAGAAAACTGCTCTCTATTTTGGTAATGTTAAGGAGGAAGTGCAAGAAAGAATTTTGCAGGTTACAGGATTTCAAAGAGGGGCAATTCCTTTCAGATATCTGGGAGTTCCTATTACTTCCAAAAGAATTGCTAAATCTGATTGTGATGCTTTGGTCGATAAAATTGTGAAAAGAATTGTTTGCTGAAGTTCTAGACATTTATCATATGCTGGTAGATGCGTCTTGATCAATTATGTTCTCATGAGTTTGCATACATATTGGGCTCAGGTGTTCTTGCTGTCCAAGGGTGTATTGGATCGGACAAGATTGTTCAGATTTGTAGAGCATTTCTATGGGAAGGCAGAAAAGTCTTAACTAAGCCCCATCCTGTTGCATGGGGTGATCTTTGCTGGCCTAAAAATAGGGGTGGCCTTGGTATAAGAGACTGTCATTTGTGGAATAAGCAGGCTGCTTTGGGTAAATATGTGTGGCAGATTGCTAAGAAGGCTGATCTACTATGGATTAAATGGGTCCATTCAGTCTACATTAAAGACTCAAATTGGTGGGAGTACCAGGTGCCTACCAATGCAAGTTGGGGGTGGAAAAACATATACAAGGTGAAAGAAGTTCTGAGGGTTGGGTATAGTAATGATACTCAATGGAGGAATTCTGCTAAGCCTTATAGTATTAGAGATGGTTACAACTGGTTAAAAGGGGATAGAGATAAGCCTAGATGGAGTCATTGGGTTTGGAATACTTATAATATTCCCAAGCATTCTTTTATAGCTTGGCTGGTGGCTACTGGGAAGCTCATAACTAGAGAGAAATTGGCAGCAGCTGGTATTTGTAATGAGCAAGAGTGTACTATCTATTGTCAAGCACCTGAATCTTGCCATCATTTATTATTCAGATGCAAGTTTGGGAAACAGATTTGTTCAGGTATTATGGCTTGGCTTGGAATTTCTGTTGCAGGAAATGAATGTATCTACACAAGTTGGAGGAGATGGGGGTAGAAAATACAGAAGGAAAAGACAGCAGCAGATTTGTTATGCCTCCCTTGCAGCTACATTTTATCATATTTGGAAGGCTAGAAACAAAGCATTATGGGACTTATCTGTTCCTTGCCCTCTGAGAGTCATAAAATGTATAAAAAAGGAGGTTTGTAGTAGAATTAGTGGTCTAGTTCATGACAGACGGGGTGCTGTAGATAGATATTGGTTAGAGCAGCTTATAGTGAATTGTAATTAGTTGATGTTGGTTGTTTATGTGTTTGTCTTTCTGGTTGTTGGATTGGTTTTCTTATTTTAGTGGCTGTAGTATGGTTGTTGTTTTTGTGATTAGATATGTGTTGTTTAGGTTGTAATTCAGCATGACTTCATGCGTTTTTGGTATAATACTTACAGTTTACCAAAAAAAAAAAAATTTGTCTCTAAAAAACAAATTTAAGGTTATCCGAAATTGATATTAAAACATCAAAGAAAAATAAAACAATTATACTAGAAATATTATAGGAACAAGTTCCCACATTAATGTGAGCATAGAAATAAAATATCAAGGAAGAGATATTTACCTTAAAAGGGTCGTCGTTGTTAATCCTTGACTGAATTTATTTAACAAATAAGAAGTCGGATTGCACTTGTTCCTCCGAATGGTGTAGGGTAGAGTTTCTTTTGTCAAGTTTCTTAGAATTGTTCCTCCCATTCCGGGGAACTTAACCTCTCAACAGGATTTCACGATAAAACTAAGTTCCCTTTCCGATACCAATTGTTAACTCGGTAAGAACAGCTACAATAGAAAGGAGTGAATTGGTGGTAGTGTGAAACTTATCGCCAAATAATCCGGAATTTAAAACATAAGCAATAAGTGACCTGGGAAAAGGTAAGAAAGATTTTTGACGCTTGAAACTTCTTGTCTCAATACAAGAAGAGAAAACCATAACCTCCTCTGGATTTAAACTGCTTATTATAATAGGGAGCACTCCTACATTACGACCTATTATATACCCAAGTTCCACTTAGAACTCCAAAATCTCACAAGTTCCACTCCTATGCTCTAGACTTAGCTCTAAGTCTTTCAAGAGTTCCCCACAACTCTTTCCAAAAGGTTTACTCAAACCCCTGCTTCATCACTGGATAAACTTCACCCTAAGTCTACGCACACACATAGACAAAAAGAACTTACTCAAGTTCCTAGCACCGAACTTCGATACAAGAATTCACTCAAACTTCTTAACCAAGTCCCCATTACAAAGAGTTCACTCGAAACCCCCAAACTTCAGAGAATACGGTCAGCTTGATAATTTGGTTTAACTGCGAGCAGCATGTAAAAGGCGGGAGAACCGCCAAAGGAACATGGCACCCGGGGAGAACTTGAAACTCGTTGGAACTAACTCAAAACGAGGAATAGAAAGATATACTCCCTCCGTTTCATTTTAATTTACTCACTTCACTTTGGGGGAGAACCAAGGAGAAAGTGTAAAAAAAAGTATGAGAGAGAAACCGAAAAGGTGGAGAGAGAAATTGAAAAGTGAGAGAGATAAATTAAAAAGTGGGTTAAAATATTAAAAAGTAGAAGACATGGGTGGTAAAAGAGGAGAAAGTGGATGTGTCATGTTGCCAAAAATAGAAAAAGCAACGAAGTGTGTAGATTAAAAAGAAACAGACCAAAAAGGAAATTAGATTAAAAAGAAACGGAGAGAGTAATTATTTTATAGCATTATTCCTCAAGCTAAGCCGACCTTATGGAATGACACAAGTCGGGCCCTATGGAATGACACTAGTCGACACTTTTTCAACCGGGTTATGGATGCACTATTTATAGACAACTAGGTTAATACAAAACTCCTTCCATTAACACCCATGATATCCATGAACTAGACATTTACACCCATGTTCTCCATTAATACACATGTTCCTTAACTTGAGGAACAAGATAAAACTAATTAACAACCCAATAACCGAACGTGGAATTATGTTGATTATGGAGAAAAGAAAACATGTGATTAATTTAATTAATTAATAAATTAAAGACTCTTAACTAAAGAAGACTCATACTATAAGTCCTAAATTAACTCTAGAAGATAATTACCAAAAGATATTTTATTAAAAGATATTTTATATAAAATCGTAAAAGATAATTAATTAAAGCAACATTATTTTAAATAAAAATATCAATTAAACTAATTCCTAAAAACACTCTATCTACCTTGTATTTTATTTAAAAAAATTATTAACTAATTGACCACTAACTCTTTAAAACATGTCACGTTATATTTAGTTATTACACCAGATTCACTTTTCATTGTTCCTATCTTTCGTTGTTCCAAAGTGACCAGTTCCTTAGCTTAGGAACACCCCGACGTTGGAAACAACCAAAGAAAGATTTGTTAAACTAACCAAATGAATCACTGCATGGTTGATAATAGTTTTTTCGCATCGTTAAACAAAATCCCGAAATCAAACAACCTAACTAACCACTCACCCAAGTATAATGGCAAGTAAAGGTCATTCTTCCACAAGAAATAAGGGTAATCACCGAAATTGTTAAGTATAATACGATTTTTTCACCGATACCTTTGACAAAAAAATGTATTCACCAAATACCCAAACTTTTTTCGAATTCACCATATACACGTTACTTTTAAAAAATTACATCGTAATGCCCTTAATGACTATTGGTGGTTAACTCCGTTAGTCATTAACCCTAAAAACCCTAAGTAACTCTTATTAATCCTAAAAACCCTAACTAAACCCTATTAACCCTAAAACCCCAAAGTAACCCTAACTCCCTCTCCCTACCCAACTCCCCCAACCCCAGCCCCACCACCCGACCTCACCACCACCACCTATCCCCACCCCCACCCTCACCCCTAGCACCACCCGACCACCCACCGCACACCCTCCCCTCCCCGCAGCCCCCCACGCAACCCCCCGATCTCCCCGCAGCCCCCCTCCCTCGATCTCCCCGATCTCCCCCCTCCCCACCATCCCCACCCGCAACCACCCATCCCTTCAAATCCCCCACAACCGTACCTCCTCCCCTCGCATCCCTTTCCCTTTTCCCGAAATCCTCAAAGACACACAACACCACCGCCGCCGACGAGTAAGGATTTGGTGTTGACGAGTGCACCGACGAAAGTGAGGGAGGATTTGGTGGTTGGAAGCTGGTGTTGAACGCGAGGGAGGGGAGGCGGGATGGAGGTCGAGGGGAGGGGGAGGTGCGAGGAGGCCGAGAGGAGGGTGGCCTTCGGGGGGCAGCCGGGAGGGGGGAGGGGGTGGGTGGGGTGGGTTGGGTGGGGGCGAAAGTGGGGGGAGTCAAGTTAGGGTTACTTAGGGTTTTTAGGGTTACTAGGGGTTTTTTGAGTTATTAAGGTTAACTTAGGATTTTTAGGAGTTAATTAGGTTTTTAGGGTTATTAATGATAATGACTAACGGAGTTAGCCGCTTAGTCATTAAGGGTATTTTGTGTCATTTTTTAAAAGTCAGTGGTATCTCGGTGAATTTTGAAAATAGTTGGGGAATCCCGGTGAATAATTTTTTTGTCGTGGGTATTTGGTGAAAAACAAATTACTACCTCCGTCCTTAATAGTCTCGAACACTTTCCTTTTATGTTTGTCCCAAATTAGTTTGAACATTTCCATTTTTGGCATGGTCCCGCAATTAATATATTATTTTCTTTGGCTCACACTCTACCCTTTATCAATTAAAAGTTACCCAACTGTCTCTCTCCTCTAATAAAAAATACCCCCACCAACTCTTATCACATCCATTTGATAACCACACCACAACTTATCACCTAAAACTACGTGTCCCAACAAGTGTTCAGATCTTTCTGGGACGGAGGGAGTATAATAAGATAGGCTAAGACATAGTTAAGAGATTTGTCTATTATCAATAAAAACTATTAAATAAAAGGAACTAGGGTAGGGGAATTCACCAATTATTTCAATTATGAAAACAGTTAAGCAAATAAGGGGAGTAGTCTAAAGAGAATGAATCAAAGCTCAAGAGGGTTACTCAAATTGGAGATTATGTCATATTTTCATGCAACAAACCCCCAACTAAAGAGCATGAATAACAAGGTGACTAAATATATCCCTTAACTAAAACCCCAATTTCCATGCATGTTTAGTTAAATGAACAAATAGGGAGTTAACTCTTCAATTTCATCTTTCAATCCTTCATTGAAATGACTAATAATTAAGTTTCCATGGAGGCCAACCAAAAAAACGAACAATAAAGCTCCCATTGTTCATTTAATTTCATTTTCCAAAATAACCACAAAAATGACCCAAAGGCTCATGATATCATTAATGGCTTCATCCCCTCCCAAGCAAAATAACTACTCACAAGTCATACCAAATTTTAAATGAAATAAACAACAACAACTAAAAACATGAAATCAAATACTAATCTAGGATGGACAAGTAAATAAAGTGAAAATGACATGAAAAAAAAATTAAATAAAGCAACAAAATATGAGAGAGAGTAAGACATTCTCATTAAAGTTGCAAGAAACCTCCAAAGCTCCAAATATTCAAGTTTCGTTTTTAGATTCTTCAAATTCTAAGATTTTCAACAAGTTTCTCTCACTTCTCTCTCAGAAGATGAGAGTTTTTCTCTATAAACCCTAAATAAAACCCTCTAACTAAGCTTATGGATTCCTCCTCTTTCAAAAGCTAAGGTCCGTGTCTTTTAAAGGATTAAACATTACATCACTAAACGGGTCGAAAAACAAGGATTTCTGCAGAGGCAAAGCAGAGTGGGCGCTCCATATAGTTTGGAACGGACTCTTCATACAATTTCGCGCAAGCATAAGGTTTCCGGCTTGTGGAGCGGGTGTTTCAAATAGTACGTAGCGGGCGCTCCGTTCCGGCATACACGCCCGACTTCAAAGAGCCATATCTCTTTTATTTTTCATCGAAATCGGGATTGTGACCACTTGTTGGAAAGCTATCGAGCTAAAATTTCATATACAACTTAAATCACTGAAAAATATTGTGTGTGCTAATAGTTATGATCGTTTTAATATGACCCTTGTGCACAAATCCTTCCAAAAGCTCTTATTTTGCCAAAATTGATCCACGCTATGCTTGGTGTGGTATGGAGACCTCTAAGGTTGATCCTACAACATCAAACACAAATAAGTATTACCAAACCCTATATAAATTGCCAACATAACTAATATTATTCACAAACAAGCTACAAATAGCCCAATTATTCTAAATTACGCAAAATAAGCTAGAAAATGATAAATAAAGAGGAAAAATGACTCTAAACATGAGGAAAATAAAGTATTTGAGCGACACAAATATCACACATCAAAATCCCCCAAGCTTATCCTTTGCTCGTCCTCGAGAAAATGAAACAAAATAATGAAGAACTACCCTAAAAAGCTAGAATTCCTAACTCACTGTCGTAGGATTCACGGTTGCACTTAGCATGTGCAAGAAGCCCTTTAAACCCTTAGATCGCTCTAGTGGACGAGTTTGCTCTCGTAAGGGTTTCCCAAGAGTCTTAACCCACAACTCTCGTCAAGCACAAATATAGATAATAAGTCCAAAGTCATCTCTTCAACCATGGTTCACAAAGTAATGGACGATATAAGCAAACTTTCAAAGCATAACCATTATTAATATGTATCCATGACTTAGCAATATAGGGGATAGGCTAATCTAAGGTGCAAATTTAACACTATCAAAAGCTTCAAACATCAATTAGAGTCTACTAAGGCATTCAAAAGTCAAAAATCGTTCCCAAATGGATGAAGAAGGTCCTAATATTGATCCTAATTACCTATAGTGCACATAAACTCCCCAAAACTTGGCTTTTGCTAAGAGAAAATCATGATTGTAGAATTATAACAATTGAGCAATGGATCTAGAATCTCAATGTTTAAGCCATAATGACATTCATTATTACTAGGGAAACTCTACTTATTAAAATTTTGAGCTCCCACTCAACCATTTCGAGTAACTCACTTTCTCAAGGACATGACTATTTTTTGAACTTTTTTTTTTAATGGACTTTAATAGGCTTATTATGCCTTGTGGGCTCATTGGCTCCACTTATTGGACTCAAGACATGAAACACTTCTTTTTTTTAACAATCATTATAACTTTTAGCATAGCTTATCCGGAGGTAAAATCTCGTGCACCAAAGAAGATTTTAAAATTAAACTAGGGTCACTACAACTTCCAAAAGAGAAATAATTCGACTCTTTTCAACACAAAGTTTGAGAACATTTAGAATTATAGAATGTCTTTTCAAGTAGAAAATCATGCAACAAAGATTAATCGATCCCTAATTGCCCAAAATTACACATACAAACATCAATGGAAACACCTATACTCATCTACCCAAATGACCAAAGCAAAGGAATCCACATAAATCGCCATTAAGAATCTTCCTTTGGACACAAAATGCTTTGTAATTCTCTTTATTCCTCAATTTTTTTTGGATTTTCAATTTTTTTTTTTTTGGGAAAAAGAATTAAATTAAAGGAAAATATGTTTAGATTTTGAAATTATGTGAAGTAAAGAAATAAAGTATATACAACTCCCCCAAGCTAGCGAATAGCTACTCCCCCAAACTAGAATAAAGCATTGTCCTAAATGCTTGAACAAGACGATCAAAGGGGGGGGAGAAACATCCAATCCAACAAGCACATGTTCCACAATCATAAAGCATTAGAAAAAGAGAAAAGAAAGGATGCTACCGGATAGTAGGTGAGTGTAAATACCCGTAAATGACCCAATTTCTCCATTTCTAGTCAACTTCCTCAAAACCATGATTTGTTTTCCGTGTACTATTGAGAATGAGTGTGATTCCAATTATGTACCTAAACCCAAAATCAGAGATAGGAAAGAAAGTTAAGTAAAATAAAAGAAAGAAAATGAAAGCAATAAATCACGGGTTACTTCCTGAGATAGGCTTATTTTAGGTCTTAAGCTTGACCTTTCTAGCTAGTAAATAGCAATTCAAAGATCGCAAAAGTTTGTCAAATGCACTAGCACATATTTCCATTATTATTAAGTATGCAATGACAAAATGCAAAGTTTGCATAAAGCGCAATACAACTCTATGCCAATGAGGAGAGGGATGCCAAAAAGAAAAAAGACCAAAAGGAAAAACAAAGAAATAAGAAAAAGAATAATCAAAATAGGAAGAAAAAGAATAATGAAATGGCAAAGTCTCCTCAACAAACTCCTTTTGGGTGGCAATCTCACTATTTTCCTCAAAATTAACCAAATGGGGCACTTGAATATGAAAGGAGGAAGAAGGTTCATCTAATGGAGGAGAATTGAGAAGTGAGAATGGATATGAGATGGGAGTGGAGGGAATAAGGTCAATCCTTCTTAGAAATGGAATATAAGGGGAAGGGATAGGAACAAAGGCTTCACTAACCACTTCACCAACATCACAAGACTTAAGAGGGAAGACTTATTCCATGAATGGGTTCTCCTCAAGAACATCTCCATTATTCATTAAAACTTTAAAATCATCCTCAAGCTCTGTATATGCTACTCTTTAAAAATTGATTTTCATTTTCAACATATCTTGAATCACCATCATTAAACTCGAGAATATCATCATTGCAACCTGATTCTTCCATAAGCAATTTCAAACCAATTTTCAATTGCACAAGGGGATCTTCAATAGGTGGGGGAGCATTTTGATAATCAAATTGGGGAAGGGATTCATAATCAAGCATATGAGATTCATCATTAGAGGCATAAGGTTGATCATGGGAATTCATGCAAGGGTTTGATAACAATTCATAAGATGGATGAACATCGTTAACATTAGAATATGCATCATCCAAATAAGGGTAAGATGGGGAAGAAATACAAGTCTCGGGTTCATTACTAGAGAAATTTTCAAGATTTTTGTTAGTATGAATTGACATTTCCCATTCATATGTATCTCTAGCCAACCACTCAAATAAACTCCAAGCCTCATCCAAAGATTGAGCATAGAAATCACCATTAGACATAGACTCTACCACCCTTCTAGTTTCTTCATTTAGACCCTCAAACATCATATCACAAATTTCCCATTTTTCAAAGTTATATTCACAACCAAGAGAATCTCCAAGCCTCCAATAGTATCTCCAAAATGCTTCATGTTCATATTGGGGAAGGGAAAAGATTGTAATTTTTTACTTTTTTTTTTTTTTTGAATAAAGAAAAGAAAAGAAAAAGAAATCAAAGAGAATAAAGAAATATTCACAAAAGGCCTAGACTCATCTAATCAACACAAATCAATGTTAGGTGAAGTCCCTTATTAGACGCCATTTTGATAATAGGTTTTTCGCGTCGTTAAACAAAATCCCTAAATCAAACAACCTAACTAACCACTAATCTAAGTATAATGCCAAGTAAGGGTCATTCTCCCACAAGGACGAAGGGTAATAACCGAAAATGTTAATTGTAATAAGCTAGGCTAAGACATAGTTAAGAGATTTGTCAATTATTAACTAAAAACTATTATATAAAAGGAACGACTTTTTCACCAAATGCCCCTTAGCTTTCGCTTTATTCACGAGATACCCTCGCACTTTTGAAAATACACGGGGTACCCCTCGCTTCACGATAATACATCCGCATGCCCTTAGTGACTAACATCGGTTAACGTCGTTAGTTTTAACCCTTATTAGACCCTAATTAACCTAACTAACCTAACTAAACCCTAACATCTAACCCTACCCTAACCTCTAATCTCAAACCCTAACCCTAACCTCACCACCACCCAACCACCACCCCCTCCCCCACCCCACCCCCTACGCCCCCCCACAAGCCAGCCCCCTCTTCCCCACCCACCCTCCGCAGCCCCCACCTCCCCATCCCATCCCTACAGCCCCCCTCCCCTCCCCCACCCCGCCGATTCTCGCAACGCCCCCTCATCCCACCACCTTTTAATTTTACGCAAAAAGCTGTTGGGGCCAGGTTAATTGGTTGTCGATGACGAGCGAGCGAGTTGATGACTCGGGCGAGTCGCCCCATAGGTAGATCGGGATAGAGAGATGCCGGGGTGGGGGGAGGGTTGCTGCGCCGCGGGGGTCGGGGAGGGGGCCAGGGGGGCGAGGGAGCCGTTGGAGGATTAGGGGGGGGTGGGGGGGGGGAGCCGCAGGGGTGGTGGGAGGGTGAGGGAGGGGGTGGGAGGAGGGTGGGTTAGAGTTAGGGTTAGGGATAGGGTTAGGGGGTTAAGGTTAGAGGTAAGGGTTAGGATTAAGGTTAAAATTAGGGTTAATTAGGGTTTAAAACACAAAAGTAGGGTTAATGATTAACGGCTGTTAACGCCATTAGTTATTAAGACACATTTGGGTGAATTATCATGAAAGTAAGGGGTACCCCGTGTATGTTCAAAAGTGCGAGGGTACCTCGTGAATAAACCAAAAACTCGGGGGTATTTGGTTAAAAAAAACCGTAAAAGGAACTATTGTAGGGGAATTCACCAATTACTTCAATTTTGAAAACAATTAGGCAAATAAGGGGGTAGTCTAAAGACAATGAGTCAAAGGGGTCATCTAACAAATCCCTAATTACTCTTTCAAACTAAAAAGGGTTACTTAAATTGGAGATTATGTCCTATTTTCATGCAACCAATCCCCAACTCAAGAGCATGAATAACAAGATGACTAAATATATCCCTTAACTAAAACTTCTATTTTCATGCAAGTTTAGTTAAGTGAACAAATATGGAGTCAACTCTTCAATTCCATCTTTCAATCCTTCATTGAAGTGATTAATAATTAAGTTTCCATGGAGGCCAACCAAAAAAAACCAACAATAAAGCTCCGATTGTTCATTTAATTTCATTTTCCGAAATAACCCCAAAATATGACCCAAAGGCTCATGAAATCATTAATGGCTTCATCCCCTCCCAAGCAAAATAACTACTCACAAGTCATAACAAATTTAAAATGAAATAAACAACAACTAAAAACATGAAATCAAACACTGATCTAGGATGGACAAGTAAATAGAGTGAAAATGACTTGAAAATAAGTAAATAAAGCAACAAGATATGAGAGAGAGTAGGAAATTCTTATTAAAGTTGCAAGAAGCCTCCAAATCTTCAAGTTTCCTTCTTAGATTCTTCAAATTCTAAGCTTTTCAGGAAGTTTCTCTCACTTCATTCTCTAGAAGATGAGAGTTTCGCTCTCTAAAAACCCTAAGTAAAACCTCTAACTAAGCTTATTGAGGCTAGCCCTCCTTCCTTCCCTTTCAAAAGTTACGGTCCGTGTCTTTTAAATGATTAAAGATTACATCCTTAAACATATTGAAAAAAAGGAATTTCTGGAAAGGAAAAGCGGAGCAGGCGCTCCATATAATTTGGAGCGGGATCTCCATACAATTTCACGCAGGTATAAGGTTTCTGGGATTGTGGAGCGGGCTCTCCAAATAATACGAAGCGGGAGCTCCAAATAATACGGAGCAGGCGCTCCGTTCTGGCAGACGCGCCTGACTTCAAAGAGCCATATCTCTTTCCTTTTTCATGGGAATTGGGATTATGACCACTGTTGGAAAGCTATCGAGCCAACTTTCATATCCAACTTGAATCACTAAAAAATATTATGTGTGCTGAGAGTTATGACCGTTTTAATATGACCCTTGTGCCCAAATCCTTCCAGCTTGGAGTGTGGTATGGAGACCTCTAAGGTTGATCCTACAACATCAAACACAATTAAGTATTACCAAACCTTATATAAATAGCCAACATAACTAATATTCACAAATAAGCTACAAATAACTCAATTATTCTAAATTACGCAAAAAAAGCTAGAAAATGATAAATAAAGAAGAAAAATGACTCTAAACATAAGGAAAATAAGGTATTTGAGTGATACAAATATCACTCATCCATGGTTAACGTGATATTTGACTCAATCTAATTAATTTGAGACTCCTAACAACTTTAGAATATTATTCCTAAACTAGTTCTAAAATATTAAAATATATTATTCTTAATTTAAATAATATCTTTTAGATATATATTCCTTATTTATCTCAACCGTTTGCCCACTTATCTTTTGACTCTAAGTTCCACGAGTTCCTTTTGACCTTGTTCCATTACCTTTCACGTTTCCACATACTTACATGCATCCTAGAAAATAAGCTCATATTTTCTATCTTCATGCTCCATGCTGCACCAACTCAAGAACCGCATACTGATAGCTCCACCTCTGAAACGTCGATGTGCTAGTTCCTTTAAGGAACTTCGTACTCATAGTTCCCGGCCAGAACTTCTTGTTTCAACTATGAAACTTCATCTTGCTACTCCCACTCAGAACCGCACCGGAACTTCATATTCGATGTTCCAATAAGGATATACCTAGTAGAGGTGATCAAGATGAGCCCGGCCAGCCGGGCCCTCCCCGGGCCGAAAATGGCCTGGTTTTGGGCACGATTTTTCGGCCCGCATTTGGGACCCGGCCCGGCCCGGCCCCATTTTTTGGGCAAAAAATCCAGGCCACAGGCAACCTAGATTTGGAAAAATAGGCTAAATTTCGGCCATGCCCGAAATACCGTGCCTTCGCTCGCCCGGCCAGCGGTTTTGGCCCGAAACGGGCTACTTTTTTGGCCAAAGCCCGGTCCTACCCATGATCACCTCTAATATCTAGGAACCGCTCTATTTGTGTTCCTTCTAGGAACTTTGTTCGTGCTTTCTTCTATATCATTTTTCCCGAACTCTTCATGCTTTGTTCCATCTTAGGAACTTACATAAAGTCTAGCAAAGACATCTCGTAATCGACTTCTTCTCTCTTTGGATTTCTTCCTCATGAACTTCACTTGCTGGAATTCTTTCATGATGCGATATATTCAACCTTCCATGACTTGTTTTTTGTTAATGTAATATGCACATCTCAAACACACATGTTAGTTAGGTAATCTTCATTTGCTTACAATCATCAAAACACTACATGAGTCAACCGTTCACTTAAGGATTACAAAGGTTCTCTTTCGCCTAGGATTTGAAAGTAATAGAGAAGTTGACGAGGATTGCCATCTTCAAGTAAGAATTCTATTGCTTTAGGGTAAGTTGTAAGGATATGATCCATATCTTCCCTAAAATTTGGGCACAAAAAACAGGTTCCCGAATAGTGAGACATGATTTTGATTTACATGGCATTCTTTCCTACCAAATTTGCCAAAGAAAGAATTTCATTTTTAGGAATCCCTAGATCTTCCATATCCAATCCCACTTTTTCAGACTGTTAAAGTTGTAATTTAGGGTCCGTTCGTTATCGTTTTTTGTTTTTAGTTTTCAGCTTTTTTTGAAAACTAAAAACCAAAAACAGGAAACTAGAAATAGTGGTTTTCACTTTCTAGTCCAGTTTTCAAAATCATCATGTTCCCAATAAATTTGACTAATTTTTTATTCATTATAGGACATATATCATATGACTTTGAAAATCAAAAAACCAAAAAACAAAAAACCACAGTAATACCGAACGGGCCCTTAGGTTTAAGGTTGCCTTTTTCGAATCAAAATTCAGCGCATTAACCTAAGAAGAGAAAATCTTATCATTTTTATCATAGAATTTAGTTGCGAGGATTCTCATTTCAAGGATCCATGGCAAGTCAAAGGAAGAGACATCATTTACGGATTGAGTCCTTAGTCTTGCCACACTGGTTTTTATTTGTATCATCTTTGCTGAGAGGTTGAATAAGGCTCCTAAGATTATCTTCCCCAAGCCATTTATCACTAGTGGGAAAAACACTAAATGACACAAAAAAACTGATCCGGTTGGGTCCTAAACAGGATTTTTTAAGCTTAACGGATCTGGTGAGCCAAAATAACCAGATCAATTAATAATTTAGGGCAGCGCGTCATAATCCTCAATCCTCTCTTCACTTAACTCCTCCCGTGGGCCAAAATCATCGGATCAGTTGGTGAATTGGGCTTTTAAATTGACAAGCCGGCTTCACGAACCCATAACTCCCCGTACTTCTCCTCACTTCCCTCCATTCCCACATTAAGCTCTTTACTCTAAACCATAATATCTCTCCTACCTCTCTTTTCACCCTCCTCTCTCCCACTTCGCCACCTTCACAAATCCACCCTCATTTCCCCCACTTCGCCACCTCCACAGATCTACCCTCCTCTCTCATTATCCGTCTCCCCTAAACCACCCCTTTGTTAAACCCTAAACTACCGCAATAAATTCGCGAACCTATAAACCGCCACCACCGCTGTAACACCCCGTAATTTTCACCCTTTATTTTTGGTGTTTGTTTACATTAAAATGATATTTTTCGTAAAAATAAATAATTTATTATTTAGATTATTTTGGAACGTGTTGTGAAAATGTGTATATATATTTATATGTTGTGATATATTTATATATATATTTATTTTAAGTTGTTAGTTATTTATTTTAAAGGTTATATTAATTTCGTTATTTGTCTAAGCGTTTAGGATGTTGTTTTGTCGCGTAGCGTTTTTTTAACGTTGTTGGACCGACTTGGGTGATGAAATGTTGCATCGCATGTGACGTGCTAATGTGTTTATTATATTTATAATTATAATATAATTTATTAGAGTTATTTTCATTATTAAGTATTTTTAAATTTTAGGCGCGATTTAGGAATTTATCGATTTATCGCGTGACGGACTTTTGATGCATGGACCTTTGATGACTTGGGCCGAAATCATCTTGGTGTACTTGGGCTTGGACAGCCGGCTACGGGGAGGGAGAAGGAAGAAGTTTCTCCTCTTTTATTTCATTTCTTTTAATTGGTGACTCTTGGTAGATTGTAACCCCCATAACCCCCCTTAATCATTCTCCTAAACCCTTCATTTTTCCTTGCCATAAAATTCTGATTTTTATTAAAAATAGGTTCAGCATCATTTGCATTTAACCCTCACCGTTTTTATTAAAAAGGGAGAGGAAAAGAATAGAAAGTTTCAACCCGGTTTTTCCCGTCACACCTTCACGAAAATAACCGTAGCCGGAGATCTAACCGTTGGATCGTCTTCAAATTTGGACAGAACGTTTATAACATCTTGTTCTACACTCTGACCGGAGAGATTTAGAATCTAAGCTTTTGATGACCAGGAATCATGGTCGGAATAGAGCAGTGTGAAATGAGATTTTTCAACGTTCAAGAAAAAAATGCCTAGTGACTGGTTGCTTCAATTCTCGTTCGTTGTGCCTTGGGGTTAGAAGAGGAATTGGATGGTATGCGTAGCTCTTAACTATCTCTTTAGACTCAGCTCTCCTCCCGACGTTCCAGGTAACTAGTAATTATCTTAGAACCATAGTGATTAGGGTATTATTCGGTATTAGATTATTACGCTAGGAATTATTTAAAATACTTTTTGAGTGAAATTATTGACAAAATTTGACATGAATATACTTGATGCATGCTGTGTGAGTACTGTAAAAAGAAAAATAATTTTCGTATGATTTTGGTATTTATTTGATTTAATTGGTGTTTTGTGCGCTTTTGGCTAAATTGCATAATAATTATTAAACGAATTTTAAAATTTCTGAAATTATTTTTCTTAGATCATGTTACATGCATAATATGGATTCCATGCCTTAGAATAATTTTTTCCTACTGTGTACTTGTTTATTTAATTGATATATCTGTTTTTGCAATTTCGTTTCTGTCAGTATATAAATCATGGAAATTATTTCTAGAGGCCGAATTCATTTCTTTGGATATTATGTATGTACGTGAGCTTATTTATGTTGTGTAAATTGTTGGTAATTTTTGGGCGTTTATTTATATTTTTAGTTATTTTATTGGCTTTATTGAGTAATCTGTATATTAACTTTTAAAATTACTTTTAGAGTCCGAAAATTATAAATAAAAATTGTACCATGTCAGTAGAGACATTAGGGTCATATGATAATTGGTGTTTTGTGTGATTTTACTGCTCGAACTTATTAGTTTAATAATTATTATTGGGTTTTCGTTGTGAAATTGAGGATACTCTTTTAAATTATTTGAGAGCTTTTTAATCAGAAATAATTTGTAATTTATTATGTTCTTGGTTGCTGATGTTTAGTAGGATGCAGTATGTATTATTGGGTATCCTTATGTTCATGTTTGATTTATGAAAGAAAATGATTAGTTGTTACTACTCTTTTAATGAATAAGTTTTAGAGTTTTGGTGATGCATTTTTGATTGAATTGTTGGTGCTGTAAAAACTAGTTTAATATCATTGTTGATGTTTAGAAATGTTCAAGTGTTTATTGTGAGAGACATTTGTTGAAAGCTTGTAAGTTATTAATTTTGAGGAATTATGAAGAGTTGTTTTTGATGAATTATGGGTATAAGGCCGGGTGGCATCCCTTTTTGATGAATATTTTTAAGATGAATGATACTTTGATGATATGCATGATTTTATTTTGAGATAAGAATATCCGGTGGGATAGATGTAGTCCCTGGTGAAGAACATGCCAACCACCTGGTTTGCGAACTAGGGGTACACCCGGGTTAATTGTTGTCGTCCGAGAGGTCGTGGAGTTCTCGCGTGTTCTACCCTGCATCGGGAGTTTGGCCATTCTTAGACACAGGTAGTGGGGAACGTAAGCCCATAGACTGACCTGGAGATTGCGATCTGACAAACCTTAGGAAGTGAATTGCGATTCACTGGCGTTCGGTTTCTGACTCAATAACTTGTTGTATTCTTGATTTTTTATTATTTATGTATTCTATTCACTCACTATATCTTGTTTATTTATTATTGATGATCACTTGTATTACCTATGAGCTTTATGGTTTTTAGATGCATGTTATTGTTATAAAGATTGTATGATTTCCTTTCTTATTAATCTATCTCTGAATCGTACTTTGATTGCTTTTGTTCTGGGAGAACTGCTAGTTACTCCCCATTGATTGTGGATATTTTTTGTATATTTTGCAGGTTTTGTTGATGGGGATTTTCTTTGATTTTGGGCTCGGGTTGAGATGCGAGAAATAATCTATTAGGGGTTTTAGTTCTAGACTTCTCTTTAGTTTGAGATAGTTTTCTCATTTCGATTTTAATCTAAGTAATTAATTTACTTATAGTATTTACTTATGTTTGTTTTTATCACTTAGTTATTTAAACACTATTCTTGTAGTAGTGACATTCCCAGAAGACGATGTTTCCGCCATCGTCCTATTAAATATATTATTATTTCTTTCTTTTCCGCCTTTGAAATTCTGGGATGTTACAACCGCCTACTTAGATTCGCTTCATCATTTGCAATCGATTTTCGCTCGTCATTCGCCCTCGATTCTCCTCTCTCATTTTTTAATGTTCGTCGCCGCCGTCAACTACTGGTCTCAGTGCTCATCGCTTGCCTCTCTTCTCTCCTTTCTCAGTGTTTGAGATTTTTCGTTTTTAATTCCTGATTTGTGGGTTAATTTTTTTGTTTTTGTAATTTCGTTTGTAATTCCAGATCTATGGTCAATTTTATATCGTTACCTTTTTTTGTAAGTCTACTCACAATTTTATTTCATTATCAATTTTATTTCTTTATTTTGTTTGTAATTGTACTCACAATTTTATTTCGTCTGTAATTTTTTAATTGTGTATATTTTTGTATGTTGATAATTGTTTTCATTTTCATTTGTAATTCCATATGTAGGGTTGTAGACACATAATCGTGTCTCCCCATTTAAGGATCCGACGACAAAACATACCGCGTCATTAGTTGGCGCGACCCAGCGGAAGAGCAATCTAAAGAACCAATCCAAAATGTGTTTTGAAATGATATTCTAAAGCCCAATTAATTGTTCATGAGGATTAATTGTATTTTAAGCCCATAAATGTTTTAAGTTCATTTTAAAAGCCCAATAAAATATTTATTATTTTAAATTTTTAATAGATATTTTTCATAAATATTTTATTATCTTTGATAAGAAAATCAGATTTTTAATCCGTAAAATTCAATCCCCGGAATTATAGGGATAGAAAAGGTATCTTCGAAACACGCGCAAAGGAATATGCTCAAATATTCCCGAATATGCGTCGACGCGGGGCGGCTCAAGCACGCCATGTGCGTCCAGCACATTGGCCATATCGCGTCGGGCGTGCCAATGAGCGCTCGACACGTAGATTTTGTGACTCACACAGAGTCCCGCGTCGACGCAAATCTTGTGTGAGACGCAACTCTCTTTTCTATCTTATCAAAACACGTTTACACGTGCTTAAACCTGATTGGGTTGGGCTGCGTCGAGCCTTTGCCTGACGCGTGGCGTGCGCCTTGCCATGTAGGGATTGCGCCTGGCGCAAATCTTGCATGGAGCGCACGTCTCCTTTTTCCTATAAATATCCGCAATTTCCAGAATTACGGAGGGCTTTTGGATATTATTTTTTCACGCGCACAAACTTCTCTCGAATACTCCAAAACATACTTCGAATACTCAAACACTCAAATACTTTCAATACTTTCAATCAATTCTTCCTCACTGCGTTCTTGGTTCCACGATTGCTCCAGCTAAAGATCATTGCGCTCCTCAATCTAAGCCGCATAGGTATAATCCTGAGGATCCTTGAATCAATTAATTTTATATTACAGTTACTAATCATTTGTTTCATGATGTAGATCTTTGGTATAAAATCGTTCTACTGTATATTCTAATCCCTTTCTTTCTTTTTATTTATTTTTCATTATTATAATACTCGCCTGATCATTATATGCATGCTATTATGCTTGTCCTGATTTATTGATTTTATCACCCACATGTTATTTTTGTTAATCAAATACCTAAAGAACTATTCTAATATTAATCGAATTAATTTGGACAACTTGCAAGGTTCCCTGTAATACTGATTGCATAATAACTTGTTACTAAATAATTATTCTTTTTACTCCCTCTGTCACAGAATACTCTTTACACTTTCCTTTTTCATCTGTCCCAGAATACTCTTTACACTTCTATTTTTGGATATGACCCACTATTATTTTAATGCTTCTACCTTTAAGCATTGGCCCACACACTCTCTCCTCCAAATAAAATAATACCACTCCTACTCCACACCAACTCTAACCATAGCCCACACTCTCTCTCCTTAAAATAAAATAATACTACTTTTGCTAACTACTAACTCGTATCACATCTACTTTTCAATAAAATAACAATTGATAACCAAACAACAACTTATCATCTAAAACTACGTGCATTGATAAGTGTCAAGAGTATTCTGGGACGGAGGGAGTATGTGTTTCCTGAACCAATCTAGATTAATTATTTTTAGGGTGTATTAAAACGTTATTTGATTATTCTTTTGCATAAAATCTGCAATGAATCGATATTTAGTAAAGGCCAACTTTGGGTGAATGTGGTTCATTATGACTATATTCGTACCCTCGCCCCCGAACTCAATCTTTGGTTCATTTTGACCATCTATGGAGTCATGACGTGGAAATCTACATTGTATAATTTGTCCCTATGGTTTTCCCATATCCAATTAGGTTTATGATTCTCTTTAAAAAGAATTGTTGGCGAATTCTTTCAATACAAAATAATTTTCAATAAAACCTTAACAAGGGGGGTAGTCAAATCTAATACGCGCTCACACCGCGTAGGCGAAATAAAAATACTCCTACAATTTGGCGACATCATTAGGGAGGATTTAAAAAAAATAAATTAAATGAGTGGGTGAAACTTCAAAATACGATTCATTCTTATTTTTATGCCTTAGAATAATATACAATTTTGATTATACATGGCTACTGTTCAGCCACCATAAGGACAATCTACCTTGCCTCATGAGCACATGTTCTATGTGTGAGGTCACCCCCGGGGGGTTTGCGCTTTGTCCTTCCAAAAAGCTTCCTGAGCGATAGTGTTGGATCTTAGTCATAAGCAAACTTACCTAACCATGGCATTGTTCTCTTGTTCCTAACTTGAGACTCGGAGTGCGTCTTACACGTGGCCACCTCTTTAAGCGGGGGTACGAATCGTGGGATCAATCTCTTAGTCTTAGACACTTTTCGATTGAACCTAAACCCGACCAATAGTTTCAAACATAGAGCTGGACTTTAGATTGGAACTTTTGCATCTATGTTATATGACATTTGCCTCGTGATTGCAATTTTTGCCTACTATTATTTTGTTAAATTGTCATTATTATGCGTCGTTCCTAAAGTCGCGTCTAAGAAACAACAAATAATTCTTCAATCGGCCAATACGTCGCCCAAAATCCCCGAAAAATGTGCCGGGAGTAGGTTGCCAAGCGCATAAAGTTGCGCCGGGCGCACCACTTCCGCGCCGACGCACGGCGTGCGCCGCGCGCAAAGAATGTTGCGCGGCACGCAGCCCGTACATCACACGCTTTTCGTCATACTCGTTGTAATGGTCGATCCTATATTCAGTCCTATGTTTGTCTGTCTTATTCGCATAGTACATGGTCATTCTAGGGGTCTCACCTAATCAAACATTCAAAAATCAGTCTTTTCATGCAAGGTCAAGTCTATCCTAAAAAAGTGCATCTAAAATGGTCATTGTAGAGTTAGAGTTGTCATACATGTCTACCTCTTCCTACTTTCTCCTCGCTGTTCAACTAATCTTCCCTATCGATCATACCTTACCATATTCAATCAATTTCAAAAAAACTTGCATTTTTCAAAATCAATCCTACACCCTCTTCTATTCTACTCTTTTTCAAAAGCATTTACTAATCATCATCATACACGACATTTGCAAAAACATTTTTCAAAATTAATCCATCATCTTTTCCTAATAAAAGATTAAAATAAGGGGTTCCTTTCAAAAATTAATTTCAATAAATTCTAAGCCCATTCCAAGCACCTTCAATCCAATCCAATCCAATTAAAATCCAATTCACTTGCATTCATTTTAGGCCCATATGCATTAGATTCCATCTTGCATTTGTTCTAGGCCCATATGCATTAGAGTCCATTTTGCATTCATATAGGGTCCATCTAATTCGAGTCCATGCATTCATATTAGACCCGCTAGCATTAGAGTCCATCTTGGGCCTATATAAGTCTAGATCCTGTCAAAATCCAGGCCCATTTGCATCTTTATGTGAACCCTAGTCTATGTCAATCCCAGTCCAAGTCTAGTCCAACTCTATTCCAATCCAATGTCAAGTCCATGTGCATTTTCAAGTCTAACTTCAAACCAATATAAGACTAAGTCCAGAATTAGGTCCACATAAGGCCTAACTCATTTCAAAAGTCAATCCAGTCCAATTCCAAACCCGTGTAGGACGAAGTCCAAACCATTAAGCCTAGCGAAGCTAGCATCCCTGTAAGACCATAACGGCACCCCTTGACTTAGCTAAGCTAGTCATCCCTGTAAGACCCTAACGGGACCCTTTGACTTAGCTAAGCTAGTCACCCCTTAAGACCATAATGGTACCCCTTGATTTAGCTAAGCTAGTCATCCCTGTGAGACCATAACGGCACCCCTTTGACCTAGTGAAGCTAGTCATCTCTAAGATCATAAAGGCACCCTCCGAGTTTAGCGAAGCTACTCTTATCTTACATATATAGCAACACCAAATCATCAAGTCCGGCGAAGCCAATTCCTTCCTAAGCCTAGCGAAGCTAGCATAGACAATCCGTTTGAGCCTAGTCTATTTACCAAGTCTAGTCCAGTCTGCTTGCATAATCTAGTCCAGTCCAGTCAGTTGCATCTGCATTAGTTCGGCCCATGTCACCATCATAACCACAATCATACCCCTTTCTAATCATTTTCGGTTTCCATTTCGCCTTCCAATTTTCATCCCCATTTCCATTTTCATCTTCATTTCTCATCTCTCACTTCCATTTCCATCTCTCTATCCCTCATTTCCATTTCTCATTTTGAAAGCATCATTTCTAAAGTTTTACGAGGTCCATTCGATTTCTGTTTTGGACGGATCGTGAGATTATACCTTGGGAACTCCCGACAGAGAGGATACAAGGTCGACCTACTCCCAGACTCGTCAAGCGCATCCTCACCTTTTCAGACGAATCCTCCGACTCTTCTGAATCATCATCTGAAATGGGAGACGCTAATGAACAACTTAGTGCCATTATGGCTCAACTCAAACTGATAAACTCTCGTCTTGAGGAGTAAGACAAAGAGATTAAGGCACTAAGAGAGAAGCTCACTGAAGAAGACGAGCAAGGAGACACTCCACCACCGATCAAAACCAACACGTAACCGAGATGTGAAAAACTCGAGCAATTGATCCAGTCAATTCCCGCACTCGAGAGTCGCTCATGGCCATGACAATATTGATCCCGAACTAAGGGAAAAACTCCCTAAAAGGTAACATTGGGTGACCTCCCAAAATTCAAGGGGGTCGAAGACCCGATGATCACTTGAGAGCTTTCTCCATCTCTATGGCTCTCAAGGGCATCAAGAAGGACCCGTTTGCTTATGTCTTTCCTTTAACCTTGGATGCACATCCATCCAAGTGGTTCAGATAACTAAATAAAGCCAAGCTGAATGACTAGGACTACATCAGAGAAGAGTTCCATAAACAATACATCTACAATACTCAGCTTCCCATTGGCCTTCGTGAGCTGGAATTAACTAAGCAGAATTCCAACGAAGATTTTGTCACCTTCCTTAATAAATGGAGGGAAAAGGCTGCACAAATGACTAACAGACCATCCCAAGAGGATCAAGTCCAATTGGTGATCCGTAATCTGCAGCCCAAGTATGGGGATCATATTAAGCTCCAACCCATAGAGTATTTCACGAAGCTCTATAAGGTAGGCCAGCTAATTGAAGAAAAGGTACATGCTAACAAGAACAAGGGTTCTAACAACAACAACTCTTTCAAGAAGAGTAATAATAACCCTTCTACCTCTAAAAGCAGCGACATAAACGCCCTAACTATTGACAAAAGAGGTTATCAAGGACCTCAAAGGACATTCACTCCTTTAGGCATGTCTCTAGAAGAAGCCTTCACTAGGCTTCATGCAAAGAGAGCACTTCAGCCTCTTGGCCCTACTCCGGACCTTGCTCCTGAGAAGAGATCCAGTAGATGGAATCCTAATTCCTACTGCAAGTACCATCAAGGAAATGGGCATCTGACATCACAATGCTTGACTTTGAAGCATCATCTACATGATATGGTTGAAGACGGTAGCTTGCCAATTACGCCTGCAGCTAAAGTCAGCAATAGTGGCAACCTCTTGGGAAATGCCTAAATAATGCAGGGGGCTTAGTCATTTAGCATTGGTTTTCTAGGTTGAGTCGGAGAGTCCCTCCCCTAGCTCCTTTATTTCCTTTTCTGTCGAGTTTATGTCATTTAGGACTTTATTTCTAATAAGCCTTGTTTCATTCATTTTCAATTAATAAAATAATCGCATTTTCTTTTCATTTTCATTGGCCTTCTATCATTTTATTTATGCTTCTAATTCAATGATGAAACTCGAATCACCTAATGAACTTGACTAATAATAATAAAAGGAGATCTTAAATAAAAAATAAAGAGAAATAAAGAATGGACATCCTTTGGATAAGGAGTTATTCCCTCTTCCTCCATCATCTTCCATAAGCCATCATCTCCATGATCAGAAACCAAACAATCCCTTCAACATCAAAGCTCCACAAATATCCTGCAAACCTCCCAATGCCCATAACCATAAACTTGTGTGCAAGCTCTACTACATAAAAAGAAATTAATGCTAGGCAAAATTACAAAAAAGTGATGTCAGGCAAAATTACAAAAAAAAGTGAAAAAATTCAAAGTGCGAAAAAATGAAAAAAAAAGCAAAAAAGAAAATGCACAAAATCAAAAAGAAAAAAAAGAAAAAACCAAAGGCAAGGAATATAATAAGTCAAGCTAGGGGGCTTGCACACAAGTTCTACCCCTCATTCAAATCCTTCAATCCACCAAAACCATTAACCTTTAGTCCAAATCCATGACCCTTCATTTCCCAAACCAATTAAACCTTCATCAAATCTAAAGCCTTTAAACCTTTCAACTTTTCATCAACCCTAACTCCTTTTTCAAGGTATGTCCAAGCCCGCTAGGTTGAAAACCCGAAAGGGCAACCTAGGCAAAAGTTAGGGCATATAAAAAGCATAAAAAAAAATCAGATCGGGAACTACGAATGGTCTGATTCCGCAAGGATACGTAGGAATCCTCATCTCGAGGTCCGACCACTTCAATAAAGATAAATTAGTCATGGTCTAATGATTTAATTTTCTAGAGTTCAGGAGCATAATCTCTTTCTAGATCCCGACATAGACTCGAGTCTGAACCTAGCCTCGTTAAAGCCTTTTCCCACCTACATTTATTTAAGTCACAAATTTAAACCTTTTATTTTTCAATCCAAGCTCTCCTTTTCCCTGAAGGACTCTCCGACAATTCCATGGTTTCTGGCGATATTTGACTTTGCCTTTATCAACTTCCCAAAGAAGAATCACCAGCAACAACTTTTAACGCTCAAGACAGATCAAGTACATTTCAATCATGGATCAAGCCTAATTCAGGCAAGCTCACCCAAAGTGGGGGCTTACTATGTGTGTTGGTTCCTCCAATTCAAATCAAACTCCCGAAAAGTTGTAATCCGCGGACCTCGTTTACGAACCCCGATTATTTACTAAAAACGATTTTTGAAAATCTTTCTTTCCATTTCTGATCATTCTATCATTCTATACATCTTATAGCCTTGCAAAATCCTGACCTTGCATTGCAGCCTTGCAAAACCCTGACCTTGCATTCCATTTCATACATTCTAGTCTTGCATAACAATGACCTTGCATGACGTGTCATCTCTAGCTTTGCATAACCTTAATCCTTGCATAGCGTCTTGTGCATCCTTAAAGAGTCTAAGTTTGCATCATTTGCATCACTATGTGCTTTATGTGAGTTGTTTGCACCTGTCTACTGACATCTTCTTCTGCAGGTAATCAGATTGCTTGTAGTTATTGTCCTGCATACTAACTTTGTTTGCAGAGACCGCCGTATATAGATCAGTTCTAAACTGCAGAGCATTTAGAATGGTTCTCCGTCTCGACACCGTATACTTTGACTTTCGGTTTCTGAACCTCTGTCAAAGTGTGGGCTTCGTAGACACATAATCGTGTCTCCCTATTTAAGGATCCGATGATGAAACATACCGCGGCATTAGTTGGCGCGACCCAGCGGAAGAGCAACAAAATGTGTTTTGAAATGATATTCTAAAGCCCAATTAATTGTTCATGATGATTAATTGTATTTTAAGCCCATAAAATGTTTTTAGTTCATTTTAAAAGCCCAATCAAATATTTATTATTTTAATAGATATTTTTCAGAAATATTTTATTATCTTTGATATGAAAATCAGATTTTTAATCCGTAAAATTCAATCTCAGGAATTTTAGGGATAAAAAAGGTATCTTCGAAAGACGCACAAAGGAATATGCTCGAATATTCTCGAATATGCATCTGACGCGGGGGTTGCGCTCAGCGCGCCACGTGCGTCCAGCACATTGGTCGTATCGCGGCAGGCGTGCCAATGAGCGCCTGACACGTAGATTTTGTGACTCACACAGAGTCCTGCGTCAGACGCAAATCTTGTGTGAGACGCAACTTTCTTTTGTATCTTTTCAAATCGCGTTTACACGTGCTTAAACCTGATTGGGTTGGCTGCGTCCGGCACACCAATGTGCGCCCGACGCGTGGCGTGCGCCCGCCACGTAGGATTGCGCCTCGGCGCAAATCTTGCATGGAGCGCACGTCTCCTTTTTCCGATAAATATAAACAATTTCCCGAATTACGAAGGGCTTTTGGATATTATTCTTTCACGCGCAGAAAATTCTCTCGAATACTCCAAAACATACTTCGAATACTCAACACTCAAATACTTTCAATCAATTCTTCCTCACTGCTTTATTGGTTCCACGATTGCTCCACCTAAAAATCATTGCGCTCCTCAATCTAAGCCGCATCGGTATTAACCTGAGGATCCTTGAATCAATTATATTTATATTGAAGTTACTAATCATTTCTTTCATGACGTAGATCTTTGGTATAAAACCGTTCTACTGTATATTCTAATCCCTTTCTTGCTTTTTATTTATTTTCCATTATTATTATACTCGCCTGATCATTATATGCATGCTATTATGATTGTCCTGATTTATTGCTTTTATCACCCACATGTTATTTTTGTTAATCAAAGACCTAAAGAACTATTCTAATATTAATCTGATTAATTTTGACAACTTGCTAGGTTCTCTGTAATACTGATTGCATAATAACTTGTCACTAAATAATTAGTCCTTTTATGTGTTTCCTGAACCAATCTAGATTAATTATTTTTAGGGTGTATTAAAACGTTATTTGATTTTTCTTTTGCATAAAATCTACAATGAAGCGATATTTAGTAGAGGCCAACTTTAGGCGAATGTGGTTCATTATGACTATATTCGTACCCTCACTTCCGAACTCAATCTTTGGTTCATTTTGACCATCTATAGAGTCATGACGGCGATATCTACATTGGATAATTTGTCCCTATGGTTTCTCATATCCAATTAGGTTTATGATTCTCCCTAAAAAGAATTGTTGGCGACTTCTTTAAATACAAAACAATTTTCAATAAACCTTAACAGTAGGGTAGTCAAATCTAATACGCGCTCACACCGCATAGGCGAAATAAAAACACGCCTACAAGGGTTAATTCTTTTTCATTTTTAATTCAGTGTATTTTCTTTTGCTGATAATTGTGTGTATTTAGTGCCTTATATTTCGTTTGTAATTTTCGTTTGTTGATAATTGTGTGTATTTAGTGCCTTATGATTCATTTGTAATTTTCGTTTGTTAATAATTGTGTATATTTAGTGGTTTCTATTTCAATTATGTTGTTATTTTGTTTGATAATTACAAAATTACCTTATATTTTGTGTGTTGCAAACTGGAGATTGGGTAAAATATGAAGCTAGTTTTTTTTTAAAAATTACATGTACCACTAACTAATTCAGTGGGTGGAAGAAAAGCGGATCAGTTTGTACACTAATTGGTTCAATTATCCTTCACCCACTGGATCAGTTAAGTGAAAATTTATCCGGTTGTGTTTTTTTCTACTACTCCACCCCTAATTGATCTGGTTCAATTTCGGATCAGTGAAGCCCATTCTAATCGGATCCGTTAGGGTTTTTTCCACTAGTGTACCATGCTAAAAATTATATTGATTCTCCATTACCAACCTTCCAAAAAAAGGTTTTCTTTGTACAAATTCCAAACTATCCGTATCCCTTTCCAAAAATAGGAACACCTTTAGAGAAGCTTAGGGGTTAAGGACATACTTTTCCTGAAGAAACTCAGTAGCCAACTTTTGAATGTGGAGTATCTAGTTTCCAGTATAAATGAGCTAGGCCAACAAAGTTTATTTGATAATTTTTTTTTTGGAAATATGACATACCCTTAGCCTTGGTTTGATAAATTTTTCGCTAGGAAATCCATTGAGTTTTTTCTTATATTTGTTGATCCCCTAGAAGCAATTGCCGCAGATGGCATCAAGAGACTGGGTTATGGATTTATAAAAACGGATTGTTTGCATGAAGTACCTAAGGATGTTCAGAATAGTGGAGTTAATGAGGATGGATTTTTCAACTTTTGAGAGTGAGATAGCTTACCAGGTCTGGAGTCTTGAAGCAATGAAGCTACTATATTAATGATGAACTAAGCTTTGGTTTGGACGGTTTCCTATAGGTAAGGTGAACCCGATCTTTGGAGCTTTTTATGTTCAACACCTGCTCTCAAAGTCATTAACGATATCATTGGAAACATTCTTCAAAAAAATGATAGCTTTTTGATTAATCTGGCTTTGACCAGAAAGAGAAAAGAAAGAATCTAGTACTCTTTCATGGCAATCAGAGTATTATTGTTTGCGAGTCCAAGAATTGGAAGAACAAGCTTGATGGATTTTTATTGAAATGATTTCTAGGCAAAGGATGAATATATAAAGAGAGAGGGGTCTCCTTGTCTTATGCTTGTGGACGAGTAGAACTTTTCTAATTCAAACCCGTTGATTAAGACATAAGAAGATAAAGTGGAAACACAGCGCATAATGAGTTTAATTGAATTGATTGAAAAAGTAAGGGTTTTTAAGTTGTACTTAATGAATGGTTACTCAAGGAGGTCATAGGCTTGTTCCAAGTCTAGCTTAAGAGCGAAGAAACCTCTTTTCTTTTTATTTTGTTCATAGAGTGGATTATTTCAATTGATATGATGAAATTAACTTCGAACCTCTATCAAGGATAAGTTATTTTGCTTCGGGGAAATTATGTCTTTGAAGGAAGGTCTCGATACGCTGCACAAGAGTTCTTGTCACCAATTTGTACCAAGTGTTTGACAAGGCTGGTAGGACGAAAATTTGAGACTGTTAGAGCGTTTTGAATTAGTGGGATCAATGCAATGATTGTGGAGTTTATGTTGGGAGGAACTTGGAGGTTATTAAAGATTTCAAATATTACTTCATAACAATCTCTATTCTATATGGGAACTCCTGACCCTTTGGTGTCCACCCTTAATTACCTAAATAACCCCCAACTACCAACAAATATTACAAAACCAACCAACCAATAAATTTAGAAAAAAAGTAAACTAAGAAAAAAAAGGGGCTACGTGATAAGGATCAAACAACCCATCACTGAATCAGTCACTTCACGAGAGTCAGTTTCTTGCTTCATCTTCCCATCCTTCTATTATCGAATTCTCACTTCAATAACCTGCAAAACACAAGAAGACAAACACAACACGGCATAATTTATAAATCTAACATTTAATTTTTGACACAAGGAGACAGTGGCGGATCTAGCGTGGGTTCAGTGGCTTCAACTGAACCCACAAAGATCCGCACAAAAATCTGGAAAATACGCTGGAAAAAAAAAGAAAAATATATGTTATATAAAAAAACATGGACTGAATATCCTGTAAATCTAGTTCGGCTCAGCAGTAGAACCCGCGTAAATTTCCGCGCATGCAATTTTTGCTGGGTTTCTATTTCTTTTCTTTGTCCCTTTTCCTTTTTACTCTTAGTTCTCATGACTCCTGAATCTAATTCGTTTCTCATTATCTTTCAATTTCCCATACTCAATCAATCAACAATTTAAATTCCAAATAAAGTAAGTAGCTAAAAGTGAACCATTTGATTCACTATATATAGATATTAGTTTTTGTTTTGTTGGATAACATCCAAGTGAACGCGAAGCTGTTCTATTTGGTGCGCCCCGCCCGACCGGGCGATGGTCCGCGCACCCGGGCGAGACGATTTCTTTCTTCTTCACCCAGTTCGTTCCTTGCGGGCCCGACCGGGTGGATTCCGCCCGACCCGCCTGGGCGAATCCTTTTTTGTGCGGTTTTAGGATTTCCGCGTTTTGTGCTGCTAGTTTTTATATTTTATATAAATACCTCCTTCTAAAACCGAGGTAGATCATGATGGACTAAAAAAAAAACCCTAAAACATAAGCCTACCTAATCTCTCTGAGATTTGAGCAGTTCTTGAGAAACTCCAATCCTTGACCCGGGTGCACGGAGTCGGGGATCGTTGTGTGAACCTTGGGGGACGAATGTCATCAGGAATCCGCACCGGAGATGGCGAAATTCGTTTCTAAGGCAGTGGCCTCCATACCACGGCGCAACGTTGTTCTTGTAGAATTCAATCAAGTTCAGTTGATTGTTATCTGCAGATAACTTTCTTCTTTATATTGTATATCAATATTGTTTATATATTTGTACTTCATGAATACATTACTCTAACTTGTATTTCCAACAATTTAGAAACGAATTTATTCAGATTGTTGTATTCATGTTGATGTACAATTTATTCTAACCTATTTTAATTATCTACCTTGGAAAGAAATCCTTGAGTGTTGGTAATTTGTTAAGGTTTGGTTGGAAAAATTATTTCTTGTGAATCGACGTACATCGAAAACTTGAAGAGTGAATTTCATGTTGTTGTTCTGGAAATCTCGACGGAACTCGCAATTACTTTATCTTGAAGGCACATTGAAATTACCGTGATATTGTGATATGAGAATTTGGCTACAATAATTTCTCTTTAATCTATCTTGGATATATATCATGCAATCAAAGGGATGGAATTTATCGTATATTAAATCATTTAAATCCTAGTGCTGCTAAGTGGACTCTAATTCCTATTGCAAGATGTGATTGACTGTGCTCATCATCAAGGAGTGTTAGTGGATTTGGCGGAGCATAGATTCCAACAGGTTATGTGATTGCAAATTATTCATGTATGGAAATTGGTTGCAAGTTTTTATTTCCGAGAAAGGAAAATATAGTTATTGGTAATGCACACCAACTGTTCGACGAAAGTTCTCAATGAGTAAAGATTGAAGGGAAGTGATGGAGCACGAGTAGGTTGCTCAAGTAATTTCGTCACGTTCAGGGAAGTGTCCTCCCTAATTTATTTATTGTCAGACTTCTAACTTCTTTTAAATTATTTAGTGTGCCCCCTTGCTTTATATAATATTTACTTTTGGTGAAATGTTAGTCTTTGTGGGGGACTGAGTTAGAAGTTGAGACACTCAAGAAAGCAAACGGGAGTTGAAAGAGTGGCGACTATGTGGAATTCAAAGCACCTTCAAACGCCGCCGACTTGGCTAAAGGAAAGTTCCAAATCTTTCTTATGGCTAATGTCCCAAGTTCAGCTTATTTGTATAATTTATTTTATGTGGCACATTGTTTAATATCTAATTTATACCTGCGTTTTGGCAATTGTTGTGCCTTTGAGGAATAAATTAATGTTGGGACTGGCTAGTGAGTCAGTTAGCCTCACTGTGCTAAGTGAGGGGGAGGAAGGGAACTTTCATGGGATTTAATATAGTTGGGAACTCTTGTTTGTTTCCTTGAGCTATGTATTATATACTTTTGCTTGTTGTATTGTATGTGTTGTATACATGTTGTACATTTGGTTGTTTAGAGTTGCTTTTTAATACTCTTGTAGAGTTTAAAATTGTTGACCATGTTTAGTCATAGGGACTTTTGGATTGGTTGAATGACCTTTGGGTTTATTAGTTGCAACTCTTGCGCTAAGTTATGTCTCGGAGTAACCCCATAGTAGTGTCTATTAGGGTTATTGAATTATTTAATTCTTGAGGACTTAGCTTCTTTGGTAAACTTGGAGTAATGATTGGTGAATGCTTTCACGTTTCATGTGTTGATTGATTAGAGGATAGTATTCCTTTTGTTAAGGGTCTAGGTGAGACCATTTGGGACTCCTTGCAAATAAGCAGAATTTTGAGGTTAATGGTGGTTGTGTGCCAAGTGAGTGAAATCATTCAAGGATGAAGGAACATAAGGGTTTAAGAGGGTTATGAGTATTCTTCAAACCATCCTTGGGTATCATCTCTCATGTAGGGGTTATCGTCTTTTTCAGCAAGTTATGGCCTATGTAAGATATGATTGTTCAGTAGTCATGATTATGTGTTTGCTGCCTGATTCTAATGGGTGTCTCTCCTAGTATTGTTAATGTATAGTTCAACAAAGGAGTAGCAAAAGGGTAATTCTCTAAGTTAGCAAAGTCCATTCTTGCTTGTAACCTCCTTGGTTAGAAATTTGATATTGTTGATCAACTGTGTGAGGTCTAATGATTATTCTCTGGAGGTGATGATCAATTCACAAGGGGATTTTACGACTTCTGATTGGGACTAGTGCTTAGAGAAAAGCAAGCTTGAACATAACTCACTAGTGACTCGTCATACTCGTTGTGTATGTCTTTGCCGGACCATAGTTGATTCTTTGGGTGTGTGTTGGCCTCCAATAGACTTTGAAGTTGTAAGCTTGAAAAGCTATGGGCAAGGTACATGATTCTGAGGTTCATTAATGTTTTGATATTGACCTATGTAGTTATCTCCCCTGTTGCTAAGTTTGCCTAGTCCAGTGGCTGCGTTTGCATTGGGATCGTGTTATTTGATTGCTTATCAATTTAATTAAAGTGCATATTTGAATGGCATCTTAGAGAATGACGAGTCATCAGATCTTCCGGGATTTGGAACTGACCTATAAGGTTTTCTTGGTGAGAAGACTTGAATGGTCTGTAAGTGGTTTATGGTTTATACCACTATCTTATGTATTTGGTGTTCACACTCTTGATGTCTTTATGAAACTGAAGGTTTCGACTCTTAAGTCAAGATGGAAATTGGAGATGAGGTAATTCATGTGGTTCATGGATGAAAAGCCAAAGATTGGTAAAGGTACCTCTCATCTCAATCTTGTTCAGGCAACATGGTTTGAAACAGGTTCAACTAGAAGGTTGAATAGTTAGCATGAACTGTTATGTTCTGTATGCATATATGTTTATGAACTAATTTTAGAAAGTGATTTTCTAAATGATTATGCTTATATGCTTACAAGTGTATATGTTGGCATATTATTCTTGACTGGTTGCTTTGTTGAGGAGATGCAAAGTAAGATGTGTTGCGGAGTCAACCATAATAAGTTCATTGAGTTGAATTGATTAAGTCAAGAAGCCGACTTAAGAGGAAATCCTTGGCAAGTTGTCTGTTGTGGGGGTAATGAAAGACTCACTTCTTTACATTGTGATATTTCAGGCACTTATGTACATTGTCATGTGAAGGCAATGGAGGCACATATGGACAAGAGCATGCACAGATTAGTGTTGTGTTCACTTAGAGGACCTGATGGATGCTTTTGAGGTCCCGTGTTGGAACTTGCCATGCTCACGTGGGGTCACATAACCATAACCAGTTTGGTGGCTCATCTGGTTCAAACTTAATAATGGATGTGTGTAGGGATGCAATCGGGGCGGGGCGGGGCGGATTTTGGCATTCTCATCCCCATCCACACCTCACTTTTTCATCCCCATCCCCATCAGCGCGGTGGGTCCGAAACTCATCCCCATCCCCGCCCCGCCATGTACATAATTAAAACCATCCCCGCCCCATCACCCACTTGGGTATCCATCCCCACCAAATCCCCACCTTCCCCGCCCCACCATCCACTTAATCCTCATTTGAAAATCACTAAATAATACTCATATGCCATATATAATTTCAACTACTAATAACAAAAAATATATACAGCTAGAAAAACTATTAAAGAGTGTTATAACTTGTAATTTGTTGAAAATTTAATATTTTAAGTGGGTAAGATGTAGGGTGAGTGGGGATGGGGCGAAGCGGGGCGGGGATGGGGCGGGTCTCCTACTTGACCCGCCCCACTTGCATCCCTAGAGGTGTGAGGATCCATTACCAGACTTGGTGGTTTGAATAGTGAGCTTGATGGTATAGTGACAGGACAATCCATTACTTTTGTGGTGGCTTAATTTGTTTGAGCTTGATGGATTGATGAATCTATAACCTTTGGGTGGTTCAACTGGCAATTGAACTTGGTAGATTCATAGATATTAGGTTGGGCAATGATTGTCCTTAATGTGTCTATAGTTCTAAGACGGGACTTATAGACAGTGGCATACAATATGATGTTGTATGTGGCATACAATGAGATATTGTATGTGAGGTTGAGCTTGACCGCTCTTAATGTTTCCATATCCCAACAGGCTTGGGTTGTCCTTGGAATGGACTTGATGGTTACACTGTAGTGATGCCTTGTGCATGATCTCACATGGTCGGTATCATAGTCCTGTAAAAGGGATGGTCTACTTAGTTCAAACCTAATGGATGGTGAGAGTCTATGGCCTTTATGGTGGTTTGACAAGTGGAGCCGATGGTACTCGGCAAAGAACCGGCGAGAGGTTGTGTTGGAGTCCATAGCCTTTATGGCCGATTCAATTTAATTGAACGTAATGGAATTGATGTTTCTATGGCCTTCGTGGCTGATTCAAATTTATTTGAACGTAATAGAACATCAGATTTGAGTGTGAAGGGATGCCTCCTTCTGTCGAATGTTGTAATTGTAGGCATTCTAGAGCGCTCGCTGGAATCCCAAGGTGATGGCCAGGATTGTTGAACTGTGTGTATGTTCACAATCATTTGAAAGACATGTGACTTGTCTTAAAAGGAATATGAATTGTATGATCAACAGTGTTATATATATGTTGTTCAAGAGGCAATTCATGGATAACGCGGAGTTTCTTACGCTCTATGGGTAAGATATGTGTTATCGGGTCCCTTCTCTCTCCTGCAAGTTCAATCTAGTGGACACTTGTAGGTGAGGGGACACCCCATCTCACTAACATGCTAGTTCAATCCTTGGACACTAGTTTGTAAGTATCAAACCTTCCTTTTACTGCTCATTTATTGTTTTTGTACCTTCGCGTTTGTGGGGGATTGTTGGATAACATCCAAGTGAACGCGAAGCTGTTCTATTGGTGCGCCCCGCCCGGGCGGGCGGACCCTTCTTCGCCCAGTTCTTTCCTTGCGGGCCGGACCGGGCTGATTCCGCCCGACCCGCCCAGGCGAATCCTTTTTTGTGCGGTTTCGGATTTCCGCGTTTTGTTCTGCTTGTTTTTATATTTTATATAAATAACTCCTTCTAAAACCGAGGTAGATCATGATGGACTCTCAAAAAAAACTCCAAAACATAAGCCTACCTATTCTCTCTGAGATTTGAGCAGTTCTTGAGAAACTCCAATCCTTGATCCGGGTGCACGGAGTCGGGGATCGTTGTGTGAACCTTAGGGGACGAACGTCATCAGGAATCCGCACCGGAGATGGCGAAATTCGTTTCTAAGGCAGTGGCCTCCATACCACGGCGCAACATTGTTCTTGTAGAATTCAATCAGGTTCAGTTGATTGTTATCTGCAGATAAGTTTCTTCTTTATATTGTATATCAGTATTGTTTATATATTTGTACTTCATGAATACATTAATCTAACTTGTATTTCCAACATTTTCACCTATAGTTGAATCATATAATTACATATTCACTTCTTAACTCATAAATTAAATGATTATTGACTTTACTAATACTATACATACGTAGAATTATAGGAAAATAATATTTATATTTTAAAGTAGGTACATATCTTACACTTGATTGCTAATAATGTTTTGGAGAACTGAAGGACTATCTTTCTTTTTGGTGTTTACAAATCTTACGCTTAATTACTTAATTTGCTTCTATTAATTACTTGATTCATTTCCACATTGTATGAATACTCGTTGTATACTTTTTGCAATTTTCTTTAGTCAAATTTGACTCCATTTTTTGTATTCTGACACTTTAACATATGTACAGGGTCATTTTATTTGTATTTTTATTAGAATTTGGACTTTTTTTAAGGTAAAATGAAGGGGCTCACTTAAGGGAAGATAAGGAGAATTTCGGAATTCCTCAAATGAGTCATATGAGGTTTGATCCCTAAACCATAAGAATACGAGGTGGAGCGTGATGTCACTACTCCATCATCTCAAGCTCAATTAGAATTTGGACTTATGTATTGGTATAAATTTGAATATCCAATCTTGTATCCGAATACCGATCTTCAAATAAGTTCGAACCCACGTGGTACGAATCCTGGATCCGCCACTGCAAGGAGAATTGAAGTACCATTGTGAATCAATAGGAGCAAACAGAGCAACAACAAATTCAATCAGGAAAATGACAAAAGGTATTTCTTACTAATGTTGCAATGCAAATAGTTGCGTCGGTGGCTCATAATTTAGTAAAGCCAGTGAAAGTCGATGTTCCCATTTCCTCGCTGACCCATCATGCAAAGTCAAAGATAGAAGACTCTGCTTGCGCAACTTGGATACTCTTCCAAAGGATGAGCTTCGACTATCCCATAATCTGAGACAACCTCTTCTTCGTTTATTTGAATAACAATAATACAACACGAAAAAATGAATTCATGTTCAGATAGAAGAGGTGCAAAAGTTTTAACATTATTTGGCAGTAGCAAAGACTCAAACTTTTTCTTATAAATTTCTAATTTGCACCCTACGACTTGCACGAAATAAACTGATAAAGTTCTTAAAATCATTCCAAAACAAATATTCGAGAAAGTTAAGAAGCAACTCCAATGATTATAGAACGAAATTGAATTGATTTTAGAACGAACACATTAATACGAACCCAATTTAAAGCTAAATTTATAATTCATAATTTATAATTTATAATTTCATACAGATTTTGTACTAATTTGGAGAAATTGAATTGATTTTGAACTACATGATTTTGAGATTACACATATAAATTCTTTCTCAAAACAGCCAATTACACAAAATGAAATATCATTTGCGAAAAAAAATAGAACTCAATCACCTTGCAGATTTTTGTTAAGAAAAATGGTGAAGGTCATTTTCTCGATTCTCTTCACTTCCTCAATAGACTCTGGAATTTGTTCTTCTTCTTTCTTTTCTTCAAATTCGTCGTTTTTTTACTTACTTCGTCGTTCTAAAATAAATGAAACACTTACTATTTTAGGCCTTTCAAAATAAGTGAAACGTTACCTTATTTGGTATTCACTTCTCTCTATCTCTCTCCTCATCACATGGGTCCCTTTTTTTTTTTCTCTATATCTCTCTCCTATTCTAAATCCCCGTGCCAAGGCCCTACGTTTCATTTAAAACAGAACGGAGGAAGTATAAAAATATCAATTGATCACCTTCTGGTGTTGGCCCAGTTTATGGTTTGTGAATTTTTAGAGATTGGGGGCTTTGGAGGGATGGGAAATTGGGTATTTCGTGGAGGTGCTAGACAAAAGGTTCAACTGGGAAATATGGTGGGAGGTTGAGGTTGTGGTTGTGGTGGAGGAAGGGAAAAGAGAGATAGAGGATTTAGAGAGAGAAAAATGGGGTTGCTAACATCTGACATTTCTCTTCACTTAGAAAGTGTTGAAGTATTTGTTTTTTTTTTTTAAGCAAAGCCTTGAAGTATCTAGATGTATGCAAATGAAGTATAGCTTGAATTAGAGCAGTCAATTCAGTTACTCGAGTCGGGTTCAGGATGGGTCATCTCAGGTTTCAGGTCATGTTCGGTCGGGTCGTGTCGGGTCAATAAATCAAACAGGTCGGGTGCGGGTTAGGAATGGTCGAAATTCGGTCGGGTTTGCCTCGGTTTGTTTCTTCTTTCGGGTTCGATCGGGTTCGGCACAGTCAATTTCGAGACATGTCATCTTTCGTGGTCATGTGGTGTCGGGTCGGGTTTATTGTAGGTTTGTAACGGGTGCTTTCAGGTTCAGGTCAAGCGTGGGTCGGATATTTATCAGGTCAAGAGAATAACGGTTTGGGTCAGGTTCGAGTCAAGTTCAGGTCGTTAGTTATTGGGTTGTCCCATACTTGGTTTCGGATCGCTTCGGGTATGGAACGGGTCATGAAGCTTGTGTGTCACTGCTTCAAATTTTTTCATTATTTAATATTTCATTGAAAATCAATGCTTGAATAGTTCATCTAGTTATATGCCTTTTTATAATAGTGTTAGTTTATAATTTATGTTACTATGTGGTGAAATCAATGACAAGTCGAGTTATCAAAAATCAACAAGTCCATTAACATGTAGCAACAAGTCGGGTAAAATCATGTACCAAGTCGCAACAGGTCTTGTAAATCAAGTAACAGGTCGCAACAGGTCGGGACAATAACAGGTTGAGTCGAGTTATAATCGATTTCAGGTCCTAATCAGGTCGGGTGTCGAATCGGGTTCAGATCGTTGTCAGATCTGCTCACTTCAGTAATCGGTCTATTTCGGGCGGGTGTCGGTTCAGGTTCAGGTCATAGATTGTTGGGTCAAGATCAGGTATCGGTTATTATCAGGTCGGGTGTAGGTCAAGTTTCAGGTGACCTGTTTTACCAAAATTTCAGGTGCAAATCGGTTACAGGTCATTACAGGTTCAGGTCGGGTTGTCAGATCAGGTCATTTTTTGACAGCTCTAGCTTGAATGAATAGAAATTCGGGCAGGAGGTTTTAGGTTTGTACAGTTGTACCAATTGCATTATTTACTTTGAGAAATAATATAAACAGGTTTTTGCTATTAAGGCTCCGTTTGGTAGGGCGTAAAACGCTTTCCTGGAAAATTGTTTTCCTCTATTTTAAGTTTTACATTGTTTGGTTGGCAAAAGAGTGTAAACCCATTTTCCCTTGGAGTAAAATTACTTTCCCAATGATGGAAAACCTTTTTCCGTTCAAAATGAAGGGAAAACTGTTTTCCTTATCTCTCTTGTACACTCCTCTCACTACCCCTTTACTTTCCATTTCATTTTCCTTTCATTTCATCATTTTTCTTACATGGAACCAAACAACGGAAAACTAATTTTGGAATTGTATTTTCCATTGTATATTGTTTTTCATGAAAATCATTTTACACTAAACATGTTTTACGCCCTACCAAACGGAGCCTAAGAGTTATAAAACTTTTTTTAAAAGCCAAAATAAATACCCTTGAATGAATAAATATTAAGCTTTGTTAATAATAAAGTAACTAAAACTTTTATTGTTGGCTATTCACATTTTTTCCATTATTCATGTATAAATCTGCCACCCTTTTTCTTTCTTATATCTATTCTAATATTTACCAAAAAAAAAAATAGCTACAAAACTTATAGAGAATTAAATTGATATTATGCACATTCCAAATGGGGGAGGATTACATATTTAGTTAATTTAATGTTGTTGTCTTAGGTTGCTAATATTGAGCTTACTATCTTTGTCATTTACACATTGTCTGTTTTTGAGTATTATGATGGACGCACTTTTATTATGCTTTTCATGAGCGCAATTGTTCTTCATTATTCATGATCTTTTTATATTTTTAAGAATTATGTTTGGATTATTTTGTAGATAAGTAAATACATTTTAAATATACTAAAACTATCAATATTGGAATATACTCATAAAAACAATAATATTACATCTAACTTTACTATTATTAATTTATATGGATTAGACGTCTTATAATCTAATTTCGTTTCGCCCTATGTCGTTGTTTAGCTTTTAATTCTTTTTTATCCATTTGAACACAATTTCATAACTGTATGATATTATTTCACCTAATTATTCAGTGTTCTATTTGCATTTTATATCAATACGATAACCTATTTTTGATAAATTTATTATTGTTTCATATTATAATTATAATTACACAATGAATTAGGTTTTTATATATGCTTTCACACGCATAGCTTGCATATAAGGCTAATCCTCCCTAATGTCAACCAAAATTCTTGGAAAAAAATCACGTGGAAACCATCGTCCTCCACAGCTTTCCTCCTACTCATATTGGTTAGAGAGGTACTCTTATCTCCCTAGAACATTGAAGCCAATTGGATCTAGCTCTTGTGGCCCATAAGTTTTCTTCCTAGTCCAATAAAGTTTCAAAGTCTGAGGAAAGGCTACCTTGGAGATTTAGGAGTAAGGGATTCAATGGGCCAGACTTTAAGGCAATTTGGATGCCTCGAACTCTGGCCAATACTTGCTTTTTATTTTTGAATAGATCACAGTTGGCCTTGGCCCAAAAATGAGGTCCGTGCTAAGACGGGTTAGCTTAGATCTTAGCTCACCGGCATAATTCTGCCTTTATTTTTTTAGCCAAGGGCCGAAATTTGAATTATTGGACATTTCAAAAGGTTTAATAAACGATTTTGGGCTAAAGATGGGAGGCTTTATGGTAAGGGAGAGAAGGATTGGATCGTGGTCAGAGGAAAGGCGAGGAGGTGCTACTTGAATTTTTTGAAAATGTTTAGGAGTTTAGTTAATAAATAAAATAAAAGGGGATTTGTTTTAAAAAGGTGAAGAGGTAGGGATTTTTTTTTCAAAATTTCCTTTTTTTATCAAACTTTTGGTATACTTTGAGAGATTGAGAAAACGCGATACGAAGACAAAAAGGCAATATTATGGTTACAAAAAATGTAATTTGATGATACGAAAGAATATTGACAATTAAAGTAATCTGAGACACAAGTGCTTTGCTTTTCAGGTTTTCGGCCAAAAAATTGGTCTATCAGACTCCAATTGCATCTTTATTTACAAATATGGTGCCCAAATTTTCTTATTTACCGATGTGGCAAAGGGTTGTTTTTTTTTTAACCAACTTGACTAATTGTTAAGTGAGAAATGATAGGCCCATAACCGTCAGTTGCCATAAAACAACGAACAGGGACACATTGGTACCTAAGTCTTATGACATTAATACCAAAACATTGGTGCCAGTATCATAAGACTTAGGAACCAAATTAACGTAAACAACTTTTTTTTGTGTACAAACAACATAAAGTATAAAAAAATAACAATTTTGATATCTTGAGCAACATTGACACGTAAATATTAAGACTTTGGTACCATACCAATGTCATAATTCTACATAAATTTTCTCACTCTATTCCTTCCCTTTCTCTTCTAAAATGCTATCCGAACTCATTGTTAGCTAGAGATAAGATAAAATCACATTGCATATTAGTCCAAACTAATGATAAAATCACAATAATAGCATCACAATCACATTACGATGGAAAAAAGCACGAATTATATATAATTGATGTCCTTCTGATAAAAAGTGCGAATAATATTTATATCATCTAATTAATGTTCTTTTTTTACGGGATTTCATTTAATCGTTGATATAGTCTAAAACAACATATATCCACCACTCGACTCCTATTCAAATAGAGGGTTCTTTAGCGCAAAGACCTACACCAGTGTACGTCTCTATATGACAAGTATAGGGGCTGCAACACTGGTTGAAGAGACCGCATAGTTCGCCAAGACCTACGCAGTCCTGGCTACTAGCACTAGGAACAACCCCTGGAAGGCGGACTGCCACGGTGAGTTGCGGCTTTGTAGCAACCACCAAGAAGGCTACCAACATTAGCAAACTAACCACTTTCTTCATATCCAATTCACTTAGCTTGTTTTCTTACTAAAGCTCACTGATTTTTTGTTTACTAACTTTTAAAACTTTAAGGCTTGGTGTGATTGTGTGTGTTTAATTTGTGGTTGAAGGAGATGGACCCTTTTATAGTTAATTTATAGATTCAGGTATCTTGTAGAGTTATTTTAGAACTATAGGAAACACGTTAATGCAATTACTACTTGATTTGGTTAATCCTCTTCTTTAGGAAACTATCAAGTGATTGTTGTATAGTTTAGAATATTTTATCTTTAATCTCCTTCCTAGTTTATCTTTTTATTTAAGATAGATATATCTGATTTGATTTATTTCCTTCCTAATACATTTAGGATTGATATCTTCATTGCATTGTCACTAGCATCTTGCCTCCGTAAAATATGATAATGTTAATATTCAAATCTCCCTTTTTCAATACTCATGGTCGCGTTGAGCCCTCTAAAAGTCCAAATGTTTTGTAATTGTGACTTGTCACACAAGTTACAACATGTCTATTATGTTCGAGGACACAATTAAGGGAAATTCTATATGGTGACCTTTAAGTTTCAACTTTTCTATATGGTGGCAAGGAAAAAAATATTATACAAAGTGACTCCCAAGTTTGGAAAATTCTACATAGTGGCCTCATATCATTAATTGGTGGCTCAACAATTAAACCCGAGTCATTTCTCTCTCCTCCCTCCTCCCCTTTCTCTCTCCTCCCCCTCCCCTTTCTCTCTCTAAACCACAACTAACCACCACAAAGAGCGCAACCACATTAGCACCAATGTAATCTTCAAAGTTCTCAAGACAAACAATTGTAGCACACAACATTCAAAGATATCACTTATCTTCTATATCCGACCTATAACTAGAACATATAATTTATATAAACGAAAAGAAAATTAAGAAAAAAAATTCGCGAGAAACTGCATCATGCGTCCTTAAGTATATTTGAGTTGGTCTCAGCCAAAAATTGTACCCACAAGGATCACAACACAGTGAATAAACCGAAATGGAACAAGATTATGTGATCTTTGATATAATTATATCATTACTTGTCAATATAGAACTATACTTCACAAGTGTCCCTAATTCCTAAGGAATGCTTGATAGTTGATATTATTCATAAGCTCATTAGAAACATTCTAGTGTTGGATCACCTGGATGGGTACCCAAAGACAAGTTTTCTTTCAAACATCAAATAAATTCTACTCTGCATGTGTATAATTACGTATTGCTATTTTTGTCGACTCATGTAAGAGGTACATATGAGGAAGCTATCAAAAATAACTTCTACGAGTGATTTCTCTTCTAATTTACAAAACATGAGTGTCCTCGTTGGTCGGCACAAAAGTAACGAGATGATATCATGTCCGATGCTCTTGTATCCTTCAAGCCTCATCAAGCCCATTGTCCTCTTCAAAATATTGGTCAACCAATCTATTTGCCATGTTGGACGATGGTTGTTCTTGGGCGGTGGTGGTGCTGCTTGTGGTGGCTTAGTTGTGGTTTAGAGAGAGAAAGGAGTTGGGGAGCGAGAGAGAAAGGGGAGGAGGGAGGAGGGAGGAGAAAATAAATGGCTAGGGTTTAATTGTTGAGCCATCAATTAATGAAATAAGGCTACTATGCGAGAATTTTCTAAACTTGGGAGTCACTTTCGTTTCGGGTGAAAACTTGTAAGATGGGGGAGTTAGTCAAGACGAGGGGTCGATGACCGCCGAAAATAGCCGAGTGCTCGAGAGGTACCACGGAGACTCGCAAGAATGAAGGTTAGACTACCCCGGGGGTGTTTCCGGGATTGCCCCTCCGACGCTCAAGTCGGTTAGGATGCTTAACCGTAAGTATTGAGTAGTTGGTCCGGAATTTATTAACTGTTCATTGATGAGACATTGGGTATTTATAGTGTTGTGGATTCCCATAAAGGGAACATTGATAGGATGGGCCTCGGGGAGACTATTGGCTATGATGCCTTTTCGGGTAATAAGCCATTTCGCCCGTCCCGGGGATCCCTAAGCATCCTGGGATTAGGGTAACCCTCATGTGGGACCCCTTGTGCCCCCTTCCCGGGGTTTGATGGACCTCGTCCTAAAAAATCGGACCTAGGGAATATTGGGCCTAAACATTAGCCCCACGCGAGATGTGTGAGGGAGGGCTCCCCCGAAGTCCATGTTTCGCGAAAAGTTGAGTTTGTACTTGGCTTGGGTTGGACCCGTGCATCCTGAGGGGTATCTTAAAGTTCATTCGAGATGTCTCGGAGATCAACGAGCCCCATATGTCTCGAGGGACAACTTTGTCCTTGCTCGAGATGTCTCAGGGGCTAATGAGCCCCATGTATCTCGAGGGGCGTCCTTGACCTCGCTCGAGATGTCTCGGGGGCCTATGAGCAACATGTATCTCGAGGGACGTCCTTGATCTCGCTCGAGATGTATCGGGGGCAATGAGCCCTATGTATCTCGAGGGCGTCCTTAACCTCGCTCGAGATGTCTCAAGGGGCAATGAGCCTCATGTATCTCGAGGGCGTCCTTGACCTCGCTCGAGATGTCTCGAGGGCCAATGAGCCCCATGTATCTCGAAGGGCGTCCTTGACCTCGCTCGAGATGTCTCGGAGGCTAATGAGCCCCATGTATCTCGAGGGGTGTGTGTTGTATCTCTCTTTGGAGGATGTTAGGCGAATACGCTCTGTGCTCCTTGAGGGATATCTTGAACCATCGCTCTAGGGCGTTTCGAGGGCCGATAGGGCCTGCGCACCCCGAGGGGTGTCCTGGTGCCGTAGCGCTTGAGGGGCACTGACTCCGGTAGTTGGGGTGACTTGGAGTATGATGCGCCATTATACATTCTGTGGTATTTTAGGTGCACATTGCTAAGGGATTTGTTCGAATGTTAAGTTTTGCATATAAATAGACCTTAGCGGAAGTTCGAATTTTGTATGTTAATTGTTGTTAAAGTTGAAAGTTGAGCTCTTGGAACTCCACCGTGTGCCTAAGCATCGCATCACGCAAGCTCGCATCACCAACCCAGAGAGCTCGACCGCGCACCGTCGAGCACCGCACGCCAAGCTCACCCATCGCAGCAGCCAACGCACGCCCGGCCTCGCCCGGCCCGGGCCTCGACCAACCCGCCGCGCCGCCCGCCCACGCACGCCCGCGCCGCGCCCAGCCCGCACCCGGAGAATGTGCACCCGCGACCTATCCGCACCCGCGAGGAATCTCGCACGGTGCGACTCGTGGTTTTGGCCCGGCCTTCTCGTTGCGAGGCGAGCTTACGCACGGTGCGACCGTATCGCACCTCGCGACCCCCAGGTCGGTTTAAATGACGGCTAACTTTAGGCTTAGTATAAATACTAAACTTGTTTTAGACCAGGGGCGCAGCCCAAGGGATGGAGTTTTCAAAACTCCACCCTCTCTTGTGTCTTCTTTTTAGTTTTTATTTTCTAGTTTAGTTTATGTAGATTTCAATTATGGGATTGGCTTATGCTATGCCGATCGTAGCTTGAACCGTTCTGAACGAGATTAATATGGAGCTCAAGCATTATTGGAGATCTTTCCTCTCTATTTATTTCCTTTATTATGGTTTAATTTCTATGCTTCTTTCAATGGTTTTTGCATGATTATGCTAGGAATGTACTAGTTTGATTGTGTAATTAATCTAATGCTAGATTTAAGAATAGGATCGGATTGTTTTATTCTTTATCATTTGGTAGCAAACTAGGGAGTAATTTAGATCGATCATCTTGGTTATTTCTTGGGGAAATTGAATCAACCGTGAATGTTTATCGCTTGTATGACGTTAGCGGGTCTATTGGTTCTCCGTGTTTATTCCGCTATCGGATTGAATTTAGACGCAGACGGACTAGGTTATCCTTTAGTTAGAGTTTTATAGTCACGCCGATCGTGCTATTCAACTAGGAATAAGGAGAACACGAGATTAATTCTCGACAATAGATAATTATGAAATAATTAGAGGGATGTTCAAGGATCGATAATGAATTGAAGTGCATGTTAATCGGATTCAAGATCCTTCCTATAATTGATTTCTCATTTTGTTTATATGCTAGTTAGTTGTAGTTTGTTCGAAATCTACTTGAAACCCCCCTTTGTAATTAGGTTTCTCGGCCCTTAGCTTAATCTAGGTTTCGAATCACGAGTACTAAACTCGTCCCTGTTTCCCCGTGGATACGACCCTTACTTCCATTATACTTGTTTAGTGAAAAGAGAGTAGGAGAAATTTTATCTTGGCCGGGCGCGGGCACGACGACGCATCCGCGGCCCGCCAAATTGGCGCCGTGCCGGGAAACGGTGTTACTTGTTTTTATTTAGAGTGATTTTTGGATGGTATTGCTTGTGCTCTTTGTTTTTGGTTGGCCACTCATATAAAGAATTCCTTTTTGTTTTTAGTTTCAATTTTCATCTTCCATTGAACTCCATGTATTTCACTTTCGTATGTTGGACAAAAGCATGGAATTTGTTGCTTAAACTCTCGGGAATGGTTGATTGACTCATACTTTATATCTTGGTTATTGTCTAGCTTTAAACATTTATATTAATGGTCATGACTTGAATTAGCTAGGAGTACTACTAGTTGATGTTTGTTGTTGCCTTAATGCTAGGTTTGGGATATAATCGGATGTTATATGCTCAACCATGTTGTAGTAAGCTAGGTATTAACGATGCATTGCAAGAGTTCTTCTCAATCAATTTTGCAGGTACTTGAAGTGGAGATTGACATGGGACCACCATTGTCACACATGGAGCACAACCCAATGATTAAGCTTAAGGTATTAAGTCGAGCTCACGACTTTAAACAACACGCTGGGAGGCAACCCGAGACCCCTTTATTTTCTTTCTTTCTCTTTATTTTTCATCAAATTTCCACCACCACAACAAATTTTCTTCACCCACCACCCACCCACTAAAAGATCCACAACCAATCTTCATCCACTTGGAACCAAAATCCACAAAAAAATCCATTGGGAGGACTTCAATAGCTAGGAGTGGTACACTAGAGGATAGATTGTTAATGTATCTTTTCGATCTCTAAGCTAGGGCAAATCTCACAAATTCAAAACTTTGAGCTTGTCATTTGTTTGAGTGATTCGAGGGAGAGGTTTGTGAGTTGATTTATGAGATTTGAGTTGGTGTTGTTAAAAATTTGAGTTTGACGATTATTTGGTCATGAGTTTTGAGCATTCGATCTTCGATTTACCCGATTTTCGATTTTCTCCCCCATTTTCAGTTTACTTTTCTTCTAATTGTCGACACATTGAGGACAATGTGTAGTTTAAGTAGGGGGAGGGTATTCTCATTCTCATGTATCCATGTTGTGTATATTACTTTCAATTTGAAAAAAAAAAAAAAAAAATGGAAATGAAAAAATGAAAATAAAAAAAATATAAAAAAATAAAAAATGATGATGAAAGAAACCCGCTGAGTTGAAAACCCACAAGGGTGGGCGACTCGAAAAATGGGGCCGGATAGGTTGAAAACCCGAAAGGGCAACTTATGCAAAAAAGTGGCTTATATTGAGCGGGTAAGATGGTGAGATAAAAAAATGTGAGAAGCTAGGATGAAAACCGAAAGGGCTCCTAGGCAAAATGAGAGATTAAGAGAGAATTATACACTTTGAAAACTCATTTGCCGAGATGGTGTCATAAGGTTGAAAGCGTTTTCGGGTTGGGTTAGTGAATTCATCCTTTGTTTTGTGAAGATCTATTTAAAGTTGGCTTTCACATTCTTTTGGTTAATTGTTTGCTTTTGGGAGTAAGCATGGAGTATATTCCTTTTGTCTTTGTTCCATGGCTTGCGTGTTTAGATTAGTTGTAGTAGTAGTAGTTTTAAATCATCTTTTGAGGTTTGGGAGAGCGATACTTTAGTGTGTCGTGAGTGGCATTTTGATTCTCGTTGGTGTTGTTGGTTAAACTTGTTGGCGTTCTGGTTATTATTGTTGTCGCGTCTTTGTATATTTCGGTGAGCTTGAATCTAAGTGTGGGGAATCATCATCCCTTACGTTTAGGTTTTGAGCGTATGTTGTTAAGATGTGATGATGATGATGTAGTTGATGGGGAGGTAGGTTGGTTTCGATAGCTTGGGCGATGATTCATTTGGTGATCCTCATTTTGAGTTTACTCGAGGTCGAGTAAAGTTCAGTGTGGGGGTATTTGATGCGCTCAAGTTATACGATGTCTTGTGGTATTTTAGGTGCACATTGCTAAGGGATTTGTTCGTAATTGTTAAGTTTTGCATATAAATAGACCTTAGCGAAGTTCGAATTTTGTATGTTAATTGTTGTTAAAGTTGTAAAGTTCGAGCTCTTGGAACTCCACCGTGTGCCTAAGCATCGCATCACCGCAAGCTCGTCATCACCAACCCAAGAGCTCGGCGGCCAGCACCGTCGAAGCACCGCACGCCAAGCTCACCCATCGCAGCAAGCCAACGCACGCCCGGCCCGGCGCTCGCCCGGCGCTCGCGCCTCGACCAAGCCCCGGCCGCCTCGCCCGGCGCCCATCGCACGCCCGGCCCGCCCGCGGCTCGCACCTCGCGAGAATGGTCGCACCTCGCGACTGTATCTCGCACCTCGCGAGGAATCTCGCACGGTGCACCTGCGTGGTTTTGGCCCGGCTCTTCACTCGTTGCGAAGGCAGTAGCTTATCGCACGGTGCGACCGTATCGCACCTCGCGACCCCTAGGTCGGTTTAAATGACGGCTAACTTTTGAGGCTTAGTATAAATACTAAACTTTGTTTTTAGACCTAGGGGCAGCAGCCACAAGGGGATGGAGTTTTCAAAACTCCACTCCTCTCTTGTTGTCTTCTCTTTTTAGTTTTTATTTTCTAGTTTAGTTTATGTAGATTTCAATTATGGGATTGGCTTATGCTATGCCGATTGTAGCTTGAACCGTTCTTGAACGAGATTAATATGGAGCTTCAAGCATTATTGTGAGATCTTTCCTCTCTATTTATTTCCTTTGATTATGGTTTAATTTCTATGCTTGCTTTCAATGGTTTTTGCATGATTATGCTAGGAATGTTACTAGTTTGATTGTGGAATTAATCTAATGCTAGATTTAAGAATAGTATCGGATTGTTTTATTCTTTTATCATTTGGTAGCAAACTAGGGAGTAATTTAGATGCTGATCATCTTGGTTATTTCTTGGGGAAATTGAATCAACCGTTGAATGTTTATCGCTTGTATGACGTTAGCGGTGTCTATTGGTTCTCTGTGTTTATTGCCGCTATCGGATTGAATTTAGACGCAGATCGGACTAGGTTATCCTTTAGTTAGAGTTTTATAGTCACGCGATCGTGCTATTCAACTAGGAATAAGGAGAACACGAGATTAATTCTCGACAATAGATAATTATGGAAATAATTAGAGTGGATGTTCAAGGATCGATAATGAATTGAAGTGCATGTTAATCGGATTCAAGATCCTTCCTATAATTGATTTCTCATTTTGTTTATATGCTAGTTAGTTGTAGTTTAGTTATAATCTACTTGAAACCCCCCTTTTGTAATTATTATTAGGTTTCTCGGCCCTTAGCTTAATCTAGGTTTCGAATCACGCTAAATACTAAACTCGTCCCTGTTTCCCTGTGGATTCGACCCTTACTTCCCTTATACTAGTTTAGTGTAAAAGAGAGTAGGAGAAATTTTATCTTTGGCCGGGCGGCGTTCACGACAAGCGCGGCCCGCCAGAGTATCCCTCACTCGATCTGGTGGAGGTGCCTAATTGTAGATCTTTGGACTTAGCTGGGTTTAGTCAACCCGGTGAGCTAGGATGGACTGGTCGGGCAACTAAGGCTGGTAGTTCTGGTTAGGGTGACTGTTGGGCCTGGATTAGGGCCCAATGTCAGCCTTGTTGCTTCTGGGATTTTTGCAAGCCCGCGAGATACCAACCATTTCATACGGTGTTTGTTTATAAATAGGGGGGACCGTGTCATTTGTCTTATTCACGTTCATTAGATTGTTGCTGCGTGAAGGATTTTCTCCTCGAGGGCACACAAGTCGACCGATGTCTTTCATCGAGGTGCAGGATATCGAGGGCGTTTTGCATAAGGTACGACCTACTTCCTTCCCTTTCCTTTTATTAATAAATAGACCCTTCCGGACAGGATCCCCTCTTGATAAATAACGTGGGTTGTTTGTCTGTCTCGGATACCCCTCCGACACTACTCGAGCCCTTGTTCGATGGAGTGTTAATAAATGGGGTGACCGTGGTGTCCGTAGCATTCGATTGTCCCTATCTCTCAAGGACGCTCGACGTCTTACCGTGCTCGAGCGACGGGGATTCAATAACGTCTGATGGTGGAGAGGAGATAAATAATTTCCCATACGAGATGACCGTTGCTCGTCCTCGGGCAATTAGGAGTTACTTAGACCATCTTCTCGATGGCCATGTTGTTTAAGTGATGGAGGACAGCAGTGAGGATCTTTCTCATGAACCGAGCACCAGCGGTGGAGAGGGGGAGGCCCGGACTCAGGGCAAGGGTATCGCGCACTTCTTCGTTCGAGGGACTTTTATGCAGTTCCAGTTGGATAACCTGCGCTTCCTTGAGACGTCGTATTGGATTCGACATCCATATGCGTTGTACATCCCTGAGCCCGACGAGATTGTATGTACCCCTCCGACGGGCTGCGTGGCTCTGTATAAGGCTTATCTCGAGTTGGGGTTAAGGTTCCCCATCCATGCCTTCATTGTCGAGGTGTTAAGTTTATACAATCTGGCCCTTTGTCAGCTGATGCCCAACTGTGTAGGCTCGATGGTTGGGTTTCTCGCTATATGCGATATGATGGAGGTCGATCCCTCCCTGACCCTCTGGAGGAACCTGATGAAGTTGGTCGTTATGTCTGCGACATCGAACGGTGAGGGTTGGTATACCTTCCAGGCACGCTTCCCTTACAAGATTGTGGGGACTATGCCTTCGAACCAACAGAATTTCCGCACGGAATTCGTGTATGTGTACTGGGCCGAGCAGTGGGACTTTCCGATTGTTCCTAGCCTCGAGGGCCCAAACATGGCTTCAAACAGGTCGGTGCCTAGAGTGTCGGAGGACGAGGTCAGGGTTGCCATTTACTGCCAGACCATCACTTCGATAGTCAATGGCGATCGAAAGCAAGTCCCCACCCATTGAAACCCCAGTGCAGAGGATCTAAGCGATGAGCATTTCCTCTATTCGATGGGACTGAGCCTGGCTTATCCAGAGGGCAGGGCCTCCGCTGCTAGGTGTCTACTTGCCTCGATTGGTGATGTATTTTGTTTTAACCCTTATTCGTTTAATTGTGCAGTCATTGCTCGTCGAGAGCTCAGCCAAATCATGCAGAAGCGACTAACGGCTAACCAGAGCGTTCAGGAGCAGATCCGGCAGAAAGTGTCGAGGGGGGAGACTCGAGTTCCTCGCCCTCCCAAGGTAACTTATGCCCCTCGATCTGACCATCTGGTCCTTGTGTTTCGTTTTGTTCTAACTTTGGTTTTTTCTGATAGGACCCCGTGAAGAGGCCTCGTAACCGCCATCCTTCAGCGGCGGCTATCGTGGCGCCCCAGGTGGTGGAGGATAGGGGGAGGGCAGCGACCCTCAAACCACCCCCTCGATCAACTGCGGCTTCGTCGAGGGTTGCGGAGGCGCAAGGGGAGCCTCCCCATCACGGGGAGGAGCATGCTTCGAAGCCCTTCACCAAGTTGTCCGGGATCGAGAAGGCCAGGCGCTTTGACTTGGATGTCAAGCGTATTCTGACCAAGGCAGATATCGATGTCTGCCGGGCCTTGAGTGAAGAAGAAGAGGTCGAGGGGCTGCATGCTTCTTGGATCGATGTATGTTCCTGTTTCCTTCCATTGCTTTGTATGTTGTTTCCTTCCCTTGCTTTGTTTGTTTCCTCATTGTTTTGTTTGTTTCCAGTGTTCGGTTCGAATGGCTGTTATGAGCCATCGACACACTATCGGCTTTCGTCGACTCCGGGAGGATCTCGCCGAGCAGAGGGAGCTCGCTTTGAATTATAAGCTCGAGCTTGAGGCCGCCCAAAAAGATCTAGAAGAGAAGGAGAACAACTTCACTATTCGAGAGCAGGGGTGGAGGAAGAAGATCCAGGATACCCAAAGTCAGCGAGATTCGATCAAGAGGCAGTATGACTCCTCGAATGGCGAATCTTCGAATGCTAGGGAACAGATCATCTTCGACTGGCAGAGCTCTCAGGCCGGCAAGGACTTTGCCGCCGACATGGGGCTCGAGGGGGCCGAGGTTAAGACGAAGGTTACTCTTGCTAAGCTGCGGGAGGCTTTGGCTAAGGTATATCCTTCGACCAACTGGGGCCTCGTCGAGGAGGAGTACAATGCCATCGTGGCTGCTGAGCTTGAGGCTGACACCTCCCTGTCTCTCGAGGCTCCGATGGAGGGCGTCGATGGCCCTGATTCCGCAGAGGCTGGTTATCGTGCTGAGAACGAAGATGCCTCGGACGGAAAGGATGAGGGTGGCGAGGATGAGCTCGATGACACCTCCAGTTCAATTTCTCTCGACTCCTCGAGCCGTTCGTCGAGTGGCTCTTCCAGTAATGCTGAGTAGCTCTTGTATTTATGTTTTTGCCTTTTGTATCTAGCTTGGATGTAGTTCTCTAGGATGTATCTTTTGATTGAAATGAAAAAAACTTTTGCATGTTTGAACTTAACTATTCTGGATATGCTCTTTTCTCGAGTGGTGCCTGCGAAGGGTTGCTTCTCGAACTAGTTCTTACTTTCGAGTTGTATGCCGCTCGAGAGGTTTGCTCGAGTACTCTTTTAGGTGACCCTGAGAGCAATGCCCTTCGTTGGGGCTAGACATCGAGGGGGTAATTCCCCTTTTTAGTATGTTGTGGCCTTGGATGATGTTTTGATGCTGAGGGTAAGACCGTCTTCCTCATGCCTTGAGTGCCCCTAGGGGCTTTGGGCCCTATATTGGATACGTGGCAGGCCTTTAGGGTGATGGGCTTCTGTTCTGGTGAGGCCCATAAGTATGAGGTGTTTCAACGTCGTCATTACACCATTTGCATCTTCTTTCTTCAGCCTTTCAATCTCAACCATCCTTTTTGCCTCTATTGCAATGTCTCAGCCGTTGATCACCCCCGAGGCTCTTCGAGCGGCCAAGCATCGCCAACTGGCGAAGGCCGGCTCGAACTTGATCCATCACTGCTGCCTCGAGGTTACCTGATACCTCGAAGGCGATTAAGATCGAGGGAGTGACCTCGACGGACGATGCGGTTTTGGCTTCGGCCACTAAGGCCCTTCCTCCCTTGGCTCCTGTGGTGAAGCAGGAGACCCTCGAGGCCAAGCTCTAGGGGAAGCTTCCTTTTCCCTTTACTTTTCCCGTCACTTTGTCTGGGGTGTAGCAAGCCCCAGCGAAGAGGCTGAAGATCGAGGGATCATCCCCTTCGACGGCTCCTGTTCCGTTTTCTTTCCTCTCGAGGGCAGATCTAGCAGGGAGGTTCGAGAGGGTCTCTCCTTTTCTGATGACGGCTGTCTATGAGGCAGCATGTTTGGCCACCGATGGCCAGGAGCTTGAGGCCCTCAAGGCCACCCTTGTCGAGGCATGTCTTATTTCTCTATCTATTTTTCCTAGATGGTTTTCGTTGCTTACGTGCATGTGTGTCTCGTAGCTCTCGATCAGGGTGTCTGCTCTGGCTCGCTGTCCTCGAGGTTCTGCCCCTGCTGAAGTCAAGGACTCGATGTCCTTAGATGAGAGGAGTTCCCTTAAAAACCAGATCCGGATTGCTGAGTTGAAGCTTTTCGAGGCTGAAGGAGCCATTAAGAAGGACCAATTATCCTTCAAGGAGAAGATGGCCGAGGCTCAACAGACCATCGAGGACCTCACCAAGCAGAGGGACTCGGCCAGTAGGAGGCAGCGTCAAGTCTCGAAGGACAGGAAGGAGGCCTTGGCCAAGGCGGAGAAGGCCGACATGAGGGCTACTGAGGCCATCAAGGAGGCTATCGCTTGCCGGGAGCTGATCATCGAGAATTAGAAGATCTCCGAGGCAGGGAGGATCTTCCTCGAGGACGCTTCCCTTCAAGCTTCCGAGGTTGGTCGCTCTGAGGCTCTCAAGGATGTTCGAGCTGTCCTTGAGAAGTTGTCTCCTAGCTTTCTTGGCAATAGGTGGAGGAGGGAGTCGTCGCTCTCTCCCAAGTGGAGGTTGAGGCTCCTCGAGGAGAGGGTGATGCGGAGGCCACTCAGGTCGAGGACCAAGCTCCTGCTGCTGCGAACCTCAAGGGCTGATGTCCTCGCACCCATGATACCGCCTCCCTAATCTTCTTCTTTCTTCCTTCTGGCTTCTACAAGGGTTATTGTTAGACCCTTATAGTTTAGTTCTGGTTTCTAGATGTTCCTCATGTTTGTAAGCTTGCCATCTCGATGGCCTGTACTTGATTTATAAAATTTGCTTTTTCTCCCATCGATGTATTTCTATTTTAACAACTTTATGCCTTCGAAATTTTCTTGTCTATGCTTGATATAACTCGATAGGTGTATCACAACTCGATAGGTGTATACTTAGAGCGCATATCTCGATATATTCTACTTGTAAAATTTGTTGAGTCAGCTTTACAAAAGATGGCTTATCATTTCGCCAAGGATGGGTGTACATAATAGATTCCCTTAGTTTCGAGGGTTGAAACTTTAAAATGTAGAACTTCGAAGGCAAGACCCGGTCTTATACATAAAACTTTCTGAGATTGTCCGCATTCCAAGGTCGAGGCAGGGGGCAGTCTTCCAGGTCTTCAAGGCGGTACGTGCCTGGTCGAACGACCTTAGTGATCTTGTAAGCCCCCTCCCAGTTAGGCTGTAATTTGCCAAGGCGGGGTTCCCTGCCTGTGGCTTCGAACTTCCGTAGGACCCAATCGTTGACTTGCAAAGGTTGATGTTTGATCCTTCGATTGAAGAGCCTGGTGATCTTAAGTTTGTAGGAGATGGCCTTGAGGAGTGCGTTGTTCTCGTGGACCACAATATCCCAGGCAGGTCATCGATCCATGAGCCTTTAGCTCCTTCCAACATTGTCTTCAATCCCTTTAAGACTACTTTGTTGGCAGCTTTGGTCTGTCTGTTGGTCTGAGGTCGACTGACAGCGGAGAATCTAGTTTCGATGCCAAATCGAGAGCAGTAGTCTTTCGTCGGTCCGATGTTGAATTGTCGCCCATTGTCTGATATGAGAACTCAAGGGACGCCGAATCGAGTGATCAGATTACGCCAGATGAACTGTTGAACTTGCTTGTCGGTAATGGAGGCTAGTGGTTGGGCCTCAACCCACTTCGTGAAGTAGTCGACAAAGACTAATAGGAATCTCCGCCGGCCTAAGGCAGGGTGAAAAGGTCCAAACAGGTCCATGCCCCACATGTCGAAAGGCAGTGGGGCCTGGATGGTAGTTAAGTGATTGCCCTTGATGGGTAAAGTTGGCATGCATCTGGCATTCTTTGCACTTCTGAACTAAGTTCGAGGCATCTTCTTTCAACATTGGCCAGTAATAGCCAGCTAGAAGGGCTTTAGCGGCGATGGTCCTTGCACCATGATGGCTCCCACATGCTCCCTGGTGTATTTCTCGAAGTACATAGTCCCCCTCCTGCGGGGTTAAGCATCAAAGGAGCGGATGGGTGAAGGACTTCTTATACAATTGTCCTTCGTGGAACCTGAACCATCGAGCTTGCCTCCTTACTTTCTCTGCCTCTAACTCGTCCGCAGGCAATATCCCATCCCTTGCAAAGGACACTAACGTGTCCATCCATGTGGGGCTCATGTCGAGGGTAGCTACCCCTTTGTTGATGTTGGGGGTATTGAGTACCTCCCACATTATAGGGCGGGGTGATAGATCTTCGGCGGATCTGGCCAATCTCGATAGTGCATCTGCCTGTTGATTTTCCGATCGTGGGATGTGGGTGATGGCGAAGGTGGCAAGATCGCTTACTTCCTCCTTGATTTTCGAGAGGTACATCTTCATACTGTCTTCCTTGGCTTCGAATTCCCTAGTAACTTGTCCCACGATGAGCTGGGAGTCTGAGTGAGCCTTGATGTTTCGAGCTCCCACCGCCTTACAGATTTCTAGCCCAAGTAGGAGAGCCTCATACTCAGCTTCATTATTCGAGGCAGTGAAGGCGAATTTCACGCCATACTCCGTTCTGTTCCTTTGAGGATCGAGGATTAACAATCCGACACCGCAACCAGCTTTCGATGATGACCCGTCGATGAATAACTCCCAAGGCCTTCCACGATAGGCTCGGGCCTTAAGGTACATTCGGCGATGAAGTCAGCCAGCGCTTGAGCTTTTGATAGCTCGACGGGGCTCGAATTCTATGCCGAAATCCGACAGCTGATTAGACCAATCCGTTACCCTGCTGGATTGGTTCTTGCCCTCGATCACCTTACGGAGGGGCTGACAGGTGAACACCTTGATGGGGTGAGCTTGAAAGTACGGCTTGAGCTTGCGGGTGGCGACTACCAATGCGAATATCATTTTTTCGATCGGGGGGTACTTTGTTTCTGCGCCTCGAAAGGCGTGACTAATAAAATAGACGGGGTGTTGATTCTTCTCTCTTTCAGCAACGAGGACAGCGCTAAGCGCGTTATCCGACACAACTAAGTACACGAATAGTGTCTCTCCTGGTAAGGGAGAGACAAGTTTGGGAAGGCTGGCCAGGTGCGCCTTTAGCTGTTGAAATGCCTCTTCTGCTGGCTGGTCCCAGTCGAAGGTCGGCTGCTTTAGTGTTCTAAAGAATTATAAGCTTTTGTCTACTGACCTCGATAGGAAACGTCCTAGTGCCGCCATACAATCGGCTAGGCGTTGGACTTCTTTGACGGTTCGAGGGCTTTTCATCTCAATGATGGCCTGGACCTTATCCGGGTTAGCCTCGATGCCTTTCTCATCGACTACGAACCCGAGGCACTTTCCCCCTTTTACGCCAAAGACACACTTTTTCGGATTCAGCTTCATGTTGTGGGCGCGTAGGCTGGACAATGTTTCTTTCAGGTCAGATAGGTGTTCTCTTTCTTCCTGGTTCTTGACAATCATGTCGTCGACGTAGACCTCGACATTTCTTCCTATCTGGTTCTCAAACATCTTGCTGACAAAGCGCTGATAGGTAGCACCAGCGTTTTTGAGATCGAATGGCATTACTCTGTAACAATACACCCCTGAACTTATGGTGAACGCTGTATGAACTTGATCTTCTTTCGCCATGGGGATTTGATGGTATCCCGCGTTGGCGTCCATAAAGCTGAAGAGGGCATGTCCGGCGGTTGAATCGACAAGTCTATCAATCTTGGGGATTGGGAAATCGTCTTTTGGACAGGCCTTGTTCAGGTCCGTAAAGTCGACACACGTCAGTAGATTTGCGAACCAACACCACGTTAGCCAACCACTCGGTGTACTGGCATTCTTTGATGAGACCTGCTGCTAGTAGCTTTTTCACTTCTTCAGCTGCTGCTTTACTTCTCTCGGCACCCTGGTGCCTCAGGTTTTGATTTACTGGTCGATGTCCCTCTTTGATGTTGAGACTGTGTACCATGATCTCAGGATCGATGCCCGGCATCTCGTCGATCGTGTATGCGAACACATCTTGGAACTCACGGATGACATCGATGATCTGAGCTCTGGTGCCATCGGGTATCTGCTTGCCGATCCTTATCGTTCTCCCTCTCGTGTCGTCGATACATACCTCTTCATCCCCATCTATCGGTCGAGGTCTTTCGTACCGCTTTGGGTTCTCGGCAACATAGACTCCCATCACGGGGATAGGCTCTTCCGGCTCAGGATGCTTTCTTTTCTTGGTTGCGTCGTCATTCTGGTGCTTCAGGTTGTTGACATAACATTCTCGGGCAGACTTCTGGTCCCCGAACAGTTGAGCGACCTTACCATCGTCGGCCTCGAACTGCAGCAGTAGCTGGTAGGTGGAGATGGCAGCTTTTACCTTGTTGAGGGTGGGACGTCCAATTATGACGTTGTAGGGGAGGTCAACGTCGACGATAAGGAAGTCGATGAGGACGCTCCTCCCCCGACCCTTCTCTCCCATTCTCGTAGGAAGCTTGACCGACCCTAGAGGGTGGACGGATTGCCCCCCAAATCCTACCAGCGGCTGGCTGATGGGTAGGAGGTCATTCCTCTGGTATTTTAGCTTTGCCAGGCAATCCGTCCCATGTTTCAAGGTGCAGAGGTGTTTCCTCGCTCCTCGACTCCTTCTCTTTTCGAGGCTCCTTTTTCTTTTTTGCGGGATTCTTCAAATACCGATTCAGCTTTCCTTCGTCTGCCAACTTGTCTAATGCCTTTTGAGTTCTCTACAGTCGCGAGTGGTGTGTCCGCAGCCGTGGTGGTACTCACACCAAAGCTTCTTGTCTCTTCTACTGATGGAAGTTCTGATGGCTGTACTTTTCCTTGATATCGAGGTATATCTCCCTTCGGTTGAGGTTGTACCGAGGGTCATAGCCGTTGTCATCCACCCGGGGCTTCTTCTCTCTTTCCCTTCGAGAAGCTTCTCGAAGAGGGTCACCTCGAGCCCCATAGTCGTTCAGTCTTTTGTTGGAGTTGGGTTCGTCGTGCGTCTTACAGATGTCGGATGCTTATATGAACTTTTGGGTGAGGTTCATTGCCTCGGAGAAAGTGGAGGCCTCGCTTTCTGCGAGCTTCAGCTTGAATCAGCTTGATGGGTAGAGGCCTGACATCAGTGCTGTGAACGCCACGCTATCTTTTAGATCGGAGACTTTCAGGGACACTTCATTAAATATCTTGATATAATCTACCAGGTCTTCTTCTCTGCATTGCCTTATCGACATTAAGTGGATGCTGGTCTTTCGATGTCTTCTTCCTGCAATAAAGTTTTGCTTGAAGGTGGTCTCGAGGGAGGCGAAGTTCGAATAACTGCCCGGGGGTAGTTCTGTGAACCAAGTGAGTGCGAGCCCCTTCAGCGTGGTGGGAAAGAACTTACTCCAAGCTGCCTCGCTCCCTGTCTGCTCACTCATTTGTGTTGTTCCTCCATAATGTTCGATAGGTGGCACCTTCACCTTTCGAGGGTTGGGAGTTCACATGATTTCTTCGCTGAAGGGCGTGATAAAGCCAAGGTTCCCAAAGTGGGTGTTAGATTCTCCATTTGTTTCAGATTTGCTAGCCTCCTCTTCGTCGTGTTCCCGGGGTCCTCTTTCACTTTGTCGAGACCCTTCCCGCCTCTAGCTATGGTTCGGGAGTGTCTCTCCCTCCCGTCTCGAGTGAGCCAGGCGCTGGTCGAGAATCTCGCGAGCATCTCGATTGCCGTTCTTGAGGGATCCCTCGTTGATGATGTGTCGGGCATCCCCCTGGCTAGGGGGGTCTCGGGGCGAAGCTCAAGGGGCTTGAGTAGGATTTCGGGGGACCCGAGTCGATGCTTGCGGAGCTAGTTCGTCGAGGGGAGGGTTGCGCCCATTTTGCCCCATAGAGAATCGTGGGACGGGAGGTCTGTTGGATGTTCCCTCTCCTCCGTTCTGAAGGCTGTAAACGAGAGCCCTAAGACTCCGCTTGAGATTGTCACTGAGGCGCTCAGCCAGCTGCTACAAATCCTGCTGCGTGACATGATTTGGGCTGGGCTGCTCCAGTCGAGCGGGTTCAACTCGAGGGAGGGTTGCCCTCTCTCGAGGTTGTCCACGATTTGCTGCGCTGGCTGCCTCTCGATGTACTATTTCCTCAAGGATATATTAATGTCTCTCCGAGAGTACGGGGGCCCTACGAGGGTCGCCCGCTGTTTCATCAGCTACTTCGGGAGGGGGGTTCCCTCCTCGAGGTGGTGAGCTTGGAGGTTGCTGGGCTCGACGGGATCTTCGAGCATTGACCATGGCTTTTTGTTTTGCTATCCCCACAGACGGTGCCAACTTGTTTCGGGTGAAAACTTGTAAGATGGGGGAGTTAGTCAAGACGAGGGGTCGATGACCGCTGAAAATAGCCGAGTGCTCGAGAGGTACCACGGAGACCTGCAAGAATGAAGGTTAGACTACCCCGGGGTGTTTTCGGGATCGCCCCTCCGACCCTCAAGTCAGTTAGGATGCTTAACTGTAAGTATTGAGTAGTTGGTCTGGAATTTATTACCTGTTCATTGATGAGACATTGGGTATTTATAGTGTTGTGGATTCCCATAAAGGGAACATTGATAGGATGGGCCTCAGGGAGACTATTGGCTATGTTGCCTTTTCAGGCAATAAGCCTTTTCTGCCCCGTCCGGGGATCCCTAGGCATCCTGGGATTAGGGCAACCCTCCTGTGGGACCCTTGTGCCCCCCTGCTCGTGGGTTTGATGGACCTCCTCGTAAAAATCGGGCATAGGGAATATTGGGCCCAAACAACTTTGTATAATACTTCCTCTGTTCTGAAATAAGTGAAACACTTCTCTTATAAAGCTCTCACATAAAAGAGAGAAGTGTTTCACTTAATTCAGAACGTAGGAATTGCCACTATATAGAAAAGTTGAAACTTGAAGGCCACCATGTAGAATTTCCCATTTATATTTAGTTGTATTCAAGACTATCTACGTTGGCCATTCAGTCATTGTTGTCTCAGTTTTGATCCATTTTAATGAGTAAAAAGGGTGGCCTTTAATTCGCACGACTCTAAGTATATTTAAAAGTGACTATTTAAAAACATTGTAAATTTTGGACCCGTTATTAATAGGTCTCGCCATTTTCCTTGCCTACCATGAGTTCTAATAAAATAATTGTGCAATATCCTGCATATAACGAATTTGAATATTAAGTGCCCACAATTTATGTACCAACTGTGTAGCTTTTCCCTCCTTTCTTTTTTTTAGGGAAATGTAGCTTTTTCTCTAATCGGTTGATTACACAATTATGTTTTACTAATTTTAATTAATAGTAATAATAACAATTAATTAAACAGTGAAATAATGGTACCCACATTGAGTAATTGAAGATTTTGATCTTCATATTATGAATGGATTAATGAACACAATCTCATCTTTAGTGCCTTGTAATTCTGCTATCACAATTCGCAACACCCACTCTCCTCATTTTTTTCAATTCGCAACACCCACTCTCCTCATTTTATCTAACTAAGAAATGATTTATCTAAAACTCAAGTATTGTAAAAATAAGTCATGCTCATACTTAGACAACAAATAATCATATAATGCACTTAGATAGAAAAACGATAATATAAAGAATTTAACAACGACGCTTATGTCAAATTGAATATTAATGAATGTCATTAGAATGGAAGGCACTATACGATTGTAACAATATTCTTATCTTTTTTTTATCCTACTACGAGGAGTTTCCCACCGCCTTTGGCGAATGGACTAATCTCCTGCGGGAGTTTGCATGGGTACCTCGAAGGGTAGCATCCCTCCCAGCTGGGTTTTTTTCCATACCCAAGACTCGAACCCGAGACCTTGGTTAAGGAGCGAGATGCCCTTAACCACTCACGCCAACCCCAGTTGATAACAATATTCTTATCTAGTGCAATTAATTAGTAAGGAAAGTCAAAATTTTTGGCTTTTCAAGAAAAATTGAGAGAATTGATTAGGAGATGACACGTCTCATTCGAATAGTGTCTTTATATACTAGCCACTAGCTATAGATGATAACGAGTTATTAGGCCCGGGCGATGTCCCAGGTTATTAATATTTTCATGTCAAAAAAGAGCATCTAGTGTTGCATAGTTCATTGGTTAGAACTTTACTATAGTAACTTGTTGTTAGTGGTCGAATCTTGTATGAAACATGTTTCTAATTTTTTAATGTATGTTGATGACATGGAACGAAACAACTAAAGGGAGAGTGCCACGTATCGTGTATACTTGCTTCAGAACACCTTTTAATATATTTGTATAGATAGATAGATTATGTGTGACTTGATACCACCATAGACCAAATCACAAATTTTAAACTCATGGCCTCTCAATATAGCTAAGGTGAGGGTGATGGATAGCTCAGTTAATTAGAGCTCGCCTCCCGATTTCAGGAGATCCTGGGATCGATTCACATTCCCATCCTCGTGGCTCTCTAAACACCAAAAAAACAATATAGCTAAGGGCCCGTTCGGTATTACTGTGGTTTTCTGTTTTTTAGTTTTTTGATTTTCAAAGTCATATGATATATGTCCTATAATGAATAGAAAATTAGTCAAATTTATTGGGAACATGATGATTTTGTAAACTGACAACTAAAAAGTGAAAACCTCTTTTTCTGGTTTCCTGTTTTTGGTTTATAGTTTAAAAAAAATAAAAACTGAAAACAAAAAAGAAAACAAACGGGCCCTAAGGTAGTGGAAAACGTGAATGAGAAGGAAAAGGGAAACCCACATTGTCACCTGAAAGGTTGAAACAAACAATATAATTTATCCATTACTACTCCATTACATAACACTCAGCAGCACATACTTTTACAAACTTCTTGAACTCGATAATACTCGCAGGTTCGTGGCACTGGTGAGTAGCTAGCTACAATGTAGCAAGCTCCCAAGGATAGCATACTTTAACCTTAAGAATGTTACACCTAGGCTGATTAATTATTCATGTAATTGGAAAGATTACAAAAAGAAAAACAAATGATTGAATGAACTGATAAATAATTTAGAGCTTAATTAGGAGACCGTTTAATCAGTGCAGCAACGGTACATGAAGTACTTCTCCATTGTCTTTCCACACTCAGCACACACCACACTTTCAGGGATTCCGCCTTCGACTCCAGGAAGTATAAGCCTATTGCAGTGATGTGGAGTATGAAGCTGCTGCAAGTGCTCTTTTAAAGCAGGCAGAAACCCTTTAATTCTAGCGTTTTCCTCCCATTCTTGAAACATTTGAAAGCATTCGAGTATTGTGTCCCCTTTACCTCTAGCCATCTCATGTGATCCGAACCACATGGTAGCCCAACCTTGATCACTTCCATCAAAACTAAGCACTGTCATTACTTCTTGCATTATAATGTCCCGCTCTACACTCCTCCCGTGTTGCATCTTCGAGTAAAGCATGCACTCGAGCCTAGTCCAGAAGTACCACATTGAGGTCAAGTCAGGCAAAAAATGGCTAAGTCTTTCTTCGCTTATGTTTCCTGTGATTTTCCTCATTCGCTCCTTTGCATTGGTTTTCCCAACATACATTAACTCTAGATCAATTCCTGCAGTGGCTGCTACTTGTTTGGCAGTGTCTGTGAATGCCCTTATCCAATCAAGGTCTTCTCCTCCATACACACAAATGTATTTTCCTTGTGGAATCTGAAAGATAAAACACACTCGTCAATTAGAATAAAACTAAAAATGGTGATGCCACTCGATCAAATCTGTACGTGCGTAGATTGGATGGACTGGATTGAACTTTGTCAACTTCACATCCAAGTCCAGCCTAAATTAGTTTCGATCCAAAAATCTGAGTTGAAATCTAGTCCAAACTTTTCCTTATCTAGTTGAATGGGACAAGTTTGGACTGGACTCTAGACTTTTCCTAGTCCGCTTACACCCCTACCTACAAATATAAGTCCTCTTTATGGAACATCATACAAATTTAAATGAAGAGGGAAACTAGATAAAAGGAATACGGATGATGACATACCCAATCAAGGATGTGAGGATCAATGGCATCCACAAAAAGCTCAAGCCTCCAACTCTCCTCTCTCCAAAGAGATTCTTCCTTCATAGTAGTAAAAGGGAAAGCCATATTTCCCCAAATTAAGAACATGTGAAGGGCATTTGGGCATGCAACTTTCCCTTGAGGATCCAGCGAAACAAGGATCATTTTTTTTGCAAACTTCCATACCTCCTTGATATACCTTATAGCAGCTGGTTCCATAACTTTCGGATGGTGCAGAGTATACCATGACATCAATGATTGAAGCTGCTCGAACTTGTGCTGTTCTGCATCGGTCCAAGGGACGGAGTTATCTATTATCGGGACCCACACAATTTCATACTGGAGCTCAGCCCTCATCCTTGATTCTCTGTAAATATGGTCTAGAATCATCAGCTCTTCTTGGGAGACATCCAAGTCTGAAATGAGTAACAGTACTGATTTTCTTCTGAGTGCTTCAACAGGAACCTGTTTCACATAAGCTATTAATATTCGAATTTGTTTAGGCGGAAGATGGAATAAAAATGGATGTAAATATAGAAGGTTTAAATTTAACCCTTGATTTGGTAGACCCTTCATGAAGGGGTTGTATGTCATCCTTCATGTATATCAAATGCTTTAGAATTCTGGTATTATCGAGCTGGGGCAATTCGAATACACGTACAAGATTGTGGTATGCCTCTACGTGTTTCTTCTCATCTGCATTATATGTTAATCACTAAGAATTTTTATGATCTTTCAATTCTTAAAAACAGATATATAGATGATGCAGGGGAATGGTTACTGTCTTCTAAGTTATCATCAAAATAATTATTTTTATATTTGTTATTGGCATTGATCATTCATGTCCTGATTTCTGATCTTTGATTTGCTAAATCGTAGTCTCGTTCCAACACAGGAACAAAAGAAAATCATCCTGAATCCAGAAATAATAGTTGCATCTATTTCGAAATGTTCGGAAAAGTTTTCACAATTCTTGAGATAGTAATGGGTTGTCATTGAAATTCCCCAAAAAAAACCTTACTAAGGGTGCGTTTTCTTCACTTATAAAAAACTATTCAAGGCTGATTAGGTTTATTAAGAACTAATAAGCAGCTAAAGTTGAGTAAAGAGAATAGTGTAAGAAAACTGACCTATATGCTGATAGCAAAGTAAAAGTTGTTGCATAAGGTGGTCATGAATATTTCTCTCCTTATGAGCCAAGCTTGACAGCTCCCACGCTTCTGTGGTCGATGTAACATACCTGAAAAAAGAAAGCACAATTAAAAAGAACTCACCTGACTAGAAGAAACAAATGATTGTATTCCATTGTCTAAATCTAGAATTCTGACTTACTCATAGCTCATGCCAATAAGGCTAGCGATCTGTGTAGCACAAGCCACCACACTTCTAATAGTCCAGTATGCAGCAGTTGGAATGTGTGTCATAGCAACAGATAAAGGCGGCTGCTCAGGCGAGATGTACTGATGAGGCAGCTGTTTGAACTCCATAATCCTCTTGGTCACATCCAACATAGCCCCAATAAGATTGTTCAGAGCTTCAAAGCGGGACTTCAATGCATTCGAGTGTTCCACAACGTCAGGTAATTGCTTGAGGATAGCCACAGACTTGGCAAGAGGATGAGTAGGGAAGAGTTGAACCACTAGCCCGAATTCTCCATAGGCTATTGCTAGAGCTGCAAGGGCTATGGCTACCTTTGCATCCCATGAATAGTTGGAGAGCAAGTGGAGGAGTGACATTGTTGTTGCGTGTGCGTCTCCTCCACCCGAGCATTTGCATGTTATCTGTTATCAGACACAACATATGTCCTGAATTATTATATATACTAGTGTTGTTTTCTGCTCAATGTATATAGTGTTTTCCTAGATGTATCATTTTGTAAAGATAAAATCAGAGACAGTACCTCACAGGAGACCTTTTGTATGATGAAAGCTAATGCTTCAAGCATCTCATTTGCATCAATGACAGCTCCACTGGTCTTATCCTCCATGGAATCAATATGGGCCCCCTGCACATCATTCAAGCAATTCCTTAATTAAATTGAACCCAAGCAGAAAATCAAGATAAACCCAACAAAAAATGAAGCTGGTCAAGATAAGAAATATACTTCAATGCTCGGGGCAGCTCGTTTAAGGACATCTTCTATGATGTCTAAAATTGGCCTGACATCCACATCGCGGCCATCAGGAGCGTGGGTTCCTTGGATCTGCTTCAGCATTGTGCTATCATCGGATGCTGCGAACATCCGGCGGTCACCCCTTGCCATCTGCCTATGTGATGGTGGTGCACTTCCCATTTTTTTTCTAAATTACACCTTCGTAAAGAGATACTTGTCAATATCTTATAAGAACAAGTGCACCTTCCACGGTCCAGTGAGCTAAACATTATATAGTGATGAAAATATGAAAAATAGCTTTTATTTTAATTCTATGTTGGTTATTTACCAATAAGAAAATAGATATAAAGGTACTAAAATCTTTGAATCAAGTTCCTTACTTGCATAGTTACTAAAGCCATGCATAAGATAAAGGTTATTTAGCTTTGGTGGTCCCTTGGACGTCTTTACAGCACCCTTATATGTTTCATCATTATCATTAAGCTAGTAATCATTAATTTAGAAGATTTTGGAAAAACATGATCAATAATTACTCAGAATTTCCAAAAACAATTCTAAGAGGAGGGGATGTGAGACCCCACTTGACAAAGATGTTGTTTGGTTGAAGGTAGGAAGTATTACTATCTAGGAAATTGTTTTTCCCTTGAAATTCCAATCCTAAAAAGTGACAAATGGTTTGGTTGTTCATGGAAAGTTCTATTTACCTAGGTCCCCTTAGGTAAGCAACATCCTCCATTTTGTAGGAAGAAGAATTTCATATGAAGTGCAACTTTCTACACTTTGTCTAACCAAACAACCTCACCTTATTTTACTTCTCGGGATGTAGGGATGGCAATTCATTCCAGATCCGAAGGAAAATGTATCTGAGTCGACTGCGAAAAAAATTCGAGTCCTACTCCATTTAGAAAGTCCGACTCCTAGTCGAGTGCCACAAAAAATCCGACGCATCCAATCCGACTCCGACATAATCCAACCCGACTTCCGGATCCAACTCTGACTTTGAGCCAATTAATCCTTTTTTTTTTAATCATGTATTTGCTTATTTGGTTTTATGTGCGTAGTTAAACTTAAACTATTGTCATATGATTGTTAAAAGAATAATTCTGGTTACACTATTTGTATTATATAAGATTTTTATATAAAATAAAATGGGAATAAAAAGTCGGAGTTAGATGTTAAGAATTTAAGTCGGATCGGATTTGGATTGTCGAATGTCGAAATCAGAGTCGAATTTAAAATCCGATTTCTTGTAGGGTAGTCGGAGTCATATTATGCATATTATGGTTCAAGTCCGACCCGACCCGTTGTCATCCCTATTAGGAAGTTTTGCTTCCTATATATTTTTATATCAATCAAACAACCTCAAATTATATATTAAAAAAACCAAAAAGTTATTACATTGATTACTAGTGGTCTAGTGGTAAGCAAATGTATCTCAAACTTGCAGGTTACAAATTCAAGCCTTCTGAGCTCCATATAAGTTTTTTCTTTTCATATTTGATAACCAAATAGCTCTATTGTTGCAGCTAGTCTTGTAAGAGACCGTTTATTTTTAGTTTAAAATTAGGTGCAGCATAAGCCATATATTAAAAAGAGAACGTACCACCTTTCTGAATATAGTGACTAGTTTAATATATTTAGTAACATCTATACTATATATTAAAAGGTGTTCCTATCAAAGGAACGGTGGATAGGAACGGTGCCACGTGACACTATTCACTATATATGCGCCACATAGCTTTGCCACGTCATCTTATGTGCCATATAGAACATTACGTCATCTTACAAAATAAATATTGGTTGTCACTAGATTTGAACATGCGACCTCATGCAAAGAGAAGTTTGTCATTACCATCTCAACCAATTTTTTTTAGTGCTTCATAAATTTACATAATGTTATATATTCGTTACAAACATAAAGTAAATTAAATGTTAGATTTTTTAAAAATTATTTTTTATAATAGTGGGAAAATACATATCAATTGTGAAGAAACTAAAAAAGGAAATACTCGGGGCAACGCCTGGGCCAACACACAAGTTTTAATCTATTTAGTGATTAGTTTAATCCATTCAATAATCACATTCTTTAATTGATTTAGTAACTGGTTTAATCCATTTAGTAACTGGTTCGGGCCCCGAAAAAAAACTAGTTTAAACCATTCGGTAAAACTGTCGAGTTATTTTGTAAAATTATTTTTTGTACTTCGAGATTCAAAGAGAAACAAAGGAATGAGAAGAGGAAGGGCGACTAGGATGGTGCGAGATGCCTAGGAATAATGTAGACTTGAATTTGTCTCTTTTTATAATAAAATTAGACCGTCTATTCTAATAATTTGTGCCATTTTTGTCGTCTTCACTTCATTTTTTATTTAGCAATTTTCTATTACAATACTCTCATTGTAGAGATTTTTTTTTATCTCTATCAGCTTTCTTAGTCGGACATTATCTTATTATTGGCTTCCATGTGAAGTACGTGTGAGAAGATAAAAGTTTAAGTTCTACTGCCTCGTAATCGTTCTACGATGCATTGTGCAACAAGGCTTATCCGTGTTCCAAAACACGTTGACATGCCACTTCATGGAGAAAATATTCTCCCATATCAGATATTAGACAACTTGTCCCATATCATGGTTTTTTGTAATTTTACTAGCAACTTGATACAATCTATATAATACTATAAAGCAATAAGCTTTTTGCCACATGTTAAGCAGCCACAATTTGTACACGTGTCATTCTTCTTTTGAGTTGCCAAGATTAATATGCTATTCTAATATGCTGACGTGTAAATTAAGTGAATCAATCCATGGATTCGTCTTGCTTCAGATTAGGAAATCAATACTTTCAAAAGCCCAGAATCATGATTGCACAACTTTTTGCCAATTCAATAGAAAATCAAATTAAATTAGGAAACGACTACTGATTTGAATCCTAATATTATGATACAAATCAATACAATCTACTGATATGTATCCTACATATTAATCTATATTAGCAAACCTACATATTATCTATCTATATAATATTATAAAGCAATAAGCTTTTGCCACATGTTAAGTGTAGACACATAATCGTGTCTCCCCATTTAAGGGTCCAATGATGAAATATCGGCGGTCTTAGTTGGCACGGCCCAATGGAGGAGCAGTCCGAATAACCAGGCAATGTGTGTTTTAAAAAAATATTATGAAAGCCCAATTAATCATTCATGATGATTAATTGTAAGATCAATCCGTGAAATGCTTTTTAAAGTCCATTTTAAAAGACCAACTGAATATTTATTATTCATGAATATTTTTTCTATATTTATTGTTTTGATAAATATTCTTCTCAATATTTGTTGTTTTGATAAATATTTTCCTAAAAGCTTTTATTATTATAAAACATATTTTCAACCCAAAAAATTCGATCTCCGGATTTTTAGGGATAAAAAAGGAATCTTTAAAGCACGTGTAGCATTTAAAAAGGAATATTATGGAATATTCTGGATTTTGCGCCGGACGCGGCAGCTGCGCTTAGCGCCCACGTGCATCCAGTACATTGGTCGTATCGCGTCAGGCACTCCAATGAGCGCCTGACACGTGGACTTGTGGCTCACACAGAGTCCTCCGCCTAGCGCAAGTCTTGTGTGAGACGCAAGATAAAAATTTATCTTTTCGAAAACGCGTTTCCATGTGCAAAGTTTTAACTGGACGGACCACGTTAGGCAGGCCAACCTGCGACTGACACGTGTCCTCGCGCCTGCCACGTAGGCTTGCGCCAGGCGCAGGGCATGCGTGAGACGCACGCGCTGGTTTACCTATAAATACGGGCTGATTTCCCGAATCAAGGACGGCTTGGAATTAATTTTTTTACGCACGCAAATACTCTCAAACACTCCGAAACATACTTCGAATACAAAACATACAAAACACTTTTGATCTTCCATATTAATTTTGGTTCCTGATTCTACTATATTCTTGGTTCCAAGATTGCTCCGACTGAAGGTCACTACGCTCTTCGATCTAAACCGCATAGGTATAATCCTGAGGGCTCTTGAATAATCATATTTATTTCTTTGAAATTACTAACCTTTTTCTTGTCATGATGTAGATTCTTAATTAATAACAGTGGTCATTTTGTAAATTCTAACCTCTTTTCTTATAATTTCTGTATATAATGCTCGTGTTATTATGATTGTCTTGCATGCCTTTTATCACCCACATCTTATTATGCTAAATAAGACCTAAAGAATTGTTCTCATTAATTCAGATAATTTGGACAACCTGTTAGGAACCTTGTAAGATGATTGTATAATAACTTGTCATTAAATAATTAGTCTTTTGTGTGTTTCCTGAACCCATCTAGATTAATTATTTCAAGGTGCTTTAAAATATTGTTTGATTGTTCTATTGCATAAGATCTGCTGTGAATTGTTATTTAGTAGAGGCCAGCAATAGGTAATATAGTTCCTGACTATATTGTACCCTCACCCTCGAACTCACTTTTTTGTTCCTGACCATCTATGGACTCATGACGGGGAAATCTACATTGGATAAGTCCTTAAAATGTCCCTTCCATTTCAATCCAATTAGGTTTATGATTCTTCCTCTAAAGAATTATTGGCGACTTCAAAACGTATTTTTAATAAAACCTTAACAATGGGGTAGTCAAATAAACGCGCTCACACCGTGTGTAGGCATTAAAGGAATTCAAAATTCCTATGCCTACATTAAGCAGCCACAATTTGTACACGTGTCAGTCTTATTTTGAGTTGCCATGATTAATATGGTGACGTGTAAATCAAGTGAATCAATCCTATGGTTTCCTCTTGCTAAAGATTAGGAAATCAATACTTTCAAAAGCCCAGAATCATGATTGCACAACTTTTTGCCAATTCAATAATAGATTAACAAATTAAATTAGGAAATGACTACTGATTTGAATCCTAATATTATGATACAAATCAATACAATCTACTGATATGTTTCCTACATACTATATTAGCAAAACTACATACAATCTATATAATATTATAAAGCAAAAAGGATTTGCTTATGTGTCATTAGAAAATTGAATTGTTGATGTGTCAATCCTTTGGAAAATCTTTTACAATTTTTTGCCACATGTATTTGCCTCTAAATATTTCTGTTATGCATTACTTTTTTTTAGGCACATAATTGGAAAGCTAATTAAGAAATTGGTTCTGCAATGGAATGTAAATCAACTAAATTTTAGGAATTGATTGTTATAAATTAGGAATTGATTATCCATCATAAAACTGCCAAAAAAATATATCCCCTTAACCGATATTTTAGGAACTAATTAAAAAAATCATATCCCCAAAATCCGATATTTTAGGCACTAATCATAGATTTTGGTACTAATTAAGAAATAAATTTATAGCAAGAAGCTGGTATTTTAGGCACTACTTAAGGTATTACAACAATATAAATGAACATATTGAACTCTCTTCTGAAACCCAAAAAATACTCTTAGCTGATTATAATATTAAACTTAAATTTTACCAAGGGACGTATTAATCATACAATAAGTCGTATTATAAGTTTTTTAAAAAGTTCAAACTATAAGATCATTGACCACATACCCATACCATAAAAACTATAAGTTCATTGAAAACTATATGATCACTAAGATTGTGGGCCGTCATATTACGAAGACTATAGTATATCCCCATAAAACGGTGATAATTATTAGTGAGTTACAATGTGATCAACAATACAAAACGCGATCCACAATAAAATCAATAATAACTGATATTAGCACCTCATGTATAGCACAAAAGAATAAACATCTTATGTACTAACACTTGCACAAAAGAATAAAAATCTTATGTACTAACACCTGATATTAAACTATCAACTGCATGAAAACTGATTAGCCAATATACAAATTTCACTTTGATAATAGAAACCAACCATATACAATAAAAAGCTCCCTGAAACACAGAGATAAGGAAAGATAATAAAGTCTCAACAAAAATTAACTTTTACTTGGCTCGTGAGGTTTGTAAAACTGAAAGGAGGGTAGCCTAATTGTAACAACAAGCATGGGGATGTCTTAAAGTTTAGTATAATAACAATATGACTCCTTTCATTGTACAAAATACCACATCACAATATTTAAAGTTCGCTAGGAATATGCTATCTTAAATGTATGGCATCTCTATGTAAGGTTAAAAATTAAAATTACATATAGAACTTATGTGAAATTCATTGTCCATAATTTTAGTGTAGTTGTATCTTTGTTGTATATCTAACTAGCTTTCTAAGCACGCGATGCGTGCGACGACAATTTTTTTATTGTGATATTTTGTAATGTCGAGTACTTAGTTTTACATGCACGCAATACATGTAGCGACAACTCACTATAGTTTAAGTTAACAGTTTTTTTCAATAAAGGCTCTATTTTGTTCAGCTTATTAGAAGTTATTTTCAGCAAAAATAAATTCAGATCAGTTCAGATAAGTTCAGATTAGCTAAAATAAGTTGAATAGAACGGAACCAAAGTAGTTATAGTTATGGATTTCCATAACTTTTGATATACTCCAGATAAGAAAAATCATGATCAGTTGTTCAAGTTGCTATCATTGGATACACGTATCAAATCAACTCATATAAGTTCTTTGGTGATATATCTAGTGGTAAGTCATATATATTGTTCAGTTTATTCACAACAACCAAATCATCACAACTAAAAAAATTAATATTACCATACATACAAAATTTGAGAGCACCTAGTTTCTAGGTGTTCATCTCAAAGAAAAGACAAAATGTCATATACTCTATTTCCACATATAAATTGATTTTTATTTATTCTATATATTACCGTTCATTTGGAACAAGTATTATTGACTTGGGTCAGTGAGTTGATCACAAACTCACAGTAAAAATAACAAAATGGTGAATTGTGCATGTAACAAATAATTGACAATACAATTTCTTCTATATTTTACTTTCCAAAATAAATAAAAAAATTGATCAAATACTATGAAACTTACAAGCTATAAATTCTAAGAGAGGTGCATAGAATCTTACTTCTACCTAGAAGCCGAATATAATCTTAGCAAAATCTAAGTTTGCTAATAAAATTCCAAAATGTAACAAACCCTTGCTTAGAACTCACAGTCTTCACTGCCATAAAAATCCTGTCCTTTTTCATCTCAATTTGAACATCTAGATAGTGAATCATCATCTTCATATAAGAAACTCATGTAGATAACATCTGAATCTCACACATCCAACGTCAATGGATAGAAAACACAATCAAATTCATTTTTTCTCCATTTTCGAAAATATCAAGTGTGTTAAATGAATCTAAGGTCGAACTATTTGGATAATTTTTTTCGAATAAATCTGGTATTGAACATGAACTTTTTTTCTTTACGGTTATTTCACCATATACCCCTGACAAATTTTTTTTGCACCGTATTCCCTTTCAAGTTTCCAAATTCACCATATACCCTCCACTTTTTAAAAAATACATCAACTTGCCCTTAATGACTAACGACGTTAACGTCCGTTAGTCATTAAACCCCTTATTCCCCCTTAACCCTAATTAACTAACCTAAACCCTAACCCCCTGTAGCCTAATTAACCCTAAACCCGACCCTAATCCCCTTAAACCCTAATCAACCCTAAACCCTAACCACCCCACCCCCCACCCCACCCCACCCCCCCACCCGCACCCCACCCCTCCTTGGCGCCCCACCCCCCGCATCCCCCTCCCCGCAGCCCCACCCCCCCAGTCTCCTCCCTCGCATCCCCTCCCTCCTCCCCTCCCCCCTCCCCCCTTAGTCCCACAACCCCCTTCCCCCGCAATCGTCTGCCGCACCAACCCCCATCCCCTTCCCCGCAACTGTCCGTCGCACCAACCCCCCTTCCCCTTCTCTCAAATTTAATGTCGGCGACGAGCCGATTTAATGTCGACACAACCCAGATTTTTCTCTCGGATCCTAGCAGTTGACGACTTTAATGTCGGTGACCCAGATTTTTCGAACTTTTTTGTTCGTTCGGGGGTGCGATTCAGCAGGGGAAGGGGGTTGGTGCGACAGATTGCGGGGAAAGGGCTGCGTAGCCTCGGGGGTGGTGGGAAGGGGGAAGGGGGTTGCGTGGGGGAGTGGGTAGGGGTTTCGAGGGTGGTGGGGAGGGGGAAGGGGAATGCATGAGGAGGGGGGAGGGGGATTCGAGGGTGGTGGGGAGGGGGTGGCGGGGCAGTGGGGGAAGGGGTGGTTGGGGTAACGGTTAGGGTTAAGGACTTAAGGTATTAGATTAGGAGTTAGGGTTAGGGTTAGGGTTTAGGGTTTAGGGTAGTTAATTAGGGTTAGGGGGGATTAGGGGTTAATGACTAACGGAAGTCTAACTCCGTTAGTCAAAAGGGTAGTTTGATGTATTTTTTGCAAACTGGAGGGTATATGGTGAATTTTGAAACTTGTGAGGGTATACGATGCAAAAAAAAATTTGTCAGGGGTATATGGTGAAAAAACCGTTTTCTTTAATAACAAAAGATTCAATTGATCGAACGTAGCAATTTTTCGAATAAATCTCCATTTTATTTAAATCTAATATTGCCCAAATTCAAGGGAAAGATTCAATTGAACATAACAATTTTTGGCAATGTTTAGATCTCCATTTTTGGTTTGCAATTTGCACGGGTTCAGTTGGCCATATCAAGAGTTACCAGCAAAAGCGTTTGAAATTTTAATTTGTGATAAGGATCACGGGATCTCAAGACAACAAGAGAGAGGGAGTGAGTGGGACTGTGGAAAGTGGGGACTGCAAAAAGTGGGAGAACAAGTGGCTGCATGATTGAATCCCAATAATGGAGCGAATTGTGATTTAATCTGATCCTCATAGGGAAGCAATGGGTAGAGCAAAAACTTTTTCAGTCAACTTTTTTTGAAAAAAAATGTTTAGTCATGTGTTGCACCATAATATTAACTACATCAATCATTGAATGCACGGGTTATAAGCCAATTTTAAAATATTCCTAATAAACGATATCATTATAAAAAGTTTATTAGGAACATTCACACCATGATGTTGGGAGAAACATCCTAGAATCATAAAATTTACAAACAAAAAATATTTTTGTGTATTTTGCACGGGTCAAAAACCTAGTACAATATAATATAACATTCACTTGATATGATAAGATGCAGCCGAGATATGATATAGTCATATAGTAGCCAATTAATATGATAATATGGTGTCAAGATATGATATACTAGTCATCACCAAGCAAAGCTTGGCCTAGTGGTAAAGGTTTGGCCTTATAACTTCAAGGTCATGGGATCAAACCCTACTAGGGGCTCTTTGGGGGTGAGGTTTCCCTTACCATCCCCCCTCCCTCCAAGGAGTCTGACTTGCAAACCTGGCTAATTGTACTTGTGCGAGGTGTCAGTTCAGTAGGATCTTTATACAAAAAATTAATTATTTAATAATTTACAATTTTTTTAATATTAATTTTGGTCATAAAAATTACAGAAATGCCATGATATTGGACAATTTGTCCAATATCGAATATGGGAATATCAGTGCTCCCACCTCATGTGCGTTTAAGGAATTAAGGATATTCTTTAACAGTACAAGGGATGAAAATTCATCCATTTCAATTTTTAACATGCAAGAGAACAGTCCACTATAGCATTCCCTTCAGCATGAAAAACTATTTCCTCTATTTAATTTTACCTCTAATATAGGGGAAGTATCGAAACAAAAAATAGTGACAAATAAAATTGGGATCAATGTGATGAAGAGAGAGATGGAGAAAACTCAATGCAAAAAGTAGTGGTATTATTCCATAAAAGATAAATGTTACAAGTAAAAGTAAACAAAGGAAGTATTTCTCTTGCGATGTCCCGTGTCACTCCTTTAAGATTCCGTTGTACAGAACCCTTGGCGAAAAATCTTATATCAGTCATGAGCCTTCCAAATAAGTCTTGAACCTTGATAAATTAAATGATCATTTGATTTGGATCCTGCTAGAATAATATAGGCATCACAAGATTATGCTATAATCATAGTGATTCTATCTTGATTTAATTGTATTATCTTCATGGAGTATTTATTATTGGAAGGTGTTATTCTAATATGAACACTAAACCAACTAAAAGAGGGGGGTGAATTGTAGTTGAGGGGAAATTTTCACCTTTTAAATTAAGGAATAGAAATAACTTAGAATGAAAGAGAAAATGCACACAAGATTTTAACAAGGAAAATTTCCTAGGCCCAATAGGAAGAAAAACCTTGACCCCAAGTGATTTTGACTCAATACTTTTCTTATACTCTTTACAACCTATTACTGGACCTTCTCTATTCCTCTTGGAACTTGTTTCTAGTCACTCAGTTCCCCCCTGAACTGATGACACTCACTTGACTTCACTCAAAGTCTTTTCTTTTCTCTCTTTCTTTCTCTCTCTTGATTACAAGAATATTCTCAAATTTTTCTCTCAGCCACACACACTCAAAATATTACAATGATATGTATTGTAGGAGAAGAAGAAAATACAGAAAAACTTTCAAAGTAAGAATGAGATTGTAATGCTCGAAAGTTGTACAAGTTTCGAACAACTCTTTCTCCCTTAAATAGCTGCTGCAAGTTATAACTTTCAACTAAAATTCCCACGATTTTCTCTAGCTAGAATGTAGGCGATTATGCACCATGATCTTCACAAGCGTGTGCCATGTTGCCCATGATCTTAGCAATGTATTCCACTAGTCGTTAGTGGAGATAAATCGGAGGTGGGTTGAAGCAGTTGGTGAGTTTCAAGCCTGTTGGTCCACAATTTAAGCCATGCATATTTCAACCTATTTTCGACAATAACAACAACATCAAAAGATCTAATAACTTAAGAATCTTTTACTCAAAGATTCTAAGTTAATAGATTTATCAAACATACCATATAATAAAATTCAAAGTGTAATAATATCTTGACTAGATTAAAAGTAATTAATCTTTCTCCACAAGATATATCTATATAAATAATAACATAACAATATTTTTGGGATTTTATATTTTTTCAAAACTATACAATAACCTAATTATTTTGCATCATCAAAACATGTAATACAACAATATTCCCCCGTTTTTATGATGGCAAATATAAGGCAAATAAAAATACTAAATCGACAAAAATAAACAGAAAAAGAAAAATGAAATAAATCAAAGCAAAAGAATCAAAAGCTAAGATGTGTAAAATAAAAACTAAAAAACACTAACAATGAAAACACAGACTAAAAAAAAAAACTAAGATGAGATCAGTTTTGAAACAAGAAATCAAAAAGTCGAAAACCATCACTACAGAAACTAAGGAGACTAGAATTTTTTTTATGTGCCACTTTACTTCCCCCTTTTTTCATCATCAAAAACATCCAATAAGTTCTAATCAGGTTGAATCAGGTCCAATCAGGTCTAATAAGTTCCAATCAGTTCATTTCAGGTCCAATAAGTTCAGTTCAGTTCAGTTCAGGTCCAATAAGTTGAAGAGAACGCACCCTTAAGAGTGAACAATAATGGTCACAAGGAAAAAATGCTCAAGCACATTATCTAATAATACTAGCCATCCAGACATTGTAATGAGCATTCTCAGACAAAACAGATGCAAACAAGCAAGATATGAGCAATAGCAGAGTTCAAGAATGAAAAGGGAAAAAGAAAAACAAGCAAAATAAGAATAGATCAGAGAAAGAAGAAAGAAGAAAAAGATGAACCAAAATAAACTGATGTGATTCACACATCCAAAAATCAACAGTAGCAACGATGCATCAATGTTTAGTTACAAAACATAAAGTCATATTGTTTAATAGATTGAGAGAAAACATAAAATGGAGAAATTCAAGGCTTGGAGCGAATGGTGAAGGAGGCAACAACTGAGTCAATCTTCTCGCGAATGGTTGCTTCACCTTTCTTCACAGCAGCAAGGAGTTGCTCCTGTTGAACATCCAACCGTGCAACCCTGGCTTCCATCCCCTAGATCCTGGAGTGGAGAAGAGACATGGAGTCTTGAAGTTCCTCGAGCAAACCATGAAGACCAGCAGTGGAGAGCCAGAGAAAGTCCACAGCTCTAGAGGCAGACCCTGAAGGAACTAGATCCGCTTCCAGATCAATCATCACAGCATCATCATCATCTTTGTCCCTTGGGAACCTAGTGTCTGCTAACCGCTGACTCTTCCTGACTGATTTGGGACCCCCAGCACTCACGTCTTCAACAGTTTTCCTCTTAACTCCAGATTCACTCTTAACCTTAGGCTCTTCAACATCAAATGCCACTTTGCCACCCATCACCATTAAACTAAGCTTAGCAAGTGTATCTTTGGTCAAATAGTTTTCAGGTTCAAGGTCAAAAGATGGACTGGCAGGAAGTTTGACATTACTCTTTTTGAAAATGGTGGTAAGAAGATTACCATAGCCAATTCGATTGTTATGAGTAATGCAATGGGTCAGATGAGTTATCATCAAGGAAGGGAAGTTAATTGATGTTGTTGGCAAGGCAGTACATAAGAGACGAGTCCATAAGGTTGGCTTGGGTTATTCTAGAGGTACGGGCAAAATGAAGCGCCAAACAAGATGGAAAAGAAATTTGTGAAAAGGTGAAAGGTCTTTTTGGTCAAGAGGAAAATCAGTAGATTTCCCACCAAAGTACAACAGAACTTTATCATTAGAAATGCCATTAATGTTTAATTGTACCTTCCCTTTTATATACACTTTGTACCCTTTAGTAGGTACATCAAACCAATCACTTAGGGTCTTTTCAGTAAATTTAACTCTTTTCAGTAAATTTAACTAATTTCCCATTAACAACACTCATACACATACCATCATAACTCTCAAATTTTGAACAGAACTCGCCCATTTCAGCCTCAAATAGACCCTCATCAGAACATAGTATTTTCGACCATTTTTGAAATTTAAATAGGTCAAGGAATTCTACCCATTTTACTTTCTTGCACCATGCAAGATCGACACATAACCCAATCAAATATTTAGAAGATTTTGATTTCTACCCCTTTTTGTAGGCACACGAATGATCTTTTCTTGCTTTGTTTCTTCCTCACTGACTTCTTCTTCTTTCTTAGGAGAGATTTCTTCATGCCCGGATGATTCCTCAAGAGAATCCATGGTTTCTAGATTGGAATTAGAAGACTCATTGTCGCTTTCTTCGTATTCAACCAAAGGTGAAGACTTTTCAGCAGGGAATTTTTTGTGGGATTTGGTTTCTTCGGAGGTTTTGCGTTTTGGGGCCATTGATGAAGCTTGGAGAAGGGTGAAGAAGATGAGCAGTTTTGAGATGGTGATGGTTTTGGGTTAAAAAAAATTTTGCCGTGTAAAAAAGAGTTGATGTGATGGGGTTTTATGAGAGGTAGATTTATGGGGTTTTGTGAGATAATTTATGACGGCTTTTCTCTTTCCACTTAATCCATTGTATTTCAACTTTGGCTTTGAACTTAGACTAAGGTGAAGCGTTGCATTTTTTCAGATATAGATATTTTGTAGAGAATTAATGAAGAAAGGAATGAAAGGAAAAATAAAGAAGAAAAGAAAAATAATGAAGGAAAATAAAAGGGAAAGAGAAAATATTTACGGAAAAATAAAGAAAATGAACTCATGCAATTTTCATGTTCAAGCTATATTTACACAAGTCATCAAGTTTTGCTTAATACCTATGTGAGGACAATAAGGGGAGTATTATGAAGACTAATGCGAGGTCCTTACCTTGGCTTTGTATTGTATGAAAAATTTTCACAAAAATTTGATGGTCACTTAGAGTAATCTTGTAACTAAGGGTTGCATTAGAAGTAGCATACTCAATGAATTCTAATCATCCCTAGCTCTAAGTGAATTTTCTCGAATTTTTCTCTAGGAAGTGGTTTAGTCAAAATGTCAACAATTTGATTTTCTGTTGGACAAAATTCAACTTTAACAAGACCTTTTTCTACATTGTCTTTGAGGAAATGATGCCTAATGTGTATATGCTTGACCCTTGAATAATGTACTGGGTCCTTGGAGATGCAGATTGCACTAGTATTATCACGATAGATAGGAACACACTTAAACTTAATACCAAAGTCTCTTACCTGTTGCTTGATCCAGAGGACCTGGGAACAGCATGCAGCAGCAGCCACATACTCTGCTTCTGCAGTGGACAAGGCAACTGTGTTTTGCTTATTTGAGCTCCATGAGACCAATCTTGTTCCTAGAAATTGAACAATACCTGATGTGCTTTTACGATTAACCAAGTCCCCAGCATATTCCGCATCCGAGTAACTTACTAGGTCAAAAACATCACTTCGAGGATAGAATAAACATAAGTCATCACTCCCTTTCAAATACCTAAGAATTCGCTTAATTGTTGTTAAGTGAGATTCTTTGGGATTTGATTGGTATCTTGCCCATAAACCAACACTAAAAGCAATATCAGGTCTACTTGCAGTTAAGTAGAGTAAAGATCCAATCATACCTCTATATTGCTTCTCGTTTACACACTTACCATTTGTATCTTCATCTAACCTTGTTCCTGTTCCTATGGGAGTGTGGTTGGTTTTAGATTGTTCCCGTCCATATTTCTTCAGCAGTTCCTTGACATATTTTTCTTGATGCATCATTGTTCCTCTCACTAGTAGAATATATAATTGCTTATCTGCGGTCATTAAGTGCCCTATTGTTGCGGTTTTGGCAGCGCAGCAATTAAGGGCGCAGCAATAAGTAATTAACTTATTGCTGCGGTTTTTGACCTCAGCAATAGGCCTTTATTGATGCGGTTCCTATCTAAAACCGCAGCAATAGGTTTATTTTTAAAAAAAAATTAAAGCCTATTGCTGCGGTTTTTGGTAAAAACCGCAGCAATAGGTTCTACAGCTCAAAAAAAATATTCGATATTCATATATAATGAGAGAGAGTGCCAAAAATAAACAAAAAAACACTTAAATAAAACACAAACTAACATCATTACGCTCATATATTATATAGAACCATATTCTTATGGAACTTATAACAAAATTTTGACTAACAGATTTACCTATAACACTAACCTAAAAAAAATTTGACTAACAGATCTACTGGCATCTACCTATAACACTAACCTAAAAAAAAAATCAGATCTGCCTTCAGCCCAACAAAAAAAAGGAAAAAAAAACGAGATCTACAAACATCATGACCACGGACCACAACTATGATAACGAAAAACAGATCTAAAAAAACGAAAAAAAAAATGAAAAAAAGGGGAAAAAAAACAGAAATTGCTGAAACAAGAAGCTCGCCATGGATGTCAGCAAAGTTCGCCATGGATGACCACCGCCAAACTCGTCGGAGGTCGAATTCATCTTCAGGTATTTTGCTTCGCGTTTCTCTTAAACGAAGATGGAGCGTTTCTCGTTGAACGAAGATGGAGCGCGTTGCTTGAATGAGGAGAAAGAGAGGACGAAGATGGAGCGTGTTGCTTCGCCATGGTGAGGACGAAAGAGAGGGAGAAGAAACGGGGCGATCGATTGAAGCGACGATCTGGTTTCTCGATCTGAATATGGCGAACGGCCGACGAGGGAGAAGCACTGACGGACTGAGAAGGGTGAAGGTGAGGGTGAAGTGAGAGAAGAGACCCAGTGAGAGGAGTGAGAGTGAGGGTGAGGGTGAAGTGAGAGAGAAAAGAGGGAACGTGAAGGATCAGTGAGTTATGAGGGAATGGGAAAGGGTGCCCAATAACTAATAAAGCTCAACTAAAACAAACCCTAATGACCCTATTACTGCGGTTTCTTCTTGAAACCGCAGTAATAGATTAAAATATTATTAAGAAAATTATATTTTAATCTATTGCTGCGGTTTTGGTCAAATTAGTCAACAAATTTTAAAAAAATTTCCGTTAACATCTATTGCTGCGGTTTTCACCCAGAACCGCAGCAATAGGTTGATTTTTGAATTTTCCTTTTCTTTTGACGTGGTTTATTGCTGCGTATGGGTAAAACCGCAGCAATTCCACCGCAGCAAAAAGCAACTATTTTACTAGTGTCTTTCGATTTGCTTTATTTGCAACCCCAAAAAGAAAATCAATTCTCCTATCATACTCATTTCGAACTCACTACTCATAAGATCAGCAAACTCCTTAAAAAAAAAGATCATTAGTAGCACCGAATATTATATCTTCAACATAAATCTGGACTACTAATATGTCTGTTCCTTTTGAACGAAGGAACAGGGTTCTATCAACTTTACCTCTTACGAAATCATGTGAAAGTAAGAATTTTGATAACCTTTCATACCAAGATCTAAGAGCTTGTTTCAACCCATATAGATCTTTATCAAGCTTATATACCTGATTTGGAAGATCGGGATTTTCAAATCCAGGAGGTTGTTCCACATAGACGTCTTTTAGTAAAAAGCCATTTAAAAATGCACATTTTATGTCCATTTGGTACAACTTAAATCCCATAAATGAGGAAATGGCAATCAAAATTCTAATTGCTTATATCCTAGCAACAGGAGCAAAGGTTTCATCGAAATCCATACCTTCTTGTTGATTGTACCCTTTGGCTACAAGTCTGGCCTTGTTCCTTACAACTGTACCATGCTCATCAAGCTTGTTCCTGAAGACCCATTTTAGTCCAATTACTTTCTAGTTCTTTGGCTTGGGCTCCAGGTGCCAGACCTTGTTCCTCTAGAACTCATTTAGTTCCTCTAGAACTCATTAGTTCCTCTTGCATAGCATTTATCCAATCTGCCTCTTTTAGTGCTTCCATATGATCTTTAGGTTATGTCATTGATAGAAACGCATGAAAAGCACAAAAATTATTCATTTGGGATCTCGTTTGAGTTCTCTTTTCAATATCACTTATAATTAATTCTAGTGGATGACAATTTTGGTGTTTCCAAGGCTTTGGATTAAATCTCTTGGTTGCTTCTGGAGCTTCTTGAGGTGTTTGAATTATTTGATCTTCTTCATGTTGAGGAGTTCCTTCTTCTTCCTGAATTCCTCCTACTACTTGTTCCCCCTGAGGATTAGGCACAGGATTCTCAGGTTCAGGAACATGCTTCTTTTCTTTATCTGCAGAGATTAGTTCATCATCATAATGATTCGACTCTTCAGGTCGAGTTAAACCAATTTCAAAGTTATCATCATAACTCCGTTCCTGCAGGGAGTTAGTTTCATCAAAGATAATATGGACACTTTTCTCTATACACATTGTTCGCTTATTGTAAACACGATAAGCCTTACTACTTGAAGCATATCCCAGAAATATAGCTTCATCACTTCTAGCATCAAACTTTCCTAAGTTGTCCTTACCATTATTGTGTACAAAACATTTACATCCAAAGACACGAAAATAAGATATATTAGGTTTTATTCCTCTAAGGAGTTCATAGGGCATCTTCAATGCAATTGGCCTTAGCATGACTCGATTGATGATGTAGCATGATGTGTTGATCGCTTGACCCAAAAGTTCTTTGGAAGACGACTTGCAATTATCATTGTCCTAGCCATGTCCTCTAGGGTCCAGTTCTTTCTTTCAACCACACCATTCTGTTGTGGTGTTATTGGAGCTGAAAAAATTGTGATCTAACCCTTCATTGCTGCAAAAGTCATCAAACTTGGAGTTTTCAAACTCATTAACATGGTCAGATCTTAGATGTTTCAATTTATAACCACTAGTTCGTTGAATCTTTTTAGCAAAGGTTAGAAATTCATCAAAAGTTTCATCTTTGCTATGAAGAAAGATAACCATAGTGTATCTAGAAAATTCATCTACAATGACCAACACATAACTCTTACCTGATCTACTTTGGATTCGTACAGGGCCATATAAGTCCATATGAATGAGTTTCAATGGACTTTGTGTGCTTATCATTTTCTTGGATTTGAAGGAGGATTTCACTTGCTTGCCTATAACACATGTATCACAAACACCGTGGTTCAAAGACTTAATAGTTGGTAAACCAATTACTAAGTCTTTTCCACTTAGTTTATGCAATAGGGACAAGCTGGCATGACCGCAACGCTTGTGCCATAGTAGATGATCTTCTTCAATCACGCTTAAGCATGTGAGATCGTTCCTAGGAACAAGGTTCAGGTCAACCATATAGGTGCTCCCTTTCCTTGTTCCTTCAAGGATCTTGGTTCCTGTACTTTCATTGCTGACTACACAAGACTCATTAGTAAATTTAATAGAATTTCCCTTATCACAAAACTGAGATATACTAAGTAAACTATGCTTTAAACCCTCGACGAAAAATACATTATCTATGGAATGTGATTGAGATTTTCCTATCTTACCAACTGCTACAATGTTGCCTGTAAGATTATCTCCGAAGGTCACAGTTCCTCCATTGTAAACTGAAAGTGAGACAAATTTTGATTTATCTCTTGTCATGTGCTTAGAACAACCGTTGTCGAGGTACCAAAGGTTGTTCCCCCTCATTTCAGTCTGTATCATAGCAAACTAGTTAGTGGTAGGAACACAGTCTTGCTTGGGTTCCTTTGTTGGACTTGAGTCTTTCTTAACTTTCCAAACTTGTTTGACTAAGTAGGTGGTCCTTTCAATATGTTCTTCTCTGGTGGAACTAGGGGTGGCAACGATGCGAGTCGAGTTCGAGTTTGAGCTATCTCGACTCGACTCGTTAGCATTTCGAGTCGAGTTTGAGTTGAGTCGATCTCACCCGAGTCGAGTTTTGACCGAGTTTTGACCGAGCTTTGACCGAGTCGAGCATTGACCGAGTCGAGTTTTGACCGAGTAGATTTCGAGTAGCTTGCAAGTGTCTCATGTTAAAAGCAACACTAAGGTAGAAAAATGTTGAATTTAGGTATTTTGCTATTGATAATTGGGTATTCGAGCTTCTCACGAGTTTTCGAGTCGAGTATCGAGTTGCTCAACTCAACTCACCAACATCTCGAGTCGAGCTCGAGTTCGATTCGAGCTCACTCGAGTCGAGCTTTGACCGAGTTTTGACCGAGTCGAGCTCGAGTAGCTCGCGAGTTGTCTCGTCTCATTGCCACCCCTAGGTGGAACAGTTAGACACAATGTGACCACTGCCCCCACAGTAAGAACATATTTTGCTACTTGGCAGATCAACAAACATTTTTTTCTTTTTGTTCTTCTTCTTATGATTAAAACCAAGTCCAACTCTTCCTTTATTTAGATATTTTTGTATCCAAGTGACTGGATCAGGAAGTTTGTTCCTTGAGGGTTCCAGTTTCTTCCTTAATACCTGATTTTCTTGTAAAACATTTTCATACTCAGTTTTTAAATTTTCAAAATCTGTTCTTGTATTAGTTGAAGAACCTGTTCCTTCAGGAACAAATAGTTTCAATTCTGCCAACTCCGGATTCAAAAGATAATTCTCGTTTTTTACTTTTTCAAATGCTTCTTGAAAAGCTCTAATCTTGTCAAAAAGTTCAAAGAATCTTTTCTCAGTATCACATTTTAATGTGTTAAGCCAATTTGAATGATTCTTTGTGACTCTCAAGGCATTCGTTACTTGCTCTCTTTTTGCGCAAACTTCCTTGTAGTCATCTAAGGTTTCTAATAGAAGTTTTATTAATTGGCTTTTATTAAGTTATGTACGTTCCTTTTCAATAGCATTGAACATACCTTAGGGTTTGATGATTCCACTTTGTCCTCAATATTTGCCATGAGACATAGATGGGTAGTTTCTTCTTCAGTTTGTTCCTGCTCCTCGTCTGAGTTAGACTCTCCCCATGCTCCAACCATGGCTCTCTTCATGTGAGTTCTCGAGAAGGGTTTATGTTGTTCCTTGCCCTTCTCTTTGAACTTCTCTTTTGCTTTCTCGTTATCCCATTGAGGACACTCCTTAATGAAATGGTCAAGGCCTCCACATTTATGACAGCTTAACTTTGTTGGTTTCTTTGTGACCTTTCCTTTGTAATTCTTGTTGAAGAATTTATTGAACCTTCTCATGATCATAACTGCTTCTTCATCATCAGTTTCTGAATCTTCTTGTTTGTCTGACTTGAGAGCCAGAGCCTTCGGCTTCACTGTTTCAGTCTCATGAGTTCCTAGATGCAACTCATGGGCCATTAAGGAACCAGCAAGTTAATGTTGAAAGCTGTGAAGTTCTTTGTTTCCAACAATGTTGTACTTTTGGCCATCCATTTGTCATCCTATGGAAGACTCCTTAGAACTTTACGAACCTGTTCCTCTAGAGATATTACTTTTTCAAGAGATTCAAGCTCGTTTATTATGTTCGTGAAGCGAGTGAGCATGTCTTGAACAGGCTCTTTTTGTTTCATATGAAACAATTCATATTTGTGCATGAGCATATCAATCTTCAATTGTTTCACTTCGCTTGTTCCTTCATGAGTAACTTGAAGGAGTTCCCACATATGTTTAGCAGTCTTGCATCCCATGACTCTGTTGTGCTCATGGGGACCAAGACCATAGTGGAGTAGCTTCTTGGTCATGTTGTTCATTTCCATTTTGTCAAAGTCGTCTTTGTCAAAATCTTCAAGGGGTTTAAGAACCAGCTCCCCCTTTTCGTTCTTCTTTGTAACTTCAAATTCACCAAGTTCGATGACTCTCCAAACTTGGTAATTTTCAGCTTTAATTTTATAAAAATCTCCATACGGTTCTTCCAGTATGGATAGTGTTTTCCATTGAACATAGGTGGGCGTTGGGTTTAGTACCCTTCATCAAGTTTTTCTACCGTCGTGTTCATGGTGCCAGGTACAATCTCCTCAGTTTTAGCTAATTCTTGAGGTACTAGGCTCTGATACCAATTGATATTCTAATATGAACACTAAACCAACTACAAGAGGGGGTGAATTGTAGTTGAGGGGAAATTTTTAGCTTTTAAATTACATAATAGAAATAACTTAGAATGAAAGAAAAAATGCACACAAGATTTTTACATGGAAAACTTCCTAGGCCCAATAGGAAGAAAAACCTTGACCCCAAGGGATTTTGACTCAATACTTCTCTTATGATAGGCCAAAAGACTATCTTTACAACCTATTACTGGACCCTTCTCTGTTCCTCTATGAACTTGTTCTCATTCACTCGCCCCCCCGAACCGATGACACTCACTTGACTTCACTCGAAGTCTTCTATTTTCTCTCTTTCTTTCTCTCCCTTGATTACAATAATATTCTCAAACTTTATCTCTCAGCCATGCATTCAAAATATTAGAATAATATATATTGTAGGAGAAGAAGAAAATACAGAAAAAATTTCAAAGTAAGAATGAGATTGTAATGCTTGAAAGTTGTACAATTTTCGAACAACTCTTTCTCCCTTAAATAGTTGCTGTAAGTTATACCTTTCAACTAAAATTCCCACGATTTTCTCTAGCTAGAATGTAGGCAATTATGCACCATGATCTTCACAAGCGTGTGCCATGTTGCCCATGATCTTAGCAACTGATTCCACTAGCCGTTAGTGGAGATAAACCGCATGTGGATTGAAACAGTTAGGAAGTTTCAAGTATGTTGTTCCACAATTTAAGACACGCATATTTCAACCTATTTTCGACAATAACAACAACAACAAAAGATCTAATAACTTAAGAATATTTTACTCAAAGATTCTAAGTTAATAGATTTATCAAACATACCATATAGTAAAATTGAAAGTGTAATAATATCTTGACTAGATTAAAAATAATCAATCTTTCTCCACAAGATATATATATATATATAGGGGCAGGATCACATGAGAAATGAGAATGAATCTCAACCACACGATTGGATTAAAGTTACAACACTTGTTCATTAGAGGTATACCCCACAAAAAATCGAGGCCAAAAAAAAATTTTTTTTTTAAAATTTTTTTCTAATTTTTGTTTTTTTGGAGTCACATCACTTTTTCATTAGAGTTACATCACTTATTCATTAGAGTTATAGCGCGTAAAATCCATTCTCATTTCTCATGTAAGTATGCATTCTCATATGAACTCACTTCTATATATATATATATATATATATATATATATATATATATATATATATATATATATATATATATATATATATAAAAATAACATAACAATATTTTTGAGATTTTATTATTTTTTCAAAACTATACAATAACCTAATTATTTGGCATCATCAGAACATGGAATACAACAGAAGGCTACCAATAAATTGAGTTGTAAATTAACTCTACCAATAGATTTTTTGTTATCACCGCCCTCTATCTTATTAGAGGTTAATTAAGATTATTCCACCACCACCTACTTTCTTTATTAAGACTTTGTTTCGCTCCATGGAAAACAATTGATTTTCCTTGAAAAAATATTTCTATGGGAAATCATTATTGTAGCTTAGTTATGTTTTGTTTGGTTCTTTTCATAAAAAAATTGATAGAAAAGAAGTAATGTGAATATATAAATATTGGAGGAGGAATATGGAGAGGATGAAGGTGAAAATAAGGAGAAAAAATTGTAACCCCCCTGGCCCCTTGCATTCAGAAGGAAAATATGTTGCACCATTATAAAAAGTATTTTCTACCATTTAAAAAACTGTTTTCAATCTTTTACAAACCAAACAATAAAAAATGGAAAACTTTTTTTTGGGATAATATTTTCTGCCAAACCAACACTCTCTAAAACAAAACAAAACAAAAAATGAGTGAAATAATCCTTTCTATAGAAACCTTCATGCAACAAAGTCGTAACTCATAACAATGCATTATCATGCCTTTCGCATATATTACATTCTCACTAATCAATACTCCCTCGATTTCCAGAAAAATCTGAACACTTGTTGAGACATGTAATTTAAATTGATAATTTTTTATGTGATTATCAAATGTTGTATTATTAAAAAATAGATGTGATAGGAGTTGGTGGGCATTTATTTATTGATGTAGAGAGAAAGTTGGTTACTTTTTCTACTGACAGAGATAGGGTGGAATATTTGAGTGTCTGAAAACTAATACTCCTTCCGTCCCATAATATAATGCTCAGTTCTCATTTTTCACGGGGATTAAGGAAAATGGAAGGATTTGTAGGATTTCCCAAAAACATATATTTAAGTAAGTGTTTTTTTTGGTACTTTTGTCTTGGAACTAGTTTTAATTTTCTTTTTCCTTTAAAATAAAATTAAAAAGCAATAAATGTTCTTTGAAATGATGTAAACCAATAAATAGGGGCACATATTTTGAAAGAAAGGTAGGGGTATTTTGGAAAGTTTATGTAGAAATGAAGGATAATATAGTCTAAACAAATTGATAAAATTGAAAATAGGCACAATATTTTGGGACACTCAAAGAGGAATGTGAGCACTATATTATAGGACGGAGGGAGTATAATAATAGTGGAACCATATCAAAAATAAAAATATTTAAATTAATATTGGATAAATGAAAAAAGAAAGTGTTTAAACTATTTTAGGACAGAGGGAGTATTTCAAATGACATTGATAACAAAATTGAGTTTGTACAAGAATAATTAAAGTTGAATAAAGCTAACCTAGAGAAGTGTGATACTAGGTTGAGTTGATTTGCAACTCCATCGGACCCAAACCGGGTAAAGCAGACAGTCAAACCATGCACAGAGGTCAGGTGATGTAGCTAGTTGGTAAAATATATTTTGATGTTAAAGAGCAACCAAGCAAAGTGAAGTAGACGGAAATCGATCCCAAATTTTGAATATATCATCCACATAGTTGGTAAAATATTGAGGATGAGGATTTAAAATTCAATCTAGTCCACATAGCTATCCATTGAGTCTCCATACCCCAATTAGAATTTAAAGTAATCGTACTTGTTATCGCCCTATGCAAAGTTTTTTTTTCTTTTTTTGAAAGAGCCATATGCAAATTAAAGTTAAACAACCAATATCAATGACGAATTATCTTGAAAACTACCAATATTTAAAACGGTTATTTTACCATATACCCTTGACAAATTTTTTTTTGCACCATATACCCTTTCAACTTTTGAAATTCACCATATACCCCCTACATTTCAAAAAATACATCGACTTACCCTTTTAACTAACGGTGTTAGACTTCCGTTAGTCATTAGGCCCTAATCATCCCCTAACCCTAATTAACTAACTTAAATCAAACCCTAATCCTAACCCTAACCCTAATCTAATACTACCTCCGTCCCAAAATAGTCTGAACACTTTCCTTTTATGTTTGTCCCAAATTAGTTTGAACACTTCCATTCTTGGCATGGTCCCACCATTAATATATTATTTCTTTTACACATCTTTGGCCCACACTCTACCTTTTATTAATAAAAATCACTCAACTTTCTCTCTCCTCTAATAGAAAATACCCCACCAACTCGTATCACATCTACTTTTTAAATAAAATAACATTTGATAACCACACCACAACTTATCACCTTAAACTACGTATCCCAACAAGTGTTCAGATCTTTATGGGACGGAGGGAGTACACTAACTTGGGCCCTAACAACCCCTCCCCCACCCCTTACCCCACTGCACGACCAACCCCTCACCACCACCCCGTCATCACCACCACCCCTCCCCTTCCCCCGCCGACCCCCTCCCCTTCCCCGCCGACCCCCTCCCCTCCCCTCCCCCGCTACGCGAACCCACCTCCCCTCCCCTTCCCATGCTGCGCGAACCCACCTCCCCTCCCCTCCCCTTCCCCTGTCGTGCGAACCCCCTCCCTCCCCCCTTCCCTTCCCCTGCTGCGCGAACCCCCTTCCCTCCCCTTCCCCTGCTGCGCGAACCCCCCTCCCCTCCCCGTCCCCTCGTCGCGAACCCCCTCCCCTCCCTCCCTCCCTTTCCCCTCCCCACCTGCAAATCGAACAGTTGAACCCACCTCCCCATAAATTCTTAAAACAAAGTCGAACAATCGAAGAAAATTTGCGAGAAATTCTTGAAACAAACTCGAACAATCGAAGAAGAAGAAGAAATTGGATTTAATCGCACGACCGCAGGTGGGGAGGGGGTTCGCGCACCGGGGAAGGGGAGTGGATGGGGGTTCGTGCAAGCAGGAAGGGGGTTCGCGCAGCAGAGAGGAAGGGAAGGGGAGGGGGTCACGGGGAAGGGAGAGAGGTGGTGGTGGTGATGGGGTGGTGGTGCGATGGGGGTAAGGGGTTGGGGAGGAGTAGTTAGGGTTAGGGTTAGTGTATTAGATTAGGGTTAGGGTTAGGGTTAGGGCTATGATTAAGGGTAGATTTAGGTTAGTTAATTAGGGTTAGAGGGGGATTAGGAGTTAATGACTAACGGAGTTTAACTCCGTGAGTCATTAAGGGTAAGTGGATGTATTTTTTCAAAAGTGGGGGGTATATGGTGAATTTCAAAAGTTGAAAGGGTATATGGTACAAAAAAAAATTGTCAGGGGTATATGGTGAAAAAAACCGTATTTAAAATTGTTCTGCATACATATATCTAATAAAGTCAGAGTATTATTATGGTTAGAATTTTATGTGAAAAATTATGATCTATGTTACTTCTTAAGGCACTACCTTTTTGGTTGTATACCTTTTACTTTTTAAAAGTACCCCTTCTTTTTTTTCTTTATAAGGAGAGAAAACTTAGATTTGACTCCTCAATCTGGGTATCAGTCTAAACAATAACCCCTCTTGTTTACTTATACCTATTTATAGATTTTTTAATTTAAATATTAACTTTTCTTTGTTAGGAGATAGGTTAAAAGAACCCTTATCCTCCATTTTTTTAATTCTACTTTTTTTTTTTATCAAACCTCAAATTGAACAAATGGCTTTTCATCTACAACAAAAGCAACACCAATTATATTAGACAACTTCTTTTTTTTTAAAGTAAAAATTCATTCATTAATATGAAGTCATACGACATATACAATAGAAGTCAGAAACTAAAAAATGCATATCAAATTGAAAGAAACTTAATTCTAATCTGGCAAAACCTCGATTGTTGAGCAGAATTAACCTTTCCAAACGTCCTCTTTCACTTCGATGTCTGATGCAACCTTCTACGAGGGGGTCTAACGATATGATGTAGTTTTGATGTAGAACTAGAGTAATTTCAACCGATTGTACGCAAAGTACTGACCGTCGTTGCAATCCCGCACAAAATCCTATCAACAAATCAACCTTCAACTGGAGTCAGGGTCTAAAGCCCACTGACAAACCAAGAAACCAAACTAATATACTCATCGTGCAGGGAGCGACTATAAAAGCCATAAATGGGACTGAAGCCATCACACATATAGGACTTATTGAATGCAGCGAAAAAGCGAAAAAAGTAAGACAATAAACTAGAAACTGCAAAAAGGAGAGAAAGAGGGGTTTACCAGGGACGAAAATATCCATGGCAACCCCTCTAGAAGGTTTTCTGTGAAAAGAGGAGAGAGAAAGGAGAATTGGGGGATAGTGGCTAGGTTATTTTTTTTTTTTAAAAAAAAATAACCTTAAGTATTACTTCCTCCGTTCTTTTTCTATTGTAATAATTACCATTTTGGCTATTTTCACATCTATTGCAACAATTCCACTTTTGGTAAAAAAAAAACTTTAGTTGACAATATTACTCTTACTTTATCTTGCTAAAACCATCATTAATTACTCACTTTGCCTTATAAAGTTGCTTTTACTTAATTAAGGATTAATTTATCTCCTACTCTAGTTAATTAAAAGGGTACCTTTATGCTAAACTACCCACTTGTGCCCAACCCATTGTTACAATAGAAAAAGAACCAATGTAGTATATTAGACAAAGATAGCTATAACATACATCTTTATAATGTTTTTATATTGCACATGCATTGCTTGTGTGTTCCTAAGTTTTTTTTTTTTTTTTTTTTTTTTTGTTCAGGAAAGATAATTGGTCCGAAGACCAACCCTCATGCTGCTATCAAGGCACACACCAACTCATTGGGCGGGAGAGGGATTTATACCCACAAGCAAACATTTTTATACAAACTCCCCAAATGGGGAGTGATGAGATCGAACACCCGACCTTGCGGTTGGGAGGTGGGAGCACTAACCATTGGGCTCCCACAAGGACCTCGTGTTCCTAAGCTTGTTCATTCAACGCGGAGGACCTCGTGTTCCTAAGCTTGTTCATTCAACGCAACAACTTAGTATAATATATATTACTTTTCCATTACCCCCTCCCTTTGTTTTTATTAAGTCATTAGGACACCTTAATTAAGAAACTAATGCAGTAACTTGATCAAAAATATCTTTATCCTATCCATTAAGAATCAAGTGATATTACAGTCACTGGCGGATTATAAAGGGGTGTGGGCAGGGGCCTACCCCCTCTGGTTTGAATACCATAAAAGATCTCAGCTATTGTTACATTAAATTGAAGTTGGCATTGTGGCACAAAATGCAGTTAGAAGAACACCAAGGTCCCAAGTTGGATTCTGAAGCAATGCACATGCCTTTTTTCTTTCCTCTTTTTTTCTTTTTTCTTTTTTCCCTATATCTTTGCCTTATCATTTTCCTTATTTTGAAAAAAAGTTCCATTTATTACTAGTATCTTCTTATTTTTTTAAGTTTCCAACAGTAATCAGTATCTTAATCTCAAATCACTCCTATCCATCATAAAAAATAGATGTACCTTTTTTTTACCGTGACTTAAGGAAGAAATTTGATAATTGGTTTAGTTACTAATAATATTAATGAACAATTCCTTCAATTTCTTAAAAATCCCACCTACTTATGAACTATTTTTTCAATTCCGTGAAGATTTTATAGTGATCAATCAAATAAATAAACAAATCTGCTTAAAAGTTAAAGGGTTGGGATTTAAAACAATTACTTAGCTACAAGTTCTTTGTAGCCATTGATAGTAGTATATTTAAACTTTGATATGCTTCTATTAGTGTTTTATTCATTATTTAAAATTTTATAGTTTTTATTTTGTTTACTCAACCCCTTTAAAATAATTGGTCAAGATCCGCCACTGATTACATTTATGAGAAACTTAAATCTCTATATACGAGACTTCAAGATTTTTGAATGGTGAAGATGAACGTATAGTTTTAGACTTTCAGTAGTGACTTAGGATAACAAAATTAATTCACCAATTAGTACTATCACTTGCTAGACTTCTACTTTTGTATAATTGTATATATTTAATATAATTTATATTCTTCATTTTCCGTTGAAGCTTTAAAAGTTGCTATTTTTGGATGGAGTAATATGTAGTTCTATCAACGATGCCCTTCAATTTTATAAGAATTCTTTATATCTTTTTCCTCTTTCACCTACAATAGTTCAATTATTAAGCAACTTCGTTTTTTTTTTGGTGAACAGGGAAAACTACATAAATTTACTCAATGTTATTACAATCCGATAGGTATGCAAGCATACAAAAATTAGGGGGGTTGGGGATCCTCCTAATGCAGTTCATACAATCTGCTAAATTCCTAGCCTCCTTGGCTAAAGCGTCCGCTGTTAGGTTCCTTCTTCGGCTAATGTGGGAGATATCAATCACTCTGAACTGGTTGCACAGCTCCCTACATTCATTGATAATATTTTTACACACATCATAATCATTAGTCTCATCTTGTATAAAGCGTGAGGCCTGCATACAATCAGTAAATAAAATACACTCTAGGAAATCGTTTTCCAAAGCAACGTTAAGTCCCTCCCTGATACTTAGTAGCTCCGCATACAATGGGTTCCAAGCATATGATTGTTTGTAAAAACCGGATAACCATTGGCCTTGTTGATCCCGAATCATTCCCCCTAAACCGACCGGGCTATGAACGTTTACAAACGATGCGTCAGTTTGGATTATGAAGGGAACCCGTGTGGGGTTCAAGTTACTCGGCCCTTCAAGAGTGAGATGAGAAAGCCTATGGGTCAGAGCAGAGGGTGAACTGGGCCATGATATGGGCAGGTTGACTTGAGAGTCTACGGGCAATGGGTCCATAAGTCGCATGTATTCCGAGGCTTGTTTCCTAGCTAGGAAGATTATTTGCTGGGCTTGGGCCGTTGGTTTGTTTTCGAAGACCACAAGATTTCTTGCTTTCCACAATTCAAAGCAAATCCAGGGGAAGAGGATATTCCACCTAAGGCCATGCACTAACGTGTTACAGGAAAGGTTTTCCTCAAACCAGGGTATGAGGTCCCCACCTAACAGGGTTGGGGAGGGAGAGATACTGGCCCAAGTTTGCATCGACCCAGGGCAGTCACGGAGAATATGAGCGGTGTCCTCTCTTCCATGCCCACAACACGGGCATGTAGGTAGAGGAACAATTCTCCTTGTGAACAGGAGATCTCTATGGGGGAGGCGATCACGCCAGGCTAGCCAAAGAAAGAATTTGATTTTAGGAGGGGTGACAGATTTCCAAACTCTATGGATATTAGTAGCGAACAAGGGAGGAGAAGGCATACATTCATTCAGGCTAGCTTGGTAAGCTAAGGCCATCGAGAACCCTGAAGGGGACGCAAACTGGGAGGTAGGGACATCCGGGTTCTGGGGGTTGTCAGGCAAGGGGATGGAGAGGATCCTATCTATGACATGAGCCGGTAGACTAAAGGAGAGGGCCTCCAGGTGCCATTTACTTCTTTGAATGACCTCACAAAGCTTCATTTGGGCTTCATTATGATGAAGGGGCCCCACTATGAGATTTCTAAGAGGTCCTATTCCCAACCAATTGTCTTCCCACAGGTTAATGGCTGTACCATCACCTATGACCCATGCACTATTTCTCGTGAGGAGGTCCCACCCTTTTCCAATCCCCCTCCAAATATGCGATCCATATCTAAATTTGGTTACATGATTCTTATGGACATATTTAGAGAAGATGCACTCCTTAGCAAGACTCTCCTTGCCATGGCATAATTTCCAACCCAACTTTGCCATAGCTGCCCTATTGAGAGCGCTCTGATGTCTTATCCCTAACCCTCCTTGGCTCTTTGGAAAGAAAGTTGTCTGTCTATCTACAAGATGAAGGCACTTATGGTCCTCAGTGTCACCCCATAGGAAGTCATTACAAATCTTATCTATACTGGAGAGAGTGGATTTAGGAAGCATGGATGCTTGCATATAATAATTCGGGATCGTAGACAGAGTTGATTGAATCAAGCACAACCTCCCAGCCTTAGAGAGGAACTTAGTTTTCCACTTTGCAAGCTTGCTCCTTACTTTATTGACCACAAATTGGACTTGACTCCTAGTTGGTCTCTTATGGGATAGGGGAAGTCCTAGGTAAGTACCAAGGTCAACAGATTGGGTTATGTTCAGGGTCTCTTGGAATAGGTTTCTGTCCTCAGGAGTAGTGTTTAAGGAGAAAGTTAGGCGACTTTTATCCTCATTTATGCGCTGACCTGACACTTCACAAAAATTCTTAAGAACCTCTCGGACTGTGAACGCTGTACACTCATCTACTCTCCCAAACAGTAACAGGTCATCAGCAAACAACAGATGAGATATAGGAACTTTCTTTCTACCTACCCAAAAGGGGGTCCACAGATTGGTATTACACGCCTCGTTAATCATATTGGTAAGGGTTTCAAGGCATAGATTGAAGAGATATGGAGACATGGGGTCCCCTTGACGCAAGCCTCGAGAGTGGGTAAAAGAATTGCCCTTCCTCCCATTTATAAGGATAGAAGAGGATGCCTTAGAAATACAGTCCATGATCATGCTAATGGTGTGAGCATCCAACCCGTGACTAACCAAGCAATTCCTAACAAAACTCCACTCAATACGGTCATAGGCTTTCTCTAGGTCAATCTTGAGGGCAAACCACCCTACTGAACCCTTCTTCTTGGACATGGAGTGAAGGACTTCAGAGGCCACAACTAGGTTGATGTCGGGTCCCCGACCCTTAGTGAAGCTGTTTTGGGTTGGAGAGATGAGATTGGGCATAAACGGCTTTAAACGATTAACAAGCACTTTGGTTAAGACCTTATAGAGGGTGTTACACAAGCTTATGGGACGCAAATGCTTCACAGTTTCAGGAGGGTGTTGTTTAGATCAGGCAAATGATAGCCTCACACATTTCCTCTGGAATCTTGCCTTTATGGAACCACTCTCGTAGTTCATGGCGAGATATCTTTCCCAAGGGTGTTCCACGTTTTGGAAGAAGACCGGGTGAAGGCCGTCCGGGCCGGGGCCTTATTTGGGTGCATCCCAAAGAGGGCTTTCTTAATTTCAAGATCTAAGAAGGGTTGGTCAAGGGTGATGGTTGCTTGAGAGACATTAGTGGACAAAGCACTATGCACGCTTTCCGAGGAGTAAAGATTGAGGAAGAAGTTGGAGATGTGGTCTTTGATAACCTGGGGGTCATTTAACTCATTTCCTACCCCATCCCGAATGGACAAAATTCTGCTGGAGTTTCTTTTCATTAAAACACTCCTATGGAAGTAACGAGTATTACGGTCGCCATTCCTAATTTTTAATTCCCGATTTTTAGCAGCCCAAAGAGCCTATTCTTGATTAAGGATGGCTATCAATTCCTCTTGGAGCTTACCTTCGAGGTCGGCTAGGAACCTAGAGGAAGGGTTAGAAGTTATCGCCTTTTGAGTACCCCTTAGCCTCGCAAGATTCCTCTTTTTCCTTTGGTAAACGTTTCCAAAGTGCGTTTTATTCCACTGGATTAATGCCTCACTAAGGTTTCCCAACCTAGTTCTAAGGCTGCTTTCCCCACCTATATTGTTCCATTCTACATCCACAAAGTCATGAAAAGAGGGGTCTAAGAGCCACATTGGCTCAAACCTGAATGGCTTTGACCCTATAGGATTTGGGGTTTGGTCTAAGATGATTAGAATAGGGGAGTGGTCGGAAGTAATTCTAGGTAAGTGCCAAAGGGCCGAGTTCGGGAATTTAAGAACCCAATCTGGGTTACCCCATCCCCGATCAAGTCTTTGAAAAATAGGCCTCGTTTTCCTTTTGTTCGTCCAGGTGAATTTAGGGCCATGGAATCCTAGGTCAACAAGGTAACAATTATTCATAGTTTTCGCAAACAATTCCGCTCTCTTTCTATTGATAGGCCGGCCACCGAATTTCTCACTTTGACAAAGGATTTCGTTAAAGTCTCCCATAACAAGCCAAGAAGTAGTCACAGTGCATGCAATATCATACAACTTATTCCATAATTGTTTCCGTTTTTCACTCTTAGGATTAGCATAAATAGAGGAAAGTAAAAAGCAAGAAGAAGGGCTACGTACCTCCACAAGACCATGCAAACCCTGAGAGGATTCCCCTGTGATGTGGATGTTGACCCTTTCGGGGTTCCACAGAAGGAGAATTCCACCGGCAAACCCCACTGGTTCCACAAGATGCCACGAGGTAAAAGGGAGATCAGCAACAACCAAAGCTGTGTGTTCCCGTGAGATCCAAGTCTCCACTAAAACCACTATATCAGGCCCATGAGTCTCCATGAGAAAACGGAAATTCGGTTTAAAAGACGGACGTGCTATTCCACGTGCGTTCCAGTACATAACCGACATCCTTCTAGGTATGGGAGGTCGGTTCAAGATGCTCCAAACTAGACTCCCCGTCTTGCTTGTCCCGTTGCCTCTACTTCTAGTCCCGTAAATGGGCACATCCAAAACCCTCTTTGAGGCCAAAGGACCATCTCGGCCTCTCGAAGGCCGTTTCTCTCTTTTCCCTCTACCCAACTCACTGACAGTTGGAGTTGCTTGAGCGGAGTTTTTATCCGGGCTGCTACGAATGCATTCGTGTTGCTTATGAACGTCATCCGTTGGGTTGCAAATGAGACTCTGACCACTAGCTGCGTGAGGGGGAGTAGTGGTGTTGGGTCGAGCCACGGTCCCAAGTTCTGTAGAAGGGCCCTCTCTTCTATCTCCACACCACCTCTCTTCTGTAGTAGCCATTTCATGAAAAGTCTCATGACTAGGGGAAGGTGGGCTGCTGTTTGAAATTGTGGCATATGAGGTGGGAGAAAGTCGCAAGCATCGGGGCAATACATGAGGAGCTTCTTGGAGAGGTCGGGGTTGGCAGTCGGATTTAGAATGAGTTCCTTCACTTGAGCAAATGGAAGGTCCTCTATGTATCCCTCCTCCTCCAGTGGGACTACAAAGTCGGTGAACCCCGGGTTCAGTTCGGGGGTTAGGGGCCGGACATGACGATTGAATAGTATTGGGCCCTCAAAACTCTGGTGAGAGAGTCGTGGCCTGGTTCGGGGAGGGGGGGATTGAGGTGGAGAGAGGGGTGGAGGTGAATTGGGGAATATCACCTCTTGGGGAGGAAAGAAGGCCATTTTCTTTTGGTTTTAAAATTTTGATCGTTGTAATAGTTGGTATTATTTGAGTGAGGGGGTTTTGTTTGAGGCTTGGTAAAATTTGGGGTGGTTGGGTTTGCTTAATTTGCTGGATAATAGGCTCCTCTAGGGTGGCTGGGACAGTGAGGGTATCCCCTACTCTGCAACTTGGTAGGTTCTGGTTAGCCGGGTCAGTAGTTGATAAGACAACATGAGACATGGAAGCTTCACTACAGTCAAGTTGGGAATCGTGTAGCAGTTCAAAGGTATTTTGGAGTTGTAACAGAGGTTTCGGGGTATGGGCCACTTTTGCGTTGACATTAACTCCTTCCTTTTTCTCCATAATCTTGGGGGAATGCACTGCCATAGTACTTCCAGGGCCCCATTTCTGGTTCAAATCCTCCTCTCCTGATCTGTGAGTCTTTTTTTGTACTTCCTTCCAACCCTCCCTCCTTTGGCTAAGGGTTCTTTTTTTATCATGGGTCGATGTCTTAGTCTCATTGGGCCTTTGGCATCCCTTGGGATGGTGTCCGGACTTCTGGCAAATGGTGCAGTAACCCGGCCCATCCGCATAAATTATCTCTTAATGGGTCCCTCCTAACCAAACTCCTTCCGGCAACGGCACCGTCGCATCCGCCCACACACAGAGGGATGCGTATCTTCTTTTATCTCCTTCAATGGAGTGTGTGTCGATTTTCAAGACTTTCCCAATGGAATTACCTACCTTCACTAAAATATCTTTTTGAAGCAGTTCAATGGGAAGTTCAGGGAGGTGAGCCCATATTTGTTTCTGAGATATGGTGACCTTGGAGGGCTTGAACCCCGCTGACTATGGTTGGATCCATAAATGACTCCCCAGAACAAACCATGGCCCTCCTGCGAGTATTTCAACCTTCTTTTCTACAGAAGGGCAGATGATGACATAAAACCCTTTCCCTATGGCCGTGACTTCTAGGGGGCCAGACCAACTCCAGAGTTTTGATAGTTCCTTTTTCAGATATTCCTTGGAGATGGATTTCCTCATTGCCTTGCAAATAATGGCCGACTGCCATGGTTTCGAAATTTGACCGTATTCATCCTCGGAAATGGGGACGAATATATCTTTTGTCGACATATTCTCAGGCAGGGCAGTAGCAAACGGTAGCTTGGTCGAGATTTCAAACGTTTCCGTTAGGCTCAGGCCAGACATAGCGCTTCGGCATGCCAGTGCTTGTTTAAAGGAAAAGGTCTGGGAATTTCCATTTTGGAACGGGGTATTTTCTTTTGGAAGGGGGTAGTAGGGTTGAGATGAGGGGGGAATGGTCGGGGGTTTTACCCGAGGCGCCGCAAATGAAACCGGTGGGGGCTGCTGCAGGGGTTGCCGGACTTGGGGCTCCGTACTTTGTGCCGTGAGGGCGGTGGGGTTGGGATCCTTCCCAGGATCCTTTAGAGGGGTTTTGGGGGTTTCTCTCTCTATAACCATTTCCACATATAGACATGTAGTTTATCAAGCAACTTCGTTTGTTCGAGGGAAATGAGAATATCATGATAGGTACTCTTGTGATTCACGTCAAATGCAAAAGCAACTAAAGTAAAAAATCCACTCAAACAAAATCTAAAGTAAAAGCTAAGATGCCCCCTTATAACCTAAAATTATTTTCTACTTCGCTTATTCTCTCCAATATTTTATATAGGTATGAGCACATTTATCTTGTGTCAGAAAGTGTAAATTGTTTTACTCTATTAATTTCAATCCCTTGAAAAAAAAAAAAAATTGACTTTAACTGTTGAGTTTGTTGCGAATAGTCTAAGAGGGCGTTTGATTGGAAGAGGAGAAAGGGAAAGGGAAAGGGAAAGGCATCAAGTAAGTCTCATGAAAGGAAAGGAATCCCAGGCCAAACCCCCCCAACTTACCAATATGTTTGTACCCTTCTCCTCCCTCCCCCTTCCTCCCATTTCTTTCTCTCACTACGCCGGCACCGGCATTGATCGAAAGTAGTAGTCGACCATGCGATCCACTTCTCTTTTCTCTCCCTCCCATCGATCGGCCGAAGGATTTCACCGGATTTTATTTTTCTCTCTCCTCTCTCTTGTAGATCTAGTGGTTCGGGTGTGAGGTTGGTAGTTCGGTGGTTGGGGTGGTTTCGGTGGGTAAAGATGGTGGTAAAGGCGGCTAGGGTGGTGTTTCGGTGGGTAATGGTGGTAATTTAGGCGGTTGGGTTGGGGTCGCGGGGGTAATGGTGGTAGTTTTGAAGGATCAAAGTGGGTTTGGGTGGGTAATTATGGTGCTTTCGGGGGTTGATTGGGGGGTTGCGAGGGGTACAATGGTGGTGGCTCAAGTGGAAGGGTGGCGGCTTAAGTGGAGGGATGGTGATTAAGGTGAATATGAAGTAGATGAGAGAAAGGGTAAGTGAAACCCTTGCGGGGTGGGAAATCAATGTAGAGGAGTTTGGACGTAATCATGGGGTAAAGCGAATGATTGAATGGACCAAACAAACAATAAGTATGATTCCCTTATCATTTCCTGTAAATCTTAAACCAAACACCCCCTAAGAGGAATAATGTATCAACCATAGATATTTATTCTCGTGTATTGCTATATGTATGCATAGTAATGTCAATATTAACTTGCCTATAAATTGAGATGTTTATGAAGATATAAGGCGCACCTCATGAATTAATTACAAATTTTAATACTTCCTCCATAGCAAAATAGATGTTACACTTTGACTTTCACGCTTGTTGATGCAGTATTTTGACCATTAATAACTTTAATTGTGTATTAGTAAAAATTATTATAATTTAATATTATGAAAGTATACGTTGAGACGAATCCAACAATAACATATCATATAATAACGGTTGATTTAACTAAAACTAAAAAATGCATGGTCAAATATAGTAGGTGAATAGTGCAATTTTCAAAGTGTAACATCTATTTTGTTACGGACGAAGTATAAGTTTTATCATGATTTATGGTAACATGGGAATAATTTTTTGCGTGGAGATAATTTTACTCGCCGGAAACTGTCGTTCCACTCATACTCCGGTGAATCTAAGTAGTTTTCTTAAGGTTTCATTTCCACAAGAAAAAAGATTATTACAAGTTAATTTTTGGAAGATTTTATAGATGTTTGGAGATTTAAACTTAATTTAGATTTTGCTAGGGGTAAAACTTTTATTTTCATGTTGTACGGATACGCTAAGTACTTGTTTGGTTCAGAGAGAATGGAGTAAAAAGAATAGGGGAATGGTAACAAAGATTGTTACCTTTATTGTTTGGTTCAAGTTATGAAATGAAAAGAAATAGTAACCATAACCACCAAGAATTAAATTTTGTTACTTTAGCGTGAAGGAAAGATAAGAGCAACTGCAGCGATACCTTTGAGGTACCTACTTGCAATTGCTCAAAACTTGGAGCAACTAGCTTTGTCATTGGAGGAGAAATGATGTTGTAGCTGGGAGAAAGCAAGTAGCTCCCCGAAGTTTATTGCTTTGTTTAACTTTTTGTGGGCCCCTCTTGTACCTTTTTGTTTCCCACAATCAATATTTCCATCTCACTTTTTGTAGTACCTACAAAAACCACAAGTGGTTGTAGCTTTCCATTGGGAGTGGTTGTAGCTTGGAAATATATATTGTAGTTTGGAACTCTGATGTGGCAAACAGAGCTACAAAGGTTGTTGCTTTCCATTGTAGTTGCTCTAATAAACTAAGGGAATCAATTACCACCAAGTAATGCTATGGATTAAGGAGGGGTTGAACCAAACAAGAAGAAAGAAAATAGATATTTGATTTTGTTTCTTGGAACCCAAAAATGTTGAAACAAACATGCTTGTAGGGGTGTAAGCGGACTGCAAAAAGTTCAGAGTCCAATCCAGTCCAGTCCAAACTTGTCGGATTGGAATGGACTGAAAAAATTTTTAGACTGGACTCGGACTCAAATTTTGGAGTCCAAATATTTTCGGACTGGATTTGGACTCACCCCTTTGGAGTCCAATAAGTCCAGTCCAGTCCAAAAATATTTTTATATATAATAGGAAAATTTGCCCAAAAAAAACTTTTAAAGGTTCAGTTTTGCGAAAAAAAAACCTTATAAAGCATTCTTTGCGAAAACAAACCAAAAAGTAAATTATTTTTGCAAGATGAAACCTAAACTCATTTTTCGGTATTGACCATAAACTTTCCGGCGTTGACCACCTACCGCCAGCCCGCCACCCACCCGGTCACCCCTGCGGCCCCACTTCACCCCCGCCCCACCACCACCGGCCCCCAACCCCTCCCTCCATCCCCTCAGGCGGCAGCCCCACACCTTACTCTCCACCCCCCTTCGCCCCTACCCTCTCTCCTCTCCCTTCTTCCCTACTTCACCCCTCCCCCTCCCCCTCTCCTCTCTCTCTTCGTCCATCCCCCCCCACCCCACCGCGAACCCCCTTCGCATCCCCCTCCCACCCAACCAAGGCTGCCTCTGTAATTTTTCAACCTTGGTTGGGTGGGAAGAAGGGAGCCAGCGGGGGAGGGGGTACGGTTGCGGAGGGGGTTACTGGGTGGCGCAGCGTGGGGAGGGATGGACGAGGGAGAGGAGAGGGTGGAGGGAGTGGTTCCGGGGGTTGTTGGTGGGGGTGGGGTGGGGCTGCAGTGGTGGGGGTTGGGATGGGGGAGAAGTGGGGGCTGCAGGGGTGAATGGGGGGCTGGCGGCAAGTGTTGGTAGTGGTGGCTAGGTGGTGATTATGGAGGAAGAAGGGAAATAGAAGTGGTCAACGCCGGAAAGTTTATGGTCAACACCGGAAAATGAGTTTAGGTTTTATCTTGCAAAAATAATTTACTTATTGGTTTGTTTTCGCAAAAAATGCTTTATAAGGTTTTTTTTTCGCAAAACTGAACCTTTAAAAGGTTTTTTTGGCAAATTTTCCTATATTATATATATTTAATATTTATATATATAATATAAAAGATGTATATGACTTATTTTATGGAATGAATATAATGAGCTTAATTTTTCAAATTCAATTATGAGAAAAAGCTGTGAATCATTGAATCTAAATCGGTGGAAAACAATAATATAATAATCGGACTTGACTAGACTGAATTCGTACTCAAGAAAGAATTATCGGACTGGAGTGGACTCAAAAAATATTTGGATCTGACTTGGACTCAATTTCTCGAGTCCGAAAAACTTTGGACTGGATTTGGATTGGCAAAGTCCAATCCAGTTACACCCCTACATGCTTGAATCGTATTTAAAGAGAACGATGGGTGAAAAATTTTAATTATGGAAATGAAATCCTGCTCACTCCCCCAAACATCACGTGGAATTTGAAAATCTCATAATTGAGTTCTTTGTATTTCCCAAACATCAGTTCTAAAATTAAAGGAAAAGTCTTATGTTGAGACTATCTCAATCCAAGACATAAGTGAGACGATAATCGTTTTAAACCGGACATCTATCAATTTGAGGCTTTGAGCCATTCCACAATTGAATTCCTGCATTTGAAATGAAATTGGAGCTTCCATACACATCCTTAAAGAATATCTATTATCATATACTCCTTTCGTTTTTTTTTAAATTGTTACACTCCACTTTAGGAGAAAACCAAGTAAATTTTGCAAAAAAGGAAGAAGTACAAAAAAAAGAACATTTGATTTTGAAAAATGTAAAAGAAGCATTAAAATAATAGGGTAAGTGGGAAGGTTTTAGGTGAACTAATAAAATAAATGGTGGATTATATGAGGTAGAAAATTGTAAAAAGTTGATAGAATAAATTACTATATAAGGAAAAAAAGTATAATAATTAAATAAAAACGACCAATAAAAGAAAAACATAATCATTAAAAAAACGGAGGGAGTACTGGTACAACTGTACAAGTTTGTGGGAATGTCATAAGATTTACTCTTTTGAGTAAATCATTGTTTCACCTGTAACGGGTTACGAAAAGTGACCTACCCGATAATGATTCAAACTGTCCATAAGACCCATGGAGTTAAATGGGCTATAAATCTTTAAGAATTGGGCTTGGACTTTAAACTACGGATCTATAAAAACAATCATCGTCTTCCAACCCAATTTCAAACATTAATAATTTGCAAATGGATAATCTACATTCTACAGACTACATATGAAAATATAATTTTTATTTAAGAAAAAAAAAACCATAATAAAGTGAACTTACCAGAAAAATCATTCGAATTTAAAAAAAAATAAAATTAAAAAGATGGCATTACCAATAACAATACCATCCTCTTCTATCCTATTCCTAGCGCATGGATGGCGTAATTGCTATCGTACGCCTCATTATAAACACTTGACAATCATCTCTTCACCTTTCCTCTCCTCCTACTCGTTGCCACACCACCCTCCTCTCCTGCTTCCACGTGTCCCCACCGCCTGCCTTCGCACTTTCTCTCTCTTCAACCCTCCTCTCTCCACGACCACGGGCAACTCTCTCCTCTCTCGCATGGAGGTTTTCTCTCTCCTATCTTTCTTGTACTCATTTTCTTGCTTAATTTTTTTTTTTTTTATTTGTTTGTTTTGTGGGTTGGGTTTTGATGGGTTTTATATGGGTTGTATTTTGTTGAAGAAGAAGAAGGAGTTTGCTTCGTTCTTAATTTTCATCGTGTTAATGGTAATCTGGGTTTTTTTTTTTTTTTTGTGTGTAATTTGTGACAAAATTCAAAGATTCTTATAAACATTAATTTGTTTATAGTTTGATCATAATGAATTTTTCAAGATTTAATTTAGTAAGGTGCTAATTTCCTATCATCATGTTGAAATGGTACAAAAAGTGGCATTGCTCTATTGTTTTAATTCTTGATGATAGATCAGTTCACTAACTTATGATTCTAGTTACGTACGATTTAGAAGTTAAAGTAGAGTTCAATTCGTTGTTTATAAACTTTCCATTTGCTTTTTGCACAGTGTTTGAGACATATATATAATTTAATTTAATTACAAGTATATAGTAACAATTATATAAAGCTTGGTATATATATTGACACAAATCTAAGAATATCTCATGTAGTCATGTGACTATTTCTTGTTATATATTGGCGAGAAAGTATGGTCAAAATTTACGAGGTTTGACTTTGGGAAATGAAATGGGAATTATATTGAGGGACGGAGGGAGTGTTACTTTACTTATGTATTAGTTATATGTAAAAACAATGGCTTCCCTGTTATATGAGGAGACTTGAATGCATTCTGAAGTGATTTATTTCAATATTTGGCTGTTTGCCAATTGTAGTAGTTTGATTAGGTACCTTGGAGGATGGGGATCTTATAGATAGCGAAGAATGATAAATATACTATCGTGAGCGAACAAGCTTTTGTTTCTTCTAACGACAATTTTGTTTTTGGATGAGTTGGCGTATTGACTTCATATTATAGGGAGTAGGGACCGAGTGATTGCAATATTCATTTCATTGTCGTTATAGCTACCTTTGTTGGGGAATGACTTCATATTTGAGCAGATTAATTATTGGTTTTATGAGTTGTGACTAAATATTTTGTATTGGAACTGTGCAGCAGAATCTTGGACAACTTCCTAACAGAATTTTTGCTCTAGTTTGTATTACTGTTGCTACTTGGCTGGCTTGAAAGGCTTCTTTGAACTTGTTGCGAGTTGTTTGCGTGTAGTTGAGTTAGGCTACAAAAATTGACTTTCTGTATGTTTTTCGCTTGAGTGAAGCATAAAATTATATTCTTGTGACATGTTTTCAGAAATCCTTTTCTGGATCCGGAGGTGGCAAGAAGAAGAGTGAAGCTATGGTTGAACAGTTGCAACGTTGTGGAGTTTTTCATTCTGAAAAGGTAGCTGAAGTGATGGAAACCATTGATAGGGGTTTGTTTGTACCTGCTGGGACCCCGGCTTATGTGGATAGCCCCATGCCGATAGGCCATAATGCAACCATATCTGCTCCTCATATGCATGCGATGTGCCTTGAACTGTTGAAGGACAAGCTACAACCTGGCATGCATGCTTTAGATGTTGGTTCAGGTGATTTTCTTATTCATATGCTTGCCTATGAGTCTCTTTCATTCCTTTTTCTGTATCGGCTTGTTCAGTAGAAAGTCATGAACTATATGAATGATAATGAATGCGCAAGTGTGTAATTTCGTATGCAGTGTCTCATATGGCTGTCAATGTTATGCATATTCATAAAAAAGAAATAAGATTTGTTCATTGGTATTCATTACCACTTATTAGTACCACCAAGTGATGTGTGTACGGTTCATAATGATAATGAATGAAGAAGCGCAAATGCTAGTTATTGAAGCTGCATCATAATGGACATTCACTTCAGACTTATCACCAAAATTACAAACTTACTACTATTCCAGCAGTCAGTCACCTTATACTACATTTGCTGTTTGTAAGATCTTGTGAATATATGTGCACTTTCTAGATTGTCTCCAATGTGCCAATTCATTGGAACTGCAGAGAATTGATGGTGTCTTCATTGATGTTGGAGTAGATACATTCATGTGTTCTCTTCTCTATTAGTTTTTTCTGTTGTGGCATTAAGCGTCAAAACTTCCAAATCCTTGAAGCCTGCTGGTTTGGCTTTATTAACTGTGACTAATTTCTACCTGGCTAAGAAAGGTTTTACACAGATTAAGGAGGTGAAATTGCTCACTGCGTCTAAACTCTGGTTGGTGCAACTTGCAAAACTCTTTTTGGTGAAGTGAAGTTGCCATACTAGAATTTTCACCCAAGCTTCGCGGCCAGAGAAGGCAACAAAATTGGAATTGTGTCAAATCCATGCTTTCCTCGAAAAAGGAGTGAGGTTTGATGTGATGGTTAAACCAAAACGCAACCAAAGATCTTCCCTGCTGAACAAATATACTTTAGGAAAGATAAAATATTACTGGAAGCAATTAAATTTAGAAGGCTAGGCTATGTAGTATATACTAATAACGAACAAAGCATGATCAGGTCTGAGGATGCGATCAAGTCTGAGGATGATAGTGAATAAGAACTTTTATTCAACAGTATCGATGCTCTAAGTTGTGCGTGACTAGATAATAAACAGTTTGTTAGCAAACAAGAGAGAGGAATTGGAGTGGTTCCCTGCAAGTGGAATTACCTAATTGTCTTTGCTTTCTTTGTTTGCTAACAAACAGTTTGTCATTCAAGTCTCTTTTTTAATTTATGAACCTCCAGTCCTGCAAATTGACTGTGGGATCTAGTCCCCCTCTAATTTAGCCATATTTCCGTTTTCTGCAAGTGGGTGACCTTGTTGTACGTTACCGCTTTGCATGCAGGCACAGGGTATTTGACCGCATGTTTCGCTATGATGGTTGGACCCAAAGGTCGTGCAGTTGGCATAGAGCACATACCTGAACTGGTAACTTGGTCAATCGAAAATATTAAAAAAAGTGAAGCTGCTCCTTTGCTGGAAGGAGGTTCTCTGTCCGTTCATGTTGGTGGTAAGATCTCAAACCACTAACTCAGAAATTTCCTTACATATAACTTTTCCTCCTAGCTTATTTAGGCATGTGTGCTGTTTTCCCAATATGATAGTTTTGCTTACAATGGTACAGTGCCTTCTAACATATGAGCGTCATGTGGCAATTTGGTGACAGATGGAAGGCTAGGATATTCTGAGGCTGCGCCTTATGATGCGATCCATGTTGGGGCTGCAGCACCAGAAATTCCAAAAGCGTTGGTTGAGCAGCTGAAGCCTGGTGGGAGATTGGTGATTCCAGTAGGGACTTTCTTCCAAGACTTGCAGGTGATAGACAAGGAGCAGGATGGCTCTCTCAGAACCAGAACCGAAACTTCTGTTAGATATGTTCCACTCACTAGTCGAGAGGAGCAGTTGCGCGGTTAATTGAGCTTCCTTTAGTCCACTTATGTTACTATTTCTTGTATATTTCTGAACGTCTTTTATATCGTTTGTTTTTCTTTTTCATCTTTCATTTGCAAGACTTACCCATGGGACATGAGTTATAGTGTCTACTGTCTACCCTTCCCCCTTGTTTGTAAATAGATGGTGGTTGGCAAATTGCATCAAGATTGGACATTTTGCTTTAAAACGTTAAGCGGGCAGGGAGGATTATCGCTTTATTATAAGATTTATCGCCAAATGACGCGCTTTCTGCACCCATATTCTAAAAGACAGTTGCAGGTTGTTTTATAGACTCGACAACGAGTCTACAAGCAGTGCAATGCATATCAGTTATGGTACGCAGATGGGTTAGTTAATGCATTCAGTCGAGGATTGGGATTTCTCTCCATTTCACAACTTCAAATTATGAAGCCTAATTCCTAAATTAGTAAAATAAAATAATTTCAACTTTTTTTTCTCTTTTTGTGCATTTTCAGCCGTTGATTATAAATTGTTAAGACAAAAAGTAGTAATTTTAGTAGCTACTAGTTATTGTTTACTAGCTATTAGTGGTTTGATGTTAGCTATCATAGGCTACTTGTTAGACTAAAACACTTGCACTTTGTTTGAATAGTAACATAGAAAGGAAAGGAAGGAGTGCAAAGTAAGGGAGAGAGAAGGTGAAGCTGCATTTTCTCCAAATCTCTCCCGTTAAAAGGAAGAAAAATAGTCTCTTTTTAAACCACCCCCCCCCCCCAACACAAAAACCCCAACAAAAAAAAAAAACCCTTTTCCAAACAAGCAAGGTTGTTTCCTTCCGTCCATTTCTCTTCATTTCTTCTTATTCAAATAAAATGTAAAGGGTTTGATAAAACTAGAGGTTGAATTGTAAAATAACAAAAATAAACTGTGATTTACGATAAAAAGCTATATCGAATACTATTGCAACCTCAAAGTGTAATTTTTTGGTTAGCTTTACCGAAACGGGCTGGTCAGTAGAGTTGGACATCATGAATCTGATTCTTGCTCTAGAGTAGCTCAAAGAATGCGGAGGACGACGATCTGGTCCGCTCAGACGATAAGTTTGAGCAATCTTCCACCAATTGCTTGGCCAAATATTGAGGGAGCAGGATGATGTTTCAAGTTCTCACCCTTATGACCCTTCTACTCTTTCTCAAATGAGCAAGGCGTGAAAGGATTTGGCCAAATTTTAGCCAACTAAAATCTGTTTAGTAAATCTGCTGCGGACATTCTTTAGTCATTGGTGTAGGCCACACCATTCTTATATCTAGTCCACTAAAAGAGCTCTTTCAAATAGTCATGACAGGAATCGATTTTGCAGGTCTGCCTTAATTTAGCAATTTCAGGCTTTTATAGTTGCAAGAAGCGTGAACAACATGCAATATAGTGCGAGCAAGATGGAGGTCGGGAAATCATTTAGACCATAAATAACAAATGCATTCAGATGCCCCTGAAGAGCAACAGATACTCTCAGAAGAGGAAGTCCCAGAAAATACAGGTTTAACATTAGCATTCCAAGTACGAAATATTCTATCTACAGCTAGAGTAGCCGTATCCAGTACAAATGACAGTCACAACACGCGGATATGAGAAGACACAAACCTCAAGAATTTTTTGCAAACTTACATATATCAAAATATGAGATCATTTTGTATTACCATTCTTAAGCAATTGCATGAACTAGCTAAAACACAGCATTCTTTGAACTCGCGGGTGTCAAAATATGAGCTATAGATAGTTTCAATCAAAATAGAGGGGGCAAAAAGAGATAAGGAGCTAATACTATCAACCAGCAGAGTCACACTTGTGGGGCAAATCAAAAGGCACGTCTTGGTCTTTCTTCTGCAACATTTACCCTGATGGCCCTTCCCTCCAAGGTCTGTGACAACCAAGTGAATTCAGTGAGCATATACAGACCATAAGAAAAGCATATGAGCAAACATATAATCAACCTCCTCATAATATACTGGAATCATATGCATACATAGTATTCATGTTATCTCAAGTCTGACATTATGATGTTTTATTGACTGTCACAAACATGTTAGGAAATATAGAAGCAGAGTAAAAGAGGCATATTAGGGTTACCTGTCCATCAAGAGCCGCAATGGCGTCATTCATCTCTGAGTCAGAGGCCATAGTGACAAAGCCGAATCCACGAGAACGACCAGTCTCCCTGTCAGAAACTACTCTGGCACTTAGAACTTTCCCGTGTTCACTAAAAAGTTGCTCAAGGCGGGCATTGTCCACATCCCACGGAAGGTTACCAACATAGACTCTGCAAGTAGGTTCAAACTCCCGAGGAGGCCTTTCAGGGCGTGAACCCCTTGGAGCAGCCTTGTTTACAGTTAAGGTCCGTCCATCCAAATCCTATTCCAATTGCAATAGATACAATCACTTGTTAATTCGCTTCATTAGCCTCAAAAGACACACAACTACACATAAACAAATAAAATGTGGCCACAAGTGGCCAGCCCTCCAGATCGGGTTGTGCAACTAAGGGCTAAGAAGAGACATAAGAAAGATAATGATTAATGAAGATAAGCACAAGTAGTGGTAGATAGGAAAAGGTAGTGATGGTGTGAGCAGGAAATAAACACGAAATCATTACCCTCATTTTCAGGGTAATACTTGCCCTGCGAGGATTATGGCTAACTAGAACCCCAGAATGAAGGTAGTAATTTCCCCTTCCTTCCCACCTTACGCCATTACTATCAAACTCCATGTATTACCACTCCCACCCAACTTCATATCTTTATTTTTTCTCCTTTTACCCCTACAATGCATTACCTGCAATTCAAGCTTATGTTGCGACATGTAACCACATCAGGTCTTTATTGCTTCCTTAATTTTAACGTTTAACACTGCTCAAGCAGCTTAACAAGTCCACATACATCCTTTCAGATGAAAATGCCATCTAGGGGGAACTTCTATGTAAATAGGTTCACTCCTCCATGTTGAACGCCTTACCAGCCATAGAATCCCAACCATGTTTCTTTACTTGTTGGTTGAGATATGAACACCCCCCCCCCTCTCATTATGCAGCTAGATCAGATAATGGACAGAAAACTAGCAGTAGCAACAAAATTCATCTAAGCCTAAATCACTACAAAGCCCTCCATTTATCTTCATGCTTTCGAATTTCCATTCATAAGCTAGAATTGCTTCCTCAATTTAACCAATCATGTAAGGCAGCTTTAAATTCCACATAACTTTATCTCTTTCATTTCAAAATGGTCATTTAAAATGATACTACGTAAAATTCTAGTAAATAAATCATCAAACGCAAACTCTCCGAGTAAAATCTAGAAGTAGCATATAATTTACTTCAAAGAATCATGAATGTACTAATTCAAGCCATATCAACTAGCACGACTTTATAAGCAACAACATCCATAATTCAACACCATTTTCACAACCAAAACAGCAACATTTTTTACACATATGCCTCCAATTTTACATATAAGAAAAACAAACTACAGACGAACCTGTAGCACAACAACAACAAAAAGAGAAATTGACAAAGTCAAACACCAAACTGAAAGGAAAGTAGTAAACTTACAAATCCATTCAACATTTCAACAGCCTTTTCAGCTTCTTCAACTGTACTCATTGTCACAAACCCAAAACCCCTACTCCTATCAGTCTCCCTGTTGTAAATAACCTACAAAACCCACAAGCAAACAAAAATAAAACTCCAATTCATCAACAAAAACAAACCCATTAATACAAACAACCTTAAACAAAAAACCCAAATCTTCAAAAACATAAATTAGTCCAAAATCTCATACCTCAGCAATCTCAACAACACCAGCTCCATCAAACATCTGAGCCAATTTCTCACTATCAACATCATAAGGCAAATTACCCACAAATAATTTGGCTTCTTCAGGAGGTTCAGGAAACCCTCCTCCTCCATTTTCACCTTCACTCCCAAAATCAGACACTTGAGCTTCACCTCCCCAACTTACACCTTGTTGTTGTTCAGTTTCTTCTTCAAGAACAGCGTTTGAGCCACCATCTTGTTCCCAATCTGAGGTTTGAGCAACGCAGGAAACAACCGTTGTTGAAAAGGTGGGTTTTTTGAGGGAAATAGAAAGGGCGAGATTGAGCTTGGTGGGTTTTAATGGAGTTGAGAAATAAAGGGATTTAGGGTTGAAAACTGAAGGAGTATGAAGTGAAGTTGTGAAACAAGTGTGAGACATTGAAAGGGTTTTGAGTAAAGGGTTTGTTGTTGCTGTTGCTGCCATTTTTGGAGAAATTTGAGGAAGAAGAAAATTGAGGAGGAAGAAGAAAGAGATAGAGAAGGGAGATAAGGAGGAGGAAGAAGGGTTTAAGGAGGGGGTGAGGAGAAGGGTAAGGATAAGGAGATTGTGAGAGGAGGTTTTGTGGGTGAGTCTTGAAGAGTGGAAACAAAAAAACAACGAAGGTGTTGAAGAAATCTAAAGTTGGAAGAAAATCAAGGGATGTTATCAATTTGGTGTTGTGGATGGTGGGGTCTATATGGATGTTTGGACGGCTTAGATTGAGTTTGAGAAATGGGAAACTACTCCTTAATTAAGTGATTAATATGGGAAATTTATAAGGAGCTACAACTCACAAGAAAGATGTTTAAACAAACAATTAATATAATTAATTACTTCCTCCGTTTCAAATTACTCGCTACACTTTTCATTTAATCAAATAAACTTTCTCTATCTCTCTATACACGGTGCTTTTTTCTTTTTACTCTCTACCTCTCTCTTCTCCAAAAATTGCCTAGGAGTCCGTGAATTGAGAAGTGTAGCAAGTAAAATGAAACGGAGGAAGTAATAGTTATCGGTTCATTTAATCAATTTTCAGCTATTTGCTGAGGCGCAGATTGCCAAATCATGATTTTAAACTTATAGCACAAGCGGTTAGTATGGTGAGCTGAAACTGTAGTTGGCTTCTTAGGTACTTGAAAGACACCACAAACGTCTTGCTTGAGTTTTGTAAACATGCAAACAAAGATTTTGGACTTGTGATTCAGATTTTAGGGGAGATTTGGATTATCGAAAATCTACTTTTGGTTATATTTTCACTTTCTGTGGTACGACCATGAGTTGGCAATGAAAACAATTATTAGTATATGTTATTTCAATAGGAACACTACAAGAGGGGGGTGAATTGCATGTGTAGAAATAAACGTGATTTTTGCGTAATTATAAAACTAAAACAATAAAACAAGCTAAAGGAACACAACGAATTTTTACGAGCAAAAACTTCTTGGGCCCAACAAGAAGAAACAACTTCGACCACTAGGGATTTTAAACTCAACTCTTCCACTAATTAGGCCAAACAACTCTGTTACAACCTAACTTTACTCACGGGCCACACCTTGAGTTCCTAAACTCAAGTTCATTTAATCAATTTTCAGCTATTTGCTGAGGTGTTGATTGCCAAATCATGATTTTAAACTTATAGCACAAGCGGTTAGTATGGTGAGTAGGAGAATTGGAAGTACATAGGCACGCATCGTAGAGTATCTCCGTCATAAGACAAACTCCTTGATCTCTAGGCTCGGACAAGCAACATGATTGTTCTCAGGCGGACATCTCTCCTCTACTCCCAGCAGGCATGCTAAGTCAACTCTTTTTTTTAGTTTTAATCAATTTTGCTATGAGACTTACCATTATTTTAGAACCCTAAGATTCATTCCAACACGCCACAACGCATTCCCCCTTCCTCCATGTAATGTTTCTCCATTCAAGTTGAAATACAAAAGTTCCAAACTTCGAGGGTGGATATAGGTCACACTGACCCCGCCACACATTAGCTTTTTGTTGTTCTTTCAATCTATTTGTTGTTTTCTATTGAAGTTCTTGCATGTAATGTTCTTCACAGATCAATTAGCACATTAGCGTTTTATTGCTTACACTTTACTCATGCTAGTAGAACTAGCCACTGTTCCCTCCTCTCTTCTCCTCTTCTTCCTCTTCTCTCTCTCTCTCCTGTTTTCATAGAAAATCCTCTAGAGGGGCTGCCATGTATGTTTTCATACATGGTTAGCCCAACTTTTTCTCCTTTTTGCAGTTTCTAGTTTGCTTTCTTGTTTTTTTCGCTAATTTTAATAAGTCTCATATATGTGATTGCTTTAATCCCCTTTATAGGTTTTGTAGTCACCCCTTTCACGGTGGGTGTATCAGTTTGGTTTCTTTGTGTATTGGTAGGGTTTGAATCCTGGCTCCGGTTGAAGGTTGATAGGATTTTAGGCGGGATTGCAATGACGGTCAGTACTTCGCGTACAATCGGTTAAATTAACTCTAGTTCAACATCAAAACTACATCACATTGTTAGACCCCTTCGTAGAAGGCTGCATCAGACATCGATGTGAAAGAGGGTATCTATACGGTTTATTTCTGCTCAACGATCGTGGTTTTGCCATATTAGAATTAAGTTTCTTTCAGTTTGATTTGCATTTTATATTTTCTGACATCTATTGTAGATGTTGTATTACTTCATGTTAATGAATGAATTTTCAATTCGGAAAAAAATATCCATGCTAGTTATGAAACAAATAAAGAAACTAGTTATGAAACAAATAAAGAAACCAACATCTAACTAAAAAAACTCAGTTTTGTTGGCACGTGTAGATAGATTGGTTGATGAGCATGGCAAGTATGATTCACGTATTTATCAACATTTTCTACCAAAAGTTCCAGCCAGCTCAAAATAAAGTTTGGCAAGCCCCTCCCTCAGGTATGGTCAAAATCAGTGTAGATGCTTCTTTGGCGGTAGATGGTTGGATTGGGCTTGGAGTCATTATTGCTCGTGATTCTGTTTTGAGAAGTTCTGTTTGCAGCTTTGAGGCGTGCCAAAGCTTACTGGGCTCCTGAGGTTGCAGAGGCCAAAGCCATTGCTATGGCGCTGCGCTTGGGTAAACGGTTCGAGATCAAGGAAGTGATCTTAGAATCGAATTACCAGGTTATGAATCATTGGCTCTCAAGAAGTGTTATTTTCCTCTCGAATCTTGATAATATTCTTTATGATATTTTGTCTTCCTGTATTCCATTTTCTTCCATCGCTTGGTCGCATGCTTTACGTGATGACAACTCTGTAGCTCATCATTTAGCTAAGCTAGTTCCATTTGGGGTTGAACAAATTTGGGAAAACCAATCTCCTATGGAGATGACGCCCTATGTACTCATGGACAACTTGTCTTTGAATTAATGCTAAGCTTACTTTTCTCCTCTTTTAAAAAAAAGTCCTAACTCCTAAACATCTGCAGAATCCTAGTAATTTTCTTGACTAATTTGCTCAAATCTTCATCTCATCCAATAAAAACAACGAACTGTTGAGAAACAGTGGAATGCTTCATTCCACTGTTCACATGTGAAATGTGAAGTCCACTTTGCCTGCATGCATTTAATGCATGTCAGGTAAGTTTTCTTCACACCGCAAACTCTTCCGCCAAAGTTGAAATATGTAATTGTAAACAGTACAATTTTTTTGCTTACAAATACCGGTGTAAGAAATCAGTTTTTACATCAATACGAATACAATACTCTCTGATATATTTCTATAGCTTCTCTCTTTCATATTTCTCACAACACATTATCAGCACGAGTTTGCTACCGAAAAACAAAGGTATACCTCCATTCTGTTTCAAGTTCTAAATTTTTTTCTCCAAAGCCCAACCTTTTATTATCCGAACATGGATCAACAAAGTAACGGGATTAACATTGTTTTACACAATGTCTCTGTCTCGGGTATTTACTTTTGGATAGAGCGAAACAATGTGCCATTCACTACCAACCCAGCGAGGGGGACTGTAGTACAACCCCGACCCAGTAACATTAACGACGATACAAATACCCATACCAGAGCAAACCCACCAACCCCTATTCCCAACACCAATAATAACCCTCCTATACAACCAACTGAAAATCAACCCCCACCTAGTAATAAAAGAGATAGAGATGAACAAGAAGGGACTAGTAGTAAACGTCACCATGCCACTAACCCGAAAAATAAATAAATTAATAATAAAGCCACCTTCATGGAGGGCAAGGACATTTATTTTATGTTATTTTTTTTTTTTTTTTTTTTTGAACCGCCTATATGGACGGGTTAACTTTTGAACTTGCCGCCTATATGGACGGCCTAGTGAAGTGATAAAAATTATTATCTCTTATATGTGCAATAATGTTATATGTATGCGAGGCAACAAGCATTCATAATACTATTATATTATTGTCTCTAATCTTCTTTTTTTTTTTTGCATTTGTAGTTACATATATTATATTGTCATTTTACCAACATGCTCTAATATATATTTGCCAATCTTAAAATTTTTATTGCATTGTATATTTTTAACTGTAGATGAACTGCACAGTTAGGGATACCCTCTATAAAAGCGGATTACCCGCCCCATTTTTCACCACACATATCCTTATCTTCTTCCCACTTTTTCCTCTACACTCACAATTTTTTTTTCTTCTTCCTCAACCTTCCGGCCACCATGTTCGATGGCGACAACCACCGTCCTCCACCTTCCTCTTCTTCTTTTGAGGAGGATTTTCGGATGATACGGCTATACTTATTCCTTATAGCCGGTTTCTTTTTCCTTCTTATGGCATTCATGATCTATCTCCTCATACACAAGTAGGAGAATTTTTTTTTTCATCTCCCTCGTTGTATTTTTTTTGGCATCTTTTCTTTTGTGTCTTTAAGTGCATTTTTAGGAAGTTTTTTTTGTTTCTCCCACTCATTGTATTTTTTCCATTTTTGGCATTTTTTTGCTTCGTTATATTGTACGCTATTTTCGTATTTTTTTTCTCTTTTGTTTGTACTTGTTTATGTATCATTATAATGATCTAAATCGGGGGAGATAATATATGTGATTTATTATCATTTACTAATTTTAAATATTTACATGTTTGTAGTTAAAATGGGAGATCTAGTGAAAAGACAATTTAACATACTAGATCTATCTCGGGCAAAAGTTTTTAGAATGGACAAGTGGACGCCCAAATGAATTTAAAGGCCCAAGGACTGGAACATACAATTAAGGGTGTAACAACCCAACAAGGTGATGCAACTACATCAGTTAAGAAGGCGATTGAACAAGAAAAGGCAAAAGCCTTAGTCCTTCTCAGGCATCATTTACATGAAAGTATAAAAACTGAATATCTCCTTGTGGGGGATCCCAAAGAACTATGTGATAGCCTGAGTGAAAGATATGGGCATCACAAAAATGTGCTCCTTCCAAAGGCACAATTTGAATGGCTCAATTTGAGATTCCAGGACTTTAAAGCGATCGGTGATTACAATTCAACGTTGTTTAGAATTGTATCATTGTTGAAATATTGTGATCATCCCATCACGTAAGAGCGATGATAGAAAAACGCTCTTCACCTTCCACGCTTCTAATATAATATTGGCTGAACAATACAGGTTCAGAGCTTTCAAAAAGTACTCGAGCTAATATCGGTACTACTTGTGGTCGAACAAAATAATGATCTTCTGCTGAAAAATCATAATCTTAGACCTACGGGGTCTTCACCACACATGAAATAAATGCAATAGAAAGCTCGATCCACCCGAAGCAAATGCTATACATAGAGGTGGACGCGGTAATTACAACGATCGTGGGAGAGGACGTGGTAATTACCGTGGCGAGGGCGTGGACGTGGCGAGGTCGATTTTCCCCAAGAAATAACAATTTTAAAAATTCGATAAAAATTGGGGACAATCATCTCGGAAATCGAGGCAGTCGTCCTATAAAGGAAATGACACTTGCCACAGATGTGGCATGACTGGGCATTGGGGCCGAACATGTCGTACTGCCAAACATTTGGTAGACCTATACCAGGCTTCAATAAAGAACAAAGGGAAAAATGTTGAAGCAAATTTTGTTAATGAAGCTAATACATCCATGCCCAGCCTTGATGTTTCAGTTTTTTTATGGAAAATGCTGAAGCAGAAAACAACTTTGCAATGCATTAATATGCTTAGTTTATTTTAATTACTTCAATAATCATTTTCATGTATTCCCTATTTTGATTATTAATAAAATATGTATTTCCTTATACTGATCATCATATTTATTATTTATGAAGATATGGATTTGCCAGAAGTTGGATCCAAAGAACAATGTCTCCTCGACAGTGGAACAACACACACCATATTGAAAAATAAAGAGTATTTTTCAAAACTCACAATATTCCAGGCAAATGTTAGCACAATATCTGGGACAGCCAAGTTAATTGAAGGCTCTGGGAAAGCCTGTATTATATTTCCAAATGGGACAAAATTGATAATCAATGACGAATTATATTCGAGTAAATCTCGAAGAAACCTTATAAGTTTCAAAGATGTACGTCAGAATGGTTATCATTTGGAAACCATGACAGTGAATCAAGAAGAATTTATATGCCTCACGACAGAAAAATGCGGCAGGAAATACATTTATGAAAAGCTGCCAGCAATTTCCTCGGGACTATATCGCATAGATATACGTCCAATTGAAATTAATATGATATCTAACCAGAAGTTAGATAACAGAGAATTATTTACTCTATGGCATGACCGATTTGGCCATCCTAGCACAGGACTGATGCATAGAATCATTGAAAATTCAATTGGACACTCTATAAAGAATGTCAAAATTCCTCGGTCAAATGAATTATCATGTTCTGCATGCTCACTTGGCAAATTGATAATTAGACCATCTGTAAATAAGATTGCCACTGAATCTCCAATGTTTTTAGAAAGAATACAATGAGATATTTGTGAGCCTATTCACCCCGCATGCGGACCATTCCGCTATTTCATGGTATTAATTGATGCATCTACTCGATGGTCACATGTGAGCCTTTTGTCAAGTAGAAATGTTGCATTTGCAAAACTTCTGGCTCAAATAATTCGATTAAGAACTCAATTCCCAGACCATACAATAAAGAGAATAAGATTAGACAATGCTAGGGAATTTACATCCCAAACTTTTAATGACTATTGCATGTCTATTGGGATTGTTGTTGAGCACCTTGTGCCTCATGTACATACACAAAATGGCCTTGCTGAATTATTAATCAAGAGACTGCAATTAATTGCAAGACCATTAATAATGAGATCAAAATTGCCCTCTTCTGCTTGGGGTCATGCTATATTACATGCAGCAGCATTGATAAGATTAAGGCCGACGACCTTATCATAAATTCTCACCGTTACAATTAGTATCAGGTCGAGAACCGAATGTCTCACATTTGAAAATTTTTGGGTGCGCAGTACATGTACCTATTGCTCCTCCCCAACGTACTAAAATGGGTCCACAAAGAAGGATGGGAATATATGTTGGATTTGAATCTCCATCAATTATCAAATATTTAGAGCCAACAACTGGTGATTTATTTACGGCTCGATTTGTCGACTGTCATTTTAATGAGTCAGTATTCCCATCCTTAGGGGGAGAGAAAGTGGACCCACAAAATATAAAAGCAGAAATTACATGGAACGCATCTCAAATGTCGTTTCTGGACCCAAGAACAAATTCATGTGAACAAGAAGTCAAGAAAATTGTTCATTTGCAAAGTATTGCAAACCAATTGCCTGATGCATTCACAGATACTAAGAAAGTGACAAAGTCACATGTGCATGCTGAGAATGCCCCTGCACGAATTGAAATTCCTAATAACAATAAGGCCATTGAAGATGAGTCAATAGCACGTCGAAAACGTGGTAGACCACCCGGTTCTAAAGACTCAAAACCGAGAAAAATGAAAAAGCAAGGAGAAACAACGAATGAAATTAATATAAATCCTCCAAAGGAGCATGATGAAATTCATGATGAAAACAAAAATGAAGATAAGTATGTTCCAGAAGAACACAAACATGAAAGCATAGACAACAATTAAACTTCAATCAATTATGTTTCTACAAAGAAACAATGGAATCGAAAAGATGTTGTCTTGAGTGAAATCTTTGCTTACTCCATAGCGGTTGAAATGACATACGATGAAAATGATATAGAGCCAAATACAGTAGATGAATGTCGCTGCTGAAAAGATTGGCCAAAATGGAAAGAAGCAATACAAGCAGAATTGAAATCACTTGAAAAACGTGAGGTATTTGGACAAATAACCCAAATACCAAAAGGTGTAAAACCAGTTGGGTATAAATGGGTATTCGTGAGAAAACGAAATGAGAAAAATGAAGTTACTAGATATAAGGCAAGGCTAGTAGCCCAAGGCTTCTCGCAAAAGCCAGGGATTGATTATGATGAGACATATTCTCCAGTAGTTGATGCAACTACACTAAGATTTCTGGTAAGCTTATCTGTCTCAAAAGGATTGCAAATGAGGTTAATGGATGTAGTGACTGCATACTTATATGGGTCACTTGACACAGATATTTATATGAAAGTCCCTGATGGACTAAAACTACCAGAAAATCACATGCCCAAAGAGATGTTTTCAATAAAATTGAAAAAGTCACTCTATGGGTTAAAACAATCTGGAAGAATGTGGTATAATCGTCTTAGTGAATACCTATTGAAAGAAGGATTCAAAAATAATCTAATCAGTCCTTATGTTTTCATAAAGCGATCCAAATCAGGATTCGCCATTATTACTGTTTATGTCGATGATTTGAATATTATTGGAACTCCCAGAGAACTCGAAGTAACTGCAAGGTACTTGATGAAAGAATTTGAGATGAAAGATCTCGGGAGGACAAAATTTTGCCTTGGCTTGCAAATAGAGCATTTGAGAAATGAGATTTTTGTCCATCAATCAAACTATACAGAAAAAGTCCTGAGACGTTTTTTTATGGACAAAGCCCACCCAATAAGTTCTCCAATGATAGTGCGTTCTCTGAATGTGAAAGATGATCCATTCAGACCACGAGAAGAAAATGAAGAAATTCTTGGTCCTGAAGTACCATATTTAAGTGCGATTGGTGCCTTAATGTACTTAGCTAACAATACCCGACCTGACATAGCATTTTCAGTAAACTTGTTAGCCAGATACAGCAATGCACCAACGAAGAGACATTGGAATGGAATCAAACACTTGTTACGCTATCTTCGAGGAACACAAGATCTTGGATTATTCTACCAGTTGAAACCAAATGAGTCACTCATTGGATATGCAGATGCTGGATACCTATCAGACCCACAAAAGGCTAAGTCTCAATCCGGGTATCTATTCACTTATGGAGGTACTGCAGTATCTTGGAAATCCACGAAGCAGACTTTGACGGCCACATCATCAAATCATGCAGAATTAATTGCTCTTTATGAAGCTGGAAGAGAATGTGTATGGCTAAGGTCAATGATCAAGAATATCCAAGAAGAATGTGGGATGGAAACAGTAACACCAAACCCAACTATCATCTACGAAGACAATACTGCATGCATCACCCAAGTAAGCGAAGGGTACATAAAAGGAGACATAACTAAACATTTATCACCAAAGCTCTTCTTCACTGATGACCTCCAAAAGGAAGGGACGATAAACATCCAACAAATCCAATCATGTGATAATCTTGCAGATTTATTCACCAAATCCCGTCCGGTGAAGAAATTTGAAGAATTAGTCCGAAAAATTGGAATGCAGCATCTTCGTGATATATGCTAAATTCAGGGGGAGTATTATATGCGCTGCACTTTTTTTCCCTTCGATCAGGTTTTTATCCCACTGGGTTTTTCCTGACAAGTTTTTAATGAGGCAGTTAATTTTAAGCATATAAGAATACATAATAGTTGTACTCTTTCCCTAGTTATGGATTTTTCCCACCGGGTTTTTCCTAACAAGGTTCTTAATGAGACAACGTCTATTATGAGTTATCAGTGGACATTCAAGGGGCAGTGTTGAGAAACAGTGGAATGCTTCCTTCCATTGTTCACATGTGAAATGTGAAGTCCACTTTGCCTGCATGCATTTAATGCATGTCAGGTAAGTTTTCTTCACACCGCAAACTCTTCCGCCAAAGTTGAAATATGTAATTGTAAACAGTACAATTTTTTTGCTTATAAATACCGGTGTAAGAAATCAGTTTTTACATTAATACAAATACAATACTCTCTGATATATTTCTATAGCTTCTCTCTTTCATATTTCTCACAACACGAACAAGAATGTCATGTCAAACTCATGAAAATTTAAGTAGTCATTTGGTCATCAGATAAAATAAACTAGATGAAATACAAAAAATGCAAAATTAAAAAATTGATGTGAAGTTCCATAACCTGGACGGTCAAACAGGAACAATTCCTCTCATAGAAAAGGAGACAGTCACACAAACACACCAAAATCAAATCACTTCCTGAACAATGACATGTACATCTCATTTCAATACACAAATTTCATATTTTTAACTTGGCATCCCCCTTCAAGCTTCATAGTCAATAATCCATCTTCAGGATTATATGTAAATTCTTCCTCCATCATGTCAACCGTACAATGTCTTGGTTTTGTGCTCGAATAAGCTCCAAAGCGACCACAACCCCGCACTTCAATCTTAACAATACATCCATTTGGACCTGTAGTTGAACTCAAAGCTTCTACTGCTCCTCCAGAGTTGTACATATCAATCAATCCAATTGGAGCAAAATGAACAGCTTCATCAATGACCTATTAATCATCAGTGTGTTGGAAGGACTTTATTAGAGCCAAAAATAATAAAATTTGTCACATTTCTAAATTAAAAATGGAAAGAGTATGCTAAACAACAAAGCATTTGTTACTAAACAGTAAACAAGAGAGAGGAAGGGTAGTGGCCCACACAAGTGCAATTACCAATCACCCTTCTCTTGTCTCGTTTGGCAACAAACAGTTTACTGTTTAGCAAAATGTCTTCTCAACTGAGATATGCTAAATACTGACCGTGATAGGACAGATTGTATATAATTCACATGTAAGAACACTCAAGGACACTTCCACTTTTCCATTATCTGGAACTTTGGTAAGAATTCCTGCAATTTATTAAGTGATTGATTGGTTATGAACAGAGCAATTACATAATATTAAGAACTAAGAACGCTTATAAATCCTATGATTTACAGCCGAAGTTTACCAGAATTGAAAGAATATACTGCACAATCTCCATGCCAATTATCACCAGCAACCTCTCCAAGGAATTCGACATCATTGGGACTGACATGGTCTGAAATAATTTTGGGTGTTGGATTATCCAGAGAATTTTGTTTCAATGGCCAATTTCCAGCTCCTTGGCAGTTGAACACTCCGATAATTCCAGATAAGTTGTTCATGTTCCAAATCTTCATTAAACTATCAAGTTTAAAGATATTAAGAGAGATCAATTTTCATACTCTGATATTTTACACTATTTGCATGCATGCATTAAGAGAGAATAATGTACCTTTTCCCGTCCATTACGGGATCCTTAAATAAGCAATCTCGAGTAGGCCGACCAGCATATCTGGCTCTTAGGATTGATCCATCAGGTAAGATAAGCTTCCTCAGAATGTTGAAATCATGATTTCCGGGCTTATCACTGCAGTTACACAGCAAATTTATCAACTCAGTTTCCTTGCAAGATACTTGAGATTTCATGAAAGAAGAAACGTGAAAGAACTATAAATGAAAGCAAGTGCTAGTTTTTCACCTGACATATACTGCACAGCCACCTATAGCTCGGGAAGCAGCATGGAAGTCTGCAGTATCATGTTTGCTCTATAAAGTTAACACAACAACAGCCACAACACATAATTAGATCTTTCTGCTAAACAGTTCATGTTCTTTCCACCAAGGTATTATGGTTCTTTCCACCATCATCACTTATAACTTACAAAGGACATTCTGACATTGAAGATATTATGGTCCAAAAATTTATGAGTAATTATACATATTTCTCCTAAAAAACAAGAACTCATATCTAGTAACTTAAGAAGATAACTTACTTGGAACATATCCCAATCAGGAACAACTATTTCTCCTAGGAAGAGACTGTTAAAAGACACAGAGACAACATGCAGTGTCTGAAGTGTTGGCTCTCGAGGCATGAAATCCTCTGATGCTCTGGCAACTGCACTCTTCTTTGAACTGTCCAATAAAAATCCATCAGATGGTACTTCAAACAGCTTAAAAAAACCAGGCTTTCTTCATTGAAGTCGAATTACGCAGACCTGAATATGGAGTCTGAATTGTGACTCATGCAGCTAATGAGATTATTGCTCTTAAAATTCCTTGCAACAGATTCCTCGAGCGCTCGCTGGTGCAGGGCAGTCAAATTGACCCGACCACCATATCCGGAACCAATTGTCTCAACTACATTTTGAATATCCACTTTGATACCATCCACATCAATGCTGGCCAGATAACTATGGTAATCATTGTAGAATTCATTAATTTTCTCTGGATCAATAAGTCCAATCCCATATCTCTCAATGCTATCCATTGCAACATCTCTAAGATTTCCTATATTCCCAGGGGACTGAACAGGATATACAATCTTAGGATTGTATTTCTTCAGAGATTCAGATGATGGAAGGAGTCCTCCCCAGTATCCAACAAGAGCATGCCACATGTAAACATATCTATATAATTCAAACACCTTTTCTTAGTCTTGTTACATCTCATAATCAGAAAGAAAATATCACAAAACACACCTAATGAGCTTTACTTTAATCCATATCTTTCTTTCATAAATTTGATGAACTCGGGAAGGGTGGTGTAGTCATCTGAGCTAAGCCTTTGGAATTTGTCATTCTCCTTTATGCTCCTTAATCGTATAGCGAATCTATTGAATAGCATAATAGCAAGGATGTTAGCAGTACAAGATTTAGGAAGCAAAAAGACCACAAAGACAAACACCTTACTAAAAAAACTACATACTGTGTCCCTTCAGAGTTCTCTTCACCTTCTTTTCGGAATTCATTACAAGTGTCCTGCCACCCATCATCTATAATCAAGAATCTTGGTGCACAACCTCCTTGTGAGAGACTGTAGAAAGTTAATCAGGTGTCACTAGAACGACTTGAAAGCAAAGTATAGCAGTCAACAGCAAGGAGGATAGACTAATACAGATAGTATGAGAGCATGTTGACTAGTACTGAAACTATGCCTAATGTAGATAGTACTAATCAGTTATAAAGGCCCTTTGCAACAGTCACATAACAAGTTTCTTCAAACAGTAGTGAGTTATGACTTGTATGAATACCTTTCAAGACCTTCTCTGATTCCTTCCGGGTTGACAGCTTGATAGAAAGCATCCCAGGTGCACCATCCAAACCAGTCTAAATGAGCAGGCATCTGCTAGTACATCAAATAGTACAACAATGAAAAACACGTCCCTTTTGAAGATACAAACATGCAAATTTTATGGTCTTTTCTTAAATTTTAAGTGGAAGCTCAATAATAGAGCTCCTACCTTCCAACAACGAGATTGGAGGTTCGATTCTCACTATTCCCAATTTTAATGGTTGCATATTATATTACTATGTGGTTATTTCCTTCTGAGTTGAAGGTCCAGTTATCAGTCTAATTGGCTCGGCTATCCTTGTGGGATGGGATCCTCCCATATCCGCACCTCACAGGAATTGTGCATTCTAAGGCCAGTAAACATTCCCAAACAAAACGACAGTCTTCTCTTTTACCTTCTTGTTCTCTATGTGACTGAATGTCCCTTTGTGTTCCGCAAGTATCCTACAACAGGACAGAAAAGACACTTACTAATTACTATCCTCTTCCAACAGTCATGATAAGTGCTTAGTTATTCAACTTTATGATATTTGAACTATCGAATATAAGCATACTTGATCGAGTTTCTCATGAGCTCATAGGGGTTCTCCCCTGAATTGATAAAAACTGATTCTGACACATGCGAAGTCTGAACATCAGGATCTCCTAAACCAATACGAAAATCCATGAAAACGATCAAAACAAACACACGACAATGATATGAATGCTTAAATCACTTCGCAAGTTTAAGCATGTAAACTGACCACTTTCAACACAAAATTGGAGCTCATTTGTTGAAGTTCCCTGCAAACTTGCTCGAAAAACTCCTTCCAAAACAGGCAAAACCAAAATGTAGAAGGTATCGTCTGTAGATGGTCCAGTAACCTTATCTAGGACTGTAGATTCTTCTTTAGCTTCCAACAACAACATTTGTGTTTCAATTGGTACTTCACTTCCAGAATTTCCAACTCTAGGTATCATCCACCATATCTTAAATCTAAAGAGTGATAGAAATTTGTATCCCCTGCAACAATATTTTCTTTTGTATTATTAATTAGTACTAATAGTCTTTAACAAGAGAAGATATAGTTGCATACATTTGAACCTCCCCTAATCCCACCTTAATATTTGTTGTAGTATTATTATTAGTAAATAATAATGGCAACCCATAGACCCATTTGCACTTTTGCAGCAAATATATTAGTCCCAAGACTCCAAGTATATCAAATAATTCTTTCAACATTTCAACAATACAAAAAACTTCAAAAAAAAAAAAAAAAAAAAAAGCTGTAAGCCTTGAACCTGCCTTTGTAGTCAGTACTCAGTAGTATGAATATTAATGACTTAACCACTAATCCGATTTTATTTTATAGTACATTTCTCAAAACATATATAATAATGAACAAAATATCCTAATGACCCAATTCTAGTAAGATCCGGTATCATAATATTTTTTATTACATTAAAAAAAAAAGCTTATCTTTGAGGTTTGACCATAAACAAAAAAAGGATTTCAACTTATTTGGAATGTGGAGGACTAATGCTATAAAGACGAATACACAATTTTTGTTTTTTTAGTGTTAGAGAGCGAGTAAGCATAATGATACAATGAGATTCAAACCTAAGTCTTAATATCACATTCACAATACTTTACCGACTAAACTACACGGCATCACGATTATGCAGTTTACAATTATTTATGTTGGTTGGTTGGTGCATCAAGTTATTCTTAAAAAAAAAAAAAGAAAAATGAGAGCAAGCATAAAAGAAGAGGAAAGAATGAACTAACTGAAGGACGCCGAGGGAAAAGACGTGGCGAGAGCTGGGAGTGGGTGAGGTGGCACCAATAAAAGAAGAACCACAGGGAGCCGGAGAGACGACGACGTTTTGGGGTACTTGGGTGAAGACAATCTTGCCGTTGACCAACAAACAACCATCTTGGATGATATTATTGGTGGTGAGCTTGCTTGTAATCGTCATTATTTTTTGCTTTCTCTTCCTATCAAATTGCTAATCTTGATCAATCAAAATTCAAAGAACTGAATTTTCAACTGAGGAAACTTTTTGGTTGCACAATGTTTGAGAAAGAGAGAACTAGAAGTTTGTAATATGAATATAATATGAATATTTTTACTATAAATAAGCCTTTCCCAATCAAGAAAGGCCGGTTTATTTTATTCATTCGGCTTTGATTTGAAGGAATTCGATCTTTTTATACAAGGTTGGACTTTGCATGTCTAACTTTTCTTCTGTTAGGTAAGGGTTAAGACCAGAAGATTAATGATAAATGATGTATTTCCGGACTTGGGGAGCACTACAGGCCCACACTCATATAGTCATATTAATGAGAAGATAAAGAATCGAAGCTACCATCCACGATACAATAATAAACCAATAATTGAGGGGCAGTTCGAGATCACCGTCGATTTTCACAATTTAATTTTATGATATAAAAAAATATATATGTATAATGAATTTAAATATTAGTCATATTTATATTTTACATGTTAATTTTGAACATTAACAATACAAAATTAGAAATTGTATTTTTTTATTTTAATATTTTTGTTTTGAGTTCAAAAGAACTGAAAAATTAGAAACAAAAAACGATCACAAATATTCTTTTAGGGTTTGTTCGTTATCATTTTTTAAAAATAAAATTAGTTTTAAATTTTGTTGGGACTTAAATTAAAGATACTTAGTCACAACAACAACATTTAGCAACCAACACCCAAATAGGAAAATAAAATATTTTATACTACCTCAATCCTATATTAATTGTAGCACACACTTGAGCATAGAGTTTAGGAAAATAGATAATAGAGTAGATGTAAATTTATTATTTTATTGTGAAAAGTGTTGCCAAATTGCCGTTAATATCTAAATCGAATGGAAATTTTCTTTTAAAAGAATTTGGAGTTTGAGTCTAGACCAAAAACCCAAATCAAGGTTTTTGATGGTTCAGGGATGGTGCCCGAATCAGCTTGTTTGCTCCAATCTGATTTAGTTACAAATTTAGATCCTAGACGGATGTGCACATCCCTAAATTGGATGCCTATTGTTTTGAGATACAATCAGAATTACAATTTATATAATACAGTAATACTACAAATAATTTAGTATAATACTACAAATTCATTATAGATTAGAATATGATTACCATTATTTTAGCTCGTGCATCATACGACTCGTACATTTAGGGAGTACTGCGAGGCTGGTAGCACCTAAGAGAGTTAATTTATGATTAATTATGAATTTCAATAGTTTATTGCTCTTATCCCAACAAAAGAGCAATCCTGAAATGATGAGTAAGTTCTGGCCAATTTCTCAATGCAATGTGGTTTACAAGCTTGTTTCCAAGGTCTTGGGCAATAGACTAAAAAAGTTTCTACCTGACATTATCTTCGTTAGCTAGAGTGCTTTTGTTCCTGATTGTCTGATTACTGATAATATTCTCGTGACTTTTAAGTTGTTTCATTACATGCTGAAGAATCTTAAGTCCATTGAGGGTTATGTGGTTATGAGCTGGATATGTCTATACCTGATCAACTCCAGCCCTGCCCGCGGGCCTGGCCCGGCCCGGCCCGGTCAATTTTTTTTTTTGGGCGGGCTTTGGACAAGCAAAAAAACACTTTTTAGCCTAAAATTTGGGCCCGGCCCGTTTTGGCTCGCAAAAGCCCGCTCGGCCCGTCCCGAAATACCGGGCTTTGGGCACAAATTTTTGGCCCGGATTTGGGCCCGGCCCGCAAGATGGCCACTTTTTTTTTTTGTGCGGCCCGGCCCGAACTTGGCCCGGCCCGGTGTTTGATCAGGTCTAGATATGTCTAAGGCTTGTGATCGGATTGAGCAGTCTTTTCTGGTAGCAACACTGAAGAAGTTTGGTTTGGATGAAGGGTGGTGTAATGTAGTAATGGGTTTTGTTAGTTCTCTTTCTCGGTTCTGATTAATGGCCAACCTACAAAGGAGTTTGTCCATAGGAGAGTTATTAGACAAGGAGACCCTCTCTCCACTTATCTTTTTGTCCTCTGTGCGAAAGTCCTTTTTAATCTATTGAAGAAGGCGGAAGAGTTTCAATGTACGTGGGGGTGTTAGATTGGCTTCAGGAGCTCCTAATGTTTCCCATTTGCTATTTGCGGAAGATTGTACTATTTTTCCTTTCTAAAGCATTGGCCCATGATTATGAGATTATCAAGAACTCGTTAGAGTTATATGAGAAGTCTTTAAGTCAAAAGGTGAACTTAGAGAAGCCTAATGTTTCCTTCAGTAGTGGAGTGTCGGAGCAACGTCGTATCGAGCTGTCAACATATTTGGGGGGTTCAAAAGGTTGATCACCATGACAAATATCTTTGGTTGCCAACAATAGTGAGAATATAGAAAAAAGGTGATTACAAAGGGGGTGTAGGAGAAAGTATGGAAAAATTTACAAGGGTGGAAGGAGATGATTCTTTCTAAATCTGGTGAAGGATTTGATAAAGGTTGTGGCCCAATCTATCCCTACCTACACGATGAGTGTGTTTAAGTTTCCATCCTCTTTTGCGATGAACTTTGTTCCACTTGTAACTCGGTTTTGGTGGGGTAAGAAAAAAGGTGAGAGAAAAGTTCACTCTGTAGTGTGGAAAAACTCTGTCATTCGAAGGTTGATGGTGGATTCGACTTCCATGATTTTAAAATCTTTAATTGCACTCTTCTTGGCAAGCAAGCTTGGTGGTTAGTGTCTAATGGTGATTCTCTTCTTTTTCAGGTTCTTAAAGCTAAATATTTTCCAAATTCTTCTTTTATGGATTCAGATTTGGGGAATTACCTAGCTATATACTTGGCAAGGGATTCGGGATGCTCGTTGGGTTGTTCGATGTGGGTTATGTTGGCAGATTGGTGATGGAGAAAATGTGAAGGCGTGGAAGGATAGATGGATTCCAGGAACCCAATCTCGGATGATTATTTCACCTCGCAGTGACTCTTGTGAAAACGTGGAGGCCGGTGCTCTCATTGATCCAGTTTCACGAAGCTGGAATCACTCTCTGATTTCCAGCTTATTTTTCCAGTTTGAGTAGCAATAGATTTTACACATTCCATTGAGTAGTCGCTGTCTAGCTGACACTATCTTTTGGAATTTAAAAATAATGGGTGCTATTATGTAAAAATCAGTTTAGAGGGCTATATTTCACTACAAGAAAATAGGTTTTGGGCGACGGATTTGAAAAGCAAGGGCAACAAAACTGAATTTTGTGGCCCATAGTTGAGAACAAGGGCGACGAGTTGAATTTGTCGCCCATAGTTAAATTATGGGCGACTAAATTCATTGTTGTTGCCCCAAATTCATATTTGGGCGATGAGATAAGTTTGGGTTGCCCATTACATTAATTAGGCAACAAAACTATACATTTTATTGCCCTTATGCAGTAAATGGGCCAGTTCAAATCATGTGTCGTTGCCCATAACCAAAAGAAAATGGCGGAAAAAAACCCGCTCTAAATTTTTCACACGAAATCACGTATTTCTTGAAGACTTCAACTGCTCATCTCCTCCTCAACTCACACCCTCTTCCTTTCCGCCCTCATCTTTCTCTTCTTCCGGTGAATTGTTGATGCTTCCGACGAGATCTTCGACGTTTCTCAGTTAATGAGTTTAATTATCATGGAAAATTGAGTTTCTCATGAATCAGACTCCGACAATTGACGTTTCTCAGGTTTCTCGACGTTTTCAACCACCTAACGTTTCTCAGGTGACTTTTCTTAGGATCTCGACGTTTCTCAGGTGACGTTTTTCGGGTGATGAGTTTAATTATGATGGAAAATTCGATTGATGGTCAATTCTTACCCTCTTCTGCTCTGCCCTAACTTTTTTTTTAATTATGGCAGGTGGTGAGATGGGTGGCGGCCGGAGTTCAGCGGTGAGGCTAGCGGCGAGTTCGGCGGCAAGGTTGTTATCTTTTATTATTTGCCCTAACTCACGAATCCAACTTCCTTCTTGTAAAAAGAAAATGATTGTTTACCTGTGAATTATTGGTATGAATTTGTCAATGTTTTCTTAAATTGCTTAGATTTCTTGTTTTTATTTCTTATCAAATAAAACTGCTTTCGTGGCAGTAAGTCTGAAGACTACTCTAGGAATGTAATTTCACTTAGATGCAAAAATATAGGTGCTACTGCTGATCATGCTGATTCTGGGATTGGTATAGGTGAGCATAAGTTTTCGTTGGTCAAACCATAAGACCCTTAAACTAGTAATGTCCACATACCTACTTTTATTTGCAATCCTTTGACATTTTTGTCTGGATTGTTTGCTTTTTTTTACTAGAGAAAAGGAATACTGGTATACAAACAGATGACAGTGAAAAATCTCTCAATCCCAGCACAAGTGGCTCTACATCCACATTTGGCAAATTTTTCAAGATTGCTTTCAATTTGGTCCCGATTAAGCAGCCATAAGTTAGGCATTGGGTCTTAATGTCATGTGCAAGTGATTTCTGTGCTCTATTTAGCTGTTTGGGTCTTAATGCCACCTTAAAAATAGATATTGAGTGCTTGACTCATGCACCAATGCCTGAAAAAAACTCTATGTCTGCATTCTAATGAAGTTTCCAGGGTATCGCAAGATCAACTATACTTTGTGTTGACAAAGGTATTGCATAATATAATTCTCTCACTACAATATTTCTCTCTCTCTCTCTCTTAATTGGTGTGCTGCCCACCTCCTGGTGATGTGTTGTTCGCTGTTGTGCTGTCATCATCAATACCCAAATAACAGAATTTGTCATCATTTTCTCTGCTGGTGAGTGGTGACTAGGCTAAGTTGCCTATATTACCCCTGTCCTTGTGCCTCACATAGGTGAACCTCAGTGGGGGGGGGGTGTGAGTCTGATACATAAGTTCAACCATTAATTTGTCAAAAATATGCATTGATCTGGAGAATATAATTTTCCTTTTCTCAAGTGAATATGTCTCTTTATTCTGTATGCCAATTTTCATGTCTCTTTATTCTGCATGGTATTCCATTAATAATTACTGTTTATATTGCATTTTGCAGAATTTGCAACAAACTTTGAACGACCTGACACGTAATGGCTATTCTATTGTGAGTATCTCGAAGACTATTGTATTCTTTTTACGACTGTCTTTTGAACAGCAGTAGATCTGCATGTAGTTTCTCATATCTGATCCATGAGGGAGATTAGAAGACAAGATAGTATTACGTGAATTATTCTACCAAGAATTGATAATTTGAGAAGTTGCAATGCAATGCATGTTGATACATTTCATTTCATTTTATTTTGAGCCTTATGTATTCTACCCTTCCCTTGCTGTGTTTAGGGTTTTTGTTTTCCTTTGTAGATATGAAACAGCACAAGCTTATGCATTCTAATTTCTATCTTCCATGCTACAATAGAAGGGCTGCAAGTAAACAGGCGTTACATAATACATAGCATTTATAAATAAATCTTTGCAGCCATGGCGAAGATTTCACTATGTCATTGATAATCACAAGATTGATATTTGTAGGTGTTTTGTTAATCTTTGTTATAGTTGTGGCAAATTGGCAAATTGGCAAATGAATGTTCTAATCATAATTTATACTAGTATTTTGCAAGTTATACTTGATATATAGCTTCAACATATATGTTATCATTATACAAAGAAATGAGAGGCTTCTAAACATTATTTTTAAGGCTTAAATTTTGACTGAAGGAGTTGTATCTGTGAGATGCAACAGAATCAAATTCGCTGTATATATATAGCTGCTTGAGGACCATAATGGACATTGCAGCATGTTTAATTGGTTATTATGACCACAACCCAAATCATTAGTGGCTTATTGTGTAATGGCAATTTGCAATTCTTTCTATAGTGGCCGTGTGTAATATACTAGTCTCTATTCCATAAAATGATCTGTAAGTTTGTTTCCAAAATTTAATATGGCCCAGTATACATTACGGATATTCTTCAATGAGTTCATGGAGCACCCACGGTGACACTCCACATGAAAGACTAGTCTGATCTCGTACTGCTTATATACTAGTGACTTTAACAAGAAATCTGCACCCTACTCTCTTTATTTTTTTGTTTATTTGGTACTTTGTATCATATATTTATATAATTAGCCAAGTTGCTTTGTCTTTTCAGTGCATAGTTGAGGAAGTGCAGGGTCCAACTCAAGCTCGTTCTCGAAAGGGTCGTTTTATATCAAGGTACATATATGCTGATATTTTATTCTTTTTTCTTTATATAATACTTCTCTGGTTTTTATTAGTTTACCCACTTTCCTGTTTGGCAGTTTTATCTTCTGCTCTTTCATCAATGTTACTGCTGAACATCACTTTTGCGGGTTAACGAGGTTTTCTAGTTGAAGTTCTGTTGTGATTGTAGTTAATACTTGTTATATTGATGCACCTTTACATTTTTTTTTGGGCGATAGAGTAAAAAGATCATTAATCCCCCCCCCCCAATTTTTTAATCACATGGGTATCTAATTTTAACGTTTTTGCTTTTATCAAGAACAATGGGTCGTGACTATCTTCCCAAATTAGCAGAGGAAAGCTATATGAAGTATGATAAGGCTTAGATTATATGAATTTCTTCGTAGATTATGGTAGTGCTAATTAGTTTTTTTAGATTTACTTTGAATTATTCAAGTTACGTTGGATGTCGAATTTGAAGATTATTTTGTTGTCCTTCTATTGTCTACAATTTGCTATTCCATGAATACTTTTTTCTATTATGTCATACTTTTGTTTTTAATAGGTTCATCTAATATATATGAACAGGGAAAAAGCTTATAGATTACACAATAACAATAAGCTCGTAGTCCATATCAATTTGGGCAGCAAAATAGGGTTCGCACATTGTCACTTCAATTTAGTGCGAGATTGAAAATTATGTACTGCAATTCGTAGCCTAAAGTATTTTGGGCAACAAAACTGCTGTTGCCCAAGACATTATGCGTGTAAGACTACAACATAATGGGCGACAAAAAACTGTAATTGTTGCACAAAGTTCAGTAATATTGGCGACGAAAGTTAAGTTGTTGTTGCCAAAAGTCAGTGAATATGGGCAACGATTTAAGAAACTCGTTGCCCAATTGTCCCCATAAATGTGCAACGGATACGAGGCTCGTAGCACAAAAGACCATTATGGGCAACGCATGTAACTCGACGCCCAAGATGTGGTTTGTGCGACGATCACAATTTTCGACGCCCCAAATACAATGGGCATCGAACCTTAAGCGACGAAATTGGGGAGTGAAAATTTCGTTGCCCAGACTTTTGTGCAACGAAATTGTCCCATTGGGCAACGAAAATATTCGTTGCCCAAAACCTATTTTCTTGTAGTGAATTTGATGATGAGTTTGGACGAGATTTGGGTTCCTATTCTCATTTCCAAGCCATATGAAAGAATATTTGGAATTGTAAAGTTCTCCCTAGCTAGAGTGAAAATATTTGCGTGGGGAGCTTGCCATGATGCTCTTCCTACCCCGAAAAGTTTATGCCTTCACATTCCTAACTTTCTATTAACTTGTGGTGTCTATGATAAGGAATAAGAATATGTGTTTCATGCCCTAAAGGAGTACCCCCTTGCTAGTGCTATTTGGCAGGCTAGTCCATTCCACGAGCTATCTGTGCTACGCTAATCGTTGTTTGATTGGTGGGATGCTGCGTTCTCTGCTCTTGGCCCGAACGACTGCGAACAATTCTACATAACATTAAGGAAAAATTGATTTAATCAGTCCCAACTATGGGCGTCTTGACAAAAACAGTCCCAACTATCATTTTTTATTGTTCAGTCCCAACTTTAACCCCCTTATTCACTGGTGGTCCGAGTGGACTGGTGACTTGCTAAACCGGTAAAAAGCGAATTAATCCTTATTATTTTTTTCACTTGTTTTTCCTACCCCCTCTTTCAGTCTTTCTCTCTCTTCCCTCCTTCCTCCCCTTCCCCTACCACCCCACCACCATACAGCCACCACCCCCAGCCCCCCTGCACAACCTTCTCCCAGCCCCGCACCCCGCAAACCTTGAACACCCCTCCAGCCGCCGCCCACCCTCCACCCCCCAACCCCAATCCCCCGCATCCTCCCTATTTCTCTCTTGCCTTCATCTCTAGGGTTTTCGAGAGGTGGTTTCAAAGGTGGTGGAGGTGTTTCGGGGGTGGTGGAGGTGTTTCGGGGGTGATTTCGAGGGTGGGGGGGATGTGTTTTGAGGGGTGGGGGAGGTGTTTCGGGGTGATTTCGGGGGTAGGGGAGGTATTTTGGGGGGGGTTGGGAGAGGTGGCGGCGGGATAGGGGAGTGATTTTTAGGGAAAATGAGGGGGTGGGTGGAGCGGGGAGGGGGAGGGGTTTCGGGGGCAAGATGGGTGGGCAGGGCGAGAGGAGTCGAAGGAAGGAGAGGTTTCGGGGGAGGGTGGCTGGGTGGGGAAGGGTGGCGGGGGAGGGGAAAGGGGAGGTGGGGGGGGGGAAGGGGAGGGTTTTGGGGGCGGGGAGTTTTAGGGGCGGGGGAGGATTGGTTGAGGCGGGAGATGGGTGGTCAGGGGCCGGAGGAGGGGGTGGCGGAGGAGGGGTTAGGGGCTAGGGGAGGGGGTTGTGGGGTGGAAGGGGGGGGGTTGTGGGGTGGAAGGGGGGGGGGGTTGGGTGGCAGTGAAGAGGAGGAGGGAGCATTGAAGGAAGGACGGAGGAAGAAGATAGAAAAAAAATGGCAAATTACTCCGCTGCAACGGGTTTCTAACCCGCTAGGACTACTATTGTAAAATGCCCTTCAAAGTTGGGACTGAACAATAGAGAACCATAGTTGGGACTGATATAATCAATTTTTCCTAACATTAATGTGGGCTGTATGGGAGCTCAAAACAAGTGGGTTATGGTGGGGGAAACTGTGCCCCCTATGGAGATGTGTGAGTATGATGTGAAAATAGTCTCTAATGTACAACAAGCTGAGTTATAGGTGAAGAATGAGATGCGTGGTAGTATTATTGTGCAGGCTGGAGGGAATACGAACAGGGGGTGTCCCCTTTGGTGGAATGTGTCAAGCTCAATGCAGATGCAGACTTTAAAGATGGTATGGGGAATTGGGGACTGGTTTAGGAGTGGTGCTGCATTATTCCAAGGGTGAAATTACTTATTGTGGCTCATCTTTTTCACTTGATGTGGGGGAAGTTCAGTGTGCGGAAGCTATGGCCATTCGTTGGGGCTTGTCTTTGGCTCGTTGTATGGGTGTCCGTAAGGTGGTGGTCGAGAGATATAGTTTGATCTCTATCAAGGCTCTTTAAGGCTTTTCATTTAATTTTAGAGGACGTTTTAGATCTTGCAAACTATCTCGATTTTGTTAGTCGGTCTTTTGTTTGACATTATTAATAAGGTTGTCCATTCTCTTGCTCACTTTCAACCCGTGGAAGTGGAAAAGCGGATTTCGGATTGTGATTTTACCTCTAGGATTGTAAGTTTGACTCACTCTGATTTAATGAATTAATCCTCTTTGGATTTCCAAAAAAAAGAAGTATGAATATCAATAGAGTTTTTAAGAGATTATATTACACATGTACAATTAAGTATATAAAATAAATTAAAAGTGTTTAATTTACGATAAACTACTAGATTTAAAGTGAGTAGAATAATGGTGCGTTGTGTTCACTTAAATTCTCCTAAACTTATTCAAACTTAATAAAGTTAAATTTTTTAAGATGTTAAAACTTATGTGAACTTATTAAACTTGAAACTTTTTTTTCTAATGTGAAGAGGACCCACCCTGAATCAACTATATATTTTAATATAATACACTTCAAAAATCTATAATTTTGTACCATTATATAACTTTAATATTATTAAAAATATCCCATTTCGATCAAGTAATCCATTCATCTGTCTAAGAATATCATAAATAATTAAATTATTAAGCACTAAGTTTGATCTATTGATAAATAGAAAAGTTTTTGATTTGAGTAGTTTTTTCAATTTTTTTAGAGTACCAGTACGTTTAATGTTATAATCTTCCTTTATATAATTTTTTTTAAAAACAATTAACAATGAATTAACTAGTAGATAGTTTTTACTTTTATTTTAAATCTTGATCATTCTAACTATTGTCTCCATCTTTTTATTAATTTAACCCTTTAGTTTTGCAGAGTCAAAGTTTAACTAGTAGTAGAAGATAAATTTTTTTTTTCATCTTCATCATTCTAAATACTCCCTCCTTTTCTATTAATTTACCCTCTTGCTTTTTTCAAGTCAAAACTCATCAACGTTGACCCTATCTTAATACTAATATATAACACTAAACATTATCATTTAAGATATTATTAGATTATCAACTTTTATAAATTTTTTGAGTGTAAATTGGAAGATATTAACGATCAAATGGATAACAATAAAAAGTTGGAGGGAGTATATAACAACTTATTTGAGTACTACTTGGTGAGTTGGTTCCACCCTTTCTAAACTCCTAATCCCCATCAAAAAAGAAAAATCAAGGCGATGTGTTATATAATAAACCTTTCATCTTACCACTTTCTCACAATATAATCCATTGATAAGAGATTGATAATCAAAAACTTCTCCGGAACCTTTTTAATCATCAAGGATTATTCTCAAATTATATAGCCTATTATACAATAGCAAAATGACTCTCTTTCAAAACCTAAACTGCCTTTTGCCCCAAAGAAAACGTTGGTTCGACGAGCTTCGAATCCAAATCCTCTTTGCAGAGAATTTAACTATGCCGGAAGATCATCAAGAATGTAACTTCATCAGCAGGCCAAAACCATCGAAACCGCCTCGGTTTTACGTAAAAACCTTGGTTCGGGGCCAGAAGCACCAGGCGATCCAAAAGACTAATGAAGTTGAACTCACTAAGACTGAACATGGGTCTTGCATAGAGTGGTATTGCCCATTGAGGATCAAGATTTGCATTCAAAGTTTGTTTCAAAACCCTAAACTCGAGTTTCATGTGATTCAAGTCCAAGTCCTAGAAAATAAGTTACGTGTGGAACAAGAAATCGGGGCAATTAGCTTGTCCGTTAAGTATCTATATAATCTTAAGGAAACAAACAAATCAATTCGTGTTCCGATCAAGCCGAGATCTGGTGAGTTGAGCAAGGGTTTTCTTTTTGTTAAAAAGGTGTTCAATTGATCATTAATATGATTGATTTATTTCCATTGTTTTGGAAGCGTATGAAGGTAATTAGGGCTGAGAAAATCATAGGCAAATAGCCCAACTTTTTTTTTTCCTTTTTTTTTTGGGTTTGTGTCAATATTAAGAAAGGACGTGCTTTTGATCGTTTTTATTAATTAAGTCATTGTTTAAGTATAATATTAACTGTTACCATGTGAATGTATATAAAGTAGGGTGCTATCGTTAATTGTTGATAATAATTGATTTTTTTGGGTCCTACTACGAGGAGTTTCCCACCGCCTTTGGCGAATGGACTAATCTCCCGCGGGAGTTTGCATGGGTACCTCGAAGGGTAGCATCCCTCCCAGCTGGGTTTTTTTCCATACCCAAGGCTCGAACTCGAGACCTTGGTTAAGGAGCGAGAGGCCCTTAACCACTCACGCCAACCCCAGTTGGTTGTTGATAATAATTGATCATGGGGTGCTACCGTTAATTGTTGATAATAATTGATCATGGGGTATTGGGGTGCTATTGTTAATTGTTGGTAATACTTGATCATTGTTTTCTGAGACTAGGGTTTAATTCTCCGTGTACTTACGGCAGTTCTTATCTCCCCCACTTTGGTAGAGTTTAATAATACATGCTTATTAAAGCCAAACCTTCGGCTAGTTAGAACCCTCAAACCCAAGTATAATAGCCGATATTGGTTGGTTGATTCAAGTGATAGATAATTAATACGGGTGTAGCTTATTCCTCAAATTTGAAATAATGCACAAAAAGATATGGCATGATAAGTATTAGTCTTACAACAAACTATATCTTGATAATCCACGTAGATAATTTTGGAACTGAAAAATAGCACCTCTTATAATCAACTCAACCAAATTTGGAGACACAACAGACTACTTATGAGTATAGAAGATAGCTAATTCCGATAATCACGCAATATAAGTACATAACGTAACATTATCGTACAAATTACTGACACGACACTTTTAGACTGAAAAAAAAAAATTCAAATCAAATGAACTTCCAAATTAAGTAATAATAGATACCTAAAGCATGAATCTGTTTAATATGGTGTAAACCTTATTTTATTATATAGGCAAATGCTAATTAGTCCCCCGATTGGAGCGCTGGATAGGAACCTATATTTATATATTATTCTCTCAAAAGTGATATATGTATATAGAATGTTAGGCACTTAGCTCCATTATAAGTTATAGGATGAACCATCCTATTATTCTCACATGATACCATGACCTATTATTCTCACATTAAGGACGACTATTATGCAAAAGCAATAATTTAGAAATATACTCCATGTAACTGTGTAAGTTAAGCAGCCGAATAATGATATAGAATAGCAGACTTTTGATTTTGATCTTGAAACAACAGCCTAATAAGGCTTCCGTGGCTGGCAGTAACCCGTCACTGGGGTGAAGTAACCGCACTCCAAATTATCACAAGAATGGTGATAATGTGATATGCATATGTATGGCAGGTAAAAGCGAATGGCTTACAGTAAAAGCCTCCGCAACAGTAGGGGTAAAAGACACTGCAACTTGCGCCTACTTCATATCACGCAAGTGAGTGTATTTTTGCTATAATTATCAACTAATAACCCTTTAACTTCTGCACCTGCAAGCAAAACGTTTACAAGGGGAGTTCATTCTGGCGCAGCAAGAGAAGGAAACTTACCCATGATTTCATGTTCTTTTTCATCGACCTCCATCTTATTAACACTGATGTCTGACTATTCTCACTTGCTTCTTAATGTAACCATAACCTTACCATATTATGGCAGTGGTGAATGGCCATATTCAAGACTTAACAGCAACCAATGCACGTGGATGGATCGACCTTAGACACTTAGATACTTCATTTCAGATTCAAAACTTGACTTTTTCTACAACTAGTTGTTGGCCGGCGCGCGATGCGCGCCGTCCCCAAGGTAGAAAAATTGATAAAAAAAGACCCAATGATGTAATTATTTGAGCCAAATCATTGTTGTTATCATGTATTTGCATTATTCAAATTAAGTTTAATGTTGTTACTTTATTGAATGTCAAGCTATACACTAAGATATTCGATGTTTTTTCTCTAAAAAGAAAAAGATATTTGATGCTTTATACTCGCAATTTTTCTATAGTTGTTTGAAGGTAACAACAACAATCGAATTAGGGAAGACAAAAGCATCTAAACATGGTAGCTAGGAACATAAGCTAAATAGGCTAACATATATGTATATTATTGAGTTACAAAATACGACAAGAGTCTTTGCTATGAACAAGGAGTCATACGAGCCTTTATGTCCTCTACAACGCCCTTGGATCATTGTTATATAGAAGTATATTACAACTTAACCATGCCTAGTAGCAAAACGCATTAGTAGCAAAAGATGTTAGGCCATGTTAGGCCGATCGTGAGTGAAGGTTCTCTCCATCTGACTATGAGAATGGTAGTATATTACTTTTATTGAAGAATACAATGAAGTGACAAAACTTAAGTTGTATGCTGGCAGATTTTTGTAAAATATTGTCTAGGATCGAGTATTGAGCACTAATTATTCGCTGCACATTATGCGATGATGATAAGTTCTAGGTTAATCAACAGAAAAATGGAGTGATGATGGTAATTGTAAGTTGAAATCAGGGGAATATTCAAGTTGATCCCAAATCTTACAATTAAGGTTAAAGTTCTTTGGGTCGGCTGGATCTTCAAAGGGATAAGCCCCAACCAGCATGACATATAAAATGACACCACATGACCACACTCTTTCTGCAATCTACAATTCGAAAAGACAAAGCTTAGATGTAAGGTCTCAAAGCACCAATTAAAGTTTAAATAAAGCAAACAAATCTACCAGCATCTCCCCATTACCTTTCCATCATACTCTTTATTGAATATCACTTCAGGTGCAATATAGGTTGGTGTGCCCACTGCAGATTTTGGTTGGGAATGCAACACTGAAGACTGAAAAGGCAGAGTAGCAAAAAATGTCAAGAAAATGTAACAAACTGAAATCTGCAAGTTCAACTCACAACAATGGCAAGAATAAAATGCACAGCAAGAAAGAAAATGGTTAGTCACATGAAGCTGATGGTCTTTGATTAATGGAAAACAAGGGTTTATAAGATAAGTCAAGGCTTTCGAGAGGCCAAGATCTCTCCCAATTACACTAAGCAATCACTCAATTTCTTGATGCCTTCACCTTTCCTTTCTTCTATTATTTATAGCCAACTACAGCTCCCCTTTTACTCCTAAATGCCACATCACCATACATCACACCTAATTCTGTGATTTTAGAACATCCTCTGACATTCCCTGATTATCCTCTATCATTTATGATAATCTTGCAGGCGACCGTTGTTGTAGAAAAGCGCTACTTATTATAACATTTAAGTCAAATTTCAGCATGAATCAACTTATCTCTATTGCATTCATAAAAAAATGTGAAAGTAAAAAAAACCAAAGGGCTTAAATTTCACTGAATTTGTAATTCAATATTTAGAGATAGGCTCGTTCAACATCATTATTAGTTTTTTTTTAGTTTTTGTTTAATGATTTTAAAAGTTATATGATATATGTCTTATAATACACGTGACATTTATCTTAACTATATTAATCCTATCAAATTTGAGATCTACATATTTTTGGTCTTCATATCTTTGTTTTTAGTTTCCAAAATACTGAAAATTGAAAGAAAAAACCGACACCAAACATACCCTTAGTGATATCTCATATTAAAAAAACGGTTTTTTCGCCAAACTGAATTTTTTTTGCACCATATACCCTTTCGACTTTTGAAATTCACCATATACCCCCCATTTTTTATCAAATACATTCACTTACCCTTAATGACTAACAGATGTTAACTCCGTTAGTCATTAACCCCCTAACCCTAATTAACTAACCTATACCTAAGCCAAACCCTAACCCTAACCCCTAATCTAATACCCTAGACGACGGTTATATATGGTGGTAGGTAGTTGGAAGCTAGAAGAGTTCCTCTCAAGTGTATAAACTATGCTCTTGCAACATTCTGTTACTTTAGTTGAGCATAAAGTAGCCCATTTTAAGAGCTTATGCTCTCACAATCAGACTTGTTCTTCTCTTCTCTCTCTCTCCCCCCCCAAACAAAAATCTCGAACTCTTTCTTTCCTCCAGATTTCTCAACTACATAACATTGACAGATACAGTTTAGATACCCTGTACCCAAGGTGGCAGATTGTAGAATGTTGGAGGCAAGATAATTCTTCTCAAGTATCAAGTGTATAACTATGCTCCTGCTACATTCCTTGACTTCAGTTGAACATAAAAGTAACTCAATTTGAGAGCTTATGTTCTCACAATTCAATTTCTTCTCCCATTCCCCTGCTCTCTCTCTCTCTATAGTCTCTCCGCCTCCTCGTCCCCCTCTCCCCAACCTCCCAAACTCTTTCCTCTACTCCAAATGTCTCAACTACTTAAGTATTTGACAGATACAACTTAGACACCCAAAGAAAGACATACCTTTCACAAATGGAGACACCAGGTGCCTCTGCAAACCATCTTCTAGTTTCTTTCCTGACGTAAGCTGTCCTTTTCCTCTTAATTGGACCTGTCACAATATAAGAAAGCCTGCATATTTTTTTTTCAAAATTGAATCTCATTTCCCTCAAAAGACGTGAAAATTGTAGAAACCTGAGCCTCAGGAATCAGGATTCATTCCAAGAGCAAGGCATCACATACTGCTGAAGTTGGATGATTGAAGGCCTGGTACAGTTAGCATCAATTAATTTAATTTATCACTACAGCAAATAAAGAAGCAACAATATACAGCAAGGGAGGAGAATCTACCTTGACACAAGTAGAGGCTGAACTGTCAAGGTCTGCACCCCCTAAGCCTGGTCCCCCAACATTAGCAAATGTCTTTAAACATCTAGCAGCAGCAATTCTGACGATAGATGACTTATCAACAACATGATGAGTCGAAATGCCTCTGTACATGTTGTAGCAGCAACACCACCACAACCCTCCATAGCATTCTAAAGCATGTGAAGAGCCTCTTTTCTCACATACTCCTGTAAGTTTTTTGCGTTAAACATGGAATGGGATCACTTTTATTTAAAATAAAAAGGTTCTAAAAAATAAAAATAAAAAAAGCAATAAGCATAAACCCTTCTAAACACCACCCAGACTGATTGCCAAAACACATAATATGTGCATCGTGCTCGGGTCAACTTCTTAACAAGAAAAATGCTGCTTCTAAAGTCAAACCTAAGCATATGCAGTTGTCAACAAAACAATCAACATCTTGTTGTAACAGCAACCTCATGGATCATTGTCTCAGATGTATAGTTATTTATGTATTTTGCTATGGTGATGCCAATACAAGCTAGCATCTACATGGTGCACTCTGATTCTCAACCATATCTGGTCAAGGTGATCACGTTTGTATTCAGGTACATACATCACGTCTGTGTTTGGTTTTTCCTTAGGACTTGGGGGCACTCTCCACCATTCAGAGTGAATACATGAAGAGTTGCAAGATTTATTATTGAGGAATGCATGATATGGCACAATAAAGTAATCACTTTGGAGCATAATGCAAGCAAAAATTTCAGATAAAGCACTTCCAATGGTTCTTTCATGATAAGAAAGGGTAGTCTTGACTTCACAATGTGTCTTCCTAGTTAATTTTTCTGGGAGCAACACCCCTTAGATATTTAAAATGTATATCTATTAATTTTATTATACAAAAAAGAAAAGATAAAAGTACCCCCAAAGAGATTTTTTTTCTGAGAAACCTTTCAACCAATCAGCATGACTGCACATCATTTTTTAAATAATTTCACAGTAATACTTTCGCCTCTAATAGCTACGTTCCCCTCATCAATAATACAAAGCTTCAAGGCTCAAGGACATATATGAATCTTATACATTTCAATATAGCATTCAACTCCCTCTGCAAACACTTCTCGCATGCAAATTTCAAATGCATCAAAGGAGGAGATTAGAATACCTAAGACAAAGCTAAGAAAGAAATGAACAATCTCAGTCTCTCAGACGTGAGCATCACATACACAGTAAGGAATAAAAAGTGAGATGCATGATGGTAACAGAAATGTAAAATAAGGAACGATCCCAGACTCTTACTTATGTGCATCACAATAGACACTAAGGGAAAAGGGGAAGATGCATACGACAGATACAACTGCATACCGTGACGGTAATGGACAACTTAAATATCATTCGTTATCAGCAAAATTAGATACCTCGTGAGACTTCATAAGTTTTGAGGCAATACTTGTTGTTTCAGAGAACCCAGATGTGATCTATCACCACATTCTGAATGCCCTGTCACCCAATCCCATATATTAACACAGACGTGCTTCTTTAAGAGCCTTATTTCATCATGTCCCCAGGACTGGATTTTCTACATATCAAAGGAGGCTCTACAATCAACAAAGGACAGGTTTTGTATAGATATACAATTTCTATTTACATTTCATTTGGGAAGTTTTGAAAAATTGCTCCCCCCAGAATAATAATACTCATATCACTAATCACCCCATATTCTCACAGTTCAAACTCTAACATGATTAAATAAATGGTAAATAAGCCCATAGATTAACACAAGCGTGATCTGCACATATGCATTCTCAAATTTGGACTGTTCACCAGAAGATTTGTTCACTATAAGAGATTCTTAGGTAAATTAAGCAAGCATGTCTATTTCTCGCCTTCTGTTTGAGAAAATGATGATAATGTCTCAGCGACAAACAAGCAAGTAAACCCACATTTTTCCTTCCATGTTGTTTTATAACTTTCATGATACCAACAATTAAGTCAGAAGTAGTACAGAGAAAGGAATGGAGGAGAAGAGACTTTTGATACATTAGAATGAGAAAATGAATTCAACAACCGAGCAAGATAATGTCCCTTGACTGCACAAAGAAGAAAAGAAGATTCACCTTAGGGACCAATAAGACCCTTAATGGCAAATTTCCTGTGGAATAAAACATAACACAGTTCATAAAATCTAAAGGCAACCAACAGACTCCACATACGGAAGTTTTCTAGAGCACAAATCTGAGGAATATAATTCAGGAAGGTGAGAGAAAGGAACTGAAACAAAAGAAATTTCAAAAGGAAAAAGGCTAATCGGTTTTTTTTTCTCAACTTTAACAGTTCGACAAACAGCGAAATGATTCAAATGAAACTGATGAAACAACAAAATTCAACACATAAGCAGATGATTGTAATAGAATTCAAACATAATCGAATAATTTTGTTCGATCGATTTTCCAGAAATTTAGAACTTACCAGTTTAGAGCTCAAACACTCTTCTTCTTCATATTATCAGAATAACCAAAATCAAACAAAAATCATGCATCAATAGAACGAAAATGTAAATCAATCATTCATCAAAATGAAGCAGAAATCACAGAAAAAATGCGCATATGAACAAATTAGGTATTTACCTTTAAGAAACTTGCGCAAAATTAAAGACCTAGATATTCCATAAGCCAATTATTGCGATCAATGCACCTACTGCATGCTCCGATTTCGAACCTTCCATAAATTCTCTGGAAATTTCAATGCATCTTCGGGTGTTGATTTTGATTTGATGTAAATTTGATCAGATCTTCCAAAGATTGTTACCGGAATAATGATCAATTTTATCATTACTTCGATCATATTTTTCCTCGAATTTGATATATTCGGCATCACGGGCACCGGAAATGCGGAGGAGAGAGAAAGTTGAAGAGAATAATTGCTCTTCTTGCAGTCGCTGATGAACGGAGATAATGTTCCAAGTTATTCGATCTTGATGTGAATGAAAAGGGTTTAAGGAGGGTTTTGAAGGCGGGGGTTTTGGTGGGAGTGAGGAGAGAGAAAGTGGCGGACTGAGAAAAAAAGAGGAGAGAGAAAGGAAGAGGAGCGACTGGAAACTGGAAAGAGGAGAGTGAAGATAGAAGAGCGAGAGACAGAGAGAAGAGAGATGCAGCGAACAGGGGAGTAGGGGACAAACAGACACACGACTCACGAGTCAAGGTAAGGGCAGGCCAGTAATTCTACGAAGTTGAAAGGGTAAAACGATAAGTCCACTGTTTCTAAGCTACAGTAAATCAACTTCTCACTTTTTAATGGGTATGGAAAACAGCCGAGTAGGATACTTGGACACCTAACTCGAGTAGAGACTTAATTCATTTCTGAGTAACATATGTGCCGACTTGTGCCACACGTTTCTGAAATTTTCTATTTTCTTATATCTACTGTGTTTCTATATATTTATGGGGCAATGGTTTGAAGATGAATATACAATCTAGGGGCAGGTTCCCTTTACTTTACCGAAACATATTTTATTGAAGATATAATATAGAAAGTATATTTACGTAACATATTTTTTTTAATTAAAATGTTAATAGTTTGACTTATATGTTTGGTAACGCATATCTTTAACTCTTAATACATATTATTGGATTATGTATGGATTTTATTTACTGAAAAAATATATTGACGTAAATCAATAACATCCTACACGTACATCCACTAGCTATATATCATTTTGTTTGTCTATAATTCTACATTAAATGAATAGAATTGTCAACAACTTTGTGTTCTTATGATAAATTTGATATGACTGAAAATGGGCTTGGGCAACCCAAGACGGGGAAGAGAGTTCGGTCCACATACAAGCCCAAAGGAGGTTCCATACTAAAACCAATTGGCAATAGTAGGAGTAGCTCCTATAGCTTATATTGTGATACTTTCTCTCATATTTCTTCAATGTGGGACAACTCTTATGTGCACAACATATATGGGGTTCACACTCTCCCTCACATGTGAGAGTCCTTAGAATTATAGCATACTGTTAAGGCAATCCTCATTGGGAATGATCGTCCAATAGAGAGACTTATCCAGTTGCATGACAAATGCTCAATATGAAAGGCCCAACAACATGGGCTCTGATACCATGATAAATTTGATATGACTGAAAATGGGCTTGGGCAACCTAGTACGAGGGAAGAGAGTTCGGTCCACATACAAGCCCAAAGGAGGTTCCATACTAAAACCAATTGGCAATTGTAGGAGTAGCTCTTATAGCTTATATTGTGGTACTTTCTCTCCTCTTTCTCCAATGTGGGACAACTCACATGTGTACAACATATATCGGGTTCACATCTTACCTTAATATGCTTATCTACCTTTAAGTAAATTAAAGATATTATTGAGATTTTAATGTATACACATAAGGTAAATAAGAGGTTTTGATATTGGAATTATGCTAATTAAAACTTGAAAGCAACAAAGTAACCTAACAATCACCCTAGCCTCCTCTTCATCTCTTCTCTCCTAAACCCTAGCCTCCATTGTCAATTTTGAAGTGGCTTCCATCGGATCTTACTTTGGAAAGCCCCAAATCTTTGTTTCTTTTAAGTTTTTTTGTTTTCGAAAGAAAGGGTTATTCTCCTTCGAAAGACAAGGTTTTTTCGATCTCCTTTGAAAGACAGGGTTTTTCGAACTCCTTCGAAATACAAGGTCTTATTGGCGTTTAATATGGTCTCCAGTTATGCGGGGCTACGATTGATGTTTATTGATCGGATTTGGATTACGAAATCAATACATGAATTTTCTTCCCCACTAAATTATGAAGCAACGACGGATCCACTCAAAAAGTTGTATGAGACAACAAAACAAGAATATTCCGAATTGTTATATCAATGTATTTGGATTCTCAACCCTTCACCAGTTAATTCTTGTTTTATTTTGTTTAATCCGTTTTCAATATCGTTAATTATCAATTGTAGATGTTGTATGGCTTTAATTAATGAAATATAGTGTCTTTTGGAACTTCTTTAAAAAAAAAAAAAAAAAAAAAAAAACTTGAAAGCAACAAAATTTGAATTAAAAGTTAAAACTACCATGGTGTGGCTGTGAATAGAGGATTTGTTACATGTAGGAGTTTATTATTATATTTTTATTTAAAGATGACTATGGTTATAGACCCTCACTTAATAATTTTTGGTTAAAAATTCTTTTGATACACCTCCCTCAAAAAAACAATCCTTTTGATACACCCCATATGTTCCTATATATTTTTTTTAAAATGCTTACATGGTATAATGGTATGTTGATTATATCATATCCGTGTTTAAGGCTATACATGTAAAAAAAAAACCCCCCCTCTCTTTTTCTCTCTCAAACCCTAGTCTCTCCTACCCCTTTTTCATTAATCTAGGGCTACTATGGATGAAAAAAGCCCCTTTTCCCCTTTTATGTCTAGTATTTAGTTCATTTTCTTCTTTTGTTTAATAAATTAGTCTCTCTTTATGAAATTTTTTCAAACCCTGTTATGGGGTTTTAACTCTTTGTTTTGGAGATCTCCTTCTCCCCTATGGGAGTTGTGAGTATGGCTTTTTTGTTTTTAGGTGTGAGAAATTGTTCTCATTGGTTGAAGTTCGAGACTCAACATGAAGGTATTGGAATCTCGGATGCGGTCAACGTAACATGGCTCGATCAAGAGTGCTCTTCCCAAACTATGTCAGAATGATAGACTTCCTCATCGATAGCGGCTTGATTCAGCAAATACAAGGGGGCTGCGCTGTATTGCTCAATCTGGTTCATTGTAGCTTCTTTGAAGACGAATTTGATTTAGCCTTGTTTAATTGTATCTTGTTTTTCTTTAATACCTATTGTAGATGCCGTTTGGCCTTCAATTAATGAAATTTATCTTTAAAAAAAAATATCATATCCGTGTTTGATAACTTCAAATAAAGTTCTTAATAAAAAAAAATAGTTTTGACTTTTGAGTGGCAGTTGAAAGCCCAAAAGTAACGGATATGTTTGCAGCACATATGGGCTCTGGCCTATGGCCATGTCAATGGCCTGCTCCACGGACCACCAAAGTATTAATAAGGCCTGGAAGAGTCGGCGCATCACGTGAGGTGTGGCAGGCCTCAAGTTTAAAACCCTATTAGGAACGTCAAAATTCATGATAGTATCACCAGCTTCTTTAAATGTTTTTTTTTTTGAGGGGAGCTTCTTTAAATGTTAAGTGCACCAACATCAATATAGCTCTCCAAAATAACTCTCCAACCCATTTTTAACTTTATCTCTCCTCAAGATCACCCCTTCAAAAATTGCTAATAATGGTATGACTCTCTAATAAGCTCTCCAATTTATTATTATCTTTAATTCCTATTTTTTAAATGTTTTCAATGACATGTGTCATCATACTATGCCAAGAGTATGCTCTCTCAATGCTCTTGGGGGAGAGCATTTCTCCAAGTTTTCTCTATGGAGAATGAATGGAAAGCACATGGAGAACACCAATGTTGGAGTAGAGTTGGCTCTCCATTTTCTCTTTCCTTAAAGAGCTACTTGGAGAACACCAATATTAATCCTCTTAATAATGAAGAACTTTGAGAATAAAAATTTCAATAAACATTATTTCACTCGTACAACAATCTTGCACTAATTCAAGCCGACCATCAAAAGTAACTTTGTACAATCACATAATCACATAATTGATTCAAAATTTTAGAGTGTAATCAGCAGTTGGACCCCAAGGGGTTTATGAGGAGAGAGAGTACGGAAAATAATATAAAAAAATAAAAAAGATAAAAAAAGAGAGGAGAGAGGGTGTTAAACCGCTCATGAGTATGAATTGTTTACCACTCTTGTAATTTTGTAAACAATGAAGTGAGGGAACCTTTGTTGTCAGTTTTAGAAAAGCAAAGAGCCATGTGGCGCAATGAGAGTGGGTGAAAAATATAAGGATATCATTGTTCATACTTTTTAGCATTATTTTATGAATAATGGTCATATCTTTTTTAAAAAAAGTTTTTTTTATAAAAAAATTTACCAAACACTCTATTTTTTCCCCCCTCTATAAATAGAGCCCAATATTGATATATTTTTGATACATTTTTCAAACACTTCTTTTCTCATTGAATACTTACTATTAAACTATTAGTTATAATACAAATAAAAAAATATATCCAATTATTCAATGGAGAGAGAAAATATATTAGGGTATGGTAAATAGTAGGAGAGAATTTGATGACCTTAAAAGTTGGTATAACCATTGGGAGTAGGGATGGCAACGGTCGGATCTGGACCGGGTCCTTGCGGATCCAGATCCAGATCCGTTTCCAAACGTTGGATCCAGATCCGACCCGGATCCAGCGGGTCTATAAAAATAGGACCCGGATCCAGCGGATCCGGGTCCAAAACGGATCCACACAATAACTCAATTCACAACATAAATATGCTTCGTGATTCATAATAAATTCAAGAAATTCACAACAACCAAAAATACTCAATTTACAACTGGTTTCAACAAATACAATAAGATCACCAATTCAGTATAAAAAAAATTCACAACATTCAATGAAGTAGATTAACATAGTATAATTTCGGAATTTCAATCCATAAATCGAGGAGATGGTGCGCGAGGAGCTGGTGGTTGAGCAGTTGTGCGCACGAAGAGCTGGTGGGGGTGCGTGCAAGCCTGGTGGTGGATCGGCGGTGTGAGTGAAAGCCTGGTGGTGGACCGGTTGTGCGAGCGGAATCTTGGTGGTGGTCCGAAAGTGCGCACGAAAGCTCTGGTGGTGTCTGGTGGTGCACGCGAGACGCGACGACCGATGGTACGAAGTCCCACAGAGAGAAGGCGAAATACAGATGAAGAGGAGAGAGAATGCACCTGATGGTGACGGTGGACGGTGGACCTGGGTGGTTGGAGAAGAAAGAGAAGGGACGGGGGAGAGAGAGAGAAGGGAGGCGTGTAATGTGAATTGTCTGTAGGGTTTTGTGAGTATTTGCCTATTCGGGAGTGATAAAGGGTAGGAAAGGAGCCCAGACGCCTAGTAAAAGCCTACTCCCCCACTGCCCAACGTATTAAAAACGGATCCGGGTCCGGATCTCAGGATCAGTTCCGGACCCGGATCCGCATCATGACGACAGGGCCCGGATCCGACCCGGATCCAACGGGTCAGAAATTTTGGGATCCAGATCCTAAAAAACGGATCTGGGTCCACGGATCCGGGTCGGGTCCAAGATCCATTGCCATCCCTAATTGGGAGTAAGAAAATAGAGGTTTTTGAGTAGATTGGGTATGAGTGATGTGGAGGAGAGAGAGAAATTAATATAGTATTTGATAAACCCCTTGAAGGGTCTAACCATTGAACATGCTCTTATAGATGGGAGGTTAACCACTACTTTAAATTGGAAGACATAAAGAAAATAACCATAATTGAATACGCTACACGTACAAGTCATAAAATTTATAGAAGTTTCAAACCTTAACCTTATTGTAGGCGTGTTTTTATTTCGCCTACGCGGTGTGAGCGCGTATTATATTTGACTACCCTACTGTTAAGGTTTTATTGAAAATTGTATTGAAAGAAGTCGCCAACAATTCTTTTTAGGAAAATCATAAACCTAATTGGATATAGGAAAATCAAAGGGATAAATTATCCAATGTACGTAGATTTCCCCGTCCTGACTCCATATATGGTCAAAATGAACCAGAGATTGAGATCGGGGGTGAGGGTACGAATATATAGTCATAATGAACCACATTCTCCCAAAGTTGGCCTCTACTAAATATCGATTCATTGCATATTTTATGCCAAAGAATAATCATATAATATTTTTATACACCCTAAAAATATTTAGTCTAATTAGGTTCAGGAAACACATAAAAAGACTGTTTTTTAGTGATATGTTATTATGCAATCAATATTACAGGGAACTAACAAGTTGTCCAAATTAATCTGATTAATATTAGAACAGTTCTTTAGGTCTTGATTAGCAAATATAACATGTGGGTGATAAAAGCATTAAAACAGGACAATTATATAATATGCATATAATGATCAGGCAAGTATAATAATATATAAAATGAAAATAAAAAGAAAGAAGGAGGTTAGTAAAGCGATTTTATATCAAAGATCTACATCAGGAAAGAAAACTGTTAGTAACTTCAATATAAAAATAATCGGTTTTTTCACCATATACCCCTGACAATTTTTTTTTTGCACCATATACCCTTTCAACTTTTGAAATGCACCATATACCCCCCACCTTTTAAAAAATACACCGACTTACCCTTAATGACTAACGGCGTTAAACTCCGTTAGTCATTAAGCCCTAAACCCTCCTCTAACCCTAATTAACTAACCTAAATCTAACCTTAACCCCTAATCTAATACCCTAACACTAACCCTAACTCTAAACACCCCTCCCCTCACCCTAACCCTAAGTAAACCCTAACTCTCTCTCTAACTAACCCACCACCACCCCCCAACCCAAACACATCCCCCCACCAGCCCTCCCAACAACCACCGCAGGCCCACCAACCCCCCACAACCACCGCAACCCCCACAACCACAGCGGCCCTCCACCCATCCTCCCCCCCACTCCCGCGGCCTCGTCGGCCCCCAACCCCCCAACCTCGCAGCCCAACAACCCTCCACCGCCCCACCCACGCGCGCCCCCACCCCTTCGATTTTCGACCCCAACCCAACCGTCCCTTCCCCCACCGATTTTCGCCCCCAACCCTTCGATTTTCGCCCCAACCCAACCCTTCTTCCCCCACTGATTTTCGCAATCTCAGCCTGACAGCGGGGAAGAGTGAGGAAGGGAGTTCGCCACAACAGGGGAAGGGTGATGTGTGGGTTTGTGGGTTTATGGGTGGTGCGAGGGTGGTGCGAGGGTGATGCGAGGGTTTGGGGGTGGTGCGACGGGTTTCGAGGTTGCTCGGGAGAGTGGTGCGAGGTTTTAGGGTTCTTTGGGAGAGTGGTGCGAGGGTGGTGTTAGGGTGGTGCGAGTGTTTCCCGGGTGCTGCTTGGGTGGTAGGGGAAGGGGGGGGGGCTTCGGGGTGGTGGGGTAGTGGGGAGGGGGCTTCGGGGTGGTGGGGAAGGGGAGGGTGCTTCAGGGGTGGTGGGGTAATGGGGAGGGAGGGTCACTGGGTGGTGGGGGGAAGGGGGGTCTTCGGGGTGGTGGGGTAGTGGGGAGCGAGGGGGGCTTCAGGGGTGGTGGGGTGGTGGGGTAGTGGGGAGGGGGGCTTCGGGGTGGTGGGGTAGTGGGGAGGGAGGGTTGCTGGGTGGTGGGGCAAGTGGGGAGGGGGGGTTCTTTGGGTGTTAAGGGTAAGGGTTAGGGTTAGGTGTTAAATTAGGGGTTAGGGTTAGGGTGTTAAGTTAGGTTTAGGTTAGTTAATTAGGGTTAGTGGGGGGGAATTAGGGGTTAATGACTAACGGCGTTAGCCTTCCGTTAGTCATAAGGGTAAGTGGATGTATTTTTTAAAACGTCAAGGGTATATGGTGCATTTCAAAAGTTTAAAGGGTATATGGTGCAAAAAAAAATTTGTCAGGGGTATATGGTGAAAAAACCGTTATTTTATTTAAGGACCCTCAGGATTATATCGTGGCTTGGGTCTACGAGATTGACAACCTTTGGGACGAGCAATCGTGAAGCCTGAAAATCTGAATGTCTGAGAGTATGTAGATTGAATGTGTTTTGTGTTTGAAAGTATGAGTTTTTGTAGAGAAGTTTTGTAGTTTGTAGAGAGAATTCGTAAAGTATTCGTCGAGTTCGAAGTGTGTTAAATGTGAAAAATCCGTCCTTAAATCTGTTCGGAAATCAGGCATATTTATAGGGAAAATGACACTGCGCCTCACGCACTGGCTGCATCTGGCGCAGCTGACGTGGCAAGCGCATGACGCGGCATGACCAATAAAAAGTGTACACGTGGTACGCGGTTTTAAAAAAGATAAGAAAGAAAATCCGCGTCTCAAGCAGAGAGCCGCGCTTGACGCAGGACTCTACATGAAGCAGAAGTGTACGTGGCAATTCTGGTGCGCTTAACACAGCTTGTACACTTGGCGCAGCCTACGTGGAAGTCCACGTGGCAGGACACGTGCGCTCAGCACAGCCAGCTGCGCTTAGCACAGTCAACTGCGCTCACGCCTTGTTTTTGATAGTTTTTTTTTTATATAAATGCGTTTTAAAGATTTTCTTTTATCTTTTGACTCCAGAAATCTGATTTTGACTTAAAAAATATATCTTTTGAAAATATTTATTTATTAAAATAAATCAATTAATTATCAATTAATTGGGCTTTTCAAAGAATTGGGCTCAAATACAATTAATTATCATGAATAATTAACTGGGCTTTAAAATAGGACTTTAACACTTTTCGAAATGGTTTTGAATGGCTCTTCAGACTGCTCTACCCTTGGATCTGACCAATTAAGACCACGATATGTTTCATCATCGGATCCTTAAATGGGGAGACACGATTATGTGTCTACAGAAGCCCCCACTTTGACCGAGGTTCAGGAAATCGAGAGTCAAAGTTTACTGTGTCGGGACGGAGAACTATTCTAAACGCTCTGGAGTTTAGAACTGATCTATAACCGCCGGTCTCTGCAAAACAAAGTTAGTATGTAGGACAATAACTACAAGCAATCTGATTACCTGCAGCGAAAGATGTTAGCAGATAGGTGCAAACAACTCACATAAGCACATAGTGATGCAATGATGCAAACTTAGATTCTCTAAGGATGCACAAGACGCTATGCAGGGATTAAGGTTATGCAAAGCTAAAGGATGACACGTCATGCAAGGTTAGGATTATGCAAGACTAGAATGTATTAAATGCAATGCAAGGTCAGGGTTTTCCAAGGCTGCGATGCAAGGTCAGGATTTTGCAAGGCTAGAAGATGTATAGAATGATAGAATGATCATAATGATTAGAAATAGATAGAATGATTTTTGAAAATCGTTTTTAGTAAACAATCGGGGTTCATAAACGAGGTCCGCGGATTACAACTCTTCGGGAGATTGATTTGAATTAGAGGAACCACCACACGTAGGAAGCCCCCACTTTGGGTGAGCTTGCCTTGAATTAGGCATGAGCCTTAACCGAAATGTACTTGATCTGATGTTGAAACATAGTTGGTATGTCTTGAACATTTGAAAATTTTCACTGGGGATTGTACTGGGGATTCTTTTTTGGGAAGTTGATATAGGCAAAGTCAGATTTCGCCAGAAATCATAGAATTGTCAGGGAGTCCTTCAGGGACAAGGAGAGCATGGATTGAAAAAATAAAAAGGTTTTAATTTATAACTCAAATAAATGTAGGTAGGAAAAGGTTTTGATGAGGCTAGATGCAGACTCGAGTCTATGTCGGGATCTAGAAAGAGTATGCTCCTAAATTCTAGAAAATCAAATCATTAGACCATGACTAATTTTATTTTGTCGAAGCGGTCGGACCTCGAGATGAGGATTCCTGCGTATCCTTGCGGAATCAGACCATTCGTAGTTCTGGATCTGATATCTTTTTTTTATTATATTTTTTTTTTGCCCTAACTTTTGCCTAGGCCGCCTTTTAGAGTTTTCAACCTAGCGGGCTCGGACATACCTTGAAGAAGGAGTTAAGGTTGATGAAAGGTTGAAGGCTTGATGTTTAGATGAAGGTTTAAGGCTTGAGGTTTAAGGATTGAAACTTTAATGACTGTTTAATTGGTTTGGCAAATGTAAGGATCATGGATTTGGATTATATAGGCTAAGCTTTTGATGTGTTGAAGGATTTGACTAAAGGGGTAGAACTTGTGTGCAAGCCCCCTAGCTTGACTTTTTAATTATTTTGCCTTTGGCTTTTTTTTATTATTTTCTCTTTTTTTTTCATGTGCGTTTTCTTTTGCTTTTAATTTTTTTCCGCACTTTGAATTTCGTTTACTTTTTATTTGTGCCTGGCATTGATCTTTTTTATGTAGTAACGCTTGCACACAAGTTATTGGTTGAAGCTATATGTGGAGCTTTGAATTGAAAGGCCATTTGGCTAATGAAAATGATGGCTTATGGAAGGTGATGGAGGAAGAGGGAATAACTCCTTATCCAAAGTATGTCCTCTTTTTTCATTTTTCTCTTTTTTTTTGTCAGATCTTTTTTATTAGTCAAGTTCATTAGGTGATTTGAGTTTCATCATCGAATTAGAAGCATAAATAAAATAATGGAAGGCCAATGAAAATGAAAAATAAAATGAAATGAAAATGGAAATGGAAAGGCTATAATAGATGAGGTCCTAAAGTGACATAGACTCGATGGGAAAGGACAGAAATGGCTCAGGGTAAGGACTCTCTGACTCATCCTAGGAAACCAGAAACAAAAGACTAAGCTTGTTCAATTGTTGATGCACTGCACAAAAGGGTTGTTGGTGTTGCTGATTCTTGTTGTAGCAAGTATTAGTACTTCGTTGTCATCGACCTTGTTTCGCAACGCATTAATGGCATTTGACACTAGATGTCAGATGTTCATTGTTTTGTTGGAATTCGCTGTAGAAGTTTAGGTTGCACCATTTGAATTATCTTTTAGGTGCAGGGTTCAGAGTAGACTCTATGAAAGTGATCGCGCCTCTAATGTGAAGGCGGTAGACCCTATGGAAGTGATCGCACCTCTACTATGAAGGCGGTTAAAAGTAATCTTCATGACTCTAAATGAAGTCAGGGTGGTGATAGTGCGACTGATGAGCTTTAGAGTAGGCTCAACTTTTTGTTTCTCCATTAGGCTCTCCTAAATTGTAATCTCTCGACCGGTCTTGAACATAAGCGAGTGGACCTCGCTTTTAAGATTTTAGAAATGCATTTCGAAATGAGAAGTGGAAATGAGGGATGGAGAAATGGAAATGGAAGTGGAAATGGAAATGAAAACGGGAAATGAAAATGGAAAATGAAAATGGAAAGTGATTTTAAAATGGAGATGGTTATGGTTTTTGGACTAGTATAGACTTGACCATTATGGAGACATGGGCCTAACTATATGCAAATGCAGACATGGACTGGACTGGACTATGCAAGCAGACTGGACTCCACGATTGGGTTTGGGAGAGACTAGACTTTGAACTTACGGGTGAGCAAGCAGGCTAGACTTTAAGGAAGGTTTGACAATAAGGGAGACTAGACTCTTAACTTAAGGCAAGAAGGCTAGGCACCTAGACTTTGAACTTACGGGTGAGCAAGGAGGCTAGACAACTAGACTTCGAAACTTACATTAGACTAAGCGGGCTAGACTCAAAAATTACCTATGGATTTATGGGATGCTAGACTTTGAACTTACGGGTGAGCAAGCAAGCTAGGCAAAAAGGAAGGCCAAACTCTTAACTTAAGGCAAGCAGGCTAGGCAACTAGACTTTGAACTTACGGGTGAGCAAGCAAGCTAGACAACTAGACTTCAGAACTTACATTAAACTAAGCAGGCTAGACTCAAAAATTGCCTATGGACTTAAGGAATGCTAGACCTTGAACCTACGGGTGAGCAAGCAGGCTAGACACAACAATTGCCTATAAACTTAAGGAATGATATACCTTGAACTTCCTGGTGAGCAAGCTGGCTGGACTGGGATGTACTTTTATAGTCCTAAGACTGAATTTTTATAGTCCGAAGACTGACTAGGGCCTACATGGAGATGCAAACTAGACATAAGATATGAATTGGGCCTAAATGGACCTAAGATTTGGATTGGACTGGACTTAGACTTATATTGGAATTGATTAGGGATAGACTTGGACCGGACTTCCCATAAAGATGCAGATGGGCCTAGATTTTGAGATGAACTAGATTTATATGGGCCTAAGATGGATTTTAATGCTAGTGAATGAATGCAAAATGGACTCTAATGCATATGGGCCTAGAATGAATGCAAGGGAATTGGGTCGATTGGATTGAATTGGATTGAAGGTGTTTGGAATGGGCTTAGAATTTTCTGAAATTCATTTTTAAAAGGAACCCCTTATTTTTATCTTTTGTTAGGAAAAGATGATGAGTTAATTTTGAAAATAGTTTTTTTTTTTTTTTGAAATGTCGTGGTATGATGATTAGTACATGTTTTTGAAAAAGGTAGATGGTGTAGGATTGATTTTGAAAAATGTAAAGTTTTTTAAAATTGGTGAATATGGAAAGGTAGGATTGGCAGGGAAGATTAGTTGAACAACAGGGAGGAAATGGGAAGAGGTATACATGCTTGACAATTCTAACTCTATAATGACCCTTTAGATGCATTTTTTTAGGACAGACTTGACCTTGCATGAAAGGACTGATTTTTACATGTTGAATTAGGTGACAAGCCTAAATGACCAAATTACGCGAATGCAAAGGACAGACGCACATAGGACTGAACGTAGGATCGACAATTACGACAGCTAAATCAAGGAAAAGCATGCGATGCACAGACTGCGTGCAATGCTGCGCGCGGCGCACAGTTGTGCGTCTGGCGCGGGAGTGGTGCGCCAGGATAATGCGCTTGGCGCACTACTCCCCGACATGTTTTTCGGCGATTTAGGTAATGAATTGGCCGATTGACGAATTTTTTCTTGTTTGTTAGACGCAATTTTAGGCACGACGCATAATAACACTAGTAGAGGATTGACGATTTGCGTCGAATCCGAAAGCACCATTTGCGTCGGACCTAGGTGCGACGCTAGAAGTCTCGTCGCAAATGGATCAGACACGATTTGCGTCAGATCGAGATGCGATGCAATTGAAAACCTATTTGCGTCGCATGTGGACATGGGTCCGACGCACATCATGCCCACCCCCGATTTTGGTAGTGATGCTAGGCATGATGTGCGTCGGACCCATGTCCACATGCGACGCACATCATGTATTCTGCGTCGACCCTTCCGCAGCATGCGACGCAAATACGAATTTTTTTACCAAAAAAAAAATTGACCCTCAACAACCAGATTACACTACATGATAAACTCGAGTCATACCACAAGAATCAAATAAAATGAAAAAAAAGGACGAAATACGACATTCAAACGAAATGAAGGAAATCAAAAGAGCCCATAATATTCGAAATACAAGAAACTATTAACATTGAACCAAAATACAAGAAACTATTAACATTTAATCAAAATACAAGAATAAAACGAAATGAAAAAATTGAACCCAAAAAAAAAAAATCAGATCTAACACAAAAAAAACCCTAAAAATGAGGGAGAACTAACCCCAAAAAAAATCAGATCTAACCCAAAAAAAATTGAACCTTAAAAAAATAGATCTAACACAAAAAAATCAGATCTAACCCTAAAAAAACCGTTGAATTTCGATGTATTTTTTGTCGAGAAACACCGCAAGACTGAGGAGAACTCCGAGACAAACACCAACGAACACCGGCGACAAACCGTTGAATTTCGATGCCTTTCTTGGCGAGAAATACGGCGACAGTGAGAGAACTCCTTAACAAGCACCACGAAATCCCGGCGGCAATAATTGAGATGAATTCAGGATTTGAAGAATTAAGTATTTGAGATGTATTTAGTATTTGAAGATTTCAGTATTTGAAGGAAGAAAGATGGGAAAGATAGGAGGAGAGAGAAGGAGAGAGAGAAGAGGATAGAGAGAGAAGAGAGAGAGAGACGGCTGTGTGAGGAATGAATTAAGAAGGTAGGGTTTCACATCTGTTATGAGTAAATAAAAATAAAGGAAAGGAAGAGCGCGCACTATATCCATGGGCTTTCACTGATCTGCGTCGCAGGCTAAGTAAAATCCGACGTAGATTGTTGGATCCAATTTGGGCTTCTATCATCTGCGTCGTACCTATGTGCACTCCGACGCACATGGTTGGATCAAAATCTTGAGCCTTTAATCATCTGCGTCGCACCTTTGTGCACATCCGACGCAAATCTTCTTTTTAGTCATTTTCTCAGGCTATTTGCGTCAGATTTTGAATACAATCCGACGCAAATCGTCAGTTCCTGAACATTTGCGTCAGTTGTTATTTTGTCCGACGCAAATAGAGAGACGCAAATTATCATTTTTCTACTAGTGTAATGACAATTTGACAAAATAATAGCAGGCAAGAATTGCAATCACAGGCAAATGTCATATAACATGGATGCAAAAGTTCCAACCTAAAGTCCAGTTCTATGTTTGAAACTATTGGTCAGGTTTAGGTTCAGTCTGAAAGGGTCCATGACTAAGAGATTGATCCCACAGTTCGTACCCCTGCTTAAATAGGTGGCCACATGTAAGACGCACTCCACTCTCAAGTCAGGAACAATAGAACAATGCCATGGCTGGGTATGTTTGCTTATGACTAAGATCCAACAGTATCGCTCTGGAAGCTTTTTGGAATGACAAAGCGCAAACCCCCCGAGGGTGACCTCACACATAGAAAATGTGCTAATGAGGCAAGGTAGATTGTCCTTATGGTGGCTGAACAGTAGCCATGCATATGCAAAACTGTATATTATTCAAAGGCATAAATATAAGAATGAATCGTATTTTTTAAGTTTCACCCACTCATTTAAATTTTTTTTTTAAATCCTCCCCAGTGAAGTCGCCAAATTGTAGGCGTGTTTTTATTTCGCCTACGCGGTGTGAGCGCGTACTATATTTGACTACCCCACTGTTAAGGTTTTATTGAAAATTGTATTGAAAGAAGTCGCCTACAATTCTTTTTAGGATGAATTATAAACCTAATTGGATATAGGAAAATCAAAGGGACAAATTATCCAATGTAGATTTCCCCGTCCTGACTCCATATATGGTCAAAATGAACCAGATATTGAGTTCGGGGGTGAGGGTACGAATATAGCCATAATGAACCACATTCGCCCAAAGTTGGCCTCTACTAAATATCGATTCATTGCAGATTTTATGCTAAAGAATAATCATATAATATTTTATACACCCTAAAAATATTTAGTCTAAGTAGGTTCTGAAAACACATAAAAAGACTATTTTTTAGTGATATCTTATTATGCAATCAATATTACAGGGAACCTAACAAGTTGTCCAAATTAATCTGATTAATATTATAACAGTTCTTTAAGTCTTGATTAGCAAAAATAACATGTGGGTGATAAAGCCTTAAAAGAGGACAATCATATAATATGCATATAATCATGATCAGGCAAGTATAATAATATATGAAAAGAAAATAAAAAGAAAGGAGGTTTAGAATATACAGTAGAGCGATTTTATATTAAAGATCTACATCAGGAAAGAAAACAGTTTGTAACTTCAATATAAAAACAATTTATTTAAGGACCCTCAGGGTTATACCGTGACTTGGGTCTACGAGATTGACAACCTTCGGGACGAGCAATCGTGAAGGCTGAAAATTTGAATGTCTGAAAGTATGTAGATTGAATGTGTTTTGTGTTTGAAAGTATGAGTTTTTGTAGGGAAGTTTTGTAGTTTGTAGAGAGAATTCGTAAAGTATTCGTCGAGTTCAAAGTGTGTTAAACGTGAAAAATCCGTCCTTAAATCTGTTCGGAAGTCAGGCCTATTTATAGGGAAAACGGCACTGCGCCTCACGCGCTGGCTGCGTCTAGCGCAGCTGACGTGGCAAGCGCATGACGCGGCATGACCATTAAAAAGTGTAAAAGTGGTACGCGTTTTTAAAAAAGATAAGAAAGAAAATCCGCGTCTCAAGCAGAGAGTCGCGCAGGACTCTACATGAAACAATAGGCTACGTGGCAGTTCTGGTGCGCTTAGCACAGCCTGTGCGCTTGGTGCAGCCTACGTGGAAGTCCACGTTGCAGGACACGTGCGCTCAGCACAGCCAGCTGCGCTCAGCTCACCGCCTTGTTTTTGATATAAACGCGTTTTAAAGATTTTCTTTTATCTTTTGACTCGAAAATCTGATTTTACGGGATAAAATCTGATTTTGACTTACAAAATATATCTTTTGAAAATATTTATTTATTAAAATAAATCAATTAATTATCAATTAATTGGGCTTTTCAGAATTGGGCTCAAATACAATTAATTATCATGAATAATTAACTGGGCTTTAAAATAGGACTTTAACACTTTTCGAAATGGTTTTTGAATGGCTCTTCAGACTGCTCTGCCCATGGATCAGACCAATTAAGACCACTGTATGTTTCATCATCGGATCCTTAAATGGGGAGACAGGATTATGTGTTTACACTTATAATCATTCAAAACTAGCTTTTTAAGCACGCAATGCATGCGACAATAATTTTTTCATTTTGATATTTAGTAATGTCAAGTAGTTAGTTTTACATGCACACAGTACATGTAGCGACAACTCATTATAGTAATTTAAGTTGACATTTTTTTTCAATAAAGGCTTTGTTTTGTTCAACTTATTATAAGTTATTTTTAGCAAATATAAAGTTCAGATAAGTTTGATAGAACGTAGCGAAAGTAGTTAAAGAAAGCATGCACTTCTATTTAATATTGTAAACATAGTACTAAAAAATGTCCATAAGAATATTGCATAATCACTTCTTTTGTGAAGTTTATCTAATTTGATTAGCAAATTAGGAGTGCATTCATCATACATCAGGGTGTACAATGTGCATGGTACACCCAAGGCTATTTTTTGGTCATTTGCTCATTTGGAGCTTTACCTATTACGTGATTATGTTCATTTGGAGGTTTTAAATGATTAATGAGCAAAAATATAGCCGTGGGTGTATCATGAGCATGGTACACCCGGGTGTATGTTAAAAATTCCCAGCAAATTAGTTCATAATTGTAAATATATTTATCTTTATTTATCCATGGAAATCAAATATAAAAAAAGAATCTTTCTTTTCTATTTTTTGCTTGTTTTTAATCCCAAATTTTATTCAAATTACCATAATTGGAAAGATTATCTTCATATCTTTGTGCTTTTCTTTTGTCTTCTTTTGAATTTTGATTTAGTTGTGAATTATTTTCTGCTCTAACTCTTATTTATCTATCATTGATAGTATAGCTATAATATTAAATGTAGCACGTTGTCTTGATCTGACCTTATTATCCTCTTTGTAATTGACTTTCACAAATTGAAATTATATAAACTCGTTAAAATGATCATTTCTTTACATGACTATAATGTTGTGGAAGTATATTGCTGGTTTTTTATTTTGACAATTTTTCCTTTTGATGGAATATTTTGATATTCTTAAATTAATTTGTTATCTTTGTTTTTTTTTTTAAACTTTTTAGTCTTTCCTTTTTTTTTTTTTTGGTAAATCAGAAGAAATATATTAAAGCTCCAAACAATTACAACCTAGCTTAAACTAAGGAAGAGACGAACCAACTAGGTTGGACCCCCTCAAACCAAAGTAGGCACAACAAACTAAGTACATATTTGCAGAGACTTCTGTCTCAATCATTCACGAGTGTTCCTTGACATTTTCTTTGGTGCAACACTATAACATCTATCTATAATACCCTTTTGTATACTATGAGCAATTGTATCTACATGTATTACTTTTTTATGCCCAAAAACCTGATTCCTCACACCAAATATGGTAGATAACTCGAACCAACAAATGCAGCCCAAAATCTCCCTCTCGCACTTTTGGTTTACCACAATCAGCTATCCACTGCATCAGACCTGAGGCTGTAGTATGAATAGTATCAATATCCAACCACTGCTTCACCTTCTTCAGAACAGATAGACTAAAGCAACAATTAAACATTAAATGATCCTCATATTCCACCTCTGAATCACAAATTAGGCAATTAGGATTCTCACTTATTCCAAATCTGTGCAACTTTGCTGTAGTCTAGAGTCTTTGCTTCATAACTAACCACACGAAAAATCTATGTTTTGGAAGTAACATCCTGTTACATACATATTTATCCCTATAGACTCTCTCATGTTCCCCCGCCAACAACTGATACACTTTGTGTATAGAATAAGAATCCATCTGCACAAACTGATCTTCTGTCATTATCCTCTTTATCTTTTCCTTCACTTCACATAATTTCTTCCAGTACCAACTACTCCCTGGTGGAGGATGATAATCTCACCAGTTAGCATCTTTGACATACACCTCATTTATCCATTTTATCCATAAATTGTCTTTTTTCACAAAGAATAGCCTAAATGTATTTACCAAGAGCAACCTATATTCCATTCCTGCACATGTCTGATGCCTAAATCTCCAGCTTGCTTTGGAAGACAAACATAACCAACTTTTCCACTATAGTACTCACAAGTAAGCTCTACACATCATTTCATCTCCTTTAGAATTTACCTAGGCAAGATGAACACCCGAGCCCAGTATACATGGATACCCATTAACACAGAATTAATTATCAACATTCTTCCTTAGTAAGAAATATTTCTAGAACACCAACTTCTTATTCTAGAAGACATCTTATCCACTAATTGCATACAATCTTTCACAACAATTCTTTTGAAATAGATAGGTACCCAAGGTACTTGAAAGGCATTAGACCAATCTTAAACCCTGAAGTATCTAGGATTCTTTGAACCTCACTACTCCTCATCCCTGAAGTATAAATCTTAGATTATTCTCATTAATCTCCATACCTGAAGCCTCTTTCCTTTTTTTCTAAACCTACATTTTAAAGTTATTCTAATTTTTGTTTTTAAAAATGGCAAATATTTTGATTGATTGATTACCCATTATTATTTTAAGAATTTAAACAAAATTGATGTAATTACAAAAGTACGTGTATTATAGTCATTTAATAGGGAGACACCATGACTCCCGTCTTCACTTATATAATAGAGATTTAAGTAAAATTAATTTGCTAGAAATTTTTCCTTGTTCTCCCCTCCTTCGAATTTGAGACAATGTTATTTTGTTTACCCTCTTTTGCTTTTTCCTCAACAAAATTAAATCCAGGTGACTTGTTTTAGCTCGACAATCAACATGCTTACCATGGTATACGTGGAAAATAAATTACAAATGATGGTCAATGTATACATAGTGCTAAAGTATATACAATCTTTCCCTCATAAAAAAAAATTCATGCACTAGTACAGAATCGACGATTTGCGTCAGATGCGAGGCGCCCATTTGCGTCAGACGGCACAGGTCTCGACGGAGATGAAAGAGACAGGATCTGCGTCGGACTAGCACACGACGCAGTTGATGAGCTATTTGCGTCGGACTCATCTGCTCAACGTGCGACGCAAATGGTTAATCATTTGCGTCGCACATAGCTCAACATGCGACTCAAATGGGAGACACGCCAATTCCCAGCAAGCCCAATCAACAATCATTTGCGTCGCATGTGGAACTATGTGTGACGCAAATGAGTGAAATTTGCAGTTTTTCACCTTTTTTTCTCTCAAACTCATAATATTAAGGCATTTTTCTCTCAAACTCACAATGATGCTCGTACTATTTATCTGGGTAAATCAAGACATGATTCCAAAAGCAAATAATTCCCACAATATGATTTAAAATCAGAATTGAATTGCGCAATAACATGTATTTCTGCATTAATAATGTCAAATATGTATTACAAACCACTATAATCTATTTAGAATGAGAGAAAAAAAATGTACAATAGATACAAAAAATGTAAAAATAAAACTGAATCAAGAACAATTCCATATGAAAATAAAGCAGCCGACGTTTTCCGATATGCTCGAGGGAGACGACTTCGAGAAGAACCAACTCCAGATTTGAAAATGAAAATAATAATTTCAGAACTGAAAGTTACAAAGAAAATTCTAGATATGAAAATAAACCCGAAAAATGCCAAAAAAAGTAAACAAAAAAATCAGATATAAAAAATAAAAATAAAAACGAAAGGCCATTATTTTCAATTGCATGAACTAAGTCATATTTTATTTTTCAAATGCCAAAAAAGTAAACAAAAAAAAAATCAGATATAAAAGTTTTTATTTTTCAGATCTGAAGATGAAAAAAACGAATTTTCAGATTTGAAAACTAAAAAAGAAAATCAGATCTAAAAATGAAAAACGAAATTGAAAAATGCTGATGAACGCCAAACGAAATTTAAAAACTGAAAAAAATTCGAACCTGAGAATGAGAGAATGTCAAAAACGCTGATGCAAGTTCGCCGCTGAAGATTCGTTAGTCACCGCTGAAGATTATCTCAGGCGGTGGTGTGCCAGACGGCGAGAAGCTTGGAGAGGAGAGAGAAAGGTCCAATGGCGGAGATGTTGAGGAGATACTGGATGTTTTCGTACCATGTAAAGTCATCAAAGGAGGGAGGAGGAGGAGAATTGGGTGGAATTTCCGCCATTGTTGTTGCTCCTCCTCTCCCGAAATTGGGGAGAATTTGATTGGGAAATTAGGGTTTGAATTGGGGCTTTTGAGAGAGATTTACTGATTTAGAGAGTGGTGTGAGAAGGGGTGCAGGAGACATCAGTTTATTTAGCTTAGGTTAAATGCGTTTGGTTGGGCTTTACAATTCGTGGGCCGAGGATCTGCGTCGGATGGGCCATGAGGTCCGACGCAAATCCTTTACTCATCTGCGTCGAACTGTAGCTGCATCCGACGCACATGACTAAATAGGATCCAAGTCATCAGCTTTTAGCCATATGCGTCGCACAATAGTTGTGTTTGACGCAAATCATGTTCGTCATCTGCGTCGCGTTCTCAACCCCGTTCGACGCAAATGACCTACCACCCATCTGCTGTAATTTTGTGCGTCACACGTTCTCTAATGTGCGACGCAAATAGGCTATTTACGTCAGTGCTTCTAGCGTGCGACGCACATAGACTGACGCAAATTTGCATGTTTCTACTAGTGATGTGTAATAATTATAGTGTAATAATGGAGCTTTATGTTCATAATTTGTTTTAATGTAAAATTTCAAAATATCAAATTCTTATAATTTTTTACAAATATATTACCTACACCAAAGCAACGTAAAAGTCGATTTGTTGCAATTATTCTACGATGAACGAATTCTACAAAACTGTGTGGAACATGATTGCAGAATATTGTATTATATAAGATCGTGTGTCAACTAATTACTTGAATTGCTAAAAATTATATTTAAAGTTGTAACACCTAGGTGTTTAGGAGATCACTAGTAAATATTGTCCTCTTTGGACCCTACCTCGCAAGGATTTGCTTTGGTGTAGGACCGAAGTCCTACCCAGAAGGCATCTACTAGGTTGAGGTGTCCACCTCTATATAAAGAAGGATTCGTTCTCCTCAACTTCCGATGTGGGATAGCCAAGATCTTAGGCACTTTCTCCCCTCCTTTAATGAGTTTGCGTCTCCGTAGGCACTATAGGACACCGGAATGGGCCCTGGTTCTGATACCATCTGCAACACCCAAAAGGCCTCTACTAGGTTGAAGTGTTCACCTCAATATAAAGAAGGCTTCGTTCTCCTCAACTTCCAATGTGGGATGACCAAGATCTTAGGTATCTGATCCCCTCCTTTAGAGAGTTTGCGTCCCCGTAGGCACTATAGGACACCGGAATGCACCATGGTTCTGATACCATCTGTAACAACCCTAGGTGTGCAGGAGCCCACTGGTAGATATGGTCCTTTTTGGGCCCTAACCAGCAAGGATTTGCTTTGGTGTAGAGCAAAATCCTACCCAAAAGGCCTCTACTAGGTTAAGGTGTCCCCCCTATATAAACAAGGTTTTGTTGGCATCAACTTCCAATGTGGGATAGCTTAACCTAGTAGAGGTCTTTTGGGTAGGACTTCGGTTCTACTCCAAAGCAAATCCTTGCGGGATAGGGTCCAGAGAGGACGATATCTACTAGTGAGCCCCTGAGGTGTTACAGATGGTGCCTAAGACCTTGGCTATCACACATCGGAAGTTGAGGATAACGAAGCCTTCTTTATATAGGGGTGGACACCTTAACTTAGTAGAGGCCTTTTGGGTAGGACTTCGGTTCTATGCCAAAGCAAATCCTTATGGAGTAGGGCCCAAAAAAGACAATATCTATTAGTGAGCTCCTGCACACCTAGGGGTGTTACAAAAGTGGTACCAATTTAGTCACTTTCAGTATAATTTTTTTAAATAATAACCACAATTCCCTTATAATTTGGACTCTCATGGTTATAAATTAAGAGTTCCCCAGCAGGGAGAAGATCAGAAGGAGATGGGTCAAAATAAAAGGAGAGCAGTGACTAGCTAGGGTACGCTTTAAGACATTATGTACTTGTGTTTCATTATTCTGATTCTCACTCAAGTACTCCGTTTCTTTTTGTTCTATCTGTTTTGACCGTGCACGTTTCCTAATGTACTTCTAACCCCATATGTGTTTCATTGCATATTAGTAAAATTATAACGATTGACTATTAATACAGGACTCTGTGAGACGAATCAAACAAGACCCTATAAAAAATTGTTGAGAAAATCAATAGAGAATACATATAGAATATTCTCTTCCTAGATTTAGAATATTTTTGTGAAATAATAATATCTTTACAAATCTTGTTAGTTTTCTAATATAATCAGGACTATCATTGTAGCCATGTAAGGAGTTTACATTATCGAACATGGTATCAAGAGTGATAGAATAGAAAACTATTCCTGGGACTCCAACTATTATCTTAAACTTTTTGTTGAATTAGTCATTTGACATGGTACCAGAGTTAGCATGACATAAAGGTCACGCGCCCAAATCCCATCCTCCTTTCTAAGTGGAATATTTAGCGCCAGGTAAGAGGGAGGCATGTGATGCATCCACACTTCAAACCCAATGGGCTCTCGCGTGAGGGGGCGTGATAGATTATAAAACTATTTCTTGGACTCCAACCATTAGTTTAAGCTTTACAACATGTTTAATCAGATTGGTCAGGTTGTTTCTTTAGGGTTTGCAGGGATTTAACCACTCGTCGATCTATCGGCTATGCCGCTCTGGTTATGTCAACTTCAGCAACCCTCAAGATGCTGTGAGGGAATTGGATGTGTTGAACGTCACTCCCCTGAATGGGAAAAGTATTAGTCATTCACACCGAGATCCTAGTATCCGCAAAAGTGGAACTGTGAATATACTTCCTCTGTTTTTTAATAAGTGACACGTTTTCCTTTTAGGGAAATGTCACAATTAGTGACACATAGCTCAAAGTAGTTAAAAATACTTCTCATTTATTACATCTTTGCCATCATTTAATTGTTTCACCTACACACTTTATCCAATACTCAAAATTCTCTAAACTCCTTGTTATTCCCCCACTTTCTCTCTGTGTCACTTATTAAAAAACGGAGGAAGTATTCATCAAGAATTTGGACAAAGCCATTGACCACAAAGCGTTGCATAATAAATTTTCTTCCTTTGGGAACATCCTCTCATGCAAGATAGCTACTGATTCAAATGGTCAGTCCAAGGGCTTTGGGTTTGTTCAGTTGGATATTGATGAAGCTGTTCAAAAAGACAGAGAAATTAATGGTTGGAGTCTCATAAATAGTTTTATACTCTATCAAAGAGTAGTTTAGTTCTTGGGATCATCTCGAAAAATAAAACTTTTCCCTGCCTATGGGTTATAAAATTAAATCCACCGGACTAAAAACAATACCCAAAATTACAGATTTTTTTTTAGCTTCCGCAAGATCTTTTTACTTTGGCATGGTAATAATTTGTTTATTGGCATTAGGTCTTTAGACTTTTTAGTATTAATTACTTTAGTATCATTGTAACAAGATTTGTAAAGATATTATTTTACAAAAATATATCCTAAATCTCGAAAGGGAATATTCTATATGTATGTATTCTCTATAAATAAAAGGAAAAATTAACTTGAGTAATCCCAACTTTCACCATTATTCTCAAAATAATCCCAACTTTGAATTATTTTAGAATCATCCTAACTTTAGGGGTACCTTCTTAAAATAATTCGAACTACTAATTTTCAATATATTATAGACCTAAAATGGATTAGTATGGGCAAGAAAAAGGATTGTTAGGCTTATATTGAGAAGGTCCCCTCAAAAGTTGGTTTTATTATGGAATAATCCAAAGTTGGGATTATTTAAAGAAGACAGGTGAAAGTTGGGATTATTCACGTCAATTTTCAAAAAAAAAAAAATTAGAACAATATCTCTAACTGTGAATAATCTCAAGATTCCTATTTCAAGATTCCAAATAGAATGAACAAGAAGAAACAAAGGGAGTATAAGATTATCACATTTTACTTCCACCAGCAAAATTAAGCCTATTCATTGGGTTCTGCATCAACATTTTTTGTCCCCTTAAATATTTACTTTAACCTGCTAATTAATTATTTAATCCCAGTCCTGAGAATAAACCAAACCCAAATGGAACACATAACCAGGGGCGGATCCAGGATTCCGAGTCAGGGGTAGCGTAATTTTGCAATAATATCGCATACCAAAAATAACCAAAATAACTAAATACAAAATGTCACATAGTTCACATGCAACCTCAAAGTACTTAGATAAATACAAGAAAAACAAAAAGGGTTCACGGCGAGTTCTCAAAATTTGGAACCAATTTACAATCGCATCAAGTTTTACATTTGAAGGAGCAAATTCTTGTTTTCTTGGTTTTTTGTAGGAGGAAGATTGGATTAGAAGTAACTCAATTTTTGTTAGGTATCCCTTTGGGGGAAAAAAAAAGTTTCACATATCCTTCTCTTGTTTTCTTTTCGTGATTTTACATACATTCAAATACAAAATTCACTAATCAACTCAACTAATATTTTATTACTCCCATTGTATTTCAACAATAGAACAATAAAAAAACAATCTCACAACTCATCACAAACCCACAACACTATAAGTTTTAGGCAAAAGAACAGTTTTTAGGTTTTTAACTAAAACAACAAAAGAACAAGCAAAATTGAATTACAATCAACAACAATTATATATTAATCAAAAATCGAAAAAAACACCAAAAACCCACCTCAAAAATCATAAGATCTACAAAACTAGAGATAAATTTAGCACCAACTTACTACTTACACTAAAACATGAGAAAATTAACAACAAATAAGAACAAGAAGATAGGGAAGGAGAGAGATGATACACGGCGAAGAGGCTAGAACGGCGAAGAACGGAAGAACAATTAATCAGTCCTCCGCCGAGTATTTGAAGTCGAAGATGGCAAGAGCCTCGTCGAGTAATTTTGCTCAGAAACTGAGAGAGGAGGCGACGACCGACCGCACCGACGACCACTACTTGAACCGACGACCAACAAACACTTCTTTTTAAGACAACACCCTATAAAAATTCAAGAGTAAAAATTGAAATCACATAGTAGATAAATTAGAAAGTTAATTGTTTTTTTTTTTTCAAAACATAAACAAAATCATACCAATTTGAGGGTAAAATTGAGCTTGTTGTTCACCTGCGAATTGGAGGTTACCGGAGAAGAAGACAAACATGGCGCCGGAGTCGGAAGAATGACAAAAGAGGTGAGAGAATTAGGGTTACCTTTAGATCTGAGAACAAGGAGAGAGAAAGCAAGACTTAGGGTTACCTTTAGATCCAACGAAATTGGCGAAATATTCTCTCTCCTCCTACTGATGCTGCACCACCGCCGCCTCCTGTTGCTGCTGCTGTTAGGGACAAAGTAGTTTGTGAGAGAACGTGTAAAAAAGAGAGGAGTTAGTGAGAGAGGGAGATGAAAAAACCATGTTTTAATCAAAACTCAAGTGCTTAGATTTAGTTGAATGGGGAGAGGAGGAAGTGACGACCGATCTCCAAGAGAGTGACTGAGTTTGAGAGAGTGAAGATGTGAAATGAAACGGCGCAGAGGAAAGTTTAGGTTTTTCCTGGTTTTTTGTAATTTTTTTAGTTTTTTTTTTTTTTTTTTTTTTTTTTTGAAAAAACAGGGGTAGCACGTGCTACCCCTTGTTACCACGTGGCTCCGCCACAGTCTTAGAACACGCCGCGCACCAGTCTCCAGCAAACCCTCAAAAGCAGAGACCTCATGGGCTCGCCGACCACCTGAGCCGCTTGGGCACAGTGGCCGTCGAGCCCCTCCCCTTCTCCTTCTCGTGTTAGTTGTAGGTTTTCGCGTTTTTTGTCGTCTTCTTCGGTGAAGGTTTCCCGTTCGTCGTGGCTGGCAAGAACGTCTCTTCCGCCTCCGTCTTCCCCTGTTGAGTCCGCCCCGCTTCCCTCCCCTTCCCGGTTTTCGCTTGTTGAGCCTCCCCTTCCCCTCCCCGGGTCCGTGCGTCGGGCTTCCTCTCCCCCTCCCCGGTTTTGTGCATCGGGCTTCCCTTCCCCCTCCCATCCCCCTCCCCCTCCCTTGGTCGAGTTACTTAGTCGCGTCCCCCTCCCCCTTAGTTGGTCAAGTTTACGTTCGGGCGTCCCCTTCCCTTCCCCCCTAGTTGTTTTAGATTCCGTCGTTCGTTTCGAGTAGCTACGGCAGCAAAATATTGGTACGTATTCCCGTTCCCCTCTTTAGTATTTTAGTGCGTCTCCCTTCCCCGTTTGTCTTCGTCGACTTGGTTCGGGGTTGTGTTAATATGTGTTTGTTTGCTTACTGAATCTGCTTGATAATTTTGTTACTCGTTGGAGGTAGTCCTTGTGTTCAAAGAGTTGGGCATGGTTTGTGTGGTTGGTCAAGGTTTTTGTTGTTGCTTTATGGTTTTCAGAATTCATGGTTGGGGTTTGTTTTCTCCAATTTTGAAAATCGGATATTTGTTCGAGATCTAACAATGGCTAGATTTCGCTTCGCTTGGTAATGATCTTATCAATCATTGCCTTGACGAAAAAAGATATCTGAAGGCGGCTCATCAATTTGTCAATTGGGTTTATAGCGCGTCAACTCAATTGAGCTTCTCCTCAAAGGCCAAGCCTGAAATACCCACTCAAAAGGGTATTGAGTCACAACGGAATGTAACTATTCCAGGACTCCGGATCCAAGAATCTCGTGTGATAGAAGGCCACGGGGATTGGTCATGTTGCGAGATCCACATCTTTCTTGTTCTTTGTTGCCCCGCTTGTGAAATCAGTTCACTCCTCCTACTACTTCCATCATGTTTCTGGCGCTTGTCAACCACCATCAGAAGAGCTCCAACACAGTTCTCCAACTTCATAGTCCTTCAAATCGAGCAGCTTTATCTTAGTTTAAGTTATTTTCATGTTTGTATTTGTTATGTATGTAAGAGCAAGTAATACTCAGTTTAGTTTCTTTGTTTTTAGTATGGATGTACTATTCTTAGTGTGTTCTTCTGTTTATAATTAATGCAAATTTTCCCGTTGTCAAAAAAATAAAAATAGAATAAACCAAATACACTAATTGTTGATATCCCAACCTATTGATGTCAAAGTGATGGAATTCAATTTGTATAAACAATGCAAATATTACGTGAAATTATCTTACACTCTTATAGACGTCGAGTGAAGCACCACCACTGGAAACTTTGACTAATGATGTAGTGTCGTATTAAGTTAATCATGTAGGGTATAGAGGACTGATTCACACTTATATGAAGTTTCCGTAGAAAGCAACTAGAAACATACAACAAACTTCTCTTTATGCTAATGGGAAAGAGTTCTTTAATCAATATGCACATTAGAAATAAGCTTGTTTTCTATCTAGAGACTTGGTCTAAACCCTTATTTTAGGTGCATAAGAATACTTACCTACTCCTAGTTTTTTTATCGCGACTATAATCTGAAAATGTACAAAATCTAATATTGATAGGCTTTTTCTTACGTATAAATCTCAGGAAATATCAAAGTGGAGTACATATAGTTGCTTATGTCTAATCAGGGAAATATGAAATCAAGGCTGATCAGATTCAATCAGGGTTGATAAATCAGATTCAAATGATTTTAATTAGGTGAAGAGATGCACCCTAAATCTATATTCTAGTAACTATTTATGACCTATATATACAAATTTTGAGCTGGAAAAATAAATTAAGTACGAATTATGTGTGTATTAGATATCATGTCTTAGCTAGACATCTGTTATGTTTAGGAGACTCCTAAAGTATTTACTAAGAATTTTGATTATCTACTCTCCCAGTCTCCCTTACTCCTAGCTCTAAACTAATCAAAGATTTTAGTTATACTAGCTTGTTAGAAGAAATGCGAAAGGAAGATTCAAAAGAACATTATCCAGTTTAATGAAGCACTTAATCAATATATGCATGATGAGATAGGGGTTCCACACTTCCACTAGACCACTACTGCCAAGAGCATACGGAGATTTTCACTTACCCCCTCCCATACTCCCTGTGTTACTTGTTTTCACTTGTTTGGTGAAGATACTCCGTGTTATTACTTGTGACTTGTGAGGATAACAAACCAGGGCTTGTTTGGTTATTTCCTTGAAGTCCATTTCCTAGAAAGTGGTCAAAGTTCTTTTATTGATCATGGAAAGAAAAGCTTCTCATAAAAAGTTCTACATACTTAGGGGGACCTAGATAAGTAACTTCCTCCATTTTGTGGGAAGTTGAATTTCTTAGGAAGTACAACTTCATACATTTTTGTCAACCAAACAACTTCAACTTATCTTACTTCCTAAATCCTAAGATGTTCTACTTTCCATGAATTTTTATGTCAACCAAACAACCCCTTAGATATAATCATATAAAGTAGATAGAGGACTGCACAATATATCTGTTCCTAAATTTATGTCATGTCAATCTAAAAAAGGAGTCATGTCACTATAAACCCATCAGGTGTTCCCAATATTGCTGAAGCTGCAACTTAGCTTCCCAGTTCCCAGGCCCCAGCATGAAGCCATGAATTATTTGGACAGAGTTCAAAATGGTATCATGGCTGCATGAAAATGTGCTTCTAGCTGAATAAAGATAGACTTAAGTCCAAGATAGCTGAAACTTTCAAGTACATTAAGCCAAAGAGCATCAAATTTTACCTAGAATATCTTGTCCAACCATTAATGTACAATATATATCCAAGGTATATAGGAGCGTATAAAATCAATAGTGAAGTATGAGAACTCATCTCTCCAATCCTACGACTAGCAAAATACAATTTTCTAATTTTTGATTAACCTTATTTAATGTTCAATTGTGATTCAAAAAAATATAAAAGAAATTAGAATAATACTTTAAATAAACCAATATATGCCATTAAATTTTATCTAAAATAATACTATAACATATATATTTTATATAACTTAAATGAAAAAAAATGTAAGCATTGCTTCGAAGTTCGGACTAATACATACTCCATTTATCCCTTTCTGTTTGCCCTCATTGAGCTTTATTCACTTCTTTTGTTTTTGGTTGAAAGTAATTCATAAAGACAAAAATGGTGAGACCATGTAGAGTGAATGTGAGAGTAGAGTTACGAGTCAAGTGACCTATAAGGACCTGTACTTTACTGTTTTTGTTCCGTTAAGAGTCTGTACTTTTTTATTGTTCTATTAAGGACTTTAAGCTTAATACCGTTAAATTTTTTGGTTTATTTTAACGGTAAAGCAAATAAATGATTGAAAATGGAAATTAATTTTTGTTCAACCAAGGGCGATAACAAAATTAATTTTTTTTTTTACAAAAACCCCCAACCATGTTTTTTTTCCAATTCTCACCTTCCTCACAACATTTTATCTCAATTCTTATTTTTCACTCTTGAGATTACTATTTTTTACATTCTATAAACCAAATAAAGGAAAATTGCAAATAACACTATCTCTGTTTCTAAATAATAGTTACACTTTCACTTCTCATGCATGTCGATGCAAAACTTTGAGTTCTAATATCTCCAATTTTATATATGTGAAAATTATATAAAAAATTGATATTCTCAAAGTACACGTCGAGATGAATCAAACAAGATCTCACATGACTATATTTTTCCTTACCCATACATCACAACTGATAGTCAAATTGAAATATATGAATAGTGTCAAACAGGCCCGTCCTTGACATTTTGGAGGCCTTGGGCGAACTAAGAAAAATGGGCCGTCCCCAATGTCCTATATTGCTTCTTAAATTTATCACGTCATCCTCTACATTGAGTTGTCAGTTGGAGTCTGGGTTTTGGATTACGAAATTGTGTAATCGCTTTGGCCTTTTAGATTACTTTTTAAATATTTTTCTGGGTTTGAATTATGAAAAAAGAAAAAGGAAACAATAGAACCACTCACTTTTTTAACAATTCCACTGTGATATTTGCGTATTTTATTAACATCTAATATGTTTGACTATCTTATTACTTTATTGATTCGTACAATTTTTGTAAAATAGAATGTTTTGAATGTAATATACATTGAGATAAATTTAATAACATTTGCATATTAACATTTGTTCTTATATATTAGTAACTTTATAGTCGAACTAGAGTCAAAGAACAATGTAAACATAAAAAGTTACAATTATATAAAATCGAAGGGGATGTGAAATAGCAAAAGCGACATAGTTACTTGAAAAAAAACCACTTACTAAAGATTAAGTAGCTATATAAAATCACTTGAAACAAAAGAAAACCAAAAAAGGAAAAAATAGGAACTGGATGTTTTTTTTTTTGATGAGCAAACCGAAGCCATTTTAAAATCATTGAAAATAAAAGGAAACCAAAAAGGAAAAAAATAGGAAGCAACATTACGTGGGATTCGAACCTGAGTGAATAAATACAATGGAATTGTTATGTCAATTAGTAAACCAAGCAACTAACATGCTATGCTTGGTAACTATTATGCGTTCAGCTTATTTATTAGTAACCTTAGATTGCAAAACAGCAATTTGGGCCTTTTTCCCCTGGGACGGACCTGGTGTCAAAAGTCAAAGTGCAACCATTATTTAGAAACCGATGTAGTACTATCTCTGTTCCTAAATAATCTGCACACTTTGCTTTTCATTAGAACCAAAGCAAAAGTAAAAAAAGTAAGAGATCGAGAGAGAAGACGAATTATGAAAAGTGGGGAGTAAGAAGTACAGAAAGTAAATAAAAAAATAGAGGAGAGAAAAAAAGGAGTAGGTGGGGGGGGGTTAAGTGGGTTAATTAATTTGGTGAGGGACCACTGCCGGACCACATGGGGGACAAAAGTGGGGAATAATGATTGAATATTTTACCTTATATAGATAAAATAACCGTGTACTCCCTCTGTCCCAGAATACTCTTTACACTTTCATTTTTCATCTGTCCCAGAATACTCTTTACACTTCTATTTTTGGATATGACCCACTATTATTTTAATTCTTCTTTAACCATTGGCCTACATTCTCTCACCTCCAAATAAAATAATACCACTCCTACTACCAACCAACTCTAACCATGGCCCACATTCTCTCTCTTTAAAATAAAATAATACTACTTTTAGTAGATACTAACTCCTATCACATCTACTTTTCAATAAAATAACAATTGATAACCAAACAATAACTTATCATCTAAAACTACGTGCCTTGATAGGTGTCAAGAGTATTCTGGGACGGAGGGAGTAACTATTAAAAAAGAACGGTCTAAAAAGAAAAATGTGTAGTTTAAAAAGGAATGAAGGTAGTACTATTTTAGAAATTATTTTCCTTTTAATCAAACGTCTCCTAATATGTGTGATTTTCTTCTAAGCTTTGCCTCTTTCGGTCTAACCAACGCAATAGGTTATGCTAAACTTCCCTGAAAAACTCTGTAGAGATTCCGTATAGATTCATGCTTGTCTTGCTTTCATTATGTTCATCAATTTGCAATTGCTTTTATATAGTGTGCTAAAAATTGGAGTTTTTGACAATTTAATTTTTCAATCATAAATTTAATTCATTCTTTATCTTTCAATCAGATGCTATATTCCATCAAAGGCTTAGGATATCTAAATTTCTTCTGCCTCCTTAAATTTTGCTAGAAAGGGAAACCTGCTCATGCGAAGAAGTTTATCGAGATGACTGAGAAAGCAATCGGAAACGAAGTCAAGGGTTGAGACATATATGAAAAAAAAAAACAGAAAAATTTGTGAGAAACAACTTTTTATAAATACTATTTTGCGAGAAACAACTTTTTAAATTTTTTTTGGCATTTAACAACCTTAATTGGAATTTTTTGCGAGATCAGGCCTCAAGGCTTTTTGCTTGCGTTGATTCCTGTTTCCAAGCATTGATAAAGGTGTTTTCAATGTGCAATCCTCGCACTTTAAGATGTTCAATGCCTTGACCAACACTTGTGATTGAAAATTAACATCGGAAAATAGCTTTGAGGTATGATCTCACAAAAAAAAATTTGCTTAAGATTGTAAAATGCCAAAAAAAATTAAAAAGGTTGTTTCTCGCAAAAAAGTGTTTATAAAAGGTTGTTTCTCGCAAATTTTCAAAAAAAAAAAACATGGTTCCTTGACTGCAATAAAAAAATAAAAAATCCATTTTTTATCATTTATTTGTTTTGCCATTAAAATAAACCAAAAAAGTTAACGATGTTAATATTAAAGTACTTAGGGTCCGTTTGATTCAACTTATTTTGTCTTATCTTATTTGATCTTATCTTATCTTATAAGATAGTTTATTGTGTGTGTCTAACATCTTATTTTATCTTATCTGATCTTATCTGATTAAATCTTATCTGATCTTATCTTATCTTATCTTATCTTATACTTCCTCCGTTTCTTAATAAGTGCAACATAGAGAAAGTGGGCGAATACCAAGGAATGTAGAGAGTGAAAGTTGGGACCACAATAAAGTAGAGTAAATCAAGTGATGAAACAAAAAAGTTGTGGTCCCATCTTGCTTTTTGGTTGCATATTTGTCATAATATTAAACTTTTTTTACCATTTTGAGCTTGGTTGCATTTATTGTGACTATTCCAAATAAGAAAAGTATTGCACTTATTAAGAAATGGAGGTAGTATTATCTTATTTGATCTTATCTTATCTTAACTTTTCTGAAATAAGTTAAAATTAAATAAGTTGAATAGAACAGAGCTTTAATGAGAAAAGAAAAAAGTGTAGGTCCTTAATGGAACAAAACAACAAAGTATAGGTCCTTACATGTTACTTAACTCGTAGAATTATTGTCACCCATGGCCATTTGCAATACGGAACAAATTTAAAGGAGTTAACCACATTATAGATCCTTATATGTTACTAAGGGTTCGTTTGATTCAACTTATTTTGTCCTTATCTTATTTTATCTTGTAAGATAGTTTATTGTGTTGTCTAATATCTTATCTTATTTGATCATATTTTATCTTATTTTATCTTATTTTTTTCTAAAATAAGTTAAAATAAGTTGAACAGAATAAAGCAGAGCCTAAATAGTCAATACAAGAACGAAATATTAGTTGACCAAACTTTTTTTTTATCTATAATCCTAGGCATGCTATGAGCTAGCTCATAAGTAACCTTATTATCATTCTTACAAACAGAACTCCAAAATATACTATTTAATATGCAACTAGCTAGCACGAAGAATGTCATCAAGAATAAGGTAAATGACTTAATAAATATAAATTTTTTTAATTTTTTTTTGCAGGGAGTTGATAAGTATGAATTTATATGAATGTTGATAATGGTAGAGTAATGATTTGTCGATTTAACTCGCTGATGTCATTGCTTGTAATTAAAGATCTTTACAAGCACGCCACGGTTTGTATTTATCACTTTGCAATTCAAACTTCACTAATTTCTAATTTGTTGATTTACTGCTAATTTAGTCAGAGATAAGAGCCAAAAAAAAAGGAATGGAGGAGAAAAAAAGGAAGAAGAAGGTGGGGAAGCTCGGTAAGAAGATATCTCTGACATTGTTGGGAAATCAAAGTATGCAAGTGGCTTTTACATAACAGCCACTAGAAACAAAAAGTGTGAAAATTTGAAATAAAGGGTACATTATGCACACATAATCGTAAATTCGTAATATTCACTCTGATTGTTTTAAGTAGTTTTTGATGCACGGGTTATTTTTATAACTTTAATTAGTAACTCTTTTTATGAGTTAACTTAGACTCTAATTGAGCAAATAGTTATTAGTCATATATAAGAAGTCACATTATTTGATAAATGTTAGCTAACTGTCTTAAAAGTGGATAAATGATCCATTGATAACAAAAGTGTTCATTGATAACCAAACTTATTTATTTAAAAATGTTAAACAACAATTATTTTAGATATAGTAGATATTAATTTTTCTATCTTAGATAATAGAAATTTCTAAAGATGATAAAGTAATACTACTAAATCAATGATATTTTTTCTTCTAGATTTATCTTTTCGTTTTTCTTCCTCCTAATCTGTATCATGCTTCTAAAATCATGTTTTTCTTCCTTCTACGCTCTAACCCGCTCAAAGAAAAATTCTCATACCAATTATGAGTTTGGTGTTGGGACTCAATTCACAATTTCCACATGTTTTACTTTGTTCTTGCTAAATTTCTCTCTCAATCCTCTTTTCTGTGTCCCTCTTTAGCTAATTCACCTAGCCTCTGGACTCCAAGTTAACTTTCATAAAAGTTATCTACTTGGTATTTATATTGGCGAGTCTTGGTTGCAATCTGCCGCAAACTCCCTACTTTGCAAAGTAGGTAACTTCCCATTTACATACCCCGGCCTCCCAATTGGGGGCAATGTGAAGCGCATCAATTCTTGGGATCCTATAATAAAAAAAGTTGAGAAAAAGTTAGCATCATGGAAGGGTAGACTTCTTTCCATAGCTGGGAGAATTACTCTTCACAAAGCTTCAATCTCAAGCCTTCCCTTATATTACATGTCTATATTCCCTTCTCCGAGAGGGGTGATTGAAAAAATCAATAAGCTTCAGCGTCAGTTTCTATGGAGTGGTGGTTCAGGGAAGAACTCTTTGGCCCTTGTTTCTTGGGCTCAATTGGAATTGCCAAAGTTATTCGGTGGTCTGGGCTGTGGGAGCATTTTCCTCCGAAATATGGCCTTGTTATTTAAATGGGTATGGAGGTACCTAATTTAGCCCCAAGCCCTTTGGCGAAAAGTGGTCCAAGTTAAATATGGTTATTTAAACTCCTTCCAGGCCCATGATCTCTCTCTTCCTTCGCTTAGTGGGCCATGGAAAGCGATCTGCTCGCGTTTGCTTAGTCACCCCATTACTTGTGAATTGCTCAAATCAAAAATTGGGAGGAGGGTGGGTAATGGGCTTCAATCCCTGTTCTGACACGATCTGTGGGCTGGGCCCCGGCCGCTAAAAATTGTGTACCCCAAACTTTTCTCAGTATCCCTCAATCCGAATGACCCAATTTCCTCTTTCATGTACTGGGAAGGTTCTGTTTGGAAGTGGAATTATAGTTGGGCTCACTTCTTGAGGCCTAGGGACAATGAAGAATGGGCCAACTTATCATCCCTGTTGAATGGTGTCTGCTTATCCATGGTAAATAATGACTCTTATATATGGCTCTTTCACAAATCAGGGGATTTCTCTGTGAAGTCAATCACCCTGGAATTGACTAAATCAGCGACCCCATCTTCTTCAATGGTCCTAGTGCTAAATCGGGTGTTTGGGGGGGGTTAATTCCCCCTAGAATTGAAATCTTCACCTGGTTGGACCTCCTGGGGAAAATTAACTCCCGTGAAAAGTTGGCAAAGATAAATTTTATCCCTTCAAATGAAGCGTTTTGTGTGCTATGTAGCTCATTGGTTGAAAGCTCTAATCATCTACTTTTGCATTGTCCTTTCTCTTATGAATTGTGGATATGGTGGCTGAAAATTTGGAAGCTAAAATGGGTGTTCTCCTCAAGCTTACGGGAAGCTTTTGAACAATGGCGGCCTCACAAAAAAAAACCCTTTTCTCACAAAGGTATGGTATGCAATCTTCTCAATTATCATCTGGTCCATTTGGAAAGAAAGAAACAGTAGGATTTTCAATCAGAACTCGTGCTCAATGGCGCAAATTCAAGATCTCATCCTGACTCGATTGAATTGGTGGATCAAACGGTGGGGAGTTAATTTTCCATACTCTGTTGATGAGTTAATTCGCAATCCAGTTTGCCTAGATTGGTCGGAATCTTTAAGGATGGGTGGCGGGATTCCGGTTCCCAAGCAGGTGCAGTTATGGGCCCCACCCACGTCAGGCCACTTGAAATGGAACGTTGACGCTTCGGTAAGTTTGAGCCTTCCCATGTCAGCCATTGGGGGAGTCCTTCGAAATTCAAAGGGATCCTTTATGTGTGTGTTCTCTAGTCCAGTGCCTCCAATAGAGATAAATTCAGCTGAAATTCTAGCCATCCACAGGGCTATTCAAATCTCTATGAGCATTGATTCCATCAAGCAACATTCTTTGATTGTGGCGTTCGATTCCACAAACGCAGTTAAATGGTGCAATGAGGTTAGTGGTGGTCCATGGAATCTTAACTACCAATTGAATTTCATTCGTAATGCAAAGGCGAAATGGCTTGATGTTTCCATCATCTATAAAGGAAGGGAATCGAATGTGGTTGCAGACACCTTAGCAAAGCTAGGTATGGTTCGTGACGCTGAATTCCTCGCATGGCTATGAGTGCTCAGTTCTCTCAAGGCTTAATTGGATCTTCTCAAATTGTGCTCACATGGTTTTAATTTTAATTTTGTATCCATGGGACTGGGGGATTTTTAGTTTCCTTGGTTCATGTTCTGATTATTGATCATGTGTCTGCGAGGTTGTGATGTTTTTTGTTTGATGTGTATGCACCTTCCTTAGATGGATTTGTTGTATTTTTGATGGAGGCAGGAGTCTCCCGTCTACTGGGTGTGCTTGCACTATGAAAGTTCTTGTCTTTAGAGATGGGATGCCTAGTCTTGGGTCGAGTCTTTTATCTCTTGAGCTTATTAATAAAATACAACTACAAAATATCAAAAAAAAAAGTCTAGGCCTTAAACATCAAACATTTTAATGCTCTCATCTCAACCCAAGCCCAAAACCAAAGAAGATTCCCATCAACATAACCTGTAAAATATATAACAAACATCCACAATCAGTGGGGAGTAACTAGCAGTTCTCCCAGAACAAAAGAAATCAAAGTCTATTCCAGACATAGATTAGTAAGAAAAGAAAGAATAAAGTCAAGTTACTATAATATGCATCCACATCCAAGTAACGCAAATGAATGGTAAATAACAAATAAATTGGATAAAATAAATAAATCATCTCAAATGTGCTTAAATAAAAATAAAGTTATAGTTTGAATAAGTTATTGAGTCAGAAACCGAACGCCAGTGGATCGCAATCCACTTCCTAAGGTTTGTCAGATCGCAATCTCAAGGTCAGTCTATTGGCTTACGTTCCCCACTGCCTGTGTCTAAGAATGGTCAAACTCCCAGGATAGAACACGCAGAACCCCCTGTCCTCTCGGACGATAACAATTAACCCAGGTTTACCCCTAGATTGCAATCTACGTGGTTGGCATGTTCTTCACCGGGGACTACATCTATCCCACCAAATGTTCTTATCTCAAAATAAAATCATAAGTAACATAACAATACCATTCAAATCCATTATATTCATCAAAGGGATGCCACACGACCTTATACCCACAATTCATCAATAGATATCTACTCAAAATCCTCAAAGAAGTAAACTTACAAATTTACAAGGAATACTTTTGGTACGACTGTCGCGTGTCTACCAAAATTTAACCTAACTCGAACCTCTTATTAATGTAGTAGGGTAAGCTAAGGTCGATCCCACAGAGAATTGGATTTATCTTATTATTTCTTGTGTTAGTTAAAAAACCCCTGTTTTTGGTAGAATATCAAATTAACTAACTAAACTACTAACTATAAAATATCTACTAAATAACTAAACTACGAAAAAGAGAATCAAAGATACTAAAATAGGGATCGGGAGATATAAATTGGTATTGGAATATTAATCGATCATCGAAGTCTTAAATCATGAATAAAAATTGGACAAGCTATGCATACACCTTAACGTTAACCAAGAACACAAACAAGTATTCTAACCTTTCCTTAGTTGCAAATAAACCAAACAAGCTCTTGGAATATTGTCTAACTAACTAACAATATAGAACAAGCTCCCTAGACTCGATTAATTAGCAGCATGAATGCCAGAAAGAAGTTAACTTAAGCCATAATTACACAAGCTCGAATTATGCAACTTAAAGGGTTAGATAACCATAGGAATTACGACAAGTTTTATTCACTAATTAAACACCTAATTGCTACAAACGGAATTAACAAGGACAATTACGTATCACAAGTCAAATCCTAACAATAAAACTAGCAAATTACACAAAGATGGCCAGTCTAAAATATAATTTGACAAGTTATCACAATAAAAATAAGTTTATTAATCCAATCAAAGCATAAACATATTCATCCAACAAGAAAGATCTCAACTTTTTCATTCTCACAATTCAATAATCCAATACTAAATATATCTCCCTACCCTAAAAAGATTTAACCTAACATATTAAGAGCAAAAATAATACTAAGAAGAATCAACTCATTCATTATTGAGAAATACTCAATCTAAACTATATTAATAATCCAAATCCAATTATTAGTTGTATGGAGAAAAAGGAAAACTATAACAAAGCCTCAAAACTTGAAAAGTACCAAAAATTCCCGAAGGCAACAAGATGAATTCGCTGATACTGTAGTCTGTAATCTGTAATGGTTGCTGCTATTCTATAATTTGGTGCTGTGTACGACTTCTTGTTTACTGATCGTTTCTGCGCATCTCCTTCTTCTACTCGTATCTCCTCCTTCAACGCTGCTCTACTACCCTCCATATCCAGAATTTTCCCTCACAAAAAGACCTAAGTTCCTAAACTTACTTTGCTTTCCTAAATTGCTAAAGACTTGACATTAACTTCCAAAAATGAAACCCAATTGTTGTTACTGTTGATGTACTGTCGTTTGTTCCCCTAGGATAAGAAACTCTTCTAAGTTTCAACTTTTCTCTTTTGTTATTTTTCTTTTGTCTTTTGTGGCCACCAAGCTTCAATCATTCATCTTAGGATAATTGCACAAGCCCAACATGAGATTTAATTCCTCACAACATAAGCCCAAGTAGGAGAGGGAAGATGGGCTTCCAAATCCGATTGCAAATTTGTTGCCCAAATTATCTTCTTGCAGACAAATAAATATAATCAGAAGAACTCACGCCTCGAAAGAAAAATGACTTAAAACTCCTTGTAAAATATAAAACCCAATATTTAATTAAGGATTTAAGATAATAAAAAAACACATCTTTAGGACCCTATCAAACTCCTCCAAGCTTATACTTTTGCTTGTCCTCAAGCAAAGACATGAAAAATAAGGACAGTTCAACTCTAGATAAAAGGGATGAGATGTAGCCAAACACAACAAGCATCTAACAATAGTATCAAACTAGCATATATGCAATCAATGAACTATCAAGGCAATTTACAACTTCTATGAACCAACCATAAGTTACGTATGCTAAATAGTAGTGAAACAACCTCAAAGATCATTAGGACTTTAATCATGGACGTAATGGGGTTAAGGTAAAGAAAGGTACTGTAGAAAATATTTAGGAAAGTGGTGGTAAAAGCTCTAAGACTAGTAGAGCGAAGCGGCACCACAAACATTATAGAAAAACACACCAACTTTATTAACTTGATAAACCATCTCACTAAGTTTCATGACTTTAAATGTTATGTCTTTGTCAAGTAGCTCTTATAACGAGATTTCAACTAGTGACTCCTGATCCAATTGGCCCAAGGCACTAGGCATGAACATACCCCAACGAGTCTACTCACTCGAGCTACCTAAACAAAAGATAGAAACACCACACGTACATATTTGGGCAATTTTTTTCATTCTTTTTGATATCAGAATCTTTTTTCATGTTCTGTTTTCAGAGTTTTCAATTTTTCACTTTTTCACTTTTGTTTTTCCATGCCCAAACATTGGTACGCAGAGTCTTCAAAATATGAAACTTTTTTTTTCAGCAAAAAACGTCACCACTCAATCAGAACAACATTCCACTTCACAATTACAAATGCTCTACTAATCTTAGAGAAAGGTAAAACACTTGTTTTTCTGGTAAAAGTTTATTTTGTGAGATTATCATGAAAAATAAGCTTATAAAGCTCAAAGTTGGCTCACTAGAGGAAAATGTCATTGGTAGGCTTTTTGGCTCAATGTGGTGGTACAACTTAAATGCCTAAATCATCTCTTCTTTTTCACTTCACTACACAAATAGCTTTAGCAAAACGATTGAAAATTCACAGAGTTAGGACTTTTAGAAGCTCATACAAAGGCATATACACAAGTCTAAACACCAAAGTCAAATATAGTTGAGCTAATTTTGCAAAAATTTCAGCACTTCTCCCCCTAAAACGGGACAAAACCAAACAACTAATAGTTGTTTTCGACCAAAAAAAAAAATCATACCAAAATTCCAGCACAAACATTTTCAACACAACCACATATTCTCCACAAATTCAAGCATAATTCCTCCCCCCAAGCTTAGATCACACATTGTCCTCAATGTGGGAAAAAGAAGAAAGGAGAGAAAAAGAAAAGGAGTAAAGCTCACCGGGTCTAATGTTGTGGCTGGGAATCTCAAAATTTCAATGACATCAATGAGCATCTAACCAAGTGTGTAGCTCAATGGTCTAGTTCTACTAAGCTGTGAATGGCGAAGTAATGTAAAAGTTGACATTCCCCCAAGCTTATTCCTTGAGCCATGTAGGTCCGGATGGTGCAGCAAGTGGTGGGGGGCGACAACAAAATGTTCCCGTGTGACCGCAGATGGATAAGTCCCCGCAACACAACAAATAAACCAATGTCAGTAGCACTCCACATAAAACAAAGGTACGGTGGTGGGGGGAGTACTAACTCCTAGAATGAAAGACAAACGTCAATAAGCCTAAAAGAGAAAAAGAAAATATTTATGGTTTTTTTTAATATATAAAAAGAAGATAGAAAGAAGAGAGTTGTGAAACTTGGGTTGCCTCCCAAGAGCGCTTCATTTAACGTCGTTAGCTTGACGTCTTCATTCTCAATATGCATCGTAATTCGGAGCCTCCAACTCCACTACTTCAATGTTTTGAACCTCATGCCCCTTATGATATGGTTTGAGTCGATGTCCGTTCACCTTGAACTCCTTACACGTGTCTTCACTTCGAATTTCCACTGCACCATGAGAAAATACCTTGGTAACAACAAATGGTCCAACTTAACAGAATGGAGTTTGCCGGGGAACAACTTGAGTCTCGAATGGTAGAGCGTAACCTTCTCTCCAACAACAAATGTTTTCCGGGTGATTCGCTCATCATGGAATGCCTTAGTTTTCTCCTTATAAATTCTTGCATTCTCAAAAGCATCAATCCTAATCTCCTCTAACTCTTGTAATTGAAGTTTCCGATGCTCACCCACTGCGTTTATGCTCATATTACACTGCTTCACAGCCCAAAATGCCCTGTGTTCCAATTCCACGGGCAGGTGGCAAGGTTTACCAAACACTAGTATGTAGGGAGACATGCCAATGGGTGTCTTATAGGCTGTTCTATACGCCCACAAAGCATCATCAAGGCGAAGGCTCCAGTATTTCCAGTTTGGATTAACTGTCTTTTCAAGAAGCGATTTGATTCTGCCTGCCCATTGGTTTGTGGATGATATGCTGTGGAAACTCGATGGAACACATGATATTTCCTCAACAAAGCTTCGATTGTCCTATTGCAGAAGTGGGTACCCCTGTCATTGATCATAACTCTTGGAAACCCAAATCTAGCAAAGATATTAGATTTCAAAAATTCTGCAACCACTTTAGAATCGTCTGTACGAGTGACCTTATCTTCCACCCATTTCGAAACAAAATCGACAACAAGCAATATATAATGAAATCCAAAAGAGGAGAGAAAACGTCCCATAAAATCCATATCCCAAACTTCAAAAATCTCGCATATTAAAATTGGAGTTTGGGGCATTTCATTTCTAGGACCTAATGTACCTGTCCTTTGACAATTATCACAAACTTTGCAAATCTCATGTGCATCTTTAAATAAGGATGGCCAGTAGAAGCCACTTTCCAGAACCTTGCGAGCTGTCCGCTTGGGTCCGAAATGCCTGACACAAGCATAAGAGTGACAGAAGGTTAGTATAGAAAGAAATTCAGTTTCAGGTACGCACCTTCTAATCACTTGATCAACACAATGTTTCCATAGATACGGATCATCCCAAATGTAGTGCTTTGCTTCACTGCGCATTCGATCCCTCTGGGCCTTGGTAAAACCTGCTGGAAATTATTAAGAAACTAAGAAGTTCACCAAATTTGCATACCATGGAGTGCTCGAGCTCAAACCATGCAACTTCTCATCATGAAACTCTTCATTAATTGGACTTTTATCTCCATCAACCCCGACTAATCTGCTCAAATGATCAGCAACACCGTTGTCGAACCTTTTTGTCTCTAATTTCTATGTTGAACTCTTGAAGCAACAAAATCCAACGTATTAGTCTAGGTTTCGCCTCTTTCTTTGACAAAAGAAACTTCAACGCCGCATGATCGGGATAAACAATAATGTTAGTACCGAAAAGATAGGACCTGAATTTATCTAAAGCAAAAACTACAACAAGAAGTTCTTTCTCAATTGTAGTGTAATTAGCTTGAGCCTCATTCAAAGTTCTTGAAGCGTAATATATGGCATGAGGAATCTTTCCAACTATGTCCTAATACTCGCTCCTACAACATGGTTGGACGCATCACACATCAATTCAAATGGGAGCTCCCAGTTTGGAGGCCGCAAAATAGGTGCAAGTGACCAGCTTGTTCTTCAACCGGTTAAACGCTTTCTTACACTCCTCATCGAAGCGAATTCCACTTCTTTTTGCAATACTCTACACAAAGGTTGTGCAATCTTCGAAGAGCCTTCGATAAACCTACGATAGAACCCCCGCATGGCCAAGAAAAGAACGAACTTCTCGCATAGAGGCGGGGTAAGGCAGTAAGGTAATAAGATCTATTTTAGCTTTATCGACTTTTATTCCGTTAGTAGAAACAATATGACCTAAGACTATACCTTGTTGAACCATAAAATGACATTTTTCAGAATTGAGCACAAGATTAGATTCCAAACAACGTTTGAGAATTAAAGTGAGATGATCTAAGCAATTAGCAAAAGAGTCACAATGGACAGTGAAATCATCCATGAAGACTTTAATGAATTTCTCAAGATAATCTGAAAAGATGCTTACCATACATCTCTGAAAAGTAGCGGGAGCGTTGCATAACCCAAAAGGCATGCGCCGGTAGGCAAAAGTACCATATGGGAACGTGAAAGTTGTTTTCCCCGATCTTCCGGAGCTATTGCAACCTCGCACATAACCGCAGAGTAACCGTCAAGAAAACAAGAATAAGCATGATTAGCAAGACGTTCAACCATTTGATCAATAAAAGGTAAGGGAAAATGATCTTTTCGAGTCATGGAGTTTAATTGCCTATAATCTACACAGACCCTCCACCCATTTTGCACTCGAGTAGGAACCATCTCTCCCTTGTCATTTTCTACCGCCGTCACCCCCGACTTTTTCGGAACCACTTGTAAAGGGCTAACCCAAGGACTGTCAGAGATAGGGTATATCACCCCTACATCAAGAAGCTTCAATACTTCTTTCTTTACAACCTCAATCATAGGTGGATTAAGCCGCCTTTGCACTTGTCTTGCTGGTTTAACTCCCTCTTCTAAGAATATTCTGTGTGTGCACATGGAGAGGCTAATCCCTTTTATATCTGCAACCGTCCACCCCAAAGCTGTCTTATGTGCCTCAAGAACCTTAACAAGCTTTTTCTCTTGAATTGGAGTAAGATTACTTGCGATTATCACTGGAAGGGTATTATTTTCTCCTAAAAATGCGTATTTTAGATGACCAGGAAGTGGTTTTATCTCTATTTATGTAGGCTGCACAACAGAAGGGAACAACTTGTGAGTATTAGGAGGTAGATTAATGAATTGAGTCGCAAATCTTCCTTGCTTAGTGGGCAGTGATTCCAAGGCAAAGAAAGCTTCCTTACCTCATTTTCGACAGCAAAAACTTCCTGTAAATTTGCATAACTTTCTTTCTCCATTGGGTTAATTAAAACATATCCCAAAGCATCATTACCACAAAGAAAATACACTTGCTCAGTTAATGAATCAATGATATCTATGCTAGAAATAGATTCACAATTAGATGGATATCTCATAGCATCAAATATATTAAAACGAATAACCTCTTTGTCAAATTCCATGGTTTATACGCCACTGTGAACATCAATCTTAGTGTGAGCGATTTTGAGGAAAGGTCTTCCTAATAATATAGGAGAAGAATTAGAAGATTCATTATCATGCATATCTAACACATAAAAATCAAGCAGGAATACAAGCTCATCGACCCGTACTAAAACATCCTCAATCACCCCTCGGGGGTATGCATTAGAACGATCGCAAATTGAATTATAACACGAGTTTCTTTTTAAAGGACCTAAATTAAGTGCATTGAAAATAGATTAAGGCATCACATTAATTGAGGCTCCTAAATCTAACATGCATCTCTCGTACCTCGTGTTACCTATTTTGCATGGTATCGTGAAAATACCAGGGTCTTTACACTTTGGAGCGACTTTTCTCCGCAAAACAAATGGAAACATTCTCACCGACATTTACTTGCTCATCACCTTTTAGTTTCTTCTTATTAGTGCACAAGTCCTTCAAAAATTTTGCGTATCACGACACTTGTTTTATAGCTTCCAAGAGAGGTGTGTTCACCTCTACCTTGCGAAAGACATCCAAAGATCTCCTTCTCATGATCGAGCTTCTTGTTCTTTGATAATAACCTCGCTAGGAAATGGTACAGTGTAAAAACATTGTTAGTTTTAACGGAAACATCAAAATTGGCCTTGTTTTGTGGTCGCCATTCTTTTCTCGTTACCATTGTCTCTTGTTCTTCCCGGAATTATCACCAACTCACTCTTCCTTCTCACTGGAATCTCTAATTGCTTGCCACTTCTAAGAGAAATAGCACCGGCATTCTCCTTAGGATTTCTCTCGCTTTGGTTAAGTAGTTTCGAAGAATTTTGTGTTTGCAACCTCGCCAAGAGTATCGCCTAACTAAAAGACTTGATTTTCAAGGTTCCTCAACCCACTTCGTGTTTCTTGCCGAAATTGCAAAGTAATGGAAGCCATCGTCTTCACAATGTCTTCAAGAGACATGCCATCGCGTCGTTGTTGTGGGCATAGGTTGCTGCAACGGTGGTCTAGGTAAATACGGAGGTTGGTTCGTGGTGGAATCCAGTGGAGGAGTAAATGCTTGCCGTTGGTGGAGTGGTGGTCCGAAATTAGGATTTCCTTGCCGCTCATTGTTGCCATACCTCGGGTTCGGATGATCCTTCCATCCCGGATTATAGGTTTGAGAGAAAGGGTCATACCTCCGTTGTTGTCCTTGAAAACCCCCACTATCATTCACTTGTTCATCTTGTAGGCTTGGACACATATCAGTAGCGTGCCCTACCGTGAAACATATCTCACATGCCTCGGCTTGGCCTTTTCCTATCACAACTTGTTCCACTAAGGAGGTGAGAGGGTGGCTACCTGTTGCTCCAGCCTTAGAAATACCCACCTCCTTAACATGATGAGATGGAGCCGGAACTCGATTCCTTCTTCTAGAATATTGAGAGTTAGCCGCCATGTTTGCTATGAGCTTCATTGCATCGGCAGTGTTTTATCACCTAGTGATCCACCGCTTGCCGCATCAATCATATTTTTATCATTGTACGTTAACCCTTCCGTGAAATACCGAACTAGAAGTTGCTCACCGATATGATGGTTCGGGAAGCTATTGCATAATTTCTTAAAGCGTTCCCGCACTACCATGAAGTGTCTCCGTGTCATCTTCCCGAATGCCCGCAAATATCCTTACGAATGTTTGCCGAATGAGATGCCGGAAAATACTTTGATAAAAATACTCGCTAGTGCTTCATCCCAAGTAGTGATGGATTGTGTAGGCGCATCATATAGCCATTCTTTTGCAAAGATCTCGATAACGCAAATTGAAATGCTTTCAACTTCGCTTATCAAGTGCCACTCCACTCGGTTTTATTCCGAATAAGCTCTATGAAATTTTTTAAGGAATTTGTTCGGATCGACTCATATATGCGAACCTAAGGAGCCATTTTCTTTGAAACCAAAGTGAAAGTGGGTAAAGCTCTGATAAGGCCCGGTTTTATCTCACATTCCGTCTCCTCATCTCGCATAAACAATGCACAAGTAAGTTGGGATCAAAAGTAGGAACCGCTAACTCCTTCATTCAAGGTGCGTGCCATCTCAAATTTAACTTCTTCTTCCTCCTCCGAAGATGAATAATCACTAAGAGGAAGTAGAATATGGCGCGCTTGCTCAAGTTGTTGTTGAGCACGAGTCCTTTTCGCCACTATGAATCTTTAGTTCTTTGCTGCAAAATCTCGCAAGCATATGTGCTTAGAGTTTCTGTCAGACATGCACAACAAAGAAACTAGATCACAAGTTAGTAAGAAAAGTTAGTAAATCACACAAGAAATAATATAATAAAAACGCCAAATTCCCCAAGAACGACGCCAAATTTTGGTACGACCGTCGTGTGTCTACCAAAATTTAACCTAACTCGAACCTCCTATTAATGTAGTAGGGGTAAGCTAAGGTCGATCCCACAGAGAATTGGATTTATCTTATTATTTCTTGTGTTAGTTAAAAAAAACCCCTGTTTTTGGTAGAATATCAAATTAACTAACTAAACTACTAACTATAAAATATCTACTAAATAACTAAACTACGAAAAAGATAATCAAAGATACTAAAATAGGGATCGGGAGATATATATTGGTATTGGAATATTAATCGATCATCAAAGTCTTAAATCATGAATAAAAATTGGACAAGCTATGCATACACCTTAACGTTAACCCAGAACACAAACAAGCATTCTAACCTTCCCTTAGTTGCAAATTAACCAAACAAGCTCTTGGAATATTGTCTAATTAACTAACAATCCAGAACAAGCTCTCTAGACTCGATTAATTAGCAGCATGAATGCCAGAAAGAATTTAACTTAAGCCATAATTACACAAGCTCGAATTATGCAACTGAAAGGATTAAAATAACCATAGGAATTACGACAAGTTTTAGTCACTAATAAACACTAATTGCTACAAACGGAATTATCAAGGACAATTACGTATCACAAGTAAAGTCCTAGCAATAAAACTAGCAAATTACACAAAGATGGCCAGTCTAAAATATAATTTGACAAGTTATCACGATAAAATAAGTTTATTAATCCAATCAAAGCATAAACATACTCATCCAACAAGAAAGATCACAACTTTTTCATTCTCACAATTCAATAATCCAATACTAAATATATCTTCCTACCCTAAAAAGATTTAGCCTAACATATTAAGAGGAAAAATAATACTAAGAAGAATCAACTCATTCATTATTGAGAAATACTCAATCTAAACTATATTAATAATCCAAATCCAATTATTAGTAGTCCGTAATCTGTAATGGTTGCCGCTATTCCGTAATTTGGTGCCGCACGCTTCTTGTTTATCGGATCGTTTCGCGCATCTCCTTCTTCTACTCGTATCTCCTCCTTCAACGCCGCTCTACTACCCTCCATATCCAGAATTTTCCCTCACAAAATGACCTAAGTTCCTATAAATTGCTAAAGACTTGACATTAAGGCCCCGTTCTTTTGGACTTATTTTCAAAGAAAAATAAGTAAAAATAAGTTCAGTTCAAAGAAAATAAGTTCATTTCAAAAAAAATAAGTAAAAATAAGTAAAAATAAGTTCAGTTCAAAAAAAATAAGTAAAAATAAGTTCAAAATAAGTAAAAAATAAGTCAAAGAAAAATAAGTTTAGTCATTTAGTCTTGTCTAATGTTGTAATTATTATTTTTGTTTTCAATATTACTATTACTATTGTTATTATTATTATTAATATTATAATTAAAATAACGATGAATTTGTATTTTATATTTTTTTATTTTATATTTTTTTATTTTTTTATTTTTTTATTTTTTATTTTTTATTTAGTATTTATTATTTATTAATTATTATTATTATTATTTATTATTATTTATTATTATTATTTATTATTTATTATTTATATCTATTATTTATTTATTATTATTATTATTATTATTATTATTATTCTAATTATTTATTATTATTATTATTCTAATTATTTATTATTATTATTATTATTATTATTATTATTATTATTATTCTAATTATTTATTATTATTATTATTTATTATTTATTATTATTTATTATTATTATTATTATTATTATTATTTTATTTTATCATTTATTATTTATCATTTTTTATTATTATTATTTTATTATTATTATTATTATTATTATTATTATTATTATTTATTACTATTATTATTTATTATTTATTATCTACTATTTATTATTATTATTATTATTATTTAATATTTATTATTATTATTTAATATTTAATATTTATTATTTATTATTTATTATTTATTATTATTTATTATTATTATTTATTATTTATTATTTGTTATTTATTATTTATTATTATTTATTATTATTATTATTTATTATTTATTATTTATTATTATTTATTATTATTATTATTATTTATTATTTATTATTTATTATTATTTATTATTATTTATTAATTATTATTATTATTATTTATTATTATTTATTATTTATTATTTATTATTTATTATTTATTATGTATTATTATTATTTATTATTTATTATTTATTATTATTATATATTATTATTATTTATTATTTATTATTTATTATTTATTATTTTTTATTATTTTTTATTTTTTATTATTTTTTATTTATTATTTATTATTATTAATATTATTTTTTATGATTTATTATTTATTATTTATTATTATTAATATTATTTTTTATGATTTAGTATTTATTATTTATTATTATTTATTATTATTATTTATTATTATTATTATTTATTATTATTTATTATTTATTATTTATTATTATTAATATTATTTATTATTATTTATTATATTTATTATTATTTATTATTTATTATTATAAAATAATAAAATAATAATAATAAGTATTGATAATATTATGTTAATATTTATTGATTATTATAATAATAAGTATTGATAATATTATGTTAATACGCTTTAGTTCAACAAAAATAAGTTCAGTTCAAAAAAAATAAGTTCGGTTCAAATAAAAATAAGTCCAGTTCAACAAAAATAAGTTCAGTTCACCAAAATAAGTTCAGTTCAAGAAAAATAAGTAAAAATAAGTTCGGTTCAATAGAAATAAGTAAAAATAAGTTCGGTTCAAAGAAAATAAGTTCAGTTCACCAAAATAAAATAAGTTCAAAAGAACAGGGTCTAACTTCCAAAAATGAAACCCAATTGTTGTTACTGTTGATGTACTAGTCGTTGGTTCCCCTAGGATAAGAAACTCTTCTAAGTTTCAACTTTTCTCTTTTATTATTTTTCTTTTGTCTTTTGTGGCCACCAATTCATCTTAGGATAATTGCACAAGCCCAACATGAGATTTAATTCCTCGCAACATGTACATAAGCCCAAGTAGGAGAGGGAAGATGTTCCAAATCCGATTGCAAATTTCTGCAGACAAATAAATAAAATTGTAGTAACTCAAGTCTCGAAAGAAAAATGACTTAAAACTCCTTGTAAAATATAAAACTCAATATTAAATTAAGGGTTTAAGATAATAGGCAAATTCCATTTGGTACCATCGTAATTTAGGCTTTTCCATTTGGTACCAAATTGTTTTCTTGATTCTACATGGTACCACTATAGTTTGAACTTATTCTCTAATGTAACCCTCCATTAAATAAAACATTAGTTTTGGGTTAAATAATCGTTTACGTGCCTTGTGCATCAAGAATTGTTCAGCTAAGGTTTGTGAGTCATTTTGGCTCTTATGGGTCAAAATTGGAGAAAAACGATTAGAACCTCGTTTTACATGTCAGGAAATACCTACTTGTTTTTTTACCAAATTGGACCTTAAATTTGGTCGTTAAGGACAAAAATGACTACTAAAACATTAATTACGCAATATTAGACAAACCCCTAACCCTATTTAACCCCCAAACTAACGTTTTGTTTAACATAATGTTACGGTATAGAATTAGTCCAAACTACAGTGGTCAATGTTATCAGGATCGGGATCCTATTTTGGATCGTAGGGGTTGGTAGGATCGAATCGGTGGGATCGGATCGTAGGATCGTAAGATTGTACAATTTGGCAAAATAGAGATAATTATACTAGAATATGGTGAGAACCTCATGTTAAAAATTTAAACATATTAATAATGACTTATTTCATTAGCAAATGGTGATAGTCTTTCAATACAATAAGATTTGAAGTAACATGCAACCAAAATCTAATAGGAGAAATATAATATGTGAAGTTACTTTATGATTCTTTTACGACAGGATCGAATCGTAGAGTCGTAAGATCGTAAAATCGTATTAAGATCTTACGTAGGATCGGGATCGGTGAGGTCCTTTCGGATCGTAGAACCGTAGGATCGTAAGATCCGGATCGGGATTTTAACAACAATGACAAAGGGTACCATATAGTTACCAAAAAAATATTTGCGTATCAAATGGAAAAGGCCAAAATACAAGTGGTACCAAATGGAATTTCCCAAGATAATAAAAATACACACTTTTAGGACCCTATCAACTTTAAACAACAAATACTTTGTACACATTTAAGCACAAAAAATGATATAAAAAGAGTTTTACAAAGAAAAACAAGAACAAAACCGTAATTGAATCACATCATGCAAGATCACCAATTACATGTAAAGCATACGTACAAGCACATACGAAAATCATGCAATACATAACAGCACGCCTGTGCGCTCGGCACAGGAGCTTGCGCTCAGCGCCAACCTGTGCGTCTAACGCACGAACCACCCTGCGCCTGACGCATATGCGTGCTTCTGACGCCACCGAATAACATTATTAATTAACCTAAAACTCATTAATTCAACAAAACTTACACAATTAATCATTCTTACTCTAACTAAACGTAAATATAATAACACCCAATCTTGGCAACAATAGCATAAAAATCACCACCTTCAAATAATGCAAAAGGTTTCATTTTGATCTTGATTATTAGCCTCTTAATAATTAAAAAGAATAAACTTAAATCACTAGCAAAACCACAATAAAAATTATTGAACTACAAAAATTAACATACAACCATCATAGGTTTACGACACAGTAATAATTTTATTTCTAATTTTTGGACTTCAAAAGTAATTTTAAACAATAATTTCCAGATTACACAATAACGCCAATAAAATACTTAAAATTAGAAATAAACGCACAAAAATTACCAAAAATTCATACAACATGCATAAACCCACGGTTTAACAGATTATGCAAAGAAATAGATTTTTCAGCCTTAAATTATAATATTCACGAATTAATTACTAACAATCACAAAAATGTAAAATAGAGAATTCAATTAATTAAACTCGTAAACAGTAGAAAAAAATTATTCTAAGACATGAAAAACATACTACACACTTAACATGCTTCAATAAAAATATATTCGGCAATTATCAAAGTCATTCTCTAATTATTTATTAATTAAACCATAAACACACAAATTACCAAATTAATTATATAAATAGGAAAAACTCAAATAAAATTATTGTCTGCACATAATATACAAATTAACATACATAATGAACACTCATGTAAATTTTCATCAATAATTTCATATCAAAAGTAATTAAAACAATTCCTAACGTAATAATCTACTACCGAGATATACCCTAATCTTTAGCATTCTAAGATAACTACTAGTTACCTGGAACGTCGGGAGGAGAGCTGAGTTTAAAGATATTCGAAAAATATGTGTGCAATCCAAGTCCTCCACGAACGATAATTGTAGCAACAAGTCACTAGGCGTTTTCTTCTTGAACGTTGAAAAATCTTATTTCATGTTGTTCTGTTCCGACCATGATTCCCAGCGATAGAAATATCGGATTCAAAATCCCTCCGGTCAAAGTGAATATCAAGATGTCCTCAACGTCCTGTCCAAATTTTAGGACGATCTAACGGTTAGATCTCTGGCTATGGTCATTTTCGTGAAGGTGTGATAGGAAAAACCGGGATGAACTTTTCTCCTCTTTTTCTCTTTTTCTCTTCTCTTCCTCTTCTCTCTTTTCTTTGAAAATGACGAGGCTTACTGAAGTTTGATGTTGAATTTCTCTGATTAAAAATCAGAATTTATTGGAAAGGAAAAATGAATGGGTTTAAGAGAGCGTTAATGAATAATGATAGATTAATAGGGGGTTACAAAGAGATCAAAGGTTTACCTAACATGCACCGAACTCTTCATCCTCCTCTCCACATTTGCTGATTTTCGGCCAGCATGACACGCCACACGCGATGTATCATTTTATCACTCAAGTCCGTCCAACAACGTTACAAAAACGTTACGCGACAAAAAACCGCATCCTAAACGCCTAAATAAATAATGAAACTAATAAAATACCTAAATAATTATACACACTTTAAATTAATAATCCCAATAACACAATACCACAATTAAACAATTATACACGTTAAAAATAGTTTTAATGATAAATTATTTTATTTTTACGAAAAATATCATTTTAATGTAAACAAACGCCAAAAATAAATGGTGAAAATTACGGGGTGTTACAAGAGGAGCAAGGGTGTCCCCCCATTAAATTACAACTCTACCCTCAATAATAAGAGAAAATAACACCATACATAATAATCATATACAAAACATTCCTAAATAAATTCTCGATCAACTCAAAACCTTCCTCAATCAATGCATTTCAACAAATTTAAAGTTCAAGCACAAATGCACAATCAAGCACAAATGAAAAGTTACCATATACTAAACCATCCACAATATACAAAATACAGAGGAATACATTGAATAACTAAAATCTCAAGAATGTTTTTATCTCAAAAGAAATCCCATTTTCAACTACAAACACTTAAGGAAAAATAACTCAAGAGGCTTGGAACATCACAACTTTTACGATTTGAGGGCGAGCTATACTTTCGCTAAGTATGCAATTTGTTTATCTTGGTATGTAACACATGATTTCCTACTAAATTTACAAAAACAGTAGCGTGTTAGATAAACATAAGTAGTAAAAAAATTTCAAATGAATGGGTATTATTCACAACCATAAATACACAATAGTCTTTAAAAGACAATGCAAAATTATAATAAAAAAATTCGTACTTTTGGTTATAAAATAATCGTCAATATAATAAAAATGTACATAATGCGAAGAGAAAAAGACACATAGAATTTTATGAAAAAATGTTATGCATTATGTTCAATTTCTCTTAAGAATAATACAAATCAATGCAATCTTTAAAATTGAAAATAAAAGTAATCATTCTTAAAACCACACTTAAAGTGGAAGAAATCATACGTGTCTATGATAATAATTTAATTAAAATTATAATCAACCAACTGATTTTACGTTATATTATGACCGAATAGCAACACTAAGTAAAAAATGTCACCTCATGCAAGGCGTGCATATAAGGCTAGTACTTTATATAATTGAAGTTATGGCTGATTTATAAAATATAATGATCTCATGTATTTTATTGAGAATCAAATTAAACTCTATTTTTTAATTATCCAATTTTATTATTTTAAAATTATAATATTAAGTATATTTATGTCATGACAATGCTACATGCCGCTTCCAATGCTCCCACAAAAGCCTCTAATAAATTCATTTTTAGTTAACTCAATAATATATTCACTTAATTAAAAATTTCAAAACTTAGCAAAATCTTTTTCCCTCAAATTAAAAACTTATCAGAATATTTGAAAATTTCTTGAGTGGAGCTTTCGATCTATTGAAAAAATTTGGGATGCAAAAATAATTACCAAAAATAGAATGGAGCAACTTCTTTTTTTGAACTTATTAAGTGGGAAAGGCAAAGAAACAATCATTAAATTGAAATACTTTTAGTTGATAAAAGCACCTTAAAAATATATACTGAAACACACTTAGATAATTTACATAATAAGATCTAATCATATATACTTCCACCGTTCTATAATAATTGCAACATATAACCCATTGACACATCTTTAAAGAAACTCATGTGAAGCGGAAAGTGATATCAAAAGATAAAAAGTGGGGGCCATGTTATAGGAGAGAGATAGAGATAATATATATTACCAACCAAAGAAACTTTGCGATTAATATGAAACTTCCAAATCCAAATAAGGGAAACGTAGCAGCCCTTCGGCAAAAATGAAGGGTTGCAGTTTTTGACCGCAACCCTTCACTACCAAGGGCTGCGGTTTAGGCTCCGCAGCCCCTTCACTACCAAGGGCCGCGGTTTTGGGCCCGAATCGTAGCCCTTCCTGTACAAAGGGCCGCGGTTTTTGCTAAAGCCCGCAACCCTTGTTTTTTGTTTTTGCATTTTATAGTTATAAATGTATCCAAAAACAAGTGAATGAGTATATATTGTTTTTATTTGAGCATCAACACCCGCACATATTCTAGGACAATTTTTTGTCAACAACATCCACTAAGTAAACGAAATTATAAAGAACAATACATTACCAGAGTCAATCAAAACGAAACGAAATCAACAAGATACTACAGAAATGAAATTATATATTCATAAATCAACAAGAAACCCAAACATCAAATTAATTCCACAAATTAAAATGAAAAAATATAAAATACGAAACAAAAGCCTAGCCCTAGATCTGGATAAATTATCACAAGAAGACGAAGACGAAATTCAAGATCAACCAAATTAGCCAACAAAAAAAGAAATTAACGTAAACAAGAAGGCGAAGTTAGTAATTTACGCTTTCATTGATATTAGCATCGTCTTGAAGTTAGTGCCCTTAAGAGTTTTGACGAAAATTTTCATCGCGCGATTTTGAAAAAAACCCTTTCCGACGTCGTCGCCGCAGCCCGCCGGAGAAATTGGGAAAGAGTTTGGAAAAAGCCGGTGCGCGATGAACCCTAGATTCCGGCGACAAAGGGAGAGAAAGGGTGTGCGACGAGAGGAGAGCAGGTGCGCGACGAGACGAGAGAGGAGAGGAGAGAGAAGGAGGAGAGGGGCTGTGGTGGGTTGCTCGTTGGTGTGAAGAGGGGTTGTGGTGGGTTGCTCGTTGGTGTGAAGAGGGGTTATGGTGAGGAGAGAGGAAAATCCTCTTTGTGAGAGAATAAGAGAGAGGAGAGAGAGGGTGCCCTAAATTATACGCGGCTGAGAATGAGAATGAGAGAGAGGAGAGGAAAACCCTCTTCAAATTTTGTGCGCGCTTCTTTTAAAAGCCCAGCCCACCTGATTTTAAAAAGAAAAACAAGAAGGACTGCGTTTTTACCCAAAACCGCAGCCCTTCCCTTAAAGGGTTGCGGTTAGCCCAAAAATTGCAGCCCTTCGTATACCTTTCACTATTAAGGGCTGCGTTTTTCAAAAAACATAGCCCTTGCGTTTTTTTCCACTAGTCTACTATCTACTTTTTTTTATCATTAACCCTTGATTCCATTATTAAACCTTAATTAATCTCTATTTCACTCATTTACGTACCCTAACAGATTAGCATTGAAACAACACCTAAAGCCAAAGAGGAGGAGAATTATTGAGAAAAAGTGATAAATGGGCCATTTGTGGTGTTCTAATGGTGGTCAATTAAGGTTAACGACTCAAATAGGGGTAAATTAGGGTTTGTTAAGGGAATTAGGGGTTAATGACTAAAAAAGTTGACGACCATTAGTCATTAAGGACGTATGGTGAATTTCCAAGAAATTGAGGGGTCTATGGTGAATTTTGAAAACGTCGAGTGTATCCCGTGAATTAAAATATTTGTCGGGGTATATGGTGAAAAATCCGAAAAAATTTACTATGGCTTTCTCTATTTTCTGTTTTCGGCCACCTACCCTGTACCATCCCTGCACCACTCACCGTCTTCTCCTTCCTTCTTTCTCCCCTCCACACTCACCGCCTTTTTCTCCTTCACTATACTTACTGCCTTTTTCTCTTCTCCACCCCCTCAATCGTCTTCGAATCCCACTTCTATGGCCACCCCCACTTTTTCCGACCCCGTTACCATCGAAGGCCCTCTCCTCAAGCATAATTAGCAAACGCCTCCGCGTTCTCCCCGCAACTCCAAAATATCGTTGTCTTCCTCTTCGGAAAAGGAGGAGATGATTCTTTCTCGTGCGCTCGCTCTCTCCTCCAACTCATGAACGAGGCTTCCAAAGAGCGGGGTTTAAGGGGTTGCTCGGGTTCAGGGGAGGAGAGGACAATGTTTTGGGCGGGGTGGGTCAGGGATGGGGATGGGGATGGGGTGTTTTAATTTTCGGGGCTGGGGAAGGAGATAAGGGTGGTTTTTGGGGCCAGGGGTGGTGGGAGGGGTGGTTTTGGAGGCTGGTGTGATGGGTGAGCGGGAGGTGAGGATGGTGAGGAGGTGGGTAGGGGTGGTGGATTTAATTAACTAGGTCTATTTAGGGTTTAATTAGAATTAATTAGGATTTAATAAGCATTTATTTGGTTAATTAGGGTTTTATTTGGAATAATTGGGTCTATTTGCCTGTAATGAGCTAATGACTAAGGGAAACTTGACGTTGTTAGCCATTAAGGGCATTTTATGCCATTTATCTAAAGTATAAGGACATCTGATGCATATTTTTAAACTACAAGGGTACCCTATTGTAGACACACATAATTATGTCTCCCAATTTAGCATCCAATGATGAAATATACTGTTGTCCTAATTGGTCCCGTCCAAAGGAAGATCAATCTGAAAAGTTCAATAGTTTTAAGAATATAAAGTCTATTTGTTAATTCCAACCCAGTTTTAAAAGCCCAATTATTTTTTCATGACAGTTAATTGCATTTTTAAAGCCCATTTTCGAAGAGCCCAATTAATTATTCTTGATAATTAATTGTATTTTTAATAAGTATTAATTATTCTTGATAATAATTTTCTAAAAGATATTATGAGAATCAGACTTTATTCCATAAGATAATTGATTTTCGAATCTAAAAAATATTATAATCTTTTAGCAAACAAAATTCGCTCAGATCTGCATTGCATCCCGAGCACCAGGATGCGAGCACGCAACATCGAGACAGCTAGCGAAACACATAAACGAAAATCGCCTGCTTTGACGTAGGAAGCCTATGCCATGCGCAGGCGTGGCGCGCCGGGCACAAGTCTTTTCTTATCTTCTTCACATAGTTCTCGGAATTATTTACCTATATATAGCCTCGTGTTCTACGCACATTTTTCAGACTTTCTCACGCTTTCCTACGAACTTTTCCTACGCTTTCTACTACGAAAATCACTCTAAACACTTCAAATACTACAAACACATATTCTCAAATACTCCAATTTCCATTCAAGGTTTAAGATTGTTCATCTTTGATGGTCAATTCCAATTTAATTCTTATTTAATAAAAATCTACTTTTCATGTTGTATATCCTTAAAGAATTAATGCCTTTTTTATATATTCTTCTCTAAACTCTACTCTTTCTTTTTATTTATTTTTTATATACATCATATCATATTCACATGCTACTGTATGCTTTGTTGCTTTCATCACCACACATATTTATTTCTGCTAATCAAAAACCTAACTAAATGTTCTAATGCTAAATTCAGATAATTTGGAAAATTGGATTAGGTACCCAGTAATTTGATTGCATAAATAACATGTCACCAAAAATCAGTCTTTTATGTATTTAATGAACCAACATAGATTGCATGAATATATTGCATGGTTATTTATTTGCATAAACCTAGACATGAATCGTATTAAGTAGAGACCAGCAATGGGAGAATTTGATTTCTGATCACATTTCTACCGCCCTAAACTCTATATTTGGTTCATTGACCAATTATGAAGTCATGACGGGAAATCTAAATTACATAAGTCCCTATGGTTTCCCAAAATTGAATTAGGTTTATAAGTTTTCCTGTAAAGACTTGTTGGCGACTTCTTTTTTTCAAAACATTTTCAAAACAACAACATTTACAATGAGATAGTGAAATGCGCGCTCATCACATGCGGACAATAAAAATAGCCTATACACCTATGAATATTGAAAAACTTCAGGGGAGTTCTTGGTGAAAAAACCGAAAATTTTATTATTTTCAAGATCCCTCAAATTGGAATTATTCTCTAGAAGTAGTCAACAAGCACATCATACTTGTGCCACCAGCTTAGATCCACTCAAATAAATTTGATTGAGATCCAACTTTTTGTCAGCCCCTCATTCAAATTCTCTCAAACAATACATTCAAATTCTAGTTGATTTTGACAAAAAGTCACCGTACACTCATTCACATTGACACAACAACGCCATACATTCAAGCCTAAGTTTATATTGACAAAACATCATCCTAAGTTTATTAATGTAATTTAAAAGAAACTTTAGGATATACATGTAATTTGGCCCACTCATCTCCAAACTTCTAATGTGAAAAAGTTCCTACCCCTAACTTTTTCAAAAAGAGCTTTTTGGGCCCAATTAGATATTTGAAACCTCTCTTTGCCAAACACTCAAAATTAGAAAATTGACTAGTCAAATTCTCTAATATGAGTTCAAACCTCTAATTTTGCTCCAAACCTCTCTTTACCAAACAAGGCCTATGTCTTCTGATTTTATTTTGCGGCTGGAGGGTGAAATGTCACATGTGTTGTTGCCCCACCTAAACTGGCTAAATTATATTTATGTACTAAAGTTTTTGAAAATTACATTGCTAGACGATATCAAGTACAAGTATGAATTATGCACATGTCCTTATTGGTCATTTTACACAATTATGTAACAATAAGCTATCATCTACTTACCAAACACCTTTGTACAGATAACTAATACAATCAGCTAGCTAAATCAGCTAATACAGTCAGCTAACAGCTAACATTATCCGCTAATTGCCAAACAAGTCCCTAGTTTATTTTCGTTATAAATTGTCAATGGAATTTGTACTTAATACATATATTGATATAAATTTCATTTGACTTACTTTATTTCTTATCTTATTTATTTCGACTTGAAGTTTCTATACAATGAGTTCTACAGAAAAATAAAAACATCCAACTAAACTAGCGACTAGTGAGACTTACAAAACAAAGTAGCCTCCCTCGAAACTAACCGTTCGAAGGGCCGATCTCCAACAGTACACAATATTATAGACTCGGGGTTTGTTCTTTTCACTTTATCTTTGCTTATTTTTAGAAAATTTAAGTAAAGTCTCAAAAAACAGAAAAAATTCAGAAAAAATAAGAGAAGCTCAGAAAGAAAGCTACGAAAAAATAAGAAAAAGGTAAGATTTGATGAATATTATGAATATCCGGCAGATTGATAAGCATGAGAAGTACTTGGTATCCCTTCTATCTTTGGAAGGTTGAAGAAAGCTATCTTTGATTCTTTAATTGATAGAATTTGGAAGAAACTCCAAGGATGGAAAGAGAAATTATTATCTAGAGTCGGGAAGGAAATTTTGTTGAAATCTATCATCCGGCCCATCCCAACATATCTTAAGGGTGTATACAAGATTTCGTGTTCGATCATTCGAAAATTCAGCCGGCTATGGCACGCTTTTTGTGGGGTAACTCGATTCTCAAAGGAAAGTTCACTTGGAAAAGCTGGGATTCGATGTGCAATTTGAAATGTTTAGATGTCATGTGGTTCAAGGATCTGAAAGTTTTTAATGATGCTTTATTGGGGCGACATGCTTGGAGGCTAGCCCGTGAACCAAGCTCGCTTCTTGGTAGAGTGATGAAGGCAAAATACTTCCCTAGAAGTGACTTTGAATGCTCCCCTTGGTCATTCAAGTAGTTATTCATGGAGTAGCATTTGGAGTTCGAAAGCTCTTCTTAAAGAAGGTGTGGTTTGGAGAGTAGGGAATGGCTCACAGATTCATTTATGGAATGACCCTTGGGTGGTGGATGAAAGTGGGCGCTTCCTAACTGGCCCGCAAAATGCAAATCATACGATGGTAAGTGATTTGATTGATATAGAGTGTATGGAATGGAAGGTAAAGGTCATTGAAACTTTTTTGAATGAGCGTGACATTAAATGCATACTTGCAACACCACTTAGCATGATTCCGGTGAAGGATGAGTTAACTTGGGCTTTTACGAAAGATGCTTGTTACTCGGTAAAGACTGCATACATGATTGGGAAAGGAGGAAATCATTATAACTTCCACCAAGCTTGGGTGGACATATGGAGCTTGGATGTGAGCCCCAAAGTACGTCATTATTTTATGGCGTCTCTGCACCAATTCTCTCCCAGTTCCAAGCCTTCTTGAGCATCGACATATGACAGATGATGATGCGCGTCCATGGGGTTGTGTTGAGATTGAGACGCAAGGCCATGCCATTTTTGATTGTCCGCATTTCAAGGATGTTTGGGCTAACAGTGGGTGTAGTGTGTTGTGCTGCAGGGATCCTTCGGTTCCTATGAGTGATCTACTGGTTAGTTGGCGTGGGTTGGACCGTAAGATGAGAACAAAAGGTGTGTACTTAACATGGTGTATATGGGGGAGAGGAATGCTATGGTGTTCAACAACAAAATGACTTCTAACCATGTACTGCTGGAGCGTGTTGCTCGTCTTGTGGAAGAAAATGGCAAGTATGCTGGTAAAATATATAACTATTTGCTAAACCGTAGCACTATCAGCCCCAGATACTTGTCTGCACCCCCTGCTGGCATTGTAAAACTCAATGTTGATGTGTGTTTGGCAGTGGAAGGGTGGATTGGTCTTAGTGTTATAGCTCGTAAGTCTGATAGAGGTGTATTGTTTGCTGCTGTGCGTCGAGTGAGAGCTTATTGGGCACCTTAAATTGCAGAAGCCAAGGCCATTAAGTTGGCGGTGAAGTTGGGTAAACGATATAATTTGCAAGAAGTCATCTTGGAGTCGGATTGCCAAGTTGTGATTAACCGTCTCTCTAAGAATGCCATTTTCCTTTCGGATCTAGATGTAATTCTCTTTTACATTTGATCTTCATGTGTTTGCTTTGATTCTATTGTGTGGTAACATGTCAAACGTGACGTAATTATGTAAATCATCATCTAACTAAGCCTTATCCCTTTTGGGGTGGAACAAATTTGGAAGAAGACTACCCTCCCAGTGGTGCCCTACATGTTTTGATGGACAATTTGTCCTTGGAGATAGCTACTTTTTCCCCTAAAGAAAAAAAAGGTAAGCAAAAATATGGTAAAAAGAAGACACTTATGCTGTGAAGGGGGTAAGCTAGCCCCGCATCTCCAAACACAGACCATAACACTTAAAAGTCATAATATTATTAAAAATTATTAAAAATTATAAAGCTATAACCAGGATTAGGAATAATACCCTGACTATATATGATCTTTAAAAGGATGATTCCAAATTAGTACAAATCTATCTTTATCCGATCTAGATTCTCTCCAAATCAAATAAATAACATAAAATAATAATTCTGCTTTCACTGACATTCGGAATTCATCAAGATTTCTTTTTATCTTCTCCAATCCCCTAACTATTTCCATTGGACACATTTGCCGCATATATTACTACACTAATCTAGACTTATGATTGATGAGCTTTGTTGGTAGTGTGGGGTCCGCTCCCCTTCCTCTTCATTGTGCGGTGCTGCACAATACAGAGATCGTTTTCTTCCAACTTCCATATACAATAATACAATAATGAATTACCCTTCTAGTCTTCTAGACTTGCATTTTCTGCGCGTAGTTGTTGCTTTGTTCATGTGCCGACTAATATAGAAAACATGTACCGAGGATATTATTATAACGTTTGGATGTATAAATTTCACGATAAGTTAGAATTTACTATTACAATGAGTTAAAGATAAGTTTTAAAGCTTCAAATTTATTTAAAAGATCAATCCTATAACATGTAAGAATATACTTGTTGTTTTACCAAGTATCAACGGTAAGAAATGACATTTACTTTTGTATATTAGCACTCCATCTATCTTAGAATACTCTATACTACCATTTCTCATCCGTATATACTCCTCTAATTCGTAACTCATACCATTTTGGTATAAGAACAATAGATAAGCAAATAACTTATCTCGTAAAACTATATGTTAAAATTAGTACAAAGAGTATTATGTGATGGGTTAAAGGATATACATGAAATGCATAAAGTCAAATTTGAACAAAGTAAAAAACAGATTGAGTACTACCTCAATGCATCCATTTTTAAGAGGGTATTTTATAACATAATAGATGTAAAAACAATTATGCTCTTGGGCAATACTCAAGGGTATTATACCTAATCGATTATAGGTTAAGAGGGTAATATTCAACTTCGTTTTCTTCATTTTGTCCCACATTACTACTCTTAACACATCACCTTCAATCCATAAAAAGAAGATTGTGAAAATGAGCAAAGATTTTAAAACAGATTGAGTACATGATTTCTATCTCAACCACATACGCATTTCACCTGTCAACATACATAACAATACACTACCAATCTACCATGATAGAGCTCCCCACCAAAAGTTGGGAATAAAAGGAAAGACAGTCAAAAAAGGAAGTACACATGGAAAATAATGTCTCAGCAGTAGGTAAATGTTCTAATAATTCACTCATTAATGCGCATATGGTCCTTATAAAATGGTGTTCTTGTAAAGAAGCAACAACTGGCGAGAATCACTCGTATAGAAAAAAAATTTGAGGGAAAAGGCAAAATGAGTAATCGAGAAGCTTTTAATATCGAAACAAGCTCCATAAAAGATGACCAAATCCTGGAAGAAGGTCCAGCTTCAGCTCATGCTATTGGCAATGGTTAGTTTCTTTTACTCACCTTAGATTGATGCATGGTACTAACAATATTCTTCTCATGTCATCATCTCATCTTGTGTAAATCTAATAAATCTTTGGTCTAGTCACTATTTCTGACCTACCAAGTTTCAAGCTCAAATGATAAGTTATGTTTTGTATTCGTGCTCTAAGATAAAAGTTATGTATCTAATATGTTTAGGAAGCATTACATATGGGTTAGATATATGATGTTTAGGAGCAAAAAAAAACATCCACCGCACACTGGAGTGTACCATGAAATGGTACATCCATGGTTATTTCTTTGCTCATGAAGCAAACTTCGATGTATAATAGAAATTACCGTTTAGAAGATTATATATCTATTAAGAATTTTAGTTATCTTTTCGCGCTTACTCCTAGCTCTAGCTGATCCAAAAATTTTCAGTTCCATTAATAACTTGTTAAAAAAATTCTAAAAGGGAACATTCAAAAGGAAGATATTATCCATTATGATGGAGCAGTACATATAACTAGTTGAACTCGTCAAAAAAAATAGAATTAGTTGAAACTTGGGTCTGAGTCTTGACTCTTGAGTCTGGAATACACCTAAACATGCTGACTAAAAAATCAATCATGCAATGATTGAGACTCCTAAGCAGAGCACTTTAACTGTTCTTTATTCATTTTACTTCATATGTTTTAACAGGACAAGGGTCCTCATATCTAACCCAACTTGGGTTTTAAAAGTATGCTGATGTTAGGAGCTTTGACAAGGAACATCGGCCAAGATACAACTTTATAGGATTATTAAAAAACAGAGTATGTATAAGTCATAATTAATGGTAAAAAATTCATGAAAGTTGATCTTCAGAAAAGTATTACAATAGTTTAAGAAATGCCTAATTCATCCCATTATGAACAATTTTTTGTTAACGGCATTTTGTAGTTTGTATATTCGAAAACAATTATTGTACATTAACTTATGAAGGTTGCATATATAAAATCATACATGTTAGATATGACAACCAAAATATCAACATATCTAATATATATATATATACAACATTTGAGATGTAATATCCAATATAAAAGAAAAATATTATGAATAAAAGTTATTCATAACGATTAGCAATAGAGAAGATTTTATTAGCTAACTCTTAAAGAGTTTGGTGTCCATATAAAAAAATTACAATACCTTCAATCACATAATAATTAAATTAATAAATGATGCAAATACTTCCTCTGTTTTTTTTAGTTGCAACATTTTCTTTTTCACATTACCGAGACACTTATTTGAACGTTAATATCTCATATTAGGTGTAGGTAAAAATTATAAAAATTTGATATTTGAAATCATCGCATTAAGACGAATATAACAAGACCCCACTTGACTATGTTTTCTCTTATATAATGGTTCGAGATTCTTAACAAAGTTAGTTGATAAATAGTGTCAAAAAGATATGTTGCAAACTCAAAAAACAGAGGTAGTATTATTTATGGATACTAAGCCCTTGTTTGGTATGGAAGATGGAAAGAAAATGGAATGGAAACGGTTAAGGAAGGGAAATGGTGATGACAAAGGTTAAGGTTATTAGTTGTTTGGTATAAATATAGCAAGCAAAGCAAAGAAGAGCAGATTCAGCAGGAAGGAGGGAGATGACAGAGAAATCTAGAAGGAGATAGCATGAAGGAGAGGAAGATTTTCCAATCTGCTCTATTTTCTTGCTCGAGGAGAGTAACGGTTTTCCTTACCGCTGGTATCAAAACGGATTGCGTTACTTCACCAACGCAACCAAACAATAATAAATGGAGTGCGTTTCCTATTACCGTTTTCCAGCTATGAAATTCGCATACCAAACAAGGGCTAAACTCGAAACTCGTCCATCCGACCTGTTTGACAAGTCGGCTCTATATTAATCTAGGGGGGACATGCATGTATGGGTCCCTCCCACTTCATACGAATCCTATCTCTCTAGTGCGCTACGCACTATCGACGTCCCATCACCGTGAACTACTTGGCCTCCTTAGAAGATACACTCCAATTATCTTCAGACTGGGTTTTTGTTTTTACTCACGCACACCCATCTTCCTCACCAAAATCCCCATCTTTTTCATATTTCGAGATATACCAAAGATATCTATATCCCTCCCCAAACCGCCAATATATTTCCCTTAAATGTGGATGAGAAATCTACCCTGAAAGATGTGTTGTTATAAAAGTCTACCTGGTAGATTCCAAACTAAACTCTATTAGCCAAGTTACTATTGGGCCATGTTCGACAATTAAAGTTGTGGTTGTAACTTTAAGCTGTGAGAGTTGTTATTGATTTTGTGCTGGTAATTGTTAGTGGTTGGTATGTAGCTATTAAATGTTAGCTTTTAAATTAGTGGTATAAGAAATATTAATGTTTTGTAAAGGGAGCTGTCAAAATGTTGTTTACAAATAACTAGTCTAAAGTCAAACAAAATTTTAAGGTAAAGTTTATACACCTTTTAACTCTTCGCAATCACTAATAAAAAACTACTTCTACTACTAAAACCTACCTACACCACTACCTTTTTTTTTTTTTTAAAAGGACATACACCACTACCTAATCAAACACTAAACACTTTCGCAAAATCTTGCGTGGGAGAGGCCCATAAAGTGATGTCTTTTTAATTAGTTACCATAAAAGTTGTATGTGATCCTAAACATAAATACCATTAGAAGGGTTTGGACTTTGGAGGCAGCAATTAAATGCGGTGATAGATACTCCAGAAGCCTCACCAAGTAGATACCAAGTGCATTCCCTTTTTAAACCCAGCAATTTCACCTTAGGTTCCTTTTTTCTAGCTGAGACGAGTTGTATTATAGTTGAAGGACACAACTTTTTAATCTATAGGTCCATCCTGTAGGACCCTGAATTGAAGATTCGTACGAAGCATATCAACTATTGAATTTCATCCACATAGAAATCACCAGTTTTGAATGCAACCAAACACCAAATATGACATGATCCATCACCCCACCAAGAAATTGGGAGCTTACGAAAAGGAAACAAAAGGAAAGAACAAGAGACACGTGAAAATTGAATTGGGAAAGACACAATCTCTATTTTTTTTGGTAATAAAAGGAGCGTGCATAAATTAAATTAAAGAGACAATCTCTATTATATAACCCAATGTTTGAGGAGTTTAATATCCACCTAAAATTCCTTAAATGCTCTTATTTATTTTTATTGTTTTAAAATTTAATTTCTATTATATAAGCATTAAATACATTTCCTACTCCCTCGTCCATAATACAAATCTTGATCCTTTTTTTGATGTCAAACTTTAGAATCTTTGACCAAATAATATTATTGATATACTTCCTTCGTTCTCTTTTGTTCTTTCTATTTAGAATCTTGACACTATTTACAATCGAAGAGAATTTTCCAAATTATTTTCAACATATGATAAAAAAATATAGTCATGTGGGGCTTGTTTGATTCGTCGCAATGAGTACTTTATTAATATTTAATCATTATAAATTTTACTAATATACAATGAAAGATATTTAAGGTCAAAGACGTTCATTGGCAAACGTGGAAGTCAAAATAGGAAGAACAAAAGAGAACGGATAGAGTATAAAAAAAATATTCATATGGAATCTTGTTAAATTCGTCTTAATATATGTACTTTTATAATATTAAGATTTTATATTCTTTATTACTATGCAAATGAAGATATCGAAGGTTACTGAAGACGTCTTGGAAACTGCAGGAAAGCATGACACGACTTATATTATGTTACATACACATATTCTTTTTATGATATCTCTATATTCCTTAAAACATATAGGTAAATTGGTAAGCACATGAAGTAAACATCTTGAATGTAATGAAAGTTATTCCAAAGATAGTAATTCTTTCAACATAGAGAGCAAGTTTTCCCAGGTTCAGATGTTCAAAATTTTTGCTTATTTGTTTTAAAATAGTAATTGTTGACGTATGTTAAAAAAAGTTTCACCTGTATTCTCAAATTTATGGTCGGGGACCTTAGAATCCATGATATAACCTGCGACCAACAGGTAAAATGTTCCAATTCACTAAAAAAAACGAGTGGTTTTTACCATAAACTATCCGTATAAAGAAGCAACAACTGAAACATTAACTCCAACAAAAAAATACATGGAAACAGAAGGCAAAACTAGCCATCTAGAAGTTTTTAACATAGAATCAGATCTATAAAGGAAGATCAACTCCTGAAAGACATTCCACCTTCAGCTCACGCTATTGGCAATGGTTAGTTACTTAGCTTCATACATTTATTCACCTTAGTTTCATAGCACTAATAATATATTAAAAAAAATTAAACTCATCTAGTGTACTGCTCACAGCATTGTGTACTTCAATCACTATATCTCGTCCAGAAATCATTGGCTAAAATAGCAATTTACATTCTATCTACATTTCCGAGAGATAAACGCTTACCCGCCAATTTCGGGTGTCAAACCTCTCTACTTTACTGCACTAACTCCTAGCTCTATGTCAAATACTACAAAGATTTATGACTAACTCATAACTTTAAGCTAGTAAAGGACCAGCAGAGGATCCTATTACCAGCTTTAGAGGATTAAAAGGAGGGGAACAAAGTATTATATTTCATTATATATACTTGGAGTGTGTTTTGACGAGGGAATATGGAGGAAGGAGGAGGGAAGAGAGAGTGAAAGGTTTATGTTGCGTCTGGATGAGGAATTAGCGTAAGGGTAGGGAAATGCAAGTCCTATCTTTCGCTCACCTTTCCTCTTCCCTGATGGTTGCTAGCCAAACACATCCTTAGTGATTTTATACGAATAAACTTCTGTTGAGAAGTTAAACAACATAGGGTCTACATCAGTTTGACAAGCATATTGTGATGACAAATTCGGTATGGGAAAAATGCAGATTCATGGCAGCAGGTTAGCTTGTTGCTCGTAACGAGCTTCAATTGCGGATGGATATTGAGCTTTTCAGATCTTATGTTGGTGCCCCTGGGTTGGGTATGGGGTATCATCTGCTTACTTCTTGTTGGGTTCTTTAGTTGCTACTCAAGCTTAGTAGCAGCAGGTTTTCACTTCATCGATGGCCAGAGATTCATCAGATACAGAGACCTCATGGGAGTTCTATTTGGTTAGCTCTGTCATTAACCTACAGTTTATCTTTGTCTACAAGTCTTTTGAAAGTAGTGATAATCCAACTAACTACTAACTGCAAACATTTATATGCAGGAAAGAAAATGTTCTACATCACATGGATTTTACAATTTTCAACCTTTATTTTGGGAAATATGGGTTTCATCCTTCTTGGGGGCAGAGCATTGCAGGTATATCTCACATTTTAACTTTCATGTAGATTGTAGATTAGAGAAAGATTCATAATGAGCTAGCACGTATTCTTAGATGCTGTAAAATCTTCTAAGGGAGTTCCAACCAGAAGAAGACTAGATATATGCATATATAAAGCACGATCCTAATACCAGGTTATTTTTTAATGGTTTTCCTACAGGAGATAAATCTGGTGTTCAGCGACACAACCATGAGGCTCCAGTATTTCATCATTATCACAGGAACAACATACTTCATTTTTTCTTTTGTTGTCCCAAACTTGTCTGCCATGAGAGTGTGGTTAGGATTGTCGGTAATTCTAACCTTCGGTTATATAGGAGTTCTTCTTGTGACAACAGTGAATGAAGGTATGCAGTCAAAATTTTCAGTGCTCTAAAACTTACAAAAGGTTAGACACCGAATGTGTTCAATGAACAACAAGAGAGGGAAGGGTGGTGGCCTGGTGGGCACACTCCAAGTTATAAGTACAAAGATACCTCTTCTCTCTTTGTTCTCTACTGAACACGTTCAGTAAATAGCCATAGAGAACACAAATATACGCCTAAAATTAGAGTGGCACCTGAAATAACATGTAAGTACACGTCAAAGCTTTATATGCATAAGAGAAAATCACCGATGAGAGAGGTGTATAGCTTACTTGTCATGAGTAATCCAACAGGTACCCCATTACCAACTTGGAAAAAATCAGGGTGCCACACTCACCCTACATTAGAACGCATACAGGAAAACAGCTATCAATATCTAGCACATTAGGTCATAAAGTAAACATGACACAGATATTATTAATGATTCCACTAAGATTACTAATTGACTATTAATCTTGCACAGTATCTCCTCTTCATCTCCCTCCTTTGCTCTTCAGAGGAAGGTAAGAGAGAATTCAAGTGAGTGCTTAAAGGCGATGGAATTTCAGGATTTCATAACTTGAAATGGGAACAATTCCCCATTCGCAAGAATTTAGATGCTAGAACTGAATGTTCATACTTACAGTGCGCAGTTGATGCATATAAGTAAAGATGTGTGTGAGTGTGTGCGCATAGTATATATATACGAGTGTATTTTTTTATTCTACTCCCTCAATTCATATTTCGGGCAAACTTATAGGCAAATCTGGCAGACATAGAGACTATGACGTTAAGGGAAGCAAGGTGGATAAGATATTCAATGGCTTTGGTGCAATATCAGCCATGATTGTATGCAACAATTCAGGCATGGTACCAGAAATACAGGTAAGAATTTCTCTTTATCATCTTTATAGAAAGTAAAAATCATACAAATCAGTCATGCAGAGACAAAGAGAAATGACATTCAAAAAAAAAAAAAAAAACACCAATGACCATATCGGTTTTTGTATGGTGCAGTCAACCCTCCGGAAGCCAGCTGTCAAAAACTTGAGAAGAGCTTTGTATGTACAATATACTCTTGGCCTCATAATATATTATGGTGTTAGTATAGCTGGATACTGGGCTTATGGTTCGGAAGTGCCAGATTATCTCCCCAAGGCACTAAGCGGGCCAAAATGGGCGAAGGTCCTGATCAACTTAGCGGTCTTTCTGCAAAATGTCATTTCACAACATGTATGTGTCATTTTGCTTTTATTTAACAAAAAGTCATATTCCCCCTCCCTTCCCATAATTTTTTTTAGGGCCCCTTTTCGGGAATCCCGTGGTAAGATGAATTTCCTCTAGGCTGCCTTCGCACGGGGTCACTCACCCAGAGGCCTAACAAGCCCCAAACCCCCTCTTCCACCCACAACAATATAGAAATTATGCTTCCACCAAGATTTGAACATTGGTCTTTCATGTGGGAGATAGGAAGCCATAACATTGGACCCAAGATTCATTGAAGCATGAAGTATAACTTTGCTTCATCATCATGATACGACTTTCCAATCCAGGTATTGGGACTGAGAGTTATTATGATGGAGGACAAGGAGAGAGTAAGGAGGAGCAATAAACGAGGAATTAGAAAATCAACAAAGGAGTAGTAAAGTTGAAAGAGTCACTAATGAGAAACTTTACAGCCTTCATAAACATGGACCAAAGTCACAAAACCAAATTTATTAAAAACTATTACTTCCTTACTTATTAATGGGTCAATAGTACCTATTTACATCAAGGGTCTAATGAATCTGATGTCTTTACAGTTAAATATGACAATTTGTTGGTTGGTTAGTGGTCACATTTTATTCATGAGATGGGTTGGGTAGGTATTAGTCTAATCCAAAATAATGCTATTAGATCTAATAAGTACCTTGCATTAAAATTGAGAAATTTTAGGGTTACCTAATATGGTCCTTTTTCCCCCTAAAATGACCTCACTAAATTAGCATTATCTAAATTAACCCTAAACTTTGAAAAACAAAGTTGAAAAATATACATATGCTAACCCTGGACGGATCTCTTTGTTGTGAAGTAAGTACTCCCTCCGTTTCATTTTAATTTACTCACTTCACTTTGGGGGAAAACCAAGGAGAAAGTGTAAAAGTATGAGAGATAAACTGAAAAGGTGGAGAGATAAATTGAAAAGTGAGAGAGAGAAATTAAAAAGTGGGTTAAAATATTAAAAAGTGGATGACATGGGTGGAAAAAGAGGAGAAAGTAGATGTGACATATAACCAAAAATAGAAAAAGCAACAAGTGTGTAGATTAAAAAGAAACGGACCAAAAAGGAAAGTGTGTAGATTAAAAAGAAACGGAGGGAGTATATTTTAAAAACTGTCTTAAGTATTGGGTTAACATAGATAATTCCCCAAGATTAGAATTTACCAACAAAGCAAGGAGATTATTATCAAAACTAACATAAACCAAAATCACTCCAAAGTTGATTGAGAAAAACAGTGAAAAAAAAAAAAGCCAAGTATAGGCTAAAAATGGCACAAAAAGCCTTCTTGCCCTAAACACGTTTCTTTAGGTTTATAGATGGAGGAATAAGGTGGGAGGAATCATATTATGATATTTCTAAATGAATTTTTTCTGAATTTCCTAAAATTTCTATAATCATAAATTCATAACCAATAAAGACTAGTATAATCACCGAAAGACAACTTTCCGGACAATTATGTATAATTTTTAGTTCTTTAATGTAAACTTTATACTCCCTTTTGGCGCTCAAATTCACACAGCATAAAATCATGTCTAGTCAATGTACCATCTAAGGTCATTGCCACAATGGAGAAAATTACATGCCAAGCATCTTAACCAAATTGATTGAGATCTACACTTGATTTATTCCTATAGAGCTACAGATTTGCAATTCAACAAGTTAATTAAGTTGCCCAAGAGCATAACTGTTTTAAGTATATTACATATGATGTCAGATGTTTTTCCAACCTGTTCATGAGGCCCTAGATACCAGGTTCCTGAAAGTTGACGAGGGTGTATACTCGAGAGAAAATTTGACAAGGCGATTCTTTCTACGAGCACTCCTATTTATAGGAAATACTATCGTGACAGCGGCCATACCTTTTATGGGAGATTTCATTAACCTTTTGGGATCATTCACGCTAGTGACATTGACTTTTATCTTTCCGAGCATGATATTTATCAAGGTAACTTTCATTAGTGCCAAACATTTCAATAGAAGTATCAACAATGTTCAGTATAATCTGTTGATTCTTCATCAATGGCACAGGTTAAGGGAAAGACAGCTAGGATTGTGCACACGGTGTGGCATTGGACTATCGTTCTTGTTTTTACCCTGCTTGCAGTGGCAACAACAATTTCTGCAGTCCGAAAAGTGGTCAAGGATGTTACAAACTACCATCTATTTGCCAATAATCAATGATATATTGAAGTGCATATAAACAGCCACATTCTCTACTCTACTCAAGGTCATAATGTTCCTATAACTAGCTTCCACGGTTTATTTTTATGTAGAAGTGCAAAAAAGCTTTTGGCTGCACTTCAGAGGAATCTTTATGCAATATGCAAAAAGTGACATACCCAGCACTGCTTAACAAAAAGAACAATGTTCAAGTATAACAGTGGATCTACAAAGTGAAGCAGTTGAAGGCTATCAACAGAAATTAGTGAAGGGCCATGAAAAGTTCGATAGTTACTTGTAATGTGCTTGGGGGATTATATATCTTTCCAGTTCACAGAAAAAGAAAACATATTGTGGGCAAAAGTTACCTTCTAAGAGAAAAAGATGAAATTTTCAAGTAACAGAAAGGAATAAGAGCATGCGGAGAAATCCCTTCCCCTTGCCCATGCTCTGTGCCACCAGTAAGGATAACTAAATAAATAACGAACATGCACAATATTTCTGCTCCAGTAGTCTAAAACAGAAGTCAAGAGTCGCAATACTCTAGACCATGGGGTGTTCCCAACATTGCTGAAGCTGCAATTCAACTTTCCAGCATGAATGATGTTGACATAATTCAAAAGGTCCCATCTCATGGTTGCATGATAAATGTGCTCCTAGCCGAGTAAAGTTGGCTAAGTCTAAGATATCTTAGACTTTCAAGTACATTAAGGCAAATGAACATCAACAAACAACATTAAGCTCTTTTCTTTACTGATGCAAAACTACTCTGACCAGCTTCGTTGCTGATTAGGGCATAAGATTGACATGGTATACAACAAAAGATAGATGGCTAAGAAAAACATAACAGTAAAGGGTTGGGGGGGAAGAGAGAAAATGAAATCAGAATGAAGCATACCAAATCCAAGGAACACCTGGTAATTTCACTTGCCCTCTATATCCCGTACACAATCGAAGATCAGCTTCATGTGACAATGATTCGAACAGGTTTTGTGTTGTTCCAATGTTCAATAGTTCAAGCCAGCGATTATAATAACTCGATCAATCTAGGGGCGCTGCATCCTTGTGCGAGCATGTTGCTATATTGATCCACTACAGTCATGATCCCATTCTCCAAATCAGGACACCCTAACTGTGCCAACGCTAGATTACAGCAGTCATAGCAAAAGCATCAGGCTTAACATGTGGTGCACTTCGAAATCGTCGAAATTCATCAATGCTTCATTTGGTCGTCCATATTGAGAACACCCATCATAGCAGTTCAAAAGACAAAAGCCTTCGCAGGCGTACCCTCAAAAGTAATCCTAGCCACATGCCCACATCCATCATTTTATTTTTGGTATACCCAACACTCCAACAGACAACAGTCCAACTAGCATTGTCGTCCAAGTCACCACATTGTTCTCAAACATCTTATCAGAAATAGTACGAGCTGAATCCTAATCACCACATTTAACATAACCCACCCATAACAGCAAATTCTAACAGGCATGTGCACCTACAAGAGCATTAAAACACACTACATCTCTCAGAGGCATTTCGTCGAAAAGCTTGCGAGCAAAACCCAATTTACTACATTTTCCATACATTCAATCAAAGCATTATAAATTTCAAGGAAAGAACAATACCCAGTTTTCGAAACACGGCCATGAACCTGTTACGGTACCTTTGCAAGGTATGGGACTTGAGTCCCACATCGGTCATATGGGGGGCTGATGTGAGATTTATATGGGATTATGGAGTAGATTAAACAGAGATTAAATGGAGTAAGCAATAGCATGGTTTGATGGCCTCTGGGCCCGAATATTACAACAAAGGCATAATTGTTCAAAGGATAATTCTGTACTAGCCACATTTAGTTCCTCCCATGGAGAGTTGGAAAATTGAAGGGATTCATTGGGCATTAGGCTTCCCTTTCTAGCTGCCTTTGCTAGGGCATCTGCCTCTTTAACCTGCTCCATATCCTCTTTTTGAACCAGCTTCACACATCCTTCCTGCAAAGACTCCCTGCAAGTATTTGTGATGTTAGTATATCTGTCCCGGATTCTAGCCGTCCCCACTATATAATTGTAGGCGTGTTTTTTATTTCGCCTACGTGGGATGAGTGCGTATTAGATTTGATTACCCCAATGTAAAGGTTTTATTGAAAATTGTTTTGAAAGAAGTCACCAACAATCCTAGTTTGAGGAAAAATCATAAACCTAATTGGATATGGGAAAACCATAGGGACAAATTATCTAATGTAGATTTCCCCGTCCTGACTCCATAGATGGTCAAAATGAACCAAAGATTGAGTTCGCAGGTGAGGGTACGAATATAGTCATAATGAACCACATTCGCCCAAAGTCGGCCTCTACTAAATATCGATTCATTACAGATTTTATGCCAAAGAATAATCATATAACGTTTTAAACACCCTAAACATATTTAGTCTAAATTGGTTCAGGAAACACATAAAAAGACTATTTTTAGTGACGTGTTATTAGGCAATCAATATTACAGGGAACCTAGCAAGTTGTTCAAATTAATCTGATTAATGTTAGAACATTTATTTAGGTCTTGATTAATAAAAATAACACGTGGGTGATAAAAATCATGTTAGACAATCATAATATGCATAGAACAATCAAGCAGGCATATAATAATGTATGAAAAGAAATAAAAATAAGAAAAGAAAATATAGCAGGGAGTTATTATAATACATACAATACTTACAGTTGCAGGGACGAGTTAACAATCTACATCATGAATAGAATGTCAGTAACTTCAAGAAAATAGTAAAAATAAATAAAGAAAAGAAACAAAATAAAGATTGTTAATTTAGTTGACCCTAAGAAATTATACCACCGTCCGGGGTCGTTGATTTGTATGGATCTTAGATCGAATTATTGTACGAGTCTTAAAAATTATAATTGTTGTATGACGTTATGTTTGGTGGTGTTGCTTTGTTTGATTTGTATGAGTTGCGTTTATTTGTATTTGATTTGGTCGTGGAATTGGTGCTGCGCGTTGATAATGATCAGATGATGAAGGTTGAATGATTAATGATGATTACAAGGGAGGATGTTAGTCGTAGAGTATTGGCAGTATATGAAGATCATTAGGTGGTTAAGATTAGTGAAATATTGGCTATGGCAGGAGGGGTCTAGGGGAAGTGAGGCGATAAAATTTTATAGACCATGGAGTTTAGGGAGTTTGTCAAGTATGGGTACCGTATATTTGTTGTGAGGTTATTTGTTGTATTTGTGAGCCGTGGAAGATTGTGGGTTGAGATGAGATATATATATGTTTAGGTAGTTGGGATGCAATAGGTAACCGAAAATAATTAGGCCTTTTAAAAGATATTTTCTCAAAATAGTTAGACAAAGATATTTGAAAACACTTTGCAAAAAGATCATTTCTTTATAAAAGATATTTTCATTAATAAAACTAATTAATATAATTAGTTAACTTTATTAATTAAATTGGGCTAGAAAAAGGGTTTTAAAATTGGGCTTTCATAAAACAATTTATAAAAAGGGTTTTCGAAGATGGGTTAATAAAAAAGTTATAAAAAGGTTTTGGGCTTAAAACATGTTATCTTAGACTCGTTCTTTATTCTTTCCTCGATCCGGACCAATTAGAGCGGGGTATTGGTCATCATAGGGTAATAAATGGGGAGATACGATTATGTGTCTACAGAAGCCCCCACTTTGACTGAGGTTCAGGAAACCGAAAGTCATAGTATATGGCGTCGGGACGGAGAACGATTATAAACGCTCTGCGGTTTAGAACTGATCTATATACGCCGGTCTCTGCAAAATAAAGTTAGTATGCAGAATAAGAACTACAAGCAATCTGATTACCTGCAAAAGAATATGTTAGCAGATAGGTGCAAACATGTTATATAAAGCACATAATGATGCAATAATGCAAATTTAGACTCTCTAAGGATGCATGAGACGCTATGCAAGGATTAAGGTTATGCAAAGCTAAGGGTTGACACGCCATGCAAGGTCAGGGTTATGCAAGACTAGAATGTATGTAATGCAATGCAAGGTCAGGGTTTTGCAAGGTTGCAGTGCAAGGTCAGGATTTTGCAAGGCTAGAAGATGTGGATACGTAGAATGATAGAATGAAATGAAATAGATAGAATGATTTTCGAAAATCGTTTTTTAGTAAATAATGGGGTTTGTAAACGAGGTCCGCGGATTACAACTTCTCGGGAGTTTGATTTGAATTGGAGGCACCACCACATATAGGAAGCCCCCACTTTGGGTGAGCTTTCCTTGAATTAGGCATGAGTCTTAATCCAAATGCACTTGATCTGATATTGCAACGTAGTTGATATGATATTGAAATGTAGTTGCCATGTCTTGAACATTGAAAGTTTCCACTGGGGATTCTTCTTTGGGAAGTTGATATAGGCAAAGTCAAGTATCGCCGCAAATCATGGAATTATCGAAGAGTCCTTCAGGGACGAGGATAGCTTGGATTAAAAAATAAAAGGTTTGAATTTGTGACTCAAATGAATGTGGGTGGGAAAAGGCTTTAACAAGGCTAGGTGCAGGCTCGAGTCTATGTCGGGATCTAGAGAAAGTATGCTCCTAAATTCTAGAAAGTCGAATCATTAGACCATGACTAATTTTTATTTTATTGAAGCGGTCAGACCTCGAGATGAGGATTCCTACGTATCCTTGCGGAATCAGACCATTCGTAGTTCTCGATCTGATTTCTTTTTTTTAATTATATTTTTTTTGTGCCCCAACTTTTGCCTAGGCCGCCCTTTCGGGTTTTCAATCTAGCGGGCTTGGACATACCTTGAAAAAGGAGTTAAGGTTGAATATGAAAGGTTGAAAGGTTTAAGGCTTGAGGTTTAGATGAAGGTTTAATTGGATGGGCTAAGGTAGGGGTCATTGATATAGGTTTGAAGGATTTTGGATAAGGTTTTGATGGATTGAAGGAATTTGAATGAGGGGTAGAACTTGTGTGTAAGCCCCATAGCTTGACTTTTTATTTTTTTTGCCTTTGGCTTTTTCTTTTGCTTTTGCTTTTTTTTTTGATTTCTTTGCACTTTTATTTTGCTTTTTTTTTTTTTCCCGTGTTTTTTTTTTTTGTGGGGGTTTTTCCATTGTTTTGTTTTGGGTTTTGGAAGATTTGAAGGTTGTTTGCGAGCTTTTGATTTTGACAGGTTTTTTGGCTAATGATCTTGGAGATGATGGTTTAAGGATGATGGCTTATGGAAGGTGATGGAGGAAGAGGGAATAACTCCTTATCCAAAGGATGTCCATTTTTTATTTCTCTTTATTATTTTTTAATTTCATATCTCCTTTTATTATTATTAGTCAAGCTCATTAGGTGATTTGAGTTTCATCATTGAGTTAGAAGCACATATAAAATGATGGAAGGTCAATGAAAATAAAAAGAAAAGTGCAATTATTTTTATTGATTAGAAATAAATGGAACAAGGCTTATTAGAAAACAAAAATCCTATAACCTCAAAAAAAGGGAAAAAAGGGGGGGGGGGGGGGACTCTCCGACTTAACCTAGAAAACTAGCGTTACGTCTAAGCCTCGGCGTTATTAAGGTGCCCGAGCTTTTGACTTTTGCTACGGGTGGAATTGGCAATCTACCGTCTTCAACCATATCCCGCATGTGATTCTTCAAGGTCCAACACGCAGATGTTGGGTGTCCATTATTCTCTTAATGTCCCACCTCTTGTTCGGGGCGATGCGGAGTAGGGCCAATAACGAGTGAAAGCTTCTTCTAAGGACATGCCTAAAGGTGCGAATGTTCTTTGAGGATTTTGATAACCTCTCTTTTCAGTAGCTATGGCATTGACCTCATTGCTTTTGGAGCTAGAAGGGCTATTGTTACTCTTCTTGAAAGAGTTGTTGTTGTTACCCTTGTTCCCGTTGGCCCGTACATCTTCCTCAATGCCTATCTTATCTTATAGAGCTTCGTGAAAGACTCTATAGGTTGGAACTTGATATGATCCCCATACTTCGACTTGATCCTCCCGAGATGGCCCGTTAATCAATTGTGTAGCTTTATCCCTCCATCTTTTAAGGAAGGTGACGAAGCTTCGTTGGAGTTTTGTTTAGTTAACTCCAACTCACGAAGGCCAAAAGCCGAGTATTGTAGATGTATTGTTTATGGAATTCTTCTCCGATGTAGTCCCAGTCATTCAGCTTGGCCTTATGCAAGCACCACTTGATGGATGTGCATCCAAGGTTAAAGGAAAGACATAAGCAAACAGTCCTTCTCATGCCCTTGAGAGCCATAGAGATGGAAAATAATGCTCTCAAGTGATCATCTGGGTCTTCGACCCCCTTGAATTTTGGGAGGTCACCCAATGTTACCTTTTTAGGGAGCTTGTCCCTTAGTTCAGGATCAACGATGTCAGCAATCCGTCTCGAGTTTTTCAAACCTCGCCCGTGTTTTGAGGTGGTGGAGTGTCGCCTTGCTCATCTTCTTCAGCTTAGCCCCCCCCCCTTTTTTTCTTTTTCTTTTTTTTTTTTTTTTTTTTTTTTTGTTTTTAATTAGTTGGGGAGGGGGGGGTAGGTACCCCTTTCTTTTTTTTCTTTAATTAATAACCCGAAATCGAATGGACCTCATAAATTTTAAGAAATAATGTTTTTGAAATGAGAAATGGAGATGAGAAATGGAAATGGAAAGGAAGATGGGAAATGATTAGAGATGGGTATGATTATGGTTATGATGGTGACATGAGCCTAGCTATATGCAAATGCAAACATGGAGTGTACTGGACTATGCAAGCAAACAGAATGATTAGATTTAGGGGATGACTTTTATAGTCCGAAGACTGACTTTTATAGTCCGAAGACTGACTAGGGTTTGCATATAATGCAAACTAGACCTAGGGAATAAATTGGGCCTAAATGGATCTAAGATTTGGATTGGACTAGACTTAGACTTAGATTGGAATTAGGAATATAGTTGGACTAGACTTCACATAAAGATGCAGATGGGCATAGATTTTGAAATGAACTAGACTTATATGGGCCTAAGATCGACTCAATGCTAGTGAATGTATGGACTGAAATGCACATGGGCCTAAACGAATGCAAAGTGGACTCTAATGCATATGGGCCTAGAATGAATGCAAGATGAATTGAATGAAGTTGTTTGATTGGATCGGATTGGATTGGATTGAATTGAAGGTGTTTGGACTGGGCTTAGAATTTTTTGAAATTCAGGCGTAACTTAATGCGCTTGGCGCACTACTCCCCGACACATTTTTCGAGGATTTAGGCGACGAATCGGCCGATTGATGAATTTTTGCTTGTTTTTAGACGCGGTTTTTAGGAACAATATAACGCATAATAATGGCGAATTGACAGGATAATAACAAGCAATAATTACAATCACAGGCAAATGTCATATAACATGGATGCAAAAGTTCCAACCTAAAGTCCAGTTCTATGTTTGAAAATATTGGTCAGGTTGAGGTTCAGTCTGAAAGGGTCCATGACTAAGAGATTGATCCCACGCTTCGTACCCCTGCTTAAAGAGGTGGCCACGTGTAAGACGCACTCCAGTCTCAAGTCAGGAACAAGAGAACAATGTCATGGTTGGGTAGGTTTGCTTATGACTAAGATCCAACACTATCGCTCAGGAAGCTTTTTGGAAGGACAAATCGCAAACCCTCCGGGGGTTACCTCACACATAGAACATGTGCTAATGAGGCAAGGTAGATTGTCCTTATGGTGGCTGAATAGTAGCCATGCATATGCAAAACTGTATATTATTCTAAGGCATAAAAATAAGAATGAGTCGTATTTTTCAAGTTTCACCCACTCATTTAAAATTTTTTTTTTTGAAAAAATCATCCCCAGGGGAGTCGCCAAATTGTAGGCGTGTTTTTATTTTGCCAACGTGGGATGAGCGCGTATTAGATTTGACTACCCCAATGTAAAGGTTTTATTGAAAATTGTTTTGAAAGAAGTCGCCAACAATTCTTTTTAGAAGAATCATAAACCTAATTGGATATGGGAAAACCATATGGACAAAATATCCAATGTAGATTTCTCCGTCCTGACTCCATAGATGGTCAAAATGTACCAATGATTGAGTTCGGGGGTGAGGGTACGAATATAGTCATAATGGACCACATTCGCCCAAAGTCGACCTCTACTAAATATCGATTCATTACAGATTTTGTGCCAAAGAATAATCACATAATGTTTTAAACACCCTAAAAATGTTTAGTCTAAATTGGTTCAGGAAACACATGAAAAGGCTATTTTTAGTGACATGTTATTAGGCAATCAATATTACAGGGAACCTAGCAGGCTGTTCAAATTAATCTGATTAATGTTAGAACATTTATTCAGGTCTTGATTAATAAAAATAACATGTGGGTGATAAAAATCATGCAGGACAATCATAATAAGCATAGAACAATCAGGCAGGCATATAATAATGTATGAAAAGAAATAAAAATAAGAAAAGAAAATCTAGCAGAGAGTTATAGTAATATATGCAATACTTTCAGTTGCAGAGACGAGTTAACAATCTACATCATGAATAGAATGTCAGTAACTTCAAGAAAATAAAAAAAAATAAATAAAGAAAAGAACAAAATAAAGATTGTTACTCCCTCCGTCCCAGAAAGATATGAACACTTGTTGGGACACGTAGTTTGAGGTGATAAGTTGTGGTGTGGTTATCAAATGTTATTTTATTTAAAAAGTAGATGTGATAGGAGTTGGTTGGATATTTTTTATTAGAGGAGAGAGAAAGTTGGGTAACTTTTTATTGATAAAAGGTAGAATGTGGGCCAAAGATGTGTAAAAGAAATAATATATTAATGGTGGGACCATGCCAAGAATGGAAGTGTTCAAACTAATTTGGAACAAACATAAAAGGAAAGTGTTCAAACTATTATGGGACGGAGGTAGTAATTTAGTTGACCCTCATAAATTATACCACCGTCCGGGGTCGTTGATTTGTACGGATGTTAGATCGAATTATTGTACGAGTCTTAAAAATTATAATCGTTGTATGACGTTACGTTTGGTGCTGCTGCTTTGTTTGATTTGTATGAGTTGCATTTATTTGTATTTGATTTGGTCGTGGAATTGGTGCTGCGCATTGATAATGATCATATGATGAAGGTTGAATGATTAATGATGATTACAAGGGAGGATGTTAGTCGTAGAGTATTGGCAGTATATGAAGATTATTAGGCGGTTAAGATTAGTGAAATATTGGCTATGGCATGAGGGGTCTAGGGGAAGTTAGGCGATGAAATTGTAGACCATGGATTTAGGGAGTTTGTCAGGTATGGGTACCGTATATTTGTTGTGAAGTTATGTGTTGTATTTGTGAGCCGCGGAAGATTGTGGGTTGTATTTCCTAACCTTCTTTTCTCCTTACCTTAATAATATATATATATATATATATATATATATATATATATATATATATATATATATATAGGTAGTTGGGATGCAATTGGTAACCAAAAATAATTAGGCCTCTTAAAAGATATTTTCTCAAAATAGTCAGATAAAGATATTTGAAAACACTTTGCAAAAAGATCATTTCTTTATAAAAGATATTTTCATTAATAAAACTAATTAATATAATTAGTTAACTCTATTAATTAAATTGGGCTAGAAAAAGGGTTTTAAAATTGGGCTTTCATAAAACAATTTATAAAAAGGGTTTTCGAAGATGGGTTAATAAAAGAGTTATAAAAAGGTTTTGGGCTTAAAACATTTTATCTTAGACTCATTCTTTATTCTTTCCTCGATCCGGACCAATTAGAGCGGGGTATTGGTCATCATAGGGTACTAAATGGGGAGACACAATTATGTGTCTACAATTATCCACAGCTATCAATGAGTCAGATAAGATTATACGATCCTGCCATGCTAGATCTCATCCAGGCCCATTCCATAGCTTCCTTTATGGCTATCAATTCAGCAAGATTGGAATCGTTGCTGATTATACTTCCACAGATGCCTTCAACCCATACTCCTGACCAGGTTCTGCATATCGATCCCATACATGCTATGAGGGAAGATTAACAAATAGAAGCATCTACCAGGATAGTAAAACAATGATTTTGGGAAGGTTCAAATAGGTTGGTGTTTCGAGGGGTCAATGATATTCCAGATCTTGAGCAAGAGAATTCAATGGCAAAAAATGTATCCTGTTTCAAAAATTGGTCAAGTTTTAGATCCTTATGATTAAAACCTAGAGGTATCGAAAACTGAGCCGACCCACGGGTGAACCCGCATGCGACCCAGACCCAACTTGTTTCGAGCCGAGAGTGGTCGGTTGGAAAGCCGACCCATTCCGACCCAGCGTCCACCCGTGCGCTGATTTATCACACTCCCCCAAGCTAAACCATTGCTTGTCCCTAAGCAATAAGACATAGACATGGGAAAAGTAAGACAACCTACAATATAGGACTAAAACGGGGCTAAACACTCAACTGAAAACACAAGAGATATAATCACTACACAAACCAAGCATCGAAACAATCTCGATCAAAGCCGCATAGCATGTCATGTATCACAATCAACTCTCCAATCATACCACATACCATCTCTCCCCAGCTGGATTTAACCAAACCTGACAGACCTCACTATAGTCATGTGCGCTCAAATCTCTCATGTGTTTAAAGGATAAATGATGACACTCAACCTAATCAAGTCGACTCTGATGAAGCAAATACTCTTTAACTTTGACTTTTTGACTCACTTAACACTCAACAATACAATACACAATGATCAAGAGGACTTTTAAGGGTTGTAATGGGGCAGAGGTTAAAGGTATGGAATAATTTGAGAATTGTGGTGGAAAAACCAAGAAAGGGGAGCATCATATAACTGAAAACATGACCAAGAAATATCACAACAACTCCACGCAACAACCAACAATCTCCAAATATAATCAACAACCTTATTCACTCAAGAAATTCAATCATACCCTTTTTTATCTCACTTTATTCACAACTTTTTTTTTTCTTTTTCATTTCATTTTTCACTTTTTTTTTTTATCGAACTTACAATTCAATTTCAAAGCTCACTAAACATACTTTTCCATCCTTCTAAACCACAAATAGAGCATTTCAATTCAATACAAACCAAACCAAAACTAATACTCGCTCCCCCAAGCTAGGCTTAGGACAAATATCAAATGAGGCCAATGGCTTCTAATGTAGGTAGCAATCAAACATAGTCAGAAAGGCTCAGCGGGGCTAGAGGAAGGATAATATGAAAACAAGAGTAACTCTGGAGCTAAGACCATGAAATAAAATGCCTCAATCATATCAAAATGTATGCACTATCAAATATCAAAGAGTACCAAGTCAAAATCAAGATCAATGTAACAACTAAGGAACTAATCACACATGAAAGAACATAACTGACACAGATACGTCAGTTTATAGGCACATAAGCTCACTTAGTTTAAGGTGTCTGCACAATAAAGTTAAATCGAACCAGAGAGAGATCAATCAATCTTACCACAAACAATCAATTGTGAAACAATCGTGCTATAAAGTATCATGCTCAAGATGAATGACGCTTAGGAAATGTAGTAAAATATCATCAAAGTTCTCAAAGAGTGCCAGCAATAGTCCTATAGATGCAACTAATAAAATGAGATGAAGTCTAATATGAAATGAAATATGCTAATGCAACTAAGAAAGCAGTACAATTTTTTTGGTCAAACGTAAACTCCCACTCCTAATGAGCAGTACAAACCGTGCAACAACCTATGAAAGCAATGAAAAAACTACTCTAAATGCAACTAACATGCGCTAAGTAATGATGACAAACATCCTCCCCCAAGCTGAATCACACATTGTCCTTAATGTGAACAAAGAGGAATTAAATGAGGGAGAGGTACAACTTACAAAAGGGGTGGGTAATCAAAGGGAGTGTCAAAAAGCATCGACACCTCCACCACAATCGATAGTTGTAATGAGGCAGTGAACTTAGCCAAAACAATTGGCTATGCTTGCACCTAGCAAAAGACTTCATCACATTAGCAAAGTTAGTCAAACCAAAAAAAAAATAAAATAAAATAAATAAAATAAATAAAATAAAAAAAAAATATGAACAAAGCCGGGTTGCCTCCCGATAAGCGCTGATTTAAGGTCTTGCATGACCGTTTAAGACTAGTACATCACTCATAATAATTCAATGCTCTAAGAAGCTTATCATATGTTCCTGCAAGCATCTCAGAGCATATTATATAAGAGTGGAAAGGAAAAATGAAAAAATTAGTACTAAAAAATTAGTAAAACTACAAAAAGAAAAATCAAAGGAAAAATTATATTTACAAGAAGAAGAAAAAGAAAAATCGTTAGTCATTTTACAGGACTCAAAAGAAGGAAAAGAAACCAATTGTACATTATTTACATTATCATGAGAGTCATTCAAAAGGGGAGAAAGAAGGAACGATGGAGGATATAATATAGGAGAAGAAGGAATAAGGTTGTTTCCTCAAAGAGACTTACACTTCAGTAGCTTCTTGGAGACCAGTTGTTGGGGCTGATTTCAGTGGGGCTTCTTCACTCCACCGGTGCTGGGGCTGATTTCATTATTGAGGAAAGAGAGTGGGGATAATGAGGTAAGTTGAAGATTGAGATTTAGGAGAGAGAATTCATAAGTTTGGAAATGAGGCGGGGTGATGATGTTTGGTGGAGATTGGGGCTTAAATAGGGGATGAAGATAGGAAGAGTAGTGGAGAATGGAGACGAAGGGTTTGAAGAAGGAGGTGAGAGTCGTTGATGATGGAGCTAATGCTAATCAAAGGTGGAGATTTTCATAGAGCATTTTTACATTGTTTGGTGTTGTGGATTGATGACGTGGAGACATTTATATTTTCCGCCTTGTTTATTGGTGTTTGAATTTTCCCAATTTTTGGATGGTTTTAAGCTTGTCGAGTTTGATTTTTTTTTTGTTTTTTTTTATTATTAGCTTATTGACTTACACTAATAAATTGATCTTATTCAATGACAACTATTTCAATATAATACATTTTTCTTTTCAATATGTATTTTATTTAAAAACGATTAACTTAAACGGTGTATTGTTATCTTGAATTATCAACCTACATTTACACATTGATTTTTAGTTCAATTGGATGGTTCGGGACTTTGAGTTTTGAAATGAAAATTTAAGAACAACCAACTTAAATTCATTATTGTTATCTTCTACTAACTTATCGACATACATTGGTTAATTCATCGACCTCATCCAATAACAACTTGTTTTAATTCCATTAGATATTTTGAGTTTTGAAATGTATTTAACTTAAAGATGATTAACTTAAAGTCTTAAATGTATTATTGTTACTTTCTTTTAGCTTATTACAAGGCATGCATATTGATCTTATCCGATAACAACTTGGTTTTCAGTTTCTATATGAATATAACTGAATGACAATTAACTTAACTTGAGTACTTTTACCTCAAATAAAGTTTTGACTTACATTAATACATTTATCTTATCCAATAACAACATGTGTCAGTTCAATAAAAGAGATTGTTGTATTGTTATATTGAATTAGCTTGTCGACTACCATGGACACATTTGTTTAGTTCAATAAATTTCACACAATCATACTTTATTCTTCGACTCTACATATTATTATGTCTAATATTCTAATCTCATATTCTCGTTTCTTAATTTATAATTCGTTGATTCAACTCATCTTTAACTCTTTTTGTTGTTATATAGTGAGATTGTGAGAGTGAGTAAGATACTGACTAACTAAATGGCTAAGTCATATAATATAATCATTAATCAGTATGGAGTATGGACTTATAGATCATGGTTGTTAATTGACTTAGATCAATAATCGATATGGACTTATGGTTGTTAATTGACTTAGATCAATAATCGGTATGGATTTTAGAATAAATGGCTGAGATTTTAGAGTGAAGACTTTAGAGAGTTCTAAGATTTAGATGTTAGAGAGTAAGGAAATGAAGGGCTCGTATTTTATATTGGCTAATCAATGGTCTCAAACCATGATCCTTGATTTATTTTTTTGACCAATGAACATCAAGAGTTACCAAGCACATAGATTTCAAAATATCAATGGTTGGATTTTATATTTCTCAAATCAATGGTTAAGGTTAAGTTAAGTATTCTATTTTATAATTTCTAAATTTATAATTCTAGACAACTAATCTAGACTTCTAGTATTAATTTGTTTAGTTATTAGTAATTTAGTAATCTACTTAAATTCCTAAACTATTATTAATATTATAAATTGATAAAATTTATAAACTTTAGAAGTTTAATTAGTATTTTTTATTTTAAACAAGTAGATTTATGTAAAGATGATTACGAATGACATGAAACTGTTAAGCCAAAGTTGTAATAGCGTAATTATCGTAATACCGATACGACGATACGTATAGCAACTCAAATAGACGGATAATCAAATAGACTCGAGACTCCTAAGTCCTATGTTACTATCTTAGTATATTTTAAGATCCACAACTGATCAATGTCAAAGACAATCAATCTTATGATCATTTGATTTATGTGAACCTTAACTTAACGAAAGTCGATCAACAACCGTTTATTATGGACCGTTTAATAAGATCGCCTCCTATGTTACTATCTTTTAAGATCAACAACCGAAACATCAACGATCTTGGTCCTCCACTGATATGATTGGTATATATTAACTATGATCTACTTTCACAGTTTCAATTTTCATCCTCTACTGATATGATTATGTATCATCTTGATCACAGTTAATCAGTTATCATCTTCATATTCGATTAACGTTTGTTTAGTTGTTCAATGAACGATGAATTTTGTTATTTAGTGACTTAGTGAGAGTGAGTAAGTCACTAACTAACTAAATGTTTAAGTTTAATAGTTTATTGACTCTAATCAATAATCGGTATGGACTTATGCCTTAGCCCTTATGGTTGTTACATGAATACTTATGCAATCATGAATAAGAATAACCCGATGGCCAATAGCCAATAATATAACTATATAAATTATAAGTCTTAGTTTAGTAACTTTTTAAATTAGTAATATAAGTATCAATGTATTATCACAAAATTCACAATGACTCAATCACAATTCACAATATCAGTATATCACATGTTAATTGTTATAACTTTTGACTTCGTAACTTAATATATATATATAATTCCGACCCAAGTCATTCCGAGAGCCGATTTGTTCCGACCCAAGTCATTCTGAAAATTGATTTCTTCCGACCCAAATCATTCCGAAAGCCGATTTATTCCGACCCAAGTCATTCCGATACCGATTTCTTCCGACCCAAGTCATTCTGAAAGCCGATTTATTCCGACCCAAGTCATTCCGATATCAATTTCTTTCGACCCAAGTCAATCCGAAAGCCGATTTATTCCGACCCAAGTCATTCCGAAAGCCGATTTCTTCCGACCCAAGTCATTCCGAAAGTCGATTTCTTCCGACCCAAGTTATTCCGAAAGCCGATTTATTCCGACCCAAGTTATTCCGAAAGCCGATTTGGGCCGACTTCACCTTATTCCATTCCGACCCAAAATCACCCAACCTAGATACCGACCAACCCAGTCCCAGCCGACCCAGTTCCGAGAGCCCTCTCACCCAGTTGAACCCGACCCAAGTCCATCCGACCCACCCAGTTCCGATCCATGGCACACTTTCACCCAGATTATTCTGACCTAAATCATTCCGACCTACGTTGGGTCAACCCAAACCCACCCAGTGACCCAGATTGACACCACTATTAAAACCCACTGGTTCCTTCGATATCCAGAGTCTCCAACACACAAAGGAGAAGATAGAAGCCCAGAAGATATTGTGATGTTCAACCGGAGGTATCGGGGAGGAGATGTTCTCCAGAAGCCAATCATTAAAGGTCAAGTTAAAGAAGTGAGGTGGGGGAGGGAACATCTATTCCAAACCTCCAGAGCTTTGGGGAAGTCTCTAAGGACATGCTCTCTAGTTTCTTCTATGGTTTGGCAAAATGGGCAGTTGGGATTGTTGTTTATTCTTCTCCTGTAAAGGGAGGCTTTGGTTGGTAAGCTATTCCATAGGCATAACCAAAAGAAGATTTGGATCTTAGGATGACAGGGGGCAACCCAAATTTTTTTCCAATCTAGATCGTGCGTATTAATTTTAGTGGTATTCTGGTACCACTCTTCTTTGTAGGTTTGTTTTGAGTCAAAGTATTTCCCTTTGGACATCCAGCACACAAGAGTGTCATTTTGTTCAGGTTGGATGTTAAGCATGATGATCCATTGGACTATGTTAGTGGGAAGGGTCAGGGATAGATCCTCTAGATTCCAGGAGGTGCTATTGATAATGCTAGCCACTTTTCTACTATCCTCCTGGGAGTGAGGGGGCCCTGGACAAGTTTTCTAAGAGGGCCAAAGGGGGTCCATCGATCATGCCGAAAAGAAACATATTCACCCTTCCCTATACTCCATCCAGAGTATTTTGAAAATATCTCCCACACCTTTCCCATATCCTGCCAAATGTGAGAGCCACCTTTAAAGGCCTTTAGGTACTCTCTCCCTTCACAGTATTTGTTAAATATCACCTTAACAGCCTGTAATACTAAGTATTTTTTGGGAGTTAGTTTTATAAATAAGAAAATATAAATAATAAAGTTGAAAGTAATTTAGTATTATTTACAGAAAAAGATAGTTTGGGTAAGCCTACAGTTATAAATTAAATATACAACCTACTTTTGTACCTAATTATATTATAATTCGGTGTTGTTTTATTTTCCAAATAAATAAAATAAGAAATAGGAATTTGATTAGGAAACAAATCCTATTAAACCAAGGTTTCTCATGCTATAAATAAGAGAAGAAAAAAAAGAATTAAAAACCCTAACTTTTACACTATCAACCGTTTTTCTTTCCTCACCTCAAAGATTTTCTCTCTCCTCCTCTTCTCCTCCTGTGTCCCTCTCTTCTTCTCCCTCGTCACTCTTCTTCTCCCCTCCCCTGAGTTTCGTCAGCCTTCGAGTGGCCTGTGCGAGGCTGGGTGTGTATGCGGTCGAGGCGAGTCAAGAGTGCGAGCGAAGGGTGCGAGCGTCGAGTGAAATGCTAGCGTCGAGGGAGTCATGCGAGTGATCGAAGAATATGCTGTGTGTGCGAGTCCTCGAGTGCGCGTATGAGTTGAGCGCATCTGGGTGAGGCTTCGAGTGGTGTGCGAGCCGAGCGTTGTGTGTGGCTCGAGTGTGTTGTGCAAACGTTGTGTGCTAGGTTTCGCGTGGCTTCGCGTGTGTGTGGCTCGAAGGTTGCGTACCGTGCGGATCGACGAGTATGCGGGTGTGCGAAGTGTGCGGCTCGAGTGTGGTGTTCAGTGAGGTCGAGGCCTCGAGTGGGTGGTGTTGTGCGTGTTGTGAGGCGCGATGAGTCGAGGCTCGCGTGGGATGGTACTACTGCCGGAGTTCCTCGTGTCGCCGGTGGTCGTCGCCGGCGAGTCGGTCCGGTATAAAAAAAGAAATCTTCTTTTCTACTTTAATTAAATTGTAAATTCTGATTTTATAATACTTATATATATAGTTGTTTAAGTTTTGTTATTATAAACAAAGTGTAATGTAAGTTAACAAAAATCAGATTTACATCTTATTATTAGTTCCTAAATATGCTAATTCAATGAAATTTATGAAGGGAAAGTTTAAACAACATGAACGACTATTTTATTATACGAACCTCAATATTTTATATAATTAGATAAGTTGGTTTTATTTAATATTATCAAGGACTTAACACTGAAATACTTTTATTATTCGATTAGGTCCCAATTTCATAAGAGGAACGTTTTAAGTAGTCAGTGAAGATTCTCCGTTACAAGGTACGTACGCTACTAGTTCAATTGGGTATGTTAGTGTCATGTTTAGGTTATGAATTTTGTCATTGGAACCTAGAATCATGATAGGGAACAATTGTATGGTTATGATTGATGAGATTGTTTGGTAACATGAAATCGATTGGAAATACGTATGTATTTCCTTGTTGTATGACTTGTGAGTTGAAATGAATTTTTATTGGAATGTGTAATTCTATCGTATCACAAGCATGAAATGAGTATTGGATTGGAATCCTATGATTTATTGTTGTATTTGTAGCATGGATGTTACAAGAGGTTTCCTAAACTAAAGGCTTGAGTAATGTACCTAAGAAGGAGAATCAAATAATCATATGCTAATGTTATGTGAATGAGTATCACTAAGAAGGATAGTTGGCAATAAACTTGTAGTCGGAATCTCTACAAGTGATGAACAATGGGGGGAGTGTTGAACATGTTCTACACTCCTACGCAGGCCTACTGTGACGATAGTAGTGTCCTTATAAATTTTGATAACTCAAGTTGGCGGAACGTTCCGTACGATCTTGGAGGTATGCATACTAAGGTGATGGATGTGGAACGGAACGACACCGTATTCACATTCCATCTAATATACCAAGTTGTCTATTAAGGATTAAGTAGCCCGTATGATTCTAGAAAGATGACGGTGCTCGTTCGATGCCAATTAAATTGTAAAAACGGAATTTAATGTTTTTATAGTATCATGTTAGGAATTGTTATTATTCTTATGTGTTATGCTTAGTGTACTACTTAACTCATTATGTACGTACTCAGCATAGCTGATTGTTTGTTATATATGTTTGTTTGTTGACCTGTGATGAACCATTGATACTTCAATGGGGAGCAGATTAGGTATGCTGATGTTGCTGCATGAGTTCGGGCATATTGGGGATACTCTTAGGTTTATAAACTTTTCAAATGTTTTAGTTGAACCTTCTAGAGTTTGTTTATGAAATACTTAGTTAATGGTTTTAAATAAAAAGGGGTCAATAGTGATTCCCGAGTTGTAGTTAACATTTTATTTCCGCTGCAATTTAGTTTTCATGATAAGGAGTAAGTTAATGTTTTAATTTCAATAAGCCTTGCGTTTCAATGTGGCGGTAACACTCCCAGAGTCGATGCAACGTAGTTTCGACGTGTATGGATTTTGGGGGTGTTACAAAACTGGTTGTCAGAGCCAAAAGTTCCTATTTACAAATATGTTCCAAATGATTTTTAAAATGAGTAGTATGGGATAAGAGCATATAGATTATTTTTGCGTGCATTAATTATTTGTAAATCATTTCTTGCCTTACTTGTTTAATATGTTTATAGGAAATATGCAAATACTGTGGAATGAATCAAATGTTCTGATTATATGAAATTTTGTGTTGGTTGCTTGATTGAATATGTGAAAGGTTCTTTGAAATCTTCGAAGTATGAATAGATAGTGGTATTCTTTTAGGAGCACGAAGTTAACTTCGAATTGTTCTAAAAATGTTTCAAAAGGTGTTGAACTAAAACCTTATTTTGCATATTTTAGGACATAACCATTTAATTGTTGAAAATATTTTTGAACGTGCTTAATTAAGGAGTTCTAAAATTGAATTTAATCGTTTTACCTCTTATATATGTATATATATATAATGTATACTTAAAAACCTTTAATTCACAAAAACTTAGACTATTTTCTTTCTTTTAATTCACATATGGTTTACGACATATGTTCTAGGGAATATCTGATGAAACACCGAATAGCGGAATATTGGGACATCTGGGCCTAAAAGATGAAAGCTGCTATGGAATATAGGACCTTACAGGGAGATACTAGACTAAGAACTGAAATGGAGAAAATATACTTTATGCTTCAGTACGTCGCTAAGGAGGAACCCTACCTTTTCGTACACCGTAGATATGGGGATATATGGTCAGAAAATGGAGGTTTTAGTGCAACCAAACACACTTATTGGAACCAATACCTTCCTACTGTAGGGCATTTCGTCATTGATCTTAAATACTATGAAAATGAGTGGAGAATTCGTGAGAAAAGAAGTTGGGAGCCCTTTACCTCATCACCACCAGTTAGAGGAACCTATCATGTAGGGGAAAGCTCGGGAACTAATGTGAATTCTGGGAATCCTAGAGTTAAAACTGAGCCACAAACGTCACCTAGAGCTGCAAAAAGAGCTAGGTATCAAACTTTTGAGGATGAGTTCATATCTGAGGACTACCATATAGCGTCAAATCTTAGAACTGTTACCTATATTTCCGATGATGAAGGGAATAATAGGACATTCGTCGCAGTATTTGGGGAAGATCATGTTGAACCTATACTTGACTTAGAAAATGAGAAAGAGGAAGATCCTAATGAAAATGAGCCTGCTGAAGGGGATCCGATTGAGGGAAATAACCACGAAGAAGAAGAAGAAGAACCCATAGAAGAGAAAGAAGCCATGGAGTACGATGAACCTATAGAGGATGACGAGCCCTTTGAAGATAAAGCTGACATGGAAGAAGGAATAGAAAATCCTAACTCATATGACGAAGCTGACCATTATAGTCCCTAATTTCTTTTGAAAATATAAATTAGGATTAGAATATTATTTTATTTGTTTATTTCAGTTTAATAAGGCTTGCATGCCAAGTAGCAAATTAGCATTTTTAATTCCTTTATTTATTCATAATATGTTTTCCTTGGAAACAATAAAATTTTCCCATTTTCAATAATAATACACTATTTTCATTCTTTAATTATTTGATGTAACGTCTTATTTGAGATGTTCATATTGCAAGTCCATAGAGACTTAATGATTGTTCACAATAAGGACGTGTGGTATGACGTGCAAATGTGTAATAGTTAAGTGAATAAACGACTAGGTGTATGTCACTGAAACAGTCGTTGTGTCATTTTCAGCGCAAAATGGTGCGTTAGGAAGGTACATCTGAGACCTCTCTGAATGTCGAGCAATCGATTCGTGACTTAGTGCAGATAACAGCTAACCTATCCCAAGGGCATTGCCGGGATGGGGACTTGTCTGAAAAGGTTGCCCGTAGGAACCCACCAGAACTGAATGGGAAAGGGGGGCCGAAGAATTGGAAAATTGGGTTGGGGAGTTTGATAAGCTTTTCTTTACCCTCACCTGTCCAGATGGTAAGATTGTGCCCTTAGCAAGCTATTACCTACAAGGGGATGCCCACTTTTGGTGGAGTTAAGCTAAGGATAAAAAACAGCCTGACTTTGGGTGGGAAACTTTTAAGAAAGCCCTAAGGGATAAGTATTACCCACCTTACCTCAAAAAGCAGAAAGCCCAATAGTTTTATGATGCTAGAGCAAGGGAACCTGTCTGTTGAGGAAAATTACCGCAAATTCATTGAGATGATGAGATTTGCTCCTAAAATTTCCCCTACTGAGGAAGCTAAGGCCTCACGCTTTGAATTAGGGCTCACCTTTGACCTGCAAGGGAGACTAGGGGGGAGATACTTTCACCTTGTTGGACCATGTTTTTGGCAAAGCTGCCCACTTATATGTGATGGGACCAAGTTATGTGCGATTATAGAGTGTTGAGAAGTCCCTTTTACTAAGGTTTAAGGTTTAAGAAGGAGAGTTTTACTCATTTATACCTTAGTGTGGAGAAGAGGGAGTTTTGATGAATTTGCGATATTAGAGGAGATTTAAGGATATTTTGTGGTTATATGTGTTTATGATCATTTACAGGTGGATTTCCATCCCGTGGTTGCGATCCATTCAACATAAATAGACCACAAAAGTCATTGGAGTTTAGCGTTATAATGTTATATGGTGGAGGCATCCAAGTTCATTTTGTGGCTCTACGGCATTGTGTGTCCACCATGGACGTTGAAGAGCCCATCTAGAGCGTCGGTAGAGAAGGTTGGAGTTGGGCACTACACACGCACAGCCCGAGCTCATCGAGCACCAAATTCATGTGCAGCAACCAATGCCCGACTCGTGCGCCCTTACTGCACGACTCGCGCATACCTAGCTGAAGCACCTGCTGGACAGTGTCGAAGGCCCGAGCCGCGCGCTAGGCCTGCCCGACTCGCGCGCTGCGAGCGAAGGAATGAAGCTTGGCAGCAAGACATGCCCGACTCGCGCGCTGCGAGCGAAGGCTGGATGTTTGGGCAGCAGCGGAAGCCCGAGTTGCGCGCCATAGATGCCCGAGTCGCGCGCCATAGATGCCCGAGTCGCGCGCCATAGATGCCCGAGTCGCGCGCCATAGATGCCCGACTCGCGCACTTCGACGCGGCTGCGACTCTTCGGCAATTTTCAGCTTTCCTTAAGTTTGATTAATGAGAAAAAAACGTTTTGAGTTGGATATCTTGGAATTTTCTGGACTGAATTAGAGAGGATAGAGAGAAGAACCCTAATCCCTATTTCTCCCTTTTTGAGTTTCGAATAATTAGTTTGAAGATTTGCTTGATGGATGCTATGTCGATTGTAGCCTAAATCTAGTCTTGAGAACGGTTAATCAAACTTCGGTCTATTATTGTGAGGTTTCTCTTTGTTAACTTTTTCTTAATTATAATTGTGATTTCTTGATTTTAATCTATGATTGTGGTATGTATTGCTAGGAGTACTACTAGTTTATACATTCGATTTATCATTTGCTAGGATTTAGAATTGATGCCGATTCATCTGTTCTTCTTTCATGAGTAGCAATCTAGGGTTTGATTAATGAATCTGATTATTCTTGATTAATCACTAGAGAAATCACAAGTTCCAATTTGAATATGTTGTGCTGGCAATTTGTTAATTGGCTCATTGTTTCCTAATTTAATCTCTGATTAGATTAGATTAATCTTTAGTTCAAGTTTTATGATCATCTGATTGTGATTGTTTAACGGTACTTTTGAGGGACAGGAATTTGATTTCCATCTTTGAGTAATTAAGAGTAAGTTACACATTTGAGAAACCCATGATCAATAGTATGAATCGAAGTGGCCATTAACCGAACTCAAGATTCTTCTCTTCTTGATTACATTACTTTTTGATTGTTCTTTAGTTCTTCATATTTAGTTATTCAATTCTTTAATCCCAAAACCCCCATTTGATCTATTATAAGCACGAGTTAGTCCCCAAGTCTCTGTGGATTCGACCCTACTTGCCACTTACATTTATTTGTATTGGAAAGAAGGAAAATAAACTTTTTTCTTTGGTAGCTCGTACGACCGCGTCCCACCAAATTTTGGCGCCGTTGCCGGGGACTTGGCAACTACTAAAACGGGTTTATTAGTAGATTGTGTTTTGAAATTTCACTTTTTGATTTGTATATGGTTGGCACCCGTGCTACTAACCAAGATTGTGTGGATTACGATCCCGAGTTAGAATTGATTCTTTTCAGGTTGCGAAGGGAATTGAGAAGAAATTTTCAAGAACTTCCATTTTCATTGAATTTGGAAGAACAAATGCCACCTAGGGTGGAGACTCGTACTCTGAGGGAGCTCACCGCTCCTAATCTTGATCAGCAACCATTATGTATCACTTTCCCAACACCGGAAGCAGGTACCACTTTCGAGCTCAAGTCAGGGCTCATTCATCTATTACCATCTTTTCATGGGCTCAGTGGTGAAGACCCTAACAAGTTCCTATCCGAGTTCCATGTTGTATGCTCAAGCATGAAACCGAGTAATGCCACGGAAGAGCAAGTTAAGATGAGGGCATTTCCTTTTTCTCTTAAGGATACGGCCAAAGATTGGCTATATTATCTTCCACCGGGGTGTATCTCCAGTTGGTCTGAGATGAAGAAGCGGTTCCTTGATAAATATTTTCCCGCTTCAAAGTCATCCACACTCAAGAAAGAGATCAGCAACATAGAGCAAAGATATGATGAGCCTTTGTATGAATATTGGGAGCGTTTTAAGAGGTTATGTGCAAGCTGTCCGTATCATGGATATAGTGAGGAAAACCTAATCTTATACTTCTATAATGGACTTTATGATGATGATGTGCGGATGATTAATGCAGCTAGTGGTGGATCGATCATAAATAAGACTCCAGCGAACGCTAGAGCATTGATAGAGGAGCTTTCTGAAGGCTCCAGACATTTTAGTAGGCGATCCACCCACGAGAAGGTGAATGTGGGTAGCTCAAACACGCAAAATCCAAAACTTGAAGAACAGGTTCAAGCTCTTACCTCACTAGTAAGAGAGCTCATTGTTAAGGGACACACACAACAAGTTAAGGCGTGTGGGATATGTGCTTCAGATCACCCCACTGATCATTGCCCACAACTTCAAGAGGGGTCTAGTGCGGAAGTCAACGCTCTTGGTTTTCAAGGCTCATGGAATCAAAGGAGATATGATCCTTATTCCAACACATACAATCCTGGTTGGAGAGATAATCCGAGGTTAAGGTATGGAAATGAGCAAGGTAACCAACAACCCACACAATATCATCAACCGCAACAACAGCTCATGAGACCTCAAGCTCCAGTTCAGGGTCATCATCAGGGTCAGAATTCGGGTATGAGGCAAGGTTCTACAATGTCTACTGAAGATATGCTTAATGCCTTAACCAAGAATGTGACCACCATGCAAGGGAATATGGTACATTTTCAAGAGGAAACCCGCTCTAGTATAAGGAATTTGGAAACACAGATGAGCCAGGTTTCGAGTGCAGTGAGCAGGCTAGAGGCTCGTGAATTGGGAAAATTACCCTCCCAAACAGAAGTAAACCCAAAGAAGAATGTGAGTGCTATCATGATAAGGGGTGATACACAGCTGACACAGGGAGAGAGCATGGTTGCAAGAAAGAAGGAAGTTACTTTACTTCCAAAGCATCGACCTCCCCCACCTTTTCAGAAGCTTTGCGGGCCGATAGAAGGTATGAACGCAACCAAGGTATATACGAGTCCATACGCGAATGTGAGGTAAGTTCTCCTATTTTAACCAAAGTAGAGAAAACTAGTGAGCATGTTTCTGCTATTTCTCATAATGCACTTCCTCCCAAATATGATGACCCATACATGTTTACCATCCCTTGCACTATTAATGACATTGGTATTCCTAAAGCTATGTTAGACTTAGATGCTTCAATTAATGTGATTCCATTTTCGCTATATAAGTCTTTAGCGCTTGGCCCATTGCATGCAACAAATGTCATAGTGCAATTAGCTGACGGATCCCACTCTTATCCCAAGGGTAAGGTTGAGGATGTGTTAGTTCATGTTGGTAAACTTCAGTTTCCTACTGACTTTTATGTACTGGACATGGAGTCTGATTGTCATGTTTCTCCTGTTCTTTTAGGGAGACCATTTTTGAAAACATCCAGTACAAAAATTGATGTTGGTGCTGGGTCATTAACTGTGGAGTTTGGGGGACATTTAGAAGCATTTGGAATTCATGAGTCTAAGAATTCCCTAGCGACTGAACATCCCTCATGCTTTGTGGGTACTAATCAGTCCATAGTGTGTGATACATATGATACCTGTGATGGACATGAGTCATTGGAGGTAGTGAGGTTGCAAAAACATGAGAGACCACCTGATTTACTGCATAGTTTTACACCTTTTTCACTAACGCTAGCTGTGCAGGAAGTTGTCTTATCAAACTTACAGGTACAAGTGTTGGAACAAGGAGTTGAACCATCCCCGGACTGATTGTGGGAGGTATAAGGTCGAGCTAATGACTTTAAACTAGCGCTTCTCGGGAGGCAACCCGAGCCCCTTTTTCTTTTCTATTTTTCTTCCTTTTCTTTTCCTTCTTACTCTTAGACCTCACCATTTTTATACTCCACCACAACAAATTATCCTTCACCCACCATTCCCCCTCTTGTTTCCCGAGCTATAATTCAAAATACTTTTAGTCAATCATAATCCAACTTAAGCCAAAATACATCAAAAGACCTTTGAGAGGTGTCCATTTGAGAGACGTTGGTGAAATTGGAGGGTCGAGATTGATGAAGGAGTACATGAGCAATGCTTACGAGCAATGCTTACGAGCAATGATGCGCCTTTGCATACTGGATTTGGTTCTACTGCAAGGTGCAAATTTCTGAAATTATATTCTCCTCATGAATTTAATTTTGGATTAGTCATTTACTTGGGTGTTATAGGGAGTCGGGTCGTGAGATGGTGTGTGTGTTTGTCGTCCATGTGTTCTCTTATGTTATTGGGGTGTGATTTGTTTTTGATGGGCATTGTTGAGGGAGTGAGAATTTTTGTGAGAGTCGGTTTTTGAGTGTTCCCCTTTTCGTTTCTTGTGTTTTTCTTGTACTTGCTCTCACATTGAGGACAATGTCTTGATTAAGCAGGGGGGAGGAATTGCTCATTGTTCTATTTGATATGTTTTCTCTTTAAAAAAAAAAAAAAAAAAAAAGAAAGAAAGCCCGCTGAGTTGAAAACCCTCAAGAGCGGGCGACTCAGGCAAAAATGGGGGCCCGGATAGGTTGAAACCCGAAAGGGCAACTTATGCAAAAAAGTGGCTAATTGGAGCGGGTGAGATAGTGAGCTCATAAATGAAAAAAAAATGTGTGTGAAGCTAGGATGAAAACCCGAAAGGGCTCCTAGGTAAAATGAGAGATAAAAGAGAGAAAATTTAAAATCATTTGCCGGAGGTGGTGTCATAAGGAGGATTGGTGATATAAGGAGTGCCTTGGGTAGGTTTTTCATCGTGATGTTCGGAGTTAGAGGTGAATAGGTTAGAGCTCGCTCAACATTGGAGGAATAAGGAGTTTGGTGGTTGTGATTGTGTTTAGATGGTCCAAATTCGAGTCCTTTGAGATTTGTCAGGATTCGAATTTGCTTTTGTCCTTTCATGACATGAGAATGGTTGTGGTGTTGTGTTGATTGGAATGGCTTTGAATCCTTTGAGATCTTTCGGGGTTCAAAGTCATGTGTTTTGTTTATCTCGGTGTTGAGTATAGTATGAGAGTGCTATTTACATTATTTCAGGAGAGCTTTAAGTTCAAGTGTGGGGGTGATTCTTACCCTTAGGCTTGGCTTTAAGCGAATCGGGGGGAATAGCAAACTTTTATCATACACTAGGATGGAGGGATAAGGGGAGTAGTGGAAGGTGAGCAATGGTTTGGAAGGGGTGCCTCATTGACCTTTATTTTGAGTTTACTCGAGGTCGAGTAAAGTTCAAGTATGGGGGTATTTGATGGGACCAAGTTATGTGCGATTATAGAGTGTTGAGAAGTCCCTTTTACTAAGGTTTAAGGTTTAAGAAGGAGAGTTTTACTCATCTATACCTTAGTGTGGAGAAGAGGGAGTTATGATGAATTTGCGATATTAGAGGAGATTTAAGGATATTTTGTGGTTATATGTGTTTATGATCATTTACAGGTGGATTTCCATCCCGTGGTTGCGATCCATTCAACATAAAAAGACCACAAAAGTCATTGGAGTTTAGCGTTATAATGTTATATGGTGGAGGCATCCAAGTTCATTTCGTGGCTCTACGGCATTGTGTGTCCACCATGGACGTTGAAGAGCCCATCTAGAGCGTCGGTAGAGAAGGTTGGAGCTGGGCACTACACACGCACAGCCCGAGCTCATCGAGCACCAAATTCATGTGCAGCAGCCAATGCCCGACTCGCGCACCCTTACTCCACGACTCGCGCATACCTAGCTGAAGCACCTGCTGGACAGTGTCGAAGGCCCGAGCCGCGCGCTAGGCCTGCCCGACTCGCGCGCTGCGAACGAAGGAATGAAGCTTGGCAGCAAGACATGCCCGATTCGCGCGCTAGACCTGCGCAACTCGCGCGCTGCGAGCGAAGGCTGGATGTTTGGGCAGCAGCGGAAGCCCGAGTCGCGCGCCATAGATGCCCGACTCGCGCACTTCGACGCGGCTGTGACTCTTCGGCAATTTTCAGCTTTTCTTAAGTTTGATTAATGAGAAAAAAAACGTTTTGAGTTGGATATCTTGGAATTTTCTAGACTGAATTAGAGAGGATAGAGAGAAGAACCCTAATCCCTATTTCTCCCTTTTTGAGTTTCGAATAATTAGTTTGAAGATTTGCTTGATGGATGCTATGTCGATTGTAGCCTAAATCTAGTCTTGAGAACGGTTAATCAAACTTCGGTCTATTATTGTGAGGTTTCTCTTTGTTAACTTTTTCTTAATTATAATTGTGATTTCTTGATTTTAATCTATGATTGTGGTATGTATTGCTAGGAGTACTACTAGTTTATACATTCGATTTATCATTTGCTAGGATTTAGAATTGATGCCGATTCATCTGTTCTTCTTTCATGAGTAGCAATCTAGTGTTTGATTAATGAATCTGATTATTCTTGATTAATCACTAGAGAAATCACAAGTTCCAATTTGAATATGTTGTGCTGGCAATTTGTTAATTGGCTCATTGTTTCCTAGTTCGTTGATGTTCTATTGATTTGAATTTAATCTCTGATTAGATTAGATTAATCTTTAGTTCAAGTTTTATGATCATCTGATTGTGATTGTTTAACGGCACTTTTGAGGGAAAGGAATTTGATTTCCAACTTTGAGTAATTAAGAGTAAGTTACACATTTGAGAAACCCATGATCAATAGTATGAATCGAAGTGGCCATTAACCGAACTCAAGATTCTTCTCTTCTTGATTACATTACTTTTTGATTGTTCTTTAGTTCTTCATATTTAGTTATTCAATTCTTTAATCCCAAAACCCCCATTTGATCTATTATAAGCACGAGTTAGTCCACAAGTCTCTGTGGATTCGACCCTACTTGCCACTTACATTTATTTGTATTGGAAAGAAGGAAAATAAACTTTTATCTTTGGTAGCGCGTACGACCGCGTCCCACCAATATGCAATAAGGAAACGAGAAGAAGGAGGTAAACAAGGTGAGAAGTGAAAGGAGAATCCAAACCCCGAGGTTCAGAGATTTGAAAAGAAACACCATGGGAACCACAACGATCAAATCTCCCAAAGAAACTTCGGTAAGGAACCCACCAACGATAACAATAACCGCAACAATAACACCAATAACCGCAGACCTAAGCATGTGTACAGGTGTAAGAAGTGCCCATTACAACCATCCTGGGAAAGATTGCGAGGGTAACAAGGTGGAGTGTCGTGAATGTGGGAAAATTAGACATAGAGCGTACGAGTGCTATTCGAAGAATAAGGTTGACCATAATGGTCAGAACAAAGGGAACTATGGAGACAAGCCTAGGAATGGGAATGGGAATGGTGAAAATGTATTCAATGGGTCAGGGAACTCTAATTACTCCAAACCACCAACCAATGAAAATAATCAGGCACCAAATAGGAACCATGTGACCAACAACAATGATAATAAGGGCAAAGGGAAGCTGTATATGATGACGGCTAGCGAAGAGGAAGCTCGTAGAGATGTTGCCACAGGTACTTTCTCTATCAACTCAATTCATGTTAAAGTATTGTTCGATTCTGGAGCATCTTTTTCTTTTATTGCCCATACAACTGTTAGAACTCTAGCACTGGTTGAGTCCGAGTCAATTTCTACGTCTGGGGATACTATTAATTGCTCTAAGAAATTCCTCAATGTCTCACTGAAAATAGGGGAGGGATTCTTTCATTCTGATCTAATAGAGTTTAAATTATCGAACCTAGACGTCATTTTGGGAATGGATTGGCTTGGGAAGTACAGGGATAAGATAGATTGTGATGCACAGAAGGTGGAACTGAGAGATCCTTCGGGAAAAATGGTGTCATATAGGAGAATACGTCGAGAACTAGGGATTAAAGTAATCAATGCCTTGTAACTTAAGATTTATATAGACAAGGGACGGCCTCTATTTATGTGGTCCGTGAGAAGGGTTGAGGATGATCCATTGAGACCTGAGGATGTGCCTATAGTCAGAGAATTTCAGGATGTTTTTCCTGAAGAGATACCTAGTATGCCTCCAAGGAGAGATGTAGAGTTCGTTGTTGACCAAGTACTTGGAACTGGACCTATCCCCAAAGCTCCATACCGAATGGCTCCAGCAGAATTGAACGAGTTGAAAAACCAGTTGGCAAAACTACTAGAGAAGGGGTACATTAGGCCTAGTATGTCACCATGGGGAGCCCCTGTCTTATTTGTGAAGAATAAGGATGATAGTTTAAGGTTGTGTATAGACTACTGTGAGTTAAACAATGTCACTGTGAAAAACAAATATCCATTACCTAGGATAGATGACTTGTTTGATCAAATTCAGGTTGCAGGGTTGTTCACTAAGATAGACTTAAGGTCAGGTATGCATACTAAGGTGATGGATGTGGAACGGAACGAAATCGTATTTACATTCCATCTAATAGACCAAGTTGTCTATTAAGGATTAAGTAGCCCGTATAATTCTATAAAGATGACGGTGCCCGTTCAATGCCATATAAATTGTAAAAACGAAATTTCATGTTTTTGTAGTATCATGTTAGGAATTGTTATTATTCTTCTGTTTATGCTTAATGTACTACTTAACTGATTATGTACGTACTCAGCATAGCTGATTGTTTGTTATTTATGTTTGTTTGTTGACCTGTAATGAACCATTGATACTTCAATGGGGAGCAGATTAGGTATATTGATGTTGCTGCATGAATTCTGGCATACGGGGGATACTCTTTGTTTATAAACTTTTCAAATGTTTTAGTTGAACCTTCTAGAGTTTGTTTATGAAGTACTTAGTTAATGGGTTTAAATAAAAAGGGGTCAATAGTGATTCATGATTTATAGTTAACATTTTATTTCTGCTGCAATTTAGTTTTCATGACTAGGAGTAAGTTAATGTTTTAATTTCAATAAGCCTTGCGTTTCACCGAGGCGGTAACACTCCCAGAGTCGATGCAACGTAGTTTAGACATGTATGGATTTTGGGGGTATTACACAGCCAGACTCTCAGAAGAGTTCATCTTCCCGTAGAGTTTGGCTAGGGTGATCTAGTTAGTGATAATGCCTTTTCTTATCCCTAGGCCCACTAATCTTATCCTAAGATACTGAGGCTAATTTGGTCTCCCCTTCCTTAGCACCCCAAAAGAATTTTCGGGCAACAGAGTCAATAGTCTTAGAGATGGAGACAGGGAGACTAATACAATTCATGGAGTAAGCAAGAATAGCAGTGAGAGTGGCAGAGATTAAGGTTGCTCTTCCAGCTTTAGATAGGTACTTGGCTTTCCACGTAGCCAGCTTAGAGTGAATCTTTTTTTACAATATGGTTGAGATGGTTCTTCGAAGGCCTTTTATCAGTGAGAGGGAACCCAAGGTATAGACCTAGGTCTAAGCTTGGTTGAATTTGGAGTCTATTTGAGATAAGATCACTAATCCTAGGGTCTGTGTTTTTGGAGAAGTGCACAGAGCTTTTTTGGGGGTTCATTTTAAGACTAGATGGACTATGAAAAAGATCCAAGGTTCGAAGCATAGAGTCAGCTGTTTTAATATTAGCTTCTCTAAATAGTAATATGTCATCTGCAAAGAGGAGATGGGATACAGACAACTTGTTCTTGTGGAAGTCAAAGGGGGTCCGAGAGGACTCACTGCAGGCCTCATTTATAAGTGAGGTCAAGTGCTCCATGCATAGGATAAAGAGGTAAGAGGAGAGGGGATCTCCCTGTCTGATTCCTCTAGAAAAAGGAAAGGGATCAGTGGGTTTGCCATTAACAAGCACCGCCAAAGACATAGATGTGATACAACTCATGATTAAACTGCAGGTATTTTTGTCTAAATTATGTTTGATCAGAGTGTTATGGATGAAATCCCACTCTAACCTATCATAGGCTTTTTCTAAGTCAATTTTAATAGCCATCCAACCTCTGTTTTCTTTCCTACCCTTCATAGAATGGAGAATCTCAGAGGCAACAATGTAATTATTTTCAGTCCCCCTCCCAGGAATAAAACTACTCTGGTTTGGGGAAATCATATCATTCAGGAGAGGCCTAAGTCTTTGGACAAGAAGTTTGGTCACAATTTTATAGGAGGTATTACATAAGTTGTTGGGTCTGAAATGCTTGATAGATCTAGGGTCCTCATTCTTGGGGATTAGACTAATCAGCGTTCTATTTAAGTCTCAGGGATGGTACAAGACTCAAGGATATTATTGATAAAAGATAACCACATCATAACCAACCTCCTCCTAGTGTTTTTGGAAAAACAGAGGGTGGAAAATATCCATTCCAGGGGTTTATAAGGGACTCATACTAAACACAACTTTCTTTATATCCCATTTAGTGGCCATCTTAACAAGGTTAATATGCCCATACTCCCCCCCCCCCCCCCACTTTTTTGGGAAGAGACTCTCTAAGTGGTGAATAAGAAGCAAAAATGTTTTCTAATGTGGGTCTTTAGATCGATTGGATTAGTAATTTCCTCCCCACAATTAGTGTTCGAAGCCCTAATTTTATTCCTGTGTCTCTTAACAATAACTGATTGGTGGAAAATTTTAGAATTTTTGTCTCCCCCATTAAGCCACCCTTCCCTAGATCTAACAAGCCAATATATATCATCCTGGTCTAGGATCTCATTGAGTTCATTAAACAGGGAGGATCAAGGTCCCAAAGGTAGGAATTATAAGGATCCAATTCCATTGATCTTTGAACACCAGCTAATCTAGCTAACAATCTTTTTTTCTTATGAAAAATATTTTCGGAGAAAACTCTTGCCCAAGATTGGATAGTTGCAGAAAGCAAGCTCAGTTTGGTTTGAAAGTCAGGAGGAAAAGAGTGCCAGTGGTTAAGGATAAGGTTTCCAAAGGAGGGTTTGTAGTACCATAGAGGCTCCAACTTGAAAATTTTCTGGTTAGGGGAAACAAGGGGGGCAGGGGGGCCTCACATTGCAGAAGGATAGGGGAGTGGTCAGAGTCCAGCCGAGGAAGATTGATAGAGTGAGTACCAGGCTAGTCACGAAGCCAAGTTCCAATAACCAACGCTCTATCCAATTTTTCTTAGGTCGATCTTAATTTAGATTTATTCGTCCAGTAAAACGCAACCCATAACTTCTCACATCAATTAACCCAGACTAAGAAATACAATAATTAAAGGCCAAACATCTATTCAATTTCATAGGGTTGCCTCCCAACTTTTCATTTTGAATACAAACTTCATTAATATCCCCAATCACTAACCAAGGGAAGTCAATATTTTGTGACATATCTTTCAACTCAGCCCAAGTAACTTTTCTACGTTTATATTTCGTACTAGCATAAATTCCCGAGAACATAAAGGAGTAGTTTAGAGATAATACCTGAACTACTCATGCAGAGAATGGAGGTCGTTCCTAGTGGGAGTGAATTTCACTTTGGAAGAATCCCATAGCAGCAGCAGTCCTCTTGAAAAGCCCCAAGGCTCCGCAAAATCCCACTCGTCAAAGGATAATGAGGTAACAATGGACTGAGTATTGAGGGCTGTTGTTCTGGTTTCAGTGATAATGCACATGTTGGTGTGGTGTTGATCAATGATGCTCAAAAGGTTCCGCTTAAAATTGGGGCGGGAGATGCCCCTTGCGTTCCACGCAATAATACTCATAAGGTTAAGGATTGGGTAGGATTGATGGAGATTCCCTTAGATCTCCCTTTCCTTCAGTGATCTCGCCTTCTTTAGCCTCTGATTGGACTCCAAGATGTTCATAAATCTGGGGATTAGGAGAATAGATGAAGTCAGAATTCTCCCTTCTTCTTGCTTTCCCACTTCTATCTTGATTTGAATTTGCAAAATGTTTCCCTCCGTTCTTAGTAGGAAGAAGGAGTTGGAGAAATTGCTGCACACAATTCTTGTACCCTCTAAGGTCAACGTATAGATCTGTCTCGATAGAGGCAAGATCGGTTGAGGATCTAGAAAGTACAAGAGGTCGTCCTCTGTGTGGATCAAATCTGGGTCTCCTAATATGCTTCTCACCAAGACTCGAAGGCCCTTGCTGCGACCGAAAATGATCATCGCAGATCTTCTAAATTTGGGAGATGTCGCGGAATTAACTCTCCCCCTTCTCTTTCTGCCATCAGCAAGTCCACAAAGGGAAGATCCGCGGACCTGGGGTTTGCTATGAAAGCTCTGATTTGTTGGGGAGGAATTCGGATCATCGACGATTGCATCAGAGCAAAAAACACCATTTTCATGGGGTCTACCTCTATGAACGTCCACGTGGGCTTGTCCATACATTTGAGGATAGGGGGCTGGGATGGGGTATTTGATGAGGACAGTTCTTGGTGGAGACACAGGTGGGATTCGAAATTCCAAATTTGACGACTCCATTTGAGGAAAGAGACAGGAATAAGTGGATAAGGGTTGGAAGAGATAGGATTTTTAAAGAGGGGGGGTTTAAAAGGCCATAGCAGGGGAGGGGGTTTATATGAAGAGAAGGGCTTGGGCTATTTGGTATGGCTAGGATCTGGTTTTGGGTTCTTTTTTATGGTAGTTTTTTGGACCATCTTGGATAGAAACAGACAGGCCTGCTAGCCCACGAATAAAGATATTGAGAAAAGGCGCCAAGATTGGTGCAATTTGAATTTCACATTTTCCAGGCCTCAGGGTGGCTTCCTGCACTTGGTACTGGACGTTCCTCTCCACAGACGCCACCCGAAACTCTCGTGGTTGTACCACTGACTTCTGTTACCATTCGAATATTTTGTTTTTCCGTTTTTCTTTCTTTCCCAAATTCTTCTTTTGTTTTCTGGTGAGATTACTATCCACTCATTTGCTTTCTCTAATTGGGATCCCCGTCCCCCTTTTCCCTCAACACTTAAACCCTGGCTCTGACCATCCTGAGGGACTAGGGTTTTAACCATGGGTGACTTTTGGGGAGGATTTCCCTTATTTATTTTTATTTGTCTGGCAACTTTCTTCCTTATGGCTCATGCCCAGACAAGGGGGAGATTCCCAGAAAATACTCTCCTCTTTTCCATCCTCTCCCTTCGATCCCCTTCCATTTTTCATTTTTCCATAACTTTTTTTTACATTGAACCAAATAAAGGAAACTTAGCTTTGCAATTGAATTTTATATTGTAAAATGTTTTACATGAAAAATTATTTTACTTTGAAAACGTTTTACATCCAACCAAACGGAACCAAATGGGTCAAAAAGTGCCCTCCAAACAAGTTGAGAGTGACATTGCCTAAAATTTTGTGCAAAACACAATATAGCAATTAAAAAAAATGATGGAGTACTACATCTCTCTCTTCCTCTACTAAGGCGAATAAGAGGAAAGTTTTTGCCCTTTTTTGTCTTCAAAACTGGAAGGCGCTTTAATTTTTTATCTAAAAATTTGTTACTTCAATCTTTTTAATAGGTGATTTTGTTATTCACATCCTTTTGGAAAAAATAGTTTTAATTTAAGACTTAAAAGACAACTTATGTTTACTTTTGACACCTTTTGTGTTTTTCTATTAATGACATTTTTTCGGCTTTTCTTTGTCTTATTTGTATTTACTTGATCAAAATGAAAGGAATAAAGTGGTAGAAGTAGATCTAATGGTGTCATTTGATGGCAACACCAATGGAAATGAGATAGAGTATCAATAATAAATATAAGTTGGCTTTTGGGTTCTACGTTATAAACTTTGTTTAAAAGGTTGTAAGTAACAAAATCACTTACTGAAAAAGATGTAAGTTACAAAAATTTCTTTTTTCCCCTCTTTTGAGGTTGTATGAATGAGTTTTTAAATTTGGTATCAATTACTAAATATTTTTTCTCCTTCCTTTATTTCCCTTTAAATCTCGAACTACAACTGAGAATTTTGAAAATTAACCCGCAGTCTTACCGGATATATTAAACTAGTTACTAAATTGATTACACTAGTCACTAAATTAATTAAACTAGTCACTTAATGGATAAAAGATTGTGAAAACTAATTGATTAAACTGGTCGATAACTAAATAGATTAAACTAGTCAATGTAGTCTGAAATGTGGTCCGTTCTCTTCTTAATTTCGGATTTGGGCAGTTGCCTATTCTATCTATACTAATAAAAGACGTTCCTAAACAGGTAACGATGCCACATGATATTTTCCCTTAGAGAGTCTTAATCCATGCATTGTATAAGATTTGATGTCGTGACCATGGGCATATATACTAAAGTTTTAATACTAAACCAAGTGATACTTGATGTTATCATTTTAAATTAAAATATTAATATATGAAAATAAAAGTAGGCGGTCTTTTACCAAACCAACTCATCTATTTATATTACTAACAATCATCTGAGATGTACTAACTATCTTCTAAGATGGATCCTAACTGCTAACTTGTGAACTTTAGGTCGTTAATTTCTAGAAATTAGTAAACTTTAAAAACTTAAATGATACTACTTCATCGGTGAATAAAAAAAAGTTATAAAGACATAAAATTATCAAAAATAACCTTGAGGTTTTGGCTTTACTTGAAAATGTCGCATTAACAACGATTTTAAAATCTATTTTGCCGTCATGTCTTATTAAAAACTTATTTAACTCGATTTTACAAAAGATATGAACAAAAGAAAGTTTATGAAGGACAATTTATGTTATTTTAGACACTAGATGCCTTAATTACGATGAAAACAACCTTCTTAATAATTATTAATGATAATAAATGGTTGTTAATACCACAATTTCAAGTATAACCAAAATTTCAAGGTTATTTTTGATAGTCAAATTTTTTTTTGGCTACCAATAATAAAAAGCCAAAATTAAAAGGTACCACTGATAATTTCCCAAATTAGTTTTAAATAAGACTGTTTCGAAATCTATTCACCCGCAAAAATTAGAACTAGATAAGATGCGTAAGCCTGTGGTGTAAGTATTAAATTAAAATCCCACATCTTGCGTAACCTCCACGCTACATAACCGCATATAATCATCAACTATATATATATATTTTTTTTTTTGGTGAAAAGGGTAATACATTAGTCATAACTCATAAATCAGTCTGGCCATGAAATAGCGTCATACAACTATATATAACTCCACTTAATTAGCGTTACAGGCCTCCTCTTGATCTGCCTACAAAATAAAAATTCTCTCTTTTTCCTTCAGTGGTCACAAGTTCGACGATCGTTAGTGAGTTGGGAGTCAATATTAGGCACAGACTAGCAGCTTCATCAATTAGATATAAGCTGCTACTTTGTACCTAATATTGCCTCACATACTCATGATCCTCCATTGACCATTCATTCTCGATTAACAATAAGCTATGTATGTAAGACTTCTGTTCAATCTTTTTTTTTCCCTTCATATATTCTTTATGAATTCTATAAAAAAACCCACCCATCCACAATCCCCAATTTTTATCCTTTTTTTTTTTTCCCCCCTTCTATTTTTTCAAAAATCCCCCACGAGGCCCTTAACCCCCCGTCAGCACCCCAAAAAAAAATTTTTTTCTTTTTTTTTTTTTCTCCCCCCCCTTGGGGGAAGTTATTGCAATTTTTTTTTGGGTTTTTTTTTTTTTTTTTATTAATATTAATTTTTTTTTTTTTTTTTTTTTTTTTTTTTTCTTTTTTTTTTTTTTTTTTTTCTCTCCCTCCTCCTCTTTTTCTCTTTTTTTTTTTTTTTGTTTGGGGGGGGGGGTTCTCCCCCCCCCCCTTTCCTTTTTTTTTTTTTTTTTTTCTTTTTTTCCCTGTTGGGCCTTTCTTTTTTTTTTTGTTGTGTTTTTTTTAAGACCGCCAACCGTTTCAACACCGAAACAAATTCTTTTAGCATTCTTGTTCATGCAATAAACTTGGGTTTAATTGCACAAAGTATATAAATATTTCTTACGTTCAGTAATCTTGGTAAGTTGGTAATGGCTTGTTGTTTGACGATTTTGTATTATTGTTGATTTTGGTCTGTTATCCCACTGACCACTTTGTTTCTTTTTCTGGAAAAAACTTATGGCTGTTGTCTATTCTACCTAGCTGGCTAGCTTGGCTAGCTACTTTGTGGACCCTTTGTGGACTAGGATAATTAGCTCACATGACAATAAACTGCAAATTTTGTTTCGTGGATTTCTGTCTTTTCCCCTGGATATAGCTGTCTCCAAGATTTGGAAAGTTGCGAGAAACTGAAATTAATTGAACTGAATTGAGAGAAACTAAATATAACTGAAAATAAGTCTAAAAGAACAGGGTTAGAGGTGTTTATTTTGTTAGATAGTTGTGTACTTGTGTTAGTTGGTTTGACCGAAGATATATGTTGTGTTTGTTTGTTTTAAGGGTTCACAGATAGGTTTGGTAAATCTTTTTGTTTCAATTACGATTACCTTTGGATATTAATATATTTAAATTATTATTATTATATTATCATGATACTACTTATTTTATTATTATTATTATTATTATTATTATTATTATTATTATATTGGATGCTCAATTTTTTTTACTTGAATTATCTATATGCCCCTATATACTATCATGACCTTCAATCCAAAAATGCCCTAAATTGTATAATTGTGATCCATATGAGCAAGTGTTACTGTCAACCTTACTTTAATTGCAAGCAGAATAGCTAGCAGATAAAAGTATTGATGTTGTTGTGACTTGTGTGTCTCAGTGTGTGTGTGAGTATTGGATTTTAGTTTCTTCTTTGTACCTCTCTAGCACACGTCGTTATCTACTTCTGCATTGTGTATATCACTAAAAAAATACATTGACTGATAAAAAAAAAAAATCAGATAAAATTTGCGAAATTCGACGTAATTGGTTGGAAAAGACCTAATAAATAAAATTCTTTTATGAAAAAATCAATATGCATACCCTGTTTGATACTTGAAAACCAAGTTTGTTGAATTCTGGGAAAATGTGAACTTTTTGGAACAAATTAATTTTCTTCAATGTCCCTTCTACTTCGTCATATTCTCAGCATTTTTGCTCTATATAACTCCGTTGTTGTCTCTCAATTGAGAATAAAGACTCTCAATTTGTCAAACTTCTTTAGTAGTTTTGTCGAATAAATGTGCAGTAGACGGGAAAAGGATGAGGATATATTTTTGTGGGGAGTACTGGGTAATATTAAGAGAAGAGAACAACAAAAAGAGGTGGCATTTTGGGGCCAAGAACTGGAAGAATATTATTCATCAATGTCGGAAAATTTATTGTTTTGACGAAATGTAGTAGTTGGTCTTCAGTAACAAACGAAGTATACATATTAGATCTTTTTCGATAATATATATTTTTCATTAGGTCTTTCCTTACATAAAAACCTATATTTTTTTTTTTTTGGTGAAAAAGGAACTTAGATAGATAGATTAAAAGTCATTACAATCCGCAACATAAATGTTCATACAATAATTAGGTGGGGAAGGGAACGTCCAAGTTACATTACAATCTACTTCCAACGATCTACAAGTCTTAGCCATAACATCCGCTAACCGATTCCTATCCCGCCGGCAATATTTGATCTGCACCAAGGGTAGCTCACTCCGCCTTTTTCTGCATAAATCAAATATGTTAAAGTATAAATCAGGCATAGCGTCACTCATAAGCATTTGCACAGCATTTCTACAGTCCGAATAGATGATGGCTTCCACCAGGTTCTGTTGAGTTGCCATCAATATTGCTTCATGAATTCCTAATAACTCTGCTGCATGAGGATCAAAAGCATAGCAACATTTTTGAAAACCCAAAATCCATCCACCTGCATGGTTTCTTATCACACCCCCTAGACCTACTCGGACTTTCAAATTGACGAAAGAGGCATCCGCATGAATTATTGGAACGTTCGAACGAGGGCTAGGCATAACCAGACTAGACTCAAATTGGGTTTGGTACTTAGGACAACTTTTCCCTAACGCAGAACATAGGGATTTAGCAAGAAGACAAGCCTTAGTGATGATAGAATTTGCGTTCGTTGGGTTACTATTCCTAAAGACAAGCCCATTTCTCTCTTTCCATATTTCGTGGCATACGTACGGAAAAACAACAACCGACTTAAGGCCCCTAAATTCGACCTCAGAACTAAGGTTAACTTGCAGCCACTCCTTAAAATCCACTTGAGTCTCGGTTAGGTTGACCCCTAGGTTCCAAATATTTGCCGCAAAAGGACATAGTCGAATAAGATGGTTTGAGTCCTCCTCGAGACTTGGACATCTAGGACAAAGGTTAGTGAGAGTAATGTGTCTCTGCGCAAGAAGCTTACCATGGGGAATTTTGTCATGCCAAAGGAGCCAAAAGAAAAACTTAATCTTTGGTTCCAAACAACCTTTCCAAATCCAATCAAGATTAGGTATGGGACCACACTCAGGAAGCTAGGCTAGGTATGCAAGAGAAAGGGCAAAACCCTTGTGAGTAACAAAGTTAGGAATAAGCAAATCTTTCCTAGAGCACGGGGGTAGGGGGGATACTCATGATAATTTCCCTTGGGAGGGAAAGAGAAAGGCACGAGAGGTCCCAAGCCTCACACATAATAAGGTCAGCCAAAAGAAGACTCTCTTCCCCCATTGTAAGAGGACCCTCAATAGCCTAACACAGAGTCCCACTCATTAACCAATTATCATGCCATACGTTCACAGATTTTCCATTCCCCAAGTGCCAATTACAATTTTGATGTAAGAGATCCCACCCTTTACCAATGTTTCTCCAAGTAACAGATCCATTCTTAAAGCTCGTGACATGGTCATGATGGAAATATTTTGATCTAATACACTTTTGAGCTAGGCTCTCCGAATCTTGTGACATTTTCCACCCTAACCTAGCCATATACGTTCATACGCCCCCGGGTCCCTAATCCCAAGACCACCCTGATTTTTTGGAAGGAAAGAGACCTCCTTCCTCACAAGGTGGATTCTCCTCTTACCCTGCTCCCCCTCCCCCCACAAGAAGTTATTGCAAATTTGATCTAAATCTTTAATTGTTTAGCGGGTAAACACGTTGCCTGCATATAATATGCATGAATGGCTGAGAGGGTAGAGTTGATAAGGCACAGACAACCCGCCTTAGACAGGTACGAGGTTTTCCATTTAGCTAATCTCCCCCTTACCTTATCCACAACAAACTGAACTTGAGATCTGTACGGCCTTTTGTGAGATATAGGTAATCCTAGATACAAGCCTAAATCCTCACTTTCTTTGACACTAAGAGTTTCCTGAAATAGCTCGCAATGATCACCCAAGGTATTACGCGAAAATATCAACTTACTCTTACCTTTATTAATCTTTTGGCCTGACATGGCACAAAACTTTTCCAAGGTTTGTCTCACCGAGTATGCAGTGGACTCATCTACCCACCCAAACAAGATAAGATCATCTGCAAACATGAGATGAGATACCAGGACTTTCTTCCTAACAACCCCAAAGGGGGTCCAAACCTTACTCTCACACTCTTGATGAATCAGTTGAGAGAGAGCTTCTAAGCATATATTGAACAAATAGGGGGACATGGGATCTCCCTGACGCAACCCCCTCGAATGGTAAAACTTCTCTGATTTCCTACCATTAATAAGGATAGAGGAAGAGGCTTGCGAAATACAATTCATGATAAGGCTTATAGATCCCGCATCAAGGCCATGCCATTCAAGGCATTGACGCATAAAGCTCCACTCAATACGATCATAAGCCTTTTCCAGATCAATTTTTAAAGCAAACCACCCCCACTTTCCTTTTTTCTTGTTCATAGAGTGTACGACTTCCGAAGCTACCACTAAGTTAATTTCCGGGCCCCTACCCTTAATAAAACTATTCTGATTGGGTGATATCCACTCAGGGATCAGAGGCTTCATTCTACTCACCAACACCTTCGTCACAAGCTTATACAAAGTATTACACAAACTGATGGGACGAAATTGATTTACAGTCTCCTGGGATAACTGTTTAGGAATAAGACATATGAGGGCATGACCTAAATCCTCTGGGATACTCCCTTGCCTAAACCAAGCCCGTGATATCCCAAGTCTTCTGAAAAAAGACGGGATGAAAATCGTCCAACCCCGGGGCCTTAAAAGGTTTCATGCTAAAGAGAGCCTCCCGAATCTCCTCATGACTAGGGACATTGACAATGTCAATGCCATTTACATTAGCCTCGGATGGTCTCCCACACTCCAGATGGTTGGAAGAGTACATATTACAATAGAATTTTACAATTATATTCCTGATGCACTCAGGGTCTGTCACCTCATTTCCAACATCATCCCTCAAAGCAAGAATACGCGAATTATTTCTCTTGATTAACACACTTCGATGGAAATAGCGTGTATTTCTCTCCTCCTTTCTTAATCTATCCATACGACTCTTTACACGCCACAAAATTTCTTCCTGATCAAGAATGTTTAAGAGCTTCTGTTGAAGGTCACACTCTAACTTTTGATGGAACTGGGACCTAGGGTTTTCATAAAGATAAGTTTGAGTTCCTTTGAGCCTAGCTAAAATATTGTTCTTTTTGTTATACACGTTACCAAAGGTGGATGCATTCCAAGCAAACAAAATTTCCTGCAAGTTTTTTAGGCTCGTTTGAATACTACATCCCTCCTAGCCCAATTATCTTCTACTACTCCCATAAATCTTTCATCTAAGAGCCACATCGGTTCAAATCTAAAAGGCTTGGGGGCCCTAAGATAATTCGAGGAGTCAAATTTCAATAAAATGGGACAATGATCAGATGTCACACGAGGAAGATGCCAAAGATTAGCATTGGGGAACCAGTTTAGCCAATCCAGATTCGTCCAACCCCTATCTAATCGCTCATAAATGGGATGCCGCTTACGTCTATTAGTCCAAGTAAATTTCGGGCCGTTAAAACCAAGGTCAACAAGATTACAATCATCCATGGTTGAAACGTAAAGCTCCGCTCTACTTCGCTTAATCGGTCGCCCTCCCCCCCCCCATTTTTTCATTTTGGTGCAAAATTTCGTTGAAATCACCGAGCATAAGCCACGTTTCATTAACATGATGCCTAGCAAAATCACTAAGTTCAAGCCACAGTTGTTTACGCATAGAAAATTTAGGACTAGCATAGATTGATGAAAAAATAAAAGAAGTTTTAGTGTCTCGTACCTCGACGACGCCATAAACTCCTTGCGTACCCTCCCCGATCACTTGAAAGTCCAAAAGGTGAGACTTCCAAAGGAGGAGAATACCTCCCACGAAACCCAAAGGCTCAACTAAGTGCCAAGAATACATCCCAAGGACACGCACAACGGTTTCAGTTTTTTCCCGACCCAACCACGTTTCCACCAACACGACCATAAACGGGTTATGTTGTTGAACAAGCAATCGAAAATTAGCCTTGAAAGAGGGGCTATCAATACCCCGAGCATTCCAAAAAAGAATAGTCATCTCTCTATGTAGCTTTGGTTTTCCCATGAGCATCCTCAAGATCTCTTCGTTTCCGACTTCCCATGGATCGATTTCGGCTCCGGTTACCGGTGATGTCCAAAGCCTCCGGTGGGGCCACAACGTCAACTCGGACTCGTGAGGGCTTCTTATGTCTTTTCCCTCTTCCCATGATACTGTGATTCCCAACTGTGTCAATGGCCGAGTTAGCCACGTGCACATCGCAGCATTGGTATTGCTGAGTGCTTGCAACCGGACTACCGTTGTCTTCACAAGCACAATGGTTATTATGGGTGGAAATATTAGCGAGGGGTCTATCCACGGCCCTAGATTTTGGAGTAAGTCTCTTTCTTCGTTCTCGGCTCTGGCCTCGTTCTTCAAGAACTAGGTTAGAAAAATCTGCATTTCTAGGGGGAGATGTGTTATTCCTATGCACTAGGGAATATGAGCAGGAAGTAATTCTCCGGTGGCATACATCAGAATTTTGTGGTTGAGCTCCAGGTTTCCTTTCGGGTTTAGCATCAAGGCTTTGACTTCTGTAAGTGTGAGGTTATCGAACAGTTCCTCTTTTCCATCCACCTCCTCCGGTACAAAGTAATCCACATAACCCGGGTTAAGGTCCGGGATTACGGGTCTCACTGATCTCGCAAAGCGTACCACAGTTTCATCCCTCACAAAATGCACCCTCGGAGAGGAGAGAGGTGATGGGGGTGACAGGCACGGTGGAGTTGGGGACCCCGAGAGAGATATCACATCTGGGTTCATTTTGGTTCGGAGTTTGGTTCTGTGTTTGGAGCTGGGTTTTTGGGGGGGAAAAGGTATTATTTTCTGGTGTTGATGTTAACTTTTGAGTGAATTTTGGGTTTTTAATGATATTATTCATGCCTGGCATAACTTTTTTCGAGGAATTTCGGGTATTGGGGCTTCTCCCCCTGCACTGGACATGACAGGAGAGCTGGGGTTGGGTGGGATGGACGAGGAGGGAGGAAAGGCATTGCCAGGGGGTTCAGAGGTTTTGCTTCCACGTTTCGTCAATCCATTGGGGAGTGGTTGACTTTGATTATCTAAAAGATCTTCTATACTTTCACCATTCTGAAGAATCAGAAAAGGATTGGATTTTTCTTAACTTTTCGGCTGAGTCAGATTAGTGGTCTGTGGACCCCTTGGTTCCACATCACTTTATTCTCTCTCCTTAGTTTTCTTTTCCCCCACCCTATCCTTTACAGGCCCGGTTACCGCTTGTGAGATGACTTTTTTAGGTGTCCATCGGGGACGGGACCAGCCGGAGCTCCGATCCCGACTCCCACCTTTTCTACGACCCATATGTTGCCACTCTTTTCTCTCAAGGTCCGTTTTCCCATGTATTTCACCATCTCCCTTTCCCTTTATTACTTCACCTTCCTCCGTTGATGGGGGTCAGAGCGAGCATGCTTTTTGATTATGCCCCACTTTCCGACAAAGATTACATACCCAGGGACTTTCTACACACACAACCTCCTGCTGAATCCCTCCTAACCATGTGCCAACCGGAATTTGTTTGCCATCATCCATAAGAATACAAATGGCAGCAAAACGCCTTTTCTCCCCATCCAAAGTGTGAGCATCTATTTTAATTATCTTCCCCATTGAGTTCCCCACTTTGGTCAGCAGGTCTTTATGGTATAGCTCAACAGGTAGCTCCGGCATGTGTATCCACACAGGGTATTGATTAACCTGTGCGCTCGACGGCTTAAAGCCCAGTTTCCAAGGCTGGCACCACAGTAACGATCCAAGTATAAACCAAGGTCCCTCTGAAAGAATCCCAGATCTAGCTGTATTTGAAGGGCATTTAATGTTATAAAATGCCCTCCCTAACGACATTAATTCCATGTGTCCTTTCCACTGCCATAACTTACTTAATTCTTTCCTCATAAAATCTTGTGAGAATGACCTCCCAATTACTTTACATGTGACGGCATTTTCCCAAGGTTGAGCTAGCTGGGAATATTCCTCCTTCGAGATAGGTATAAACACCTAATCATCCTTAACATACTGAATCCTTGATTCAGCAAACGGCAAGGCCACCGGCGGCAGAGGCAATCTGGCACTTGCACCCATCACACTTAGATTCTCTTCATTAATCCTCAAGACGTTTTTATAAGACTGACTTTTGGGAGGCGTGTCTGGCTCCGGCTGTTGAACAGTGACCAGGGATGGATTCTTGTCTAACAAAGGGAGCCCCGGGGTGGGGGCAAGGAGCTAGCTCTGATTTTTTGCCGTGAGGGCGGTAGGGAGGGGGGAGGGTATTTTTGTGGGGTTTCTCCCTCTCTCTAACATTATGGATTTTTCATTTACCCAAACATGTCTTTTATTATTTAGAACTCTTAGTAACACCTATAATATATTTTAGGAAAAATTGTCATAAACTACATATTAAAGACACTTTTTTAAGAAAAACTACCTTATATCATGTTTATTTTACAAAACTACCTTATAAGTGGAAAAACTTTAAAAAGCACTACCAAATAAAAAATTTATTAACCATGGTTAACTATTCCCTCCAATTATCTCTCTAATATAATATTACTAAAATAACCCCTTAAATTACCCTAACCCCTCTTTGTTAATTCCCTCACAGCAGCATTAAACTATCCCTTCAACCAAGCAAAAAACTTACAGCAGCGTTAAACCCTCAATTTTGTGACTTGTGACAATTGACGATGGAAACTCAGTGAATTTTTTTCACTTTCTCACTGCAAATAATTTACTCTCGTTATCAACCAAACTATAAGGGTACAACTGCAACATTTTTTTCTAGACTCGATGAAAATTACCATATCACTCGTTGCCTTACTCGGTGAATATTTCATTACTAATGTACCGAGCTTTCATTTCTATAAGGGTCACATAAGCTTTCACTGGCTTGCATATGGCTATATGCTTGAGTTTAGCATATTCTCATTACTAATGTACCGAGCTTTTTTGTTTGCTGCATAGGCTGGAGTTCAAAGGTAAATTGTTTACCCCAACTTGCAATATATGGATCTTTCTCTTAATGACTTAAATGCAATTTGATGCTCGTGTACCTCGTTGGAATAATTGAAAGAAAGTGAAAAAACGCTGCAGTGAGAATTTGACAGTGAGAAAGTGAAAATAATTCAACGAGTCTAGAAGGCAACGAGTGATATGCTAATGTTGTTGCTTTGCAATTCGATTGTTGAAGGGATGAAAAAAATGCTGCTGTGAGGGAATAAATAAAGAGGGTGGTTGGGGTAATTTAAGGGGGTATATTTGTAATCTTATATAAGATGGATAATTGGAGGGAATAGTTAATCATGGTTGGTAAATTTTACATTTGGTAGTGCTTTTTAAAGTTTTTCCACTTATAAGGTAGTTTTGTAAAATAAACGTGATATAAGGTATTTTTTTAAAAAAAAGTGTCTTTAAAAGGTAGTTTCTGACAATTTTTCCTATATTTTACCATGTCTAATCTCGCAAATCGTCCAAAATATATTGATGCAACACTACTACTTTAGCCTTCCAAGTTCCAACGACACCAAGCCAACTTCAAGGCTTGAACAAAAGGGGATTCCTCAATTAGAAATGTTGAGCAACTAAAAAAAAATAGAGGAATTACTTTATTATAGATTGCAAACAAATTGTCATTACAATTTAGGAGTTCTCAATGTCAAAAAAAAAATTACAATTTAGGAGTTAGCTAGCTAGGACTAGCGTAATTGAAGCAGGCGAGCAGCACATTGCATATTGCATGCGGTTACAACTTACAAGGACCTAGGACTAGCTAATAACCAAAGGGGATTCTTCTTATGCGTAGTAAGTCCAATAGCTTCTACCATGTCTATAGCATCCCTTGTCATGTCCTCAGGCAAACTCCAATCGAAGCAATACAAGAGATTAGCAAGTGCGAGCTCAATCAACAAAACCGCGAAATTAATGCCAGGGCAGCCCCTTCTACCAACACCAAATGGTATCAACTCGAAATTGTGCCCTTTATAGTCGATCGAGCTACCCAAGAACCTCTCTGGCTCGAACACATCGGGGTCAGTTGTGTGCCAAATATTTGGGTCCATTGCAATGGCTTTTGCATTGATAAAGACCCTTGTTTTTGCTGGAATTTCATACCCTCCTATAATAGTGCATGGTGCTGTAGTTTCCCTAGGGACTAATAGTGGGACAGGAGGGTGTAGCCTTAACGTCTCTTTTAGGACCAATTTTAAGTATTGAAGTTTAGATAGATCACTTTCTTCGACTCTTTGTTTCCCCTTGACAACTTGTCTCACCTCCTCTTGAGCTTTTTTCATGGTTGATGGATTTCTCATTAATTCAGTCATTATCCATACAAGTGTTGCTGCAGATGTATCTGATCCGGCTATGAACATATCCTGCATTTTTCTCAAAAAAAAAAAAAAAAAAACATATCCTGCACGTTTATAATCATACGAAAAACAATGAGGATTTAGAAAAATCAAACATGAATTCTAAATGGAATACCTCAAGTCTCAGTAGGATATTTTGGGGTAATAATGTGGAAGATTAATAAAAAAAGGAAAAATTTACAGGAATAATCCAAACTATTGAGTGTCTTCTCAAATTAATCCCAACTACGTGTTATTCTGGTATAATCCCAACTTCATGGTACTTCTTCCCAAAATGATCCCATATGACCAGCTACCTGTTAAACAAGTTAAAAAAAACAAATTTCTGTTTTTTTTTTTCTTTCATTTCACCATTTCTTTCTCTGCTTCTCTTACCCACCACCTGACCACCCCCTTCATCTAGCCACACCCATACGCCCAACCCATCTGCAAACCCACCCACCCCCCGGTCACGCGTTCTCCACCCCCGCGAACCTACACCCCCCGCCACGCCCAACCCATATGCAAACCCACCCACCCACCCAGGACCTGCTCTGGCTCCCATCACCATCACAGACCTCGGCACCGCAAGCACTGGCACCAGTGAACCACCACTGAGCCCCCTCTTGTTCTGGGCAACACTGTTTCTTCTTGTCGTGATACTGTTGTTGTTGAATTACAAAGGTAAAGAGATGATTGATGATGAGGGGGTTGTGGTGGATTTGGAGAGGGGAGGGGTGGTCGTGTATTTGGGGAGGGGAGGGGTGGTGCCGCCGTGGTGTATTTGGGGAGGGGAGGGGTGGAGTGGTCATGTATTTCGGTAGGGGAAGGGGTGGTGCCGTGGAGGTGTATTTGGGGAGGGGAGGGGTGGGGTGGTCATGTATTTACGGAGGGGAAGGGCGGTGCCGTGGTGGTGTAGTTGGGGAGGGGAGGGGGGGGGTGGTCCCGTATTTCGAGAGGGGAAGGGGTGGTGCCGTGGTGGTGTATTTGGGGAGGGGGGGGTGGTGATGGATTTGGACGGTGGACACCAAGTGGAAGAGATGGTTGGTGGTAGTGAGAGAAAGGTTACCTGCTGCAACAGGTTACAAAAGGTTAACGGAGCAAAATGGGAAGACCACCCCCAAAGTATGGATTATACTAGAATAACACGTAGTTGGGATTAATTTGAGAAGACACTCAATAGTTTGGATTATTCTTGTGAATTTTTCCAAAAAAAAAGGAAATAATCACTACTTTAACTCACGTATAAGTGTAGAATTGATTTGCTTATAAATTCAACTACTTTAATATTATTATCACTAACTTGACATTACAATTTACAACTTATACACTCAACGTGTTTTATTTTCCTCACTCTTACGTACTACATTTGCTAGTACTCACAATGTTGGGTAATACACTCAAAGGTTGTTGGATACACCAAAAATGCACACGCATCTTAATTCTTACCTATTTATACTAGCACATTGTACTGCTCCTTTGGCAGCTTTTACACATGCTAAAGTATTAGTCCCACTTTTCCTACTATAGATTATCTGAACTTCTAAACGTCGCCTCCAAATTACTTAAAATCGCCCCAACTCCCTTCTAAAAATACCATTATACCCTTGGCTGTTTTTACAACTCTCTCTCCACCACCACCTAAAATCACTAACCACCAATCGCTACCTCTCCGACCCACCAACTATCACCACCGACGAACACAAAATTCCGACGAGTAATATTTTTTTTTTTTTAACGAATTTCATGGGGCCAACGTGTGGCCTGCACGTTGGCCCCATGAAATTCGTTAAAAAAAAATTCGTTTAAAAACAAATTCGTCGGAATTTTGTGCTCGTCGGCGGTGGTTGGCGGTGGTGATCGTGGGTGGTGATGGTGAAGATGAGAGATAATATGAATTAGGGGAGGAGTTAAGTTGGAGTAAAAATCAAAACAAATATCCCAAGGGTATAATGGTATTTTAAGAGGGGAGTTGGGGCGATTTTAAGTAATTTGGGGGTGATGTTTAACAATCCCCTAGATTATAGGGAAAGGGGTGATAGGTGGCTTGAATTTCCATCCAACCATTAAATTCACAGCAGCAAACATTTACAAAATAGTATGAAGGAAAGGGAGAGAGTGGACGGGTAGAATACTTTGTTAACATTGTCGGCCATTTTCAATATGTTGAATTCTAGTTTTGATAATGACAAATGAACAAATATACAAACTAAGTAATGAACTAACAAGTGGTTAAATGAATGATTTTTACAAGGTACTTCCTCGGTTCAAAAAGATCCTCCTTTTTACTATTACTACAGATACCAAGGAGGATCAGTTTGTGTGGGGTATGGGGTGGATAAAGTAGGAGAGAGAAAGGGGGTTAAGGAAAATAAACAAATAAAAGGGGTAAAGTAGGAGAGAGAAAGGGAGTAAAATTGAATTAATAGTGTAATGGTGGACCATATGATAGGGATATGAGAGGGTAAAAAGGGGAAAAATTTTGCCAAATATGGAATAAAGTAAAAGAAGGAGGATCTTTTGAAAACGCACTTAAACGGAAAGATGGAGGATCTTTAGGAACCAAATGGAGTATCAATGAAAAGAGCAAAGAGAATACTAAGTCTGAAGAAGAAATTAAGTTTGGATTTTGAAGATTAAGTGAAGATGCTCAAGAAGCTGATACTGGAGAAGCATTGGAGCAAGAGAACTTAAGCAAGACTTTTTGTTTCTAGTTCCAGTGTAAATGAACGAGTAAGATATGGTAAGGAACACTGGCAATTTAAAAAGAGAATGAGCGTTTGTTTCTTTAAAAAGAATAGACGAACTGACACTGTCATGTTAAGTTAAAGGAACTAACTATTTAAAAGGAACCAGACATATATTAAATAAGTGCAACGGTTAATTTATGACGTTTGAGTGTTTAATGCCTAAATTATAGGAAATCGTTTTTATTTAGTAAAAATCTAATTTTAAGGAAAATCTTTTTAAGGAAAAGATTTTATTTTTATTTGAAAATAAAAATTCTTTTCGGTTTTAAAGTAAATATTTTTAAAGATAATATTTTGATAAAAGGATTTGATTTTGGTTTTATTAATTAAAATACTTTTTAATTAAATCAGATTTTTGATTACTGCATAAGTGGTTGCTAAAATTAAGAAAGCAGTAGAATTTCCATAACAGATGTTTAACTTAGATCGTGGAGATCATAAGTGTCAAAAGGAACGTGTTCCTCTAGTTGAGGAACATCATGGGGAAATGTTTTTACCACTAACACATCATTTAATCCCACATTCTAGGTAATGACTGCTATAAATACTTATGTCTAATTAAGTTTCAATTTGTGTCTGACCAAGTGATTTAGTGAGTTTAACTAAGTAAAGTGTCAGTGCATTCATTCTCTTATAAAAGTCATTTGTTCTTTGCTTTCTTACTCTAATTCCACTAAGTTTATTGATCATTGTATTTTGGTTTTGGGGTAAGGGGATTTTGAGTGAAATCTTGCAAGAGATAAAGCTTTGAGTGAAGCTAGTTAAAGTGAGAAAACTTCAAGTGAAGTGAGAGTAACAGATGTTAAGGGAATAGTTGTTCAGGAACGTGAGTTTAGAAACTCAAGGTGTTGCCCGTGAATAGAATTAGGTTGTAACAGAGTTGTTTAGCCTAATTAGTGAAAGTGTTGAGTTTAAAATCCCACGTGGTTGAGCTTGTTTCTTCTTTTTTTTTTTTTTTTTTTTGCTAAGTAAGAGATAAGTAATATTTCACCAAAGAAACCAATTACAACCAAACCAACTCAAGCCCAAGAAAACAGCAAGGGACAAGAGCAGCAAAACCCAAACAAAACAACAGCCAAGCCAAAGCTTACAGACTCCTAAACCAGTTCTTATCTCTTACAGAAACTTTCTGAGGCAAAATCAAGCTAATTCTTATTTTAATGACCTGCTTGAGATCATTAATGATTCTAGGAAGTAAGGGAACAGACCCATGCCAGAAGCATTCATTTCTGCACTTCCAAATAGTATAAATCACAGCATTAAGAGCAGCACACCACACGCTTTTCTTGAACTTAGAAGCTCTGCTATGCTTGATCCATCTGATGAGACTTTGCAATTCTGCAGACTGATCTGTAATTTCCAACCAATTTTTAATACTCTCCAACAAAATAGCACTTAGATGACAGCCAAAAAATAGGTGATGATGACTTTCAATTGCATTAGCACAGATCCAGCACTGATCATTAGAACTGCACCCAATTTGAACAAGTTTTTCTGCAGTTTTCAAACGACCCTGAATTGCCAACCAACTAATGATTCTGTGTTTAGGCACACTAAGCCTATTCCAGACAAAGAAATCCCAGGAAACAAGAACATTATCACCAGCAAGCTTATTATAAATAGCCTTAACAGAGTATGTAGGCATATTACACATATCAGTTAAAGAATAGTGTTGTTTCAGGATGTCTTTAACCTGGCATACTTTCTTCCAGTACCAACTGGAACCAGAATTTGGTGAGTAATCCCACCAGCTTGCATCCTTCAGATATACAGAATTCACCCATTTGATCCAAGCATTATCTTGCTTATTAGCCACAGCCCACACATATTTTCCCATATGAGCAATATTCCAATTAAACACGTCCCTAAAGCCAAGACCACCAGCATTCTTACCACAACACAACTTACTCCAAGCAACAGAACCAGGTTTATGGCTAAAATATTGCCCACTCCAAAGATACGATCTGCAAATTTGAACAATGTCTCTAAGAACTTGCTTGGGGAGAATGAAAACTTGAGCCCAGTACATGTGAAGACTTATCAAGACCGAGTTAATCAATTGAACTCTAGCCATATAAGAAAGATGTCTGGAACTCCAAATCTTGATTCTACTAGTCATTTTATCCACCAGAGCTTCACACTGAGAAGCTGTAAGTCTTTTAGAACAAATGGGGACCCCAAAATATCTAAAAGGAAGAGAATGCCTTGTAAAGCCAGAAACTGCAGCTATTCTTTGCACATCAGAATCAGACACACCACAACAATAAAAGGCAGATTTCTGACTATTAGCTTGCAAGCCAGAAGAGTTGGAAAAAAGCTTAAAGCCTTGAAGCATGAGATACATGGATCTAAAATCCCCTTTACAACACATAATCAAATCATCCGCAAAGCACATATGTGTTACCTTCACCTCCTTACACCTAGGATGAAAGTGAAACTGATTCATGCCACCCACTACTTGAGAATTCTGGAAAGATACTCCATACAGATGACAAACAAGAGAGGTGAAATCGGATCTCCTTGTCTCAAGCCTCTCTTTGAACTGAAAAAACCTTTCATACTACCATTTATCATCAGAGAAAATTTTGGAGTTGTAACGCACTCCATAACAAGATGAATAAAATGAGCAGGGAAATTCATAGTATGGAGCATTTCTCTCAAAAAATTCCAATCTACAGTATCGTATACCTTTTGAAGATCTATTTTCATTAAGCAACTAGGAGCAACAGACTTCCTACCATAATGCTTAACAAGATCTTGAATCACCATTATATTATGAACAATATAACGACCATGAACAAAACCACCATGATTCTCATCAATAATATCAGGCAAAACATTCCTCAGCCTATTGCTCAAAACCTTAGTAATGCATTTATAAATTACATTACAGCAAGAAATAGGGCGAAAATCACTCACATTAGAAGGGCATTTGCTTTTAGGAATGAGTGTAATAACAGTGGCATTAACTTCTTTAAGCAATCTTCCTTCTCTGAGAAAGTCCAGAATAGCATTAACCATGTCTTCTCCAACAATTTCCCATGCATATCTATAAAAATGAGACCCAAATCCATCAGGACCAGGAGCTCTATCCCCATGAATAGAATTCAAGGCCTCCTGCACCTCCCTGGCAGAGTATGGAGCATCCAAAATTCTTCTGTGCATATCAGTAACCAGAGGACCATTATGAACAATTTCTGGAATAACAGCTCTTCTGTTCTCTTGAGTACTACCAAGAAGCTGCTGGTAGTAATTCAAGAAAGCTTGAGTAACAGCATTACTCTCATCATGCCACACACCTTCTACATCATGAATAGCATAAATATGATTTTGCATTCTTCTAGCTCTGATACTATTATGGAATAAAGAGCTATTCTCATCACCCTCTTTAATCCAAGACATTTTAGCTTTTTGTCTTAGAAATTCCATGTAAATCTTATGATTCAACTTATACATCTTGACAGCCTCCAGTTCAGCATTAGCATACTCTTCATTACCAGGATATTGATGCATGATATCCTGTGCTGCAATCATATCCTTATATGCTCTCAAGTCTGAAGCCTGAACCTCACTGAACCATGTTCTATTTAACTCTTTGAGATCTTTTTTCACCTTCTTCAGCTTACAGATCACAGCATACATCTTGGAACCTGGAACATCAGTACTCCAAGCATTCTCCACAATACTTCTAAACTGACTAGCCAACCTCCACATTGTAAAGTATTTGAAGGGTTTATGACCTAAGTCCATTCTAGGATGCACTGTAAGGAGGCCAGGTGCATGATCAAATTCACCCTCACTCAAAAACGCAGCTTCAGCAGTCTCATAGATCCCTAACCAAGCTTCATTTGCCATGATCCTGTCCAGTTTAGAAAACACTCTAGCATTTCCCTGCTACTTGTTATTACATGTGAAGAAATGACCAGTAGCCTTTACATCCTCCATGTGACACTTAGTCATGCATTGCACAATTTGTTCAATTTCAGAACTCCGCACAGGAGCTCCCACTCTTTCCTCAATACTCATAACGCAATTGACATCACCACAAATGATCCATGGATCTTTAGTTTTAAGACTCCCCAAATCCTCCCAAAGCTCCTTCCTTCTAGCCTGCTCATTAAAAGCGTAAACAAAGGTGCAAAAGAGACCTGCCATGCCACTAACAGGCTGTACATATGAATGAATATACTGACTAGAACCCTGCACAATATTGACATGGAAAATACCTGGCTTCCAAGCCATAACCACACGACCACCATTATGGAAACTGGAATTCGAAGTAAAACACCAGCCTTTAAAAACTCTCTGATAAAGACTACCCATATTAGTAGCCTTTATCTTTGTCTCGAGAAGACCAACAAGCCCAACTGAATGAGATTTAATGAAATTCTTAACCTCATTCTATTTTTTAATGCTGTTGATCCCTCGGACATTCCAGGATAGAATCCTATCCATTGGAAGTGGAAGGGTTCCCCCTTCCCATTTCCAATTCAACAGGTACCTTATCATTATCTTGTACCTCGCTAATTTGATTTTCCTCCAATAGCTCAAAAACATTATTAATCTGTGTTGCTTTTGGCTGAGAGACTCTAACTCTGATGGGTTTAAGGGCCCTTTGGAAACCATCAGGGTCTACATCAACCTTCTCCTGTGTGATCTGCTCCACTGGTTGAACAGACTGAACATTCCTTTTCTGAATCCAGACTTTCTTAGATTTAGGTACTCTGCATTCTTGAGTCTCATGACCTACCTTGTGACAAGCTTCACAAAGACTAGGTTTCCATTCATATGTTACAACAGCATCCACCTTCATACCATTCTCATCAAAAAAACTCAAGGCTGTTGGAAAATGTTGATCCATTTGCACCTCAACTAACACCTTGGCAAACTGAAGTTTATCTCGTTTTGTGGTAGCTTCATCCCTCTGAATCGGTTTACCCATTTGAGAAACTATCTTAAACAGAGATTTCTCACCCCAATACTTAAATCCAAGTTTAAGCTGAATCCAAATGGGCACAGATTTAACAACATCCTTCTCAAAATTCATATCCTGTGACCAAGGTTTCATGATCAAAGGTTTACTATCAAAGAAGTAATTCCCCTTCAAAATCTTGTCCCTAGAGTCCTCAGCCAAAAATCTCACCAAATAAACTCCCTTCTTAACCAATCCAACCTTATCAACATTAAAATCTCTCCAAATCCTCCTAAAATAACCCTCCATCACTTGTATTGGTGGATTAGCACCAATGACATAGCTACCAATTGAAAAATTCCAGAAATCAATTTCTTCCCGTATATCTTCTAATTGAATATGGATAGAGTTCTCTTTAGAGTTAACAAATTGTTCCTCATTATTATCATTCAATTCAACAGCAACTTCATCAAATTGTTGAAGGATAGGGATACCTGATGAAACCACACGTTTCTGAGATACATTAGAATCAGCATTTCGATGAATCGACTGAAGCCACTCATTGAATGTGTGACGAATCTCGGATCCTTGCTGCAATTCCTTTAGAGACGATTTAGGAGTAAGAATTTCACCTACACCCAAACCAAAATCCAATGCCTCTATACCCATTATTTCATCCACAGATCTTGTGCGTAAAGCTTGAGAATCAGAATCCGGCCCTCGAGGTTTGCCATCAATTTTCCGTTGAGGATTTGCCAGAGATTTTCCCGCCGATTTTCTTGCCATGGCAACAACTCACATTTAAGTGTGTTGAGAGAAAATTTTAGAGAGAGAAAACCTTGGTGTTACTAATTATGTTCAATTTGTTTCTTCTTGTTGGGCCCAAAAAGTTTTTCCTCGTAAAAATCTCTTATGTTCCTTTATTTAAGTTTTATAATTCCGCAAAAAATTACGTTTATATCTACACATACCATTCACCCCCCTCTTGTAGTGTTCCTAGTGAAATAACCCGGTCTTCATTAGCACGAAAATGGCTAGAGTTTATGAAATGTAAACATTTGGAAAACAGGAAAATCTCATGTATAAGAGGTTTTTGTGCTTCATAAATTTGTCATGTGTTTCAAGATATTGATTTTTAAGATTGTTTATTTATTTATTCCATAGAATAAAGACAATAATGATAAGAAATTGATCTTGAATTGCAATAAGATAAAATAAAACCACTCAATTCTTACCGTGAGAATACCCTTCACTTGTTCATTATTCAAGGCAATTGATTGATTTGAATCCTTCTGAAGTTGAAGCAGCACATCAACCAAATCTTCATGATCACGTTTACCACTTCTTGTACTCTCAAGATGTTCTTGAATAATCTCATCATAGAACTCATTCAATTCCTTAAAATTCTTCTCTAGTCTAGCATCTACTCCATTAACTTTATTAAGAAACCAACCAAACCAAGGAAAAAAATCCGCAACATTAAGCTCTCCTAACAAACGTTGCGTTTCTTTCAAAATCTCATGCACTTCACCAGTACCATCAAACTTCTTACCATATGCAACGCGACACACAACATTATTAGCAAGAGAAAGCATCAATTCACTAACATTAACCGACGTACCCGAAAAACTTCGAGTAATAGTATCAATAACGAGGTTGACCTCCTCAAACCTCACCGAACTAAACGATTTCACCCGATTAGCACTAAGTAGCTCTAGGATGGCAATCTTTCTAACTTCTCTCCAATACTCACCATAGGGCGCGAATGAGATATCATTAAACTCATAACTTAGCCTCTTCGCGGCGTATAATTGTGGCCTACTCGAAAAGATGAGATCATGTGGTTTGAAGATATCTCTAGCTACATTCGCGGAGGAAATCACTAGAGTTGGGATCGACCCTAATTGCAAGAACATAAGAGGACCATGTTGATTGGAAAGCTTTTGAAGAGATGAATGAGGTAAATGATCAAATAGTTGGTGAAGGTTCCCTAATAATGGTAGCTTCCTTGGTCTTGGAGGAAGCTTTGTCTTTGGTTTATACAACGACAATAATAGCAAAAGTAAGGGCATAGCAAATATGAGTATAGACCATAAAAACTGCCTAAATTCCATGACTACTACCATATAATATATCGATGATAGCTTCACTAGGTGGACTTATATATCTAATCTTTTTGAGCTAAGATAGAACTATGGATATGGACATATCTAGCTAGTGAAACTAATTGTATACATGCACCTTTCTAAGGAAAGAAATTGATTTATTCGTTGTTTCCGTAATTTCTTCGCACTATCTTCAACTAAGGTGGCGCCCTCACAATAAAGTCGCAAGATGATATAATTATTTTTGAAATCGTCTCTGACCTCTTAGTTTCCTTGGTTGATATCATCAATAATAATAGACTATAAATAAACAGATATAAGGTCGGGCAAATAGGAACTACCACGTGACAAATTGGGTTGGCATGTAGTATAATTAAAAACTTATTTCGTGAACGGCAAGAAGAAGCTAATTAATTATCCTCTGACATCTCTTAAAAAAAAGTTATCCTCTGACAACTTAAATAGGTGGAGATAGTTTCGAAATAAAAAAAATATAGGGTGACGTTTGATAGAATTTTGAGGCGCATGCAGAATTTGTAATGGACCCAATTCAAAATTGATACTACCTCTGTTTTTTTAGTTGCAATATTTGCCTTTTTACACAAATTAATATCATATCATATATCATATCATATAATCATATAACTAATATATAAAGCAGAGTACAAAAGCCAACTCACGAGTTCACGACATTTGAAATCCTCATTGGATGCCATTTGTCGCGCTCATTAAGTGACATGTCATATTTTTTTAAGAAAATAAATAGAGTTCTAAATTGATTAAAATACAAATAGAGTTTAGGATATGAATAAATAGAGTTGGGTTCATAATGAAAAACTTAAATATAGTAAATTGATTATAACTTTTAATATATAGTTCGTAAAATTATAATTTTTGTACCATTGGAAAGTGTTAAAAAAAGTACTTTAAAATAATATCAATTTATACTATATTTAAAATTTTATATTAAAGTAACATATAAAAGGAAATATTGACTATACTAACGTATTAAAGTAACCTACTACTCCCTCCGTTTCATTTTAATCTACACACTTTGACATTTTACACTATTCACAAATTTCACTTTGACCATCATTTGTGATTTATACGCGGATGAAAATATAGTCATGTGGGATCTTGTTAGATTCATCATAACATGTATTTTATTAATATGTACTTTTTATAATTTTTACAAATACAAAACTAAAGATATATGTCCTCAAAGCTTTGCATTGGCATGCGTGAAAAGTGTAAGTGTGTAGATTAAAATGAAACGGAGGGAGCAGATTGGAATTTGCGATTCAATTAGAATTAGGGTCAAATTATTAAAGTATCATACTGCAATTGGAATTAGGGATTCAATTAGAATTAGGGTTGTTTTAAGAGATTCAATTAGAATTAGGGTTGTTCTACAAAACCTACTCATGTTAGAATTATAATATTCAAAGTTATATATACTAGATTGTCAGCGGTCAACTTTGCACATTGCTAATGAATTATGGATTAGGGTTTTATTTTTAATGTTTTAACATGCACGAAGGTGTAGGTTGTGTAGTATATCGTGACATGTGCTTTAACATATACAAATATGTGGTTTCTGCATGATAGAGTGAATGTCTGAATCATACAGTGAGTTTCTGCATGATATAGTGAGTATCGAAATGATATAGTAGATTGTTCAGAAATGATGTAGTTTTGCATGATATAGTATGTTTCTGAATGAAAAAGTGAGTTTCTTCATAACATATAAATTAGAAACCAACATCAAATATAATGGCAAAATCATTTTATAACTTTTAGTTTTTCTATGTCAGACAAAAATAACGGCCAAAAATAGGGATACAAATATTTAAAAACTCTACTTCCTCTTCACGAAAAAAAGATCGGGCATTTGTCCGGGTCCCAATACTAGTAACTAATATATAAAGCAGAGTACAAAAGCTAGCTCACGAGGTCGCGACATTTGGCGTACTCATTGGACGCCATTTGTTGCGCTCATTAAGTGCCCTGTCATATTATTATTTTTTGAATATAAATAGACTTCTAAATTGATTAAAATACAAATAGAGTTTAGGATAAGAATAAATAGAGTTGGGTTCACAATGAAAAACTTAAAAATAGTAAATTGATTATGACTTTTACTATATAGTTCGTAATATTATAATTTTTACACCATTGGAAAGTGTTTAAAAATTACTTTAAAATAAGATCCATTTATACTATGTTTAAAATTTTATATTAAAGTAACATATAAAAGGAAATATTGATTATACTAACGTATTAAACTAAGCGATTCAATTAGAATTACGGTTAAAGAATTAAAGTAACCTACTGCAATTGGAATTAGGAATTCAATTAGAATTAGGGCTGTTATAAGAGATTCAATTAAAATTAGGGTTGTTCTACAAAACCTATTCATGTTAGAATATTCAAAGTTATATATACTAGATTGTCAGAGGTCAACTTTGCACATTGAGTTTTCTTCCCTATATTTTATTTCCACTTAAGCTAATTACGTGAACTACATATTACTCATATTTTCTTTTCCATTGATAAGAAACAAATGTTGCATCCTTCGTCTCCTCCAAACATGAATGTTGGATAAGATGGGACATGGTCAACATATTAGAAAGAGGGTTGATATTGTTAATCATGTTGGTCTATTGAGGCTCGAAGGGCACCGTAGCAACATACCATAGCAATATTACCAATGCTTCATAATTTAACAAAATGTTTCATATTTATATGACAGGTTCTTTTATTTGATTTGTAAACACAATGAGTACTAAAGAAAGTGGGAATTTTTTTAAAAGTACCTTTATTTCCATTACCAAGTTCTTATCTTCAATTAGAGGTCAAACCTTTGTACTAAAGCAAACAATTTAAAATAGAAAGCATGTAAGCATCTTGCACCTACAGTTATTCAAACACTTAAATTGGACATGGTGCACACTGATGTTGGAAATTCATATTAATTAAATTCATATAGTGAAGTGAGTGTTATATAGATATAATCATGAACTTCTATACAATATAGTGGTTTTATTAACGGAAAACATGTAGTGAAATAATATGCAATATAATGGAGGTTTTATTTTTAATGTTTTAATATGCGGGTTGATGTAGGTTGTGTAGTATATCGTGACATGTGCTTTAACATATAAAAATATGTAAGTGAATGTCTGAATCATATAGTGAGATTCTGCATGATATAGTGAGTGTATAAATAATATAGTGGATTGTTCAGAAATGATGTAGTTCCTGCATGATATAGTGAGTGTATAAGTGATATAGTGGATTATTCAGAAATGATGTAGTTTCTCCATAATATGGTGAGCGTATAAATTATATAGTGGATTGTTCAGAAATGATGTAGCATCTGCATGATATAATATGTTTCTGAATGATATAATGAGTTTCTTCATGACATATAAATTAGAAACCAACGTCAAAGATAATGATAAAATCATATTATAACTTTAGTTGTTCTATGTCAAGCAACAATAACGGCAAAAAATTGGGGTGTAAATATTTCAAAACTCTACCTCTTCTCTACGAAAAAGTCCGGCCATTTGCTCGGGTCCCAATACTAGTAATAACATATAAAGTAGAGTATAAAAGTCAGCTCACGAGGTCGCGACATTTGGCGTCCTCATTGGACGCTATTTGTCGCGCTCATTAAGTGCCATGTCATTTTTTTTAAAATATAGATAGAGTTCCAAATTGATTAAAATACAAATAGAGTTTAGGATAAGAATAAATAGAGTTGGGTTCACAATGAAAAACTTAAATATAGTAAATTGATTATAACTTCTAATATATAGTTCGTAAAATTATAATTTTTGTACCATTAGAAAGTGTTTAAAAAGTACCTTAAAATAAGATCCATTTATACTATATTTAAAATTCGCTCATGAGGTCACGACATTTGGCGTCCTCATTGGACGCCATTTGTCGCGCTCATTAATTGCCATGTCATTTTTTTTCATATCAATAGAGTTTCAAATTGATTAAAATACAAATAGAGTTTAGGATAAGAATAAATAGAGTTGGGTTCACAATGAATTTTTTTTTAAATATAAATAAAGTTTCAAATTGATTAGAAAACAAATAAAGTTTAGGATAAGAATAAATAGAGTTGGGTTCACAGTGAAAAACTTAAATATAGTAAACTGATTATAACTTTGAATATATAGTTCGTAAAATTATAATTTTGTACCATTGGAAAGTGTTTAAAAAGTACTTTAAAATAAGATCCATTTATACTATATTTAAAATTTTATATTACAGTAACATATAAAAGAAAATGTTGACTATACTAACGTATTAAAGTAACCTACTGCAATTGGAATTAGGGATTCAATTAGAATTAGGGTTGGTCGCGACATTGAGGACGCCATTTGTCGCGCTCATTAAGTGTCATGTCATATTATTTTTTGAATATAAATATAGTTCTAAATTGATTAAAATACAAATAGAGTTTAGGATAAGAATAAATACAGTTCGGTTCACAATGAAAAAGTTAAATATACTAAATTGATTATAACTTTTAATATATAGTTAGTAAAATTATAATTTTTGTACTATTGGAAAGTGTTTAAAAAGTACTTTAAAATAAGATCAATTTATAATATATCTAAAGTTTTATATTAAAGTAACATATAGTTTCTGCATGATAGAGTGAATGACTGAATCATATAGTGAGTTCTACATAATATAGTGAGTGCCGAAATGATATAGTGGATTGTTCAAAAGTGATGTAGTTTTTGCATGATATAGTATATTTCTGAATGATATAATGAGTTTCTTCATGACATATAATTAAGAAACCAACGTCAAAGATAATGACAAAATCATATTATAACTTTTAGTTCTTCTATGTCAGACAAAAATAACAGCCAAAAATACGGGTGTAAATATTTAAAATCTCTACCTCTTCTTCACGAAAAAGCTCGGGGATTTACCCGGGTTCCAATACTAGTATATATATAAAGGAGAAACTTTTCGGGAGCATAGGGAGCTCCTCAAGATTTCGAGGCCATAGAGCGCGCCACGTAGGATTGTCATATCATCAAATTTTATTTTTATTTTTTACAAAAAAAGAAGTTCTACATAGATTTGAATACCATATAAGGAGTTCTAGATAACCTAAAATTAGAGTTTGATTTTAAATGAACAGCCTAAATTATCATATTATGTAAACTTTGTATAACTTTTGCTACGTAATTCCGAATATTATATTCTTTGTTCCATTGGATAGTGCTCGAAATATGCTCCGAAATAAGATCCATTTATAATATAGTTTTACAACTTATGAAATAGTGAGCGCCACGTAGGATTGTCATGTCATTAATTTTTATTTTAAATATTGAAATAAATAGAGTTCTAAGTAGATTTAAATACATAAAAGGAGTTTTGGATAACAAGAAATTAGAGTTTCATTTTGAATAAACAACCTAAATTATTATATTAGGTAAATTGAATATAACTTTTGCTACCTAATTCAAAACATTATAATTTTTTACCATTTAAGAGTGCTTGGATTTGAATACCATATAAGGAGTTCTAGATAAGCTAAAATTAGAGTTTGATTTTGAATGAACAACCTAAATTATTATATTATGTAAACTTTGTATAACTTTTGCTACGTAATTCCGAATATTATAATTTTTGTTCCATTGGATAGTGCTCGAAATATGCTCCGAAATAAGATCCATTTATAATATAGTTCTACAACTTATGAAATAGTGAGCGCCACGTAGGATTGTCAGGTCATTAATTTTTATTTTAAATATTTTAAAAAATAAAGTTCTAAGAGGATAACGAGAAATTAGAGTTTCGTTTTGAATAAACAACCTAAATTATTATATTAGGTAAATTGAATATAACTTTTGCTACCTAATTCAAAACATTATATTTTTTTACCATTTGAGAGTGCTTGAAATATGCTTAAATAAGATCCATTTACAATATAGTTTTACAACTCATGAAAATATATTTAACTAGATGAATGGTAAAGCATTATTTACTATTTCTTTTTGATAAAAATAATAATAGCTATAACTGTATAGTGTACTATATGTGACTATAGCATCTTATCATAGGTCCAATTACATGATTAAACATATTATCTTTCAAAACCTCAGCCTTACGAGTCTAGATTCTCTAGAGTTTTATTAAAATTCTACAAGGTAGAGTTTTATATGAACCATATATTTTAAAATCAAGGGCTCATATTGGTGGAAGGGGGAAATAAGGGGGTGGATTTTGATGAGAAAAAACAGAGGGGGTTTTGGAAAGATAATATAAGAGCCATTGATTTTTTATTCAATGGTTGATATTGCTCAAACTTTACATTGTAGAGTTCTTTTAGGATCCAAACACCAGTCTTACTCAACTGAACCAAAGCAATTTAGTATTACAACAAAACTTATTAAGGAAACTTTGTTGTTACAACAAAATTTAAAATCTATAGCGATAAAGTTACATATATATATGTATATATATGTATATGTATATGTATATGTATATGTATGTATATGTATATGTATATGTATATGTATATATATATATATATATATGTATGTATATGTATGTATATGTATATATATATATATGTATGTATATATATACATACATACATATGTATATATATATATATGTATATATATATATATTAGAGTTTTGGATGATGAAAAAATTAAATATGATTTTAAAAAACAACCTTAGAATATTATAGAGAGCTCCACCTAAACAAGACATGTCATTCTTATTAATTTTTATTTTTTTAGAATAGTGTTTAACATAGATATAAATAATATGAGGTGTTTTTAATAAGTAAATATTACATTATGATTTTAGAATAAACAACCTAAATTATTCAATTATGCAAATTGAATATAACTTTAGCTACATAATTCGCAATATTAAAATTTGTTTACCATCGAGAGTGCTCGAAATATGTTTCTAAATAAGTTCCATATGCAATATAGTTTTACAACTTATGAAAATATATTTATTTAAATGAACAATAATATATTATTTATTCTTTATTTTACATACATATAAAAATAACTATAAAAATAGTGTATTATAATAACGTATTATTTATTCTTTATTTAAATACATATAAAGTTAACTATAGAAATTGTGTATTATATGTAACAATGTCAATTATGTCTTTCAAAATCATACTTTAAAAACTGAGTTATGTAATGATAAAAAATACATACTTATTGTTTTGAACCTATATCATACCATGATGACATTACATGAAGAATCAAATGAAAGTTTGTCAACGACATTGCAGAGGTACTCATCAATTTCGGGCTCAGATCTGGGAACTTCCCTCTCAGGTGTGTCTGGAACAACGAGTTCCTCTTCTTCCTCGGTGTTGCATGGCTCATTCGTAGCATTTTCAGTAATCTCAGAGTCTGGAACAACCTCAGATTCTTCCAAAATATCGGAAGTAATTTTTTCAGCCATTGTTGAAATGAAACAGAGTGAAAATATAGATCAAACAGAGTAAATCTCAGATTTGTTTGTGTGCAACTAGTAGCCCAAAAAAAACGAAGAGAGAGAGAGATGTTGTGAAACTAGTAGCCCCAGAAAAAACAAAGAGAGACAGTGAAAATAAATTTCATAAGAGAGAAGCGCAGAGAAAATGAAGAGAAAGAGAGAGATGTTGTAGATCTAGGGTTTTCAAGGTAATTGATGTTTCAGAGAGGGAGATGTGAAGATTTATAGCCCAAGATGAGAGAAAGAGAGACGTTGGGAACATTGAATGGAGGGGATTTAATGGGTAGTTGAGAGTCCTCCATAAAGATGAAGAACAGAGCATTCAATGGAGGGGATTTAATGGGTAGTTGAGAGAGTCAAAGGTAGGGGAAGAATTTCGGAAGGAAGACAAAGAGAAGAGAGAGAGAGAGAGGGGGGGGATCGAAGTGGATAATATCGGTCAGTCAGGTACAAGAAATATTACTTATTTATTATCTTGGCAAGGTTTTAGGTGTAAATATGCAAACAAAGGAGGGGTATTGTTGTCAGAAATTATTGCTCAAAATAGATAGATTCAAAGTGAGAAGATTAAGAAAATACACCCTAAAACAGAAAGTGAGAAAGATAAAAAAATACAGAGGGAGTATTATGCAATTGACTAATTATTTTATTCCTAAAATATTTGTTGTATACTTGATTATTTATGTTTTTCTATTTCATATATCTATATGTCATATCTTATTTTTTTCTCAATAATCTTAATTCTACTAAAACTAATTTGAAAATCAAGGTTCGAGTTTCTAGACTATTTGATGTCGCAGATTATAAAAAAGGAGGAAGTTTGATATGGTCGTGAAAGATGAAGAGATTTTTTTCTCTTAAATAGTATTTTCAATTATTAATAGAGGTTAGTTTTATATTTAATGTATTTCATTCATGATACCATCATTATGATATTCTTTTTGGTTTTTCCATCTTCTATTCTATATGCGTTAGTGTTTATGTGTTATATTAAAAGTTGAAATTGTGGATGTCACTCATATTTTTTCTCTATTCTTTACGTCCTGGATCTATTAAATTATTACCCTTCACTTTCTTAAAGTTAGTTCGGGTATTTTCCATGTTAAAATTGTCTAAGATATGGTTAGTCATACAAATTATTAGGATACTATTTAATGATAGACTTAGCTAGACTTAGCTACAATATTCAATTGAACATTAAAAATATAAAATTTATATATTACAATAACAAATCTAGAAATTAAAGTATAATGACAAATACTTTCTCTGTCTTTTTCTACTACAACAATGAGTTTGGGCATGATTTTAAGAAAATAAAAAAATGGTAGTTTAGCATAGAGGGGTTAACTAAAGTAGGGGATAAGTAAATCCTTAATAAAGTAAATGCAACTTTATGAGGCAATTTGAGTAATTAATAATGGTTTTATTAACATAAAGTAAAGGCAATGTTGTCAACTATAGTTGCTTTTTTTACCAAAAGTGGAATGATTCCAATAGATGAAACTTCCCAAAGTGATAATTATTGCAATAGAAAAAGAATGGAGGAAGTATATAAATACAATAGTGTTGAATAATTTCATTTCACAACAACAAAAAATCAACAATGTTAACAAAAAATTTGCAAAAAAATAAATAAACAACAACCATGGCAACGCACAGGCTTCAAAACTAGTACTCCCTCCGTTTCACTTTAATATACTCACTTCACTTTGGGGGAGAACTAAGGAGGAAGTACAAAAGTATGAGAGAGAAACTGAAAAGTGAGAGAGAGAAAGTAAAAATTGGGTTAAAATATTAAAAAGTGGATGACATGGGTGGAAAAAGAGGAGAAAGTAGATGCGACATTTTACCTAAAATAGAAAAAGCAACAGTGTGTAGATTAAAAAGAACACTAGTGGAAAAACATCAAGTGCTCCGGTTAAAAACGGTACATGTGCTCCGTATTTCACCCGTAGCAGACCCCATACAAGCACTTGAGCATTTATCAAGTGCTCCGGTTTTTAATCGGAGCACTTAGATTCACAAGTGCTTCGGTTGTTTTAAAAACCGGAGCACTTGTGAATTTTATACAGTCAAAATACGTCTAGTGCTCCGGTTGATAAGAAAAAACCGGAGCACTTGTGAATCATGTGCTCCGGTTTTTTCTTATCAACCGGAGCACTTGATTTTTTTTTAAAAAAAAAATTGCTGCTGTTGCTGTACACAGCAAGCATACAGTAACAACAAACATAGAGTAAGCCAAGCAGCAAAATCCATAAGCCAAACAGCAAGTAATGGCTCCCACTTCCCCAATGCCCAATTGCACATATATAATAGTGAGCCAAGCTGTAGAATCCATAAGCAAAGCGAACTCGAGACCAAAACTAGAAACACTTAGAATGTAATGGAACACTTTCATTTCAAGCATTTTACCAGACACCCTATGAATATTCATAATTTCGGAAGTTTAATTTACCTTTGAAGAAAATGAAACATAAGAAAGTGGTAAAAGGACCACATTAATCTATAAACAACCAATTTCCTTGGTACAAAATATCAAGACCAAACTAGTATGCTTTCCTGTTCTTTGGAGCTTTCTTCTGCTTTTTTAGGCTGAGAATGGGTGATTCGGAACAACCAAGCAGCCGCAATTGCAACAATAAACGGCATATCCAGTAACATAAAACTGCTCCCATGTATTATGCTGATTTCTCATGTATGCCCATCCAAAGGCCTGCAACAACGACAGAAGACAATTTCTCTGTAAAGAAGTAAAATAATTGGAGAAACAAGTTCATTCTAGGGTAATTTGTATATAAAATATGGTCTAAGAAACCATGCAAGGCTCATAACACAAAAATCAAACATTCAATATGTAAATAGCAAAATATTGAATTTCTTATCGTGTTTGCACTCCAGTGGCACAAGTTAACACATTGTAACTTCAAAGCTTGCAGACTTTAGAATATGATGTCAGCCTGATTTCACCAAAATTCAGGCTCGACTTGGAATCAAACAGTAGACACTAAACACCAAGCCCTTCATATTTTGACAATCATATATTGCTCGCAGTCAAGGCTTTAAACTTGCCCAAATTTGCTCCATCAATGACATAAATAAAGATACACATGGCCAGTCGCATGTGCAGTGGAATTAGAGTGCTGCATCAAATTGTGTGAAAGTTCCAACAGCTTTACATACATCGTATCATCATATAGAATTGAAGTCCCAAAAAAAAGGTAGAATTAAGACAAAATCTATGCTCTTTTGGTGTGTTATAAAGCCATAGAGGTCCACTAAATGTTGGGATCATTTGTCCAATATGACTCATAGAGGTCCTCAATTCTGATCGTTGAAGGGTGCTAATAATCTATACACCACTAGTATATGTACTTCACCACTGTGTCAGGCAAGACTCAGGAACAATTCTACCAACAGCAGAAGAGAGGAATGAGGCTATCACTTGGTAGTGAAGTTCCACGGGCATCAGTAGCCAATTTCAGTTAGTTATTTAGCTCTAAAAGGTGTACAAGTATGTGATTATGATGTATTTCATTCTATAACACCAATTCATATAAAACATATGTATGACAGTGCACAAGAACAGAACCCTTCAGGTTTCTACTTCAATAGGCTCTAACTTCAAACCTAAAATTACAAAAATTGTGAACCAGAGATTTAGATTGGCGAAAGTGGATAGCACTTTACCAGAAGCAATAGCGACGACAGCGATCCTGAACTGCGTAAGCAAATCTTTATTTTTTGAATTATCCCCAAAGTTTTCACCCCATGAAGTTACTATGATTACCATACCAATTGCAAGAAAGTAGGAAGCAGCATCAAATGGAGCAACAGCACCAAACCCGAAAGTATCAACAAGCAGATTCCCCAATAATCCAGCCACAATGGTAACTAGACCATTGCCAAGAAAGTCACAGATAGCCATTGTTGTTTAAATCCTTTCTGCATAAACCAGACCAGAACAATAGAAGATATTAAACTATGTTATAAAGGCATAGAAACTAGTTCATTGATCTTCTGCAGTGTCATTGAAAATTATAGTAACACTCTATTTCTTGATTGTACTTGCCAAATACAATTGAATAACCACTTCCCACCGGCCATCACATCTGAGTACGTCTTTTAATGTGAAAGGTTAACAATATTATAATTTGAAATTTAATAGTGATCTCCCCCTAGAAAATATAACTTTGCACTACTTATAAGTTATAATTGAGTGTAAATGACAGTCCATTAGACGAAAGTTTCACCTTATTGTGCTCTGCCACAAGCCACGACTCAAAGGCCGAAAATAGAAGAGACGTGGCAATGCCACCCAAAATACTCCCCACCATCAAAATTTTGTATTGTGGGGTGTGCTTGATGATGCAGATCATGATATAGGTAAGACAATAAGTGACACATGCCCTCTTACGACCCCTGAAACGAAACCCGAGATGAATCAGCCAAAGCATCAACAACGCTTAACAAATAGTATAACACAGCATCATCAAGGGGGTAAGAGAAATATACTGTTTATCAATAAGGGATCCGACAATCGTCCCGAACAACATGGAGGATCCGAACCCGGCAATAAACAGCTGCCCAATTTCTCCCTTGCTAAAACCATAGGTAGTGTAAAGGTAATACACATATGGGCCTTCTAGCCAATCCCAGCTACTGCGAATTATTGAAAAATCACTTCAATTATTACTCTAAAACATCACTACAAACAATTTCCATAAAATAATTACTCCTACTAAATGGCAACGCTAGATATAATTCAGCGAATGTCTGGCTGATTTTTATCATAAAAAAAAATTGATAGCAAACAATAATTGGATCAGATTGTAACTATATATAAAACCAGCTACTAAACCCATTTATTATATACAAACATTCCAAAATTCATACAATTACAAAATCAACGAACAACAAATCCCAGATCTAAAAGTTATGATGAGAATTCCATAAACAAAATGGTATCAAAAAACGATGATGCAAAAAAAGTGGGAGCAGATCTAAAAGAGGGGAGAGAGAGAGAGAAAGAGATACCCATCATATTTATCTTTATTTAAAGATTGAAACCCTAACTTGAAATTGCTGTTGCTGCTGCTTCTGTACCACCATCGCCGTCGCCTCCTACCGTCGCTGCTAAAGTACAGCGCTGAAGAACCAATAATCCGACCATCTAGGAGTTTTCGATTTGCAAATACCACCAATATCCCTGAAGATTGGTCTGATTTTTCTCTTTCCCGTAGTTGCCGCACACTCGCTATCTCGAGCTCACAGTAAAACTGAAGTTCTTTAACTTCTAAGGTTTCGAATTTCGGCAGAGTGAAAGGATAATTTTTTTTTTTTTTTTTTTTTTGAGGGGAGAGAAAGGAGAGAATTAGAGAAGATGGAGAAAGTTAACGTTCTCGAATAAAAGGTGACTGTGAGGGTGTGGGTCGAAAAAAATTAGTAAGCGTACATCAGTTTAGTACGCGCGAGAGTTTAATTAATGGATATCAGAGTCTCCAAGTGCTCGGGTTGGTTAGTCAACCAGAGCACTTATTCACAAGTGCTCGGGTTGGTTAGTCAACCGGAGCACTTGATTTCAAGTGCTCGGGTTGATTAATCAACCGGAGCACTTGACAAGTAGCACAAGGCGTTTTTCCCACTAGTGGAAATAGACCAAAAAGGAAAGTGTGTACATTAAAAAGAAACGGAGGGAGTATTAAGGAAGGAGGAGAGAGAGTAAGATTTGGCCCAATTGCCCATACTTTTTTGCATGTGGGGTAGGTAAAGTGAGGATAAAATGGTAAAATTGCCCCAAAACCTTTATCAAGAAAGTAAATGTTGCATCTAAACAAAAACACCTATAAATGGAAATTGTTGCAACTAAAAAAAAAAGAGGAAGTATTATATTACATTTCACAAATAAAAATTACAATATAAATTGTATAACAATATTTTTGGTGGGATACTTGTTCCACACCTATACAAAAACAGCTCTCATACTTTTTCGTGTAAGCTCGTGTCTCACATATCTCCCTCATTCTTTTGTATATGGTGAGCTCATGTCTCACCCTTGGTAGACCACTCTTTGTTTTCTTACATCCCAATCTAATTGCACCATGCACCTATTTATAGTTGTCATCACTAGTGGAAAAAAACTTATATGACATAAGCAAACTGATCCGGTTCTCCCAAAATCGGATTAGTAAGTTTGATTTTTTTTTTTTTTGGCGTAAATAGGCTTTGGTACCTTCTCTTTCCTTGCCTCAGACCTCCGCCGATTCAGGTGCTTCTTTATCCTATAATTCTGGCCGAAATCAGCCTCCTCAAACGCCGAGAAATCCATCAGTTGGGGTTTCAAATTACGCGATCTTCTCGCTCGCCTCCTTGGATCTAGGATTTGCTTTATTAATTTGTAATTTAGGGTTTTTATTTTCGTTTATAGATTCATTTAGATTATCCATTTCTTCTAATTTTTTTTTAAATTTTCTTATATATTTGTTTTCTTCTAATATCTTTTTATAGTTTCGTTTATTTATTTTTCTGGTTGATTTTCATTTCTTGTAATATTAGTGTAGTTTCTAATTTATTTTCATTATATTGTAATTTCTTTTTGTAAATTTATTCAATTTATTTTTTTGTTATTCATTTCGTTAGTTTATGTTATTAGTGTAGTTTGGGTGGACGTTTTGTGCAATTATTTTCATTGTGTTTCTAGTGTAGTTTATGTTATTTTCGTCAGTTATTATTATACTCCCTCCGTCCCAGAATAGTCTGAACACTTTCCTTTTATATTTGTCCCAAATTAGTTTGAACACTTCCATTTTTGGCATGATCCCACTATTAATATATTATTTCTTTTACATATATTTGGCCCACACTCTACCTTTTATCAATAAAAAGTTACCCAACTCTCTTTCTCCTCTAATAAAAAATATCCCACCAACTCCTATCACATCTACTTTTTAAATAAAATAACATTTGATAACCACACTACAACTTATCACCTTAAACTACGTGTCCCAACAAGTGTTTAGATCTTTCTGGGACGGAGGTAGTAGTTTATAATAATATATGGAGTCTTGCTGTAAAGCCTGTAATGTAGCGTTGGAACTTGGAATGGATGAAGGCTTTTTTTGTTTACCATTCTGATAAACTGATCCGGTCATGGTTCAAAACCGGATCAGTTGAAACTTGGAATGGATCAGTTTACTTTCGCTAACTGCTGCGACCCCATCCGTTCCGGGCCCAAAACAGGATTAGTAAGGCCCATTTTGACCGGATCAGATGAGGTTTTTTCTACTAGTGCATATATAGGTTGGTGCTTTCCTTATATATTTTCTTGGCATTTGATAGAACCTTCTCCTTTTATAATTTTCCACATATTCCTTATTACCCAATATTTTAATTCTTCCAAAATCTAGAATTTTCTAAAATTATGTCCAATAACGTTCTTCTGAAATGTGGTACTACCACGCAGGGCCGGCTAATGGCCTGTGCAAACAGACCATCAGCACAGGGCCTCGAAATTTTAAGGGCCCAAATATTGAAGCCCAGCCTTGTACAAAAAAAAAAAGCGTCTTCTACTCAACTGATATCTTCCATATTCAGCGCACCACTTCGTCTTCAGTATTCCAGCATAACACTCTAACTTCCCCTAATTTCTCGATCCAATTTTCCAAAATTTGTTATCTTTTGAAAATCTTCCATATCCTTAATTTCTCAATTTCTACAACTTTCCAAAATTCTCTTACTCATTCTCTATCAACAATTATGCATAATATGGAAAAATCAATTCTGGTTTCTCCATTCAATCTTCAGTTAACTGCTAATTTTTTTTTACTCTTTATATATTTCTACTCAATCTATTTTTTCATCAATTACCAACTGATTTTGAAACAAAAAGAATTTAAGATTCATACCTTCAAGTTCTGTTATATTTTGGTTTCTGGGAATTTGGGGAAGAAGAAACGAGAAGACTGAAGATACCTTTTGTTTCTTCGTTGTCAATCTCGACCGGCATGCGTATTTTGTTTCTTCATTCTTACTCATTCACTCAAGGGGAGTCAAGGGAATTGACAATTTGAGTGACGAAGGTCGAAGAAAGCAGAGAGTAAGAGACAAAGGTAAATTCTAAATATCAATTGGGTTTATTAATTTATCAATTTTTTTCTTTCATTTTATGGTTTGCAATTGTTAGAATGTTGGCAGTAGCCTAATTGCTCCACTATGACGAAGACGATGACAGGTACTAACTTGCAATATGTAATGCCGTAAGCCTGTAATGTAATATTTTAAGGCTTAGTGGCATTTGTGTATAATGTCCATCATCAATTGAATTTATTAAATCAAAGAGATTTTTTCTTTAATTTTTTAGGTTGAAATTATTGGTTAGTAATTGACTAAAGTAGAAGGTTAATAATAGCTTCAAGTTGCAATGAGATTTTATTTACCATTTAAATAAAGTATTTTAAGTTTTGGGGGACTCAATTTGTAAGAATATAATCGTAATTTGGTAATATATTTAATGCATACGTTTTGTTATGAAAATTGCATTTTTTATATTAGGGGCCTAATTTTTAAGATTAGAACAGGGCCTCTAAAATGTTTAAGACGGCCCTGCTACCACGTTAATGAAGGAATTTTTGTCTGATGTGTAGGCCTAAATCCTAGTTCGCCATATTTTTTTTAGTTACTACATACTTTCATATTTGGAAGTTCTGAATTAGTTATCATCTACGAATTGAAGCAACAAAGCACAACTCGTTTTGAGCCAAGAGCACATTAAAAAAGGTGTCGAATGGATTTCGAACCTACATATATATATCTCAAGTCAATTATGAGAAGTTGTATGTGCACTTGAGAAATTCTCTAACAATCAACTTGATATAGATAGAACGGCTAGTCTTGCGAGAAATGCATTTGCCCCAATTGTCACCTTCCTCACCTGACACTCCTCAGCAAGCAGAACAAATCGATCTAGTCTTACGAGAAATGCATTTGCCCCAATTGTCACCTCAATAAGCCACCACCCTGCTCAACCCTATCTCATTTGAGGAAGTTAAAACGGCTATATTTGCAATTCACGGCCACAAATCGCCTGGGATGGATGGTTTTCCAGCCAAGTTTTTCAAAACCCACTGGCATGTGTTGGGTGATCAAGTGTTTCAGGCTGTTTCACACTTTTTTAGGTCAGGTTTTTTGCTGAAAGAATGGAACAAAACCCTACTTGTACTTATCCCCAGAATAGTTGCCCTTAAAGAGGCTAATCATCTTCGCCCCATCAGTTTATGCAATACAATTTATAAATGCGCGTCTAAGTGTCTGGTCAACCGCATGAAGCCCCTCCTTGAACATACTATCAATGACTTCCAAAACGCCTTTGTGCCGGGGCGCCACATGGATGATAACATTTAATTTTGGTTAGTCACGAACTCTCCAACCTAGTTAATAGGCAGAAGAAGGGATCCCGCCATCTTGTAATTTTGAAATTAGACATGAACAAAGCCTACGATAGGGTCAGTTGGTTTTTCCTAATCAAAATTCTGCGAGCCTATGGCTTCCCCGAACATTGGATTTCTCTAATTTACCAATGCATCTCATCAATCTCCTTTCAGGTACTGGTGAATGGAAACATGACAGATCCTTCCCAACTAAAATGTGGGTTGAGACAGGGAGACCCTCTTTCTCCGTACCTCTTCCTATTTTGTATGGATGTCTTATCAAGAATGACTGACTTAGCCACAGATATCAAACTCTTGGAGGGGATTGCAATCCTAAGAAGGGGTCCTACCATTTCTCATCTTTTCTTCGCAAATGATGTGCTTTTTCTTCTTCAAACCCACAAGCCCAGCCTGTACGGAACTGGCCACTCTCCTCTCCCGATTTTGTAACATATCAGGCCAAATGGTTAGTCTACAAAAGTCTTACATCAAGTTTAGCCCAAACATTACCAGGGATCAACAAAATGTGCTGAAATCTCTCCACAAAATAGAAAGTAAAACTTCCCTTGGCTTGTATATGGGTATTCCAATTGACATTCAAGGCCCCCGAGTCCGAAAATTCACTTTCCTTCTGGACAAAATCTCTAAGACCATTGAGCGATGGAATTTCAAGCATATCTCCCAGACAGGTAAACTTATACTGATTAACTCGGTGTTAATAGCGTTCATATCTCATATTTTAAGCATCTTCCGTATTCCCAGTACTATTACCAACAAAATTGATGCCTTGATTGCCCGCTTCTTTTGTTCCAATAATCAAGGGAAGGGAATTGCCTGGTGGAAAAAGGAAGTCCTTCACCAACCAAAAAGGAACTGGAAGGCTTGGCATTCGTAATGTAGGCATCTTCAACCAGGTTCTCCTCATGAAAAAAGTAGTAAGGATTTACCATCGGCCCACCTTCTACTAGCACGGTCTTTGGCTCTTCGTCCCATTAGTATAAGTTGTATCAAAACAAGGGATCTCAATCTTGGGGTTCTAGAGGCCTGCTCAATGCGGAGACCATATTGCACTCTTATAGTGCATGGAAAGTCGACAAAAATCCCAATTGTTAGAGATGACGTCGCTCTTGCCTAAGCAACTACTATTCGGGTTCATCATCTGCTCCAACCCCACACCCACCAATGAAACCCAACTGCCATTTCTGCCCTTTTCACATAAGATTGTGCAAGAAACATTCGAGGGACTGAACTTCCTCAAGAAGGGGACCCTCCGGATACCCTCTACTGGCCACACACCAACTTGGGAGCTTTTACTGCAAAATCAGCTTATCACCTTCATTTGAAGGAACAGCAAATCTACATTATGAATACTCCACAGGACCCCGTCTTTTTTCCGACGCGCGCCTGTGAAGTTTGAGCATCATGCCCAAATGAATAGCCTGGCAGTGAAAGCCAATTTCTTTAGACGAGAATTGGGGGCAGACGAAACCTGCCCAGTGTGCTCTTCCCCTGCAGAAGACCTCCAGCACTGCTTCCGCACTTGCCCCCATGCCCTCGCCATCTGGTCTGCTATCCCTCTTCTACCGGGCCTCAGTATGGAACCAGACATCCCGTTCCAACAATGGCTCATAGCATGGGTCTCTAAATTCCGAAAACTAGACAACCAAGGAAATAACTGCATCCCCACTTTCATTGCGACTTTATGGGGCATCTGGTGTGCACGTAATAATGTAGTGTTTCGCCAACAACCAGCTACTACTGAGGCAACTCTTAACCTCATTTCAGAGGCTCTGAGGCAACTTCAGCATTCTGAGACCACCTCCACTACCCAAAGGCCCATTCCTCTGGCTCCATCCTTTCCTCCAGGGTTCCTACTCGCAAATATGGGCTTGCTTACTCATGGGACCCCTCAGCTTATTGTTATCACAAATGGCTCGTGGGAGCCACAAAGTCACCAGGGGGTGCTGCCTGGAATCACACTATTGGTATAAACCAGCCTCTGGAAAGGAAAGGGGTCAGTATGTTGGCTAACTCAGCATTGCAAATGGAAGCTCAAGCTGTCCTTTCTGCTTTAACCTGGGTCACCTCTCGAGGTTACACACACGTTCTAATCAACACTGACTCTACTCTCCTGGTTCATTAGTTGCGTTCTCCGACATGTTTGGACATCTCAATTCATTGGATGGTAAGTCAAATTCAGAAGTTGGGACGCAGGTTGCAATGGTGCCAAGTGGTCAAGGTTTCAAGAGCCCAAGTCCAGCATGCACATGATCTTGCACAATGGAGTCGCTTAGATGGTAGTCTTATGATTCACTTCTAGTTTTCTTGTATGTTTCCTCGATGTCAAAAAAAAAAAACTTGTTATAGATAAACTCTATGAGGAAATCATGAAGATGGACCATGTTGAAGAAGCAATTTATTTTGCCGCTTTTAACCATTTCATTAATTATGAAACGCGTGCTAAGTTAATTTCAATCCGTGCTTTTTTCCCTTTTAGAAATTGTTTTTATGCTTATTTAAGATTTTTAAGCTTACTTTTTCACTTTTTAAGCCCTTTATGTATGCTTATTAGTTACTCTGTGAGTTACTTTATGCGTGTTGGCCCTTGAGTGCAACTCGGTGCTAGTTTTTTTTTTTTTTTTTTTTTTTGAAAGTGAAATTTCATTAATTGAAAGCCAAACGACATCTACAATAAGTAATAAAGAAAAATAGGATACAATTAAACAAGATCAGATCCACTTCGTCTTCGATGAAACTACAATGAACCAAATCGAATATTGTGGCGCAAGTCCCTTGTATTTGTTGTCCCAAGCAACTATTAATGGAACCGTTTATCATTTTGACATAGTTTGGAGAAGAACCTTCTTGATCTATCCATATTGACCGTATCCGAGCTTCCAATACCTTCATGTTGATAGTTTTGGACTTCAACCAATGAGAACAATTTCTCATACCTACAAATAAAAAAACTAGACTCACAACTCCCATAAGGGAGAAGGAGACCTCCACAACAGAGAAGACTAGTCTTCCTATATTAGGGCACAAGAAACTCTCATAAAGAGAGACTAACTTATTCAACAAAACAAAAGGACAAACTAGAAAATGAAAACAAGAGAGGAAAAGGGGCTTACCATGGATGAGATCATCCATGGCAGCCCCTTACTGATGAAGGGAAAAGGGGAAAAAGGGAGGCGGCTAGAGAGAAAAACTAGGTTTAGGGTTTGGAAAAATTTTCCGGTGCTAGTTTAAAATGCATTGGTACATTACTATGCTTTTAGTGCTTATTAGGAAAAACAATTATCTATCATGTAATAAGCCTCTTTGTAGGGTATTGATGAATGAAAATATTAATTTTTTATGCTATATAATAACATTCGAGTAGTCATTTTTTTTGCTCATTTGCTAAATGACGCCATTTTTTTTCCTACTAGCGCCATATATACATGTATAATACATGTATATCACTATTAAGATACTCTCCTTCTCTCTCACTCTCCTACTCTCCCACTCTCTTCACTCTCCTTCACTCTCTTCACTCTCCCTCTCTTTCACTAGATCTCTCTTATGAACAAGATCTCCCTTCAACTTTTTTCCGGCGACATAAAATAACTCCAGCGAGTTAATCCGGCGACATCAACAAGATCTCCCATGCAATTTTCTCCGGCGACATAATTTTCTCCGGCGAGAACCACAAGATCTCCCATGTAATTTTCTCTGGCGACTTAATTTTCTCCGGCGAGAACCCCAAGATCTCCCATGCAATTTTCTCCGGCGATAAAGTTGGGCTCCGTGGAGGCGCACTAACTCCGGCGACACGTGGGTGAAGGAGAAGATGGCATTTCCGGCCAACATAACTCCGGCAAGAACTCTGGCAACACCGCTAACAACGAACTCCGATGCAAGGTTAGTGTGCAAATTCTACAAATATAATGAGGCGCCTATTTTAGGCGGTTCCACCACAGGTGGAGCGTGTAAAAAAGGCGCTTAACACCAGTGGTTGGGCGCCTAATTTAGGCGGGCCACCTGAGGTGCAAGCGCCTTTTTTAGGCGCCCCACCCTTTTTTTTTTAGGGTTTTAATTTCTTAAAACTAAAATTTTGTTTATTTTTATGTTTAGTTTAGAAATTAATAATTATAAAACTTTGTTAATTATGGTGTTTTATAGTAGAAAATTGCATATGTTAGACTAGGAATTGTTTTGTGTAATGCTGAAAATGTGAAAATTGAAATGCAATTCCATGGGGAGGGGGCGCCTAATTTAGGCGGTTTTGCCATTGGTGGGGCGCCTAATTTAGGCCCTCACCAAGTGGGCGCCCAATTATACGCCCCAATTTAGGCGCCCCACAGTGCGTTAGGCGCCCACATGTGGTTCAGGCAATAGGCGCCTGACCTTCCATTTGGTTAGTTTAAGGCGTCTAATTTAGTTTATTTATGAAAAAAAAAAATTGAATTTGTTTAGTTTAGAAAATTATTATTATGACATTTTGTTAATTAGGGTGTATTAAAGTAAAAAAATGTGTTATTGCGAAAAATTAATGAAATATAATAGAAAAGATAGTTAATGAACTTTAGAAAAATAATTAGAAATCTTTAAACGCATAAAATTAGTGTATGTAATTGATTTTTCAAATTATTACATTATTAATATTAATGAAATTCTATACTTATAATTAAAGGTGAGTGGGCGAGACAAGGGCAAAGCTAAGTCATATTTGCCTACTAATTCGGGTCATCGTCATCCTCATCAGAGAGGAGTGATGATCTCATCGAGGAAGGATAAAGATGACCTTTTGAGGAGCACTTAGTCTTCATCAGGCGCAGAAATAGAGGAGGTACCGAAAATTCCTCCTTTGTCCTTTGCAATGCCTACTCCGATCATTATGAATTTTGGGGCGTGGATACCTCACCCACCTTGGACAGGGGATCCGATGGCGGGGAACGAGCAAGAGGCGGGTGATTATATGATAGTCGGGAGGAGTATCCATCAACGGGCCCAGAGGAGGGTCGTGCTTCTAGGGGATGCAAACCACGTACCTCTCGTGGTCGGTTTGCACGTTCTTCCGATGGAGCATCGTGCAATGTTGAGGGTTCCGGGACTACTAGGATGGGCAAGAGGAAGGTGACGGAGGATGACACTACATGGCAAGTACGTGACGCTAGGCAAGGTGGGTCGGTGGATGGTAGTGTCATACCGAGTTATGGAGGGCACATAGCGGCACGCATTTGGGCTGGAGAGGACGACAAGACCATGTTGAAGTGTTATAACCGAGAGAAGACATGTAAGAAGCTTCAGGCATGGTACGCTGGTATGAGTTCCGAGCTTCAAGGGATGATACTGGCTACTGGATTGAGTCACTTTCCTGATATTATGTTTGATCATTTGGATCAGTCGTTGATATGTGCGTTTGTCGAGAGGTGGCAGCCGGATACAAACTCTTTCTACCTCCCGTTCGGAGAGATGAGTATCTTGCTCCACGATGTGAGTTCTATTCTCCATATCCCATCTGATGGATTGATTACAGGTGACTTTGGTACATGGGATGACGTGAAGAGTTCCTGTGCAGAGCTATTTGGGATGGAGAGGAGCGCCTTTTTGAAGGCGCATTGGTCCGGTGGTGGTGTATTCATTGATTCTTTGATACAGAGATGTTCTGCTGCCGATCGGAGTACGACCCACTAGTATCGAGGTTATATGCTGACCCTCCTTGGTGCCACTCTATTCGTTGATAAGAGTGGTAACCGAGTTCGTCCTTTACCACTGTCATTTTTGTCTTGTCTCCCGAAGGATGTGAGTCGGTATTCTTGGGGTGCGGCTACATTAGCGTACCTATATAGGCAGCTTGGTATAGCTAGTCGTGCTGATTCAGCACATATATGTGGTTGCCTCACGCTCTTGCAGGCATGGATTTACGAGTATTTTCCTATGTTCCAACCGAATCGAGCTAGGAGGATGGTTCCTGTAGGATCTGCTTCGGCAGTTTGTTGGGATGTTCGCCATGAGAGCAGGGGGATTGACCGCCTACTGATTATTCGACAGGCATTGGATCAGATGAATGCCATGCAGGTTGATTGGTTACCATATGGTATATGTCCGGTATCGGCTTATCCTCGGAGCACGTACTACGGGTGGCTGCGATACTTGGATATTATTGAGCCAGTGGCGGATCCAGCGTGGGTTCAGTGGGTTCAACTGAACCCACACGGATCCGGGTAAAAAACTGGGCGAAATTGAATATAAAGGAAAATAAATAACAGCTATATATAAAAAACACGCGTGATATCTCATAATACGTCAACGTAGCGCAGCGGTGAACTTCGGTCTTTTTAGTACTTGTGGTTGGGGGGTCGCAGGTTCGATTCGTTGAAAGAATCTTTCATTGTCGTCTTTTCTTTTTTCCCCCTTCCTTTTATCTTATGTTTTGTTTCTATATATTCTTCTCTTTTTCTTTTCCCCTTCCTTTATTTTGTTTTTGTATCTTCTTTTTCTTTTTTTCTTTGTCCTCCCTTTATACTTTAGCTCTCCTTTTTATCTATAAATCTCTCTCTCCTATCAAGTACTAAAATAGTACAAGGTAATGAATCTAGTTTATTTTCTATTCTCTTCCCATTTCCCTTGAAGCAATTAATTAATCATGCATTTAGTAAAATTAGTCAAAAATTCACTATGTTGACCACATATTTATATGCAATGAGATATGTGTTAAAATGTGAAGGATTAATGTGATATATTCTTATAATCTTTTATATTTGCATTTTATAAACTTAATGTGCATATATTAATTTTATACATGGAAGAATTTGATACATCACTTCTAAACAAAATTCTTGACAGAGCTTAATATCACCCAAATGCAAAGAGCTTATTAGTGTTATTGTGTTGATTCGTTGTCAATTAGTCATTTAAGATTTCATATTTGTGCTAGTTGATAATATTTTTTTTTTCATGTTTCATATCATAGATATATAGTTATTTTTTTAAATGTAATCAAGATTGGAAGCTCTGCTAAGTACAATTGTTGAAAGTTTTCCTTTTCTTTAGAAAATGTAACTCTAGATAGTAAAATGTAATTTAATTAGAACTTATGTTCGAACAACTTCGAACCCACGTGGCTCAATTCCTGGATCCGCCACTGTATTGAGCCGTATATGCCCGACCGTACTCTATGCCAGCTTGGATTCATTCAGGAGGTCCCCCACCCCATCTTGGAGCCAGAGTCTTGCTATAGGCCTTCTGCAGGGGATAGATACAGGGTAGATTTCTCATTTGTAGCGCAGCGACAGACGTGGTCGATATTTTCCCGTTCTTCATAGCTTATGTTGGGTGCTCTGACGAAGGCGACGTATCCATCCTTCTCGATAGATGCTTTCATGCAGTGGAATTTCACCTACTCCCATCCTTACATCATTAACCCGACTGAGTTGCCTGATGGTGATGATGGACACGCATCACAGTATGAGGCGGGTTTGGTGCCAAATCGGGTATGTTATATTCTATTGTTGGTTGAAATTATGTGTTTAAAAATTATATATTAAATTCTAATTGTGTTGTTATGTACTACTATATGCAGGTATTGACTGAGATGTTCATTTTGATGGAGCCGTTTATTGAACGGGACACCAGCCAACTACCTGCTGATTTTCGAGGCTTATTTGACGGTCTGATGGGGTGGTATGATACATGGAACTGTACACGTGGTGTGGCCCCACGCCGCAATCCTCACCCATTTCCACCCCCTAGTCCATCTATGTATTTTCGACGATTTGTATTATAATTTTCATTTTTATTATTTTTCAATGTAATGGGATTTGTATTTAGATTTTCATGTAACATGGATGATTTAGTTATAGTTATGCCTACGATATGTAGTTTGAATTTCATTGTTTTTTCAACTATTACGCATATTGATTAAGTAGAATTAAACATTGACATTAAGTAGATCATAATAAACAACTTTAATAGATAGTTATAATTTATAACATAATAATACTTACATTAATATTTACAACTAACTTATTTACGTGTTCCCATAATAAACATTCCATGAGTGAATCTGTGATGTGTAACGATGCTCACATCCAATGACAGTATCATCTCTCAAATTATACCACTGTGAAGCAATTGGGGGCATCGGGATATCAGGAGCCAAGTGTAGGCGGATATAGTGCTGATGAAACGATCCTAGGTGCAGCATAACGAACTCATAACACGGACGATCCACATTTGTTGGTGCAGTCAATGGTAGAACAGTGCAACAACCCCACAAAATACCTCCCTGCCCCACTGTATAATACATCACAGCGCAGTTGTACAACTTAGCAATGACATACAAATCTGCAACGGACTCTAGCCAATGATCACTACCGCAAGGACCTTGGGTGTGCATGATACGGTTTCTCTCCATGTCCACGTAGTCTCGTCCTCCATAAATATCCTCATATACGTTCCTCATAGAAATCTCGTTGTAAAGGTGTTGACGAGCGTGTGGCCAACGATCTTGCCCACCATTGAAAGCATCAGCTACACACTTGAATTCGCAGTTCCCATCACCTACGACGTCGTTCCATGAGACTATAAATGGGAGGATGACATTGGGTATGTTCTCCTTGTAAGGAAAAGGTCCTTGTTGCGTTTCAAATATCTCCGCTGCAAATGTATCCGTTGCACTTGAATCTGTTATATAAATAAGAGTTAATTAGGCACTTCACACTAGAAATGGTAAATAACATAGCAAATAAATCTTCACATATATATATGTACCTCCATCTCTAGTAGATCGAGTCGTCGGAGTTGTACGAGTACGACTACTAGGCCGTGATCTATCCCGAAACTAGCGCTGCACATGTTCGAACAAGCTGGGGCCACGTCTAGTAGATGATGAGCCAGGAGGTCTACCTCTCCTGGTAGTAACTACATGAGACTTCTGAACTCCCTCATCCTCTGGGTGTAACTGCTGAAGAATAAGGTCGACTATACCTCTCCTAATTGCCGGATCGCACTCATAAAGTTCGGTAAGTAATCCATGAAGTTATTCAACATCCTGATCACAATGACTAACATAATCTGTTGCAGTTTCACCATCTCCCATGACCAAAGTCTTGAAGAAAGGATGAATATGGTCAAGATACAAGCCTCCGTCCACATGCGCATGGGATAGCAAAAGTAGACAAAAGCCGACAACCACAGTAATCAAACACCCCATCTCCTAAGTTTAGGCGTTTAGTGTTTTCCAACTTCAGCAAATTCAAGCAGTAATGTGAGACATGGCCAACCAAATGAAAAAATGGTTGTACCATATGTTGCCTACCAATTCGGCACCTAGATTTCTCTAAGCCATCCATGATCTTGATCATTTGGCTATCAATGAACAAATTCACACGTGACCAAAGTGTATCCAAGGCACAAGTGGAAGTTTGGAGCCAGGATTTGAGAGCTGCATGTGCACTCTCTACTCTACATGTGGTTGTGTTCCCAGAATGAAGCACTTTGTTGGTCCATGCTTTCACAAACTTGGTCTTATGGGGATTCAACCACGTTGTCTCAACATAAGTAATAACGGGTTGCTTCCACGCCCAAGCGTCCTTCAAATTTCTCAATGCAACCTCATATTCATCCTCTGTGTTTGCATTTAGCACATTCCACCAATGACCAGCACGAAAACGCTCTCCAAATGACTTGGCCCCACATATAGTGCTAACTCGTGCCTCCACATCTTTGTTAATATGCCATGTACAAAGAAGATGGGCAGTATTTGGAAAAACTATACGAATGGGGCTAACTAAACCCAACTCACGATCAGTAACTATGACATTAGGGCTCACATGATGCCCAAGTACATTACGTAGACACTCCAACACCCAACGGTAACTTTGTGCAGTCTCATCCTTCACTATGGCATAGGCGATGAGGAAGTTCATATTTGTCAGTGCCACACCAACCAACTCAATGCAAGGCATACCGTATCGATTCGTCTTATACGTTGAATCGATGCCAACAACCCAAGGATATGTACGAAATGCGTTCGTACCACCAGGATGAGACATGAATGCATGAGTTATAACTCCATCATCATCTCGTAATGACCATGACACATAGTTTTTCAACCTAGCAAGGTGCAGAAAATTTTCAGCTGAAGTCCACTCTTCACGCCCTTCCATCTTGTAAAAATACATTTCGTTGTATATATGCTTTATCATTTGGTAAAGATGCGAGTATGCCTCTGTTACAGCAACTTAAATGTTTCTCGGTGCCGTCTCAGCATCACTCATTTGTCGAACCATCCGCCTAGCATCATAATCGAGCCCACTTGTCCGTCTGTGGCCCTCCGCACATACTATGAATGCTTGGTTGTGAAACCCATATTGACTTTTGGGAATCCACACATGCCATTGCTCCCCCAAAACCAAGTTAATCCTAAATGGACATCCACAATACTTTGTCGATGTATTAGGCCGTTTCACCTTTCTCGGGTCTACCTTATCCCCCTTGTATCTCGTCCCCCGAAAACATTTCAAATAGCAAACGCGGGGACCATTATCATTCTTCTTATACGAGTCAACAACCAATTCAAAGCCTATGGAAACTGCTATTTCATTAAGATGATCAGACGCCTCTTTAACCAAATTGAATCCATCACTTATCGTAAATCTATTATGATAATTAACACCGTCTCCATCATTGCTCGAGTATGGAACCTATTAAAGACCATACAAGTCAAAATCCAGCGACAAACTACAAAAATAAAACTGGCAATAACTTGGACATGCGCCCTAATAAGACGCCTGCTAATATTTTTTAAGCGAAAAAAATATAACACCTATATTTTCATGTATTTTTAATTTAAGGTGAGTTTAATAATTATTCTAATATGCAAAATAATATTATTTACTTGTAGTTTTCAATATTTAAATAATTTATGTCTCTATATTATAACTACTCTAATATGCTAAAAATCTAAATATAACTACTCTAATATGCTAAAAATATAGATAAAATTCACTTGTAGTTTTGACTATTTAAATAATTTATGTATACTATATTATAACTACTCTAATAACCTAAAAATCTAAATATAACTACTCTAATATGGTAAAAATGTAGATAAAATTCATATAATATATCATGTTCCTACTATATATGAACATAGTAAATTCTATCATGTAAATTTTACATATATTCTACATTTCTACTCCATATGAACATAGTAAATATCATGTAAACATATTATTCAAAAGTTACATGATGTATTAACCATGCTAAAACTACATATATTAAAAAAAAAATTCAATAAAAACTATATTAACCATGCTTTTACAAAAGAAAAATATCAGATCGTTTGACTAGCTGGTCAGGCGCCTAAATTAGGCGCCTGATGCGCTTTTAACGCTAAAAAAAATACTTACATTGTTTGCCATGAAGCCGGAGTTTATTTTTGTTCTTGGTCAACGCCGGTCAAAGTTGGTCAACGCCGGTAAACACCGTGGTCAACGCCAGAAATAATGAGAGAGAATGAAAGTGAATAAAGAAATGAAGATGGTGGGGTTGTGTGGAAATGAGAAACACATGTGAGCTTAAATAAAGTAAAGGAAAGAGGAAAGGTATACAACCCATGTATACATGTACAAAAAGGATAGGAGTTAGCTCAGTGGATAGAGCACTCCCCCTTGGCTCCTGAGGTCAGGGGTTCGATCCTTACCCCCAAGATTATCTTTGGGGTGTTTTTAGCATCTTATGCATGCCTTACTGCCCAAATGCGTTGGTGTTTCCTACAGTGTAGTAGCCTTGTAGGGGTTAGCCCTTGGGCTAACTTAATCTCCTAATCAAAAAAAAAAAAAAAAATGTATACATGTACAAAAATACATGGCGTTCGTAAGAAAAAAATATGGCGGCATTTAACAAATCCCATTTTTTGCCAACCTTTAACCTTAGATTAGGATCGCACTTGTGTTAAAGCATTCCAACTCCCCAAAGTCTCACTTCATTGTCTCAGACCCACTAGTGCCTGCTGCACGTAAATTAGCCTTCCCCGCCTAGTGTCCAAGTCAAGTTTCTTGTTGCCAATAGGCAAATACTATCCCATTTTCTTGAGCAGATATCTCGCTTGTGCTCTGTTCATGTACATAATCTTCATTTTACACTAGGTTTTGTACTTTTCCCGCCATAAAAGACAAGAGTGCACCGTGTCTCCAAGTGTTAAACAAACTCTGACCATGACACTAAGGCTTTTTGGCAAAGACTCGCCAAAGAGTGTAACTCGTCTATTTTAGAACATTGAAATACAAATTGAATTGATGTGGGGTACTTTCTGATGAACTTGGCTCAAGTTGGTTCTTAATGGTTACTGTTTTCTTCCTCTTGTTAAATCATTACGAAAATAAATGGAAAAAAAACCCCACGTGTCTCCTTTGCTTAATATGTGTACATTCTCTTCACCTTACACAAATAAGTTTCAGGTCTAATAAATACATATAAGTTTCAATAAGTGTCAACAGGTCCAATTAGGTTTAATAAGTTCTAATAAGTTATAATCAGGTTCAATCAAGTCCAGTAAGTTCAGTTCAGACAATTTCAGGGATTTTCATTTGAAAATAACGCACTCTAATTAATTAGGATCGAGGCAACAATGCAAATAAGTATCTAAAAGAAATCTCGAGTCCGAAGAATTAGCTGGGTGAAGTTGATTTTCAGTACAACCGGATAAGGGAAAATGTTTTGAGAGGAAAACAATAATGTCTCTACAACTAAACAAAGAACAAATTAAAGGAGATGAAAATGCAATTTTCTCCCCAAAAGGGAAAAATAATTTTTCAGTAACCAAACTAAACGGAGTTTTTGGACCCAAATCCAATTCAAAGTTCCACCTAGTCCAAGTTGCTCCAACTTGAGTTATGGGACTTGCTAGTTTGAATCCAATTTAGAATATGGTACCAGTTTTATAGGGCTTAATAATTCTTGGACCTTATTTATCTAACTATGGGCCAACATATTAATGTAACACTTTGTCTTTACAAGCCCAACATTAGACCACATAGCTTGGAATAAGTCTTAAATATTCATTTAGTTATATGAGGAGTCTTAGGAATTAACATCAACAAGTTATAAGTCTTATAGAAGATTAATATCCTAAAACCATATAACTTAGTTAGGTTTGTTATTTTTTTTTTTAATTTTAGAGTCCAGTCATATCAGTATTTCTAAATTTTTTGACTAAAAAATATATTTAATTGAAATGTTAGCTTGCTCGGATTCTTTAGAAATTCGACCAATCCCAATCCATATATCGAAAAAAGGTCAAACTCCAATCTACATCATTAATTTATTTCTAAATGAATTGGACTTTAAATTTATTTAAATCTATCTGTTAAATAAGGGAAGTGAGGACCAACCAATCTTTCAAAATAGAAATATGATTTGCTTTTTGAGAACATCCTATTAAAATAGGGTGATGAAAAGATATTTAGCATGAACCTTATACAAGGATTAACTCACAAAGAAATTGAGGGAAAATAAAGACGACTAGTAGCTAGTTAGAGACTAGAGTAGAAATTAAATCAATAAAAATTATACCATTGACCCAAGAGTACGAGTGTCTAAGAGTTTTGACATTCGCCATGTGCTGCGCACTCTTGCAATCCAACGGTCAGGGCGCAAGCCTAGTGCGAAACAAGGATTATGTGCATGTAGCAGCCAGCAGGCACATGCCAGGATTGAGTTTAGTGAAAAAGGGGACCTCTTACCTATTATTGGCAACCAGACTGCAAGTCAAACGTCACGGGATTTATGTGCGTGTTAAAGGCACAAGCGAGGACGAGATGACTGTAAACACAAATTTTTAATTCTGCAACAATACATTGTCAAAATATATGAAACAAATATAAACTTTAATTAATATGAATATTTGGGTACAGTCTCTAATGTATATACACTAATTTGATCTCCATAAATTATATTTGTGTATATCACGAGTTTGAATTTGACAATCTCGTAATACAGCTTGACTTTCTTGAATGAGGGTCTTCGAGCTTGATCTCTTTCAAGTTTGTCATCCAAAAATGGAACGATTCTGATGCTTGTTGTTCTTCTTCTAGGTTGAGGATATGATTTGGATGGACAGGTCTAGAGATTAACTATAGACTCTAGAGTAGCTATCTCCTTTTGTCTTCACTTTTTCTCCTCCTCTGAAAATCAGATAGAAGGGCCCTATTTATAAAACTTTCTAGCGTTTAGAGTTTTTTAGTAGTTCCCCTTCGGTCTCATGGTTGTCATAATTTAAATGGCCAAATTCTTATTATTGGACTTTGACCCATTATATAAATGATAATAAATTAAAAAAGACCAAATATAATCGTATGCCCAAATTAACTAATTTTACTTATCATATGAATTTTTTTTTATAAAAGTCAATATTTGACTGTAACACCGCGACAATTCTCTATATTCCAAAATCCCCTTTTATATAAAACTTAGAGAATTATCAAAGTGTTATCGCCCGTGTGATAACATATCGGCTTATTCAGAATTTTGCAGCGGAAAATAATAAATAACTTTGAAAATAATAAACTTAGTAAACCAAAAGTCAAACTCCAAAAACCAAAGTCAAAGTCAACCAAACCAAAGTCAACCAAATTTAACAACTATAGAGTATAAAAAGCTAAACATAAGCTCTCCTCGAATCCCGAACCCATGATGCATCATCTTCGAACCTGAAATGGACAATGCACTATTAATCCCGAGAGACTGCTCACCAAATGGGTCATCACAGGATTAATAAGGCACAACCATGATCAACATACACACACAAAGCACGTAATCAACAAAGCTGAATACTACATAGTAATAAATATAAAACCTAACATGATACTAATAAACATTTAGGCAAAGATAAATAACAATATAATAACATAACAGACTACTTTACTAAACTTGACTCTACAACAAATGAATTAATTAATTTATATTGAATAGGCAATGGAAAGAGTTGTCCAAACCAAACCAGTCTTCAATTTGGAAGACGAAGTACGGGCGCGACTCCATACTCCCCTGACCAACAATATCGAGGAAACTTTTAAATAAAAATGGGACACGGTGATCAATCCGGTCCCAAGAAAAGCCATGGGCTACCACCATGTACTCCAACTCATACTAGTTCAACACTTCATATGTGTACAAGTCTAAAGCTTATTGCTATTCACTTTCCACTTTAAGTGATTAATAATTTATTTATTTGTTATGACTCACAAAGGTAAGACAAACAATATAGTCATCAAGGATACATAAAATCCCATTTTTATCTTAGGATTTAATAAGGTGGTCATCAACTTACAATCCAAGAATAATTCCAATATTAATTAATTCCATAACCATTATTTATTTGTTGATCCAAGTCAACAATCAACCAACCTTTCACAGGTGAATAACCAACTTACCAAATAAGGCCATCGGTCCTCATAAAGTAAATATAATAACCCAAAGGGAACAACATGATCCAAACAACATAATTATTAATCCCTCATGTGAATTAATAAAATAAAGTTCCCAATCCCACATGCTTGCATCAATCATCCATACAAACACGATTCAACCAACATAATCAACATGCTTCACACAATGGCATAAAACATGCAATTCCACTTGAATATAAATCATATATGAACTTTAAATAGTTCCCTATACATGATACTACATCAATCCCATCCTTAGGATATGATACTAATCCAACCAACACATAGGTATGTACGTACCTTGTGCAGACAATATGCGAGGCCACTTTAATAACTTAGAAGTCGCCTAAAGAGAAATCTCCGCCTACCAATTATCAACACAACCACTAATCAATACTCAATCAAAATTCCAGCAACATTTAAATATATTAAACCCTCTTTAAAAGTGTATAAAAATCCTTTTTAACTATTAAAAATTCACTATTAATGTCTCCTAGTATAGTACCACTATACTAGTCACTAAAAATCCTTGAAAATCCATCATAACCAACTAATAAAAATTCCACCAACTTATAAGGTGATCAAAACCCTTTAAAACATGCTTAGACATAATCATAAACATAAAGTACCCAAATAAACTATAATATAATACTATGATTTTTCAAATCATAAAACCCTAAAAATCAATACTTTGATACTTAAAAACCTAGTTTAAACATAATTAATAAATATGAAATTTTAATTACTTCACTATATAAATTACATAATCTGAAATTTATATTTAAATCATCGAACTATAACTTTAATCATGAAAACATTAAATAAATCCTTAAAAATATAAACTTAACATTAAATAAAATAGAGGAGGAAGAAATAACCAAAGAAAAAGGAGGGAGGGAGGAAGACGGCGGCACAAGGGGAGGCGGCTGCCGTCAGGCTGCTGCGGCCGGTGCTCGGCGGCGGTGGTCCGGCTGGTGGCTGCCGAAGAACCCGAAGGAGGAGGAGAAAAATCAGGAGAGAGAGAAAATGAGTGAAGGCCGAAAAAGAGAGGGAGAAGGAAGAGAGAGAAAATAAGTGTGGGGGAAGATGTTGGGGTTTTGGGGTTTATATAGTTAACCCTTTTTGGGCTTAGGGAATTGTGTTTGGGCTTTTAATAATCATTTAATGATTGATATTTGGCATAGTTGGGTTCCTCTAACCCATTTTAAAATCCTCTTTACTAAACTCAAAGATGTTTAAATTGTTTAAATAATTTTCAAAGTATGACTAAATAAAATATTTAAGTACTTCAAATCATTAAATAATTCTTTTGACTTTCAAATAGTCAACCTTTTGAAAAATAAATTATTTAAACATCAAAATATATATAATTATACATTAAAATGTATTTATAAAATTCATAAAATTATGGGGGATTACATTGACTTTGATAAGTCAAATGATGATGTGGCATTTAATAAAATTTTCATGCCCACAATGACAAAAGTGACACTTTGGTGTTTTGGAAGTTTGAACGCAATTGCGACACAAATTCAAGGTAAGTCAAGCAAAAACTTAGATGATTAAGCAAAGGTACTAATGGACGTATTAATATTTTAATTTCATTAATTAACCATTTTCATATGAAGAGGCTTAAATGAAAGAAATTTGTTTTCCTCGTGAACACTTAAACAATAGAAATATAATACTTTCATCCGTTATGAAATAAGTGAAACACTTCTCACTTTTAAGTGAGAGATTTTTGAGAGAAGCGTTTCACTTATTTCAGAACGGATGAAGTATGTATATTCCTTTGTTTCGAAATACTTGCTACGCTTCCCTAAAAAAATGGAAATGTCACAATAGTTCCTACATCCCATAAATGGACTTTTGCTTACCCGTAAACTTTCTAAAATATCCATAAAAAGTTGGTGGTCACCAACTTTCTCCTTTAATATACTCTTATTTTTTCCTTATCAAATGTTTTTTATGTAAAAAGTAGTGGTCCCCCACTTTCCCTCTCTACCTTTCTTGAAAGCTCTCCACTTTTACTATGTAACAGATATTTTGAAACGGAGAAAGTATAACATAATGTCATATTTATAGGACAAAGAGGTACTTGATCCCACAAGCCATGAAAAATATAGTTGAAAAGCATTACAAGTCTGGAATAAGGTTGAATGACTTCAATTTAGTATGCAAGAAAATTCAAAAGTCTACATAGAAAGCTCATCAAGATTTGGAGAGCATATAGAGCACCACCTAAGCATGCCATGTCATCATTTTTAATTTTTGATTTTTTTTTAAAATTAAAACAGAAATAAACTCATTTATGGAGTTTTGGATAAGGAAATATGAATGATATCATGGTACACCCTGGTGTACCATGCTCATGGTACATCCAGGGTCATTTTTGTAGTAAATGCGAATTTTAATGGCATGCTAGCTGATAATTTATGCTTAGAAAAAGACAAAAAAAATCTGCAGAATTCTTATACTACCAAAACAAACTACTCCCACCGTCCCATAATATAGTGCTAGCTCACTTCTCATTTTTCACGGGAATTAAGGAAAATGGAATAAATAGTAGGGTTTCCTAAAAAATATATTCAATGAAGTGCTTTTTTGATACTTTTGTATTGAAATTAGTTCTTTATTTTTTTTTCTTTAAACAAAATAAAAAAACAATAAATGTACCTTGGAATGGTGTAAAGCAATAAATGGGGTCACATGTTTTGAGAGAAAAGTAGGGGTATTTTGGAAAGTTTGTGTATAATTAAGGATAATTTAGTCCAAACAAATTGATAAATAAGAAAATAGACACAACATTTTGGGACACCAAAAAAAGAATGTGAGCACTATATTATGGGACAGAGGGAGTAATAGCAACTTTTCTATCTCTCTTCTTTCCTCTTCTTTCTCCGTTAATGTGAGCATTAGAATCTTCATACAATTTTCTAGAGAATTTAATTTAAATTATAATTAAATCAATCATTAGAAATTAAAAAGGAAGCATTAATGTTCCGTTTTCTCTTGAAGTTCATCGAATCTGCCGTTCATCAACAATCGAGGAATTGCAAAATAACTTATTTTGGTATCAATGAGCAAAAACAAAAATCTTGTAAATTTTGTTTTGTTTTGCTCATTTATACGCTCATAGAGAATTATATGGAGAAGTGTTTGCTCATACGATAGTAAAATGAGAAAATTTGCTTTCACAATTTGTAAAATGAGCAAAAGTGTTTGCTCATTTGCAAAATTAAAAAAATTGTGTTTTCTCATTTTAAATTGTTTGATCATTTGAGCATTATATTGAATTAAGAATAAGCAAGTATGGTTTTGCTCATTTAAGAAAACATTTATCATCATACTCATTTAAAATTATAATGAGTAAAAACATATATGAAGCGAACATAAAATGAGCAGGTTTTCCAAATCATCAAAACTATTGCTCATTTGAGCATTATATTTTGAAGTGTTTGCTCATATAGTAGTAAAATGAGAAGATCTATTTGCTCATTTCTGAAAACGTGCACTTTATCTCTTAGCACTGTGAATGAGCATTCATTATGCTCATTCTTTTTCTATACTAAGTAATTACTTTCAATTTAATATGCAATGAAGAAATGAACAAATATTATTTTGCTTATTAAGAATACCAAGAAACTCACAAATTACATAATCTTCACCATGTTTTTTCATAAAATCATTACAGTAGAAGTCAATTGCTATTTCAAGTGTAAAAGGTAAAATTTCGTTCTCAGATTCTTCAATCATCTAAGGCCCTGTTTGGCAATAACGTTTTAGGTAGCGGATAGCGGTTGGACAAGGTCAAAAAGCTATTTAAGAAAATTTTGAGTGTTTGGTAAGGTAGTAGTTGTAGTAGCGGGTAGCGGTTGGAGTAGATTATGGGTAGCGGTTGTAGAACGTTACTACAAGAAACGTTTGAGATTTATAGGTAGCGGTCTAGCGAATAAACACTTATAATATTATAAGGTAGAATTGTTAACCAATGTTTTTAATTTCTTTTTCTATTTTCTGTTTATTAATTGCTTTATTTTATGGCAATTCATTGTTTTTCCTTTACAATAGCAGGGATATGATTTAAATATTCATTTTAAATAGAATATATAACTAATATTTCACAATATATTAAACTTCAAATTCCACAAGCATTTTGGTTAAAATAGGTAATATAAATTTTGTGAGGGTTGAATATTATCTTATATTTATACAATTCTTTGAGTAGGTAAAAAGACGTATACTCCTTTTTCTGTGTAAATTATGTGAAAAAAAATATTGAATTTAACTATTGAACTAACTAATGAATTGTTGTAGTTCATTTCATATTTGATTAAATGTCATTTATTGTCTTTTACAATCTCAACAAAAACTTTTGCCAAACATTTCTAATTAAACAACTACTTTAAACACTAATCGCTAACAACTACTAGTAGATAGCTTGCAACTACCCTCAACAGCTAGCAGCTACTGCAACAGTTAACAAACTTCTAATACCGCTATTTTCACCAAACAAGCCCTAAGAAAAGAGAGTTTGGGCATGTAAAGAGCTTAGTAAGACAGAAGAGAGAGAAAAGATAAAGAGGGAGGAGAGAGAAAAAAGAAAGAGAAGAGAAAATAACAATTCAAAATTTGAAAAAAAAAATAAAGTTTTGCTTTTGTTTTTAAAAAGTCTGGGTAGAATTATCTAGTCCAATATAAAAAGACTTGTAATTGGGATGGGTGTACTATGCCAGATTTACTATAAAATTTTAGAGTTTATTTTTGAATAAACATAAATTATTATACTATGTAAACCGAATATAACTTTTGTTACATAATTCTGAATATTATAATTTTTACTATATCATTAGATAATGCTCGAAATATGCTTCGAAATAAGATCCATTTACAATACAGTTTTATAATCCATGAAAATATATTAATTTAAAGGAATAATAACATCTTATTTACTCTTTATTTTAGATATATATAGAGAGAATATTTATAGTACACCTGGGTGTACCATGCTCATGGTACACCCCAAGACTATTTTCTCCAAATGAGCAAAATGACCAAATGAGCAAATGAGCAAAATGAGCAAACATTTCTACTCATTTAAGAAAATGAGCAAACACTTTTATTACAAAATGAGCAAAATGAGCAAAATGAGCAAAATGTCCAAATGAGCAAACTTAGTGTCAAATAAGCACCTGAAGTTCTAATTTATTACAAAAATACCCCTGGGTGTACCATGAGTGAACTCATATATAGAACTAGCTATAAGAATAGCATGCCGTTACCTTCTTTTAAGATATTTATCATGACTATGTTTACATTACAGTGTCACATAATTATGCCGTGTCATTATTCTAAAAAATTGTATTTTTAATAATAGAGTTAGATAAAGATAAAAATACATATCTATAGTTTGGTTAGTGACATGTTAAAATTTAATTTTTAATAAACAATCTAAAGAGATTATACAATATAAATTATAACACCAAATGACATGAATATATAATTCTACCACATAAAAAAAACTCGTGCATATCACATGGCTTTAAAAACTAAGATCTTCCTCCGTTTAACTTTTTACTTGCAAATTGAGCTTTGCGACTTTCACGCCGCTAACGCATAACTTTAACCATTAATATCTTTAGTTATCGATAATTAAAAATTATAAAAAGTAGATTTTTGGAAAATATAAATTGAGACGAATCTAACAAGATCCCACATGAATATGTTTATCCTTAACTATAAATCACCAAAGATGAACTAAGTAGAGTTGGTGAATAGTGTAAAAGTCAAACCGTTGCAAGTAAAAAAAACGGAAGAAGTAAGTTTTAAGTTTCTTTTTTTTTTTTTAAAGGTAGTAAGTTTTAGTTTAATTTTTAAATAAGCTCAACCATTCCAAAAAATGACACATCCCTAATTTGTCTACTCCTATTTTGTTTATCCCGCGATGAACAAGGAATAGCTCTTATCATGAACTGATCCTGAATAATAAGTTAGTTTTTATGGGTTAAAGAAGAACAAACAGCAAGAGATTCTGGAACTCAAACCACACAGACCTGTACAAGTACAACATACAAATTCAATTGGCAATGGAAGCCTTTGGACTTCTCCCTCTCTCCACTCCCAAAATTTTACCCTCTAAATTTCACAGAAAATGCAGCACTAACTACTGTACAATAGGACGCACTTTCAGAATCTGTGACCCATGTTATGGCCAACAAACCCCAATTCGCAAAACTGTGGTATGTAAAAAGCTTGTAACTTTCTAGTAAATTCCATGCTATGTTATGAATTTTCATTATTGGGTTTATTTTTAATTTTTTCATGAATATAATTCATTGAAAATGGTGTTTATTTATTTATATTCCAAGAATTGGAAAGTACCCAGAATGCAAGTAGTGGAAGAAGAGTATGAATTGAGGCAAATGAAGGATATGGCAGCTGCAAGGAAAAGATGGGAGGCTTTGGTATAATTTTACTGCATTATCATATATTAAAGCTATTTTTTTTTTTGTTGAATTTTGATCTTCTTTGCATAAATGTATGTAATATGTTCAACTTCTTCTAACTAGGGTTGAAGTAGCTATGTGTAATCTAGGTTGTTTGTAATTGGAATGGGTAAGGGTTTTCACAAACAAGCAAATTTAGAATTACTAGTTATTTTTAACAAGTTTTTAGGAGTGTTTTTATATAACTTTGAGTAGGGATATAAATATGGTGGGACGACATTGAATTATGTTGTGGATAATGTACTAAATTGGTACATCCGAGCTGTGGAAAGAGCGTATTGCACTGTGTGATTGTTTCCATCATAAATGGCTACATAATTGTTAGGATTTGTAGTAGAGTTTTTTGGTGGTATGGTGGATTGCTTATTCTCAAATAGAGACTAACACATTTAACTAAACGAACAAGGCATTGGCTAGGAATTACATCATTGTTTGGACTTCTAGTAGTAGCTTTGTGATGGTCTGGCGGCCAAGTTTTTTTTTTTTGGTTGAAACATGTGATATACCGCACGACAAGCATTCAGTTTTCTCTTGGTATAATAATCTTGTTGTGAGTGAGAATTTTTATATTTTGTGCCTCAGGCTTTCAAACTCTTTTGCATAGGTGCGAGAGGGAAAGGTCAAACCTTTGACACCAAGGGAAGCTGGGTATGCAATCCAGCTCTCTGGTAAGACTCTGCTTGATGTTCGCCCAGCATCAGAGCGTAACAAGGTGAATACTTGATCTATTCCCATGATCCCATCCGCTTTGCTTGGGGATGCATGTTTGCTTTGCTTACTTTTGGAGCTATTGGGGTGTATCATCATTAGCTTTATTAATACTGCTTTTGGAATCTCTGAAGTCTGGTTATTAAGCATCATGGTAGTAGCATTAGTTGTTTTGGTTTAATTAGTCTTTAGTCCTTATGCATGGAACTTATAGTTTGAAAGAAAAAACATATAACCTGTGTTTATGTAATTTCTCTTTCTCGTCCTGTTGTTGCAAGTCGATAAACTTTGTGCTTAACACTCGTTATACACTAATAACACTATTAGTCATGTCGGTTACTCCCACTCCATATCAATGCTTTATAATTAGCCTAAAAATAATATCTACTTCTTTGCCATGAAGACAGAAATGATCCTATGGTGGTTATGATCCTCTATCATCTCTAATCAACATAACAATTGAATGATGTTGCAGGCGTGGGTTAAGGGCTCAACCTGGACACCCATATTCGACGTTGATGACAAATTTGATGCTGGAACACTCTCAAGAAAGGCAACAAATTTCATGATGGGTACTTCTTGATTCCTATCTTCTTTGGCTTTCCTGTGTGAAGTTTATCATTATATAGTTCAGTAAAGTTTCTGGTACTTCAAATAGACAAATACACAACCCATGCAAGTATTATCCAAATTGAAATAAGGAAGACAAATTTGTATATCTATTAGATTGCTTAAAACAAATGAATTTGTTGTGTGAAGGGTTTAGAGTTATTCAACCATCTCTGATTCTTTGTTTGTTGTAGGAGGATGGTGGAGTGGTGTGCCTACACTTTCCTATAATAGGTATGATACTAGTCCCCACCCCTTTCCTTTGAGACCCAGTTCCTCTTTGGTGAATGATGGATCTTAATTTTCTTTTCTTTTCATTTTATTCTTTCAGCCAGTTCCTATCCAAAGTTGAGGAGAAATTTTCAAAAGATACAGATCTTATTGTTGCGTGCCAGAAGGGATTAAGGTGATATGTTTAGTATTTGCCTTTCTATCAATCTGAGAATAGGCAAGCCAGCTAATTGATTGTGTAGAGTCACTTTTGTGGCTATGGAACTTTTAGTATTTGAAACTAATGGTATTTGCTGAATTAGATAAAGTGTTCGCTATAGTCAGAAAGTTTTGGGATGTGGATTACCTTCCCTGCATTAGTAGTATGAAGTCTCAGTTCTATTATCAGTGAATTGAGTTGCCTGCATCATGTATGACTACTTTCGTCGTTTCCTGATTATTATTTTTGTTTACTTGGGTGTATTAATATTTCTAAATCTGGTGTGCTCTGAGTCTCTGAATTAACTAAACTGCATGAGTTTTGTGGTCAATGATGTTTTATACCCATTCATCCATGTCTTCCATGAAAAGAAGACATAGAAGGGGAATGAGATGATACAGTATATTTTTAGCAATAGATGCAGAAGAGCAAGGATATGGAGGATTACAGATTGGTTGTCGAATAAATGAAAACGTTATAAGATAGCATCTTTTGCCTATCAACTCGACCTCTAAGGCTCTAATTGTGGATGACTGGATCGTGTTCTTGTTCCTCCTCAACGTTGCACTTATTAGGCTGCTTTATCATTCTGCATCTGCGCCATTAGCTAATTAATAACAACCTTGGTTGCCGAGTAAATGGAACAAAGTTATGAGATAGCATCATTTTGCCTATCAACTCGACCTCTAATTGTGGATGACTGGATCATGTTGTTGTTCCTCAACGTTGTACTTGGTAGGCTGGTTTATCATTTGGATCTGCACCATTAGCTAATTAATAACAATCATTTGAATACTCAGATGGTGAGATCCTACATTGATGGTAAAGTCTTATGTGTACCTCTTATTTTCCCCTAACACCCTGAGCGAATTTGATGGGCAGATCTTTAGCTGCTTGTGAGCTGCTTTGTAATGCCGGCTACAAAAATGTTTTCTGGGTTCAAGGGGGTTTAGAAGCAGCTGAAGAAGAGGTATTCTCTTTAGTACCTATGTCCAAAATGTTCTGTTTTCTTGTCTATTCTTTGAAGGGAATTTAATGGTGAATGGTGTGTGATATAAATGTGCAGGATCTCCAGAGGGAAGGTACACAGCCTTTTAAATTTGCTGGAATTGGAGGTCTTTCTGAGTTCCTTGGGTAAGTACTCTGTTCAATATGACTTAAATCACCTTAGTTCTCTATTATGTGAATCTGGCTATTTCTGTCGCAAGCTCTGAAAATGTATGTCTTTGTCAGTTGGACGGATCAGCAAAGAGCTGCTGCTGCTAAAGAAGGATGGCAATATAGATTAGTTTTCTCTGCACGTTTGGTATGAATGCAGGCAACAACTGGTGATCAAAGTAATTTTCTGTTCTTTATGGATTGATAACATGTGGTCTCTCTCTTTCTCTTTGTAGCTTGGACTGGTTATTGCTGCAGACGCCTTGTATCTTGGTGCTCAGCAAGTGGCCCGTTACGTACCAGAAATACGATCTCACTGAATGCCACTCTGCCATTGAAGTCATTCACTCCACAAGTGCAGATGGCGACCATGTTTCGTTTCTATTGATATCGGAACTACTTGCCAAATCTCTTTTATCCTTGTGTAACTGAGTTTCATCCGTCCATCAAATTTTGTAATATGCCATAGAATGTTGTATGAAAAGTTTTATAGATTATATTACAATATTAATTTATGCCCCTTCAAGATTTTCAATCTTTTGGTGGAGAAAATTAAAATTTGAAGGTTAATCTTTGAACTTTGAAGTTTTTCATTGCCCATTCTTGGCCTGGATTACAAAAAATAAAGGTTGATTAATGCTGTCATATAGCATTTCACACTCTGCATTTGTTCTAACTTCTAAGCAATAGACAGGAAACGATCATCTTTCTTGTAATACCTGGCTGGCTTAATCTTCTTATCATTCAATAAAGAAATATATGCTCTATCTTTGGGTGCTATGGGATAATATTTGTTTGCATTTTTCATGAAAAATAGATGGTCAATGTATACCTAGATGTCATAATGCACAGGCTTTTTTGTGTGTTTATTTCCACATGCAGCTGTTTATGCCATAATAATACAAGTCTCTTCTTTAGGTAGCTTATTGTAATTCATTTTAAAAGTATATCTCAATATCTCATACATAGCTAGCATCTTCAGAAAGATCGTGGTATGGCAACTAAAATTAGATCAGATGTCTTATGCATGGATATACCGAAAGCTTCTGAAAGATCTAAATCTTTGGCTTCAACCCCTGGTGGAAGCTCCCAATCAAAGCTGTGGAGAAGTTGAGCAAGAGCAAGCTCTACAGTGACTGTTCCGAAAGTGATACCTGGACACCCTCGTCTTCCTGCACCAAAAGGTAACAACTCAAAATCCTGCCCCTTGAAATCAATTGAACTACCAAGGAATCTGTCAGGATTAAATTTCTCTGGATCTTCCCAGGATTCTGGATCCCTCCCTATAGCCCAGACATTGATGAAAATTCTTGTTTTTGCAGGAATATTGTAACCTTCAATGGTAACATCTCTGATGGACTCTCTTGGTACGAGTACAGGTACAGGGGGTGTAGGCGGAAGATCTCTTTTACAACAGCTTTAAGGTAGTGCAGCTGAGGTAAATCACTTTCTAAGACGACTTTTCTCTCTCCTACTTGGCTTCTTACTTCTGCTTGTGCCTTCCTCATTACTTGTGGATTCATTATTAATTCTGTCATCCCCCAATCTAATGTTATGAAGCTTGTATCTGTCCCTGCTGCAAACATGTCCTACACACATAGTAGATACTATCTATTAGTATTTAGCGTTTTTCATGTGGTAAGGTCTGTATCCCACAACCTTGAGGTTGTGGGATCAAACCCAAATAGAGGCACTTTGGGGGTGGGATTCCCTTACCATCCCCCCTACTCCCAAAGGGTCTTGCCTGGGTAGCTGGGCCGGATTAACGATCCAGTAGGATCCTCCTCCTTACGAATCTAAAAAATAATGTAGTATGTTCTAATAATAAGTGAACTAGCTGGAGATATTACTTCGTTTTTTTATTGTTGTAACATAGCCTTTTTGGATGTCTAACTTTATAAGCATTGATGAAACTTTTCCCTAATATATTAATATATACTCGGGTTTTTGTAGTTGTTCCACTTTGACTTGTCACGTTTGCCAGCATAACAGCTTGACCATTGGTATCTTTAATGTTCTATTAGCTAACGAAAATTAAGGGAATTGTGGGATATGTAAATATTGTACAAAGTTAAAGTGGAACAACTAAATAGACGGAGGGAGTATGAAAATATATTAACATGTGGAGCTTTTTAATTATTTTCTTTTGAAATAATCATGTGGAGCTTGTTGGATTGATCTCAATGTGTATTATCAGAATATCAACTGTATTATATACCTTTTACTAATGCGTAATTAAAAAATTTTAATGGCCAAAGTTGTGTGTTGGTGACCATGATAGACAAACTTTCAACTAATAGTAAAACAGAGAAAATGTGTTATTAAGTGAACTAGCAAAAATTACAACTTTAATGTCTTACCAGTAGAATAGCCTTGACATTGTCCACGGTTAGAGGCATTTCACTTGAATCATCTTTCTGTACATCAAGTAATACGTCTAGGAGATCCTTCTCTCCCTTATTTTTTCTCTGTGGATTTAGATGTTCTTGCACCACCTCATTGAAAAAGCTATCAAACCGTTTAAATGTCTTCTTAAGCCTTGATTTATGGCCTGTTAGTGTGTGTACGAATTCTTTAGAAGGGAAGAAATCTCCAATGCTGAAACCCCCAAGCAACTCTTGATACTCATCAAGCATGCTTTGGAAACCATGCAAGTCATATTCGCCTCCCTCAGAGAAGTTCTTCCCTAGAACAACTCGACAGAGGACATCATTCGCGTACAAGGCAAGTAGCTTTGTAAGATTGATTTCTCGTGAACAGGAATCTGCAACTCTTGTAACTAGACGAGATACTTCTTCGGCCCTTACAAAGTCGTATAATTGAACCCTTTTGGTGCTTAGTAGCTCAAGTATGCTTATCTTTCTTACATGCCTCCAGTAAGCACCATAAGGGGCAAAAACAATGTTGGTGCAGTTATAGAAGAGCCATTTGGCAGAATACAGCTGTGGTCGACTGCAAAATGAAAGATCATGCGTCTTCATCACTTCCTTTGCCATGATAGCAGATGAAACTACTATTGTTGGAACCTCGCCGAGCTGTAAGAAGATTATGGGTCCTAATTTCTGTGCGAGTTTTCTAAGAGTAAAAGGAGGTATTTTACCTAGCTGATGAAGGTTTCCAATTATGGGCAGCTTGGATGGACTTGGTGGGAGATTGAGTTTTTGGCTTGTTTGATGATCAAAGAGAAACTTGAGCAGCGCAACTAAGAAAATAAAAGCGCAGACCAACAAAGGAATGATGCCTTCCATTTGTGGTTTTTTATCAGTCACTCTGTTGGCCAGTGAGTTTTTGCTCAATCATGAAAATACTATTCTGCTGTCTTTATAATCTCCCTGTTTTTGTACCTTCGTGGTCAAATTTTAAAGAATCTTCATAGCTGGTGAAGATTTGGAATCGCAATGAAAAAGTGATCATGTACAGAAAAATGTTGCATTCGGCAAATCATTTAAATTTCGGAGTTATGACTTATGAGTCAATCATGAAATAGCAGCAAGCCAGGAATATATACTTTCATTTACTACTCCCTTTGTCTCGTATTAACTACTCCAATACTCATTTTGGAATATGTTACTAAATTTCTCTCTTGCCTTTCTCTTAAGTTGGGACCACATTCACCCGTTAAATTTTTTCTCTTTACTTTTGCACTCTTTAAAAAATGTCTGTCGACTTGCTATAATCATTATGTGACTCATGAAGTAATATTTAAAAAGACCATCAAGAGATACGTGTCACCTTTGCTTACGAGTTACATGATGCATTGATTTCGTAAATTATAATTTCATGCCCTTTTTTTAAAATAATCTTTACCTCTATTAGTGTATTTTACGGTCTAAGAAACTAGTTCTATATGAAGTAATCACATGATTGTTTTTAAAACAAATAAAATCTCATATGCTCTGGTTTATGTAAATATCTTCAAGGGCCCATGCCGTATCCCTTTTCTGTTGGATAACGTGATTTCTGCTTAGCTCTATACAGCGAAATTTTTGTGGTTTGAATTTGTTGCTGAGTTTTCTGAAATCCTTGAATATTTGACACACTAGCAAACTTTGTTACATCTTTTGCTTACAGCCAAATTTGCTGCCCAAGAATTTTAGTGCTTTTTGGCTTATATAGATGATTTTTGTGCACTACTTGTCAACATCAACAGTAATATGGTTATTTGTACAGAAGTGAAGATATAATAGTATATGGTTTTTTCTGGTTTTCGTCATGTTGTACCATAACATATCTTCTGTCAAGGTGATCATTTTATGACTCAAAGATTGTTGATTTTGGTGATAGCATATTTGATAGTTTGTGGCCAACTGTGGTGCTAATTTCAATTTTCAATGATTTTCTTGAAATGTTGTTGGGGAAACTCACAAGCCACCGTGTTTCCTCTAGTTAACAATGCCAACAGTAGCGTGAATGCTTGTTAGCTTAGTTGGTAAGATCAGACTTGGGATTAAATTTTGTCAGCGTCATATATGATATACCGTATACACCAGAAAAATAATTACCGAGAAGAGTCGCACTTTGTCAGCTTGGACAAATCGTTGCCCTGTGTTTAAAGACTGTCCCTAAATAGGCTACTTTACCTATATATGTGAAAAGTGAAGAAAGAAAATGAGAAAAAATAAACTGATGAATGATGCATGCTATATTTTGGGCTGTTGGGTAACAAGATCCCTAAAATTCTTGCACTTCAAAGTTAATGTACCAACATTGAGGAAGCAAAATTAAAGGAGAAAGACATTGATGAATGATATGTTTTTGCCTGTTGGCATACTTTCCTTATTAAAGATAATAATCTTTTAGGAGGGTTTGTTGCATAGTTCTTTGTATCTTGCATTTTTGCTGCATTATAAAACCTTTTCTAGGTATAATAAGGTGTTGCAACGGCGACAAGGGGAGTGTCCCTGTGGGTTGTAAGTCCAGGATGCTCCACCATGTCCAAAGTGTTTCCCTCTGCTCTTTCCGGCAATGTCCAATCGAACTTCTGCATGAGCTTTGCTAAGACAAGCTCTAAATTTGCAGTGCCGAATATAATTCCGGGGCAACCCCTCCTTCCAGAACCAAATGGTAGCAAATTGAAGTGCTGCCCCTTAAAATCTATGGTAGAGTTCATAAACCTCTCAGGTATGAACTGTTCAGGTTCGTTCCAAAATGTTGGATCTCTATGAATAGACCATACATTAATAATGACTTGTGTTCTGGCAGGTATGTCAAAACTATTGATCTGTGTTTCCTGAGATGAGATGCGAGGCAGCAATAAGGGAACTGGAGGATGTAGCCGGAAAGTCTCCTTAATCACTGCTTTCAAGCTAGGTTGCACCGATACGGGTACGGGGACGGATACGGGGACGGGTACGGGGACGGAAAACGGCAAAATCGAAAATGCAAAAAACGGGTACGGCTTGGATTCGGCAAAAAAAAAAATAACTAAATTAAACAATTGATTCCGCACTTTGTGTTGATTCCGCACCAATTGACCCACTACCCGTGCTACTACCAATATTAGTACTTTGTTGTTGAGATTGGGATGCCATATTTGTCCTAATAAAATGAAAATTAAACACATTCAACCACAACAATTCAACAACCCAACAATCCAACACAACAATTCAACACCACAACAATTGATTAACAACCCAACAATCCAACCCAACAATTCAACACCACAACAATTCAACTTTCAACTTAACTAAATAAACAATTAACTTACTGCCTATTGAGTCAATCCTCAATAAAAAAAAAAAAAACCACAGAAAACAGAAAAAAAAAAAAAAAAAACCGGCAAAAAGACGAGTGAAAAAATGAAGAAATGAGGAGAGGGAGTGAACCGAAAACCCGAAAAAATGAGGAGAGGGAGTGAAAAAAAAAATACAAAAGCAAGATAAAAAATAAAATTCGAAAAAACAAAAATAAAAACTGACCTTCGAGAAGAAGAAATGACGAGAAGAAGAACCGGCGACTGGCGAGAAGAAATCAAGAAACCGGTGAAGAATTTCCAACTTCCAAAGTTCTCGACTTCCCTTCCCGTTGTGTTCGAGTAGAGATTCGCCCCTTTCGCAAATCGCAGGTGAAGAATTGAGGAGAAACGGCCGGCGAGAAGAGTAAGAGGCGGCGACGGCGAACTTAGAAACGGCCGGCGAGAAGAGGCGGCGAGAAGAGTTCGCCCCTTTCGCAAATCGCAGGTGAAGAGAGAGATTTGGGGGATTTCGAAAATGAAACCCTAGATTTCGAAAATGAAATGTGATTTGGGCCTCTGAAATTTCATTAAGCCAGGGTACGTGGGTTTGGTGGGAAATACGTACCCAACCCGTACCCGCCTTCGAGTTCCCCGTCCCCAAAAACACCCCGCGTACCCAGGTCCACAGGTTCGTTCTGGGTACGAATCCCAGGCGAATCCGTACCGTACCCGGTACGTACCCGTACCCGGTACGGGAAACGGTCGCTGGGAGGCGTACCCAGGCAACATAGCTTTCAAGTACTCCATTTTCTCCAAATCATTCTCTGTTATGGTGGCTTTGTTTCCGGTAATTCCTCTCACTTCTTTCTTAAGTGATTCCATTGCCCTGGGATTCCTTAGGAGTTCTGACATGGCCCATTCTAGTGTTGCGAAAGTAGTTGTGGATCCAGCTACAAACATGTCCTGCAATAAACAATGGCACAATTATAACATAAAACAACATATTACGTTTTAGTTGCAAATTGCAACAATATGCACAACTTTGTCCAATTATATCTTCATTATCTTTTAGTAAAAATTATTAAAAGAATTGATATTTAGAAGATATACAATGAGACAAATCCAGCATCGTAGATGATAGCATTTAAGATTTTAGTAAAATAGCATGGTTAAACTCGGCATATAAGTGGTCTAAATGTCAAAGTGTTGCAAGTAGAAAGAAACATAAGAAGTATATAATAATATTACCTCGGTTTTTCAATACTTGCAACATATGAAAATGACACATGAATCAAGAAGAATGAGAGAGATTGAAACATGACCCATGTGATTAATAATAAAGCAAAACTTTCTTTGTTTAAAAGGTTACCCAAAATGACAAATGTTGTAGGTATCAAAAGGAATATTTTGCAACTATTAAGTAATAACGGTATTATTATATTATAACTCTGCAGAAATGAGATGAGGTTCTAGTTTTAAAATATAAAGACCTAAGAAAGGGGTATGAGAAAATTAATCTTCTTTTAATATGTGATGACTTGTTCCTTTCTTTCTTTTTCTTCACCTTGCAGAAAGAGGTGGTAAGTTGTAGTATATCACCTCCGTTTGCTTTTAACAATTACATCTTTGCCGTTTGTATCGAAAAGTTAAAGAAAAGTTTGACTCATCAATATTATATCAAAATATTATCACGTAGGATTTTGTTAGATTTTGTTTCAAGGTATGTATTCAAAAATTAATTTTTTATAACTTTTCCAAATATATATTCAAAGATATGGATTTTCAAAGGTGCTTATTGAAGCCTATATAAAAGCAGTTACAACAATTAGAAACTTGTAATAAAAACTCCTCTCATTTGACCTTAAATCTTATAGGAAACAGATTCAGTAAAATTTAAAAAAAAAAAATCATGAGAATATATATGCAACTTTTTATAATTGAATGTGCATAGTTATGTTTTCAAGCTGAATTAATTTTTTCTTGAAACAAAAGTTTTAGCTTAATGAATAAAAAGTTACATATTATGTTCCAAAAAAATGTGTATGATAGAAAAGTTGCACATTTAGGCTTCGTTTGGTAGGGCGTAAAACGTTTTCCTGGAAAACTGTTTTCTTCTATTTTCAATTTTACATTGTTTGGTTTGCAAGGGAGTGTAAAACCATTTTCCCTAGGAGTCAAATTGCTCTTCCAATGATGGAAAACCATTTTCCCTTCAAAATGAAGGGAAAACTATTTTCCTTCATTTTTCTTATCTCTCCTTTACACTCCTCTCCATACCTCCTTACTTTCTTTTTCATTTTCCTTTCTTTTCATCATTTTTCTTACATGGAACCAAACAACGGAAAACTAATTTGGGAATTGTGTTTTCCATTGTAAATTGTTTTCCATGAAAATCATTTTACACTGAAAATGTTTTACACCCAACCAAACGGAGCCTTAGTGAAAACAATATGCAATTATGCATATTTTGTTCCAGAAAATGCAAAAGCATCTCTCGCATCCTTCTCATTTGACCTTTTAATTTTGGATTGGTTGAAGATGCATCAATAAAATCTAACTTAAACATCAAGATTATGCTTGTTTAGAGCATACCAGTATAATAGCTTTGATGCTATGTCTGTTGAGGCTCATTTCAGTTGTATCATCCTGTTGCAATTCAAGCAGAACATCTACGAAGTCTTGTGATTTCTCATAGTTTGCTCCCTGCTTTCTGCCTCGTAACGTATCCATATGCTCTTGGACTAATCCTTCTAAAAACCTATTCATATCGCTAGTAACTCTCTTAACCTCATCCTCCACACCATTTACATAATTGATCCATCCTAGCCAAGGGATAAAATCACCTACATTAATACTTCCTACTAACTCTTCATGCTTTTCGTGCAGCTCCTTGAAATCGATTCCATCTCTCTCTCCGTTAAACTTCATCCCAAAAGCTGCCCTGCAAATGACATCGGTTGCAAAATTGGAGAGCAGCTTGCTCAAGTTAACTGCTTTCTGCGATTTCACAACCTCTTTGACGATATTGTCTGTTTCTTCTTCTCTGACATTATGGAAAGACTTGGCTCTGTTGTAGCTTAGGAGCTGATTTACACATATGCTTCTCATACGTCTCCAGTAGTCGCCATAAGGTGCTGTTGCTACATCTTTACAGTCATAAAGAAGCCTTTTAAACATGCTTAAAGCCGGCCTGTCAGAAAATATGGTATCATGTGTTTTCATGATCTGACATGCTCCTTCTGCAGATGAGACTATGAGAACTGGTTTACTACCAAAGTGAAGTAACATGAAGTCCCCATATGTTTGGGATAAAGTGTGCAATGATCGGTGTGGGAGTTTTTTGTCAATTTGGTGGAAGTTTCCTATCATTGGCAGTTTCGGTGGCGAAGGTGGTAAGTGTTTTCTGGTCAGGCGGTTGCTGAAGAGAAATCTGTGACTGAAAAACACCAAGAAAAACAAGAATGGTAGGATTGTAAAAGGGTGCGAACTGAACATGTTCAATTGGGTCTCTAACAATTGCATGATATTAGGCATTTTCTTGTATTATGATGATGAAATATTTTCTCCCTTGATCACTCAAAAGTAAGACAGTTGTGTGTGATGATGATGAATAATCTGTTCTCAAGGGATAGTTATATACTAATTGCTGCTAGACGTAGGTTTGCCACGTGGAGGATTGTGATTATTTTTTCCCTCCATTTCTTTTTGTATTTTTTATATGTTTAGTAGAATCTCAATGGATTTCTTTCATTTTCCGACGTGTAAACTAATGATTTCTTTCTTATTTGGTACAAAAGTATCACTTTTTGAATCTACAACTAGTTAATAGGTCCGGGTTATGCCCCAAGAAAAAAATTTTCATTTATTAATATTGTACTTTAAAATGATAACACTAAATATCACTCGGTCTAGTGATTAAGACTTTAGTATATGAAATTGGCGTCACAGGATCAAATTCTATAATATGCAATTTCTATTTTTTTTTTGTACATGGATTACATAAAGTAAAATTCCCTTAAGGAGTGTGCCACGTGGCACAATTCTTTGTTTAGGAACGCCTTTTAATAGATTTATATAGATATTATAGTGTTGTTTTGCTTTTACCACGTGGCGCTCTTAGGTTCTTTTACTTCATGTAATCCACATATAATAAAATAAAAGATTAAAAAATGCATTGCATTTGATCTCGTGACTTTATACTTATATACTAAAGTCTTTACTAGTAAATCAAGTGATCTTTGGTGCAATCATCTTAAAATAAAAATAATAATAAATAGAAAATATAATTACAAGGGTATATCCGGGCCTAGAAATTAATTAATATTTAAAAGTTGGATAAATGAAAGGCCTCTAAATCATTGTGAGATGAATTGAAAGGCTAATGCTGCTACGGATTGGATGGCTCATCGCAGTCGCATGACGTCTAATCTTACTTATTGGTTTGATGTTCTTGATTTCCCTTTTATTGTAATCATCCGCAAGGATGCTTTAGGGTGGCCCAATTCTTGGGATCCACCATAGTTGTTTACTTCCTTTTTAAAAAAATAATAATTATGAGATTAAGGGAATATCTTGGAATTAATATACTAAACAAACTACAGATTTGATTATCTCTCTATATATAAATTAGATTAGATGCTAAATTTTTAATTAATTATAGTAGTTATTGTAGATAGTTATTGTAGATAGTTATTTGAGATATAAATGTAATTTGATATAATTATAATTGATTACTTGAGATGTGTCATATATATATATATATATATATATATATATATATATATTACATATATATATTACATATATATATATATATATATATATATATATTACATATATATAGAAGTAGGATCCACTGAAAACTAACCTTAAGCTGAAAACTGAAAACAGACCTTTTTACTCATTTTGCAGATTTTTGCTCATTTTATGTTTTTTGCTCATTTCATGTTTTTGCTCATTTTAAGAAACTTAGCTCATTTTAGCATACTCTTGCTCATTTTACGAAGTTTTAGCTCATTTTACGAACTTTTGTTCATTTTATGTTTTTTTGCTCATTTTACAAATTTTTGCTCATTTTATGTTTTTGCTCATTTTATATTTTCTTCATTTTAAGAAAACTTTTGCTTCATTTTATGTTGCGCTTTTCGATAAAGAGTGGTTTTCCACGCGATCCTATTCCTACATATATATATATACATAAAATTATGTAATAGTGGAATGCTTCACGTGAAAGGATTTGTGATTATATATATAATTATAATTACCTTCACTTCTCAAGTAATCAATTATAGTTATATAATAGGCACAAAACGAATCAAACATCACTATTTGTGATGTTGTTTCGGTCAATTAAGAGGCATAACTCTTCGAATAGTGGAATGCTTCACGTGAAATAATTTGTTATGCTAAAGAATTTGTTGAAAAAGGTAAAGAGATTGAATGAGATAGGCAGAGAGCTTGATTGGATTTTAGAGGTCTCTTATCCATTCAATTTTTTTTAAAACTTTAAATAATCTATATATATATATATATATATATATATATATATATATATATATATATATATATATATATATATATATATATATAAACCTAGAAAAATAAGCTTAGGTGTTACTAATATAAGCCCCCATGCCATGTGGCAGCAAAGCTCATCTCCCTAAAGTGTCTCATTGCCATGTGTCATGTATTCGGTTCCTACGCTGATTTGTCGTCCAACTAAGGAATCCAAAAGTGTGCCATGATTAGATAGGAAAGCAATCCATCAAAGTCACATTAATTAGGTAACATTTCAACCATTGCTTAGATTACGGGAATCGGTCAACTATAATCAATGGTCTAAAATCAATTACAATCACACGAAATTCATGGCTAAGATCACATTCATCATAGCTTGATTGAAGCAGTTACAATTTTGGTGATATAAAGTGTGTATTGGAAGCTAATTTTCAAAACAGTAATTGTCTTTGATTTTTTAAATTTTTTGTCAAAATATCCTATTACATGGGTCACTATTTCTGCTATAAATAGTGATCTATCCCCACATAACTCTGAACATACAATACGAAGTACAAAACGATTTAGAGCACGAGTAGGATGTATAATTTTAGAAGTCATTGATTCAAGCCTAATTATACTTTGTTGGTTGATTTATGTTTTGTGAGACAAATCATTAATGAATTCATAGATTGGTTGCTTTACTTGGAGGTTGTGCTCTTTCTGGTGATGTAAAGCTTGGTGAAATGGCATTGAGAAGCTTATAGAATTGGAACCAAATAATACTGGAAACTTTGTTCAGTTGGCAAATATGTATGCACTTTCTGGAAGATGGAATGATATACTAAGTGTTTAGTATGCTTGTCCAGCAAGTAAGGTATATGTTTAGCCTCCTTGTCCGGCAAGTAAACAAGTTTCCCTTAGAGGTTCTTCACTTGGAGACTTGTGCAACAATGTCTGAATCTGTCCAGTCCGAACCTGAGCTTCGTCCCCGAACCTGCAAAAAGGGACCCACCCTGGAGGTTTGGGTGGTGGTTCCCCCTCGAAGCTTAAGTCGATATCAAGAGTTTGAAGAAAAAAGTAGAGATAGAGAGAGAAAGTGAGAGAGTATTTCCACGTAGAGTAAGTTTACACTCGTCTCGTATTGAATGTCTTTTCTCCTGATTTCAGGGGTATTTATATTGTTTATGGTATGGCTGCTGCTCCTTTTAGGTTGCTCTAGAATACGAGCACCTGATTGGCTAGGCAATCAAAACATGACACTTGGCAGGATATGATTGGAGATGGATCATCAACTAATCACCTGCAGCCATTTTATGGGTTTTGGATCTGACTAACCTTTGGGCCAAAAGGAAGGCTTTTTCCTCCCATCAGAGTATAACCCAGTGGTTAAATCATTTTCCTTTAGGCTCTATGAGGGGACACGTGTACGGCCCTGATGGACCCATGTGTCTCTAAGAGAACCGTAGATATTTTAGGCTACAACACTAAGAATGTGAAAGATTATTACATAGAGAAGAATGATAAAGATGGAATGACAAAATGCAGTGATTTTGATTGATTCCAATAAATAATATATTGTTTTATAAAACAACTCTAATTGAATTAAGTTCTTTTTACTGTTTCAATATCTTTTATAGAATGATTGACTTTCAATATTTTTCACATAAAGTGATTGACTTATTATATTTTCAAGGGTAGGATTTTTATAGTACATGTGTAAATTTAGGAATTGTATGACTCATATAATAATTTATTTATATAAAATTATATGGATGAAACTCACATGTTAACATGTAATTCATCGAAAATACTCATGACTAATAAGCGATCAAAATTGGTTTTCTTTTTAAATAACTTACCAAATAAGTTTTTCCAATCTTGACCCATATACATATTATTTCCTAATTCTATTTGAATCCTCCTCCTTCACAAGTTGCCCTTTTTTTGCATTCACTCTTCACACTTTTGTTAAATTGAGATCCAAGGCAATTCCGCTTAATTAAAAAAACTACATGCATGAGCTTTATGTGGTTTGTTATTGTAAATGTATTTGATGAATTTAAAGACAATCTAGACGTGATTTTGGAGTCTAAATTTGAAGGAAATTTTGAGAATAATAGGTGAAATTAAAACATGTAGAATGATAGAGGAGATATGGTAAGTTGATATATGTAGATGAAAGTCCTAGATGTTACAGGATGAATAATCAGATTTTGGGTTGGAGGTTTTTTTTTGTGTGATATGGAAGTGAAATGGTATGACTTCTCATTTATAACGGTTCCAATAAGAAGATATAGAATAGTTTGCTTCATTATAATAAAGAATAACAAAGAGAAAGGTTAGTGCATGGTTTATAATGAACAAGGAGAAAGTGAAAAGTTAGTAGTTTATAAAGAAGAAGAACAGAGAGAATGGATGGTTCATTATATATTTTGTTTCATAATGTCATGATCATGTTGATTTTAATGAAGTTGATTATACTATAATTTGTTGCCATATGTTAAGGTTAAGAAAATTTCACCTAAAGTTCTATAATGTAAAAAAAGGCACATATAATGATTAATATGTTGCAAAACAAATTGAAAGTTCATATAATTTAAATAAGTTCGAATCTTATTAAAAGCATATTGTTATTTCTTTTTATATAAACAGATTAAGCTAGAAAATTAGTTTATGTGTCGATCAATTATGTTTTTTGCACACTTGAAGTAGACCACCAGGGGGCCACTCCCACTACACCTTTGTCGTTCTTTCTCTGTGAATTATTGCTTCAATTTCAAGCTACAAAATTAAAATTTGGGCAAATTCAAAATTTAGAAACCTTAGTGGGTTCTCGAACTTTTAAGATATTTTGTTTCCAGGAAGAACATTACGTACAACATGGAGTGTATACCGTGAATGCTCAGTTAGACATTAGCTAATAGCTATACCCTCCTTTTCCTCCAATTCATTGTTCATTTATAAATACGATTCACCACTAAGTCTCACTGAACAAAATCTCACGCGAAATTCATATCATATTCACTCCAACCTCATATTATTGTTAAAAATAATTCGAATCTAGATTTTTCTCACTAAGTGTTATAAATTTTAACATTAATATGACTCATTTTAGTATTAAAATTATATGATATCCAATTGTTAAAAATTGTATGCAAACATAAAATCATGGAAACTTCATCATATATAGTCGAAAATCAAAATGTTTTTTTCAAATAAACCTACCAAATAATTTCGATCTATATTGACCCATGTAGAAAATTTCTTCAAACTTCATTTCAATCCAACTCCTTCTTAAATTTGCGGTTTGCATGCGGTTTTAAAACTTATTCACTTTGTAGATCGGATTATCTCACCTTAGTTGCATCGAGGGATTGCAGCAACCATGCTTCAAATGCAAAGAACATGAAGATCCAAGGCATAATTTCTATATTAATCCACATGCATGAGTTTTGTAATTGTTGTGGTAAAAATCGATGATTTGAGAAGATAAAAATTCGAGATTTTGGAGTATAATTCCGATGGATACTTTGTGGCTTTAAAGTTAAAATAAATCGTAGCTAATAATATATGAGAAGGTAATATTCGTTAAATAAAAGTTGTGGCTTCAAAGTAAAAATACATATAATAGCTACTTTTTATGACTTTAATATTCGTTAATATTTATGAAATTTTACACCATGATTTCGAGGAAACTATCATAAAATCTTAAACTTTATTAAACTAAAAATATCCTGTGCAATTTTCATGGGTCGAAAACCTACACTAAAATTTTTCCATTCAAATTAATTATCAACGTATATTTTTTTCACCTACATATGAGAACCATTGTATTGAGTGGGACTATACGTTTTTTTGCATGTAACCTAAGCAGGTACATTTGTTTTTTATGGGTCCATTCTAGGAAAACAATAACGTTAATACTAATAATTATAGATAATTCATAAGTCATAATCGTGTAGCACAAGGTTCGTAAGCCAGTTTTTACCATATCTAAAATTATAAATCACAAGGCCATACTCTTCTTTTGTTTAAGGTCAAAACTTTAAAAATTTTGAAATTATTTTATCTTAATATCGTAAGGTATGTATATATCCATTTGTTAGGTATAACTTAAAAATTGATGATATGTGTATTAAAGACCCTAAGAAAGAAAAGAGAACAACTTCAAAGAATGAATCGAGTTACCATTTCTCTGATTAGGTAGATAATCATTCAACCATTGATTTCCTACTCACTACGACCCATGCTTTAGAAAAGTTGTACATCGTAGTGCTTTATAGATAGATAACTTCTAAATCATAACTTTAATAGGACCATATATATATATATATATATATATATATATATATATATATATATATATATATATATATATATAACGGTAATGTTGGTGCAACCATAAGTACTTAAGAGATTTTCTTCAGAGAATCTTATTTTGCAAAGGGGATAATGCACATGGTGTTTAATCATCATATCGCATATCAAGTGCCCTATGCATAACATCCATAAAGTTTCCACAACGGGGAGGTACCTTATTGTTCTAATAGATAAACACCAAATTAAATTTATTAAAACCCAATAGAGAGGGGTTGAGCAGGACTACGAAAAACGGGGAGCCAAAGTGCTAGCATGATTGAGTGACAGTAGTGATGTGAATTGTGACTTTATATGAGCCTGTGAATAAAGCAATCGGCGGAGCAAAAGCTTTTTCAGTCAACTTTTTTATTTATTTTTTAAAAAGGTCGGTCATTGGTTGCAGCGAATTGTAGACGAGCGAGCGAAGAGCGGCCGAGCGAGGGGAGCTGGCAATCAGTAAATGCACAGGTCATAAGCCGGCTGTATAATATATTCTTAATACACGATATGATTATAAAAATCTTTAAATCACGAGCTAATATTCAAACCATGATTTTATGAGAAACGTCCTAAAATCTTAAATTTATCAAACAAAAACTTCTCGTGCATTTTGATGTGTTTTTTTTGTTTCATTCACGTATTTATAAATTTATACATCACAATTATAATATTTTTAACTTTAAAATGTTGTAACGAATATCGTGAAATATAATTTTACATTTTATATTATTATAACTTTAAATGCATGGATTCTAATAATTATGAATTCAATAAAGTTGGAATAAGAACAACTACTTAATAAACAAAATGCAACTCGTATATTTTGCACGAGTTCAAATCATATCTATATAAAACCTCCAGTGCATTTTTACACGGGTTAAAAACTAGTAGTAATATATATAGCGATTATCAATAGATTTGTCTTTTATCCTCTTCAAAATTGTATCGGATGGAAAAAGACACGTAAATATGACTATATGAGTGCTTCCAAAAGTTTGCTAACTTTGTAACTGATGAGAAGGATTTAACGTATAATCGGACATGAAAGCTAAATTACGTGAGCACAAGCATTTGATTAAAGACAAATCTCAAGTGATCTCACTTTTCTTCAAGATCTAGTAACTGAGTGACAGTACCATATATACCAATATGAAATGGTCTTCCTTTTTTTTTTTTTTGACATCATGAAAACGTACAGAAATTAAATACCTAAAATAAAAGGATAAGCTTGACGGATAGAGGTGGCGAGATCATGAGCTTCCTGCAAATGTCTCATGTGAACCTTAGTAACGTTGCAACCATTAAAACCTCAAGCTAACTTCTTAATGTCGTCAAGTGTATGTTTTATGGATATGTCACCTGAACCTTTTGAATTTAGGAGACGAATTAAATTTGTTGCATCTATATGAACTGCTACATTGTTGATGCCTTCCCTGGTTGCCCATTGGAGTCCTTGAAGGCATGCTTTGGCCTCAATAGCAAGAGCGGAAGGAGCCCAATAATTGGACCCTCCCTTATCAAGAATTCCTCCATTAGGCGCTAGAGCAACCCAGGCAACTCCCCCTCGTCTTGTGTGTTTGTCCCAAGAGCCATCTGTTTGGATGATGACCTCAGGAGCGTATATGGGGGTTCTTCCTAACATAGCAATACTAAAACCCGGAGGTGTAATAGGCCCTTGATGGTTGGCAGTGTTGTGATTAGTCGTGGTGGAAAAGGTTGCGTGAGCGGCCATGCCTTCCTCCATATTGGCTTTGAATCCCTCCATGGGTGCACGTTGGTGACGAAATACCTGTGCGTTTCTCGTTGTCCAAATACCCCAAAGTATCCCCACAAATTTAGGAAGCCGAGTTCCTTGATAACCATCCGCCTTGCAGAAAAATAAAATTTTGTCCCTAAGCCATGTCCTGAAATTGGGATGTGGATCCAAAGGATTGCTCAGAGTAATTGCCACATTGTGCCAAACCTCCTCAGCCAAGGGGCAAAACAGGAAAAGATGCAATAAGTTTTCCTCAGTGTGTAGACATATCGGACAGGTGGCATCGCCCCGATATTGCGCCTACTCGATTATAATTTGTTGCAAGAGCATTGTGCCACAACTTCCACAGGGAAGAGTTTCCATTTTGGCATGATGTTCAATCCCCAAATGATGCGAAAGAAAGTCGTATTCATCGGATCGTTCATGCTTGAGATATCATTTTGCTGTAGGTTAGTAAGAAAGAAGTAACCTGATTTAGTTGAATTGTCCCCCGACCTTGTGAGAGGCCAATACTGCACGTCAGGGACGTTAGAATTTGAGGAAAGTTCCGTCGTTCGAATCATCCGGGCACTAGACGGAATGAAATATTTGTAGAGTTGGTGGATATTATCTTCTATAATTAAATCCGCAACTTTTAATCCGGCGGCTTCAGCCTAACGAGACATCATCTCTCAAGATAGGAGTTAAACCATTTACCCATCTATGACTCGAAGCTAGAATAGATCGGCCATTTCCCACCTTTCATGCGTAGCCTTTATCCAAAATTGTTTCAAGCATGATGTAGGCCAAGCACACCCCATGACATATTGTGATGTCAGACATGAAGAAGGAAATGACGATGACGAGAATCCTTAAAGACTCTTGAAATTATAAGTTGTGGATTTTCTTGCATTCGGCGCACTTGTTTCATAAGCAAAGCTGTGTTAAAAAATTCAATATTGCGTATACCAAGGCCTCCTAAACCCTTTGGAAGTTGTAACGTATCTTTAGCACGCCAGTGAATACCTTTGGAGGTCGAGTTACCCCAAAAAAACCTGCTAAGCATACCTTCCAATTTGTTCGATATGGATAGAGGTATTCGAAAAACCGATAAATAATGAATAATTGAAGCCACCAGAATAGAGTTGATGAGGATGAGCTTCACTGATTGTGACAAATTACAATGTTGCCATTGCGCTATTCTTTGGGACACAATATCTAAAAGAGGGGTGAAATGACTCACCCTAGAATCCTGAATGTCAATTGGAGCACCAAGGTATTTGCCCATCTTGTTGTGTGTTGACATATGAAGCAGGTTTTTATATTGTTGTTCTTTGTTACCGAGAAATTCAGATCGAATTTGACAAAAGATTTTTGTAAGTTGAGAAGTTGACCAGAGATGTTACAGAAGCGATTCACTAGAGTTATCATTGCTGTGCAAGCATCATCTGATGCTTGGAAGAAGAAGAGAGCGTCATCTGCGAAAAAAAGGTGTGTAATAGTAGGGCCTTGTTTTCGGATTTTAATACCTTTGAAAAGTTTAATATCCGCTGCGAGCGTTGTCATTCCCGGGACAATATATCCACGCGAGAACATATCTAGGTAAGGAGACAAGGGGTCTCCCCGACGAAGGCCGCAGTGGGAATAAAAGCGTTGGTGACCCTACCGTTGACGACAATCCTGTAAGAGACTGTTGATATGCACTGATGAACTAATCCTATCCAATAATCAGGAAACCCATAAGCCTTAAGAATCTTCAGAATAAAAAGCCAACTCACGCCATCGTAGGCCTTGCTCATGTCAATTTTAACAGCCGCTAGATGACAGCTCCCCGCACATTGTTTGTTTATGACATGCATCATCTCATGAGAGATTAGGATATTATCATTCATATGCCGTCCCAGGATAAAAGCATTTTGGTAGTCTTCAATAATATTAGGAAGGAAGGGTTTCATCCGATTAACCATGCATTTTGAGACGCACTTGTAAACGACATTGCATAAGCTAATAGGGCGCAGTGATTTACCTCCTCCGGAGGAGAGCATTTAGGAATGAGAACCAACAAAGGTACGATTCCACTCTTTCAACATAAACCCCGTGGAGAAGAAGCGTTGTACAACTTTTATAACTGACTCGCCAAGCAAAGCCCAATGGCGCTTAAAGTTATCAGCCGGAAAACCATCCAATCCCGGGGACTTGTCGTTTGTTATATTGAAAAAAGCCCCCTTTATCTCATCCGGAGTGAAAGCCTCAAGTAGAGAATTTCTTTGATCGTCAGATAAGCAAGGTAGATGGAGTTCCCGGGTAACCATATCAATGTTCTCGGCATGTTGTTGAGAGAGTAAATCTCTATTGTCACATGGCGAATATAGTTAAGTTAAATGATTTAAAATCGTCATGGCAATCTCTTCTTGATTATCGATCCAAAGCCCGTCACTATTTTTGAGCTTGTAGATGGGATTACGGTTTTTTCATCAGGTACCCCTGAGGTTTCACAATATTCACCTCGTACCCTCGCGTTTTCAATAATTCACCCGGTGCCCCTGAGGTTTTGAAAAATTCCTAACGTGACCCTACCGTCAACATTCCGTTAACTATGACCCTAAAAAACTTAATTAACCTAATTTAACCCTAACTTCTAACCCTACCCTAACTCTAACCCCTAACTCTAAACCCTAACCCTCCCACCACCCCCCCCCCCCCGCCACTCCCCATCACAGCGGCCCCCTTCTTCACCCCCACACCACCCCAACAGCCCCCTCCCCACCACCCCCATTCCCTCCCATGCCCCCTCCCTCCCTCCCTCCTCCCCCTCCCGTAACCCCATGCAGTCCAGTAACCTCATCCCCGCATCCCCCTCCCTCCCCTTCCCCAGCCCCCTCCCATAACACAACCCAGATTTTCGAAACATAACCTCCCTCCCCTTCTAATTTTGAATTTTTTTTTTGGGGTTCGGGGGAAGGGGGTGAATCAACGGGGAGGGGAGGGGGTTTCGCGACGACAGATAGGGAGGGGAGGAAGGTTCGCAGGGGAAGGGGGAAGTGGTTTCGCGACGACAAAGGGGAGGGGAGGGGGTTCGCATGGGAAGGGGGGGGTCGGCGGGGGAAGGGGAGGGGTGGGATGAGGGGATGCGCGAGGCGGGGGCTGGGGCAATTGGGGGTTGGGAAGGGGGGCCAGGGGTTGTGGGAGGGTGTGGGAGTGGGTGGTGGGGTGGTTGGAAGGTGGTGGGGTTAGGGATTAGGGAGAGAGATGAGTTAATTAGGTTTAATTATAGTTAATTAGGATTAATTAGTATTAATTATGTTAGTTAGGGGTTAATTTCGTTGATTTAGCCCTAATGACTAACATAGTTGACGTCCGTTAGTCATTAAGGGTATTCGGTGATTTTTCAAAACCTCGGGGCACCAGGTGAATTATTGAAAACGCGAGGGTAGCGGTGAATATTGTGAAACCTCGAGGTACCGGTGAAAAAACCGATGTGATTACGATCCTTGTATTGACGAGCTCTTTGAAACATAAATTTTGATGGTAAATCACCTACACGCTTGTGGTGATCCTTAATCCTTTGTTTCCAAGACAAAATTCCTAAAGACACTTCTTCACTTAAATTGTGTTTACAAAGCATGTAAGTGGAACCTTCTTTGTAGCGTTTGAATATTATCCCCCATTGTGTTTCCAAAGCATGTAAGTGGAACCTTGCTTGTAGCGTTTGAATATTATCCCCCATTAGTTGAAGATCCTTATATATAGAATTCCAATTTACTCCTCGAAACAAAGGCGTCGATCAAGGCACCAAGCTTTCATGCGTTCCTTCGCCATGAACATCCTTTTTGAGAGCACATATATTGGAGATCCGGAAATGTATACCTGCCAAACTTCTCGGATGATGTTAAGAATTTCGGGCGTTCAAACACCAAGCCTCTACTTGATACGGTCTTTTGCAAGCAATACTAGGAGGGTCGGTTTGCATGAGAATAGGCGCATGGTCGGATATTGTGAGAGGAAGATTACGGACTATAGAAGTTGGGTGTTCATCCAACCAAGATTGAGAGGTCGTCGAGCCGTTCCAGGATTAAGTCATCCCCCTCTCTTGCATTAGACCATGTGAAGCGTGGCCCGGAGAATGGAACATCCCGCAAGTTTAGTGCTTGTTTCCATGCTAGAATATCTTCCCGGCCCGTATAAAGCTTCGCACCCCCAAGTTTGTCCGCGTAGCTATCAAGTTGATTAATATCCCCTATATATAATCATGAAGTTTGTATACGAACTTGGGATGTTTTGCAATTCGAGCCAAAGTTGTAGCCGATGTTGATGTTGAGACGCACCATACAAGAACATCACATAGTTTATTTTCCCATTACTAGCTATGATCTTACAAAAGATGTAGTTCCTAGAGCTACACACAACTTCTATCACAAAAGGGCCCCAACAAAAAATAACCAAGCCCCCCCTAGTACCTTCAGCATCCACCCCATACACAAAAGTAGAAGTAGCCCTAAGTAGACTATGTACATTATCTACGTAAGTCTTCGTTTCTTGGATAAACAGGAAAGTAGGAGTAAAGTGAGAAATCAGCCAGTACATGTAGGGAACTGTCGCATTGTTGCTGGCGTTCAACCCGCGACAGTTCCAGGATATTAGCTTCATATTGCTGGTGGTGGTTGCTTGGGGGCAACCACATCCCTCTCGTCACTGTGTTATATTAGATTATGTAAATAAATCTTTGATTTATTTTTTTGTATATCCCTTTTATGTATATCTTTGATACCTTCCTAGTATAGACTTTGTATAAATACTCTTGTGTTTAATGAGAAAGGTCAAGGGATTATTTCTTACATGGTATCAGACTAGGTTTAGGGTTTCCAACTCTCTTCCTATCTTCTCCCTCTCCACGCCTACCCTTCTCTTCTCCTTTTCAATCTCGCTCGGCCACCATGACCGACGCATCCTCTAAAGCTTCATTTCATCCTGCACTTGCAGTGAACAATATTAAGACCTTTATCCCTATTACTTTGGAGATGGAGAAAGTTCAATACTCCTCCTGGGCAGAACTCTTCAAAATACATGCTCGAGCCTATCAAGTCTTGGACCACATCATCCCTCCCGAATCGTCTACTACTTCTTCCGCTGACAAAGAACTTTGGTCCCGGCTCGACGCTATTGTCCTTCAATGGATATATGGCACGATATCTAGTGATCTACTTCACACAATTCTTCAACCCGATTCCACGGCTAAACAAGCGTGGGATCGCCTGCAAGATATTTTCCAGGACAATCAAAATTCTCGTGCCGTTCATTTGGAAAATCAATTTACTACGGTAAATATGCAAGACTTTCCCAACATCTCCTCCTACTGTCAACGTCTCAAAATGCTTGCCGACCAACTCGCTAATGTTGGTGCTCCTGTGAATGAAAAACGCATGGTTCTCACCTTGGTTCGTGGCTTGCCTAAAGCTTTTGATAACGTTGCCTCCATGATTCAACATAGTGAACCTCTTCCTTCCTTTTACAAGGCCCGTTCCATGCTTACGTTAGAGGAGTCCCGTCAAGCATCCCAAGCTACTGTTGAAGCGTCCGCCGCCGGATCCGCCCTTCTTGTTGATGCTTCCACCGAGTTACACTCTACAGGCTCCGATTCATCTCGTTTTTCCACCCCACGTGGTCAGCGAAATTCCGGCCAGCACAACCGCCGTGGCAGTGGCGGTGGCCACCGTGGCAAAGGTCGTGGTGGGTCTGGGTCCGGCCGTGGCAGTGGGCCACAACAACAACAACAACCTCAGTATTCGCCCCCTCCTTCGTGGCCTGCTTGGGGTCCTTGGCAGCAGCCCCCCTCATGGTCTCCTTGGGCCTCAGTCCCATGGGTCGTCCCCCCATGCCCATACCCAGCTGGGCCCTGGTACCGCCCTGCCCCTTCTGCTCGCTCCCAGTAGCCCGGAGTTCTTGGCCCGCGCCCCAGTCAGCAGGCCTTCACGGCCCAACTTGCTTCACCCGAGGCTTATGACGCCACTCCTACAGATATTGACGCAGCGATGCACACTTTAGCTCTCGCTCCTCCGGAAGATGGTTGGTATATGGACACCGGCGCCACCTCTCACATGACATCCCAACAAGGTACTCTCTCTTCTTATTTTAATTTGAGCACTGAACGTAATATTATTGTTGGCAATGGTAATACTATTCCGATTCGTGGCATTGGTCAATCCCACCTACCCCCCCCTCTTCCCCCCATGTCCCTTACAAATGTTCTTCATGCACCCAACCTTGTCAAAAATTTGATCTCTGTTCGTAAGTTTACAACTGATAACTCTGTGTCTCTTGAATTTGATCCATTTGGTTTTTCTATGAAGGACCTTCTGACGGGGACACTTCTTATGAGATGCAATAGCTCGGGTGATCTCTATCCTCTTACCACCACAAAATCATTGGCCACCGGACCCTCCGCATTTGCTGCTATCTCACCTCATCTTTGGCATGATCGTCTAGGACATCCACGGCTCTGTTGTTTTGCGTTCTCTACAAAAAAGATAATTTTATTTCTTGTAATAATAATAAGAGTCATGCTCTTTGTCCCTCTTGTCCTCTTGGGAAATTAGTTAAATTGCCTTTTTCTAATTCCTTGTCGACTACTACAATGCCTTTTGACATTATTCATAGTGATATTTGGACATCCCCCACTTTGAGTTCCTCAGGACATCGTTATTATGTGTTGTTTATGGATGATTTTACCAATTTTGTATGGACATTTCCCCTCTCTAAAAACTCTGAAGTGTATGCTATCTTCCTTCAATTCCGCACTTACATTCGTACTCAATTTGAAAAGGACATAAAAAGCTTCCAATGTGACAATGGTCGTGAATATGATAATGCTCCTTTTCGCAATTTTTACACTACTCATGGCATACAATTTCGGTTCTCTTGCCCCTACACTTCCTCACAAAATGGTAAATCGGAACGCAAAATTCGCACACTCAATAACACCATCCGCACCCTTCTTCTTCACTCTTCCGTGCCTCCCTCATTTTGGCACCATGCTCTTCACTTCACTACCTATCTTCATAATATTCTTCCTACTAAACTCCTCAAATTTCATTCACCTACCTCCATTCTATATCAACGTAATCCAACATACTCTCACATTCGGATTTTCGGGTGCCTGTGTTACCCCCTTATTCCCTCTTCTACCATCAATAAACTTCAAGCTCAATCTACACCTTGTGTGTTTTTGGGGTTTCCTTCAAACCACCGTGGGTACAAGTGTTATGATCTCTCAAGTCACAAAATTTTTATCTCCCGTCACGTTGTGTTTGATGAGTCCAAATTCCCCTTCCACAATCTCCCCACCTCCCCCTCTCATTCCTATGATTTTCTCACCCATGAACCATCCCCCATTATTACCCATTCGCTGCCCTGCATTACTCCGCCCCACCCCACTCAAACTCCCGCCCCGTCTTGTCCGACCCCACCACTCCACCCGCATCACCCCACCCTCACCCCATTACCCGCAGTCCAGTCCACACTACCTCCCTTCCCCTCATCTCCCTTTCGGCTCTCCAGGCCGACCGGCCCTCCTGCCCAACCGCACTACGCGGCCCACCTTCCCCTCCCAGTCCACACTCCTCTCTTTCGCCCCGCACTACGCCTTCCTCTCCTTCGGCCCAACCTCATTCCCCTATTCACTTCGGCTCTTTCCCACCCTCCCCTCCTCCCGCAGCCCAACCCACTCACAAAATGGCCACTCGCAGCTCTCATGGGATCTTCAAGCCCAAAGCTCAGTTTAACCTTGCTGTCCTCACCATTCCCTCCCTTCTCCCCAGGAACCCGTTAACTGGACTTAATGACCCGAACTAGAAAAGTGCCATGCTAGCTGAATTTAGTGCTCTTATTAAAACAAAGACATGGGAGCTCGTACCCCGCCCCCCGGATGTTAATGTTATTCCTTGTATGTGGCTTTTTCGTCATAAACATAATGCTAACAGTGATTTTGAAAGGTACAAAGCAAGACTTGTTGTAAATGGCAGGAACCAACAGATTGGCATCGATTGTGATGAAACTTTCAGTCCGGTGGTCAAACCAGCCACCATTCGCACTGTGCTTAGTATTGCTCTCTCTCATTCTTGGTCCATTCATCAAATGGACGTCAAGAATGCATTTCTGAATGGTGATCTGGATGAAACTGTTTACATGCACCAGCCGCCTGGTTTTCGTGACAGTACTCACTCGGGCTATGTGTGTCGATTGCGCAAGGCTCTTTATGGTTTAAAACAGGCTCCCCGTGCGTGGTACCGTCGCTTCGCCTCTTTTGCTTCCACGATTGGTTTTCTGCATAGCAAATCTGATCACTCACTCTTTATATATCATCATGGCAAAGACACTGCTTACATCTTGCTCTATGTGGATGATATTGTGCTCACTGCCTCTTCCGAGGCCCTCCGTACTTCTATTATGTCTCAGCTTAGCACCAAGTTCGCCATGACTGATCTGGGTACGTTGAATTCTTTTCTTGGTATTTCTGTTACTCGGGATGCCAGAGGTCTTTTCTTATCTCAGAAACATTATGCTACTGACATTCTGGCCCGCGCAAATATGTCTTCTTGTAAACCTTCAACCACTCCGGTTGATACTCATGCTAAGCTTAGCGCCACTTCTGGGCCCCCCGTTGATGATCCCACTCTCTACCGTAGTCTTGCCGGGGCTCTTCAGTACTTGACTTTCACTCGCCCTGACATTTCATATGCCGTCCAACAAGTGTGCCTCTTCATGCACGATCCACGCCAAGAACATATGCAGGCCCTGCGTCGTATTCTTCGTTACTTGCAAGGTACTCTTTCTCTCGGCCTCCATATTTCTCCATCCTCCATCACTGGTCTCATATCTTATACTGATGCTGATTGGGGAGGATGCCCTGACACTCGTCGCTCCACCTCTGGCTACTGTGTTTTTCTTGGTGATAACTTAATCTCCTGGTCCGCTAAACGACAACCCACCTTATCTCGCTCTAGTGCTGAAGCTGAATACCGTGGAGTTGCAAATGTGGTAGCCGAAACTTGTTGGATCCGTAACCTATTGCTTGAGCTCCATTGCCCTCTCAAGCGTGCTTCATTGGTGTACTGTGACAACGTTAGTGCGGTCTATCTTACCGGTAATCCCGTACAACATCAACGCACCAAACACATTGAAATGGATATCCACTTTGTACGCGAAAAGGTGGCTCTTGGTCAGGTTCGTGTTCTCCACGTTCCTTCCCGTTATCAAATTGCGGACATATTCACTAAGGGCCTTCCCAAGGTACTATTTGATGATTTTCGGGACAGTCTTCGCGTCCGCCTTCCTCCCGCTCTGACTGCGGGGGTGTATTAGATTATGTAAATAAATCTTTGATTTATTTCTTTGTATATCCCTTTTATGTATATCTTTGATACCTTCCTAGTATAGACTTTGTATAAATACTCTTGTGTTTATTGAGAAAGGTCAAGGGATTATTTCTTACATGTTATTCCATAACCTGTTCTTCATTGATAGGTGGTGTGCTAGCTTGTGAATCCATTTTAGTAATACCAAGATCACCTTGTTGTGATGTATCGTTAATGATCGAGCAGTGGGGTCTCCGAAACTTTGTTGCGTTTTAAGTTCCAGTCTTCCTGAGGACCAGGTATTGACATAGCAGCAGGCCTCTTCCTTGTGACCTTAGAAGTGATTTCTGATCCAGGTTCAACCCCTAAGAGATGAGCCATTGAGGTGTCTGTTATGCATTTGGACAGACATTTGTGGCCTTCATTCCTATTCCATAAGTTAAAACCTCCTTTGGCGTCCCAGTCTTCCATTTGTCGCTTCTTCTTTTTACCTCGTTCATGATATGCATCTTTACCTACAATTAGAAAGCTTGCAAGGGATTGGCTTCGATTGAGAGGGGAATCACGCCGTCTTTTTCCGCAAAATGCTACAGTTGTATAAGGCAAGGCTAGCACAATTGAACGCATCTAAGACAAGTGACTATGGGAATTGTTTGTTGGAGGAGCCTCTGAATGTTCATTAATGAAATGGTCTTCCTTTGAAACAACAAAACATGGAAGCAGGAAAGTGAATTAAATAAAACCACGATTTCGTACTAAAACTCAAACGAGTTACTTAATGTATAGCAAATCTTTCTCATATTAAATATGTGTATAGTATTATACTACTATATATATTGCCATTGCATCGAAAAAGATGGCCGTTGAGAAGAATACATTACAAACAATATTGCTCATCACAATTAAAAGTGAAGCAAGAACTCGTAAACAAAAACATACATATATAGAGAGATCAGGAGGGACTGAGTTTGGAGAAGATAATGCCTAATATCATGCAATTGTTGGAGACCCAATTCAACACGTCCACTTTACATCCTTTTACAATCCTACCATTGTTCTTCTTGTTGTTGTTCATTCACAAATTCCTCTTCAAAAACAACTCAACCAGAAAACGCTTACCACCTTCCCCACCAAAACTGCCAATCATTGGAAACTTGCACCAAATCAACAGAAAAGTACCACACAGATCATTGCAAAATTTATCCGAAAAACACGGCGAATTCATGTTACTTCACTTTGGAAGTAAACCAGTTCTGGTAGTCTCATCTGCAGAGGCAGCTTGTCAGATCATGAAAACTCATGATATCATATTCTCTGACAGGCCGGCTTTAAGTGTCTTCAGAAGACTTCACTATGACTGTAAGGACGTAGCAGCAGCACCTTACGGCGAGTACTGGAGACGTATGAGAAGCATATGTGTGAATCAGCTCCTAAGTTACAACAGGGTTAAGTCTTTTCAAAATGTTAGAGATGAAGAGATCACCGAGATGATCAAAGAAATCGGGAAGTCGAAAACAGCAGTGAACTTAAGCAAGATGATTTCCAACTTCTCTACTGATGTCATTTGCAGGGCTGCTTTTGGGATGAAATTTAATGGAGAAAGAGATGGAATTGATTTCAAGGAGTTGCACGCAGGGTATGAAGAGTTGGCAGGTAGTGTTAATGTAGGTGATTTCATCCCTTGGTTAGCTTGGATTGTTCATGTTAATGGTATGGAGAAGAAGATTAAGACGGTTTCGAGAGATATGGATAGGTTTTTAGAAGGATTAGTGCAAGAGCATATGGATAATTCAAGTGAAATTCGAGGAAGAAATGAAACACAAGATTTCATAGATGTTTTACTTCAAGTACAACAAGATCATAAGGCCGAAACGAACCTCGACAAAGAGAGCATCAAAGCTATTATACTGGTATGTTTTAAGCACTCTTAACCCTTCCAAAAGTTTCAATACTATAATTTTGCATATCCGATATGAAATACTTAGAGCTTGAAGCATAATCTTGATGTTTAAGTTACAAGTATATTTCACTAATTCGTCTTCAACCGTCCATATGAATTACTTACCACACCCTGTCACAATATTGGTCGTTTTTAAGTAGTTATATTAGAACTACCCTTTGGACTATGAGATCATAATTGTGTAACCTTAAAATTTAAAGATCCTGGATCCTCCTACTAATGCTATTATTCAATCATTATAGAACATGTTTGTAGCAGGATCCACAACAACTCTATCAACACTAGAATGGATGATGTCAGAACTCCTACTAAATCCAAACGTTATGGTGACACTCAACAAAGAAGTGAGAACAATTACCAGAGGTAAAACAAGCATAACAGACAATGATTTAGAGAAAATGGAGTACTTGAAAGCAGTAATCAAAGAAACTTTCAGGCTACATCCTCCAGTTCCATTATTACTACCTCGCATCTCGACTCGAGAAACACAGCTTAATGGTTATGACATACCAGCTAGAACACAAGTCATGATCAATGCATGGGCTATACATAGAGATCCAACAGTTTGGAAAGAACCAGAACAATTCATACCACAAAGGTTTTTGAACTCTTCAATAGATTATAAGGGGCAACACTTTAAATTTGATTCCTTTTGGTTCTGGCAGAAGAGGATGCCCAGGAATTATCTTTGGGATGGCTAATATAGAGCTTGTGTTAGCAAATCTTGTACAAAAATTTGACTGGGAGCTACCAGAAGGGAAGAGTTTGGACATGATGGAACACCCAGGACTTTCAGTTCACAGGAATGTTCCCCTTTTTGCTATAGCAACTCCTTGTTCTACCTAGTGGTGGTTGATTAATGTAGCCCAACACATTTTTTTTGGTGCTAATGTAGCAGAACACATTGATTTGTATGTCAACCATTAATGAGTTTCTCCTTTACTTAGATTAATTTTGGTATATTAAATGTGAAATACACAAATTGCTTGTTTTGGAAGAAGATTGTTATTTTTTTTTTTTTTTTTTTGAGGGGGGAAGAAGATTGTTAAATGAGAGCGCTAGGGGTCCTAATTGAGCGTGTATGTTAGACAAATAATTTAAACTTAACTGAATTTGACTCGACTCAAAATCGATTCAAGTCAAAATCTTCATGAGGCTAGTCGATCAAACCCCACTTCAACTTTTTTTTAATTTTTTTTTGACAAGGACTTCAACTTGCTAACTCATGAGCAACTAGAATTTTTTTTTTTTTGCTTTTAATGTACATACTTATGTTAAAATTTTCCCCTTAGAAAAAATTACAATATTCTCCTCTTAAAAAACAAATATTATGAACTTTAATTATTTTACTATTTTATAATATGAAATTAATTTTTTTTGTCAAAAAATTTAATTAGTACTCTTTCCGTCCTTAAAAGATTGCCACATTCATCATTTTGGTTAGTTCCAAAAAGATTGCTCTATTTCTTTTAGAGGTGATCATGGGCCAGGTCGGGCCGGGCTTTGGCCAAAAAAAGTGGCCCGTTGTGGGACAAAGCCTCGGGCCGAAAATTCCACGCCAAAACCCGCTAATTCGGGCCGGGCCAAAAATAAGCCTAAATTTTCATACTCAAGTAGCCTGTGGCCCGAAAATTTGGGGCCGAATGCGGGCCGAAAAATCGTGCCCAAAACCCGCCCATTTTTGGGCCGGGCCAGACCCATGTTGATCACCTCTAATTTCTTTTTAGGTAACATGGTCGGATGGTCCAAACTCCAAACAATCTCTCTACTTCCTCCGTTCCTTTTTAGAGGCTACACTTTCTAAAAAGAGGTGTTTCAAATAAGATGCAACACTTTCTTTTTTGGGAAATAAATAATCTCTATCTCTCTCCTATTACATGGGTCCCCATTTTTCTTCCTTTCTATCTCTCTCCTCTTCAAAAATTGCCTAGGAGTCCGTAATTTAAAAAATGTAACATCTAAAAAGAAAAGTAGGAAGTACTTTGTTCTTATCTCATATACAAAACCACAAGACTAGTTGTTCAATTGATATAACTCTTTGAAAAACGAAAAAAAAAACGAAAATGAAACAATAAGAGAAGAAAGGGTAGTATAAATACGAAATTATAAACTATTAGACCGAAAAGACGAATATATAATGTCTAAAACAAATTGACGTGAATTCAAACTCAAAGTGAGAAGAATGTAGGCTCCGTTTGTTTGGGTGTAAAACATTTTCAGTGTAAAATGATTTTCATGGAAAACAATTTACAATGGAAAACGCAATTTCAAAATTAGTTTTCCGTTGTTTGGTTCCATGTAAGAAAAATAATGAAACGGAGGGAAAATAAAAGGGAAAGTAAGGAGGTAGTGACAGGAGTGTGCAAGAGATATAAGGAAAAGGAAGGGAAAATGGTTTTCCATCATTGCGAGAGCAATTTTACTACTAGGGAAAAAAGGTTTTACACTCCTTTGCAAACCAAACAATGTAAAATTAAAAATAGATTAAAACATTTTTTCCAGAATAATGTTTTACGCCCTACCAAACGGAGCCTATTGTGAGAGCAAGTAATATCATTTATTGTACTTTATCTAGAGCTGTCAGTTTGGTTAATGAACTACTGGTTGAACTGAAACAACTGAAATTTGAACTGAATTAAACTGAACTGGGAGTAACTGTAACTAAAATCAACTAAAAAATGATGAACTGAAACTGAAATAAACTGTAAATGAAAAACCAAAACTGAACTGCAATTAAACTGAAACAAACTGTAACTGAAAATAACTGTGAAAAACTGAAAAGTTGATCGATCAACTGAACTAAACCGAATATGTAATCGAATTAACCGAACCGATTCAAACTGAAACTGAATTGAACTGAAACCAATTTAAACTGAAATTGTTCTAAACTGCTTTTTAACTGTACCCGAACCGAATTCACATATTACCCAAATTCATGATAGTACTCCAATTCACATACAAATTTTATCATGATAATTTTTTATCAGTACTTGAATTTATGACATATAACTTAATTTCTTGATAATTTCCAACTATGTCAAGTTCACTGCTTTTATACTCCAAACTCAATTTAAATTTTACTCAACTATATGATATACTCAATTTAAATTTTACTCAACTTTATGATATACTCTCACTAGGGGTGCTAGTCGAGCGAGTCGATCGCGAGCAGACCTCTGCTCGACTCGACTCGTAAACTTTTTGATCCTACTCGGCTCGTGCTCATTAAGTTCGCTAAACTTTTGTTCGGGTCGTGCTTGTTAAGATTTGTTTCAACTCGGCTCGAGCTCGTTAAGATTTGTTTCAACTCGACTCGAGCTCAGTTTGCTCGAAAAGCTCGACTTGAGCTCAGTTTGCTGGAAAAACTCGACTTGAACTCAACTCAATTGCTTTGTAAGAAATAAATTAACAATGTAAAAATTCTTTTTAGTTTTATTTTTTACTTATTTCTTAAAGAAAAAAAAATAGTTTAACGATAATAATTCTCAATTATTATCCAGTATTCCAGCCCATCATCTAACTAGGACAATATGGCTTCGGAATTGTTGGGCCCGTAAGTGTAATGTTTATGCTTGTTCTACACTCTTTTTTATAGTATTTCATCCCTCATACTCTTTATCACACGCCGATATGGGAATCTAGGAACATGACTAATTTACTACAGAACTTTCAACATTTCCCCATTCCATCTCAATCTTCATTATGTTCGATGTGGGAGTCTAGGAGTAATATAATGCCATGGATTGTTGTAGAGTGTGTATTAGTAGCATTAGATTTTTCCCTCTTTTTTCTTTTTAGAGGATCTTTGCATGCATGTTTAAAGATGAGTGTTAGTATAAACCAAGTAACAAATACACTTCTTTGTTATAATACTTAATTGAAAATCGAAAACCATGCAAAGAGATAATTAACTTGACCAACCTTAATTTACTGATTCAGACTAGATCGTAGTTACATCATCTAACAAAACTAATCATCCTATGTTTATATTTAACATAAATATGAAGTTGGATGTACTTATTTCAATTCAGTTATTTTATAGCAATAAGGTTCACTACGACATAGTAACAATAATTAACTACTTGTTTCAATTCAATTAGATGATTTGGGTTTCGAAACGAATTTAACTTAAAGACGATTACCTTAGATAGAGTATTGTTATCTTCTATTAAGTTAATTAATTAACTTACATTGATATATTTGTTGATCTTATACAATAACAACTCATTTTAATTCAATTGGATGTTGAGTTTCGTAATGATTACAACGTAATGACGATTATCTTAAACAAACTTATGCCATCTTGAATTACATTGATACATCGATCTAATCCAATATATCAACTTGTTTCAATTTAAATTAGATGTTTTGAGTTTCAATATGAATTTAACTTTGAGACGATTAACTTAAATGAAGCATTGTTATATTGAACAAATCTACTGAGTTACACTATTCTACATCTGTTGCAGCTGAATTATATGCTTTTGGTTCCGAAATGAATTCAACTTAAAGATGATTAACTTAAGTAGAGTACTGTTATTATCTTGAATTAAACTTAGGGTATTGTTAAAGTAGATGTTTTGAGTTTCAATATGAATTTAACTTAGAGACGATTAACTTAAATGGAGTATTGTTATATTGAACCAATCTACTGAGTTACATTGTTCTACATTTGTTGCAACTGAATTATTTGCTTTCGGTTCCGAAATGAATTCAGCTTAAAGATGATTAACTTAAGTAGAGTACTGTTATGATCTTGAATTAGTTTATCGATCGACTTACATTGATACACTCATTCCAATAACAACATGTTTCAATTTAAGTAAATGTTTTGAGTTTTAATTACTTTACCGACTTATGTTGATACATTCATCTAATGTAACATCAATTTCTTTCAGTTTGGCTAAGATACATGAGTTTCAAATTGAATATAATTTTTTGACGATTAATTTAAATGGAGTATTGCTATCTTGATAACTTATCAATTCACAAAGATACCTTGAACTAATCCAATATCAACTTATTTTACGTCGATTATATGTTTTCAATTTTCAAATGCATAGAGCTTAATGACTAGTATAGTTATATTAATCCATTGATCTAATATAGCAAGAGTAAGACATTGATCTAATCGACTTTTTAAAAAATGTCTAACTCGTCTTTCGAGGAAGTTTATAAGAATTTATACTGATATGAGACGTCCTTTTTAACCAAACATGATGTAATTTGCATACAACTAAAAGTTTGAATATCGACTTATATAAAATTGTCTTATTCCAAATTGTCGAATATATCAGTCTTGTACACATATATCGATGTAACTTTCATACACTTTTTTGTGAAGTACGGTCAATCGTTTTTTTCAAGGCAAGTGTCGACTACACTTATTTGGCATGTTAATTTTAACCGAACCCGAAAAAACACTTGGCCGAAAACCCGACATGAAGTTCCATTTTTATCGGACAAATACAAGGATGTGACTAACTTTCTACCCGAACCGATGCGATTATTGTCGAACTTATGTGATTTTCGTCAATAATTGAAATAAACTGAAACGAAACTGAAAATAACTGCAACGTGTTTTAATTGCTATGGATTTAACCGTTGGTTGGTTTAACTATTCGGATAAAACTGGTTTAAACTGCAACTGAACTGAACTGAAACTGGAAAGAAAAATAACTAAATTAAACTGAACTGAAAAGTTTGTTAACTGAACTGAACCGAACTGTTAATAATTTTAACCGTTGTAAACCGAATTGATATGAACTAAACTGTTTGGATATAACCATAACTGAACTGTTGAACTGAATTGACTTCAAAAATTGCCTAGGAGTCCGTAATTTCAAAAATGTAACATCTAAAAAGAAAAGTAGGAAGTACTTTGTTCTTACCTCATATACAAAACCACAAGACTAGTTGTTCAATCGATATAACTCTTTGAAAAACGAAAAAAACGAAAATGAAACAATAAGAGAAGAAAGGGTAGTATAAATACGAAATCATAAACTATTAGACCGAAAAGACGAATATCTAATGTCTAAAACAAATTGATGTGTTAAAAAACAAGCATGTATGCTCACGAGTAATTCAAACTCAAAGTGAGAAGAATGTAGGCTCCATTTGTTTGGGTGTAAAAACATTTTCGATGTAAAATGATTTTCATGGAAAACAATTTACAATGGAAAACACAATTTCAAAATTAGTTTTCCGTTGTTTGGTTCCATGTAAGAAAAATAATGAAACGAAAGGAAAATAAAAGGGAAAGTAAGGAGGTAGTGACAGGAGTGTGCAAGAGATATAAGGAAAAGGAAGGAAAATGAAGGGAAAATGGTTTTCCATCATTGCGAGAGCAATTTTACTACTAGGGAAAAAGGTTTTACATTCCTTTGCAAACCAAACAATGTAAAATTGAAAATAGATTAAAACATTTTTCCAGAATAATGTTTTACGCCCTACCAAACGGAGCCTATTATGAGAGCAAGTAATATCATTTATTGTACTTTATCAAGTCTAATTGATCTAATTAATCCTTGTCTGAGATCTTGTTTATGGTATTAAACGCCCTTCATATGATTTGCGTGCCTTTAGGTACTTGTGTTATCCCCTTAAAAAAAAAAAAAGGTACTTGTGTTGTGTTATGCTCATAGTCAGAGAATTAAAGGGGATTAATATGCTAGTAAGTATTATCTATATCTAGTATTTAAAAAAAAATCAATTTCAATTATTCCCTCTATAAAAGGTTTTTCCAATTTTAACCAATTCCGTCTCACAAAAGCATTTCAAATAGGGATAACAATAAAAATTGAACAGAGTATTATTTAAGAAAACTGGCACTAACATATACTCCATACATATTTTATATATTTTACATACTTTTTGACTTTCTGCGTTTCCCGATTCTTTCTTTAATCTTAAATATCTTTTATTGTAAGTAAAATATTATAATGATTGAATATTAATAAAGTATTCATTCAGACGAATCAAATAAGACCCCCATATGACTATATTTTTCCTTATAAATTAGAAATAATATAGAAGATTCTCTCTAATTGTAAATAGTGTTCAGATTCCAATGCAAATGCATAAGTAAAAAAAATTACAAAGGGAGTAAAAGACTAATATATTTTCAATTTTCACCCATCTTCCAAAATAATTCCAATTGTAGATACTAGAAAAAGGTCCTTTAGACTTGAGGACTTGTGTCCATTTTTTTTTACCAATATACCTCCTAACTAGATTAGAAAACTACAACACTTTCCACTTTATTAATCAATCAATATCAAAATATATATATATATATATATATATATATATATATATATATATATATATATAGAAGTGAGTTCATGTGAGAATGCATACTTACATGAGAAATGAAAATGGATTTTACACGCTATAACTCTAATGAATTAGTGATGTAACTCTAATGAAAAAGTGATGTAACTCCAAAAAAAAAATATTAGAAAAAAAAAATTCAAAAAAATCTTTTTTTTAGGCTCAAAATATTTTCGGAGGTATAACTCTAATGAACAAGTGCTGTAACTCCTAATCCAATCGTGTGGTTGAAATTCATTCTCATTTCTCGGGTAAGGAGCATTCTCATGTGATCTTGCCCCTATATATATATATACTAGCTTTTAACCCGTGCAAAAATGCACTCGGAGGTTTATGTAGATATGATTTAGGGTAAGTTCTCTTTGGCATAAAACAACCGAACCGAACCGAACCGAATCGAATTGAATTAAATTATAACTAATAGTAATGATAATAATTTAGTAATTAAACTGAACTGAACTGAAAATAAGCTGGGGAGAACAGGCCCTTAGACCCGTACATAATGCACGGAAATAGTTTGTTTATTAAGTAGCTGCTTTTATTCCAAATTTATTGAATGCATATTTATTAAATTTCATGCATTAAAAGTTGAAAGAATATAAAATGTAATATTATATTTAAAGAAATATAAAAATCATTTGTTAAAACATTTTAAATTTTAAAAATCTTATGATCGTGATATATAAATTCATAGATACATAAATCAAACAAAAAACACATCAAAATGCACGGGAAATTTTTGTTTTAAAAATTTAAGATTTCATGTTGTTTCTCCTAAAATCATAGTTTGAATATTAGCTCGTGATTTAAACTTTTTGTATTCATATTATGTATTAAGAATATATTTTAAAACCGACTTATGACCCGTGCTTTAATTGACTGATGTAGCTAATGTCATGGTGGAACATGTGACCAACTTTTAATAAAGAAAAAGAAATTGATCGAAGAGGCTTTCGCTCCGCCCAATGCTTCATTAAGAGGCTCATATACAATCACAAATCGCACCACTACTTGCACTCAATCATGCGACCACTAACCTTTTTAATGTTTAATTAAATGATTAACCGTGTCCGATGTCAAATCATTTAACCTATTTATTCGAAATCCCTAAGAAAAATAATGAATTGACATTTTATGTCCAATATTAAATATCCTTTAATATTTAGGTAATAACTTGCTAGTATATTAGAAAGCTTTAAATAATTCATTGACGTTTTGCCAACTTATACTCTAAATGGTGCTAAAATGTTAGATTTTCTTATATGTTAAATGTTAAATGTGAAAAGTTGTGCCAGTTTCGGGTTGAAAGTCTCAACAGTAACCAAATCCATTTAGTCCTCCCACCCTTATTAACATTGATTACATAATCTAAAATAATTAAATAAATAGTTCATGATTTTTACTTTCAGTAACATCCAATAAAAGTGTATATGCATTTATATCATATTTATTATGGTGTATTCCAAGTTAAGAAAGTTAAATCTAAACAGATCCATATTATGTTAAAATTAATTAAGTAGAATAATCTCTATTATATATGGGAACTCTTGAGGAGTTTGGTGTCCACTTGAGTTCCCTAAAATACCCTTTATCTTTTTATTCTTCCAAGATAACTAATGAGGGCAAAAAAAGTCATATAACTTTTTTAAAAAAAGCTCTAATGTAACTGCCATATTTCCCCCCTAAAAAACTACCACATTTTTTTTTAGTGAAAGTAACTTCTTGATTTTTGAAAATAAAAGAAACATGTACAATATCACTGCGATGTTCGCGCACGCATCGCGTGCAAAAAATACTAGTATTAATTATATCTAGATGTGAATCACGATCTTACCCAACATTACATATTCTTCGGCCAAATAGAATGGTGGATAAAATCAATATAATTTTTTTAACTTTTTTTTATAATTCCTCCATTTTGGGAATAAGTGAAACACTTCTCTCAAAAGGCTCAAACAAAATAGAGTAGTGTTTCACTTATTTTTAAATGGAGGAAGTATATGATGATATTATTTTATTTCTTGGTTTTCTTGATCTTACCTGAACTAATCTGCATTTATTACACGTTGATAGTCATTATTAGACCGTATCTGAACTTAGCATAACTTTGTAGACATTTTTTTTTGTAGATTATATGTCGAACACTATATTAGCTTATTTTTACATTATCTCTATTATATATGGGAACTCTTGAGGACTTTGGTGTCCACCTGAGTTCCCTAAAATACCCTTTATGTTTTTATTCTTCCAGGATAACTTATGAGGGCAAAAAGTCATAGAACTTTTTTTAAAAAAAACCTCTAATGTAACTACCGATTTCCCCCAAAAAGAAACTACCGGATTTTTACCCCCACTAAATACAAAGCAAATTACAACCAATAGAATAAGAGATTGAAAAAAAAATAAAAAAAATCAAAGAACCATAATTAAAATAGGGTGCAACTAACTCGCTCTCTACAATAAAGTCGATATACTGTATCACATATATTTTTTTCAAAAATTGAAATTTCTGATTTAGTGGGAAAACTCCCAAGATTAACTCACAATATCTTCTACTAACTTCTACCTCTAACTCCCGAAAATAACCATAGATCTATAAGCTCCGAAATTCTTCATCATTCTCCCCTAAACAAAAACACAACAGCATAAACCAGGAGTAAAAAACAAACCAACAGGAGTAACAACGGAACACAATACAAAGGTAATTATTCCTGCTTCTTATTATGCTTTGTTCTTCATGTAATTCGTTATTGTTATCATATGTTTATTGATGTGCTTACCGTATTAATTTCAGCGTAATTGAACCAAACCAAGAGTGGCAAAAAAAAAAAACCAAGAGGAGTAACAAGGAAATCACAAATCAAAAGGTGATTCTTATTTATTCTTAATTATCCAACATACGCAATTTTTTTAATTGAAAATAAAACATACTTTTGTTTATTGATGAAAATCTATAATCCGGGTAGATAAAATTAGTCAACTTTTTTTTTCTAATGGGAAAACAGGTTAATTCGAGAGCTTTTTTCAATATACAAAATCGCAAAATATAGGAGAAGAAAAAGAACACAACGACGAAGATTTGAGAACCAATTTGACTAAGATGAATTAAAATACAATTTCGTTTGGGAATCAACCAAATCCATCTAAAACTCTAACATTATAAGTTCCTTTTGTTTATTGACCTTTCTTCCTCTTCCTTCAATTCCTGCCGTTGGAAGCTTGACAAATAGATTCTCCAATTTTCATTTGAATACTAAAATTTCTGTTGGCTTTCCATTTTCCCGGAGATGGAAATTTAATGAATGAATATGAGAAAGAGGGGCTTAGAATTTAGACAGAGGGAAAGAAAGGGGCTTACTGCTTAGGATTTAGTGAGTTGAGAGAGAGGGAGAGAGAGCAAGTGATACTTGGGGATAGTAGAAGAATACAACTACTGTATTATTTGTGACAATTTAATAATTAATAATTAATAATTAAATTTTTTCTATCTTATCACACCATAGTATAAGATAGCGACAAAAATAAAAGATAATATAGAATTTAATAATTAATGTTTATGTTGGAATACAATAGGAGAAACAAACATTTATTAAGTTCTCTCTATCGTATAGCACCATAGATAGTATAGAAGAATCCTTCTTTTCACAAAATGCATCACAAAAAAAATATATATATATATATCACATGATGTTGTTTGGAGGACCATGTAGGCCCTTCTTTTAGTTTAGCTTCGACTTAGTATGACTCCAATAAAAGCACTATTTTAGATGTTTATTTTTTATACTATGGTGTTACATGATTGCATTAATAAAATGTTAAGTTCAATATATAAATAATGTTATATTTTATTTTATAGGACTTTGTTATCAAATGAATTTTGTTTTGGGCTTTGAGATGAATGCATAAGTTTATTTTCTTTTACATTGATAGGAACTTATAAACTTGCCATTCATACTTTAGTTTTTGAACAAATTGAGCTTCTTATTAGACTTTGAGATATCTTCATTTAACTAAGAGTTTATTATTTCAAATTATTTCTCGATGTAATTACTCTACCTAATTTAATAATTATGTTTTTTTTTTGTGGAAATAATCATGTTATTGAGAGATATAGAGAGTGTCTAACATAATAATCCCATTATTCTATATTTTTTTTTATCTTTACACTAAAAATCCACGTACCAAGAAAAGAAAATGAAATAATACATTGGACCAACTTCGAGTCAAATAATAATTACGCGATTTGGCAAAAATAATATTGCAGATGTTCAGTTACTTTCTTTCGTAGTATATTGTTGTATTGTGAAGATGTTTTTCTTTAAAAAAACTTTATAAATAATTTATCAAACAAATTATTACTAGAGATAATTGTGCAATTAATATAACTTTGATAATGATTTCGCACGCATAGCGTGCATATAAAGCTAGTAATACATTATGCAAACATCATAAATCTTCATTTGACGATCCAAACAAAATTATATATATTCCATTATCTTCTTCAACGTAGATTGGCTTTAAATTCGTTATCTTTGAATAATATTGATCTCATCTGTTGCACCTAAGAACCGACGGCGTAAAAATGGCCCAAAAAAAAAAAAAGAAAAAAGAATCTATAATGGACTAATTTGTTTGATAGCGTGAAATTGCTGGTATATTGGCATTTGAAGGAATGAATCTTCACCAAAACATTAAACCTATTATATAAGCATTTGTTTGAATTTTCATTTGACCCATTATTGCTGCCAATTTGTTTGATTGAGAAAATCATGCGTGATTGAGCAGATCATGTGTGATTGCATAATAAAACTTATTAACGGCATAAATCATCGGCCGAGATTTGCGAAAATCATTTCCACAATTATCATTTATATATATATCTAATATCAATCCATTAATTTATTGCATAACCCATGAGACTACACGTGACGGTGAACATGCGAGATGCAATTTGGAGATGACATTTGGCAGGATGTGTAGTTGCTTGACACGTAGGACAAATGGACTTAGCTTTATATAAACTAGCTTTATATGCACGCTATGCGTGCGAAATCATTATCAAAGTTATATTAATTGCACAATTATCTCTAGTAATAATTTGTTTGATAAATTATTTATAAAGTTTTTTTAAATAAAAACATCTTCACAATACAACAATATACTACGAAAGAAAGTAATTGAACATCTGCAATATTATTTTTGCCAAATCCCGTAATTATTGTTTGACTCGAAGTTGGTCCAATGTATTATTTCTTTTTCTTTTCTTGGTACGTGGATTTTTAGTGTAAAGATAAAAAAAAATATAGAATAACGGGATTATTATGTTAGACACTCTCTATATCTCTCAATAACATGATTATTTCCTCAAAAAAAAAAAACATGATTATTAAATTAGGTAGAGTAATTACATCGAGAAATAATTTGAAATAATAAACTCTTAGTTAAATGAAGATATCTCAAAGTCTAATAAGAAGCTCAATTTGTTCAAAAACTAAAGTATGAATGGCAAGTTTATAAGTTCCTATCAATGTAAAAGAAAATAAACTTATGCATTCATCTCAAAGCCCAAAACAAAATTCATTTGATCACAAAGTCCTATAAAATAAAATATAACATTATTTATATATTGAACTTAACATTTTATTAATGCAATCATGTAACACCATAGTATAAAAAATAAACATCTAAAATAGTGCTTTTATTGGAGTCATACTAAGTCGAAACTAAACTAAAAGAAGGGCCTACATGGTCCTCCAAACAACATCATGTGATAGATTTTTTTTTTTTTTTTTTTGGTGATGCATTTTGTGAAAAGAAGGATTCTTCTATACTATCTATGGTGCTATACGATAGAGACAACTTAATAAATGTTTGTTTCTCCTATTGTATTCCAACATAAACATTAATTATTAAATTCTATATTATCTTTTATTTTTGTCGCTATCTTATACTATGGTGTGATAAGATAGAAAAAATTTAATTATTAATTATTACTTATTAAATTGTCACAAATAATACAGTAGTTGTATTCTTCTACTATCCCCAAGTATCACTTGCTCTCTCTCCCTCTCTCTCAACTCACTAAATCCTAAGCAGTAAGCCCCTTTCTCTCCCTCTGTCTAAATTCTAAGCCCCTCTTTCTCATATTCATTCATTAAATTTCCACCTCCGGGAAAATGGAAAGCCAACAGAAATTTTAGTATTCAAATGAAAATTGGAGAATCTATTTGTCAAGCTTCCAACGGCAGGAATTGAAGGAAGAGGAAGAAAGATCAATAAACAAAAGGAACTTATAATGTTAGAGTTTTAGATGGATTTGGTTGATTCCCAAACGAAATTGTATTTTAATTCATCTTAGTCAAATTGGTTCTGAAATCTTCGTCGTTGTGTTCTTTTTCTTCTCCTATATTTTGCGATTTTGTATATTGAAAAAAGCTCTGTAATTAACTGTTTTCCCATTAGAAAAAAAAAAGTTGACTAATTTTATATACCCAGATTATAGATTTTCATCAATAAACAAAAGTATGTTTTATTTTCAATTAAAAAAATTACGTATGTTGGATAATTAAGAATAAATAAGAATCACCTTTTGACTGTGATTTCCTTGTTACTCCTCTTGGTTTTTTTTTTGCCACTCTTGGTTTGGTTCAATTACGCTGAAATCAATACAGTAAGCACATCAATAAACATATGATAACAATAACGAATTACATGAAGAACAAAGCATAATAAGAAGCAGGAATTACCTTTGTATTGTGTTCCGTTGTTACTCCCGTTGGTTTGTTTTTTACTCCCGGTTTATCTTTGTTGTGTTTTTGTTTAGGGGAGAATGATGAAGAATTTCGGAGCTTATAGATCTATGGTTATTTTTGGGAGTTAGAGGTAGAAGTTAGTAGAAGATATTGTGAGTTAATCTTGGGAGTTTTCCCACTAAATCAGAAATTTCAATTTTTGAAGAAAAATATATGTGATACAAAGATCGACTTTATTGTAGAGAGCGATTAGTTGCACCTATTTTAATTACGGTTCTTTGATTTTTTTATTTTTTTTTCAATCTCTTATTCTATTGGTTGTAATTTGCTGTATTTAGTGGGGGTAAAAATCTGGTAGTTTTTTTTTGGGGGAAATCTGGTAGTTACATTAGAGGTTTTTTTTTTAAAAAAGTTCTATGACTTTTTTGCCCTCATAAGTTATCCTGGAAGAATAAAAACATAAAGGGTATTTTAGGGAACTCAAGTGGACACCAAAGTCCTCAAGAGTTCCCACATATAATAAAGATATATAGATATAGATATATATATGCAAGATCACATGAGAATGATATTTAGATGAGAAATGAGAAATGAGAAATGAGAAATGAGAAATAATGTGGGCCATTAGATCTAACCAAATTCACGGCTAATATCTTACCTTCATTATTAGACATGTAATCATGTACATTTTCTCTCTCTTGCAAAGTCAGAGTTTTTCATCATTTTCTCTCTCTATAATCTTCAGCAATTTTGTTCATAATTAAAGATCTGAAATTTTCGAAATTAATAATTTTTGAAATTTTGTTGTAAAAAGGTTAGAATATCATCATCTTTTGCTATCAATTTCTCTTTCTCGTTCTTCTCCTGTTCTAAATTTTGGAGTTCCAACCATTTAAGAAGAATACAGTTATGGAGAAAAAAAAGTGAAAATGTGATTGTGGTTCAATCTTAGGTGGGAGATTACACTTATCAAATTATCATGAGAAGAGCAAGAACTGGGAGATTCTTGAATTAGTGAATTGTGTATTTACATTCTTAGCATTTGCATTTAGCAATTTGTTAATTAGAGTTATAGGTGGTATTTTTTAGAGTTATGACAAGTCTTGTTTAGAGTTACAGGAAGTCTTGTTTAGAATTACATTAAGTCTTCTTTACAGTTATAGGAAGCATAGTTTACAGTTATGACAAATCTTCTTTAGAGTTACAACAACTCTTCTTTAAAGTTTGCCTATGCTTTATCTTTCTCTCTCCTCCCTGACGATAATGTTTATTACTGTTTCTTGTTCTGAGATTTGTCCGCCATTGTTGTTGAAGTTCAGAGAATCTGAGGTATATTGCAGAGTGAAGACAAAGAAAGATGGAGGTGATCGTGAGAGAGAGGGAGTAAAAGATTGAGGACCTGGTAATTGGTATTGAGGAGAGAGAGAGAGAGAGAAGGAGAAGGAGAAGGAGAAGGGAGATGAGCAAAAGTCAAATTGAAATTTTAAAAATACCAAAAGTCTATATTAACGAATTTGCCATTAATGATATGGGATTCTTTTTCAACCATTAGATTTCGCTGATCTAATGACCCAAAATTATTCTCACTTCTCACTTTAATAGTCATTATCACTTGAACTCATTTTATATATATATATATATATATATATATATATATATATATATATATATATAGAATTAAGTTCAGGTGAGAAGGGTGTTTTAAATGAGAAGTGAGAAAAAATATTAGCCCTTAGATCATGGCTCCATTTAATGGCCCAGATTAAAAATTAAAACAAACAAAAAATCCCAAAATCTACCCACTTATCGGTTATCACACATAAACCTCCTTTCTCTCTCCTATCTCTTCTCGGTTACTCTGTTTTCTGTTTCAATTACGTTCAACAATTACGCCCTTTTTTGTGTTAAATTGTTTTGGCGGCCTATGTGAAAGAGTTTTGCCGGATGCACTGTATAGGTTCCATGACTACGTCTCTAGATTTTGTGTTAAATTTTTTCGTGTTAAATTTTTCGTGTTAAATTTTAGTCCAAGCAAAATGCTCCGTGTTAAATTTTTTGCCAGTTTTAGGTTTATAGATTATATATGTTTCATTGCAATTTTTTCCCGTCATTGAAATTTGATATTGGGTTTGATTAGAATTTAGAGTGATTGCTGAGGCTAGCCAAGAAAATTGTGGACTTTGGAGGCTGGTGCAGTGAGGTTTTCTTTACTCTTGGTCTCTTGGGAAAGCTATGTTGCAGACTTCAACTTTGAACAAAGTATTGATATAACTCGAACTAGTAAATCTTATAACTCTAAACGAGCACTGGTGTAACTTTAATTAATAATTTATATAACTCTAAACAAATGTTGATATAACTCTCATTAGAACTTACTACAACTTTAGTTAGTATTTCCTGTAATTTAAATAAATGTTGCGATAAACAAATGTAGTTAAAACTCTATATAATATTCAAATTAATCCCTCACAATTATACACAGATCTTCAAAATTCTAGTAATTAAACTACTCACATATATATGATTAGAGTTATAGCAAGTTGTACTTAGAGTTATGCATATATTTGATAAGAGTTATAGCAACCTCTACTTAGAGTTCCACCAATTTACATACACAATATTCTCGTACGATAACAAGTATTTTTTTAGCAACTAAAGTAATGGACAAAATATCACCTTGAGAGGGTAATGGGTATGCTATCCTACGTGAATATTTCGTGATGCAATTGATGATATATCTGTTTGTAATGTTATGTTTTTGAGAAAGATTTCGTTTAAAGATCCCACATTATGTTTGTTTCTATTTATAAATGCATGCGTGCGAAAACAAATAGAAAGTTCAATTGCGTAATAACATGTATGAAAAATTGTTCACAAAATTCATAGCATTTTTTTCTTTTACTTTTTTAAATCAATAAATTAGAAATGTTGTAAATTTGTTAATTGAGGGTGTAATGGTAAAAGAGCGTAATTTTGTGTTTTGTTGGTTGAGTGTATAATGTGGTTTCAATTTTTAGTGTCCCCCTCTCTTCTCTTATACTAGCCCTATGTGTGTGTGTGTGTATGAGTTTATAGTATGTTGACGTAAAATCTCCAATTGTATTTGTATGAGTTTGTAATCAGTTTATGTGTGTGTATGTAGTTATGAACATTTTCGAGGTTGGTAATGTGAAGGGTAGTAATGCAAATCAAATTATGGGTTTGGTTAAACAAAAAGGAGCTAAATTACCTGAGAAGGGTAGTACATCGCATGTACTAAAACAGTAAAAAAAAGCCATTAGATTTGTCTACTCAATGTAGACCGAATGAATTGGTGAAATTTATATAGGACTTATCTCCGGAGCAGGTTCAGGATGTCAATGACATTGGTTTTGTTATGTCTTTGCAGTCTACACTTGACTCAAAGCCAAACTACTATGATTCCTTTTTTTGATCAATTCTTTTAATCCTGACAGTTGGATGTTTGTATTACTTCGTTTAGGTGGTGTAGAGAGATTTAACGACGCAATGTTTATGCTTTGTGTGGAGTTACTAGTTCCTGCCTCTGTATATAAATAGTAGATAATTTGTAAATCAATAATTTTCAATTCAAAATTTCTATGCATTTGTTCCTTATCAGTATAACATACTTAAAAGAAAGTGTTGCAAAGATAAAACTTATGTCAAATCATTCCTATAACTCTAAACAAATGTGGATATAAATCTAAGCGATACTTCTTATAATTCTAGACAAATGTTGTCATAACTTTAAATAATACTTCCTATAACTCCGAAAAAAGTTATTGTCTTATTAGTATAACTATACTGACTAGATCGTATAATAACTCTAAAAAAGAGACGGCATAACTCCGAACAAACAATGCTATAACTATAAACATATATTGCTAAAATGATAACTCTAATTACTACTTCATATATTAATTCTAGATAAGTATTGGCATAAATAAATTCCAATATAATAAGTTGCAACTATTATCTCGAAAGATGTGGGTTTGATATCTCGAAAGATAGATATAAATTGCAATTATTTTATCGAAGTGTATACAATGACTATATTCCGACAATGACATGGGTTGTTATTATAAGTTGTTATAACTCTAACCAAGTATGGATATAACTCTAAACATTACTTCCTATAATTCTAAACAAATGTTGTTATAACTCTAACTAATACTTCCTATAACTCTAATGACTAGTTCGTATAACTCTAAAAATGAGACGGCATAACTCCAAACAAGCAATGCTATAACATCAAATAGATATTGCTAAAATGAAAACTCCAATTACTACATCATATAATAATTCTAAACAAGTATTGGTATAAATCAAACTCCACCCTACTTGCATTTTTTTTTATCTCGAAGGATAGAAATAAATTGCAATTTTTTATCGAAGTGTATGCAGTGACTATATTCCGACAATAACTCTAACCAAGTGTGGATATAACTCTAATCATCACTTCCTATAATTCTAAACAAATGTTGTTATAACTATAACTAATACTTCCTATAACTCTGAAAAAGTATTGGTGTAACTCTAATGACTAGCTCGTATAACTCTAAAAAAGAGACGCATAACTCCAAACAAGCAATGATATAACTTCAAACTAATATAAAATATTTCCAAAAGTCAAACAAATTGTAACTTGCTTCTCACATTTTCAACAATCATGAAGGAAGCTATTGTCGTTTGATCTTGATCTGGTTCTTTGACAGTGATAGACCGACAATATACTCAAGAATCTGAGTGTTTTTTTATCACAAAAAAAAGCCAAAACACAAAACACAGTATTATTTGAAGGTCTACGATTCTCCATTGATACACATCATATATGCTAGCTAGTATCTATGAAAGAAATCATGCATCAGGTGCGTTGAGAGAAAGGAGATTTATGCGTGATAAGTGGGGAGCTTTTGAGATTTTTTTTGTTTTAATTTTTAATTTGGGTCATTAAATGAGATAATAAAAAATGCAATATATTTCTATCCACACTTGGTTAGATCTTGGCCGTTGATAAGATCTAATCTAAGGGCAGTGATTTATTCTCATTTCTCACCTAAATTCCTTTCTCACATGATCTTGCCTCTATATATATATATATATATACAAGGATCTGGGGATTTTAACATATAAACTGAAAACTTAAAATAGAAAGCATAAAGTAAAGTAAGGCGGTTGAACCGGCCATGGTTTTACGGCAACGACTTACGAGAGAGTCTTGGAAGAAACTTTAAAACTTAAAGAGTGTTACAATTTTATGTGAGAGAAAGAGGGAGATAGAGAGAGATTTTTAGAGGAGCTTGTATTCTTTGTGTTATGCTCTGCCTAGAACCGAAGGAGGAGCCTCTATTTATAGGCGGTGAAGAGTGGTCTTTGTCAAGTCGAAGAGCAGTTGAAGAACAAAGCTGTCTCTCGCTTTTACACTGTTTTATCTTTTGTCTTTTCATGCTTTTTGATGCAGAAATTTGTCCCGTTGTTGTGGTGTCTCATTCTGTTGAAGCTTGAAGACAAGTGATATAATCATTTTTTTTTTTTTTTTTTAAGTCCGGAAACCAAGATCTTCTTCATCATCACCGAGGTGAATGGAGGAGTCTCGCTGTTGATTCATGTTCGAAGTAATAGAGGCTTCGGACATACTATCGGCTAGTTGTCGTAGGATCCGAGCATAATCTTCCGGGTTTTAGGCGATGCAAGCAAGGAATTTGCTCGTGATTTTCGAGCAAGGAACCGGGATTGTTCCCGCCCAGTAGTCATGGTACTGTGTTACAATTCTTTTTCAACCATTCTTTGATGGCTGGTTCAAGAATAGACTGTGGCGTATTAAAGTTAGACCACCACCGATTTTAAATTTTCTCTCGGAGGACCAATCCCCCTTGATCCTGGTTTGTTTCAAGAAACCATTGACAGGACCCAAGGAAGATAGAACTTCATTGAAAACAAACATAAGGCGGGAAAACGCCTTTCTAGATTTGAGGGTTTGTATTGGGTTCGAAAGGTATTATAACTTTTTGTAATGTCTGGGTGGAGGATTTCACTTGAAGAGCCATAGAACTTCCACCAATGCGCAAACCATGATGGTAATTTTTCTGGCTGTATGGTTTTGGTGTTGAAATAGATAAGCCATGAATGAGACAATCTATTATTTTGTATTAAAAAGGTGGAGAACCATGCACCGTTGGTAATCCCGAGTAATTAAAGGTTTTACAATGTGGGAAGGTGTTGTTAAAGCTAATGGGGAAGGCTTTGTGTTTCGATAGATCTTGATTCCGATCCCGAGGACTAAGAACCTTCGAATTTTAATGGTTGAAGAAGAGGGCTCAGCTTGCTCATTTTTATAAAAGAAATGTTTGAATTCAGCGGAGCCTGTGACCTCAAGGATTGTCACTTAAATCGAGGACATTACAAGTGTTATTCTGAACTGTCTCTTCCTCAGCTATTTTTGAAGTAGAAGGTTCAACCCTGCTAATTTGGTCTCTAATAGCTTGAAGAAATTCAGTTCGTGAAGTGGTAACTTCATTTTGAGCCTTTTGTGAAATCTGAAATGGTTTAAAAATCGGATTTCGGAGGCTTTTGTCAAAAGGAGTAGAGACTAGACTCGTCTCTGATTTAAGGCTTTGTTTCTCTATCCGAGAAAGCTGTTTTCCTAGGGTGTTAAGACTGATGTTAGTAAAATTGTTTTGTAGAACAATATTCTTAAGGTTTGTGGTGGCTTCTTCCTGAGGTTTTTTAAGAGGAGAGGCCTCAACCTTTTGATCGCCTATTGGGAAGGTGATCTGTCTTAAAGGAGGATGGTCATTTTGAACAGTGCCATCCGGAGTTTCCCAGCAGTGTTCTTCTAATGGTGTTAATTGGTTCTATAGTTTTAAAGGGATAATCAATGTTATTATCGAACTATATAGCTCAAACCAATCAAAGAAAAGAATATGGGTTTTATATTGCTTAATAAAGGCTGTAATAGCTTTCTTGGATCTTCTTTCGAATTTCAAGAAAGTGCTCGAAGAACCATGTTCTCTTCGAGAGGTTATGTGGAGCATAGAAGTCTTTGTGAACTAAATCTCTATTAATCTCAAAATCCTTTTCAAGGACATTAAGTTCATTAGAGATATTCTCAGTTATGACTGAGGCTGAGGGTGAGTCTGGAGGAGACTGTCTTTCAGCATAAACCGGGTGTGGAACCTGGGTTCTATATTCAACATTTTGAATGGAAGGCGAAGGTAAATCTGAGGTAGAATACCTTGGTCTTTCCAGGTAATTGGTTTTGGGACAACTAATTTGTCGTTTATAGTGCATGTTACTTTCGGAAGGAATACGAGAATTCCGTCCTAAGTTTTCAACGGAGGAATAGTCGAATACCTAGAGCTAGTGCTTCGTTAAAGCCGAGCTTAACACTACCATCGAATATTGTATGACTCGTTCAAGGTCGGTATTAGGTTCTGGTTGAGCTGGTGACTGTACTTCAGGTTCAGCAGCTCCTTCAAGGAACCAATCTTCAGGAAGACTGACATCATTCCATTGTATTGGTTTAGGAATTTTTATGTTAGATCTAGAGAGGTCTGTTTGGAGGAGAAGGGTTTCTCCTTTTATGCTTTGTTGTTTATTTCCGATATTAAAGGCGAGACATCATGGCTTTGTAATGGATTTTATAAATTAAAGCTACTGGGATAGAACCATCATACATTTTATAGTTATGAGTTTTAATTTGTAAGAGCAAAGAAGATAAGATATTCTTATCACTTAACGAGACACCTGAAGTTAGGGTAACAATCAAAAGAGACTGGACCCATACATAAACTTGACTCTATGGTTCCTAAAAGGGAATCATTAAAGTCTTTAAATCGTCCATCTCTAAGGGCAACAAGAACAGAAGAATTCAATCCTTCTTTAGTAAGAGGTTTTAAGCCAACTTGAACCAACCCTATATGGATGTAACGATAACCTTTTTCGACATGTTTTTTCAAAGTGTTTGCTGAAAATAATTTTATAGTATCAACAGGTTTTGTTAAATGGATATCTCGTTCTTGGGTTTTGATAACATAGTCAGTTTTAAAGGTATTATATCTACTCATTTTATAGATCTGGTCTTTACTAACTTTGGGTATCTCCCAATTATCAATATTTTGCTCAAGGTTTTCTATAGTAAAGGTGTTATTTTTAACCACTTTATTGGCTTTACCACTACTACCATGAGAAGAGGATGGAGTACCTCTGTTTCCAAATAGAACTCATACTTAAGAACCAGAACTTAGTCCGAAAATAAACCGGATAAAAGTCCTATAACCTACCCCGCCGTTTAGGTAACCGTAGCCTTATGGTCCGATTGCCTCACTCGGGACTTACCGCCTCTACAAACGTTTAAACAAGCAGAGTAACAAATAGGACGAGATAAACAAGTTTTGAGAACTGGAAAGTACTGAATACTTAAGAACAAGTTTTATAAAGAACAAATATAATCACACCCCATTGGCTCTGATACCAGGATATAACCAAGGATCTGGGGATTTTAACATATAAACTGAAAACTTAAAATAGAAAGCATAAAGTAAAGTAAGGCGGTTGAACCGGCCATGGTTTTACAGAACAGACTTACAGAGAGTCTTGGAAGAAACTTTAAAACTTAAAAAGTGTTACAATTTTATGTGAGAGAAAGAGGGAGATAGAGAGAGATTTTTAGAGGAGCTTGTATTCTTTGTGTTATCCTCTCGCCTAGAACGAGAAGGAGGAGCCTCTATTTATAGGCGGTGAAGAGTGGTGCTGTCAAGTCGAAGAGCCGTTGAAGAACAAACCGTCTCCTGCTTTACAATCGTTTTATCTTTTGTCTTTTCATGCTTTTTACTGGCGATGAATAGTATTGCTTTACACTATTGATGACTTTTGACCTTTTCTTTGTTTTGATGCGAAAATTTGTCCCGTTGTTGTGGTGTCTCATTCTGTTGAAGCTTGAAGACAGTGATATAATCATTTTTTTTTTTTTTTTTTTTTTTTAAGTCTGGAAACCAAGCATCTTCTTCATCATCACCGAGGTGAATGGAGGAGTCTGCTGTTGATTCATGTTCGAAGTAATAGAGGCTTCGGACATACTATCGAGCCGTTGTCGTAGGATCCGAGCATAATCTTCCGGTGTTTTAGGCGATGCAAGCAAGGAATTTGCCTGTGATTTTCGAGCAAGGAACTGGGATTGTTCGGCCCGGTAGTCATGGTACTTGTGTTACAATTCTTTTTCAACCATTCTTTGATGGCTGGTTCAAGAATAGACTGTGGCGTATTAAAGTTAGACCACCACCTGATTTTAAATTTTCTCTGGAGGACCAATCCCCCTTGATCCTGGTTTGTTTCAAGAAACCATTGACAGACCCAAGGAAGATAGAACTTCATTGAAAACAAACATAAGGCGGGAAAACGCCTTTCTAGATTTGAGGGTTTGTATTGGGTTCGAAAGGTATTATAACTTTTTGTAATGTCTGGGTGGAGGATTTCACTTGAAGAGCCATAGAACTTCCACCAATGCGCAAACCATGATGGTAATTTTTCCGGTGTATGGTTTTGGTGTTGAAATAGATAAGCCATGAATGAGACAATCTATTATTTTGTATTAAAAAGGTGGAGAACCATGCCTGTTGGTAATCCCAGTAATTAAAGGTTTTACAATGTGGGAAGGTGTTGTTAAAGCTACTGGGGAAGGCTTTGTGTTTCGATAGATCTTGATTCCAGTCCTGAGGACTAAGAACCTTCAGAATTTTAATGGTTGAATAAGAGGGCTCGGCTTGCTCATTTTTATAAAAGAAATGTTTGAATTCGGCGGAGCCTGTGACCTCAAGGATTGTCTGGTAATAAACTGAAGTTTTAGTACGATCCCAAGGTTTATAGAACCAGTTTTTGCCAAAGATATTTTGTATGGAGACATAGGGATTTTCATCATGATACCCTTGTTCTATTGTTATAATGTTTTGTGAGGCAGTTTTAACAAAATATTCCGAAGTCTCGGTTTTCTTAGGTTGTGTAAGCACAACCCGAGAACTACCAGATTTTGTAAAGTTGTTTTTGAGGAAGGGTTTTTGAGGAAGATTCTCCTTCCTCCGGTTTTGAAATAACACTGATATTTTTTCCTCAGAATCGTTTTACCTTCAACTGTCGCTTTGCTTTGGTACTTCCTTGGTTTTGCAAAGAGTTATGAAAAGCTTGGAGGAGCTGGGGGTGTTTTTGGATGGACGAAGGATGCTCAGAGATGGAGAGGAGCCATTCCTGAACTTCCTGAGTTCTATCAATAGAAGAGGTTTCACTCTCATTGTTCTGGACTGCATCGTACCAAGTTTTAATAGGTTTTTGAGTTGTGCATAAGGTTTTTTCAGGAGGAGGTTGAGACTTTCCTTTATCTTTTGTTTTGCGAGGCATTTCTGTAAGAAATTCACGGGTTAAGAAGTCAGGGATAGAATTCTCGTCTCCTTTTATGTGCTCAATATCAAATTCAAAAATGCTTAAGATAGACTGCCATCTAGCAAAAATATGTTTTACAAAGAATGTTTTGGACATCCTTTTTTAAAACAGATTTAGCAGCTTGACAATCAACACGTAATAAAAACTTTTTATTTAATAAATCAGACTGGAATTTGGTAATACAGAGAACAATGGATAAGACCTCCTGTTTTACAGTAGAGTATTTTAACTGGGTGTCATTCCAATGCCCCGAGGTGAATCTGATAATGTATTCTTTACCATTATCGACTTGTTTTAAGATACCTCCATAGCCTTTGTCACTAGCATCTGTCTCAACAATTTTAGGTAGGTCAGGGTTTGCTAGGCTAAGGCAAGGAATTTCTAAGACACGAGCCTTTATTGTTCTAACAGCCTGGGTATGGACCTCTGACCAAGGCGGTGGGTTTTTCTTGAGTCTATTATGGAGAGGTTTTGCAATTCTGCAAAGATTTGGATAAAAATCTAAGACATAGTTTAAACTACCAAGAAACCTCTGTAGTTGGGTTTTGTCTATGATTTTATCAGGAAACTTACTAGTGAACTGCAGAGACCTATCAATTGGGGTGATAGTGCCACATGACACAATTTGGTCGAGAAACCTAATCGTAGTTTGAAATAGAGAAATCTTTTTTGCCGAAATAACAAGACCATTTTTCTTAATTAGATAGAAAAAAGTCTTTAGGTTTTTAAAATCTTTGGTCAATCGTGCTTGAGAAAATTAGCACGTCATTAATGTAGACAATACAAAAATCTGAATAAGGATTGAATATATCATTCATAATCCTTTGATACTCGAGGGTGCATTTTTAAGACCGAAGGGCATAACATTCCATTCATACTGGCCAAAAGGAACGGTAAAAGCAGTTTTATAACGGTGTTGTGGCTTGATTCGTATCCGCCAAAATCCGAATTTCATATCAAATTTTGAGAAGATAAAGGCATGGTGTAACTTTTGCATTAGATCCTTTTTATTGGGTATTGGATAACGGATCCAACGAAGGGCATCGTGAAGAGGTTTATAATTTATAACTAGCCTAGGCGTACCTCGTTCAATCTCTGAAGCTTTGTTAACGTAGAATGCCGCACAGCTCCAAGGAGAACGAGACTTGGAAATTAAGCCTTTACTTTCGAGAAATCTAATCTCTTCTCGACAATGGCGTTCTAGGTCAGCATTCATTTGGGTTGGTCGGGCTTTGGTAGGGATATTCTTTTCATCAAAGTCTGGTTCATAAGGTAAATCGACCATGTGTTGTTTTCTATTCCGGAAGGCATTTGGAAGCTCGTGAGCAAACTTCTCGTTCAAGGATGCTTTGGAAGTCGGCTATCCGAGTTTTTAGAGCATTACCTTGTAATTGATCCTCAATTTTTTGTAAATGTATTTCCTGTTTTAGATCATGCACGTCATTCCGTTTTCGGTTAATAAGAGAATTTATTTCATTGTAATAAATGGAGCTAGCCTTTATAATGTTGAGATTTCGGTCTTGGGCTTTTCTAGGAAAAGGAAATTAAGCCTTTTATCTTTGGTTTTGAAGGATATTCCATCATGATTGACATTGTAAGGTGTTATCAGGTTTATGAAAGGTGTTCCTAAGATAACTGTATGGTGCATATTGGTAACGAGAACAAAATGGTTTTTTAGGGAAAAGCCTTGATTTAAGATGTTAGCATCTGTTTTTCCTTCTATGTGCATTTTGGTGTTATTAGCGAGAGGTAAGCTTTTCCGAGGTTTTCGGTGAAAGCGCTTTGGAACAAGACTAGATTTTATGCAATTTAAATGCGCTCCGGTATCGAACAAAGCTATAGTACTGATTTTGAAGTCACTAGAGAATTCAAGTGTAATTTTTATGTAATACTTCCTAGAACTGATTTCTCTTAAAACAAAAAGGAAATCTTCTAGGACTTTTTGGGCTTTGTTCCCCATCCGGGATATCATCGGGATCACTTTCACTAGGGATATCCGGGACCATTTGGGAAGTGAGAAGTTGGATAATGGGCCGAGTCTTGTTGTTGCCTAGTTTTAAGGTCTTTTATATCGGCCTTAATGATTTTAACTTCAGATCTGAAGGTCCCGTATGGTTCTTTACCGGCTTTTTTCTAGAATTTCGCTTTTCTAAAATAGAGGTGAGGTTGTAAGGTTCGGTGCTTGAAGAAGGAGGGTTAGGATCCTTCTCTTGAGGATTTTCTTCAAGGGATTTGCGAAGTCGTTCAAGGTATTGTTTTTGAAGATCGGGATTATTGATATCCTGAATAACATCTAATATGAGGTTTTGTTCTTTGGTGAGGACGTTAAGGGTATAATCCTCGTCATTAGGTGAGGAGGAGGACTCTATATCATCATCCTTAGGACCATAATTCTCAGCTGAGTTATAAGATTCAGTTTCTTCATCAGAAGATTCTACTAAAAGAGTTGAAATTCTTCCTAGAGTTTCATCATCTAGGTCAAGGTTTTGGATTTTATTAGACACTCGACAGAATCCGGCTTGTGTGACCTTTCTTACCACATTTGAAACAAGTGATGTTCTTAAGGTCGGGTTTTGTAGTAGGCTGTTGGTGTTTCCTATGAGGCTTCCATTTTCGTTGTTCAAAAGGTTTTCTATGGAAGACTTTCTCAACTTTCTTATAGAATTTTCGTGACTTAAAGGGCTTTTGGTAATGAGTTGGTTTACTACAATTTCCTTTACAAGTATTTGTGCGGGGGAAGAGATATCAAATTGCTTGGCAAAAGGAACCTAATTCCTTTTTAGTCTCTTTTAACTCCCTTTTGAGGTGTTTTTGAAGCTTCAAATCTTGACATATTTGAAGGCCTTGTTTGGAAGTAACACTAACTAACTCACCAAAAGTTAGCCTATCATATGGGATAATATGTTCGCCAAAGTCCTCACGAATTCTGTTTCGGACCTTTTCTCCTAATATGGTTGGAAGACCTGCTAGGAATTTCTCTTTCCAAAAGGGTTGGTTAGAGTCTTCTCTAAGCATAACCCCGGTCAGGAAAGTATTTTTGTACCACTTGAAAATCACTAAGTTTTTTGCATCTTAGGTTAGACAAAAGATCTGCATTTTTGTCTCTAAGATGGGAGGAATCTCCAATGAAATGAAGTGATAAGGTAAATATGAGGGTTGATACGAGAATCTTGAATTGGTTCTCCATTTAGGTTAAGAATGGGAACCCCATCTTCGATTGTTTGGATGGCATTCAAGATGTCCATTCTTTGTTCTTTGGTGAGATAGAAATCCCACCATCCTTTTAGCCGGCCGAGAAGCCTGCAATTAGGAGTTCTCGCAACCTGTTTTATCCGACGTACCAGATTGGGTTTTATAAGCATTTGAAGCCATCGTGATTTGTTGTAAGAGGTTCAAGATTTGGTGTTCACTCATGCCATCTATATTCCATTCGTAGATAGAAGAGGCATTATATTTTGGTTGGACAATTGTGTTTGGTTGGCTTCCGACCTGGGCTTCACTAGACCTTATATGAATAATATCAAGTGGTGCAGTACTTTGCCAAGATAGTTTTGCTAGTTCAGGTGTTTTGGGACTAGTCTCGGGTTCGATTGTCACTTAAATCGAGGACATTACAAGTGTTATTCGCAACTGTCTCTTCCTCGGCTATTTTTGAAGTAGAAGGTTCAACCCCTGCTAATTTGGTCTCTAATAGCTTGAAGAAATTCAGTTCGTGAAGTGGTAACTTCATTTTGAGCCTTTTGTGAAATCCGAAATGGTTTAAAAATCGGATTTCGGAGGCTTTTGTCTAAAGGAGTAGAGACTAGACTCGTCTCGATTTAAGGCTTTGTTTCTCTATCCGAGAAAGCCGTTTTCCTAGGGTGTTAAGACTGATGTTAGTAAAATTGTTTTGTAGAACAATATTCTTAAGGTTTGTGGTGGCATCTTCCTGAGGTTTTTTAAGAGGAGAGGCCTCAACCTTTTGATCGCCTATTGGGAAGGTGATCTGTCTTAAAGGAGGATGGTCATTTTGAACGATTGCCATCCGGAGTTTCCCAGAGCAGTGTTCTTCTAATGGTGTTAATTGGTTCTATAGTTTTAAAGGGATAATCAATGTTATTATCGAACTATATAGCTCAAACCAATCAAAGAAAAGAATATGGGTTTTATATTGCATAATAAAAGCTGTAATAGCTTTCTTGGATCTTCTTTCGAATTTCAAGAAAGTGCTCGAAGAACCATGTTCTCTTCGAGAGGTTATGTGGAGCATAGAAGTCTTTGTGAACTAAATCTCTATTAATCTCAAAATCCTTTTCAAGGACATTAAGTTCATTAGAGATATTCTCGCTTATGACCGAGGCCGAGGGTGAGTCTGGAGGAGACTGTCTTTCAAGATAAACCGGGTGTGGAACCCGGGTTCTATATTCAACATTTTGAATGGAAGGCGAAGGTAAATCTGAGGTAGAATACCTTGGTCTTTCCAGGTAATTGGTTTTGGGACAACTAATTTGTCGTTTATAGTGCATGTTACTTTCAGAAGGAATACGAGAAGACCGTCCTAAGTTTTCAACAGAGGAATAGTCTGAATACCTAGAGCTAGTGCTTCTGTTAAAGCTGAGCTTAACACTACCATCAGAATATTGTATGACTCGTTCAAGGTCGGTATTAGGTTCTGGTTGAGCTTGGTGACCGTACTTCAGGTTCAAGCGGCTCCTTCAAGGAACCAATCTTCAGGAAGACTGACATCATTCCATTGTATTGGTTTAGGAATTTTTATGTTAGATCTAGAGAGGTCTGTTTGGAGGAGAAGGGTTTCTCCTTTTATGCTTTGTTGTTTATTTCCAGTATTAAAGGCAGACATCATGGCTTTGTAATGGATTTTATAAATTAAAGCTACTGGGATAGAACCATCATACATTTTATAGTTATGAGTTTTAATTTGTAAGAGCAAAGAAGATAAGATATTCTTATCACTTAACGAGACACTGAAGTTAGGGTAACAATCAAAAGAGACTGGACCCATACATAAACTTGACTCTATGGTTCCTAAAAGGGAATCATTAAAGTCTTTAAATCGTCCATCTCTAAGGGCAACAAGAACAGAAGAATTCAATCCTTCTTTAGTAAGAGGTTTTAAGCCAACTTGAACCAACCCTATATGGATGTAACGATAACCTTTTTCGACATGTTTTGTCAAAGTGTTTGCTGAAAATAATTTTATAGTATCAACAGGTTTTGTTAAATGGATATCTCGTTCTTGGGTTTTGATAACATAGTCAGTTTTAAAGATATTATATCTACTCATTTTATAGATCTGGTCTTTACTAACTTTGGGTATCTCCCAATTATCAATATTTTGCTCAAGGTTTTCTATAGTAAAGGTGTTATTTTTAACCAGGTTTATTGGCTTTACCACTACTACCATGAGAAGAGGATGGAGTACCTCTGTTCCAAATAGAACTCATACTTAAGAACCGGAAACTTAGTCCAGGAAAATAAACCGGATAAAAGTCCTATAACCTACCCCGCCGTTTAGGTAACTCGTAGCCTTATGGTCCGACCGCCTCACTCGGGACTTACCGCCTCTACAAACGTTTAAACAAGCAGAGTAACAAATAGGACAGATAAACAAGTTTTGAGAACTGGAAAGTACTGAATACTTAAGAACAAGTTTTATAAAGAACAAATATAATCACACCCCATTGGCTCTGATACCAGGATATAACCAAGGATCTGGGGATTTTAACATATAAACTGAAGTTTTAGTACGATCCCAAGGTTTATAGAACCAGTTTTTGCCAAAGATATTTTGTATGGAGACATAGGGATTTTCATCATGATACCCTTGTTCTATTGTTATAATGTTTTGTGAGGCGTTTTAACAAAATATTCGAAGTCTCGGTTTTCTTAGGTTGTGTAAGCACAACCGAGAGAACTACCGCTTTGTAAAGTTGTTTTTGAGGAAGGGTTTTGAGGAAGATTCTCCTTCCTCTCGGTTTTGAAATAACACCGATATTTTTTCCTGTAATCGTTTTTACCTTCAGCTTTGCTTTCTTTGGTACTTCCTTGGTTTTGCAAAGAGTTATGAAAAGCTTGGAGGAGCCGGGGGGTGTTTTTGGATGGACGAAGGATGCTCGAGAGATGGAGAGGAGCCATTCCCGAACTTCCCGAGTTCTATCAATAGAAGAGGTTTCACTCTCATTGTTACGGGACTGCATCGTACCAAGTTTTAATAGGTTTTTGAGTTGTGCATAAGGTTTTTTCAGGAGGAGGTTGAGACTTTCCTTTATCTTTTTGTTTTGCGAGGCATTTCGTAAGAAATTCACGGGTTAAGAAGTCGGGGATAGAATTCTCGTCTCCTTTTATGTGCTCAATATCAAATTCAAAAATGCTTAAGATAGATCGCCATCTAGCAAAAATATGTTTTACAAAGAATGTTTTGGACATCCTTTTTTAAAACAGATTTAGCACTTGACAATCAACACGTAATAAAAACTTTTTATTTAATAAATCGAGCCGGAATTTGGTAATACAGAGAACAATGGATAAGACCTCCCGTTTTACGGTAGAGTATTTTAACCGGGTGTCATTCCAATGCCCCGAGGTGAATCCGATAATGTATTCTTTACCATTATCGACTTGTTTTAAGATACCTCCATAGCCTTTGTCACTAGCATCCGTCTCAACAATTTTAGGTAGGTCGGGGTTTGCTAGGCTAAGGCAAGGAATTTCTAAGACACGAGCCTTTATTGTTCTAACGGCTCGGGTATGGACATCGACCAAGGCGGTGGGTTTTTCTTGAGTCTATTATGGAGAGGTTTTGCAATTCTGCAAAGATTTGGATAAAAATCTAAGACATAGTTTAAACTACCAAGAAACCTCTCGTAGTTGGGTTTTGTCTATGATTTTATCGGGAAACTTACTAGTGAACTGCAGAGACCTATCAATTGGGGTGATAGTGCCACATGACACAATTTGGCCGAGAAACCTAATCGTAGTTTGAAATAGAGAAATCTTTTTTGCCGAAATAACAAGACCATTTTTCTTAATTAGATAGAAAAAAGTCTTTAGGTTTTTAAAATGCTTGGTCAATCGTGCTTGAGAAAATTAGCACGTCATCAATGTAGACAATACAAAAATCCGAATAAGGATTGAATATATCATTCATAATCCTTTGATACTCGAGAGGGTGCATTTTTAAGACCGAAGGGCATAACATTCCATTCATACCGGCCAAAAGGAACGGTAAAAGCAGTTTTATAACGGTGTTGTGGCTTGATCTGTATATGCCAAAATCCGGATTTCATATCAAATTTTGAGAAGATAAAGGCATGGTGTAACTTTTGCATTAGATCCTTTTTATTGGGTATTGGATAACGGATCCAACGAAGGGCATCGTGAAGAGGTTTATAATTTATAACTAGCCTAGGCGTACCTCGTTCAATCTCCCGAAGCTTTGTTAACGTAGAATGCCGCACAGCTCCAAGGAGAACGAGACTTGGAAATTAAGCCTTTACTTTCGAGAAATCTAATCTCTTCTCGACAATGGCGTTCTAGGTCAGCATTCATTTGGGTTGGTCGGGCTTTGGTAGGGATATTCTTTTCATCAAAGTCCGGTTCATAAGGTAAATCGACCATGTGTTGTTTTCTATTCCGAAGGCATTTGGAAGCTCGAGCAAACTTCTCGTTCAAGGATGCTTTGGAAGTCGGCTATCCGAGTTTTTAGAGCATTACCTTGTAATTGATCCTCAATTTTTTGTAAATGTATTTCCTGTTTTAGATCATGCACGTCATTCTGTTTTCGGTTAATAAGAGAATTTATTTCATTGTAATAAATGGAGCTAGCCTTTATAATGTTGAGATTTCTGGTCTTGGGCTTTTCTAGGAAAAGGAAATTAAGCCTTTTATCTTTGGTTTTGAAGGATATTCCATCATGATTGACATTGTAAGGTGTTATCAGGTTTATGAAAGGTGTTCCTAAGATAACCGTATGGTGCATATTGGTAACGAGAACAAAATGGTTTTTTAGGGAAAAGCCTTGATTTAAGATGTTAGCATCTGTTTTCCTTCTATGTGCATTTTGGTGTTATTAGCGAGAGGTAAGCTTTTCCGAGGTTTTCCCGGTGAAAGCGCTTTGGAACAAGACTAGATTTTATGCAATTTAAATCTGCTCCGGTATCGAACAAAGCTATAGTACTGATTTTGAAGTCACTAGAGAATTCAAGTGTAATTTTTATGTAATACTTCCTAGAACCGATTTCTCTTAAAACAAAAAGGAAATCTTCAGGGGACTTTTGGGCTTTGTTCCCCATCCGGGATATCATCGGGATCACTTTCACTAGGGATATCCGGGACCATTTGGGAAGTGAGAAGTTGGATAATGGGCGAGTCTTGTTGTTGCCTAGTTTTAAGGTCTTTTATATCAGCCTTAATGATTTTAACTTCATCTGAAGGTCCCGTATGGTTCTTTACCGGCTTTTTTCTAGAATTTCGCTTTTCTAAAATAGAGGTGAGGTTGTAAGGTTCGGTGCTTGAAGAAGGAGGGTTAGGATCCTTCTCTTGAGGATTTTCTTCAAGGGATTTGCGAAGTCGTTCAAGGTATTGTTTTTGAAGATCAGGATTATTGATATCCCGAATAACATCTAATATGAGGTTTTGTTCTTTGGTGAGGACGTTAAGGGTATAATCCTCGTCATTAGGTGAGCGGGGGAGGACTCTATATCATCATCCTTAGGACCATAATTCTCAGTGAGTTATAAGATTCGGTTTCTTCATCGGAAGATTCTACTAAAAGAGCTGAAATTCTTCCTAGAGTTTCATCATCTAGGTCAAGGTTTTGGATTTTATTAGACACTCGACAGAATCTGGCTGTGTGACCTTTCTTACCACATTTGAAACAAGTGATGTTCTTAAGGTCGGGTTTTGTAGTAGACTGTTGGTGTTTCCTATGAGGCTTCCATTTTCGTTGTTCAAAAGGTTTTCTATGGAAGACTTTCTCAACTTTCTTATAGAATTTTCGTGACTTAAAGGGCTTTTGGTAATGAGTTGGTTTACTACAATTTCCTTTACAAGTATTTGTCTGGGGGGAAGAGATATCAAATTGCTGGCAAAAGGAACCTAATTCCTTTTTAGTCTCTTTTAACTCCCCTTTTGAGGTGTTTTTGAAGCTTCAAATCTTGACATATTTGAAGGCCTTGTTTGGAAGTAACACTAACTAACTCACCATAAGTTAGCCTATCATATGGGATAATATGTTCGCCAAAGTCCTCACGAATTCTGTTTCGGACCTTTTCTCCTAATATACCTGCTAGGAATTTCTCTTTCCAAAAGGGTTGGTTAGAGTCTTCTCTAAGCATAACCCTGGTCAGGAAAGTATTTTTGTACCACTGAAAATCACTAAGTTTTTTGCATCTTAGGTTAGACAAAAGATCCGCATTTTTGTCTCTAAGATGGGAGGAATCTCCAATGAAATGAAGTGATAAGGTAAATATGAGGGTTGATACGAGAATCTTGAATTGGTTCTCCATTTAGGTTAAGAATGGGAACCCCATCTTCAGATTGTTTGGATGGCATTCAAGATGTCCGATTCTTTGTTCTTTGGTGAGATAGAAATCCCACCATCCTTTTAGGCGGCCGCAGAAGCCTCGCAATTAGGAGTTCTCGCAACCGTTTTATCCGACGTACCGGATTGGGTTTTATAAGCATTTGAAGCCATCGTCATTTGCTGTAAGAGGTTCAAGATTTGGTGTTCACTCATGCCATCTATATTCCATTCGTAGATAGAAGAGGCATTATATTTTGGTTGGACAATTGTGTTTGGTTGGCTTCCGACCCGGGCTTCACTAGACCTTATAGGAATAATATCAAGTAGTGCGAAGACTTTGCCAAGATAGTTTTGCTAGTTCGGGTGTTTTGGGACTAGTCTCGGGTTCGATATTGTCACTTAAATCGAGGACATTACAAGTGTTATTCTGAACTGTCTCTTCCTCGGCTATTTTTGAAGTAGAAGGTTCAACCCTGCTAATTTGGTCTCTAATAGCTTGAAGAAATTCAGTTCGTGAAGTGGTAACTTCATTTTGAGCCTTTTGTGAAATCTGAAATGGTTTAAAAATCGGATTTCGGAGGCTTTTGTCTAAAGGAGTAGAGACTAGACTCGTCTCGATTTAAGGCTTTGTTTCTCTATCCGAGAAAGTTTGTTTTCCTAGGGTGTTATGACTGATGTTAGCAAAATATTCCTCTGTTTTCCTCTCGTTTTCCTAGGCTCGATACCAGGATATAACCAAGGATCCGGGGGATTTTAACATATAAACCGAAAACTTAAAATAGAAAGCATAAAGTAAAGTAAGGCGGTTGAACCGGCCATGGTTTTACTGTAACGGACTTACGAGAGAGTCTTGGAAGAAACTTTAAAACTTAAAAAGTGTTACAATTTTATGTGAGAGAAAGAGGGAGATAGAGAGAGATTTTTAGAGGAGCTTGTATTCTTTGTGTTATCCTCTCGCCTAGAACAGAAGGAGGAGCCTCTATTTATAGGCGGTGAAGAGTGGTCTTTGTCAAGTCGAAGAGCCGTTGAAGAACAAACCGTCTCCCGCTTTACACTGTTTTATCTTTTGTCTTTTCATGCTTTTTACTGCGATGAATAGTATTGCTTTACACCGTTGATGACTTTTGACCTTTTCTTTGTTTTGATTCGAAAATTTGTCCCGTTGTTGTGGTGTCTCATTCCGTTGAAGCTTGAAGACAAGTGATATAATCATTTTTTTTTTTTTTTTTTTTTTAAGTCTCGGAAACCAAAGATCTTCTTCATCATCACCGAGGTGAATGGAGGAGTCTGCTTGTTGATTCATGTTCGGAAGTAATAGAGGCTTCAGACATACTATCAGCTAGTTGTCGTAGGATCCGAGCATAATCTTCCGGGGTTTTAGCTGATGCAAGCAAGGAATTTGCCTGTGATTTTCGAGCAAGGAACTGGGATTGTTCTGGCCCAGTAGTCATGGTACATGTGTTACAATTCTTTTTCAACCATTCTTTGATGGCTGGTTCAAGAATAGACTGTGGCGTATTAAAGTTAGACCACCACCTGATTTTAAATTTTCTCTGGAGGACCAATCCCCCTTGATCCTGGTTTGTTTCAAGAAACCATTGACAGACCCAAGGAAGATAGAACTTCATTGAAAACAAACATAAGGCGGGAAAACGCCTTTCTAGATTTGAGGGTTTGTATTGGGTTCGAAAGGTATTATAACTTTTTGTAATGTCTGGGTGGAGGATTTCACTTGAAGAGCCATAGAACTTCCACCAATGCGCAAACCATGATGGTAATTTTTCCGGTCGTATGGTTTTGGTGTTGAAATAGATAAGCCATGAATGAGACAATCTATTATTTTGTATTAAAAAGGTGGAGAACCATGCCCGTTGGTAATCCCGATAATTAAAGGTTTTACAATGTGGGAAGGTGTTGTTAAAGCTACTGGGGAAGGCTTTGTGTTTCGATAGATCTTGATTCCAGTCCTGAGGACTAAGAACCTTCAGAATTTTAATGGTTGAATAAGAGGGCTCAGCTTGCTCATTTTTATAAAAGAAATGTTTGAATTCAGCGGAGCCTGTGACCTCAAGGATTGTCTGGTAATAAACTGAAGTTTTAGTACGATCCCAAGGTTTATAGAACCAGTTTTTGCCAAAGATATTTTGTATGGAGACATAGGGATTTTCATCATGATACCCTTGTTCTATTGTTATAATGTTTTGTGAGGCGTTTTTAACAAAATATTACGAAGTCTCGGTTTTCTTAGGTTGTGTAAGCACAACCCGAGAACTACCAGCTTTGTAAAGTTGTTTTTGAGGAAGGGTTTTTGAGGAAGATTCTCCTTCCTCTGGGTTTTGAAATAACACCGATATTTTTTCCTCAGAATCGTGTTTACCTTCAGCTGCTTTGCTTTCTTTGGTACTTCCTTGGTTTTGCAAAGAGTTATGAAAAGCTTGGAGGAGGAGTGGGGTGTTTTTGGATGGACGAAGGATGCTCGAGAGATGGAGAGGAGCCATTCTCGAACTTCCCGAGTTCTATCAATAGAAGAGGTTTCACTCTCATTGTTCTCGGACTGCATCGTACCAAGTTTTAATAGGTTTTTGAGTTGTGCATAAGGTTTTTTCAGGAGGAGGTTGAGACTTTCCTTTATCTTTTGTTTTGCGAGGCATTTCTGTAAGAAATTCACGGGTTAAGAAGTCAGGGATAGAATTCTCGTCTCCTTTTATGTGCTCAATATCAAATTCAAAAATGCTTAAGATAGACTGCCATCTAGCAAAAATATTTTAAAACAGATTTAGCAGCTTGACAATCAACACGTAATAAAAACTTTTTATTTAATAAATCAGACTGGAATTTGGTAATACAGAGAACAATGGATAAGACCTCCTGTTTTACAAGAGAGTATTTTAACCGGGTGTCATTCCAATGCCCCGAGGTGAATCGATAATGTATTCTTTACCATTATCGACTTGTTTTAAGATACCTCCATAGCCTTTGTCACTAGCATCTGTCTCAACAATTTTAGGTAGGTCAGGGTTTGCTAGGCTAAGGCAAGGAATTTCTAAGACACGAGCCTTTATTGTTCTAACAGCCTGGGTATGGACATCTGACCAAGGCGGTGGGTTTTTCTTGAGTCTATTATGGAGAGGTTTTGCAATTCTGCAAAGATTTGGATAAAAATCTAAGACATAGTTTAAACTACCAAGAAACCTCTGTAGTTGGGTTTTGTCTATGATTTTATCAGGAAACTTACTAGTGAACTGCAGGGACCTATCAATTGGGGTGATAGTGCCACATGACACAATTTGGCCAAGAAACCTAATCGTAGTTTGAAATAGAGAAATCTTTTTTACCGAAATAACAAGACCATTTTTCTTAATTAGATAGAAAAAAGTCTTTAGGTTTTTAAAATGCTGGTCAATCGTGCTTGAGAAAATTAGCACGTCATCAATGTAGACAATACAAAAATCTGAATAAGGATTGAATATATCATTCATAATCCTTTGATACTCAGAGGGTGCATTTTTAAGACCGAAGGGCATAACATTCCATTCATACTGGCCAAAAGGAACGGTAAAAGCAGTTTTATAACGGTGTTGTGGCTTGATCTGTATATGCCAAAATCCGGATTTCATATCAAATTTTGAGAAGATAAAGGCATGGTGTAACTTTTGCATTAGATCCTTTTTATTGGGTATTGGATAACGGATCCAACGAAGGGCATCGTGAAGAGGTTTATAATTTATAACTAGCCTAGGCGTACCTCGTTCAATCTCTGAAGCTTTGTTAACGTAGAATGCCGCACAGCTCCAAGGAGAACGAGACTTGGAAATTAAGCCTTTACTTTCGAGAAATCTAATCTCTTCTCGACAATGGCGTTCTAGGTCAGCATTCATTTGGGTTGGTCGGGCTTTCGTAGGGATATTCTTTTCATCAAAGTCTGGTTCATAAGGTAAATCGACCATGTGTTGTTTTCTATTCCAGAAGGCATTTGGAAGCTCAGAGCAAACTTCTCGTTCAAGGATGCTTTGGAAGTCAGCTATCTGAGTTTTTAGAGCATTACCTTGTAATTGATCCTCAATTTTTTGTAAATGTATTTCCTGTTTTAGATCATGCACGTCATTCTGTTTTCGGTTAATAAGAGAATTTATTTCATTGTAATAAATGGAGCTAGCCTTTATAATGTTGAGATTTCTGGTCTTGGGCTTTTCTAGGAAAAGGAAATTAAGCCTTTTATCTTTGGTTTTGAAGGATATTCCATCATGATTGACATTGTAAGGTGTTATCAGGTTTATGAAAGGTGTTCCTAAGATAACTGTATGGTGCATATTGGTAACGAGAACAAAATGGTTTTTTAGGGAAAAGCCTTGATTTAAGATGTTAGCATCTGTTTTTCCTTCTATGTGCATTTTGGTGTTATTAGCAGAGGTAAGCTTTTCCGAGGTTTTCTGGTGAAAGCGCTTTGGAACAAGACTAGATTTTATGCAATTTAAATCTGCTCCGGTATCGAACAAAGCTATAGTACTGATTTTGAAGTCACTAGAGAATTCAAGTGTAATTTTTATGTAATACTTCCTAGAACTGATTTCTCTTAAAACAAAAAGGAAATCTTCTGGGACTTTTGGGCTTTGTTCCCCATCTGGGATATCATCAGGATCACTTTCACTAGGGATATCTGGGACCATTTGGGAAGTGAGAAGTTGGATAATGGCTGAGTCTTGTTGTTGCCTAGTTTTAAGGTCTTTTATATCAGCCTTAATGATTTTAACTTCAGTCTGAAGGTCCTGTATGGTTCTTTCTGGCTTTTTTCTAGAATTTCGCTTTTCTAAAATAGAGGTGAGGTTGTAAGGTTCAGTGCTTGAAGAAGGAGGGTTAGGATCCTTCTCTTGAGGATTTTCTTCAAGGGATTTGCGAAGTCGTTCAAGGTATTGTTTTTGAAGATCAGGATTATTGATATCCTGAATAACATCTAATATGAGGTTTTGTTCTTTGGTGAGGACGTTAAGGGTATAATCCTCGTCATTAGGTGAGGAGGAGGACTCTATATCATCATCCTTAGGACCATAATTCTCAGCTGAGTTATAAGATTCAGTTTCTTCATCAGAAGATTCTACTAAAAGAGCTGAAATTCTTCCTAGAGTTTCATCATCTAGGTCAAGGTTTTGGATTTTATTAGACACTCGACGGAATCCGGGTCGTGTGACCTTTCTTACCACATTTGAAACAAGTGATGTTCTTAAGGTCGGGTTTTGTAGTAGACTGTTGGTGTTTCCTATGAGGCTTCCATTTTCGTTGTTCAAAAGGTTTTCTATGGAAGACTTTCTCAACTTTCTTATAGAATTTTCGTGACTTAAAGGGCTTTTGGTAATGAGTTGGTTTACTACAATTTCCTTTACAAGTATTTGTCTGGGGGGAAGAGATATCAAATTGCTGGCAAAAGGAACCTAATTCCTTTTTAGTCTCTTTTAACTCCCTTTTGAGGTGTTTTTGAAGCTTCAAATCTTGACATATTTGAAGGCCTTGTTTGGAAGTAACACTAACTAACTCACCAAAAGTTAGCCTATCATATGGGATAATATGTTCGCCAAAGTCCTCACGAATTCTGTTTCGGACCTTTTCTCCTAATATGGTTGGAAGACCTGCTAGGAATTTCTCTTTCCAAAAGGGTTGGTTAGAGTCTTCTCTAAGCATAACCCTGGTCAGGAAAGTATTTTTGTACCACTGAAAATCACTAAGTTTTTTGCATCTTAGGTTAGACAAAAGATCTGCATTTTTGTCTCTAAGATGGGAGGAATCTCCAATGAAATGAAGTGATAAGGTAAATATGAGGGTTGATACAGAATCTTGAATTGGTTCTCCATTTAGGTTAAGAATGGGAACCCCATCTTCAGTTGTTTGGATGGCATTCAAGATGTCCAATTCTTTGTTCTTTGGTGAGATAGAAATCCCACCATCCTTTTAGCCGGCCGCAGAAGCCTGCAATTAGGAGTTCTCGCAACTGTTTTATCTGACGTACCAGATTGGGTTTTATAAGCATTTGAAGCCATCGTCATTTGCTGTAAGAGGTTCAAGATTTGGTGTTCACTCATGCCATCTATATTCCATTCGTAGATAGAAGAGGCATTATATTTTGGTTGGACAATTGTGTTTGGTTGGCTTCCGACCTGGGCTTCACTAGACCTTATAGGAATAATATCAAGTAGTGCAGTACTTTGCCAAGATAGTTTTGCTAGTTCAGGTGTTTTGGGACTAGTCTCAGGTTCAGTATTGTCACTTAAATCGAGGACATTACAAGTGTTATTCTGAACTGTCTCTTCCTCAGCTATTTTTGAAGTAGAAGGTTCAACCCTGCTAATTTGGTCTCTAATAGCTTGAAGAAATTCAGTTCGTGAAGTGGTAACTTCATTTTGAGCCTTTTGTGAAATCTGAAATGGTTTAAAAATCGGATTTCGGAGGCTTTTGTCTAAAGGAGTAGAGACTAGACTCGTCTCTGATTTAAGGCTTTGTTTCTCTATCCGAGAAAGCTGTTTTCCTAGGGTGTTAAGACTGAAGTTAGCAAAATATTCCTCTGTTTTCCTCTGTTTTCCTAGGCTCTGATACCAAGATATAACCAAGGATCTGGGGATTTTAACATATAAACTGAAAACTTAAAATAGAAAGCATAAAGTAAAGTAAGGCGGTTGAACCGGCCATGGTTTTACAGAACAGACTTACAGAGAGTCTTGGAAGAAACTTTAAAACTTAAAGAGTGTTACAATTTTATGTGAGAGAAAGAGGGAGATAGAGAGAGATTTTTAGAGGAGCTTATATTGCTGTGTTATCCTCTGCCTAGAACTGAAGGAGGAGCCTCTATTTATAGGCAGTGAAGAGTGGTGCTGTCAAGTCGAAGAGCTGTTGAAGAACAAACTGTCTCCTGCTTTACACTGTTTTATCTTTTGTCTTTTCATGCTTTTTACTGCTGATGAATAGTATTGCTTTACACTATTGATGACTTTTGACCTTTTGCTGTTTTGATGCAGAAATTTGTCTCGTTGTTGTGGTGTCTCATTCTGTTGAAGCTTGAAGACAGTGATATAATCATTTTTTTTTTTTTTTTTAAGTCTGGAAACCAGCATCTTCTTCATCATCACTGAGGTGAATGGAGGAGTCTGCTGTTGATTCATGTTCCGAAGTAATAGAGGCTTCAGACATACTATCAGCTAGTTGTCGTAGGATCCGAGCATAATCTTCCGGGGTTTTAGCTGATGCAAGCAAGGAATTTGTCTGTGATTTTCGAGCAAGGAACTGGGATTGTTCTGGCCCAGTAGTCATGGTACCTGTGTTACAATTCTTTTTCAACCATTCTTTGATGGCTGGTTCAAGAATAGACTGTGGCGTATTAAAGTTAGACCACCACCTGATTTTAAATTTTCTCTGGAGGACCAATCCCCCTTGATCCTGGTTTGTTTCAAGAAACCATTGACAGACCCAAGGAAGATAGAACTTCATTGAAAACAAACATAAGGCGGGAAAACGCCTTTCTAGATTTGAGGGTTTGTATTGGGTTCGAAAGGTATTATAACTTTTTGTAATGTCTGGGTGGAGGATTTCACTTGAAGAGCCATAGAACTTCCACCAATGCGCAAACCATGATGGTAATTTTTCTGGCTGTATGGTTTTGGTGTTGAAATAGATAAGCCATGAATGAGACAATCTATTATTTTGTATTAAAAAGGTGGAGAACCATGCCTGTTGGTAATCCCAGTAATTAAAGGTTTTACAATGTGGGAAGGTGTTGTTAAAGCTAATGGGGAAGGCTTTGTGTTTCGATAGATCTTGATTCCAGTCCTGAGGACTAAGAACCTTCAGAATTTTAATGGTTGAAGAAGAGGGCTCAGCTTGCTCATTTTTATAAAAGAAATGTTTGAATTCAGCGGAGCCTGTGACCTCAAGGATTGTCACTTAAATCGAGGACATTACAAGTGTTATTCTGAACTGTCTCTTCCTCAGCTATTTTTGAAGTAGAAGGTTCAACCCTGCTAATTTGGTCTCTAATAGCTTGAAGAAATTCAGTTCGTGAAGTGGTAACTTCATTTTGAGCCTTTTGTGAAATCTGAAATGGTTTAAAAATCGGATTTCGGAGGCTTTTGTCTAAAGGAGTAGAGACTAGACTCGTCTCTGATTTAAGGCTTTGTTTCTCTATCCGAGAAAGCTGTTTTCCTAGGGTGTTAAGACTGATGTTAGTAAAATTGTTTTGTAGAACAATATTCTTAAGGTTTGTGGTGGCTTCTTCCTGAGGTTTTTTAAGAGGAGAGGCCTCAACCTTTTGATCGCCTATTGGGAAGGTGATCTGTCTTAAAGGAGGATGGTCATTTTGAACGATGCCATCCGGAGTTTCCCAGGCAGTGTTCTTCTAATGGTGTTAATTGGTTCTATAGTTTTAAAGGGATAATCAATGTTATTATCGAACTATATAGCTCAAACCAATCAAAGAAAAGAATATGGGTTTTATATTGCTTAATAAAGTCGTAATAGCTTTCTTGGATCTTCTTTCGAATTTCAAGAAAGTGCTCGAAGAACCATGTTCTCTTCGAGAGGTTATGTGGAGCATAGAAGTCTTTGTGAACTAAATCTCTATTAATCTCAAAATCCTTTTCAAGGACATTAAGTTCATTAGAGATATTCGCAAGCTATGACCGAGGCCGAGGGTGAGTCCGGAGGAGACTGTCTTTCAAGATAAACCGGGTGTGGAACCCGGGTTCTATATTCAACATTTTGAATGGAAGGCGAAGGTAAATCGAGGTAGAATACCTTGGTCTTTCCAGGTAATTGGTTTTGGGACAACTAATTTGTCGTTTATAGTGCATGTTACTTTCGGAAGGAATACGAGAAGACCGTCCTAAGTTTTCAACAGAGGAATAGTCCGAATACCTAGAGCTAGTGCTTCGTTAAAGCCGAGCTTAACACTACCATCGAATATTGTATGACTCGTTCAAGGTCGGTATTAGGTTCCGGTTGAGCCGGTGACCGTACTTCGGGTTCGGCGGCTCCTTCAAGGAACCAATCTTCGGGAAAGACCGACATCATTCCATTGTATTGGTTTAGGAATTTTTATGTTAGATCTAGAGAGGTCTGTTTGGAGGAGAAGTGTTTCTCCTTTTATGCTTTGTTGTTTATTTCCAGTATTAAAGGCAGACATCATGGCTTTGTAATGGATTTTATAAATTAAAGCTACTGGGATAGAACCATCATACATTTTATAGTTATGAGTTTTAATTTGTAAGAGCAAAGAAGATAAGATATTCTTATCACTTAACGAGACACTGAAGTTAGGGTAACAATCAAAAGAGACTGGACCCATACATAAACTTGACTCTATGGTTCCTAAAAGGGAATCATTAAAGTCTTTAAATCGTCCATCTCTAAGGGCAACAAGAACAGAAGAATTCAATCCTTCTTTAGTAAGAGGTTTTAAGCCAACTTGAACCAACCCTATATGGATGTAACGATAACCTTTTTCGACATGTTTTTTCAAAGTGTTTGCTGAAAATAATTTTATAGTATCAACAGGTTTTGTTAAATGGATATCTCGTTCTTGGGTTTTGATAACATAGTCAGTTTTAAAGATATTATATCTACTCATTTTATAGATCTGGTCTTTACTAACTTTGGGTATCTCCCAATTATCAATATTTTGCTCAAGGTTTTCTATTGTAAAGGTGTTATTTTTAACCAGTTTATTGGCTTTACCACTACTACCATGAGAAGAGGATGGAGTACCTCTGTTCCAAATAGAACTCATACTTAAGAACCAGAACTTAGTCCAGAAAATAAACCAGATAAAAGTCCTATAACCTACCCCGCCGTTTAGGTAACTGTAGCCTTATGGTCTGACTGCCTCACTCGGGACTTACCGCCTCTACAAACGTTTAAACAAGCAGAGTAACAAATAGGACAGATAAACAAGTTTTGAGAACTGGAAAGTACTGAATACTTAAGAACAAGTTTTATAAAGAACAAATATAATCACACCCCATTGGCTCTGATACCAGGATATAACCAAGGATCTGGGGATTTTAACATATAAACTGAAGTTTTAGTACGATCCCAAGGTTTATAGAACCAGTTTTTGCCAAAGATATTTTGTATGGAGACATAGGGATTTTCATCATGATACCCTTGTTCTATTGTTATAATGTTTTGTGAGGCAGTTTTAACAAAATATTCTGAAGTCTCGGTTTTCTTAGGTTGTGTAAGCACAACCTGAGAACTACCAGTTTTGTAAAGTTGTTTTTGAGGAAGGGTTTTTGAGGAAGATTCTCCTTCCTCTGGTTTTGAAATAACACTGATATTTTTTCCTGTAACTGTTTTACCTTCACCGCTTTGCTTTCTTGGTACTTCCTTGGTTTTGCAAAGAGTTATGAAAAGCTTGGAGGAGCTGGGGGTGTTTTTGGATGGACGAAGGATGCTCAGAGATGGAGAGGAGCCATTCCTGAACTTCCTGAGTTCTATCAATAGAAGAGGTTTCACTCTCATTGTTCTGGACTGCATCGTACCAAGAGCCAATGGGGTGTGATTATATTTGTTCTTTATAAAACTTGTTCTTAAGTATTCAGTACTTTCCAGTTCTCAAAACTTTTTTATCTGTCCTATTTGTTACTCTGCTTGTTTAAACGTTTGTAGAGGCGGTAAGTCCCGAGTGAGGCAGTCAGACCATAAGGCTACAGTTACCTAAACGGCGGGGTAGGTTATAGGACTTTTATCTCACTAGTAGAAAAATGATAATTTGCGTCACCCTATTTGCGTCGCACAAAAGAAAGACTGACGCAAATGTGCGGGAACAGATGATTTGCGTCGCACGGTCTAGAGCACGCGACGCAAATAACCATAAAAAGAAGATTTGCGTCGGACGGCATAGAGCACGCGACGCAGATGATCCAACCAAGTGCGTCGCACGTGCCCATGTGTGCGATGCAAATACTATTTGCGTCGGACGTTGACAAATATTCGACGCAGATGATAAAAAGCCCAGGATTTTTGGATCCTTCAACGTGCGTCGGATTGTCTCGAGTGTGCGACGCAGATGGCACTTAGTAAGTTGTGGGCCATGATTTGCGTCGGATGGGCCACTAGACACGACGCAAATCATGGGCTTCCCATATATGTAATATGCGAGTTTAGGGTTTCATCTCAAACTCCTCATACTGTCATACAGCCGTTCTCTCTCTCTCTCCTCAAACACTTCATCTCTCTCACCTCAAACGCTTCATCTCTCTCTCACCTACCTTCATCTCTCGCATCTCATCACTGCCTATAAATAGAGGCTCCTCCTTCAGTTCTAGGGAGAGCATAACACAGCAATACAAGCTCCTCTAAAAATCTCTCTCTATCTCCCTCTTTCTCTCAAATAAAATTGTAACACTCTTTAAGTTTTAAAGTTTCTTCCAAGACTCTCTGTAAGTCTGTTCTGTAAAACCATGGCCGGTTCAACCGCCTTACTTTACTTTATGCTTTCTATTTTAAGTTTTCAGTTTATATGTTAAAATCCCCAGATCCTTGGTTATATCCTGGTATCAGAGCCTAGGAAAACAGAGGAAAACAGAGGAATATTTTGCTAACATCAGTCTTAACACCCTAGGAAAACAGCTTTCTCGGATAGAGAAACAAAGCCTTAAATCAGAGACGAGTCTAGTCTCTACTCCTTTAGACAAAAGCCTCCGAAATCCGATTTTTAAACCATTTCAGATTTCACAAAAGGCTCAAAATGAAGTTACCACTTCACGAACTGAATTTCTTCAAGCTATTAGAGACCAAATTAGCAGGGTTGAACCTTCTACTTCAAAAATAGGCGAGGAAGAGACAGGTTCAGAATAACACTTGTAATGTCCTCGATTTAAGTGACAATACTGAACCTGAGACTAGTCCCAAAACACCTGAACTAGCAAAACTATCTTGGCAAAGTACTGCACTACTTGATATTATTCCTATAAGGTCTAGTGAAGCCCAGGTCGGAAGCCAACCAAACACAATTGTCCAACCAAAATATAATGCCTCTTCTATCTACGAATGGAATATAGATGGCATGAGTGAACACCAAATCTTGAACCTCTTACAGTAAATGACGATGGCTTCAAATGCTTATAAAACCCAATCTGGTACGTCAGATAAAACAGTTGCAGAACTCCTAATTGCAGGCTTCTCTGGCCAGCTAAAAGGATGGTGGGATTTCTATCTCACCAAAGAACAACAACTGGACATCTTGAATGCCATCCAAACAACTGAAGATGGGGTTCCCATTCTTAACCTAAATGGAGAACCAATTCAAGATTCTGTATCAACCCTCATATTTACCTTATCACTTCATTTCATTGGAGATTCCTCCCATCTTAGAGACAAAAATGCAGATCTTTTGTCTAACCTAAGATGCAAAAACTTAGTGATTTTCAGTGGTACAAAAATACTTTCCTCGACCGGGGTTATGCTTAGAGAAGACTCTAACCAACCCTTTTGGAAAGAGAAATTCCTAGCAGGTCTTCCAACCATATTAGGAGAAAAGGTCCGAAACAGAATTCGTGAGGACTTTGGCGAACATATTATCCCATATGATAGGCTAACTTATGGTGAGTTAGTTAGTGTTACTTCCAAACAAGGCCTTCAAATATGTCAAGATTTGAAGCTTCAAAAACACCTCAAAAGGGAGTTAAAAGAGACTAAAAAGGAATTAGGTTCCTTTTGCCAGCAATTTGATATCTCTTCCCCCCAGACAAATACTTGTAAAGGAAATTGTAGTAAACCAACTCATTACCAAAAGCCCTTTAAGTCACGAAAATTCTATAAGAAAGTTGAGAAAGTCTTCCATAGAAAACCTTTTGAACAACGAAAATGGAAGCCTCATAGGAAACACCAACAGTCTACTACAAAACCCGACCTTAAGAACATCACTTGTTTCAAATGTGGTAAGAAAGGTCACACAGCCAGATTCTGTCGAGTGTCTAATAAAATCCAAAACCTTGACCTAGATGATGAAACTCTAGGAAGAATTTCAGCTCTTTTAGTAGAATCTTCTGATGAAGAAACTGAATCTTATAACTCAGCTGAGAATTATGGTCCTAAGGATGATGATATAGAGTCCTCCTCCTCACCTAATGACGAGGATTATACCCTTAACGTCCTCACCAAAGAACAAAACCTCATATTAGATGTAATTCAGGATATCAATAATCCTGATCTTCAAAAACAATACCTTGAACGACTTCGCAAATCCCTTGAAGAAAATCCTCAAGAGAAGGATCCTAACCCTCCTTCTTCAAGCACTGAACCTTACAACCTCACCTCTATTTTAGAAAAGCGAAATTCTAGAAAAAAGCCAGAAAGAACCATACAGGACCTTCAGACTGAAGTTAAAATCATTAAGGCTGATATAAAAGACCTTAAAACTAGGCAACAACAAGACTCAGCCATTATCCAACTTCTCACTTCCCAAATGGTCCCAGATATCCCTAGTGAAAGTGATCCTGATGATATCCCAGATGGGGAACAAAGCCCAAAAGTCCCAGAAGATTGCCTTTTTGTTTTAAGAGAAATCAGTTCTAGGAAGTATTACATAAAAATTACACTTGAATTCTCTAGTGACTTCAAAATCAGTACTATAGCTTTGTTCGATACCGGACCAGATTTAAATTGCATAAAATCTAGTCTTGTTCCAAAGCGCTTTCACCAGAAAACCTCGGAAAAGCTTACCTCTGCTAATAACACCAAAATGCACATAGAAGGAAAAACAGATGCTAACATCTTAAATCAAGGCTTTTCCCTAAAAAACCATTTTGTTCTCGTTACCAATATGCACCATACAGTTATCTTAGGAACACCTTTCATAAACCTGATAACACCTTACAATGTCAATCATGATGGAATATCCTTCAAAACCAAAGATAAAAGGCTTAATTTCCTTTTCCTAGAAAAGCCCAAGACCAGAAATCTCAACATTATAAAGGCTAGCTCCATTTATTACAATGAAATAAATTCTCTTATTAACCGAAAACAGAATGACGTGCATGATCTAAAACAGGAAATACATTTACAAAAAATTGAGGATCAATTACAAGGTAATGCTCTAAAAACTCAGATAGCTGACTTCCAAAGCATCCTTGAACGAGAAGTTTGCTCTGAGCTTCCAAATGCCTTCTGGAATAGAAAACAACACATGGTCGATTTACCTTATGAACCAGACTTTGATGAAAAGAATATCCCTACCAAAGCCCGACCAACCCAAATGAATGCTGACCTAGAACACCATTGTCGAGAAGAGATTAGATTTCTCGAAAGTAAAGGCTTAATTTCCAAGTCTCGTTCTCCTTGGAGCCGTGCGGCATTCTACGTTAACAAAGCTTCGAGATTGAACGAGGTACGCCTAGGCTAGTTATAAATTATAAACCTCTTAACGATGCCCTTCGTTGGATCCGTTATCCAATACCCAATAAAAAGGATCTAATGCAAAAGTTACACCATGCCTTTATCTTCTCAAAATTTGATATGAAATCCGGATTTTGGCGATACGAATCAAGCCACAACACCGTTATAAAACTGCTTTTACCGTTCCTTTTGGCCAGTATGAATGGAATGTTATGCCCTTCGGTCTTAAAAATGCACCCTCTGAGTATCAAAGGATTATGAATGATATATTCAATCCTTATTCAGATTTTTGTATTGTCTACATTGATGACGTGCTAATTTTCTCAAGCACGATTGACCAGCATTTTAAAAACCTAAAGACTTTTTTCTATCTAATTAAGAAAAATGGTCTTGTTATTTCGGCAAAAAAGATTTCTCTATTTCAAACTACGATTAGGTTTCTCGACCAAATTGTGTCATGTGGCACTATCACCCCAATTGATAGGTCTCTGCAGTTCACTAGTAAGTTTCTCGATAAAATCATAGACAAAACCCAACTACGAGAGGTTTCTTGGTAGTTTAAACTATGTCTTAGATTTTTATCCAAATCTTTGCGAGAATTGCAAAACCTCTCCATAATAGACTCAAGAAAAACCCACCGCCTTGGTCGGATGTCCATACCCAGTCATTAGAACAATAAAGGCTCGTGTCTTAGAAATTCCTTGCCTTAGCCTAGCAAACCCTGACCTACCTAAAATTGTTGAGACAGATGCTAGTGACAAAGGCTATGGAGGTATCTTAAAACAAGTCGATAATGGTAAAGAATACATTATCAGATTCACCTCGGGGCATTGGAATGACACCCAGTTAAAATACTCTACTGTAAAACAGGAGGTCTTATCCATTGTTCTCTGTATTACCAAATTCCAGTCTGATTTATTAAATAAAAAGTTTTTATTACGTGTTGATTGTCAAGCTGCTAAATCTGTTTTAAAAAAGGATGTCCAAAACATTGCTGTAAAACATATTTTTGCTAGATGGCAGTCTATCTTAAGCATTTTTGAATTTGATATTGAGCACATAAAAGGAGACGAGAATTCTATCCCTGACTTCTTAACCCGTGAATTTCTTACAGAAATGCCTCGCAAAACAAAAGATAAAGGAAAGTCTCAACCTCCTCCTGAAAAAACCTTATGCACAACTCAAAAACCTATTAAAACTTGGTACGATGCGGTCCGAACAATGAGAGTGAAACCTCTTCTATTGATAGAACTCGGGAAGTTCGGGAATGGCTCCTCTCCATCTCCGAGCATCCTTCGTCCATCCAAAAACACCCCCAGCTCCTCCAAGCTTTTCATAACTCTTTGCAAAACCAAGGAAGTACCAAAGAAAGCAAAGAAGAAGGTAAAACGATTCACGAGGAAAAAATATCGAGTGTTATTTCAAAACCAGAGGAAGGAGAATCTTCCTCAAAAACCCTTCCTCAAAAACAACTTTACAAAACTGGTAGTTCTCAGGTTGTGCTTACACAACCTAAGAAAACCGAGACTTCAGAATATTTTGTTAAAACTGCCTCACAAAACATTATAACAATAGAACAAGGGTATCATGATGAAAATCCCTATGTCTCCATACAAAATATCTTTGGCAAAAACTGGTTCTATAAACCTTGGGATCGTACTAAAACTTCGGTTTATTACCGCACAATCCTTGAGGTCACAGGCTCCGCCGAATTCAAACATTTCTTTTATAAAAATGAGCAAGCTGAGCCCTCTTATTCAACCATTAAAATTCGAAGGTTCTTAGTCCTCAGGACTGGAATCAAGATCTATCGAAACACAAAGCCTTCCCCAGTAGCTTTAACAACACCTTCCCACATTGTAAAACCTTTAATTACTGGGATTACCAACAGGCATGGTTCTCCACCTTTTTAATACAAAATAATAGATTGTCTCATTCATGGCTTATCTATTTCAACACCAAAACCATACAGCCAGAAAAATTACCATCATGGTTTGCGCATTGGTGGAAGTTCTATGGCTCTTCAAGTGAAATCCTCCACCCAGACATTACAAAAAGTTATAATACCTTTCGAACCCAATACAAACCCTCAAATCTAGAAAGGCGTTTTCCCGCCTTATGTTTGTTTTCAATGAAGTTCTATCTTCCTTGGGTCCGTCAATGGTTTCTTGAAACAAACCAGGATCAAGGGGGATTGGTCCTCCAGAGAAAATTTAAAATCAGGTGGTGGTCTAACTTTAATACGCCACAGTCTATTCTTGAACCAGCCATCAAAGAATGGTTGAAAAAGAATTGTAACACATGTACCATGACTACTGGGCCAGAACAATCCCAGTTCCTTGCTCGAAAATCACAGGCAAATTCCTTGCTTGCATCAGCTAAAACCCCGGAAGATTATGCTCGGATCCTACGACAACTAGCTGATAGTATGTCTGAAGCCTCTATTACTTCAGAACATGAATCAACAGCAGACTCCTCCATTCACCTCAGTGATGATGAAGAAGATGCTGGTTTCCAGACTTAAAAAAAAAAAAAAAAAAAAAATGATTATATCACTTGTCTTCAAGCTTCAACGGGAATGAGACACCACAACAACGGGACAAATTTCCGCATCAAAAAAGAAAAGGTCAAAAGTCATCAACAGTGTAAAGCAATACTATTCATCAGCAGTAAAAAAGCATGAAAAGACAAAAGATAAAAACGGTGTAAAGCAGGAGACAGTTTGTTCTTCAACACTCTCTTCGACTTGACAAAGACCACTCTTCACCGCCTATAAATAGAGGCTCCTCCTTCAGTTCTAGGGAGAGCATAACACAGCAATACAAGCTCCTCTAAAAATCTCTCTCTATCTCCCTCTTTCTCTCACATAAAATTGTAACACTCTTTAAGTTTTAAAGTTTCTTCCAAGACTCTCTCGTAAGTACGTTCACGTAAAACCATGGCCGGTTCAACCGCCTTACTTTACTTTATGCTTTCTATTTTAAGTTTTCAGTTTATATGTTAAAATCCCCAGATCCTTGGTTATATCCTGGTATCAGAGCCAATGGGGTGTGATTATATTTGTTCTTTATAAAACTTGTTCTTAAGTATTCAGTACTTTCCAGTTCTCAAAACTTGTTTATCTGTCCTATTTGTTACTCTGCTTGTTTAAACGTTTGTAGAGGCGGTAAGTCCCGAGTGAGGCAGTCAGACCATAAGGCTACAGTTACCTAAACGGCGGGGTAGGTTATAGGACTTTTATCTGGTTTATTTTCTGGACTAAGTTCTGGTTCTTAAGTATGAGTTCTATTTGGAACAGAGGTACTCCATCCTCTTCTCATGGTAGTAGTGGTAAAGCCAATAAACTGGTTAAAAATAACACCTTTACTATAGAAAACCTTGAGCAAAATATTGATAATTGGGAGATACCCAAAGTTAGTAAAGACCAGATCTATAAACCTTGGGATCGTACTAAAACTTCAGTTTATATGTTAAAATTCCCAGATCCTTGGTTATATCCTGGTATCAGAGCCAATGGGGTGTGATTATATTTGTTCTTTATAAAACTTGTTCTTAAGTATTCAGTACTTTCCAGTTCTCAAAACTTGTTTATCTGTCCTATTTGTTACTCTGCTTGTTTAAACGTTTGTAGAGGCGGTAAGTCCCGAGTGAGGCGATCGAGACCATAAGGCTACGAGTTACCTAAACGGCGGGGTAGGTTATAGGACTTTTATCCGGTTTATTTTCTCGGACTAAGTTCTGGTTCTTAAGTATGAGTTCTATTTGGAACAGAGGTACTCCATCCTCTTCTCATGGTAGTAGTGGTAAAGCCAATAAACTGGTTAAAAATAACACCTTTACTATAGAAAACCTTGAGCAAAATATTGATAATTGGGAGATACCCAAAGTTAGTAAAGACCGCATCTATAAACCTTGGGATCGTACTAAAACTTCAGTTTATATGTTAAAATTCCCAGATCCTTGGTTATATCCTGGTATCAGAGCCAATGGGGTGTGATTATATTTGTTCTTTATAAAACTTGTTCTTAAGTATTCAGTACTTTCCAGTTCTCAAAACTTGTTTATCTGTCCTATTTGTTACTCTGGTTGTTTAAACGTTTGTAGAGGCGGTAAGTCCCGAGTGAGGCAGTCAGACCATAAGGCTACAGTTACCTAAACGGCGGGGTAGGTTATAGGACTTTTATCTGGTTTATTTTCTGGACTAAGTTCTGGTTCTTAAGTATGAGTTCTATTTGGAACAGAGGTACTCCATCCTCTTCTCATGGTAGTAGTGGTAAAGCCAATAAACTGGTTAAAAATAACACCTTTACTATAGAAAACCTTGAGCAAAATATTGATAATGAGTAGATAAACAGGATATAACCTAGGAAACTATATGTAATACTCCGTATTTTTAGTAGTTAATATTTATAGTTTTTTAGAAAAAATTTGGTTATTAAAAAGGTTTTATTTACTAAAAAGGCTTGTTATTTACTAAAGAGACTTTTCAAATAGGCTTTTATAAAAGATTTTGTGTATTTAAAATAAATTGTAGCCCAAATAGAGGTTGAGCCTAAGTTTACTAGTTTTAAAAAAATAAGTATTTTGGAAACAAAATTACAAATTTGGAAGGAAATCTAAAAAGGTTTAGAAAAGAAAAAGAAAAAGAAAAAAAAAAGAAAAAAAAAACAAAATCCGCCGCATCATATCTCACGGTTATGTTTCATGAAGTTTTGGTCACTTTTTGTTTTTTTACTTATCTTTTAGTTATTTTACCTTCTAGAATTATGTATTATGGGATAATTTATATCTTTTCCTAATCTTAGTTGGATAATCATAAATATTAACTATATCTTAGCTAGATTAGTTTATCTTTTTTCCTAAATTCATCTTTTAGTTCCGAGTCCTAGTACGACTCTACTTGTCCAACTAGTATAAATAGGGGTCTCCACCCATCATATTCTTCACACCAAATTTGAGAAATAAATCTCTTTTCTCAAGTTTAAACTCTCAGCCTACCATTTCTCATCTCTCCTAGTAATTATTAATTTTCAAGGTGTGTGTATATGTAGATCTTTAATAATTATTTTGCAACCTTAGTATCATGTTTTTAGGAAAATATTTTGGATTGACGTCCATGTTTTTATAAGTTTTATTATGAACTACATGTGTTTTGTATGAACATCTTTGAATGATTATTAATTTTATTATGCACTTAAATCATGCCTTCAGTTCAATATTATTATAAAATTTGATCTTTGAATCTATATTCATATAATTTACAAGGAGTTTGTTGTCTACATGCATGTTTAAATATTTAAAAGGGAGTGTTTTTGAACTATTACTATTTTTCAAAGGTTACCCCTTGAGCGAGTTATTTTATTTATGCCTTTATATGGCTAAGTTTATAAGAATTATTATTCTTTTTTTTTAAGGAAGATTATCTCCGAAGGATTTTTATTAGATATATGATCTTTTATGATCGCAGTTATAAAGAGGCAACGGCTTGTTATTTATTAGCAAGAACGGTAGCTATTAATATTATTTAATTACTCAGGCAACGGCTTGTTATTTATTAGCAAGAACGGTAGCCATTATATTATTTACCCATGTACTTTTTGTATAAGTCATGTGGACAAGGTAGTAACCCCTCGTAATAGACTCATTAAGGAATACTAAACCTGTGGGGTGTGCACACTTTATGAAAGGTACCTAGGCAAGGAAAAAGGATTTTTATCAAGGTTATAGTTTTTTCACCAAATACCCCTGACAAATAAATTTATTCACCAAATACCCCCACTTTTTTCAAAATTCACCAAATACCCCTGACCTTTAAAAAAATTCACCAGATACCCCTGACATTTCAAAAAATACCAAAAATGCCCTTTTTAACTAACAGACGTTAGTGTTCCGTTAATTAATTAACTAATTAACCTAAAAAACCCTAATTAAACCCTAATTAAACCTAAAAACCCTAAAACTCTAACTAACCCTAAATCTCTAACTAACCCTAAACCCACCCCCAAGTCCACACCACCCACCCCACCCCACCCTGACCCACCACCCCCCCCACAACTCCAACCCCGCCGCGCGCCTCCCCCTCCCCCGCCGCCGCGCTCCCCCCCCCTCCCCCACCACCCCTAGCCGAATCCCCCTCCCCACCACCCCTAGCGGAATCCCCCCCTCCCCCCCACCACTTCGAATCTCGAGTCCCCCCACCCCACTCGCAGAGAAGCAAACTTCTCGTAGACCTCGAGTTCTCGCGCCGTCGGAGATCTTGCGCCGCCGGAGATCGATGACTCGGATCTAGTGCGAAATCGTCGACTCGTTCGATGGAGTGAGGGAGGGGAGGCGCCCGGCCGAGATCGAGGGAGGGGGAGGGGAGGAGGGAGGGGGGAGGCGTGAGGAGTTCGAGGGGAGGGGGTCTGCGTGGGGGCTGGGGAGGGGGGTCTGCGTGGGGCGCGCCGGGTGGGGGGGGGAGGGGGAGGAGGAGCTCGCGTGGTCGCCGCTGCTAGGGAGGGGAGGGAGGTCTGCGTGGGGGCGCGGGTGAGGGAGGGGAGGGGGGGGGAGGAGCTCGCGTGGCTGCTGCTAGGGAGGGGAGGAGGGGGTCTGCGTGGGGGGGGCGGGTGAGGGAGGGGAGGGGGAGGGGGCTGCGTGGGGGGCGCCGGGTGAGGGAGGGGGGGGGAGGGGCTCGCGTGGCTGTTCTTCTTTGGGGAGGGGAGGGGGTGGGGGTGGGGTTGGGTGGTGGCTCTAGGGTTGGGGGGTGGGGTTGGGTTAGGGAGAGAGAGAGTTAGGATTTTTAGGTTTACTTAGGGTTTAGTTAGGTTTAATTAGGGTTTTTTAGGGTTAATTAGGGTTTTTTAGGATTAATTAGGGTTAATGACTAACAGAGTTAACTCCGTTAGTCAATAAGGGCATCTGGTGAATTTTTTTAAAGGTCAGGGGTATTTGGTGAATTTTGAAAAAAGTGGGGGTGTTTGGTGAATAAATTTATTTGTCAGGGGTATTTGGTGAAAAAACCGTACTTTATATTATACAAGTATTATCAAGTATCCAGAAAGGTTTTTCGAAATTAAATATTTAAAATGTTAAATTAAATAAAGTGTTTAATATTCCGCATATACATGTACTCAGTATTTTTACTGACACGCTTTTATTTGTTTTGTTTTATGGCTTTGTCCCTGTGATGACCCTATTTTGGCGAGCAGATTTTACAGGTTCATATGATGCATACTTCATATGGGGGAGCTAGTGAGGAATCATAATTAGTCAAGGAGTTGTTATTTTATTTTTCTTGTTATATAGTTGTACAATAAAGTTTATATTAATAAAGAGAAGTTATTTAAGTTATTTTAGATATTTCCGCTGCATTAGTTTAAATTTCAGTTAGTAGTTAGTATTAAAGCCTTTAACGCTATCACGTGGCGGTAATACTCTCAAGTTTCTCAATGAGTTTTATATTAAAACATGTTCTTCAAAAAGAGAGAAATTTGGGGGTGTTACAAAGTGATATCAGTTTAAAAGCCTAGGGATATGAAACTGGAATCTAAAATTAATGGGTAGACTTAAGGATGGGCATATAGGTTAGAGAGTTTCGCATTCTTTTTATATTTATATTAAATATGCATAATAATCTATTTTATTAATTGAGGAAAAACGATTGATTTGGATAAGTTGGGTTGGCAATGTTTCTGGCAAGGAAAGGCTTGGGCTCTCACCAATGTTGCGTGTAACCAACTCTTTCCTGGGAAATTCATTGGCCCGACTATTCTTTGTCATGAATCAAGTACTCATTATAAAACATATTTGGAAAAACAAAAGGTTGAAAAAATAATTTTGGCAAGAAAAGTTTTAGCATTTTATGTGCATAAGTAGAATAAGATGATAGACTTTGATTTTTTCGAGTACCTAAATAGTAGTTAGAGTTTCGCATTAATAGTTTGAATTTTTGTTTCCTTATTTACACTCGCATTATTATTTTGAATATATTTCAAGGAGGTTTGACTTATTGTCAAGTTAATATGAAAGATCTTTGTATTTTTCATAAACAGAAGAAGAGTTTTTTTTTTTTTTTATTATAAGAATTGAGTGATTATCCTGTCTTTCATGGCATATTATTAAGAAGCTACTTGCAAGTTGTGATATTACTATCTCTTAAGGCATACTTTTTTTTTTTTGCACGGATATTGTCTACGAGATGAATTTGGTTATTTAACGTCTTATATGACATGTATGCATGTGATCTAATTCATGCAAAGTGATTTATATGTTTGTTTTGTTGATTTATAAGTGTTACAAGAACCTATGACTTCAAAGTAAGCCAAGTTGGCTATTTTAGATTCATTAAAGGTGAAGAGTGTCTTGATTTATTCCTTTAAAGGAAAGAAGTTTAGTAGTTATTTTTTTTAGTAGGAGTGAAGAAGACAATACATTATGATATGTGCTAAGAATTGTGAAATAGTAATTTGAAGTTTTATTCAGTTGGGTGATCTTTAATATATAGTGACATGAGTAAGGAAGGAAAAATTTATGATTTTTGGAAACAAGAAGTAGGAGATTAATGGTTTATACTAGCTTGGAGGAATTATTAAGATTTAGATAAGTTAAATATTTTGTTTATGGATATAGTCAACACCATCTTAGCAATGATATACAGATAACCTTTAAAAGGTGACAAAATAAGGAATATTATGAGGACCTTATAGGTATATGAGATACCATATATGAAGCTGGGTTTAATCAAGGAATTTCCCCCTATGCTAAATCGTAAATATTTAAAAGGAGTTATCGTTGTTATAGTGAAGCAAAGAAAGTATGAAGTAAGACCATATTGAAAATTTAGCAGGTTCCTTTAAATCATCTTTTGTTTTAAAAGGTGAAGTAAGATACTAGAATTCTCTAAATGTATTTTAAGTTGATTTTGGAGATTATTGAGTGTCAAGAGGAGTATTATTTTTGGGAGTAGTCTTAAACTTTTGCTTGAATGATAGTGTAGAATTGTTGTTTTGGCAATATGAAAGATAGAGTGACTATATATAAGGATTGGTTATATCACTTATTGAAATAAACAAGTGACTCTAATAATAGAAGAAATATATTCTTTTGGGAGAACTTTGGAGCTTAATAAAAGAGAAAAGGGAAGAAACTAGTCATTCAAGGTAATTGATTTTCGAAAGAATAGTCGTATTTTTATATTATGGACTTCAACATTGAGTTTATATTATGTGAAGGAGTTAATTTTATTAAAATGAAGATTGTATGAATTTTTAGGAAAAGATTGTTTATTTACTATCTCAAGTCCTAGTTGACTACTGCATTTTGAGAGAATATTAATTATGGTACTTTAAAAAAAAAATTGAAGATGAATTTCGAGGAGTTTTAGTTTTGAGGACCTAAGTAAGGATGACTATTTTCTTCAAGTATATGTTGTGTTGTTATACTTACAAGTGTTGCTTATGAATGATGAAATGATTTGATTTGTAATAAATTAGGATCAGGAGTTATATTTTTTTTTAGTCATTGTGAGTTTTTCATGAGTTTTTGAAGCTTTTTAAGGAGAAAGCAAGTCTATTTTTTTTTCTTTAAATAAAGGCGTTTTTGAGTAAAACTTGTGAAGGGTTTTATAAAATTCATTAGTTCTCACTATATTATAGCATTTTCATAACATTTTAGTATTTCCCTCAAATATTTTTCCTGCAACACTTGTCTTTAGTATTAAGCTGAAATTCTTTTTTTTATTCTAGAATTTGGAAAATTTTCCTAATCAAATTTTTAAACTTTTCAGTTTGTCATAAACTATACCCTTTGGACTTATTCAAATATTTTCTTTATTATGTTGATTTATTATTGAAGGCAAATGCTTCTATTATTATTACTTTGAAAAAGAGGTTAATTTTCAAAGCTCAAAAGATATTTTCGAAAATATTATCTATCTAGTGATTTTGTTATTATGTTTCAACTAATGATTCTTATATTATTTGTATTACAAAGTTGGTGAAAAAATATTTTAGTCAAGTTTTAAGTCTTAGCGAGTTACGGGGGCGTAACTCCTTTTAAGGGGGATAGAATACGATAGGGTTTCACGCGTTTGACCTTAGAACGTTATTTTTGACCTAATTTTGACTTGTTTCATGAGTTATTAAGTGAACCAGCTTACTTTTATAGGACGTTTATAGTATATGTGAATTACTTGCTTTAAAACTTAATTGCTTGCACTAAGTTTCGAGGACGAAACTTCTTTTAAGGGGGGTAGTATGTAATACTCCGTATTTTTAGTAGTTAATATTTATAGTTTTTTTAGAAAAATTTTGGTTATTAAAAATGTTTTATTTACTAAAAAGGTTTGTTATTTACTAAAAAGGCTTTTCAAACAGGCTTTTATAAAAGATTTTGAGTATTTAAAATAAATTGTAGCCCAAATAGAGGTTGGGCCTAAGTTTAGTTTTAAAAAAATAAGTATTTTGGAAACAAAATTACAAATTTGGAAGGAAATCTAAAAGGGTTTAGAAAAGAAAAAGAAAAAGAAAAAAAAAAAAAATCTGCCGCATCATATCTCACGGTTATGTTTCATGAAGTTTTGGTCGCTTTTTGTTTTGTTTACTTATCTTTTACTTATTTTACCTTCTAGAATTATGTATTATGGGATAATTTATATCTTTTTCTAATCTTAGTTGGATAATCATAAATATTAACTATATCTTAGCTAGATTAGTTTATCTTTTTTCCTAAATTCATCTTTTAGTTCCGAGTCCTAGTACGACTCTACTTGTCCAACTAGTATAAATAGGGGTCTCCACCCATCATATTCTTCACACCAAATTTGAGAAATAAATCTCTTTTCTCAAGTTTAAACTCTCAGCCTACCATTTCTCATCTCTCCTAGTAATTATTAATTTTCAAGGTGCGTGTATATGTAGATCTTTAATAATTATTTTGCAACCTTAGTATCATGTTTTTAGGAAAATTGTTTGGATTGACGTCCATGTTTTTATGAGTTTTATTATGAACTACATGTGTTTTGTATGAACATCTTTGAATGATTATTAATTTTATTATGCACTTAAATCATGCCTTTAGTTCAATATTATTATAAAGTTTGATCTTTGAATCTATATTCATATAATTTACAAGGAGTTTGTTGTCTACATGCATGTTTAAATATTTAAAAGGGAGTGTTTTTGAACTATTACTATTTTTCAAAGGTTACCCCTTGAGCGAGTTATTTTATTTATGCCTTTATATGGCTAAGTTTATAAGAATTATTATTCTTTTTTTAAGGAAGATTATTTCCGAAGGATTTTTATTAGATATATGATCTTTTATGATCGCAGTTATAAAGAGGCAACGACTTGTTATTTATTAGCAAGAACGGTAGCTATTAATATTATTTACCCAAGCAACGGCTTGTTATTTATTAGCAAGAACGGTAGCCATTATATTATTTACCCATGTACTAACCCCTCGTAATAGACTCATTAAGGAATACTAAACTTGGGGGGGTGTGCACACTTTAGGAAAGGTACCTAGGCAAGGAAAAAGGATTTTTATCAAGGTTATATACTTTATATTATACAAGTATTATCAAGTATCCGAAAAGGTTTTTCGAAATTAGATATTTAAAATGTTAAATTAAATAAAGTGTTTAATATTCCGCATATACATGTACTCACTATTTTTTCGACACGCTTTTATTTGTTTTGTTTTATGGCTTTGTCCCCGTGATGACCCTATTTTGGCGAGCGAGATTTTACGGTTGATATGATGCATACTTCATATGGGGGAGCTAGTGAGGAATCATAATTAGTCAAGGAGTTGTTATTTTATTTTTCTTGTTATATAGTTGTACAATAAAGTTTATATTAATAAAGAGAAGTTATTTAAGTTATTTTAGATATTTTCGCTGCATTAGTTTAAAGTTCAGTTAGTAGTTAGTATTAAAGCCTTTAACGCTATCACGTGGCGGTAATACTCTCAAGTTTCTCAATGAGTTTTATATTAAAACATGTTCTTCAAAAAGAGAGAAATTTGGGGGTGTTACACTATCCTTAAGCTGAAAACTGACCTTTTTGCTCATTTTGCAGATTTTTGCTCATTTTATGATTTTTGCTCATATTAAGTTTTTGTTCATTTTAAGAAACTTTTGCTTATTTTAGCAAACTTTTGCTCATTTTAAGAAGTTTTTGCTCATTTTATAAACTTTTGTATGTTTTTTTTGCTCATTTTACATTTTTGCTCATTTTAAGAAACTTTTGCTCATTTTATAATTTTTTGCTCAATTTATGTTTTTTGCTCATTTTATATTTTTGCTCAATTTAAGAACGTTTTGCTCATTTGATCTTTTTGCTCATTTTTATAAACGTTTTGCTCATTTTATGTTGCAGTTTTCAGCATAAGGAGTGGTTTTCACGTGATCCTATTCATATATATATATATATATATATATATATATATATATATATATATATATATATAGAAGGAACTTTTCGGGAGCATAGGGAGTTCCTTAAGATTTCAAGGCTATAGAGCGCGCCACGTAGGATTGCCATGTCATCAAATTTTATTTTTATCTTTTAAAAAAATAGAGTTCTACGTATATTTAAATACACAAAAGGGGTTCTAAGACCAGCATGATTCAAATTTGCTTTTGAATAGCTACCCAGCTCTTGTAGATGGGCACACAAAAGGGGTTCTAAATAAGCTAAAATTAGAGTTTGGTTTTGAATGAACAACCTAAATTATTATATTATGTAAATTGTGTACTCCATAACTTTTGCTACGTAATTCGGAATATTATAATTTCTGTTCCATTGGATAGTGCTCGAAATATGCTCCGAAATAAGATCCATTTACAATATAGTTCTACAACTTATAGAATAGAGACCGCCACGTAGGATTGTCATGTCATTAATTTTTATTTTAAATAATTCAAAAAAATAGAGTTGTACACATATTTAAATACATAAAAGGAGTTTTGCATAATAGAAATTAGAGTTTAGTTTTGAATACACAACCTAAATTATTGAATTATTTAAATTGAATATAACTTTTGCTACCTAATTCAAAACATTATAATTTTTTACCATTTGAGAGTGCTTGAAACATGTTTCGACATAAGATCCATTTACGATATAGTTTTACAACTCATGAAAATATATTTAACTAGATAAATGGTAAGACATTATTTAGTCTTTCTTGTAGATAAATATAATAATAGCTATAACTATAGTGTACTATATGTGACTATAACATTTTATCATAGGTCCAAATTACATGATTAAACATATATACTTCCTCCATTTCTTTTAAATACAACAATTGGACTTTCACGCGCAACGAGACATTACTTTGACCATAAATATCTATAATTACATATAGATAAAAATTATAAAAATTACATATTATGCAAGTAGGTCACGAGACAAATCTAACAAGATCCCACTTGACTATATTTTTCATTTTGTACAAATCACAAATCTTAGTCAAAGTGGTAGGTGTGAATAGTGGAAAAGTCCAATTATTGCATTTAAAAAGAAACGGAGGAAGTATAATCTTTCAAACCTCAGCCTTACGAGTCCGGGATCCTCCAGAATTTTAATCAAATTCTAGAAGGTAGAGTTGTATATGAACCATACATTTTAAAATCAAAGGCTCATATTGGTTGGGGGGGGATAATGGGTGGATTTTGATGAGAAAAAATAGAGCGGATTTTGGAAAGATTATATATGAGCCATTGATTTTTTATTCAATGGTTGATATGGCTCAAACTCTACATTGTAGAGCTCTTTTAGAACTTTAGAGGATCCAAACACCGTCTCACTCAATCGAACCAAAGCAATTTAGTATTGCAACTAAATTTATTCAGGAAACTTTGTTGTTACAACAAAAATTAAAATTTATATCGATAAAATTACATATATATACGAGAGTTTTGGATGATGAAAAAATTAGAGTATGATTTTAAAAAAACAACCTTAGAATATTATAGAGAGCTCCACCTAAACATGACATGTCATTCTTTTTAATTTTTAATTTTTTTTTCAAAATAGTGTCAAACATAGATATAAATACATATAAGGTGTTTTAAATAAGTGAAGATTATACTCGATTTTAAATAAACAACCAAAACTATTCAACTATGTAAATTGAATATAACTTTTGCTACATAATTCGCAATATTATAAATTTCTTACCATCGGAGAGTGCTCGAAATATATTTCCATATCCAATATAGTTTTACAACTTATGAAAATATTTTTATTTAGATGAACAATAACATATTATTTAATTATTTATTATTTATTTTAATTCATATAAAAATAACTATAAAATAGCGTATTATATGTGAAAATAACAATTATGTCTTTCAAAATCAAACTTTTTAAAATTGAGTTATATAAAGATAAAAAATACATATCTGTAGTTTTGAGCATACCATGATGACATTACATGAAGAATCAAATGAGAGTTTGTCAACGACATTGCAGAGGTATTATGCAATTGACTAATTATTTTATTCCTAGAATATTTGTTGTATACATAATTATTTATGTTTTTATTTTTCATATATCTATATGTCAGATCTTATTATTTTCTCAATAAACTTAATTCTACTAAAACTAATTGGGAAATCAAGGTTCGAGTTTTTAGACTATTTGAAGTCGCAGATCATAAAAAAGGGGTAAGTTTGATAAGTCTTGATATGGTCATGATTGATGAAGAGAGTTTTTTTCTCTTAAATAATATTTTTGATTATTAATAGAGGTTGGTTTTATATTTAATTTATTTTATTCATGATACCATCATTGTGATCTTCTTTTTGGCTTTCCCATCTTCTATTATATATGCGTTAGTGTTTATGTGCTATATTAAAAGTTTAAGTTATGGCTGACACTCATATTTTTTCTCTATTGTTTCTGTCCTCCATCTATTAAATTATTACCCTCTACTTTCTTAAAGTATCGTTTGAGTATTTTCCATGTTAAAACTGTGTTAGTTATTGTTAGTCATACCAATTATTTGGATACTATTTAATAATAGACTTAGCTACAATATTCAATTGAACATTAAAAATATAAAATTTATATATCACAATAACAAATCTAGAAATTAATGTATAATGACAAATAATTTATCTATCTTTTCTACTGCAACAATGGGTTTGAGCGTGGTTTTTAAGAAAATAAAGGAAAATGGGTTGTTTAGCATAGAGGGATTAACTAAGTAGGGATATGTAAATCCTTAGTAAAGTAAAAGCAACTTTATGAGGCAATTTGAGTAATTAATGATGGTTTTATTAACAAAAAGTAAAGACAATGTTGTGAACTATACTTGTTTTTTTCACCAAAAGTGGAATGGTTTCGATAGCTGAAACTACCCAAAGTGGTAATTATTACAATAGAATAAGAATGTTGAAAAATCTCACTTTACAAAAAAAAAAAAACAATGTTAATAAAAATTTGCAAAAATATAAAATAAACAATGAATACGCAATACATGCGCTCAAAACTAGTTTAAAAATAAAAATAAAAAGAGAAAAATCGATCTAACAAACTACAACTGATCCTTTGACTTTGCACGTATAGCGAATAATCTGAACTTCGGATAATTGTGAGAAAATGATCGAAATTTTGGATTACTTTGTCACTTTTCCCTCCTTACTTGGCGTGCGTGGTAACTGAATAACTGATGAGGAAGCGATGAGCTCATAAAGCGTTAAAAGAAGACAAAACACGGCGCTTCTGGAAGGCAGAAGGCGACGAACGCTGCAAATTGTCCATTCGTTCTTCACTTCTCTTAAGCCAAACTTCGCACACTTCGAGGTTTCTTCTTCCTTTCTTTATTCTTTTTTCTCACAAATTTGCATTTTGCTTTCAATTTAGTTGAGAATTCAGTAGTATCACGCATCATCAAGGCATGAAAGAGTTTGTTGCGTTCTTTTGATTTTGTTGAATTTCAATTCTGAAGCGTTTTGTTTGGGTTATCTTGATTTTGCTGCAATTTGTTGTATGCCTTCCATCTTTCAGGTCTTATTTGAAAATTTGAACTTAGTTATCTCCGTAATAAATTCAAATTAATATACTATCGTACTGATTAATTTACTATTGCACTTTCAAAAATCAATTTTTTTTAATAAAGGCGAATCACTAAATTGTACTCCTTCCGTTTTTTTTTTTGTGGTTACACCTTTCATTGAGGATAACCAAGGAAATTTTGCAAAAAACAAGAACGAAGTACAACAAAAGAATTTTTCAGAATAGGTAAAAGAAACATTAAATATTGTAGGAGAGAGAAAATTTGGGTAGGTTGGAAGGTTTTGGATGAATTATTAAAATGGGTGGTGGAGTATACGGTAGAAAAGTCTAAAAATTTGATGTGATAGGTTACTCGTAACCACTCCTTAGGCTGAAAATTGAAAACTGCAACATAAAATGAGCAAAAAGTTTCTCAAAATGAGCAAAAAGTTCTTAAAATGAGCAAAAATATAAAATGAGCAAATACATAAAATGAGCAAATTTTTTTTTTAAAATGAGCAAAATCATAAAATGAGAAAAAAAACATAAAATGAACAAAAGTTTGTAAAATGAGCAAAAACTTCGTAAAATGAGCGAAAGTTTGCTAAAATGAGCAAAAGTTTCTTAAAATGAGCAAAAGTTTCTTAAAATGAGCAAAAAACATAAAATGAGCAAAAATCTGCAAAATGAGCGTTTTGAGTTTTCAGCTTAAGTTTAGTTTTCAGTGGATCCTACTTCTAGAAAAAGTGAAAGAGTAACAATTAAATAAAAACAGGAAAGCGTAACAATTAAAAAAATGGAGGTAGTAGATAGTATATAATAAACTAGCCTTATATGCACGTGATGCGTGCGTTAATTTCAAAACTTGTTATTCTATTATATACTCCATCCATACTATAGTTATGATTACACTTAAAATCTGAAAGAAAATAGTTAGATGAGTTTAGATATATTAATTCACCAATGTAAAAAACTAACAAAGTTTGTAGTGATTTCTAATATTAATTTTTTGTGAATGAATTTTGAACAAAAAGAATAGACATAATGAGTTGGTTTGACTGAATTAAAGAGGATCAAAGGTAGTGAGTGTTTCAGACTTTTCAGGTGGACGTCATGTATACTATCTTCTCTTATAAAGAAAGGTCAAGATATTTGTTCCATTAAATTTTTTTGATTGAAGTATTTGATGCATATACCATTTTAAAACTTGTTTAGAATGACAAGTTGAAATGGGAAAGGGTTGTTATAAATTGTTTTCTTTTGTAATTTTTTTCATTCCATTAGATTATTAAGGGTAATTTAGTATTTTCAGAGGGGAGACACAATCTTCTTCCCCCCCTTCCCTTATATAATAGAGATAATAAAGATATAATGAGTGCGATAGTATATTCATTTTGGATTTATTATGAAATTGCCACTTGGTATATATGAGTATATCAAGGAAATCAATGTCTCATTCGTCATTGTTTTTCAGAGGGATAAAAGCATTAGTTTTAGTTGAACTCCGAAGTTTTGAAGTAATTCAGTTGAACTTGGCTGTTTGCAGGCACCTATGGTATTGCTAATAAGGGCAAAAATGTTGCTATACCTCTTTGTTCGGTAAAGTACTGTTACCTAAATAACCTTACTCATTCCCATAAGAAAAACGTCAGTTCTTCACAGAACAAGAGGTATATTGACATTTTTACCCTTTGTTCTGTGAACTATTGCCAACAAGGGCAAGAATGTCATTATATACCTCTTTTTTTGTTGAATAGATGTCATGATACGTCTTTGTTCTATAGAGCACCATTAGCTAATTAGCCTTACTGATTCCCGCACGTCATTGTCTTTCATTCGTAGAGATGTGCCAGAATGAGTCACAAAAAGTTTGATAATAACTTGTCTATTGCTGGTGCTTGAATATGCTTGGCTTATGGCAATATGGCTATCACTTTCATTACTATCACACTATTCCTACTAACCCTATTGATAGAAACTTGTTTTATAGGTGATTTTTCGAAAATGAACTTTCAATTGATGTGAACTGATTAGGGATGTAATTTGTTGCTGTAATATTTAACCAATGTTAGCAATAGGGTGTTGCCCTTTATTTAACGACTGCTACCAACTAGGCTAATTTATTTCTCCTAAAAAGAGAAAGAGAATAAAGGAGAAAGATTTTGATGCATGATATGCTTGTTGGTTTAGACTAGTTATTTTCATCTTATAAGGCCGTAAGGGTTAATCAAATATTAATTTACAACAAAAAGTCTTAAGTTTTAATAAGTTCAAATTAGTTAAGTTCACTCTTTAAAGCCAATAACTTCTGCTAGATTAAGTTTCGGGCTAATACGTTCACATAAGTGTAGTTTAGTGAGATTCAGATCCAAGAGAAGAAATCCTTTTGTTATTGCTGCTGTGCATTTTAGCTCATAAGGAACTTTTCACAAAGAGCTTATTCTAAGAGGTACTACTAAGAGCTTATTTTAAGAGGTACTACTAAGAGCTTATCCCATACTCTTTGACATTGTTTTTCTTTTTCTTTCTTAATGGTCATCATATTCTTACAAAACCCTGAATTTCTGAGAAAAACTATTTTGTTGAAGTCTCTATTAACTAATTTACAACTTATCGTTTTATTTAAATATTTTTGGAGGGATTGATCGAGAGTTCTGGGTAATTTGCTACATTAAATATTAGCTAGGCAGATGAGGAGTTGCTATGGCGAGAAAAGGATTTTTCCTGTGGCTTGTAACTCCAGGGTGCTCCATCATGTCCAAAGTCTTTCCTTCAGCTCTTTTTGGCAATGCCCAATCGAACTTTTGTATAAGATTTGCTAATACAAGCTCTATATTGGCGATGCCAAATAAAATTCCTGGGCATCCTCTCCTACCAGATCCAAATGGAATAAAATTGAAGTGCTGACCCTTAAAATCTATGGGAGAGTTCAGGAACCTCTCTGGTATGAACTGATCAGGCTCTTTCCAAAATTTTGGATCCCTATGGATAGCCCATGCATTGATAATGACCTGCGTTCTAGCAGGTATGTCATAACCATTAATTTTTGCTTCATGAGTTGAGATGCGAGGCAACAACAAAGGAACTGGAGGATGTATTCTAAGAGTCTCCTTTATTACTGCCTTTAGATACTCCATTTTCTCCAGTTCGTTCTCACTTATGCTCACTTTACCTTTGTTAACTTCTCTCACTTCTTTCTTTAGAGACTCCAGAACTCTAGGATTCCTTAGGAGCTCTGAAACAGCCCATTCTAGTGTTGCATAAGTTGTTGTGCTTCCAGCTACGAACATATCCTACATGAAACAATAGATAGTGACTTTCTTTCTTTCTTCCTTGTTTTTTTAGGGGCGGGGTTAGTACGTTATACTAATGTAGAAGTAATTGTATATATTAGACTGGTTAAAGATGCATGAACATCATTTGACTTAAACAGTCAAGATTGTGCTTCAGTTTTGAAGTGTCTCATCTCTATTATATATGGCAACAGGGGTGGGACACGAAAAAATAGAAGATGCAACTACGTAATTAATGAAAAAAAATTATAAGATAGAAAAAGACACAACAAAAAGAAAACAGCGAAAATTTCGAACACAGTAGTTACTCCCTCTCAACTAGGTTTTTCAAAAAATTTAAAAATCCCTGGTTTAGTGGGATAAATTGATTAAAAAATTGAAAATATCTGATTTATTAGATGCAATTAGCAATTAGTTTAGTGCAATATTGGATACGCCAATTATGAAGGTTTCGGAGGATGCTTTGGAACATACCAGTATAATAGTTTTGATGCTCTCTTTATTAATGCTCTTTTCTGCTGTATGCACCTGTTGCAATTCGAGTAGAACATCCACAAATCCTGCGTTTTCTCATAGTTTGTCCCCTGATTTCTTCCTGGGGATTGACTTAATCTATCAGAATGCTCTTGGACAATACCTTCTAAAAACCAATCCATAGCCCTAGAAGTATTCTTAATCTCCCTCTCCAAACCGTTTACATGATTAATCCAGGCTAGCCAAGGAATAAAATCACCCACATTAATGCTGCCTACTAACTCTTCATGCTTTTCTTGCAGCTCCTTGAAATTGATTCCATCTCTCACTCCATTGAATTTCGTCCCAAAAGCCACCCTGCATATCACATCACTAGTTAAGTTGGCAAACATCTTGCTTAAGTTTACTGCTGTTTGTGACCTCCCAATCTCTTGGATCATCTGGGCTATTTCTTCTTCTCTGACTTTATGGAAAGACTGGACTCTTTTGTAATTTAGAAGCTGATTTACACATATGCTTCTCATCCTTCTCCAGTAATCACCGTAAGGTGCTGTTGCTACATCTCTGCAGTCATAGAGAAGCCTCTTGAACATACTTAAAGCTGGCCTGTCTGAGAATATGATATCATGAGTTTTCATGATCTCACTTGCTGCCTGTGCAGATGAGACTATAAGGACTGGTTTTTTTCCAAAGTGAAGCAACATGAGCTCTCCATGATGTTTGGATAGTTTGTGCAATGATCGGTGTGGGAGTTGGTCAATTTGGTGCAAGTTTTCTATGATTGGCAGTTTTGCCGGGGAGGGTGGTAAATGTTTTCTGGTTGGATGGTTGCTGAAGAGAATTTTGTAAAGGAAGAATAACAAGAAGAAGAAAGGCAAGACTGTAAATTGGCGAAAATTGAACACATTCATTAGGGTCTCCGACCATTGCACGATATTAGGCATTCTCTCCTCCCAGTTTGGTGTAAGTTGCCCTCCTCTGTGTATGTCTGTGTTCACCAGTTTGTGCATCAACTGAAAGAGATTTCTGTATTCTTTTCAAGGGATCCAAATATGTGTCCTTTTAGTGGACATCAAAATTATTTTACACTAGTGTTATCTTTGAAGGTGCTTTGAGAAGAAAATAAAAAGTGACTGCTACACTGAGTATTGATGTATTTGGATTTTTCCTTAAGATGAGAAATTTGAATTTACTATCACTTGACAGTGTTGTTTGCTTGTCAGCCTCCTGTACTTTTGGCTTTTTTAGAGTAGACAAAGGAGCTATCATGTTTTGAAAATTTACACTACAAATGGAAATTTTAAACTTTCTTCCTGGTCTAATTTGAAACATAACTTTCTTTCTTTAAAAGTTAAAACTGCAAACTAATAATACTCTTCATATTTCAAACAGGCATAAATTGTGACTCTGCTATCCTTCACTGTCTGTGTACTTTCGGTATGGTTTACACCTTCGGAGTAGTTCTGTTTCTCTTCCTTGCTTCTTGTTTAGTGCTCCCACCTAAGCAAACTCTTTATAGTAGTTGAACTCTTCTTACAAACCAGTAGTGATTACTTGAATGACGATCCTGACATACTAAAATGGAAAAAAGAATTCTACAGCTAACCACCAGTTTTTACGTAAGTTCAAAAAACTAACAATAGTCAACTGCTAGGATTAAACTCGAAGTAAACCTGACTAATCAACTATTACACCTAAAATCATTTCTGAGAGCTGGTAGATCTCAGTTTGATTTTTGTAATTAGTCTTTTTCTTTCAATTGTTGCAGTGGTAAGTTTGTTTTCATTTTGGGGGACTGGGGGTATAATGAGGGTGATGACAGTTTTGGCTAGACCCAAGTCAGGACTATCCTTGCATAGTATTTTTCCCCTTGAGGGGGGCGCCCGGGGGGGGAGAGGGTTGGCTCCAAGCCTCTGTCCTTGTGTTAAAGCTTCTCTCTTTTGGAGTAAATTTGAGTGTAGGCTAAGATCTCTCTAAACGATAACCTCTTTAAGTTGAAGATGCTCAAAGGGTCTTGAAGCTTAATGAAGGTGCCTTGAAAGGGATACAACCTTGATCCTTGTTCAAGGCCATTCGATTATCTTTTCTAGCTTGCACACTTTGTTGATGGTGTCTGGTCCCCCTTCGTTTCCATTGCATATATAGTTTCTTATGATCTTACATCTGATTAAAATTGCTTAATTCGTGAGAGCAGCCAATGTGGAGACACAGATTCCCCTGCTATTCAGTTCCAGCCTTCTGTCTAAATCTTTTGGCGAGTATCTTAGTCTTGGACATTTGCCTCCAATGAAGCCTCTATATAGGTTCTAGAATTAGGTGCTGTTCTTTTGGACTTACTTTTCAGTTTTTCAGTTTGGTTCAGCTCCAATTTGTTCAGTTTAGTTTAGTCAGTTTCCCCTCATAAGTTCAGTTCATCTCAGCTCCATTCAATTCAATTCAATTCAGTCCAAAAGATCACGACCTTAGCGTAAGAAGTAGCATCTGTAATATGTGCTTCCTGTTTGCAAGCTTTTTGAGTATTCTTAATAAAAATTTAATTAATGTGTCTTTCAGAAAGAACAGCTTGCTCATCAGAAAATTACTTAGGGATTACAAAAAAAATATTGGGAGTTAACTAAGTGTAATGCACCAATGCACTTCCATGCCCTGAGCTCTCAAGGGATTTGTGAGAATATGTGGAGGAGGAGTTGTATTTGAAAGATAGGTGGAATATCGTAGTGAGTTGAAGTGGGAAACTGAATGAAAAAAATGCTACATTAGTGTTTTTGCTGATGGCCCGGTATATAGGGCTGTGAAATCAAATAAAGAACTAAGATGTAAAGGCAAACAACACTTCTACTGGTGTGTGATGCAAGATTAAGATCTGTCTGCCTTTTGCCATATGGTGATCAATAAAAGGATCCATGGTGCGGATCATGGTTGAAATAAGTCTCTGCTCTCTCTATTCTCCCCCTCTTTTCTCTCTAGGTTGACACAAGCTAAGCAACCAAAGCCTCTTTAATGTTCTAGAGATTTCGTGATTGTAGATACTCCCTTCATTTGGATCTAACCGTTACATTCCACCAATACCTTAGATATGATGTGATTTTCATAGAAGACCCTATATATATATAAATGTTGGACCATCCCCACACTCCATCATTCATTTTAGGTAGGAACATCTTTGGTGATCTAATCATAAACTAGTACTATTTAAGGAAAGTTCACAATTTTTTCAGGACTTAGTAAAATAGCATATATGTGAAATATGTGATAATTATTTATAAAAGGAAGGAGTATAGCAGTAAGTGGACACCTTTGTAGTAATCGATGGACAAGTTGGACAGGGAATACTTGTTTTTGCCAATAAGTTAATGCTTATTGTTGCTTTCACATTTTTCTGCTATGGGGTGTTTGAAAAGGTTGTTTACTAAATGGTACCCTTAATAGCATACTAGCATAATATGAAATTGCTGTTATTAGAAGGATCATCTGGTGTAGCTAAGTACTGTATTTATTTTATAGCCTCAAAGGGGCCCTGAATATCAGTATGTAGGAGTTTTATAGTTTTAAAAATCTTGTTGTACTCAAGGATAATAATCTCTATTGTACTGCTTTTACACACATTTGGGGACTAATATAATAGTTTAGTATGGTATTCTACAGAGGCTAGTCAATTTTTCTGTTTTATTTGGTAGTGACCGAGGCTTTTATTCCACATTTGAGATTTATAAGTGCTAGAGAACAATTATTTCCTCATTGTGGTTGGGATATAATTAGTTGGTCAATTTGTGTGCAGACTATCTCAATAGCCTCTTCTTTCTGTTCCCTTTTTTGCTTAAATGAATCTGTTACAGCCTTACAGGCTGTCCTAATTGACTCTTTCTAATGTAGTTATTGATGACTCTGTTTCTTGATCCTTGGATTAATAAGTATGTCATTGCCATTGCCTTTGAATATTTTTTTGAAATTTTGTCGAGCTGTGTCAAGGTTATAACTCATATACTATTTTTTCTGTGTGTATGCTTTTCTGCTAGAGTATCAAGTCTGCTCTAGTTTTTTTCTTCTGTGTCAAAGACTATAAAATTTGAGACTTGATTTCCATCAAATCATTTTCCATCTTTATGATGATGTAAAGTGTTAGTCTTTTCTTGCATTTTTGTTGTTGTTAGATGCTATTGGCATGGTTGCTTGAAAATTCAATGCCAGCCTTTTGTCATTATCTGTAAACATCTTTGCCCTTTGTGCAACGGACCTTGTCCTTTGTCGTTGAAAATTGAATATCTTTACAAGGTTCTTTTTTTGTCTTCAAATTTACATACGAGTGACTTTTCCAGTCATACTATTGCATGCTGGTGCAAATAGATAGATATAGATCACCCTCTATTCTCATCACTCAATTTCACAAGACGTGTGACATTTCTTCTTTTAATCTATGTCATGCACTGATTGAATCTGTTTGCTACTCTGCTGGTGTTTTTTTTAAAATAGTTTTTATTACTAACAGCAACTGTTCCTCTAACTAGCAAGTATGAGGAGTGGCAACTGCGAGAAGTGGGACTTTCCTGTGGATTGTGAGTCCAGTGCGTTGTCTCATATCCAAATTTTCACCTTTTTCTCCCCCAGGCAATGCCCAGTTGAACTTACTCAACAGATTTGCTAGCACAAGCTCGTTGTTAGCTATGGCAAATAAGATCCCTGGACATCCCCTCCTACCGGACCCAAATGGAATTAGTCCGAAATCTTGCCCTTTGAAATCTATTGAAGAGTTTAAGAACCTTTCTGGATGGAACTTCTCCGGCTCTTCCCAAGTTGCTGGATCTCGATGGATTGCCCAAGCATTGGTTATCACTCTTGTTCCAGCAGCAATGTCATAGCCATTAATTTTTACATCTTGAGTTGATTCACGAGGTACCAACAAGGGAATTGGAGGATGTAGTCGAAGGGTCTCCTTGATCACTGCCTTCAAGTACTTCATCTTCTCCAGATCATCTTCGGACACATCTGCTTGTCCACTGGTGATACCCCTTACTTCATCTTGCAATTTTTTCATAACTGTAGGATGCCTCAGGAGCTCTGTCATTGCCCATTCTAAGACAGTATATGTTGTATCCGTTCCACCAGCAAACATGTCCTGCATTAAGTAGAATAGATATGGTTGCTAGGTATTGAAGTCTGAAGATGCCGACATATGTTTTGGGTATCATTGATAGTTATGTATAGCCAGCTAACTTGGAATCATGTGAATTTGGTTTGATATTGTCCTGTCTGCCATAGAAAATGCTGATGCTTTTAATTTTATAAAAGATTCTCAAACTGAAGTTGATGGATAGGAAAATGATGGATTGTAAATCTCAATTTCTTGTATCCATTATTTAAGCATAAAATGAAAGATATTTGACTTAGCTATCCAAAGTGATCTTTAACCTCTGGATTAAGAACTTCTATATTGGCCCCTTCCATCTGAATATGAGAAGTCTACTCTGTGCTGCTTGGATGATTAAATTGGGAATGAAGGCTTCATCGAGGTGTGCACAAATTGTGTAAAGTGGACACTTTGGTGTGCATAGTTTGTACTTATGTAGTTCAAAACTGAAAATTTACTGGCTAGTTTAATTCTGCCAAAATCTTATAGGCCATTCCAAAAATATTGTCACTTTCATTTAGCGTATCTTTCTTGTGGTTTTCTCATGTTTATAACTCTGCGTTAGTGGCCTACTCTTACATGCTTACTGTTTGGAAGTGTGAACATTTTGCTATGAATGTATTTTTCTTTATATATTTTAATTTGAAGGAGAATAATGCATCCCAAACCCACTGCTTCTCCCAACCTGAATTGCTTTGGTCAGAAGTCCCAAATAAAGTATGGGACTGATGTTCCTGAATGGAGGCAACATTAAAACTTTTGCGAATAAGGATTTTTCTCTTTACTGGCACTTCTTTAAAAATCTGTGTTTCTGGGTATTGCATGGTTCACCAGAAGTGGAGATTGCATGAAAAGGTGGCACCTTTGTTAAAGAACTTCAGTGTGAGGGAATTTCCAGTATCAAATTGTAAGGTTTGTGGGATTAATTGTAATCTCACTAACAGTAACAGAAACAGAATCTATATGTTGTTGCGAGTCTACGTAGGATCAGTTATCATTATACCAAAATGTGAGAAATACCAAATCGTCATAGTCTCATAGACACTTAAAAATTGCCAGCTAGAATACCCATAGAAAAACAATGAAAGCAATTCATCCTGATAAGTAAAACTATATTTCTAGTTCTGCTACCCCTATATAAGTGGTCATGCTTTTCCAAGCAGGAAACTTGAATGACAAATTTATAAACCCCGAGTAGTAGTAGTTGGATTTTTCAAGGGTGAATATATCCAAAAGGGTGATACATTTTTTTTTCAAACAGAATTTCTCAGTACTTCTAGATCTGATTTGTGCAATATGAAAAACTAAAGGTGTTCTTTTGTAGTTTTTATATTTAAGGAAACCAAGCAAGGAAGAATTATGTGCCAGAATTAATGTTGTTTATATCCACATAGTTTCTCTCTTTTGTGATCAATTAGTGAAACAAGCAAGGGGAACTGGGAAGTGCTGCTTAGTGACAGAGGCTGAGAGAGATAGATGCCGCAGCAATGCGAATCCATGGGGATAAAGACAAAAGATGGTGTAGGAAAGAGGCAACATTGGTGAATTTTGTTATGTGAAGTGAAGCCAATATAAGTTTGGAGTATACATTTTTTTTCTTTCTCGAGCTAGTACTTTCTTTATTGATTTTAGTTTCTCTGATGTGATTCAAGGGCTGTTATTCCTCAGGCTGTGGAAATTTATTCTATATCTTTTATGAACTAATCATCTTATTAGTAACCGGTCTTATGTGGTAGAACACGTCAAGGGTTGCCGAGTCTTTAGCGTCAATGAAACAAGTTCTAATTTTAATTGATTCGTTTCTGTGGTCTACAGCTAGCCAAAAAACCAACAAAGTCAGAAAGCAAAATTGGAGCCTTCTTTGTTTTTTTTTTTTCCTTCCTGTTTGTGTTATGCATGTTTGAACCTACCTGTAGAGCTTTTTATTTTTTTGGCTGTTATCTATGAATACAAGATCTTTGTTATGCTATATAGTGTGGTAGGGAGCATCGAAGAGTAATATTTGTTTGGAAGCCTATCAATGCAAATTTCAATTGTAAAGTGTTGACAGCTTTAAATAGTTAGAGACAAGGAAGCATACCAAGATGAGAGCTTTGATGCTGTCTTTATCTATGGGAAAACCAACTGTGTTATCCATTTGAACCTGGAGTAGAACATCCACAAAATCTTTTACTCTTTCTCTCTCACTTGATACTTCATTTCCTTCCTTATTTCTTTGATCCATATGCTCTTCGACTATTCCCTCTAGAAACTCATCAAACTCTCTAGCAAGTTTATTTACCTTGTTGTGCAACCCGTTCACTTGATCAACCCAAGCCAGCCACGGTATAAAGTTACTCACCGTAAATGTACCTAAAAGCTGCACAAACTCTTTCAACAATTCCTTAAACTTGGCACCACCTTCTTCTCCACTGTATTTTCTTCCAAAGGCCACCCTGCATATCACGTCATTTGTAAATGTCATTAATGTTTCACTCAAATTCACAGCTGATGTTGACTTTCTGATCTTTGCCATCACTAGGGCCACTTCTTCTTCTCTCACATTTTGGAAGGATCGAACCCTTTTGTTACTCAAAAGCTGGAGAACACATATACTTTTCATCTGCCTCCAGTATTCTCCATAAGGAGCACCTGCTACATTTTTCCTGTTATAGATTAACTTTTTGCTAATTATTGACTGAGGTCTGTTAGAGAATATGATGTCGTTTGTTTTCATGATTTCTCGAGCAGCATTGGCAGATGATACAACAAGAGTTGGCTTGCTGCCAAGGTGCAGCAACATAAGCTCACCATATTGCCGAGACAGGGATTGAAGAGTTTGGTGAGGGTACATGCCAAGTTGGTGAAGGTTTCCTAATATGGGGAGCTTGTGGGGAGATGGGGGTAAGTTTCTTTTCATGGATGCATTGAAATTAAGCCATTTGTAGAGGAATAATAGAAGTATGAAGAATGGAAGGATCGACAAGGGATGGACAAATAGCAAATTTATTAGTTCCTTTATCATGTTAATGCAGGTTGGAAATAAAGTAAACATGAAGCAGACCTATTTGGGGATTAGGGATGATTAGAATTCAGATGCTTGGTTAATGACTTCCCCAAGACAGAAGGTCGCCCACAATAGAGCATCTGGACCGGGCTTTGACTTCAAGCATTAATGTCTCTGCCAACAGCTTCTATGCACTTTAAAAGCCCGGAATAGGAGCTGTTTATGGCTACCAGTAAATGTCAAAGCAATAAGAAACAAAGATTATAGAAGAGTGCAAAGTTTCTGAAGTTGGTGAAGAATGAAATATCTTGTTAAAAAATAATTTTAGCAGGAGCAAAGCATGTGAAAGTTTGCTCAATTCTGGCATTCGTCCAAGCATTTGTGTATGGTGCGCGTGATTGCCCTACAGGTTTGGAGTTATAACCTCAAACTTATAGACATTGTTTTTTACACTTTTGGTATGATTTATTTGCTTGATGTTCCTTCCTTCTCATCTCATATTATATAGAGGTAGTCTTCAGGTGATGAGCGTTGACTTTGTGTTATTACACACTGCTTTTTGATTTGAAGTAAGGTACATATGTTAGTGACCCTTTCTTCTCAAACTGTTATTGATTATCATCTATGCCTTTTGATGAAACTCAAGTTGCGTATCATTTTCTTGCCGTACCTGTTATTTTAAATTTTAAGAAACGTATACTGACTATATAATAGTGTAATCATCCTAGGATAGCGGTTGGATTCAGATTAGATCTGAGTTTTTTTGTCATATGTCATCATTATTCTGAGTTGCTAATTTCTTTTTATAACTTGTTTTTATAAAACATCCATTAATTGGAGAGCCACTAGGTTCCTCTATCTCTATCATTGATTCATTGTGTTGGAGACCGCCTCTTGATCTGGATTGGTAGACAACCTTATAAATAGCTATAATGAAGTGCTTGTGTCTTTGTCAACCTTGTCCCACTTACATGCTTAGGGTTGAATATGCATTGTGGAATTTTTCATAATTTGTAATAGTATGTTACTTGGTCTTAAGCCTAATTCACAGCTTTCGTCATTCACTATGCAATTACAAGTATATGATTTCATTACATGTATTAGTATTTAACCAGTGAATAAGTTGCTTACCATATACGCCTACCTCCAATTATTGAAGTTTTTTTTTTTGTGAAGGGATTAAGTCACGATGTTTAGGTTTGTTTGGCAAAACTAATTATTGTATTAGCGGTCGATTGATGTAGTAGCTGTTAATGTATAACCTATAGCGGTCAATCGTCAAAATATGCTCGATAAAAGTGATCATTGTATTACAATAAATTAAAAAAAGTTCAAAAAAAGAATCATTTGTAGTTACTTGTTAGATTTATACCAGATTGGTTTTCTCTTACAATTAGTATTAGAGTTCTATGAAACATAAACACGAAATATCCAACGGTAGAGAATAACAATGCGGCGACACTAATACTTTTGCCCACAGTGAGCAAACATGCCTTTACTGCCTTGTAGTGATATTGTTGTTGCCTTCTCACCCTTGTTTTTCACCAAACGTTTGATATCTTTTACGAGTTATTGAGGAAAACTCAATAGTATTTGACCAGATTTATTTTTGTTGCTGTATTATTAGGATTTTTTTCCCTAATGTCTGTGATTTATTAAGCATGTGACATGTTTACTGTTTAGCACATGCAAGAGAGAATTACGGGAGAATGTGTTGGTGGGCATGAGTTTTTCAGGTTTTTTTTGATTACTTTGCTTTTTTAAGAATTAAGGAGGAAGGAGAAGGATCAAGTCAATTACTTTTGTCCCCATTCATGAGCATTACCAGTAAGTAAAACATCATCTTTCGGCATAACTCTTATGATTTTTTCTAACTTCGTTTCTTTATTGCCCACCTTCTTATTTGAGTAATGTAGTTTTAAACTTGAATGCATTATTTTGGTGTTTTTGTCCTATGGTGTAAGCCAAAAGCTATTGGAAATGGAATCCCTGAATTGTTGCAATGCCAAAGCATGTGAATCTTAACGAATCTAAAAGGGGAAAAAAGAGAATGAATTTATCTCATATATCAAATGCAGTAGATTCAAGAAAAAATTAAAGGGGACAGTCAACTGCAACATAAAACTTTTGGTTTCCATTTCTTATTTGGTTTTATTTTAGCCACTCGTTTATAGACATTGAAGTATATCTTAGTATAAGACTTTTTTTTGTGTGCTTATTTGGAGCTTCCCTAAAATAGCATGGAGCAAAAAGAGCTATAAGTGCATAACGAATTTTTTTTTTCTGTGAATTGGATTGAGTTAACCATTAAAGGAAATGGATGAGGGTTAAAGAGATTGGTTGTGTGGAGACATTTAAGTTTTTTCCAGAAAGGGAAATGAGGAAAACACTCATCTTTTGTTATCCCTTGAGAGTCCTGCGAGAGGAAAGTCTAACTCGAACGAGAGAGATGGAATTCTCTTTTCAACTCATCAGAAAGATGGGCAGTTGGTAGGGGGTGGCATTTTTAACTACATCCTAGAATCAAATATACTAGAGCGCGCCCAGTTTGCGGCACGCCTAGGTGCACCAAACACTATTTTGCTGCTTATGTGAGGTGCCGAGGTCAGTCTTTGCTCATACTAGCTATCTAGATGAGAAAATGAACGAGAAAATAGTCTTTAGTGTATCTAATCTTAAGTGCACTTAGGTGTATCGTAGATTTTGTAAAGCTGCAACAAAATAAGATGCGTCTTTCTTTGACTGAAAGCATATGTAGTACTCCCTGTGTCCATTGTAGTATGATGTATGTGGTTTTAACACAAATTTTGAAACTTCGTTGATTGTTGAAAAGGTAAAGCGGTGGGACACATGTGTTATTTATGTGAGAGTAAAGTATTGAGACACTAACAATGTCACAACTCACAACCATAATCCATTAAAATGGGATCCACTATATGAGTCAAGATCTTATCTTTCGTGTTTCTTAGCATGAATCCTATGCCTCCATGTTCTTCTATCAAGTGTTACGTGCTCATGCCAATCTAATTTCTTCATTTTGTTTGAAACGCTCTCCATCCAAGTGACCTTCAGCCCCCCCCGCGCCTCGCCTTCTTCTAGAATATCCTGTATCCCACCCTTCCACTATCCAAACCAGTTATCCTCTAGACGATGTCTTAACATGCCCAAACTACTGAAACTAATTCTTTCTTATCTTACCTTCAATGTCTACAACTTCAACCCTCATTCAAATATCTTTGTTCTGAATACAGATTTTTGATTTGGGTAGCCTAAGCATATTAATGATCATATGCTGCCGACAACAGAGAAGAGGTTTTGAGGTTTCATTCTTCTTCCTTATGGGTTTAAAATTGAAAAGACAAAATAAAGCGAGTTCATTTTTCTATAGTCAAAGTTAGTTTGTGAATATTGAATAGTATAAAAGTCTAAACGTTGCATTCTAGAAGAATGAAGTGATGCAATAGTCATGTTTGTATATTTAGGTTTCTATGTCTCTGTGTATACCTAGATGGAGGAAGGAAGTTCAGCTGACATGCATTATCTCCCTCGATTTTAAATTGCACATATTGGAAAAATGATTGCAGGGAAGGGCTTGAGAAATGAGTCATTCGCAAAGTATCTTGGTGAGCATGCTTTGTTGAGGTGCACACAAACTGCTTGGAAAACGCCTCAGTGAAGTCAAGTATGAATTTAGAAGGTATAGTCTTGTAACTGGTCAATAAAACACAACCAACTCCTGGAATTTGATTTGAGTAACCAGAAGCACCAAATGTGGACAAATACTTAAAAGCACATTCCTGGTCATTGTATCTTTGTGATGGAGAATAGTTTCAACCCTTTCAAAGCTGTTAGTTATTTGATCTATCGAAAACTTGGTGTGTAAAATCCTTATGCTCTGATTTTGATTTGTTCGAAGGTGGAGAACTTATTCAAAGTTACCATATATATGAAGGATCTTATTAAGATTGTACCTTATACTGCAAACAGTAACGGAAAAAAAGATGCAAGGACTTTCTTGCATACAGCTTCAAGTTAGAAGTACATGCAGCATCTTCTAGTTGCTAGCAGTTATCTATAGTTTTTCCAAATAAAGGCCAGACAATCTCTTTAGTTTCCTGCAATCAAGGGAGTTGCAATAGCAAGAAGAGGAACCTTCCTATGTTTGGTGAGTCCAATGCATTCACTCATATCCAAAGTCTCACCCTTTGCTCCATCGGGCAACATCCAGTTGAACTTATGCACGAGGTTCGCTAATACGAGTTCATTATTCGCAATGGCAAATGTAATCCCTGGGCAGATTCTTCTGCCCGCTCCAAATGGAATCAAGTTGAAGTCTTGCCCTCTGAAATCTGTTGAAGAATTCAAAAACCTATTGGGATTGAACTTTTCGGGTTCGTCCCATAAAGCAGGATCTCTATGAATTGCCCAAGCATTGGTTATAACTGCTATTCCTGCTGGAATATCGTAGCCGTTTATTTTGGTTTCTTGTGTTGATTGTCTAGGAACCAGCAAGGGAATTGGAGGATGTAGCCGTAGGGTTTCTTTGATCACTGCTTTCAAGTACTTCATCTGCTCCAAATCATCTTCATTTACATACAAGTTTTCTCCGGTAATTCCTCTGACTTCCTTTTGCAGTTCATTCATAACTGTAGGATGCCTCAATAACTCTGTCATTGCCCATTCGAGCACTGTGTATGTTGTATCAGTCCCTCCAGAAAATATATCCTGTTTCACATCAAGCAAATTCACGGAATACAATTATCTGTATATAGATTAGTGTCTAATCTGTATGTAACTTCTACTTTTGTAGTTAGTATGAACACGCATATAAATATTATAAAGCGTTTGTTAATCGTGGTTCTTGTGTTTGAGAAACCTTGTTTTGCCAGTATTTTGTATATCTACAAAAAGTCAGCCTAACTGGTTTAATTTTTAGGCATACACGATCCTCTATACATGAGCATCAATAGCAATCACTATATCATTCTTATGAAAGAACGAAGTATTAGTTTCTTTATAGGCATGAAAATATTAGCAATCATTATATCATTTTTAGGCATACACGATCATTTCATGCTTTTGTAGTATGCTCGTTTTCGTGTAACTTCATGCACTATCGAATCTGCAGGTAACAATATGGAGTATATAAGTAAAAATATCGAAGATGGTAATTCTTTTTTCCCGTCCACATGTTTCTTTTATGATACCTCCATGTTGTTTTAAATTTTAGGGTTTTTCTACGTAGTTCCCCCGTGTTTTACGAAATTCTACATTGTACCCGACCTTTTTGAACTTTCCACATTGCACCCTTAAGCTTTCTAAACGTAACACAAAATACCCTTATACAAGTACCAATCAGTAGATTTTGGGAATTTTTTACCATGTGGGTGTAGGATAACATTTTTTAGCCTTGTTAGTTGACAAAGCTTTGGGGTATGACCCTGAGAAATTGAAGGCGATTGGGTTTTGGTGTAGGATTTTTTATAAGTAAGGGTATATTGTGTGACATTTAGAAAGTTTAGGGGTATAATGTGAAAAGTTCAAAATGGTTGGGTACAATGTAGAATTTCGTAAAACATAATGGCACTACGTAGAGAAACCCTAAATTTTAAGAACACACAATAAGGGGGCGTTTGGTTGGAAGTGGGGAAAGGGAAAGGAATCAAGTAAGGGTTAGGAAAGGAAAGGAACCCCAAACCCCCCCAATTTACCCATGTGTTTGGTTAAACAAGAGAAAGGGTAACAAAAAGTTGACCCTTTACCTCTCTTTCTCTCACTTACGTCGGCACCGGGATCGCCGCGCGACCGCGACTATCCGGGCTAGGGTTTTCGACGGGTGGGGGGGTGTTTTCGAGGGCTAGGCTAGGGTTTTCGGCGGGTGGGGGTGTTTTTTCGAAGGCAATTTGGGGTTTTCGCGGGCCGGGTGTAGTGTTTTGGAGGGTGGGGTGGGGTTCTCGGCGTCTGGGGTAGTGTTTTCGAGGGGTGGGGTGGGGTTTTCGGCGATTGGGGTGGTGTTTCCAAGGGTCAGGGGTGGGGTTTCGGCGGGTGGGGGGAGGTTTTCGGCTGGTGGGGTGGGGTTTCGGCGGGTGGGGTGGGGTTTTTGGCGGTTGGTGTGGGGTTTCGGCGGCCGGGGATGTTTTCGGCGGGTGGGGTGGTGTTTCGGTGGGTGGGGTAGGGTTTTCGGTGGGTTGCAGGACGTCGGCGACTCGGGGTGGAGGGTGGTGGTGGCGGCTCGGATGGTCGTGGTGGTGGTCGGTAGGGTCGGCTGGTGGTGGTGGTGGGGTGGTCGGTTGTGTTATGGTGTAGAGGGATTTGGGGGTATCCAAAACCTTGGGGGGGCTAGGTAATGGATCTAAGGGTAAGGGGGTAATTCTAAACCGAAAAATGGGTAAAGGAAAAGGAAAAAATTATCAACCAAACATCAAGTAAGGGAAACCTAAGCTTGGAAACCCTTTCCCTTTCTTCACACCCCTCAACCAAACGCCCCCTAAGTAAAAATCTTGAACATTGTAGAAGTTTGTTTTGAACATACAGCAAGTTCACTCTTTATGTTCAAAATATTTTTTTATTGGCATAACTTCAAATGATTTTACATGCAACAACATCAGAATTTTCATTTTCATTAAAATTAAGGTCCGCTACATGTGTTAAGATTTTATCTCTGGTGATCATCTATATGAACCCTCTGCCTCCATCATCTCTTAGGAAGGACTACATGCTCTTGTAAACCTAATAGCCTGATGTCATTTCTAATGTCTTCCATGCAAGTAATCTTTGGCCTCTCGGACTTCTTCAAAAGTCTCCCATATGCCAACCCTAACCTGTGCATTTTCTAGACTACATCTCACGTGCCCAAATTGCCACACTTGGTTCGTATCTTATCCTCTATGTGCAACTCCAACCTTATTCAAAAATCTTTATTTCGAATTCTACTTCTTGAGTCTTTTTTCTATTTCTTTACGAATTAAGAAGTTCATTAAGTTGGCTAAAAGTTATTTACTCTCTATTCTATCTTATGGGTCCTTTTTTCCCCTTCTTTCTCTCTCCTATCTACATTGCTTTACTGAAAGGTGAACAAATCTTCAATGTTGTTTTACTGAAAAAGTATGGAGGAAGTATCTCTTAAGTCTGTTGTCAAATATCCATCTCAAATTGCACATATTCCTACCCCCATTCTCTAATACGGTCTTTCCTAAAAGCCTACCTTAGAATATATATAATAACGTTGGTCTAATAGCTGTCTTGAAGAATTTCTTTTTTTATCATAGAGGTAAATCATAGTCACGCAAACTTGTAAAAACGATTTTACATATATGTTTTAGATTGCTAGTTGTATGTGGACTTGTGGTCCAGGTCTCGAGGACTATTAACATAATGTTTGCATCAAAATTCAAAAGTAGTAGACTTTGCCTCAATAATGCTATGACCGGATTGCATGTGACAAACTAGCTAAGTTGTTTTCACACTTTTTAATTGCTTTGGCTGCATGTGATAAACTAGGTTGTTTGTACCAGTATTTGGTTGATTTATACTACAAATCACTTGCACATGTAACATGTCCCACTTGGATATTATGTCTATGGGTTCTAAGACAAGAGATCCAGAACACTTCCATCCTGCCTCCCTGGGCAGGCAATGCCGAGTAGACGGTGATTAAAGTAATGGATACATTTTTTTAATAGGTAAGAAGAAATTTTCTTAGTTGTCTTGAGCTGTCTTCATACAACGCCCTCACTCGAAGATCCATTACAAGCCATACATCCCCAACCCTCCTCCCCCTTAAATTCCAAGCAAATGCTTGTATTGGAATTGAACCCTAGACTTTGTTAGGGAAGATGAGAAACTTATCACTTAAACCAACTTCAATTCCTAAAATAATGGCTAAATAGGGAGCCTGTTTTATACTAGACACAGAAGAGAAATTAGTATGGGCTCTTAGCCTCTTACACTAGATGAGTTTTACTAAAGCTCATGTCAGAAAAGAAAAAAAAACGAGTTATCTAAAAACGCTCTTTTCACATGTTTGTTGGTGATTGGTGGTAAACAGCTCAGTGTTACATAATTCCCTGTCTCTCCGCGAACCGCGATCCGAAAAGCGAATTATGGTCGGTGTTCGCCTATTTTTTGCCCATTTTGCGCAAACCGCGAACCGAAAAAGCGAATTATATAGCGAATTATGTGACACTGAAACAGCTCTCTAATTAACCCGACTCTTGATTAAGGGTGAAAGAAAACAAAAATAGATGGAGAAGAAAAAAGTAAGCCTAATGAGATAAAGTAAGCTAACTACTCTTAAGTCTTAGCAGATTGTAATTAAGATAATAAATGCAAAAAAAAAAAAAAAAAAAAAAATACCAGAATGAGAGCTTTGATGCTGTCTCTGTCAATGGTAAATCCAGTCGTCTTTTCCTTCTGAACATCAAGTAAAACATCTACAAAATCCTTCACTGTTTCATCACTATCAGTCTCTCCACCCTTTCTGCTCTCATCTCCACCATCTTGGTGCTCTTTAACAACCTGTTCGAGAAAGTGATCAAACTGTTTAGCAACTTTATCCACTTTTGCATCCCACCCATCAAGCCAATTAATCCAAGCCAACCATGGAATAAAATCCCCAACTCGAAAACGGCCTAACAACTCTAAGAACTCCTTCAAAAGTTTCTTAAAATTTATCCCTCCTTCATTACCACTATATTTCCTCCCAAATGCTACCCTGCATATCACATTATTTGTTAAACTCATAAACATCTCACTTAAATTCACTACTAAAGATGATGACTGTCCAATCTTTTCCATCATAAGAACCATCTCTTCTTCCCTGACCCTTTGAAAAGATCGAACCCTTTTGTTGCTCAAGAGTTGAAGCACACATATACTCTTCATTTGCCTCCAATACTCACCATACTGAGCTGCTGCTACATCTTTGCCATTGTAGAGAAGCTTGTTACCTGTCTTTGATATTGGCCTATTGGAGAATGTTACATCATGAGTTATCATGATCTCGCGAGCTGCTTTCGCAGAGGATACAATGAGGATCGGTGTCCTCCCTAGATGAATCAGCATGAGCTCCCCGTATTGTTCAGATAGTGATTGGAAATTGTGATGAGGGTAAGTTCCTAGCTGATGAAGGTTGCCTATAAATGGCAGACATGGTGGAGAAGGTGGTAAGATTTTTGTGGGGGTTGACTTTTTGTGAAGCCATTTGTAGAGGATGAATAAGAAGAGAATGAGTGGAAGGATTGTGAAAGATTGCAGCCAGATCAACTTCAGCAGTTCAATACTGGGTACCATCCTTCTTTGTGCAGAGTGATTGATTTTCCCTTTTCGTTATTTTTTTTTTCCTATTTCTTTTGTTTGGGGTTTTTTTTTTTTTTTTTTTTTGGGGGTTTTGGTGGGTGGGTGGGGGGGGTGGGGGGGGAGAAAGGGGACACTTTCTGTTGTTGAGGGGGAATTTCAATGTATGTCCATTTTTTAAAATCATATTATGCATATATTTATTAGTTTAGTTGTTATCTTACTGATTGCCAATTTGCCATACAACTTTCTCTTCATGGACATTAATTAGTTAAAAGCACCTAAACCCAACCCACAAAAACCTTTTCCTCTCTCGACATGAAACTTCCATCTTCCCCAACAAACTTACAGCAAGCGGCGCTTAGAAGGTGAGGGGGGCTTGGCCGCCGCTAATCACCGATGGCCGTCGAGCCCTTCCCCTTTCCCTTCTTGTTTTTTATTTCCCTAGTTTTGTTATTTTCAATAAGTCTCATCTATGTGATGACTATTTTCCCCTATATGGTTTTGTACTCACCCCTTTCATGGCGGATTTGTTAGTTCGGTTTCTTTGCGTGTTAGCTGTATTTGGGTCGAAGTTCATGTCGAAGGCTGATTTGTTGAATGGAATTTGTGCGGGGTCACAGCGGATGTCAGTTCTCAAGTTACAATCAGTTGAATGAAATCTAGTTCTCTAAAACTACATCAAATCATTAGACCCTCACTTAGAAGACTGCAACAAACTGCACTGAGAAATAGGGTATTTAGACGGTTTATTTCTGCTCAACGACCGTGGTTTTACCAGACTAGAACTACGTTTTTTCCAATCTGATATTTATGTTTTAGCTTTTGTCTTTTATTATAGATGTCGTATGACTTCATATCTATGAATGACTTTTCACTTAAAATAGAAATTAGTTGAAAGCACCTCATCCAATACGTGACAATACTCACTCACGAACCGTGGGAGCAGCTTTCTCGTTTTATCTTTTGTTTAATAGAACATGAAGAATGCCAATGGGTTTTGTGGGATTGGATGTTCCAAATTTCATATATGACCTACCTCTATTCAGATCGATTTATATAATAATATATAAGCCACCTCTATTAGGATCAACAAATTATTGTGTGAAGTAGGCATACAATATTAGTAATACGAACCAAGGACCATTGGGTCTAATGGTATGGTTTCCTATCTTCCACATGGGAGACCAATGTTCAAATCTTGGTGGAAGCAAAATTTCAATATTGTTGGGGGAGGGGGGTTTGGGGCTTGTTGGGCCTCTGGCCTCTGGGTGAGTGAAAGGGGAGAAAGGGGACACTTTCTGTTGTTGAGGGGGAATTTCAATGTATGTCCATTTTTTAAAATCATATTATGCATATATTTATTAGTTTAGTTGTTATCTTACTGATTGCCAATTTGCCATACAACTTTCTCTTCATGGACATTAATTAGTTAAAAGCACCTAAACCCAACCCACAAAAACCTTTTCCTCTCTCGACATGAAACTTCCATCTTCCCCAACAAACTTACAGCAAGCGGCGCTTAGAAGGTGAGGGGGGCTTGGCCGCCGCTAATCACCGATGGCCGTCGAGCCCTTCCCCTTTCCCTTCTTGTTTTTTATTTCCCTAGTTTTGTTATTTTCAATAAGTCTCATCTATGTGATGACTATTTTCCCCTATATGGTTTTGTACTCACCCCTTTCATGGCGGATTTGTTAGTTCGGTTTCTTTGCGTGTTAGCTGCATTTGGGTCGAAGTTCATGTCGAAGGCTGATTTGTTGAATGGAATTTGTGCGGGGTCACAGCGGATGTCAGTTCTCAAGTTACAATCAGTTGAATGAAATCTAGTTCTCTAAAACTACATCAAATCGTTAGACCCTCACTTAGAAGACTGCAACAAACTGCACTGGGAAATAGGGTATTTAGACGGTTTATTTCTGCTCAACGACCGTGGTTTTACCAGACTTGAACTACGTTTTTTCCAATCTGATATTTATGTTTTAGCTTTTGTCTTTTATTATAGATGTCGTATAACTTCATATCTATGAATGACTTTTCACTTAAAATAGAAATTAGTTGAAAGCACCTCATCCAATACTTGACAATACTCACTCACGAACCGTGGGAGCAGCTTTCTCGTTTTATCTTTTGTTTAATAGAACATGAAGAATGCCAATGGGTTTTGTGGGATTGGATGTTCCAAATTTCATATATGACCTACCTCTATTCAGATCGATTTATATAATAATATATAAGCCACCTCTATTAGGATCAAATTATTATTGTGTGAAGTAGGCATACAATATTAGTAATACGAACCAAGGACCATTGGGTCTAATGGTATGGTTTCCTATCTTCCACATGGGAGACCAATGTTCAAATCTTGGTGGAAGCAAAATTTCAATATTGTTGGGGGAGGGGGGTTTGGGGGCTTGTTGGGCCTCTGGCCTCTGGGTGAGTGACTTGTGCGAGGACAACCTTAGAAATTCTTTTTACCACGGGTTCCCGAAAAGGAGCCCAAAAAAATAAAATAAAAAGAATATTAGTAATACGAGACGAGTTTATGGGTAGGTTAAAACATTCTAGAAAGACATTAAAGTGTAGCTTTTTAATGACACTAAATTGTAAGTTTTTAAAAAAGACGCTGCATCTAAAAAATAAGTTTTCTTACTGTGTACTTCTAATACTACACAACTCTCTTGAGCTATTGGTTAATAGTCTAGCACCAAGATCAAACTTTGTGGATAGGTATCAGCAAGGAAAGGAAAGCTCAGGTTACATGCATTATCTGATTCCTTTGTCGTCTAGTGCACATATTGGAAAAATGATTGCAGGAAAGGGCTTGAAAATTGATATTTATAGGCAAGTATTTTGGTGAGTATGCTTTATCAAGGTGCACACAAACTGCCTGATATGCTTCCTCAGTGAAATCAATTATGATTGTATGAATATATATAGTCTTGTAGATGGTTGATGAAACATAATTAGCCTCTTAAGCTTTTTCTGTATTTCTCTATCTCTTTGTAATGTACCAGGATGTGTTTTTATATCGACAAAACCCTAAGGAAAAATGCCTACTGTACTAAGGAAAGTACACCTTATAGAAATATACATGGAGTAGGAAACTTAACAAAAATAAGATAGGAAATCAAATCACAAATGATTTCTAAACATATCTCCAATACTCTCCCTCAAGTGGGAGCGTGAGGCTCACGAACGCCCAACTTGGACAAAAGAGAATGAAATTGTGAGGCGCCTAGAGCCTTAGTAAAAATGTCCGCCAACTGTAAATGGGTGCGAACATGAGAGGTGACAATGACACAGGCAACGAGGAGCTCACAAACGAAATGACAATCGACCTTGATGTGTTTGGTACGTTCATGGAAGACAGGATTGGCGGCAATATGTAAAGCAGCCTGATTATCACAAAATAAACGAGCCGGTTGATGATGGAAAACCCCGAGGGCCGCAAGAAAAGTACGGAACCATTTGATTTCTGCACAAGCATATGCCATAGCACGATACTCAGCTTCTGCAGATGATCGAGAAACAGTGCTTTGCTTCTTAGTCTTCCAAGAGATCGCGGAAGATCCAAGAAGTACAAAATAACCGGTCACAGAGCGACGAGTAAGAGGACAACTGGCCCAGTCGGAATCACAATATACGTGAAGTTGGAGATCACTATCAGCTCGTAAAAATAATCCTTGGCTGGGATGAGACTTAAGATAACGAAGGACACGAAGAGCCGCCTCAAAATGCTCCTGTCGAGGAGCCTGCATAAACTGGGATAAAATGTGGACCGAATACGCAATATCAGGGTGAGTGATAGTCAGATAAATCAGACGACCAACAATGCGACGATACTGAGCAGGATAAGAATACAAGGGACTCTGGGACTCGACTAGTTGATGATTCTGAGGCAATGGCGTGTCAAATGGTTTTGAGGCAAGTAATCAGGCCTCAGATAAAATGTCGAGCGTATATTTACGTTGTGACAAAAATAAACCATCTGGAGATCGAGCACACTCTATCCCTAAAAAATACTTAAGAGGGCCCATGTCTTTGAGCTGAAAGCAAGTATCTAAATACTTTTTGAAAGAAGCACAAAGATCAGGATTGTTACCCGCAACTAAAATATCATCCACATAAACCAAAAGTGTCAAAATATCGGAGCCTGTGTGATAAGTGGAAGACAATTTTGCAAACCAGTTTCGCGGAGATTGCCAAAGACCATAAAGAGATTTACGCAAACGACATACTTGAGTGGGAGAGGAAGAAGAAAAACCAGGAGGAAGCCGCATATATACCTCCTCGTGAAGGTCACCATGAAAAAAAGCATTATTCACATCAAGCTGATGCACTTCCCAATGTTTGGCAACAGCTACAGCTAAATATGTCCGCACACCATTTTAGCGACGGGAGCAAAAGTGTCGGTGTAATCCTCCCCGGGCTTTTGATGATTGCCTAACACCACAAGGCGAGCTTTGTCACGTTCAATAGTACCATCAGACCGATATTTAGTTTTGTAGACCCATTTACAATCAATGGGTTTCTTGCCAGGAGGAAGTTCAGTAATATCCCAAGTATGATTCCGTTCGAGGGCATCAATCTCAAGTTGCATAGCCTTACGTCAACGAGGTTCACGCATTGCTTCTTTATAATGCCGGGGCTCTACATTAGAAGTAATAGAAGCAAGAAAAATACGGTGGTTATCAGAAAAATTATTACTCCCTCCGTCCCAGAATACTCTTGACACTTATCAATGCACGTAGTTTTAGATGATAAGTTGTTGTTTGGTTATCAATTGTTATTATATTGAAAAGTAGATGTGAAAGGAGTTAGTAGTTAGTAAAAGTAATATTATTTTATTTTAAGGAGAGAGAGTGTGGGTCATGGTTAGAGTTGATGGGTAGTATGAGTGGTATTATTTTATTTGGAGGAGAGAGAGTGTGGGCCAATGCTTAAAAGGTAGATGGATTAAAATAATAGTGGGTCATATCCAAAAATAGAAGTGTAAAGAGTATTCTGGGACAGATGAAAAAGGAAAGTGTAAAGAGTATTCTGGGACGGAGGGAGTATACTGAACAAAATTAGCAATAGGGAACGGCATACCTGAGGAAGCCGACGGAGTAGAGTGAGCCGAAATGAGGGGTGAAGTCTGAGCCGAGTGACAAATGTAGTCGGATAAATAAGAGGGAGGACGTCGAGTGCGAGAAGGACGACTATCATCCAATGTAGCGTCATTTGACGACGGCTCACGAGACAAAGGAGCATTAGGCAATCTACTGGTTGCTTGTGTGAGACCATTAGATGCAAGCTGAGAAGAACATGTAGACTGCCGAGGGGATGCGTGATGCTGTGTAGAAGACCCGAAGGAAGCATTGGATGGCGGGACAAAGGGGTCCTACGTGGCGGCAGGGGCATGCGTGGCGAGCAGTGCCGCAAGGGGGCAAACATCAACATAAGATTGTGGTGGTAGGATGGCAGCATCTAAACTCCCCCGGCGCATCTTTGTGTAGTATCAATGGATCTCTCAAAATCCCGATCCAAAAACAACCGCACTTTCGAAGTAATAGGAGAAGTCTCGGTAGGGCAAAATATACGGAAAAATATTTCCATGAAAAACTACATCACGTGATATAAAAAATCGACGAGTGTCTAAATCCATAACTTTCACCCCTTTTTACTATTTGGATAGCCCAAGAACATACATCTTCGACTTTGTGAAGCAAATTTGTCCTTTCGGCGAGGTTTGTTATGAGCATAGCATAAACACCCAAATACCTTCAAATGACTATATATTCGAGGAGAGCCAAATAAAAAATCATGAGGTGTCTTGCCATCAAGAATCTTTGTAGTAGTCCGATTAATAAGATAAACTACATGTTCGACACACTTTTAGGATCCGTAGGTTCAACTAAATCCCCATTAATAAAACCAATCTTATTCTTCCCTTCTAACCCATTGATTATAGCCTTGGCCCAAACATCATAATTATCACCGAGTAAAACGTACTTAGTGAGAGGCATACCTGGACCTTCCGAAGGATGCAAAAATAAATCGATGATGGATCATGGATGAGTTGAGGGGTGTTCTTCTTGCCACCTGTCTTTCTCAGTCATGTTGCAAATCAAAAAATAAAAATTAAAAGAACCAAGCTGATGAATGCTTAGCTACAGCAGATGGCAGAAGAAAAGGATAAAAAAAAAAAATTACAAAAATTTCTGGAAAACAATACCAAACCACACCCAAGGAAGAACGTGATTCAAAGAAAAAATCTGTGAGAAAAGAACAAACCTAAGCTAACTGATACCATGATGAAACATAATTAGCCTCTTAAGCTTTCTCTGTATTTCTCTATCTCTTTGTAATGTACCAGGATGTGTTTTTATATCGACAAAACCCTAAGGAAAAATGCCTACTGTACAAAGGAAAGTACACCTTATAGAAATATACATGGAGTAGGAACTTAACAAAAATAAGATAGGAAATCAAATCACAAATTATTCCTAAACATATCTCCAATAATGGTCAAATATAACACAGTCAACTTCCAGAATTCAATTCGAGTACCAGAAGCACCAAATTCTCAGTATATCAAACAACTCAGACTATCAAGCAGCAAGGAATAGGTTTGACATGAGAGAGAAAGAGAAAGACCATGAGAGAGACCAGGGAGTACCTGCCCTCAAGGCACAAAAAACCCCCCTCCCCTTGTGGACTCCAGCAGCATCGCCTCAGGATCGACCATCGGAACCAAGACCCACCCCCTTCCTCCTTTTCTCCCTCCTAACCCTCCAGCCCCACCCCAAACCTCCACAGAAATCATCCTTCCCACCCATGCCCTAATCAAGCAATCCTTTAACCATGTTCTAGCACCCAACACCCCTCCCCACCAAAAAGCCTTTCTACCTTAGGTCCTTTATCCTGCGGCCATCGCACCCCCGGAGGTGGCTAAGGACGGGGACATTTTCATTCCCATCTCAATTGAAAAGTATAAGGAACTCAGCGGCCCCTGGATGCTTGCAGTGATTATCAAAGTTGTGGGAAAGTCATTTTCTAAAGAATTTCTATCTAGTGAGCTGAAAAAAACGTGGAATTTATCAAAATTCCCAAATCTTATTGCTTTAGGGCGTGGTTTTTATACGCTTAAATGTGACACAGTCGAACGCAAAACTCACCTTCTCTCTCAGGGGCCATGGATGGTCCAGAACTACCACTTGTGGATTCAAAACTGGGAACCTGGTTTTCGCCCGTCAAAGAACGTGCCAAAGCTCGGAGCAGCGTGGGCCATATTAAATGAACTCCCTGTGGAATTCTTTGAAGAAAAGATGCTAGAAAGCATTGGTAGATCAATGGGGAAGCTTTTGAGGGTGGATAATTCAACTATTCAAGGAGAAGGTAGGAGATTTGCTAAATTATGCATGCTGTTGGAGGAAGGAAAACAACCACCTACAGGAATTTGGCTCGGAAATTTCTTTCAAGAAGTCACCTTTATGGATGGTCCGTGGTTCTGCGCTAAATGTAACCTATTTGGTCATAGCGAAAAGAATCAGAGCATACACCCGCCGGTGGTAGTCACCACATCGCATAATTCAGAGGAAAAAAGGAAGGAAGGTGAATGGACCCAGGTGTCGGGGAAACAGAGGAAAATTCAACCTTTGCCCGCAGGGTCGAGACACGATGGGCTCCTCTTGTCTAAAAGATGGACACCTAAAAAAGCAAACTTTGTCAACCCTCAATCTCTTAGATCAGATGAAACTTCCAAAGAGCCACCTACCTATAAACCTAGGATGTCATTTCCTACTAAAAGTAGTAATTTATGCATACAAAATCCCTTCTCTCTCCTCGAAAATCTGTCTGACCAAAATTCAGAAAATACTCCCCTAAACTCCAATGAAATTTCGAATGATGGAACCTTGGGAAGCCAAAACATTTCTCACACTCAACCAAACAAAGTATCCCCTGGTACTCAGATTTCGCCAAACAAGCCATCTCCTAGCCATATTAACTCCCAAACACCGAAAAACCACACCCCCTCTGCCAGCCAAAATTCAAAAAAAATACTCACTGAAAACACCTCTCAAACCCTGAAAAAACCAAACCCCCTTCAAGATGTTTCCAGCATTTCCTCACCAACGCATCCACACTCAGGTGACAAGGTCGGACATCACCCCACCTCCATTGTCACCCCCATCATCCGAAAATTCACCCCCGACTCTCCACCTCGCTCCCCCCCTTCACGTCCAAAGGATAGAGTGGAGGTATCCCCACATAACTTCCAAGCCAATGCTCCCACTCTTGATGGATATAGATCAGAGACACGTCTTTTATCTCCGCCAAGAGGGCGAGATGATGGACGAATTATCGTTCGCGGCACTGATATTGAACCCGACAGAGGTGAAACCAACGAACTTGGGCCTACTAATGTATCACCAAGGAGTAATAGAGCCCGCTCACCTTCCCCAATTGCAAGATGCGGCGCATCTACCACCGGTGCCATGGTTACTTCTCAACTGGCTACTAAGGAAAGAGGTCGTAGCCGAAGACGAAGAGAGGGAAGTGCTACACTTGTTGGGGCCGTGGCTGGGCCCGCAACCATTCATTCCACAAATGAGAACAAGGATACGACTGAAATTCTCGGCAATAGAGTGGACATCTCACGGGAACTCCAATGCAATCATGGAGATGGACATATTACCTATGTTGAAGCAACTAGCACTAACACTCCAATGGGACGAGATCAGAGGCGCAAGACCCATAAGAACCACCACCATGAGGGCCAAACCGCAAAGGCACAAGTGGGTGTGCCCAATGACCGGCGAACAAGTCAACCCATGGGCCGAAACACAAACGGGTGTCATAAATGCACTCAAGAGGAAACCACACCTCCCTCATAATATGTCTGTCCTATATTGGAATGCGCGGGGTTTAGCGCGAAACACCTTTAAACCCAACCTTATGCATCGTATCACTCACAACTGGCCGAACATCCTCATACTCGCCGAAACAAAAACCAACCGTGCTCACACTGCCAACATTGTCGGTAACCTTCCTTTTGATTCTTGGTTCCTTGTCGATCCTATTGGCTATGCTGGGGGCATTCTAATTTTATGGAATTCCGCTCGCGTGAATGTTCATATTATTAGCAAGAATGCTCAAGGAGTCCACACCATTGTTGAGGTAAATTCGAACCCCCCTATTTTTTATCTGCTATTTATGCTAGCCCTAAGTTTAGTAAAAGGAAATTAATTTGGGATAATTTGTATGATATTTCACAAACTATTTGTATGCTGTGGCTTGTTGTTGGTGATTTCAACGAAGTATTATGTCAATCGGAAAAATGGGGGGGCAATCCAATAAACACCCAACGCACTAACTTGTTTAATCACACTATTAATATCTCGAATACGCTTGATCTTGGTTTCAATGGCCCAAAATTCACATGGACTAATAAAATGAAAACTAATCCCATTTTTGAGAGGTTAGATAGAGGATTTGGAAATGATGATTGGCTTACTAAATATCCTAACTCTTGTATTTGGCATCTTCCCCGGATTACCTCCGATCATGCGCCAATCCTATGCACCATTGAGCCCCCCCTACATTATCTGGGGAAAAACCATTCAGTTTCGAACCTATGTGGCTCCAGGATCCAACCTTCGAGGGGGTAGTTCAAGAGGCTTGGGTAGGTAGTGAGGAATCAATTAGCACAAAGCTTAGAAGAGTAGGCAATGAGTTGTCTCTTTGGAATGTTAAGGTGTTCGGTAATGTTTATGCTAAAAAGAAAAGAGTCAATGCTCGTCTGAAGGGCATTCAAAATTACCTACGATATAATCCGAACTCCCTTTATCACCTTAACCTAGAATAAAGCCTTCAAAATGAGCTTATTGACCTTCTTTTGCAAGAAGAATGGCTTTGGCTAGTTAAGAGTAGGATTGAGTGGGGGAGCCAAGGGGATAGAAACACGGCATTCTTTCATCGAAGTGTGCTTATCAAGCGCCAAAGGAGTACACTCCGTTGCCTCAAAGATGGTGTTGGGAACCTTATCTCGGACCCTAAGGACCTTCATAAATTGATTAGGGATTTTTATGTTGGCCTCTACAACACTGATCAAACTAGGTCTCATAGAACCATTTTAGGATCCTTTGAAAACCAAATTGACCTAGCTGAGCCCCCGTCTGACCAGGAAGTTAAACATGCCCTCTTTGCCATGAAACCGCTTAAAGCACCCAGGCCTGAAGGTTTTCACCCCATATTTTTTCAAAAAGAGTGGCACATCGTAGCAGATGATGTTTGTGGAAAGGTTAGAGAGTGGTTTGCTAAAGGGGATATTCCGGAAGAACTAGGGCAAGCCTTAATTTGTCTTATTCCCAAACAGTCGAACCCTGAAACGGTGAAACAATTGAGACCTATAAGCTTGTGTAACACGATCTACAAACTTGTGACCAAGATATTAGTGAATCGCATGAAACCCTTTATGACCAAATGGGTCTTCAAGAATCAAAATGGTTTTATACAAGGGAGGGCACCGATATTAATCCGGTGGTAGCTTCGAAGTCCTTCATGCTATGCATAAGAAAAAAGGGAAAACTGGGGTGGTTTGCTATGAAAGTGGATTTAGAAAAGGCCTATGATAGACTAGAATGGGACTTCATTAGGCAATATCTTGGCGATCATAATTTAGATCCCCATTCTATCACCCTCATCATGAATTGCATAAACAAAGCTTCATCTTCAATTCTCATTAATGGCAAAAAAACTGAAATCTTTCACCATTCTAGAGGCCTTCGCCAGGGAGATCCTATGTTACCCTTTCTTTTCAATATTTGTTTGGAACACTTAACTGGCCTAATTAATCAAGCTTGCCTTGAGAAGGCATGGACACCCTTTTGGGTAGGAAAAGATAGGGTTCCAATTTCACATTTAATGTTTGCTGATGACCTCCTCATTTTCGGGAGGGTGGATGAAGCCACGTCCTTTACTCTTCGTCAAATTCTCCAAACCTTTTGTGAGCTATCCGGCCAAAAGGTCAATGAAGGAAAAAGCCGCCTTACTTTCTCCCCAAACACCTCAGATGATCACAAAATCCTTTTCCAAGAAACAATGAATATTCAGGAAAGTGAGAATCTAGGTTTATATCTTGGTCTCCCTCTGACTAACAAAAGACCAAAGAGAAGTGAGGTTTAGTTTGTGGTTGACAAAGTGAGAAGGAAGCTTGCCATGTGGAAGGTCAAACTTTTATCCAGAGCAGGTAGACTTACCCTGATCAAATCCTCAATGAATACGGTTGCTTCCTATTATATGCAAGTCACGCAACTGCCCAAGACCACGCTTCATGAGTTAGATAAGATTTGCAATGACTTCCTTTGCGGTGACTCAGAGAGCGTCAAACACATTCATCTGGTAGGGAAAGCTCACACCTTTCTTCCAAAACATATGGGGGGTCTAGGGATTAGGAGTCATAGTGACCTTAACCACATTATGTTAGCCAAGCTTGGATGGAAACTAACACAAGGGGATCCAAGCTTTGCTAAGGATTGTATTTCTTCGAAGTATATTAGGTCCAACTTTAGTATAACATTTAGTAAAGGGTCCCAGGTTTGGAAGAATATTGGTCGAAGTTTTCCTTTTTTGGAAAGGAATACAAGATGGAAATTAGGAGATAGAAAGTCAATCAATGTATGGCATGATGATTTCGTAGTTGGATCTAGGGGCCTTTATCGCAAGCCGAATCAAGCCTTAATGTCAGGGATCTTATTCATAGCAACACATGGAACCTTAAAGCAATATCCTTTCCCCTCCCAAAATTCATAGCAGACCGGATTAGTACCTATATCATTCCCTTTGACGAAAATTCAGATAAAAAATTCTCAAACCTTGGGGTAAAAGGTATTTTCTCGCTATCCCAAGCGTATGCAAGTTATGTTCAACATAGGGCTGCAAAGAGGGGAGGTGAGTGGATATGGAAGATGAATACAAGTCCCAAACTTAGGATATTTATGTGGCTGCTTTGGTGGGACAGGATCCCTACTAAGTTACTCCTATTTTCGAGAAAAATCATCCCTTCCTCGATTGCCCTTGTTGTAATTTGGGGGAGGAAAACACCTTACATGTAATGAGAGATCGCGCAAAAGCTTCCCAAGTATGGATGTTTGTCACCCCACCCGACATTTTTTGGGAGGCCACGCATATAGAGGACTGGGTTAGAATTGTTGTTAACATAGACCAAGAGTTTGATTGCCTAAAATGGTCGATCCTGGCTCCCTTCGTCTGGTTCGAGATATGGAAAGCCCGTAACAGGTTCATTTTTGATGCTACACCCTATACCCCACCCCACATTACTCTAAAAAATGCTCTCACCCTTGCCAAAGAATTTAATGCTAATCAAAACAAAAGCCTCTCCTCGTGTTTAACCATTACTCCCACACGAGTTAAGTTTCCTCACCCATGGGTCCATGTGAATGTTGATGCATCCTTTGTGAATATTGAAACTAAAATATGCATAGCAGGTGTAATACGTGATTCTCGAGGTCAGTGGTACGGTGTTGTGGTTTCTATTGCTTGTTCTATGCCTTTAACCCTTTACATGCAGAATTACTAGCAATTCGCCAAGGCTTACATATGGCAAGTGAGGCCAATTACACGCATATTGTATTAAACTCGGATTGCAAGCAAGCAGTGGAGATGATCACAAATACACAGCCGGATTATGAAGATTTTTACAGTGATGTTGTTATGGCTTGCAGGGAGCTGCAGCATTACTTCCAAGAAACGAAAATATTGTTCGCTAGACGACAGGATAATCAAGGTGCGGATGCGCTATGTCATGGGTGTAGGAGTGGGCCAAATTCCCTTAATGTAATCAATCATCTCCCCCTCCCCCCGGATTATTGCAAAGACTTTTTAAGAATGGATTGTAAAAGGCTTTATGCCCTGACAAGTTAAGTTTATGGTACCGTTTGTTCACTAAAAAAAAAAAAAAAAAAAAAAAAAGCAGCAAGGAATAAAATATAAAGTATCATAGCATACAGATTTCATGTTGGAAGTGCATGAAGCATATCCTAGTAGCTAGTTGTCTACAAGTTTCTTAAGGCCAAATAATTTCTTCAGCTACCGGCAATTACGGGAGTTGGCATAGCAAAAAGAGGAATCAATTTATATTTGGTGAGTCCAATGCATTCACTCATATCCAAAGAATCACCGTTTGCTCCACCAGGTAACATCCAGTCAAACTTGTGCATGAGATTTGCTAATACAAGCTCATTATTAGCAATGGCAAACATAATCCCGGGGCATATCCTTCTGCCTGCTCCAAATGGAATCAATTTGAAGTCTTGCCCTCTGAAATCTGTTGGTGAATTTAGAAACCTCTCTGGATTGAATTTTTCGGGTTCATCCCAAGAAGCAGGGTCTGTGTGGATTGCCCAAGCATTGATTATAACGCCTATCCCTGCTGGAATATCATAGCCGTTAATTTTGGTTTTTTGTGTTGATTGTCTAGGAACCAGCAATGGAATTGGAGGATGTAGCCGAAGGGTCTCTTTGATCACGGCTTTTAAGTACTTCATCTGCTCCAAATCATCTTCATTTACGTACAATTTTTCTCCGGTATTTTTTCTGACTTCTTTTTGCAGTTCATTCATAACTGTGGGATGCCTTAATAACTCTGTCATTGCCCATTCTAGCACTGTGTATGTTGTATCAGTCCCCGCAGAAAATATGTCCTGGTTGAATCAATAACTTGACATTAAGGAAATTCACTGAATATTCATTATTAGTAATATTGTGCCTAATCTATTTATATTATTATTTGATATAACAGTTGGTATGAACATTTATACTATACTTGTCAGTCATGGTTCATGCGTTTGAGAACTTTGTTTAGCCGGTTTTTGTATATCTGCGAAAAGTCAGTTTGACTGATTTCATATTTAGGCATACACAATCATTCATACATGTAAATCAAAAAGGAGGTACTGCTGCCTCAATAATTCTAAGACCGGATATTGCAACCACCTACATCGTCTTAATTTTCTTTGGCTGCATGTCATATGGTTGTTCAAACCATTTGTGAACACTAAATAAAGAGCAATACTAGCCATAACAAAACGTTGAATATTGCTAGAAAAGAAAACATTGATTAATATACTGCATATCCCTAGCAATAGCATATGTCGCACTTGGATATGTAATATAATGGATCCTGGGACCAGAGGCAGAGGTCCAGTATACTTCCCTGTGGTAGGCAAGTTGATGCACATTAAGATGAGATTCAGGTAAAGGTGGACAAGAATATTAAGCTGAATAAGATGAAGAATGCTAAATAATCTTTAGGAAGTTTTTAACTTTAGATAAATTTGAAGATTACCACTATGATTGCTTTGATGCTGTCTCGTTCAATGGTGAAACCAGCCGTCATTTCCTTTTGAACATCAAGTAAAACATCTACAAAGTCTTTTACACTCCCGTCTTTTTCACCCTCACCACCCTCTCTGCTCTTACCTCGACCATCCTCGTGTTCTTTGACAACCTGTTCGAGAAAGTGATCGAACTCTTTAGCAACTTTGTCCACCTTTGCATCCGACCCATCAAGCCAATTAATCCAAGCCAACCACGGAATGAAATCCCCAACTTTAAAATTACCTAACAACTCTATGAACTCTTTCAATAGCTCATTAAAATTTATCCCTCCTTCATTATCACTATATGTCCTTCCACAGGTTACCCTGCATATAACCTTGTTTGTTAAAGTCATAAACATCTCACTTAAATTAAGAACTGAAAATGATGATTCTTCAATCTTTTCTACCATAAGAGCCATCTCTTCTTCCCTGACACTTCGAAAAGATCGAACCCTTGTGTTACTCAAGAGCTGAAGAACACATATACTCTTCATCTGCCTCCAATACTCGCCGTACTGAGCTCCTGCTACGTCTTTGCCATTGTAGAGAAGCTTGTTGCCTGTCTTTGTAACTAGCCTATTGGAAAACGCAACGTCATGGGTTTTCATGATCTCCTGAGCTGCTTTCGCAGAGGAAACGACGAGGGTCGGTGCACTCCCTAGATGAATCAGCATGAGCTCCCCATATTGATCAGATAGTGATTGGAGACCGCGGTGAGGGTGAGTCCCTAGCTGATGAAGGTTTCCTATAACTGGTATACGTGGTGGAGAAGAAGGTAAGATTTTCTTGGGAGTTGATTTTGTGTGAAGTTATTTATAGAGGAAGAACAAGAAGAGGATGAGTGGAAGAATTGCGAAAGATTGTAGCCACATCAACTTTATCAGTTCAATACTGGGCAACATCCTTCTGTATGCAGAGGCCAGAGTGTGATATCAATTCTATTTGCTTTTCTTTTGGGGGGAGGAGGTTTGTTGTTGAGGTGGTTTTTAGATTTCTGTATTATCCATTTAACTCTGATATCATAATTCATAGCCACCAAAATAGACTTTTTTTTTTTCAAATTATTGAATGCACCACCTCCAGTAAGTGAAAACAACCACGTACCAACTAGGGGAGCAATTATACTTTAGGTTAATTAACGAAGAGTGGGTTGAAAGAATGTAGATAAACTTATTGGACATTTTATTACTAATTTACTATTACTAGTCTATGGAGATTTTGTTTTTTCTTTAGTTTTGCAAAGTGTTTAGATAAATTGACGAAGAATGGGTCAAAAGAAGGTAACACTGAACATGAGTTGTAATTTTGGAACTGTCGGCTATGTAGTTAGGAGGTATGATAACGTGTAACAAATATTATTTTCTTTAAATCTGTGATGGATTAGGAGGTTGTTTATCTTAATAGTTCTCTTGACATTATACTTTATCACAGAAGCATGTTTTCTTTGAGATCTACCTATGTAAGTGCGAAGTTTGGCCACCTCAAGATAACAATATTTGTTTGTGTATTTAAAAATATTGTTTGTGTTGTTTTCCCTTTATTTGTTATACGAAACACAAACAATATTTTTACATACACAAACAATATTTATTATATACACAAATAATATTTGTTACACGAAAACTTGTGTTAGATACATCTAACTGTTAGAGATTTATCAAACCTCATGTAGTTAGTTGGTGAGTTACCATCAATAATAATGTGGAACTTTTATTTTCTTATCCATAAGGAGCCATAAAATAATACTATTGTCAATCTAAAACTTCGGATACTACCTAAATTTTGACCGATAAAAATAGTTTGCAACTATTGGTATATAAAGTGAATCTTGAATGTTACTGATAAATTGTTAGTTATAATTGATACTCCATGATATTGCTCGTGGTGGTGTTTTCACACTAGATGTTGCGAATAAAAAGATGACATAATGCATGTTCTGCAAAGAAATTTGGTTTTGCAGTTACATTCAGAAAAAGAAAGGACACACATGCCAAAATAATCTCTTAGAAACTAATTAGAGGCAACCTAAAACATACTACGGCCCTGTTCTTTTGGACTTATTTTCAGCAAAAATAAGTTCAGTTGAGCAAAAATAAGTTCAGCAAAAATAAGTTCAGTTGAGCAAAAATAAGTTCAGTTTAGCTAAAATAAGTAAAAATAAGTTCAGTTCAGCAAAAATAAGTTCAGTTCAGCAAAAATACGTTCAGTTCAGTATTACTATTAATGTTGTAATTATTATTTTTATTTTCAATATTACTATTAATATTGTTATTATTATTAATATTATAATTACAATAACGATGAATTTGTAATTTTTTTATTTTTTATTTTTTTATTTTATATATTTTTTTATTTTAATATTTTTATTATTTATTATTTAGTAATTATTATTTATTATTTTAATATTTTTATTATTTATAATTATTCATTATTTATTATTTATTATTTATTATTATATTATTATTTATTTTTTATTATTTATTATAATTATAATTATTACGGTTTTTTCACCATATACCCCTGACAAATTTTTTTTGCACCGTATACACTCGCAAGTTTCCAAATTCACCATATACCCCTCACGTTTCAAAAAATACACCGACATGCCCTTATGACTAACGGTGTTAGAGTTCCGTTAGTCATTAGGCCCTAATCCTACCCTAACCCTAATTAACTAACCTAAATCTACCCCTAACCCTAACCCTAACCCCAACCCTAATACCCTAACCCTAACCCTAACCCTAACCCTAACACCTAACACCACCACCTAACACCCCCACCCCCCCCCCCCCCCCACCCCACCCCACCCCGCCCCACTACACCACCACCGCCCACCCCGCACCCCTCCCCTTCCCCGGCCGCCGCAACCCCTCCCCCGCCCGCATCGCACGCAGGGCGCACCACCACCCCCTTTCCTCCCCCCTTCCCCTTCCCCGCAACCCGTAACCCCTCTCCACCACCGATAACGTTTGGAATCGGAAGTGGGTGTTACCTTGATCCTGCATATGAGATCATCTGCAATTCTTCTCTGCAACCCCCGAAGCCTTACTTAAGATCATTCCGCCTTGAGGTTGAAGAGATACCGCTACAAACCTACCCTGACTACTACTTCATTGATTATGATGATAATCATAATGATGTATACCAAACCATGACAAAACCCATGATATCCAGTGGGTGCGACTCAAATTGTTACAATGATTAACTCGGATCTAGAATTACAATAATACTAAAAAAAGAAAAAACCTAGGTGTTTTGGCTCAAACGAAGCGACGATCGACGAAGGATTATAAAAACGAAAAACCTCAAACGAAGATTGACAGAGGAGAATCATTGGCGACCGGCGATGATGATGAAAAATCGCTGGAGATCGCGCGCAATCTTCTTCGCTCTCTTCGTCTTTGGCGACCGGCGATGATGATGAAAAATCATTGGAGAATTGCTCGCACTTTTCTTCGCTCTCTTCGTCTTTGGCTGTACAGTGATAGGGAGGAGGGAGGAGGAAGTTTTAGGGTTTGAGAAGATGAAGTTTAAGGGTTTGAGAATGTGAAGTTAGGAAGTTTTAGGGTGTCTGTGAAGTGTTTAATGAGAAAGGAGGGGGTTGCGGCGGCCGAGGAAGGGGGAGGGGTGCGGGGTGGCCGGTGGTGGTGTAGTGGGGCTGGGTTGGGGCTGGGGTAGGGGTGGTGGGGGTGGTGGGGGTGTTAGGTGTTAGGGTTAGGGTATTAGGGTTAGGGTTAGGGTTAGGATTAGGGGTAGATTTAGGTTAGTCAATTAGGGTTAGGGTAGGATTAGGGCCTAATGACTAACGGAACTCTAACACCGTTAGTCATAAGGGCATGTCGGTGTATTTTTTGAAACGTGAGGGGTATATGGTGAATTTGGAAACTCGCGAGGGTATACGGTGCAAAAAAAAATTTGTCAGGGGTATATGGTGAAAAAACCGTAATTATTATTATTGATTATTGATTATTTATTATTTATTAATATTTATTTTTTACTATATATTATTTATTATTTATTATTTAATATTTATTATTATTATTAATGTTATTATTATTTATTATTTATTATATATTATATATTATATATTATATATTATATATTATTTATTTATTATATATTATATATTATTTATTATATATTATTTAATTTATTATTTATTATTTATTATTTATTATTTATTATTTATTATTTATTATTTATTATTATTATTTATTATTATTAATATTATTATTTTTTATTATTATTATTTATTATTATTATTATTTTTTATTATTATTTTTTATTTTTTTAATTATTATTTGTTATTATTATTATTATTTATTATTTATTATTATTATTTTTTATTATTATTATTTATTATTTATTATTTATTATTTATTATTATTATTTAGCAAAAATAAGTTCAGTTCAGCAAAAATAAGTAAAAATAAGTTCAGTTCAGTTCAGCCAAAATAAGTTCAAAAGAACATGGCCTACCTCCATTTCTATTTAATATTAACACTTTCCTTTTTAGATCGTTTCTTTTTAATGGTTACACTCTTGTTTTTTCTATATAAGGTAAAATATCAATCATCATTCCCACTAATGGTCCCCCCATGTGGTCTCACAAAAGTCTCCCACATGCTAAAACTGTCTCTCGCCTATAATTTTTTATTGTTTATTTGTACTTGTTGATGCCAACTTTTAACTTTATGCAACTTATCTCTCCTACTTTACCCATTTTGCCTTGGTTCTAATGAAAAGCAAAGTGTAACTATTAAAAAGAAACGGAGGTAGTATTTGAGATACATTTTTTTCAACAGAAAAAAGGCATTTACTTGAACAACTTCTAGAACTTACTTTAGCGGTTAGCCCTCCTGCTGCCTGCATACCTGCACATCAACAACTTCTACTGTGAATCCACCAAAGCGGATTGGAAAGCGAGTCGCCATCATCGAAACCCTTCAAATTCCTTATTTTCTTTCGAGCGCTTTCTTTGTCATGTATTCCTTCCAAAGCATATACAAAACCCTTCCATCCTTCTTTCATCCCGGCCCTCTCCAAAGCTGGCATTGCCCAATTCACCAGATCTTGCACAAACCTCACATCAGGAAACAAAACCTCAGTAACAGGCAATACTGGAAGGACTTGAACCCGAGCCTACATTCAGTGCCGTCTCGGACATTTTCGGGGTCCTGAGCGAATGAAAAATAGGCCGTAAACAGCGAAGACGTATTTGTCGAAATTTGCGCTTGATATTATTGGAATATTTGCCTCTATATATTGTTGGAAACTAATTTAAATTGTCGTAACTTTTTTCCGTCCATCGTACCAAAAGGCCGACTACCACAAGAACTTGAGATGGGAGAAAAGGGAGAGGACTAGATAAATATTGTTGGCATGGTTGTGGGTTTAACTAGAAAGAATAAATAGGAAAAAATTATTAACATTAAAAATATTATAAGTTATAGCTATGAGAATTGGGAGAGGAAAATTTGGGAAGTAAAAGGTTGAAGATGAGGATAGTTTACTTAGAAGAATTGCACAATCTCTAATAACTTTTTTTAATAATTTCTTTTCCCATATTTTTTCAAAGAGGTGGGGCCATCGAAAACGGGGTCCTGAGCCGTCGCTCAGGTTGCTCCACCTATTAGACGGCTACATTCCTTCCAATCGGCTGGTCCAAACCAAAGTCCGGTATCCCTCTTGTTAGCCCATAAAACACCAACCACTTTGTTCGCCTTGCAAAAAATGTCCTCATACTTTCCTTCTCCTTTTCTTACATGCCACCATGTTTGTGCCGCTTGCATCTCCAATGCTGCTAGAGATGAGCCAACATCAAGAAGCTGAGTATCCCCATAAGCTAATCCCATTAAAGATGCATAATAGTAAGCATTCACTGCCTCATTTGTGCTTTTCTGATTCCTTCCATCAGTAAATTCAGTCAGTCCACCTGCCCAAGAATGCAGTTTATACATATCATAGCATCTCAAACGGGTGTACTTTGAGATTTCCAGTTTATTCAGGCTCATGAAATCCGCCATCAATGCATATGCATGAGGTTTGTACTTCCTCCCCCAATCAGGATCAATCTTTGCAAGTACTGCAATTGCGTAAAGGAAATACCCCAAATGGTAATGATGATCATTATATATCCCAAACCCGAAATCAGCCCCAGAATTTTTTGACCCTTGTTTAGTAGCTATACCACCCCATCTGCCTTCATAAAGGAACCCATTCCCTTTAAAAGTATCATCTAGCCAAGGCTTGATTGTTTCCCTCAAGAGCTTCGTTACCATAGGAATTACATCAGGATAACAAATCTCTTCAGCAATCAAAGCCATCCTAGCAGTGTAGGAACATATAGATGCATATAGCGGAATTTCAGGAAAAAAATTTCCTAACATCTATCACAAGATCGCATGCATAACATAAACATGAATCATATTATAAGGGAAAATAATGTACAACCTTTGCAGCGTGTTTTCCACCGGATTGCAAGTACTAGAGATCAAAGAACAGCAATTGATGTCCCTCTACTTAGTCCACGAGCACCAATTGATTCCCACGTTTGCTAGAACGGAAGAGGATGAACAGATTTCACTCTCTTACTTTTTAGGGAGGGTGGCCGGATTTTCCAAAGGGAAATAATAGGGTTTTTCTTCTCTTTTTTCAGTTTGAATGTTACTGTCAAAAAGAACGTTCTATTCCTCTCTCCTATTATAACCTTTTATAATAGTAGGAGAATAAAATAAGAGAGAGACCTAACCTAACCCTAATTTCTCCTATTGGCCGGTTTCCTTACTTCAATTAGTTACTACAATGTGTGACCTCATAGGATTAGGTTAACTTAGTTGTAGGTACAATCAATATTGTTCTACTAACCAACATTTATTCTCTAGCAAGTAAATGTGATTACTAAACTAACGTAATTAATTATCTCAATAATAATTCCTTTTATATTTAGTAATTGTCGGGATGTCTAAGGACATATTCCTTCAATCTCCCACTTGTCCGAAGACAAGACCGCAATGTTAAATTCCTTAAGTCACTTAATGTCAAATTTGATAACACAATGTTATTCTCAAATTTTGTTCCTTGATCGCTGAGTTCGAACTGATCAAATAAGGATTAACTCTTTAATCCTATCCCGCATGGCCATGCAATTTTCCAGTTTTAACTCATCAAGAGGCCTAGACACCATTCCTATTTAATAGGAGGACTTATCCACTCTTGTATGACCATGACTCCCACTCAATTCTTAGCCCACCTGATCACTGCCTTTATAACCTCCTTTTACGGCGCGGCGTTTAACAGTGTCAAAGTTAAACTAATTATGTTGTGGTTATTAAGACATACTCATGTCTAAGGAATCCACTAAATATAGTAGTTCGATTCTACTTTTAGAATCTAATTAGGTCAAGTCTCAATGTATCAACTATACATCCATATAATTAATTAGACATCTCTATGTCTTTATAGCTCATGGAACTGCGCTATCAATTAATTATATACTAGTCTTTTAAATAAATCACTTATGTCCAATTTAGTGATTTAGACTAGGGACTTTAAATAAATTGTGATTTTCAGTTCACTTTATATGGTTCCAATATCAAAACGTTTTCGATAATCCTATTTGAAAACACAAATTATTTGGACATTTTATTTAATACTAAACCAAACAATTAAATAAGAACGAAATTTTATTGATAAACATTTCAAAGCATAATAAATGTCTTTACAATTGTAAACATGAAGTAAACAACCTAAAGCCATTCTCCCATATGCTTAAGCCCCATGGACCTAGTATGACACTCATGCTAAGGTTAGCAAGCGGTTTAGTCAGAGGATCTGCTATGTTATCCTCAGTATGAACTTTGCTTACTTTCACATCCTCTCTACCAACGATTTCTCGAATGAGATGGAATTTCCTGAGCACATGTTTAGACCTTTGATGCGATCTGGGTTCCTTAGACTGAGCAATGGCACCATTGTTATCACAATACAACTCAATGTCATTCTCAATGCTATGAACTACACCAAGCTTACCAATGAACTTTTTGATCCAAACAGCTTCCTTTGCTGCATCAGCTGCTGTAATATACTCAGCCTCTGTTGTAGAATCTGCGATGGTACTTTGCTTAGAGCTCTTCCAGCTCACAGCTCCTCCATTGAGACAAAATATGAAACCAGATTGCGATCGAAAATCATCTTTGTCACTCTGGAAGCTTGCATCGGTGTATCCATTAACAACCAACTCATCATCTCCACCATAAACCAAAAAATTATCCTTAGTCCTTCGCAAGTACTTAAGGATGTTTTTCGCTGCAATCCAGTGCGCATCTCCTGGATTTGACTGGTATCTGCTGCATATACTCAAAGCATACGCAACGTCCGGTCGAGTGCATATCATGGCTACAGAATGGATCCTACTGCAGAAGCATAGGGAACATTACTCATATGCTTGACCTCATCAGGACTCGAAGGACACTGAGTCTTGCCAAGTGCAATGCCATGTTGCATGGGAATGAAACCTCTTTTGGAGTTTTCCAGCTTGAACCTTGCAAGAACCTTATCAATATAAGTCTCTTGACTAAGTCCAATCAGCCTTTTCGACCTATCTCTATAGATCTTTATTCCCAATATGTACTCAGCTTCTCCTAGGTCTTTCATAGAAAAACAATTTTTAAGTCATTCCTTGACTGACTCAAGCATGGTCTTATCATTTCCTATGAGAAGTATGTCATCCACATACAAGACCAGAAAAGTAATACTACTCCCACTTAACTTCTTGTATACACAAGATTCCTCTTCATTTATGAGAAAGCCAAATTTCTTGACTGCCTCATCAAATCTGAGGTTCCAACTCCTTGATGCTTGCTTTAGTCCATAAATGGACTTTTTAAGCTTGCATACCCTCCCTGGATTTTCTAGATCTTCAAAACCTTGAGGTTGTGTCATGTACACATCCTCTTTCAAGAACCCATTCAAGAAAGCGGTTTTGACATCCATCTGCCATATTTCATAGTCATGAAAGGCAACAGCCGCAAGGATTATCCTAATGGACTTCAAAGATGGCTACCGGTGAGAAGGTTTCATCATAGTCAATACCATGAATTTATTTGAAACCTTTCGCCACCAACCTTGCTTTGAAAACACCAATGTTTCCATCCTTGTCTGTTTTCAACTTGAAAATCCATTTGCATCCAATGGGTTTTACCCCATCGTGCAAATCAACCAAGTCCCATACTTGATTTTCGGACATGGATTCCATTTCGCATTTCATGGCCTCAAGCCATCTTTCGGAGTCTTGACTATCCAAAGCATCTTTGTAGCTAGTAGACTCTTCCGATTCTAAAATCGTTATTTCGTAACTTTCAGTCAAAAGGAAATCAATGTATCTCTTTGACGGAATGATGGTCCTACTAGACCTACGTTGGGGAACAACAGAAAGAAGTTTCTACCTCATTAGGTTGAGTGACTTCGCACGGAGTATCTCCCGAAGTGGGACGGTAGGAGGTACGTGAATTGAATGCACCGCCTCCCGAGCATTTTCATGTCGGGCCGCCTCGATGAGGTGTTAACCTTATCCATTTGTTGCTCATCTCGAATTTCTTCGAGATATACATTTCTCCCACTTGTTTTTCTCGGAAATAAACTCCTTTTTTCGTAAAGGCACCATTACGAGCAACAAACACTTTGTTTTCGCTTTGGTTGTAGAAGTAGTATCCCTTAGTCTCTTTTGGGTAACCCACAAAGAGACATTTATCGGATTTGGGTGAAAGCTTATCAGAAAGTAAACGTTTTACAAAGGCTTCACAACCCCATATCCTTAGAAAAGACAATTTTGGAATGTTTTCAGTCCACATTTCATATGGTGTCTTTTCCACTGCTTTGGATGGTGCTCTGTTAAGTGTGAATGCCGCTGTTTCAAGCGCAAATCCCCGTAATGAAATAGGAAGATCAGCAAGACTCATCATGGATCGAACCATATCAAGTAGAGTTCGATTCCTTCTTTCGAAACGCCATTCAACCGTGGTGTTCCCGGTGGAGTCCATTGTGAAAGTATTCCACATTCCTTCAAATGATCACCAAATTCTTGGGATAAATATTCACCACCACGATTGGATCGTAATGCCTTAATTTTCTTCCCAAGTTGGTTCTGTACTTCATTCTGGAATTCCTTAAATTTTTCAAAGGATTCCGACTTATGCCGCATGAGGTAAACATATCCAAATCTGCTCACATCATCGGTAAAAGTAATGAAGTAACTATACCCTCCCCTAGCCAACGTACTCATAGGTCCACACACATCCGTATGTATGAGGGCTAAAAGGTCATTGGCCCTTTCACTTGAACCTGTGAAAGGAGACTTTGTCATTTTCCCCATCAAGCAAAACTTACAAGTATCAAATGATTCGAAATCAAATGATTTGAGAATTCCATCTTTATGAAGTTTCTCAATGCGCTTTGAGCTTATGTGGCCTAATCGACAATGCCATAGGTATGTAGGGTTTGAATCATTTGCTTTATGTTTCTTCTTTGTCTATGTTATAGATGTGGGTTTCTAAGTCTAGCACATATAAACCATTTGATAACTTAGCGGAGACATAGAACATATCATTCAAATACGCAGAACAACAATTGTTCTTTATTGTAAATGAATAACCTTCGGAATCCAAAACAGGAATCGAAATTATGTTCTTTGTGATAGCAGGAACATAATAACAATTATTAAGTTCTAAAACTAACCCTGAAGGTAATAGCAGACTATATACTCCCACTGCCAATGTAGCAACTCGTGCTCCATTGCCAACGCGAAGATCTATTTCTCCCTTTCCCAATGTTCTACTTCTTTTGAGGCCTTGCATATTACAAATAATGTGCGAGCCACAAGCGGTATCAAATACCCAAGAAGCAGAAGTTGCTAAGTTAACTTCTATAACATATATATCCGAACTAGAAACTCCTTTCTTTTGATCCTTCGATACTTGGGGCAACTATTTTTCCAATGACCAACCTTGTTACACATGTAACAATAGTGCTCATCAGCAACTCTTGGTTTTGGTGTAGTCTTTTGCTTTTCAGAAGTTTCAGACTTAACAACTTGTTTGCTTTCGTCCTTCTTAATAGCAATACCAATCCTATTGAGCGATTGCCCTTTACTAACCATAACAACATCCTCATATTCTTTTCTAGGCTGGTTAGGGATGTTCCGCTCATTCTGAGTTAGCCTTTCATGCATCTCTTGCATCGTTGCTTCCTCCCCTTGCATGTGAAAGTCGTTGAACTTATCGCCCGAGAACGATTCTCAATTCCCTTTCACTTGCAATGAAACGTTCAAAGATTCATTTTGTCCTTCGAAAGGACGGAGCGCAAATTACAAGTAGAATTGTTTGTGTTGATATTGTTGTTACTAGACATAATTACTACAACAAATAATAAAGCAAGATTCAATCAATGTTTATCAAGAAAGCAATAATTAAACAAATTTTAATTACTACTACCCTTTATTCAAAATGAAAGTCCCCTATTGAATAAAGAAATAACCAAGATCCCCTCCCACTACAATCAAACGGACTTTGGCCCCGCCTTCAATTTATAGTAGTTGAGGTAAGTAAACACTTTACTAATTATAACTAATTATAATTCTTGGTAGACAGGTTAACAACTCCTTGTTTACTCCTATCTCTTAGCTTCAAAACCCAAAACTTTGTCTTTTGATGATTTTGTTGAGTTAAACCAAACATTAACATGTAAGTTTCAAAAACCTACCCTACTATCCCCGGAACTATGAGCAACACCCTGCTTTGGCGTAACCTATTACTCATGATCTAAGGCTTTATAGGTGTTGTTTGGGAAAGCGATTAAACTCAATATTACTTTTGGGGACCTAAGTTTACTAATATGGTCAATTAATAGTGAACACATGAATCAATTAACCACAAAACAAACTTAGAAGCAAGCATTTCAAAAAAATAAATGCAAGAGAAAAAGCAATAATTAAATGATCTAGTATGGCCCTATACTTAGGAAAATAACTAATCTTCATGAATCCTCCCTTGAATCTCCATGGATCACCATCCTTGAAACTCCTTGGATCCTCATGCTCGATTACATAATTTGAATTAAATAAATAACGAAAATTGAAAATTACAAAAATACAAACGATTCGTAGATCGTATTTAATTTACATTCAAATATAACGATTCGCGAGATCGTATTTACTATCCTAATTTGGGCCATACTAGTCATAACATGCAAAATATAATATCAAACATATTACATTAAACATACATGCATTTATAATATCAAATAAAATAAACACAATCTATTTACTTATTAACAATTAATAAGCAAATCAACTTTTCCATAATAATTATAAAACTTAACAAATTTAAGCTAGAAATAATTTAGGAAACTTTATTATTTTAATTCAATTACTTATTTAAATATGGCTAGAATAATCTTTATTAATTTCAATTTGCATTAAAGGAAATCTTGGATTTATGCTCAAAGAAGTAAATCATTTTTTTTATTGATCGGTTGATTGTTGACCGGCACAGACAAGCCGCCAACAACAGCCCACCCAAACTCAAAGATTCAGCCATTCACGCAAGAACCGCCGGAAATAACACCAGCCATAACACATCACACGCACACACATCCACAGCACAAGCTAGCAGCCCACCGGCCACTTAGCGTCGCCCACGACCTGCCGATCAGACCGTCGCATCCCTCTGTCGGCCTCGCCGGTCTGCCAGCCACTAGCAAGCGCTGGCAACAAGAGCGACCAAGACACCGGCCAACAAGAAGACGCAAAGACGTCAAACGTGCACGGCCTCCACCTGCTTTGCCGCTGGCTCCGACACCCATTCTTCCTTTTTCCTCCCGTGGCTCCACCGGCGCAGGTGGGGCCACCCAGCCATTGTTGCCCTCCTCTTTAATTTTTGTAACAATTTACAATTTAAATTAAAGTAATCTTTATTTAACAATTAAATAAAGATTTAGGAGATAATTAGGTTATAAAATCTGAAAAATTATGGCAGAAATTTTGAATCATACAACAAATCTTAAACAAATTTTTAGAATTGTTGAGATTAGATTTGAATGAATAATCTCCATTAAACATTAAATCTAACAAGAATTCAAAATTAGGGCAAAAATTCAAATTATTTCCAAAATTTAGAAAATTAACAATTAAATTCTGAAAAAAAATTAGAAATAATTTTTAGGATAATCTACTGAATTATCTTAACAAATAAAATCAAATATTTTAATTGTTATCCTTAAATTATATGAATAATCAAATTAAACATAAAATTTAACCAAAATTCATAAATAATATGATAAAATTCGAAAATTAGTGGGAAAAATAATCAAATTATTTTCAGCCATCATAATATTCTAGATCTATGTGGGTGATGAACATTAGATTTATTTAAAAAATCAAATCTTTAATTGTTAACAAATTATTTCAATGATTAATCAAATTAAACATTAAATAATTTTAAATCTAACAAATATACTGATAAAAATCCGAATATTTTAGAGTGAATTAACCAATTTATTTCGGCCATAATATAAAAAAATCGGAACTTTATAAAATTATTTGGGCATAAATCACAATTAAATCAATTATTTACAATTTCCAATCAATTAATATCAAATATCAATTATGCAAATTCAAGCCATAAATAAATCCTCCCTTAATTGAATAAAAATAATAACTTTGCATACAATTATATGATCATATGAATATTATGAATTAGGCAAAACTGATACCACTGTAGGAACATATAGATGCATATAGCGGAATTTCAGAAAACAAATTTCCTAACATCTATCACAAGATCGCATGCATAACATAAACATGAATCATATCATAAGGGAAAATAATGTACAACATTTGTAGCGTGTTTTCCACCGGATTGCAAGTGCTAGAGATCAAGGAACAGCAATTGATGTCCCTCTACTTAGTCCACGAGCACCAATTGATTCCCACGTTTGCTAGAACGGAAGAGGATGAACATATTTCACTCTCTTACTTTTTAGGGAGGGTGGCCGGATTTTCCAAAGGAAAACAATAGGGTTTTTTCTCTCTCTTTTCAGTTTGAATGTTACTGTCAAAAAGAACGTTCTATTCCTCTCTCCTATTATAACCTTTTATAATAGTAGGAGAATAAAATAAGAGAGAGACTTAACCTAACCCTAATTTCTCCTATTGGCCGGTTTCCTTACTTCAATTAGTTACTACAATGTGTGACCTCATAGGATTAGGTTAACTTAGTTGTAGGTACAATCAATATTGTTCTACTAACCAACATTTATTCTCTAGCAAGTAAATGTGATTACTAAACTAACGTAATTAATTAACTCTATAATAATTCCTTTTATATTTAGTAATTGCCGGGATGTGTAAGGACATATTCCTTCAAGCAGCTCCAGCGATCAGCTTCCTACGAGGAAGTTGTCGAAATCGAGCTCGAATTGAAACCCTGCGCATCTTTGCAAAGAGCCGAGATGATTTCAGCATATGTTTTTCACGAATTCCCTTAATAGAATGCCAAGTAACTGAAATAAGTTGAGTCTTCAACGGCCACAAATTCCCAATAACACCCACAAGTTCTCCATCAATGCTCTTATACTTAAAATCATACAAAACCACAACATTGTCCTCATTATCAGTTGATAACAACTTAACATGTAATGGATGAGCAAGCATAAACAGATCACCTGCCCCTCTTGTTTCCCATTTGTATTTCAGACAGAACTGTTGGCAGAACACAGCTTCACTACTAATTGGGTAACAAGCACTAAACTTACCAAGGATTGACTCATATTTTCGGTCCGAATCAGGCATCACCGCAAACCGGAGAATACCCGAAAACGAATCACAAGTAGCGAGATCAGACCTACTATGGGTTATTTTCACCGGCGATGAAGCATAAAATACTCATGTATGGTTGTTATTAAGCTTAACAGACAACAGTATACTTAGTATTCGAACGATTCGAAGAAAACGAAAGGGTGATATGTATTGTGGAAATTATTAGAAAGGTACCTCTGGAAACAACACAAGTAACAAAAGGGCTGCCTCTATAGAGAAAAAACCGAAGATTCGACGTAGGGAAATCTACAGTTACACTATGATCACTGAAACATGAGATTTTGTGAGGTTTTCGGCTTTGTAAAAACTGCGAAACAACCGAAGACATGAAGAAGGGGAGGTCATTATTTAAGGCAGAGATGGTGAAATCAGGGTTGAAAAGCTGGTGAATGAGAGAAGAGGTAGCAGAATGAGGAGGGTATGAAACCAAAAGTGAGGAGAGAGAAAGACGGATGAGATAAGGGTGGATGTATTCAGGTTGATCGCCATTTTTTAGTACGAAGTTTTGGAAGAAAGAGTTTGTAGGAAGAGGAGAAGAAAGAAGGTCAGGTGAGAAGAGAGAAGTTCAGGGGAGAAGAAATTAGAAGGATCGGGAAGAACAGATGATTCCGTTTGTGGAAAAAGGAAAGGGAGTGATTGTTTATTGAGAGAAGACGCCATTGATGTTTTTTGCGAGTTGAGAGCTTGAAATGAAAATGGTGAATTGGTGAATGGTGATGATGTTTGAGGTTTTTTAAAGGGTTTGGTGAGTGTAACTGTTTTGAACGTTTTTATTTCTTTTGTTTCCCATGCAAATTGGAAACGAAAAGGTGTATACTGTATAGTAAGAAATCTAGAAGTCAATTCATTAGTACCCAACAGAAAAAGCATTTGTCAAAAAAAAAAAAAAAAAAAAAAAAAAAAAAACAGAAAAAGCAGAGACTTTGCCATTCTCTGAACTTTGAAGCTTTTTAATGTTGAACTAGTTTTTTTTGCCCGGGCGATGCCTCGGGTCAGTTACAATAAACTAATTTGTTATTATTTTTAAATTTTATAATTTATTTTGCTACTTTTCGTATTTTTTGTCCATTAAGAAATTGAAAAATTCACGTCACAACGTGATAAGTAAAGAAAAATTGAAAGGTTTGAGTTTGAAAACAATACCTTAAAAGGAATTGTGGTAATAGAATATGACATCAATATTCTCTTGTAAGTTACGTAATCAGAATGTTAGGGATGTATATACTTATTAAGTCTTTTTAGTTAAGTATACTTATTGCAAGACTTTATCATATTTTATTTGAAACATTAGACAACAAATTCATAGTGTATTGATGGTTAGGCTCTAACTTTTCATTTCAAAGGTCACGTGTTCGATACCTTGCACTTACACATTTCTTTTTTTAGAGTGAGGGGTACACATAGACATAAAGCATTTGCATTTAGAAAGTTGAGGAGAGTGCCACGTGGCACATAAGCTTTCTTTCGCACGCTTTTTAATATATTTGTATAGACTAGAGGATGTCCATAAGACAACAAGAGACACGTGGCCTCAAATCCTCATCCTGGCCCTTGCTTGAAGTAAATAACTAGTTTTAGTCCCGGGCCATGCCTCGGGTTATTAACATTTTCATGTTAAAAAATATCATTTATTATTACATTACTTATTGGTTAGAACTTTAGTATATTATCTTGAGGCCAAGTGATCGAATCTTGTATGGAGCATGTTTCTATTTTTTTTGAATGTGTATAATGATGACATGGAATGAAAAAACTAAAGGGAGAGTGCCACATGGCACGTAAACTTGTATTAGAACACCTTTTAATATATTAGTATAGATTAGTTACACCTATAGATACTAAAAAATTGTTACATCTTCCTACTGGTGTCAATCTGGGTCACTGGCTGGGTTTGGGTTGACCCAACCTGGGTCGGAATAATCTGGGTGAGAGTGTGCCATGGGTCGGAACTGGGTGGGTCGGGTGGACTTGGGTCGGGTTCAACTGAGTGAGAGGGCTCTCGGAACTGGATCGGAACTAGGTCAGCTGGGACTGGGTCGGCCGGTATCTGGGTTTGGTGAATTTGGGTCGGAATGGAATAAGGCGAAGTCGGCCCAAATCGGCTTTCGGAATAAATTGGGTCGGAATAAATCGGATTTCGGAATAACTTGGGTCGGAAGAAATCGGCTTTCGGAATGAATTCGGTCGGAAGAAATCGGCTTTCGGAATGACTTGGGTCGGAATAAATAGGCTTTCGGAATGAATTGGGTTGGAAGAAATTGATATCGAAATGACTTGGGTCGGAATAAATCGGCTTTCGGAATGACTTGGGTCGGAAGAAATCGGCTTTCGGAATGACTTGGGTTGGAATAAATCGGCTTTCGGAATGACTTGGGTCGGAATAAATCGGCTTTCGGAATGACTTGGGTCGGAATAAATCGGCTTTCGATAGGAATTGGGTCGGCTGAAGCATTAAACCGGCGGCGTATTGACTTGGGTCGGAAGAAATCGGTTCTCGGAATGACTTGGGAATTATATAGTATATATTAAGTTACGAAAACGAAAGTTATAACAATTAACATGTGATCATATACTGATATTGTAAATTGTGATTGAGTCATTGTGAATTTTGTGATAATATACATTGAGACTTATATTACTAATTTAATTAAAAAGTTAGTAAATTAAGACTTATAATTTATATAGTTATATTATTGGCTATTGGCCATCGGGTTATTCTTATTCATGATTGCATAAGTATTCAAGTAACAACCATAAGGGCTAAGGCATAAGTCAATACCGATTATTGATTAAAATCAATAAACTATTAAACTTAAACATTTAGTTAGTTAGTGACTTAGTCACTCTCAAGTCTCACCGAGTCACTACATAGCAACAAAATGAGTAAAAATTAAAGAATTAGGTTGACATTAGTGAAAGCATCGTAATTATAAATGTGATCAACATTGTTCGACTTTCATCGTTCATGGAACAACAGAACAAGTAACAATGATCAACGTTAATCGAATATGAAGATGATAATTGTGATCAAGATGATACATAATCATATCAGCAGTGGATGAAACATTGAAACTATGAAAGTAGATCATAGTTAATACCAATCATATCAGTGGAGGATCAAGATAGTTGATGTTTCGGTTGTTGATCTTTAAAGATAATAACATAGGAGGCAATCTTATTAAACGGTCCATGTTAAACGGTTGTTGATCAACTTTCGTTAAGTTAAGGTTCACATAGATCAAATGATCATAAGATTGATTGTCTTTGACATTAATCAAAACCATCAAAAGAGTAATGTCTTTCATCTTTCTTGTTACGGGGTTCTTTGTAAAAGATAGGGCTCAATCATCGATGTTATTACACGGTTAACAATAATCGAAGCATCATTAGATTGACCGACTTTCATCGTTGATGTTTCAGTTGTGGATCTTAAAAATATACTAAGATAGTAACATAGGACTTAGGAGTCTCGAGTCTATTTGATTATCCATATCTTTGAGTTGCTATACGTATCGACATCGTCGTATCGGTATTTCGGTAATTCATAACAGTTTGTCGTCATTCATAATCATCTTTACATGAATCAACTTGTTTAAAATTAAAATTAAAAATACTAATTAAACTTCTAAAGTTTATAATTTTTATTAATTTATAATATTAATAATAGTTTAGATTACTAAATTAATAACTAAAGAAATTAATACTAGAAGTCTAGATTATTTGTCTAGAATTATTAGTTTAGAAATTAGAAAATATAATACTTAACTTAACCTTAACCATTGATTTGAGAAAGATAAAATCCAACCATTGATATTTTGATATCCATGTGCTTGGTAAGTCTTGATGTTCATTGGTCAAAAAAATAAAGCAAGGATCATGGTTTGAGACCATTGATTAGCAAATATAAAATCTGAACCCTTCATTTATTTACTTACTCTCTAACATCTAAAATCTTCACTCTAAAATTTGAGCCATTCATTCTACAAACCAACGGTTTAGATTAAAAAAAAAACCCCTAAAATTCCCTACTATATAAACCCCAATTTTAATGCCCCCCTCATTTCATCTCATGCAAAACCAAAACGGCAAACCCTAAAAAACCTAAAATTCTCTCAGTTTCTCTCGAAGTCTCTCGGTCTCTCTAGTCTCCTCCTCTCATTCTCTCATTTTTCGATAAAAAAAACCCTAAAAAAACCTAACAATCAACCACCCTTCTCTCATTTTCCGATCAAAAAATTGACTAAAATCTCAGCCCTTCTCTCATTTTCCGATCAAAAGCAAAAAAAAACCCTTAATTTCTCAACCCTTCTCTCAATTTTCGATAAAACCAAAAAAAACCCTAAAATTATCGGTCCTTGTCTCAAAATTTCCGATCAAAAAATAAAATTATGAGTTTTTCACTTTCTTTATTAATTTTTCTGAAGAACGTAGAGGTTTGTGGTGAAAATTTAAATAAAAAAGGCGTGGATTTGAAGAAAAAAGGCGTGGATTTGGAGAAAAAGGTAACAAATTGAAGTTCGGGGGAAAACAAAAGCAAAAATTTAATTTTTAAAAACGCTATGTCACAACCAAGTAAGTCTTCTAATTGCCCTTTTTTTTTCGAATTAGGTGAAGATCTGCTTGATTGTGATTGTGGGATATGTGCTGGTCCAGATTTGCAGATCTGCTGGAATATCATGTTTTTTTTTTGTCATATTTCAAATCTAGAATTTTAGGGTTTGTGGTTTGTGCTAAAAAATATATGCATGAATTATTTAGTTTTTTTTTTTTATTATGTGTTAGTGTTTAATTATGTGTTCATTTTTTCTATTATGTGTTAGTTTTTTTTATTATGTGTTTCGTTTTTTATAATGTTTTTTTGTCATATTTCAGATATAGAATTTTAGGGTTTGTGGTTTGTGCTAAAAATTATATGCATGAATTATTTAGTTTTTTTATTATGTGTTAGTTTTTAATTATATGTTCGTTTTTTTATTACGTGTTAGTTTTTTTATTATGTGTATGTTTTTTGAATCTTGATTATTTGTTCGTTTTCACTTTCACTAAAGTTTGTTTTTTGCGATATGAAATAGTGAAATTATGTGTTCGTTTTAATTATCTTGTATACGAGTTTTAAATTATCTTGTATAATCTATATTAGTTTTTAATTTCTTAAATATTTGTATATTACTTTTTTTGCTGTTCTTGTATATAACTGTTTGTTCATGATTATGTCTATCATATTTGTTCTTGTATTTCATGATGTTTGTTCTTGTATATCATGTGTATCATTTTTGTTCTTGTATATCATGTTTACGTTTCTGGGTTTGTGACTGTGTTAGGGTTTTGTGTGTGGGTTTTGTGTATTCGGGTTATATTTGTGTTTCTGGGCTTGTGTTTATTGGCTTGTGTTCAGGGCTTGTGTTATGGGCTTGTGTTTCTAGGATACCCTAAACCCTAAACCCTAAACACTAAACCCTAAATCCTAAACCCTAAACCCTAAATCCTGAACCCTAAACCCTAAATCCTAAACCCTAAACCCTAAACCCTAAATCCTAAACCCTAAATTATCTTATATAATGTATATTAGTTTTTAATTTCATCATATTTGTATATTACTTTTCTTGTATCATGTTTGTTTTTGTATTTCATGATGTTTGTTCTTGTATATCATGTGTATCTTGTTTATTCTTGTATATCATGTTTACGTTTCTGGGTTTGTGACTTTGTGTTAGGGTTTTGTGTTTTCGGGCTTGTGTTTTCGTTTTTCGGGCTTGTGTTTCCGGTTTTGTGTTTCCGGGTTTTGTGTTTTTGGGTTTTGATGTTTTGTGTTTAGGGGTTTGTATTTATGGGTTTTATGTTTCTGGGGTTTCTGTTTAGGGTTAGTGTTGAGGGTTTAACCCTAAACCGTAAACCCTAAACCCTAAACCCTTGACCTTGACTTGTTTAGACTCTGCCTTGTTTAGACTTTAAATGTGTGAATTTATTTTTCAGTTGATCAGTTGACATTGGACTCCATTATTGGGTCCAATTCCCTTTCTGTTGAGGAGGAAACCATTTCTCCCCAAACCCATGATCCCCCTCGGGAGGCGTACTGCCAAGGTTTGGCAGCACTTTACCTTGTTTAAGAAGGAAGATGGTAAGATATATTCTACATGTAAGCATTGTAATGCTAAGACCTATCGTGCTGAGGGAACCCAAGGTACTAATAACCAAAATAAACATTTAGAGAAGTGTGAAGCTTACTTAAAAGTAAAAGTTGCTCAACCTAGGGGGCATTGTGATCAAAAAACTTTCTGTCGTATGTTTGCTGAAGCTATTATGTGTCATGCATATCCACTGTTGATTGTTGAGCATACTAAGCATAGAGAATTGCTTTCTTACTTGAATCCTAATGTGAAGCATATTTCTAGGAATACTATGCTTAAGCATTGCACTAATCAGTTTGCTGCTCTTAAAGCTCAATTAAAGACAATTATAGGTAATTTAGAAGAAAAAGTGTGTTGTACTTGTGATTTGTGGTCTGCACTTAATAATGATAGTTTTATGATAAGTCATATTTATATTTAGTTTTAAGGTGCATTTAGGTTGCATTTTAGAGCATTTAGATTCATATTTAGATTCATATTTAGGTTCATTATTGCATCATATTCTTAAGTCATGTTATTCTACTCCTATTCGGTATGTTTTCTTGTTTTTGATGAATTTCAGGTAATGAGAACGTATTTGGAGTATATTTAGCTGAGCTTGAGGATTAGAAGCACATGGAAATAAGCTACGATGCATAAGGATAGTATGGATATGTCTTAGTACGAGTTTGAGCGAAAACGAAGTGGAAAATCATTAGAAGAAATGTGAAAAAGGAGTCATGTATACTCTTCTGTTCATAACTTTTGATGTGCTTCTTAGAATCAAGAAATTCCAGTTGGGTTGGAAACTAGACTTGAAGGGCTTTCCAACAGTAGGTTGCACGTCCCAATCCAACTTTTGGTTTGAGAGATTGAGCCTTCGCAAGTTGACGCAAAATCGCAGTTTTCCCGCCCGGTCGACCTGGCGGTTTTGCCCGACCGGGCGAAATGAAATTTTCAGAGGATGCAAGGCATGTTAGCCAGGTCAACTGGGCGAGAAAGGAGCCAAAGTCGCTTGCGCGCCCGACCGGGCGGATTTGCTTTTCTGTCGTAGTTCCTCAATCACCGTCGCCCGACCGGGCGGTTTCTCGGGACGGGTTTATTTGCCTTTTTTAGCCGGTTTTGTAAAAAACTATAAATAGGTCTTCTCTCTCTCCCCAAAGGAGGCTCCTTCTTTTCTAACGTTATATTTTGTATTCTTAGGTTTAGCTTTAGTTTTCTTCTTCCTTTTCTCTCTAGTTTTTCATGGCAAACCTTAGTTTCTCTTTTCTTCATTAATTCATGAGTTTATAATTTTCATATCTTTTCTTTCATTGATTTCTTTGATCATGCTTTTCTTTGTAGATTTAAATTTCTTTATTTATTTCATGATTGAGTAGTTTATATTCTAGGGTTTGGGAATCCATGTTTATATGTTATGATTCTTGATTGATATTTATTAATGGTTTGATTAGTTATTGATATCTCTAATTGATTAGTGTTTTTATTGTTAATCTTGCAATCTGATCAATTGTCTGATTAAATATTGCTAATATCGAGTCATAGATCGAGAGATAGTACTCTTTAGAGGCTTACCTACAATTAGCAAATCTGATTATGTTGAGCGACCGTACTAGCATATGTTGATTTGAGAGCGTTAAGGCCCGACCGAAGGATTAACATGTGCTCTAGATATCTGATTAATTGAATCATTGATGATATTTTGATAGATTATAGTTATGAACATGGTGAACCATTGCCCTAGATCCTTTTTAGCTTGATTTTCGTAGTTTGATTAGTTTAGAACTTTAATTCATTATTCTCGATCTTGTTTAGTTTCTCCATGCATTAGAAGCTAGATTAAAACAACCATCTCTCGTGTGGATTCGACCCTACTTACCCTACTACATTGTTAGAAGGTTTTGCGGGAATTATTTTTGACAGGTGTACGACGACCTATCAAATTTTGGCGCCGTTGCCTGGGGAGACGGTATAGTTTTATTTAGTTTTTATTATTTGGTGAGACTAAACTGTATATACATATAATTTTTTTTTTCCCCTTTTGTGAATTTTTTTTTTTTTTTTTTTTTGATAACTTTTCTGTATCATGGAGTCATGCTATTTTGATGATGGGGATAATTCTTTTGCTAGGCAACATAGTAATAATTCTTGGGATTCTCATGTTTACAGTTTTGATGCATCATATCAAAATCCTCCCAATTTTTGCATGAGTTCTCCTGAAGTACCTCATATGTTTTGTGAACCCCATGTACATGCTTGTAATTCTAGAGCAATTTTTTCTTTTCCTCAGTATGAGAATGAAGCGTTTTGGAAATACTATCATAGGCTTGGTGATTATATTGGTCCTAATCATGGAATTGAACTGTGGGATATGTGCCTAGTGATTTATGAGGGGTTAAATGAAGAAACTAGGATGGTGGTAGAATCTATATCTAATGGGGAATTTCTATTCCGATCACCTGATTATTGTTGGGATTTAATTGTGTGGTTGGCTAGGGATACTTATGAGTGGGAGATGTCTTCATCTGCTCTTTCACCCCAAACTTACATGACACTAACCCCTTATTGTTCAAATTGTCACTCTACTTCACATGATTTTTCTTCGTGTGATGTGACTTTAGTTTATGGTTTTAACCCCTCTTCCCAATATGAATGTCAATCTGCTCAAAATTCTAGCCCCAAATCGTTTATTTATGATGATGAGGAGGGTTGGATAATAAATGAGAGCTATTGGGATGATGAAAAGATTGAGAGAGAGACTATTATGATGGATGTTTTGCAGGAGCAAGAAACCATGGTTGAAGTTTCCTCTTTGGAGGTAAGTCAAGTTGAGAGTGAGGTGATTTATGAGTCTTTATCGGTACCACCTATTGTTTTTGAGTCTCATGTTCCTTTCTCTCAAAAACTTGACCTTATTCCTTCTTCTCCTATATTATATCCTCCATCGTTCCTTCTTTCTCCCATTTTGAATGGCTCTCATGATAATGTAAATGATGTACAGTTAGTTTTTTTTTTTCCTTCTTTTGCGTCATGTAAAAAGACTAACATTTTTTCTTTTTCTTCTTCTTGTAAATATAATTTTTCCTTTGATTTTTCTTTTGGTAGTTTTAGTAATATTTTAGTACTAATTTTTTTCATTTTTCCTTTCCACTCTTATATAATATGCTCTGAGATGTTTGCAGGAACATATGATAAGCTTCTTAGAGCGTTGAACTATTATGAGTGATCTACTAATCTTAAACGGTCATGCAAGACCTTAAATCAGTGCTTATCGGGAGGCAACCCGACTTTGTTCATTTTTTTTTATTTTTTTTTTGGTTTGACTAACTTTGCTAATGTGTGATGAAGTCTTTTGCTAGTTGCAAGCATAGCCAATTTTTTTGGCTAAGTTCATTGCCTCATTACAACTATCGATTGTGGTGGAGGTGTCGATGCTTTTTGACACTCCCTTTGATTACCCACCCCTTTTGTAAGTTGTACCTCTCCCTCATTTAATTCCTCTTTGTTCACATTGAGGACAATGTGTCATTCAGCTTGGGGGAGGATGTTTGTCATCATTACTTAGCGCATGTTAGTTGCATTTAGAGTAGTTTTTTTTCATTGCTTTCATAGGATGTTGCACGGTTTGTACCGCTCACTAGGAGTGGGAGTTTACGTGTAACCAAAAACATTGTACTGCTTTCTTAGTTGCTTTAGAATATTTCATTTCATATTAGACTTCATCTCATTTTAGTTGCATCTATAGGACTATTGCTGGCACTCTTTGAGAACTTTGATGATATTTTACTACATTTCCTAAGCGTCATTCATCTTGAGCATGATACTTTATAGCACGATTGTTTCGCAATTGATTGTTTGTGGTAAGATTGATTGATCTCTCTCTGGTTCGATTTAACTTTATTGTGCAGACACCTTAAACTAAGTGAGCTTTTGTGCCTATAAACTGACGTATCTGTGTCAGTTATGTTCTTTCATGTGTGATTAGTTCCTTAGTTGTCGCATTGATCTTGACTTTGACTTGGTACTCTTTGATATTTGATAGTGCATACATTTTGATATGATTGAGGCATTTTATTTCATGATCTTAGCTCCAGAGTTACTCTTGTTTTCATATTATCCTTCCTCTAGCCCCGCTGAGCCTTTATGACTATGTTTGATTGCTACTTACATTAGAAGCCATTGGCCTCATTTGATATTTGTCCTAAGCCTAGCTTGGGGGAGCGAGTATTAGTTTGGTTTGGTTTGTATTGAATTGAAATGCTCTATTTGTGGTTTAGAAGGATGGAAAAGTATGTTTAGTGAGCTTTGAAATTGAATTGTAAGTTCGAGAAAAAAAAAAGTGAAAAATGAAATGAAAAAGAAGTGGAAAAAAAAAAAGTTGTGAATAAAGTGAAATAAAAAGGGTTATGATTGAATTTCTTGAGTGAAAAAGGCTGTTGATTATATTTGGAGATTGTTGGTTGTTGCACGGAGTTGTTGTGACCTTTCTTGGTCATGCTTTCAGTTATATGATGCTCCCCCTTCTTGGTTTTTCCACCACAATTCCCAAATTATTCCATACCTTTAATCTCAGCCCCATTACAACCCTTAAAAGTCCTCTTGATCATTGTGTATTGTATTGTTGAGTATTAAGTGAGTCAAAAAGTCAAAGTCAAAGAGTATTTGCTTCATCTGAGTCGACTTAATTAGGTTGAGTGTCATCATTTATGCCTTAAACACATGAGAGATTTGAGTGCACATAACTATAGTGAGGTCTGTCAGGTTTTGTTAAATCCAGTTTGGAAGAGATGGTATGTGGTATGATTGGAGAATCGATTGCGATACATGTCATGCTATGCGGCTTTGTTCGAGATTGTTTCGATACTTGGTTTGTGTAGTGATTATATCTCTTGTGTTTTCAGTTGAGTGTTTAGCCCTATTGTAGTCCTATATTCTAGGTCGTCTTTCTTTTCCAATGCTAATGTCTTATTGCTTGGGGACAAGCAATGGTTTAGCTTGGGGGAGTTTAATAAGTCATATTTATATTTAGTTTTAAGGTGCATTTAGGTTGCATTTTAGAGCATTTAGATTCATATTGAGGTTCATTATTGCATCATATTCTTAAGTTATGTTATTCTACTCCTATTCGGTATGTTTTCTTGTTTTTGATGAATTTCAGGTAATGAGAACGTATTTGGAGTATATTTAGCTGAGCTTGAGGATTAGGAGCACTTGTAAATAAGCTACGATGCATAAGGATAGTATGGATATGTCTTAGTACGAGTTTGAGCGAAAACGAAGTGGAAAATCATTAGAAGAAATGTGAAAAAGGAGTCATGTATACTCTTCTGATCATAACTTTTGATGTGCTTCTTAGAATCAAGAAATTCCAGTTGGGTTGGAAACTAGACTTGAAGGGCTTTCCAACGGTAGGTCGCACGTCCCAATCCGACTTCTGGTTTGAGAGATACAGCCTTCGCAAGTTGACGCAAAATCGCAGTTTTCCCGCCCGGTCGACCGGGCGGTTTTGCCCGACCGGGCAAAATGAAATTTTCAGAGGATGCAAGGCATGTTAGCATGGTCAACCGGGCGAGAAAGGAGCCAAAATCGCTTGCGCGCCCGACCGGGCGGGCTCGCCCGGTTGACCGGGCGGATTTGCTTTTCTGTCGTAGTTCCTCAATCACCGTCGCCCGACCGGGCGGATTTCGCCCGGTCAACAGGGCGGTTTCTCGGGACGGGTTTATTTGCCTTTTTTAGCCGGTTTTGTAAAAAACTATAAATAGGTCTTCTCTCTCTCCCCAAAGGAGGCTCCTTCTTTTCTAACGTTATATTTTGTATTCTTAGGTTTAGCTTTAGTTTCCTTCTTCCTTTTCTCTCTAGTTTTTCATGGCAAACCTTAGTTTCTCTTTTCTTCATTAATTCATGAGTTTATAATTTTCATATCTTTTCTTTCATTGATTTCTTTGATCATGCTTTTCTTTGTAGATTTAAATTTCTTTATTTATTTCATGATTGAGTAGTTTATATTCTAGGGTTTGGGAATCCATGTTTATATGTTATGATTCTTGATTGATTTTTATTAATGGTTTGATTAGTTATTGATATCTCTAATTGATTAGTGTTTTTATTGTTAATCTTGCAATCTGATCAATTGTCTGATTAAATATTGCTAATATCGAGTCATAGATCGAGAGATAGTACTCTTTAGAGGCTTACCTACAATTAGCAAATCTGATTATGTTGAGCAACCGTACTAGCATATGTTGATTTGAGAGCGTTAAGGCCCGACCGAAGGATTAACATGTGCTCTAGATATCTGATTAATTGAATCATTGATGATATTTTGATAGATTATAGTTATGAACATGGTGAACCATTGCCCTAGATCCTTTTTAGCTTGATTTTCGTAGTTTGATTAGTTTAGAACTTTAATTCATTATTCCTGATCTTGTTTAGTTTCTCCATGCATTAGAAGCTAGATTAAAACAACCATCTCTCTGTGGATTCGACCCTACTTACCCTACTACATTGTTAGAAGGTTTTGCAGGAATTATTTTTGACAGGTGCACGACAGCCTATCAAATTTTGGGATTTTCAATCTTCCATGACCCTTGATTGCATGATACTTGCGGCACTTGCATTGATTGTAGAGCTAAGTTGGTTAGACTATGAGGACTCATTCTTGCCAATGGATTTATTTCTACATCCATTCCGTTTCTTGTGTGTTAGTTCCTCATTAGTTGACTGATCTTGACTTTGACAACGTACTTATTGATATCTGATGACTTGTGGCAATTGCTATGATAGAGGCGTCCTTTTGTCTGATTCTTGAGCCTCAAAGTGATTTTTATTGATATACTATTATCCTCCTTAGCCCCGCTGAGCCTAATGACTATTTCATGTTACTAAACCTCATTACATGCCCATGGCCCTTATTTTGATATTAATCCAAGCCTAGCTTGGGGGAGCATCTGTCGAAGTTAGTATCTGAAATGGTTGCTATGAGTTACTTTGGGTAGATAAGCAAAGTGAAATAAATGTGATTGTTGGATCGAAAAGATGCAAAGAAAAAGAAAAGAAAGATCGAAAAAAAAATTGAACAAAAGGGTATGAAATTCTTTCCTTCACAATCGCTTGCAAAGAAAAAAATTCATTACACTGCTTCAAGGATGGGTTTATTGAAAATTTTGTTGATTCATAGAGTTGGGACATTGTTATTGGTTGTGTTATAGTTGATGCTTCTAGTGACTTTTGCTTCCCCATTCTTGGGTTTTTCCACCACATTTCCTATACATATTCCCTACCCTTACCTAAGCCCCATTACAATCCTGAAAAAGTCCTCTTGAGCTTGTGTTTACATTGTTTATTGGATTGATGTGTAGTCAGTTTGTCAAGGTTAAAGAGTACGTTTGCTACTTGAGTCGACATGATTAGGATGAGTGGCATTATTACCTTTTTAAACACATGAGAGTGTGAGTGGGAAGGGTTGTTATGGTTGGGATGGTGAGTGATCGGGCACATCTTTTGCCTGCCACAAAAAATGAGAGAAGAGCGTTCCCCCTTGTGAGCACCATCTTAGTATTTGCATGATATGTGTAGTGACCTTGCTTGATTGTCTTTCTCGGTGATTGGTCATTGGCTTGATATAAGGGATTGATGATGATGCATGCTTTCTTGATTGATTTTTGAGTCTACTAATATTTTCGAACTGCATTTTCTATGGGGTGAAACAATCGTATCTTGTAACTCATTTGTGTGGTTTTGCTTAGGGACAAGCAAAAGGTTAGCTTGGGGGATTTTGATGTATCTATTTTATATAGATTATTTAGCTCTATTCCTTTAGCTTTGATAGTTGATTTGAGCTCATTGGAGCTCGATTCTTGAGCTATTTGATATGTTTGGACTTGTTTCCATGTGTTAGATGTTTTTGTGCAGATTAAGCGTTTAGCACCCTCATTTGAGTTGCAGAACGGAAGTCCAACGGTCCACTTATAGCCCATAGAAGATTCAAGAGATTGCACAAGTGATTCGGACAAGATTCCATCAAAAATGAGCGAAAAAACACTCTCGCCCGGTCGACCGGGCGGTTTTGCCCGACCGGGCGAGCCACAAAAGTCTAGCTGCTTTGGAGTTTTGTTCGCTCGGTCAACCGGGCGGGCGCGCAAGCAGATTTCTTCTCTTCTCGCCCGGTTGACCGGGCGAACAAAACTCCAAAGCAGCTAGACTTTTGTGGCTCGCCCGGTCGAGCAAAACCGCCCGGTCGACCGGGCGAGAGTGTTTTTTCGCTCATTTTTGATGGAATCTTGTCCGAATCACTTGTGCAATCTCTTGAATCTTCTATGGGCTATAAGTGGACCGTTGGACTTCCGTTATGCAACTCAAATGAGGGTGCTAAACGCTTAATCTGCACAAAAACATCTAACACACGGAAACAAGTCCAAACATATCAAATAGCTCAAGAATCGAGCTCCAATGAGCTCAAATCAACTATCAAAGCTAAAGGAATAAAGCTAAATAATCTATATAAAATAGATACATCATTTTACTGGTTTGACTGCTCATTATGTTGATAACTCTTGGGTGTTGCGTTCTAAAATTCTTGTTTTTAGACATTTTACAGGGTCCCACACTGGTAAGGAGTTGGGTAAGTTTACTCTTGATTTGTTTGATGAGTGGAATATTAGAGATAAAGTGTTTTCTTTGACTTGTGATAATGCTACTGCCAATGATGTTATGATTCAAGAGATGGTTAGGGACTTGAATAGAACTAATATGTTGCTTTGTTTTGGTAAGTTTTTTCATGTAAGATGTTCTGCCCATATATTAAATCTGATTGTCCAAGCTGGTTTTAAGTTTATGGATAAAACTGTTTTGAAGTTGCAATAAGTTGTTACATATGTTTCTTTTTCAAACATTAGGAAAGAGAGGTTTGATGATTGTGTTAAGTATGTGAATACTGGTTTTTTTAGTTCATTGATTGGTGATGTTTGTACTCGTTGGAATTCTACCTTTCTTATGCTCCGTAGGTGTTTGGAAGCTAGGGAGGCTGTAGATAGGTATTGTTTACTTGAGCATGGTTTAGATGTTTCTCTACCTGATTCTGAATGGGAAACTGTCCAAAATGTTTGTGATTTTCTTGAACCTTTTATGATATTACTTGTCTTTTTTCTGGTTCTGATTACCCCACTGCCAACCTATATGTTGAGAACATTGTTTTGATTGAAAGTCTTCTGTTTTATGCTAAAGAAAACCCAACAGATTCTATTCGTCTTATGGCTGCTCCTATGTATGAAAAATTTAACAAGTATTGGGAAAATAATTTTTTGATTCTTACTATTGCTATCATGCTTGATCACCGTTACAAAAAAAAAACTTCGTTCATGAGTTGTATGCTACTGTTTATTTGCCCCAACATCTTGATGGTAAGGTTAAAGAGGCGGTTGATGCATTTATTGAGTTGTATACGCACTATGCTACTCTTTATTCTCACTTACAATTGAGTCAACTCCAACCCTCTTCCACTACATCTTCTATGATTACCGGTTCTGATTCATCCACTCTAAGTTTTGCAAGGTCGATTGCCCGTCCTTTTAAGAAGGCCAGCCTTGGAAATGTTGGCTACTATATGTAACATTTGATTGATTCATGATTACTTTATAGTTTGTGATTGTTAATAGTTTTGTGATACTATTTTGTTTGCTGTTTTTTAGAGTTTTGGTGCCAATGTTGCTGCTATTAGGGGTATTGAAAATGATATGGAATCATATTTCAATGCCCCTCATGCTCCCGCTGACCAAGATGGCCATTTTGATGTTTTGGCCTATTGGAAAACCCATGTGGGAGTTTATCCTATTTTGTCTCAGATGGCTAGAGATGTGTTGGCTATCCCCATTACATCTGTGGCCTCCGAGTCTTCATTTAGTAAGGGGGGAAGAATTTTAACAAAGTATCGCACGCGTTTGCTGCCCAAAAATGTTGAGGCTCTTGTGACTTGCCAAAATTGGATCTTTGGTTATTCTAAGATTGAGGATGAGGAGTCTCTTGAAGTTGTTAAAGAGACCGAGCCTACTGATATTCATTATGATTTAATTCCTTAATCTGTGCTGCTGTTGTTGTTTGATGGTTGTTGTTTGATGGTGATTGTTTGATGGTTATTGTTCTGGCCTTGTGTTGTGGCCTATTGAAAATGGTTGTTTGATGGTTATTGTTTTGGCCTTGTGTTGTGGCCTATTGAAAATGTTTGATGGTTGTAGTCTGGGTTTGTGTTGTGTTCTAGGTTTGTGTTTGTTTCTGGGTTTGTGTTTGTGGGTTGGTTGTGTGCTGGGGTTTGTTTGTGTTTGGGGTTTGCTTGTGTTTGGGGTTGGATTTGTTGTGTTCTGGGTTGGGTTTGTTGTGTTCTGGGGTGGGTTTGTTGTGTTGTGGGTTTCCCTAAACCTAAACCTAAACCCTAACCCTAGGCCCAAACCCTAACCTTGACCTAAACCCTAACCCTAGACACAAACCTTAGACCCAAACCCTAGACCCAAATCCTAGACCCGAACCCTAAAATTATAAACCCTAAACAAAATTGTTGGGTTTGGTTTAAATCTATATCCTTTTGCTTAATATTTGTCCCTTGTGCAAAGATCATTGGTTGTTGACTTGTTTGCGACTCTTTTTTGCTACATTTACTTTACACACATGTTTTGCCCTAAGTGTCACGATGTGGAGCTACTTTTCTTTTGTCTTATTGGACATGATATGCACTTGATTGGTAAAATTGGTTTGGTATTATTTAAAAAGACAAAGAATTGTGGATGCTCGTGTCACTTTTGCTGGCTTTCTTGTGTTGTGAAGTTGTGTTGTTAATTAGAGTCGAGTGCTCGATGATGAGGTCAACTTGTGTACCTGAGAGCCATTACTGATTTTAAAAGTAAATTAAATTTTCTTATCTTTGCAATATTTACTTGTTTAAAATTGACACTTATAATATGCTATTGCTATATGGTTTTCTTTGGGAGTTTTTTAAAAGTAAATTAAATTTTCTTATGTTTGCAATATTTACTTGTTTAAAATTGACACTTATAAACTGCTATTGCTATATGGTTTTCTTTGGGAGTTTTTTTTTAAAGTAAATTAAATTTTCTTATCTTTGCAATATTTACTTGTTTAAAATTAACACTTATAAATTGCTATGCTATATAGTTTTCTTTGGGAGTTTTTTTGGGGGTTTTGCTACCTTATGTGCATAAGTTTAAGACTTTAAGTGCATTTTGGGAGAAACAAGAGGAGGAAGAGGCAAAGGAGCTATTTATTTGGGCTATTTTTTTTGGGTGGAAAAAGAGCATTAAATTACTAGCAAAGAAACATATAACATAGTGCCTTCAGCCATGGTCATCAGGAAGATCCATGGTTGACATATTACAACTTTGTAAGTCTTCTAATAAAATCTCCATACAAACCGGGGGAGGGGTGGGCAGGCCCGGCCCTGTGCCGGTCCAAAGTGGGACTCAGCACAGGGCCTCACAAGTCACAAATAGAGGGGGCCCCAAAATTAAAAAAAAAAAAATTTAGTTCTCTCTCTCCTTGCTTTTACTGAAATCACACTACTTCAAGTCTAAACTGCAAGTCTGCAACTTTCATCAGTACTTCTCACCTTACTTTTCCCTCCTAAACCTCTAAACTTTCTATCTCTCTCCTTACCCCTCTCTCTCTCTCACCTTTCATCAGTTTTTTTATTCCTCTTTTTCTCTTTCTTCAGTAGTATTTCGAATCTTTGTCAATTTTCTCTTAGTACTTTTGATACTTGAAGCAAGTAAAAAATGGTGAATCCAGGTATTATTCGTAGTGTTGTTGGAATTATTGGTATGTTCATCATCTGATTTTTTTTTTTTCTTTTTTTTGGGTGAATAATTTGATCTTCTTTTCTGTTTATCTGAATTTTCTTTGATTTTTCCATTTTCAGAGGCTGATTTTTTTTTTCTTGCTGCTCTTATTAGTGAATTTATCAGCATTGTTATTGTTATGTTGGGAAGTTTGTTGGATAATGTATCTTGGTTTTATGATTTGGGTGCTTTGTTGGTGTAAACTAAATGAAAATATAATGGTTCTATGAGACACGATTGTTGGCCATGTTGGGAAATTTAGGAACTCATAATATAGATTTTATTGGTGTTATTTTACCTTTCTGAAAATATTGTGCCTTTGATTTTATTTTGAAACAATTTAGAAACCGATAAGTTGGGTTCAGAAATTTCAGCATGGAAACTGATAGCATGGAGTTGTGGGAAGCTCTTAGAAGACAGAAGACAGAGTGCTCTATTTTTGGTTTGCTTCTTAATGATATTCGGTCACTGGTTGATTTCGTTTTGTCATGTTAGAATAAATGGCGGCTTGGTTACTCATTTATTAGCAAAAAAGAGTTTAGCTTTGAATGATCTGGTTGTCTAGTGAGAAGCACCTTTGATAAATTCAGTGAATTAAAAATCCAATATTCAATTAACTTTGTGTTAATTTTTTTTAAATTTTTAATCAATAGCTTAGACCAATCAAATGACTACATGTGTCGTATTAACATATCAAACAGGTTGCCATCAGGTCAACTCTCATCTTAGAAAAATACCCTTAAAAGTTTAGCTTACTCTAGAATAATCCAAAGAATCACTTATTTTGGGAAGATGGCCTAAAGGTTAACTTATTTAAATAATTTTTCCAAAAAAAAAAAAAGATAAATTTTGTGGGGCCTATTTTTCGACCTCAGCACAGGGCCTCAATATTGTTTGGGTCGGCGCTGGGGGTGGGGAAAACTTTTAATGTATTTAAAGTTGCTGTCCTCCCATGTGCATGTTTTGTTGGTGCATCAGCAATCCTATGTGTCTCTCTACCTTCATGCCAAAGCTTGAGCCATGCGTTTCCTTGGAGCCACTCCCTACAATCATAAATAAAATTACAATGATTACTTCTATTAGTCCGATTGTTTCCAATCTCCTCAACAGCATTTTTGTAATCCGATGTTATGATACTCATGTTCCAATTTTCTTGCATTGCCCACTGTATGGCCATGTGGATGGCACGAGTTTCCGCTTCCAGAACATCTAAGCAGTATGTGTTCAGTGCAATCCCGCCAATCCAAGACCCAAACGAGTCCCTACAAACAGCTGCAAACCAAGTTTCCTTTGTACTGACATAGAAAGAGCTATCCACATTTATTTTCTTAAAGGATGTAGGGGGAGGTTTCCATGATAAAAAAGTTTGATGCATGTTTGGGAGGGAGGAATATGGAATGTAATTAGAGAGTGGTGAAGAGGGGGAGGGGGATGGGGAGAGAGAGGGGTTGGGAGCTTTACCCACTTTAGGTTGGCTCTTTGAATAGAACCATTCAGTGGCGGCCCAACGAGAATTTTTTATAGTAGTGGAAGAAGGAATGTTCTTTTTGTTGATAAACCAAGCATTACGTCTCAACCAAATACCCCAAATTGTATATATGAATCCAACATTGGAAGGAATCAAAGTAGAATTCGAAGAAGGATGGTTTTTATGGTCTTTGATGATGTTATTTTTTAGACAGTCATTAAAAGAGAAGCAGTGAATTGCTACGAAGTTCACATTTTTCTAGATTTCATCTGCCCCGTGACAACCCCTAAGTATGTGATCCATGTTTTCCTCTTCATTTGGACAGAAAGGATAGTTTTTTTGGTGAGTTTTGATACGGTAGCTTATATTACCATTAGTTGGCATTCTATTCCACCTAGTTTGCCATAAGAAGATTTGGTGCTTTGGGAGGCCCGGAGCTTTCCAAATCCACTCCCAAGACTCCTCCTCCTTAGGAGGATTTAGGAAGGTCGTGGCTTTTTTTGAACTAAAACTTCCCATGTGAGTCCAATTTGAATACGTATAATCAGATTTGTTGGAGAGGGTAATTGATCTAACTCTATCTACTACCTCTTGGGGAAGAAAAATGGAAGAAAAGTTCAGAATATCACAGTTTTTTAGTAGGTCGACATTTAGGTGAAATTCATTTTGTAACAGAGGCCCTTGTATTAAAGACCTTAAACTCTCACCGTTGAACCATTTATCATTCCACAGATTAACGTTAGTCCCTTTCCCTACAACCCACGCTATACTATGTTTGTAAGTTTCCCACCCAACACCAATATTTCCCCAAATGTGTGACCTTTTTTTAAAGTTAAGTGTTTCAAGTCTTTTATTAATATACTTCTCTTTGATGATATTAGAGGCCCACATAGTGTCATTATCCAACTTCCAACATAGGCGAGCAAGGGTTACATTATTAATGTTCTTATGAGTTTGAAGACCAAGCCCCCCCACACTTTTTTAAGCGCATATATTTTTCCAAGCGATCCAAGAATTTTTTTTCCTATTTTCTTTACTATCCCAGAAAAAATTACTGCATATTGAATCTAGTTTGTTCTTAATGGCCATAGGAAAATCAATCGTGTGCATATAATATCTAGGAATGGCTTGGAGGGTAGCATTTATTAAAATGGTCCTTCCTGCCTTATTGAGGCTTTTAGCTTTCCAGGAGGCTAGCTTGGAAGGCACTTTGTCAATTATGAAATTAAGTTTGTTTTTAGAGGGCTTCCTATGGCATAACGGAAAACCAAGATAAGTTCCAAGGTCGTTAGTGCTCGTAATGTTCATCTCCTGCTCAAACTCATATCTCATATCAATATTAGTATTCGGGGAGAAGTATAACATACTCTTTAACTCATTTGATTTTTGCCCCGAAATATCAAAAAAGGTTTGTAGGATATATTTCATGGAAGAAAGGGTGGAAAGATTAGCTTCGCCAAAAAATAAAATATCGTCAGCAAAGAAGAGATGTGAAGTTTCTGTACTCCCCCCCTGACCTTAAAGGGAGTCCAGTCTTTCGAAGCACAAGCTTCATGAATGGTACTAGATAAATATTCAAGGCAAATGATAAATAGGTACGGAGATAACAGGTCGCCTTGTCTAATACCCCTAGTTGGTGTGAAGGTGTTGGTGCGGTTTCCGTTAACCTAAACACAATCTTTAGCCAAAGTTTTTGTTTGGGCTATGAGGCTTATAATATTAGCCAAATTTTTTGTTTGAGCTATGGCCTGTGAGGCTTATAATATATAGCCTTATTCTTTAAAGGAAAACGGATTTGGGAAACAAATTACTAACAGATATAACAATAATTTATACATTATATAATCTTCACTTCAGCATATTTCTGCCTTAGTTTTATACTATATATTTGTCATAACTTAATATTGATGCCACAAAAGAAACTTTCGTACATTAGATTAGCAAAAGAAACCCCACAAAATGTCATTACATTCCAACTTCCAAGCATTCCATGCATTCATTACATTAGACTAAGACACTAAGTCAAACTGGGTCGGAATGGTTTTGGGTCGGGTTGTATTAGGTCGGGTTGTATTGGGTCGGAATGGTTTTGGGTCGGGTTCAGTTGGATGGGTGGTAATTGGGTTGGGTGCTAACTGGGTCGGTGATAACTAGGTTGGGTCACAACTGGGTCGGGTGCTAATTGGGTTGGGTCACAATAGGATTGGGTGATAACTTGGTGGGTTTAACTGGGTCATTGGCGGGTGAATTTGGGTGCGGGTTAGTTTTGGGTCGGAAACAGGTTGGGTCTGGGTCGTTGTTCACGGGTGCAACTGGCCACGAGTCCACCTGGGTTGGCCCAGTTCAGGTTGGGTTGCCAATTCCACGGGTTGAACTGGGCACGGGTGGACGCTGGGTCGGAATGGGTCGGCTTTCCACCCGACCACTCTCGGCTCGGAACAAATTGGGTCTGGGTCGGATGCGGGTTCACCTGTGGGTCCGCCCAGTTTTTGACACCTCTACATCTTCCTCATGACTTGAGTCGTACAAATTAAATGAAAGCGAATAACCAGATATTTTTACAGTTTATTTATGAGTTTAGTGACTAGTGAGTTTTTTTGTGCAATTAAGCTATGTTTAGTTCACCTTATTTTTACTGATCTGAATTTTTTTTATCTGATCTGATCTGAACTTATCTTTTATAAAACATATTAATACTAATAATATTAATACTTTGTATTTCATTATTAGTATTACTATTATTATCAATTTATTAGTATCACAACTTAAAATAAGAATAATAATAATAATTAAATATAATAATTAAATATAACAACAAAAACAACAACAACAACAACAACAACAACAACAAGAATAATAACAATAACAATAACAATAACAATAACAATAACAATAACAATAACAATAACAATAACAATAACAATAGAAGAAGTAACAGATCGAAAGAAAAGAGGAAAAAAAAAACACAAAAAGAGCCCTCTTATCATAAAGACAAACTACTATACTGCTCCAAATATACTTTGGTAGTAGCTAGCAAATGCTACTATGCTATTTTGAAACAAAATATTTTTGTGTGTGTGTCCAAATTACATTTTACACGATGATGTGACATGGTTGCATTGTGAAAAAAGTGGTATGAGAATTTGTTTTACCAGGATATTGCAAATCAATGCAAAATATTTTAGTATTGGTGCAAAAAGTTAAGTTAGATGTTAGGTTAGTTGTTGGACTTTAATTCTGTTAAATGTCATTTATGCTTGGTTATGAACTTGAGGAAGGAATTTAATAAAGTCAAAGACAATAGCATAAAAGGAACAATTTCATCCAATACAAAACACAAAAACGAATTGAACTGACCCCTTTTTGTTTATAATTCACATTACGGTTTTTTCAGGAAGTACCCCCGAGTTTTCTGAAAATTCCCGAGGTACCTTCGGACTTTTGGAAATACACGAAATACCCCTCAGTTTCACGATAATACACTCAAATGCCCTTAATGACTAATGGTGTTAACCGTCGTTAGTCATTAACCCTAATCTTCTATTTTAAACCATAATTTAACCCCTAATCCTAACTCATACCTCTAACCCTAACCCTTAACCCTAACCCTCCCACCATCCATGCAGCCCCCTATCCCACCCCCGCAACCCCCCTCCCCCACCAATATCTCTAATTTTATAAATGTAAAAATTATAAGAAATACTCCCTCTGTCCCGGAAAGATCTAAACACTTGTTGGGACACGTAGTCTAAGGTGATAAGTTGTAGTGTGGTTATCAAATGTTATTTTATTAAAAAAGTAGATGTGATAGGAGTTGGTGGAGTATTTTTTTTAGAGGAGAGAGAAAGTTGGGTAACTTTTTATTGATAAAAGGTTGATTTGGGCCAAAGATGGGTAAAAGAAATAATATATTAATAGTAGGACCATGCCAAAAATGGAAGTGTTCAAACTAATTTGGGACAAATATAAAAGGAAAGTGTTCAGACTATTCTGGGACGGAGGGAGTACATATTTGACAAGTGTATATTAAGACGAATCCAACAAGATCTCACATGACTATATTTTTCCTTATATATAAATAGCAATCGATGGTCAAAGGGTGTTGGACGAATAGTACCCAAAGTCAACGTGTTACATCTATAAAAAAAACGAAGGGAGTAATTTTCATAGTTCGTGTATCACATGTTTCATGGTTACATACATCCCAAGATCTCAAAGTGGTTCATGTGTATTTACAATGACATCATATTAAGATGGAAGTTGTTATACTTCCTCCGTTCTGTTTTAAATGAAACGTTTGTTTTTTCACACAACCCAATGCGCTTCTTTAATCATTAATATCTTTAGTTGTGCAGACGTAAAAAATATAAAAAAATTATAATTTAATAGTATGCATCGAGACGAATCTAACAAGATCCCACTTGACTATGTTTTTCTTTATATAATGGCGATAAATTAGAGTCAAAATTGATCAATGAATAGTGTAATTTCACCCAATGTTTCATTTAAAACAAAACGGAGGAAGTATCAGTTTTTGTACTATAAGGGAAATTTTGGTTGTTGATGCTGTATTGCTTTATTCTAATCCCACTTTATCTTCCTTCAAGAAATATTCATGATAGTTTATAGAATTTTGATCATACGATCTGATTTCCAATCTTACACACCCCTTATCGATTTGAGGCAGGATCCCGATCCGATTACTCCCTCCGTTTCTTTTTAATCTACACACTTTTCTTTTTGGTCTGTTTCTTATTAATCTACCCACTGTTGCTTTTTGCTTGAACAACTTCTGGAACTTACTTTAGCCGTCCTGCTGCCTACATACATACACATCAACAAGTTCTACTGTGAATTCACCAAAGAAGATTGGAAAGCGATCTCCATCATCGAAACCCTTTAAATTCCTTATGTTCTTTAGAGTGCTTTCTTTGTCATGTATTCCTTCCAAAGCATAAACAAAACCCTTCAATCCTTCTTTAATCCCGACCCTCTTCAAAGCTAGCATTGTCCAATTCAACAGATCTTACAGAAACCTCATATCAGGAAACAAAACCTCAGTAATAGGTAATATTGGAAGGACTTGAATGGCAAGCCTACATTCCTTCCAATCGGCTGGTCCGAACCAAAGTCCGGTATCCCTCTTGTTAGTGTTCGATAGAATCCAAGTAAACGCGAAATTAGATGTGCCTTCGTCGCGCCCGACCCGCCTGGGCGAGACGAATTTTCTGCAGTTTAGTTCGCCCGACCAGGCGAGGCGGGTTTTCCTCTTTCTCGCCAGTTTTCCTTGAGGGCCCGACCGGGCGGTTTCCGCCCGACCCGCCCGGGCGAAGTCTATTTTCTGCGGTTTTTCGGTTTCCGCGTTTGGTGCTGTTTAGTTTTTATATTTTATATAAATACTTCTTTCCTAAAACCGAAAATTATTATTCATTATTCTAAGAAACCCTAAAACACAAGCCTACCCTATTCTCTCTGAGATTTGAGCAGTTCTTGAGAAATACCAATCTTTGATCCGGGTGCACGGAGTCAGAGATAGTTGTGTGAACCTTGGGGGACGAACGTCATCGTGAATCCGCACCGGTGGTGGCGAAATTCGTTTCTAAGGCAGTGGCCATCATACCACGGCACAACTTGTTCTTGTAATTCAGGTTAAGTTTTTTGATTTCTGCAGATTTACAGCTTACAATTTAGAAACGAATTTTATACTGTTGAAATCATGTCTAGTTCTCAAAATCGTTCTTCCCTGACATGTCAAAGTTGGAACCTTTGGATGGAACTAACTATAAGAGGTGGTCTCAAAAGTTCTTGATTGCATATGAACAAGTAGATCTTGATTATGTGTTGTTTATTGAACCGCCTGCTGAGAAAGATGGTGTAGATGTTACATCTAAAACTATTGTTATTGCTGATACTCCTGCCAAAGAGAAATCTGAGAAAACTCCTAGATCTGATAGGGGGATAAGTATGGAAAAATTTGTCAGGGATAATAAGGTTGTTGAGGGAAACATGCTGAACCTAATGACAAACCCCATATTTGATTTGTTTGTATCCTATAAGACTGCAAAATCAATATGGATCTCTTTGGAGAAAAAGTATGGTGCTGATGATGCAGGGAAAAAGAAGTATGTTACTGGAAACTGGTTGAACTTTAAATTGGTAGATAATAAGCCAATTATGGAACAAGTTCATGTTTATGAGAATTTAGTTCTTTGAGGTTCTTCTTTGAAGGGATGAAGATGTGTGAGATTCTTCAAGCTAATGTTCCGATTGAAAAGTTGCACGAATCATGGAACATCTATCGTAATCATCTGAAACACAAGAAGAGGGACATGACTCTGGAGGAGTTAGTTGGTCACATGAAAATTGAAGAGGCTAATAGATTGAAAGACTCGGGAGCCCCAACTGCAAACAATTTGGCAGTTAAGGCAAATCTAGTTGAATCTGGCTCTGGTTCTGGTCCCAGTTCTGGGAAGCCAAGAGGAGATTTCAAGAAGTTCAATGGAAAGGGTCAAAAGACCCCTGGCAAAGGGAAGTTTAAGAGCAATGGGAAGATTGAGAAGAAGTCGGGTCACTGTTACAATTGTGGCAAGCCGGGTCACTATGCTTCTGTTTGTCCAAACAAAAAGAAAGGCAATGGTTCGGGTCAAGGCTCGAAGGAGCAAGATAAGGGCCAAGCAAATCTAGCAGAGGCAGACGATCTTGTTGTTGCTGTGGTTTCTGAAGTTAATCTGGTGGAGAATAATTCTGAGTGGATAGTAGACACGGGAGCCTCTCGTCACTTCTGTGCAAACAAGGACCTATTTGTGGAATTTGAAGGGGTGGATGGAGGTCACCAAGTCTATATGGGAAATGACAGCAAGTCTCAAGTGCTCGAAAAAGGGAAAGTTCTCCTGAAGCTGACATCCGAGAAATCATTAGCTCTCCTTAATGTTTTGTATGTCCCTTCCCTTCGTAGAAATTTAATTTCTGGTAGTTTGCTTAACAAAGCAGGTGTCAGGTTAGTTTTTGATGCTAATAAGCTAGTGGGGAATATGGGTCTGATTTCCTTAAAAATTTATGTGACAAAGAGGGCATTATTCATGAGGTGTCTGCTCCATATACCCCTCAGCAGAATGGCATAGGAGAAAGGAAGAATAGAACTCTGAAGTAAATGATGAATGCCATGCTTTTAAGTTCTGGTCTCCCTGATAATATGTGGGGGGAAGCTATCCTATCTGCAAACCATATTTTGAACAGGGTATCTCATAAGAAGTTAGACAAGACTCCATTTGAGCTATGGAGAGGTTTTGTGCCAAATATGAAATTCATGAAAGTGTGGGGGTGTCTAGCTAAAGTGGGTATACCTTCGTTCAAGAGGACTACTATAAGAGCCAGGACCTTTGATGCTGTTTTCATTGGTTATGCTGAAAATAGTGCTGCCTATAGATTTCTGAGGTTGGATGACAGGTCTGTGAGTGAAGCTCGAGATGCAGAATTCTTTGAAGAAGTATTTCCTTTGAAGAAGGTTGGGCATAGTATAGATGTTCCCTCTGTGGGAGTTTCGTCTGGCGGTGCAGGTTCTTTGGTTACTTCAAGTGGGGTAAGTCAGTCAGATGAGCCTAGGAGAAGTAAAAGGCAAAGGGTGGAATCAAGCTTTGGCCCGGATTTCATTACTGCATTTATGTCCGAGTTTGAAGCTTCAGAGTTCATGGACATGTCATTGTTTATGGTGGATGAGGATCCCAAGACATTTGAAGAAGCCATGAGTTTCATGGATGCTAGTTTCTGGAGGGAAGCTGTCAACAGTGAGTTGGAATCCATCATGGCAAATAACACTTGGGAACTTGTAGATTTGCCTAAAGGGAACAGGCCGATCAGCTGCAAGTGGATTTTCAAGAAGAAGTTGAAAATTGATGGGACCGTGGAACGGTTCAAGGCAAGACTGGTTATTAGAGGGTTCACTCAGAAATTTGGAGTGGATTATTTCTATACTTATTCACCTGTGACTAAAATTGCTACCATTCGTGTTTTATTTGCTTTAGCTTCTTCATTTAACCTGTTTGTGCATCAGATGGATGTAAAGACAGCTTTCTTGAATGGCGATCTCGATGAGGAGATATATATGGAACAACCTCCTGGTTGTGCCGTGCCTGGGATGGAGCAAAAGGTGTGCAGGCTGAAAAAGTCACTCTATGGCCTCAAGCAGGCTCCAAAACAATGGTATGAAAAATTTCATAAGACTATTCTTGGTTTTGGATTAACTGTGAATGGTTCAGATGCATGTGTGTATTCAAAAGTAATGGGCTCTGATTGCGTAATCATATGCTTTTATGTTGATGACATGCTTCTGTTTAGTGCAAGTCTTGATGCTATAGAAGAGACTAAGAGATTCTTGTCTTCTAAGTTTGAGATGAAAGATTTGGGTATAGCCGATGTGATATTAGGGGTAAAAGTTGTTAAAACTCCTAAGGGTTATTCACTGTCTCAATCTCATTATGTGGAGAAAGTGTTAAAGAAATTTGATTGTTTTGATGATCCTCCAGTCAGGACTCCCTATGACTCTAGTATTCAATTACTCAAGAATAATGGTGATGGTGTGTCACAAGGAGAGTATGCTAAGGTTATAGGTAGTTTGATGTTTTTGGTGAACTGTACTTGTCCTGATATTGCCTATGCGGTGAGTAGGCTAAGCAGGTACACTCATAATCCTAGTTTGGATCACTGAAAAGCTCTTAAAAGACTATTGAGGTATTTGAGAGGAACCATGGACTGGGGGTTAAACTTTGTGGGTTTTTCAACTGTCCTAGAAGGTTATTGTGATGCTAATTGGGTAACTGACAGTGATGAGGTGAGTTCTACCAGTGGGTATGTGTTCACTCTGAATGGTAGTGCAGTATCATGGAAGTCTGCAAAGCAGACATGTATAGCTCAATCTACTATGGAAGCTGAGTTCATTGCTTTGGATCTTGCTACTCAAGAGGCTGATTGGTTGAGGAACCTTTTGGCAGATATTCCTTTGTGGGGGAAACCTGCTCCTTCCGTGTCAGTTCACTGTGATTCACAAGCTGCGATAGGGGTTGCCAACAACAGCGTTTATAATGGCAAGAAAAGGCACATTCGGGTCAGACATGAGTCTGTGAGGCAATTTATTGTGAATGGTGTCATCTCTCTTGAGTTTGTGAGAAGTGAAAGAAATTTGGCTAATCCTTTTACTAATGGATTGAGTAGGAAGTTAGTACTAGAATTTTCAGGAGGAATGGGTTTGAAACCTTTATAGGCTGTTGTATTCCTTGAATTCTATACTGAACTTATTTATGATTTCTCATTAATATACTTATTGCTCAGATATGAGTGGTTCTTATTGAACAGGTTGTATATGTGTATTTTTGAGATTTGGTGTCCATGGCCTTTGGCTGATTCAATTTGATTGAACGTAATGGACATGATATTTCTATGGCTTTATAGCTGATTCAATTTATTTGAACGTAATAGAACATTGTGGATGAGTGTGAAGGGATGGCCTCCTTCTGTCGAATGTCGTTCTTGTAGGCATTCTAGAGCACTCTTTGTAATCCCAGGGTGATGGCCAGTATTGTTGAACTTAGCAATGTTCACAATCATTTGAAAGACATGTGATGTGTCTTGGATGTAAATGAATTAATGTTCAACTTTATTATATGTTGTTCATGGGGAAATTCATTGGATAACGCGGTGTTTCTCAAGCCTTGAAAGTAAAATATGTGCTATCGGGTCCCTTCTCTCTCCTGCAAGTTCAATCCAAGGATACTCGTAGGTGAGGGGACACCCCATCTCACTATCATGTTAGTTCAATCCTTGGACACTAATATGTGAGTATTAAGCTTCCTTTTACTGCTCATTTCTCATTTTCTGTTTTTCTATCTTCGTGTTTGTAGGGGATTGTTGGATAGAATCCAAGTAAACGCGAAATTAGATGTGCCTTCGTCGTGCCCGACCGGGCGAGACTCCGCCCGACCCGCCCGGGCGAGACGAATTTTCTGCAGTTTGGTTCGCCCGACCAGGCGAGGCGGGTTTTCCTCTTTCTCGCCAGTTTTCCTTGCGGGCATGACCGGGCTGTTTCAGCCCGACCCGCCCGGGCGAAGTCTTTTTTCTGCGGTTTTTCGGTTTCCGCGTTTGGTGCTGTTTAGTTTTTATATTTTATATAAATACTTCTTTCCTAAAACCGAGAATTATTATTCATTATTCTAGGAAACCCTAAAACACAAGCCTACCCTATTCTCTCTGAGATTTGAGCAGTTCTTGAGAAATACCAATCTTTGATCCGGGTGCACGGAGTCAGAGATAGTTGTGTGAACCTAGGGGGACGAACGTCATCGTGAATCCGCACCGGTGGTGGCGAAATTCGTTTCTAAGGCAGTGGCCATCATACCACGGCGCAACTTGTTCTTGTAATTCAGGTTAAGTTATTTGATTTCTGCAGATTTACAGCTTACAGTTAGCCCATAAAACACCAACCACCTTGTTTTCCTTGCAAAAAATGTCCTCATACATTCCCACTCCTTTTCTTACATGTCACCATGTTTGTCCCGCTTGCATCTAATTAAACAATGCTGCTAGAGATGAGCCAACATCAAGAAGTTAAATATCCCCATAAACCAATCCCAACAAAGCTGCATAATACACTAGTAGAATAATATCAAATTATGGCGGTCATTAAGTGGGGTATTGCTGCGGATTTCACCGCGCCGCAATTAAGGGCCTAGCAATAGGTAATTCATATTGCTGCGGTTTTCAACCACCACAATATGTCAACCTATTGCTGCGGTTTCTACCCAAAACTGCAGCAATATGTAGTATATAATATTAAAAAATACAGGTCTATTGTTGCCTTTTCTTCCCAAAACCGTAGCAATAGACTCAGAGTTGGGTAAAAAAATTTTGCTTTTTTCATTTGTCAAAGTGTAAATCTTTTCGTAGTTATAGTACAACCATAATACGAACATAGCTACAACAACTCACTCACTGCATCCTATGAAAAACAAACATAGCTACTGCAACACTAATTACAAAAGAATCATAAAACTAAGAACAAACGAAAAATAACTAAATCTAAGTAAACAAACGGAAAAAAAAAAATCTAAGAAAAACAAACTAAAAAACTAAGAAACTAAAACAAAAAAACCAAGAAACAAAAACAAAAAAACTTTCCCCGTCCATGGAAGAGTTTCGGCCTGTACTCGATCCACAGGTTCGGGTGGTAGAGTTTGGGGGCTGTAGCTTTCCTCGTCCAGACGCTAATAGAGCGAGAAGAGAGAGGTTTGGGCGACGGCAACGTGCCAAGAACGACCAACGCCGAGATCTGGAGACAAGCCAAGAACGACCAACGCCGAGATCTCGATTCTTTGAAGATGCCGACGAGCAGATGAAGAATGGCGAGAGATGAGGAGGTGCGAATGAAATGAGAAATGAGGAGGTGAGTAGATGAGTGAGTTTAATTTGGGAGGATGAGAGATTCATAGACGTGAGAGACAGAGTGAGAGGAGAGAGATAGCGAAAATGAAGATGGCGGTTTAATATTGAGGGTGAGAGAGATGGGGTTATAACCCTAGCAACCTTTAATACTTACCAAGGACCTATTGTTGCAGTTCTTATAAAAAACCGCAGCAATAGATAAAAACCACAACAATAGATAAATAAAAAAATATTCTAATATATTGTTGCGGTTCTAGTTGGGAACGGCAGCAATAGCTCTGGTCAAACCAGTCAAACAATTTTGAAGAATTACCGTTGATATCTATTGCTGCGGTTTCGACCTAGAACCACATCAATAGGTTGATTTTTGAATTTTCCTTTTCTTTTGACGTGGTTTGTTGCTGTGTATGGGGAAAACCGCAGCAATTCAGACGCAGCAATAAGCAATTATTCTACTAGTGATAGTAGGCATTCATTGCCTCACTTGTACTTTAAGATTTCCAGTTTGTCTAGGCTCATGAAATCCGACACCAATGCATATGCCTGAGGTTTGTCTTCCTCCCCCAATCAGGATCAATCTTTGCAAGAACTGCAATTGCTAATGATGATCACTATATATCCCAAACTCAAAATCACCCCCAAATTTTTCTGACCCTTGTTTAGTAACTATGCCACCCCATTTGCCTTCATAAAGGAACCCATTCTCTTTAAAAGTACCATCTAGCTAAGGCTCGATTGTTTACCTACTCCCTATTAATGTTCCCTCAATCTCATTGGTTGGTATAACAAAAAACACTTCTAACTCTTTCTCTTTTCTTGTCACAGGCCCACCCATTAATGTTCCCATTCTTTTTCATTTTTTAATGACATTAATTCCAATAAAAACAACTACTCCCTATACAAATATACCACAATCATTGTTTCCTTTATTGTTGTGCCCAAAATGAAATGGCAACTATACTTTGGAACGGAGGATGTACATCCGCTAATCGGGCCGTCTTGAAGATTTGGGGGCCCCTATTCTAACATGAAAATTAGGCCCCCAAATTTATAAAAACTAAAGATGGAAGGTTGGGATATTAAAGATGGAAAGCTGAAAATTTAAAGATTGATCATTGAGAAATTTATTAAGGGATATTATCTCAAATAACCCTGACATATAGCTTTTTTTCCCAAATAACCCCCACATTGTCACCCCTATCGCAGATAACCCTAAATTTGTAATTTGTCATTAAACGTGACAGAATTACACGTGGTTTAACTTTCAATGGTTTGACGCCATTTAAGAAGGTGGTTGATGGCTATTCAAAAGGATGTTCATTGGTTTTGATGCACAATTCAAGGGTTTTATTGCTCGCAACAGACCACTAATAGGGCGCCAAACTAGTTTTTTCACATTTAATACCATCAACCACCATGTTAAATGTCGCCAAAACACATCCAAAGTCAAACCAAGTTAACGCTGTTTGTAATTCCATCATGTTTAATGACAAATTACAAATTTAGGGTTATCTGCGATAGGGGTGACAATGTGGGGGATATTTGAGAAAAAGCGCTATATGTCAGGGTTATCTGAGATAATATCCCATTTATTAAAGGTGGAAAAGAAGGGTGATTTCCTCAAATATGAAGTAAATTTTTTTAAAATGATATATTTTGGGGCCCTTATATTTATGGGGCCCTGTGCTGTTGGGCTCTTTGCACACCCTCATTTACCTCCTGCCTCTAATCCGTTCTTGAGTGCATTTCCAGTTAGATACTTTGGGGAACAAAGTTGTTATATTTAAATCAGTTTATTTAACAAAACAAAAAAACACAAACTAGAAATTGAAAACAAAACTAACTGAAAAGTGAAAACATCCATAGCATCCCCTTGCTGCAAAAAAAAAAAAAAAAAAAAAAAAAAAAAAAATTAGAAAAGGGAAGAAGAGGGGAACGGCGAGATAATTTGGAGGGTTATGTGTTTGAGGAACTTTTTTTTTTTTGAAGTGAAAATTCATTCATTAATATAAAGTCATACGACATCTACAATATAAGTCAGAAACTGAAAAATACATATCAAATTGAACGAAACTTAATTCTAATATGGCAAAACTACGATCGTTGAGCAGAAATAACCCTTCTAAATACCATCTTTCACATCGCTGTCTGATGCAGCCTTCTACGAGGGGGTCTAACGATCTGATGTAGTTTTGATGTAGAACTAGAGTTGATTCAACCGATTGTACGCGAAGTACTAACCGCAGTTGCAATCCCGCACAAAATCCTATCAATAAATCATCCTTCAACTGGAGCCAGGGTCCAAACCCGCTAACACACAAAGAAACCAAACTAATAGACCCGCCGTGAAGGGGGTGACTACAAAAACCATAAAGGAGACTAAAGCCATCACACATATGGGACTTATTAAAAACTGCAAAAAAACGAAAAAAGCAAGACAAAAAACTAGATACTGCAAAAAGGAGAATGAGAGGGGCTTATCATGGACGAAAACATCCATGGCACATAAACTAGAGGGTTTTCAGTAAAAAGAGGAGAGAAAGAGGAGAGGAGGATGTGTTTGAGGAACTTTGTTTAGCCAGTTTGTGTATATAAGCAAAAGATCCGTTTAATTGATTTTATATTAGGCATACACGATTCGTTCATACATGTACATGAAAAGGAGGAGACGGCTGCCTCAATAATGCTAAGGCCCTGTTCTTTTGGACTTATTTTCAGCAAAAATAAGTAAAAATAAGTTCATTTCAGCAAAAATAAGTTATGTTCAGCAAAAATAAGTAAAAATTAGTTCAGTTCAGCAAAAATAAGTTCAGTATTACTATTAATGTTGTAATTATTATTTTGTTTTCAATATTACTATTAATATTGTCATTATTATTAATATTATAATTATAATAATTATGAATTTGTAATTTTTTTTATTTTATTTTATATTATTTTTTTATTTTAGTATTTTTATTTTTTATTATTTAGTAATTATTATTTATTATTTATTATTTATTATTTATTAATTATTATTTATTATTTATTATTTATTATTAATTATTAATATTATTATTTATTATTATTATATAATATTTAATATTTATTATTCATTATTTATAATAATTATAAATAATTATTATTTATTATTGATTATTAATTATTTATTTATTATTTATTATTTATTATTATTTATTGTTATTATTATTATTATTATTATTATTATTATTATTATTATTATTTATTATTAATATTAATATTATTTATTATTTATTATTATTATTATTTATTATTTATTATTTATTATTATTATTTATTATTTATTATTCATTATTATTATTTATTATTTATTATATATTATTTAATATTTATTATTTAATATTTAATATTTATTATTATTATTATTTCTTATTTTTATTATTTATTATTATTTATTATTAATAATATTATTAATATATTATTATTATTTATTATTTATTATTATTCATTATTATTATATTATTATTTATTATTATTTATTATTATTAGTATTTATTATTTTTTTTATTATTTATTTATTATTATTATTACGGTTTTTTTACCATATACCCCCGACAAATTAAAAAATTCACCATATACCCTAAATGTTCCAAAAATTCACCAAATACCCTTGAGTTTTTGAAAACGTTCACCAAATGCCCTTTTTCTAACTTCCATAACTCACCGTTAGCTTTATTTACGGTTTTGCCATCATTAAGCCCTAACCCTAATTCTAATCTAACCCTAATCCTAATCTAACCCCAACCCTTACCCTAACCCTAATCTAAACCCTAATCTAACCCCCGCCCCTCCACTCCAGCCTCAACCCCCACCCCCCTCCAGCCTCCCACCTCACCCAGCCTCACCACCTCCCTCCCTCTACTCCACCGGCTGCCGCCCCCCCCCTCCCCCTCCCCGTCGATTCCCCATCCCTCCCCCCCTCCCCGTCGAATTCCCCTAACCCTACCCCCTCCCCTCTCCCGTCGAATTCCCTAACCCCACCGCTTCTCTCTCTTCCCTTGGCGGTGAAAATTCAACCCCGATCCGAGCAACTCGGATCGAATGAGCGAAGAGGAAGACGAAATCATTCGAGGGTGGGGGGGGGGTAGGTTGCGGCTGCGAGGGGTGGGGGCGCCGAGGCTAGCTGCCGCCGGGGTGGAGGGGAGAGGGGTGGGGGATGCGGCGGTGGAGGGATGAGGAGGGGGGGGGGGGGCTTTCGAATTTATGGGCTACGCGGGTTGCGGGGGCTGCGGGAGAGGGGGAGGAGCTGCGCGGCGGAGGGAGGAGGGAGGGGAGGGCTGCGGCGGAGGGGGAGAGGGAGGGGAGGGGGATGCGGCGGTGGAAGGGAGAGGGGATGCGGCGGTGGAGGGGAGGGGGAAGGGGGGGGGTGGGGGTTGGGGGGTGGAGGGGTGGTGGGCCTGGGTGGGTTAGGGTTTAGTGTAAGGGTAAGGGTTTAGGTTTAGGATTAGGGTAAGGGTAAGGGTAAGGGTTAGATTAGAATTAGGGTTTAGGGTTAGTAATGGCAAAAATAGTAAATAAACCTAACGGAGAGTTAACGGAAGTTAGAAAAAGGGCATTTCGTGAACGTTTTCGAAAACTCAAGGGTATATGGTGCATTTCCAGTTAGATACTTTGGGGAACAAAGTTGTTATATTTAAATCAGTTTATTTAACAAAACAAAAAAAACACAAACTAGAAATTGAAAACAAAACTAACTGAAAAGTGAAAACATCCATAGCATCCCCTTGCTGCAAAAAAAAAAAAAAAAAAATAGAAAAGGGAAGAAGAGGGGAACGGCGAGATAATTTGTAGGGTTATGTGTTTGAGGAACTTTTTTTTTTTTGAAGTGAAAATTCATTCATTAATATAAAGTCATACGACATCTACAATATAAGTCAGAAACTGAAAAATACATATCAAATTGAACGAAACTTAATTCTAATATGGCAAAACCACGATCGTTGAGCAGAAATAACCCTTCTAAATACCATCTTTCACATCACTGTCTGATGCAGCCTTCTACGAGGGGGTCTAACGATCTGATGTAGTTTTGATGTAGAACTAGAGTTGATTCAACCGATTGTACGCGAAGTACTAACCGCAGTTGCAATCCCGCACAAAATCCTATCAATAAATCATCCTTCAACTGGAGCCAGGGTCCAAACCCGCTAACACACAAAGAAACCAAACTAATAGACCCGCCGTGAAGGGGGTGACTACAAAAACCATAAAGGAGACTAAAGCCATCACACATATGGGACTTATTAAAAACTGCAAAAAAACGAAAAAAGCAAGAAAAAAAAACTAGATACTGCAAAAAGGAGAATGAGAGGGGCTTATCATGGACGAAAACATCCATGGCACATAAACTAGAGGGTTTTCAGTGAAAAGAGGAGAGAAAGAGGAGAGGAGGATGTGTTTGAGGAACTTTGTTTAGCCAGTTTATGTATATAAGCAAAAGATCCGTTTAATTGATTATATTTTAGGCATACACGATCCGTTCATACATGTACATGAAAAGGAGGAGACGGCTGCCTCAATAATGCTAAGGTCCTATTCTTTTGGACTTATTTTCAGCAAAAATAAGTAAAAATAAGGTCAGTTCAGCAAAAATAAGTTATGTTCAGCAAAAATAAGTAAAAATTAGTTCAGTTCAGCAAAAATAAGTTCAGTATTACTATTAATGTTGTAATTATTATTTTCTTTTCAATATTACTATTAATATTGTTATTATTATTATAATTATAATAACGATGAATTTGTAATTTTTTTTATTTTATTTTATATTATTTTTTTATTTTAGTATTTTTATTTTTTATTATTTAGTAATTATTATTTATTATTTATTATTTATTATTTATTATTTATTATTTATTATTTATTATTTATTATTTATTATTTATTATTTATTATTTATTATTTATTATTTATTATTTATTATTGATTATTTATTATTTATTATTTATTATTTATTATTTATTATTTATTATTTATTATTTATTAATTATTATTTATTATTTATTATTTATTATTTATTATTTATTATTTATTATTTATTATTTATTATTAATATTATTATTTATTATTATTATTTAATATTTAATATTTATTATTCATTATTTATTATAATTATAATAATTATTATTTATTATTGATTATTGATTATTTATTATTTATTATTTAATATTATTTATTATTTATTATTATTATTTATTATTATTATTATTATTATTATTATTATTATTATTATTTATTATTAATATTAATATTATTTATTATTTATTATTATTATTTATTATTTATTATTATTATTTATTATTTATTATTTATTATTTATTATTATTATTTATTATTTATTATATATTATTTAATATTTATTATTTAATATTTAATATTTATTATTATTATTATTTATTATTTTTATTATTTATTATTATTAATATTATTATTAATATTATTATTATTTATTATTTATTATTATTCATTATTATTATATTATTACTTATTATTATTTATTATTATTATTTTTTTATTATTTATTTATTATTATTATTACGGTTTTTTTACCATATACCCACGACAAATTAAAAAATTCACCATATACCCTCAATGTTCCAAAAATTCACCATATACCCTTGAGTTTTTGAAAACGTTCACCAAATGCCCTTTTTCTAACTTCCGTAACTCACCGTTAGCTTTATTTACGATTTTGCCATCATTAAGTCCTAACCCTAATTCTAATCTAACCCTAACCCTAACCCTAATCTAACCCTAACCCTTACCCTAACCCTAATCTAACCCTGCCCCTCCACCCCAGCCCAACCCCCACCCCCTCCAGCCTCAGCTTCCACCCCCTCCCCCCTACTCCATCAGGGCGCCCCACCTCCCTCCCCCTCCCCGTCGATTTCCCCTTCCCTCCTCCCCCCGTCGAATTCCCCCAACCCTACCCCTCCCCTCTCCCCGTCGAATTCCCCTAACCCCACCGCTTCTCTCTCTTCCCTTGGCGGTGAAAATTCAACCCCGATCCGAGCAACTCGGATCGAAGGAGAAGAAGAGGAAGACGAAATCATTCGAGGGGGGGGAGGGTAGCTGCGCCTGCAAGGGGGGGGACGCCTAGGGCGCTGGCTGGCGCAAGGGTGGAGGGAGGGTAGGGGATGCGGCGGTGGAGGGATGAGGAGGGGGGGGGGGCTTTCGAATTTATGGGCTACGCGGGTTGCGGGGCTGCGGGAGAGAGGAGGGGGAGGGCGGCGCGGAGGAGGGAGAGAGGGAGGGGAGGGGAGGGGATGCGGCGGTGGAAGGGAGAGGGGATGCGGCAGTGGAGGGGAGGGGGAAGGGGAGGGGGTGGGGGTTGGGGCTGGGGGTGGAGGGTGGTGGGGTTTGGGTGGGTTAGGGTTTAGTGTAAGGGTAAGGGTTTAGGTTTAGGATAAGGGTAAGGGTAAGGGTAAGGGTAAGGGTAAGGGTTAGATTAGGGTTAGGGTTAGATTATAATTAGGGTTTAGGGTTAGTAATGGCAAAAATAGTAAATAAACCTAACGGAGAGTTAACGGAAGTTAGAAAAAGGGCATTTCGTGATCGTTTTCAAAAATTCAAGGGTATATGGTGAATTTTTGGAACATTGAGGGTATATGGTGAAATTTTTAATTTGTCGGGGGTATGTGGTGAAAAAACCGTTATTATTATTATTATTATTTATTATTATTTATTATTATTATTTCTTATTATTTATTATTATTTTTATTATTAATTATTACTAATTATTATTTATTATTTATTATAATTATTATTATTTATTATTTATTATTATTATTATTATTATTATTATTATTATTATTTATTATTATTTATTTTTATTATTTATTATTTATTATTTATTATTTATTATTATTATTTAGCAAAAATAAGTTCAGTTCAGCAAAAATAAGTAAAAATAAGTCCAGTTCAGCAAAAATAAGTAAAAATAAGTCCAGTTCAGCAAAAATAAGTAAAAATAAGTTCAGTTCAGCAAAAATAAGTTCAGTTCAGCAAATATAAAATAAGTTCGGTTCAGTTCAGCTAAAATAAGTTCAAAAGAATAGGGCCGAAGAGTCTAAGACCAGGGATTACAACCAATTGCTGCCTCAATAATGAGACTCGGGTAAAACGAAAAATAAGGTGGAAAAGAAAATTAAGCGGATTAAGATGAATAATACTAGATAATCTCAGGAAGTAGTTTAATCTAAAAATAAGTTACCAGAATGAGAGCTTTGATGCTGTCTCTGTCAATGGTGGTTCGCAATTTCAAATCTGTTGCCAACAAATTTTTTTTTCCCTCAAAAAAAAAAAAAAAAAAAAAAAATGAGTCGAAAGTAGGCGTATTCTTCAATGAGTTCCTAATTGAGAAGTGTGGGAAACAAACATGAAAATGAATTTGGATAGTTACACAGTTGACAAAATTATTTGCTTGGAATGCGTTGGAAATTCTAGCAATTGTAAGTTCAAGTATTAAGCAATATAAATGGTCATTTGGTGAGTGCTCTCCAAATGCTCGATGAAATGCGTCAGTGAGGAGTCCCGATTTTAGAAGGTATACTTGTTGTAAATGGGAATTGGGAAATTAACACTGCTGAATTACAATTTTCGCGTACTAGAAACATCAAAAAAACAGGAGAACTTGCACCTAGTTTGCTATTCGCAATCGGAATTCGTTATTTGGATTGATATATTGAGAAATTAATATGCCAGACATCTTTACACGTTGTTTAGATAGCAATCATTGACGGATAAGGAGAGGGATGGGGAAGGAAACAAGGGACAAAAGAGTGAGTTTGCATTTTTTTTCCCAAAATGTTCCCAACATTAGAAAGGTTTATTAAGAGGGGAAGGAATTTGAATCATTACAACTTCCTTCCTTCTCGTCTTCCAATTCATATTTAAACAAGAGAAAATGAATCGCCCCTTTGTTTTCCCTCCCTTTTTCTCCAAAATCCCCAATCCAAATACATTGTTATGCTCTGACTTTGATTTGTGGAAAAGTGACAACTTGAGTAAGTTATCATATTTGTGAATGATCTAATTCATATTGTGCTTTATATTGGAAAGACCATGAAAGAAATATTGAGGACAATTACATATAGGATCATCTATGTTCGAAGTGCATAAACATCTCCTAGTTGCTAGTTGATAACTGTTTTTGAAGTAAAGCTTAAATAAGTTCTTCAGCTACTTGCAATCACAGGAGTTGCAATAGCAAGAAGAGGAATCTTTCTATGAATGGTGAGTCCGGTACATTCAGTCATATCCAAAGTCACACCTTTTGCTCCACCGGGCAACATCCAATTGAACTTGTGCACGAGGTTTGCTAATACAAGCTCATTATTCGCAGCGGCAAACATAATCCCTGGGCACATCCTTCTGCCTGCTCCAAATGGGATCAGTTCGAAGTCTGCCCCTCTGAAATCTATTGAAGAATCTATAAACCTCTCTGGCTTGAACTTTTCAGGTTCATCCCAAGAAGCAGGATCCCTGTGGATTGCCCAAGCGTTGGTTATAACTGCTATCCCTGCTGGAATGTCATAGCCGTGTATTTTGGTTTCTTGTGTTGATTGTCTAGGAACCAGCAAAGGAATCGGAGGATGTAGCCGAAGAGTCTCCTTGATCACTGCTTTCAAGTACTTCATTTGCTCCAAGTCATCTTCATTTACATATAATTTTTCTCCGGTAATTCTTCTCACTTCTTTTTGTAGTGCTTCCATCACTATAGGATGCCTTAGTAACTCTGTGATTGCCCATTCTAGCACTGTGTATGTTGTATCAGTCCCACCAGAAAACATATCCCGTATAAATCAATAACTTCACATTCAGAAGTCACTATAATTGTTAGGAAAAATTAACAATAGAGGTCTGAACTTTTGGCGATAATTTTTAAAAGGTTTGAACTATTGATAAACCTCTGTAGGTCCCAACTTTAGGGGGTCTTAACTATTAGCGGGCCTCGATGACTTAAAACTGACGATTTTTTTTAAAATCTCACCTAGTTCCTACTTCCCTCCCTCAATTAACCCTACTGGTGTGACCCAAGTTTTACAAGTTATGACCTATTAAGCCAGTTTCAAGTCACTAAGGCCCGCTAAAAGTTAAGACCCCCTAAAATTGGGACCTACACATGTTAATCAATAGTTCAGACCTTTTAAAAATTTTCACCCAAAGTTGAGACCTCTATTGTCCCTCTATTGTCAATTTTTCCTAATTGTTATCATGCCAAATGATCCAATTTTATGTTTGTTCTTCTTTAGTAAGTTGGCCACTCAATGCTCATAGTCTACACTCTATATGCAAATTTTGGTTTTAAAAGTGAGTATGAACTTGTATATACATAATTTGACAGTTTCTATGTCTTAATTCCTGTTTTCTATTATCTAAAAGGTTGTGGTATTGTGTAACAGCTATAAATAACCTTTTTTTTCCCTTTTTCTTGTTTTGCTTTTGGGAAGTGGGCATTGAGAAACTATCCTGTTTTGCCTAAGGAAAGGTATTTTTTTTATTGGTTTTTTTAGATTAAGCATACTAGGTCATTTTTACCAACCTTGTAGATCCAATGCATACCAAAAGCTCAAAAATGTATCAGAGAGGTCTGCAGCCTCAAAAGTTGTAGCACAGGATAAACCTTGTTATATTTTCTTTGGTTATATAAAGAAAGAGCAAGACTTACCATGATAAAAACTTTCATATTTCTAGAAAAGGAGAAAATACCAATTGAGATACTACAAATCACCAACATATCACCCTGCTGGATACTGTAAACTCTGGGATCAGAACACTGTCATCCCGACTCATCCTGCCCAATGTTTGAAGAGGCACACTTGAGGTGCACCTAGGCGCTGACAACCGAGTGTGTAAAAAGGCCTGAATGAGATGTTCTCAATGAGGCAAACCTATGGCAAAAAGGCGCTGTGGCTGCATTGCTCCTCACTTCCCAAGAAAGGCCCAAATACATGTTGGCATCTTTGTACAAAGAATTTTTCATACTGATGCTGCTTTCGCTACGACAGGCTAGTTGAAGCTAACTTGCTAATTACTATGTAGAAAGAGAATTCTATAATTTAGGGATGACATTTAGGGAAAGCTGCTAATAAAGGGGGATGCAAGAAGCCAAAATGATCTAACCAGTTTATATAAGTTGGATGCATAATTAAGAACAAGAAACTACATGTTACCAATATGAGTGCTTTGATGCTGTCTCTGTCAATGGTAAAACCTGGCGTCTTTTCCTTTTGTACTTCAAGCAAAACATCTACAAAGTCTTTTACGCTCTCATCATTTTCCTTTCTACTCTCACCTCCACCATCTTGGTGCTCTTTTACAACCTGTTCAAGAAATTGATGTAACTCTTTAGAAACTCTCTCCACCCTTGCATCTGACCCGTCAAGCCAATTGATCCAAGCCAACCTCGGGATGAAATCCCCAACTCTAAATTGGCCTAACAACTCCAAGAACTCCTTTAAGAGTTTCTTAAAATTTATCCCTCCTTCATTACCATTATATTTCCTCCCAAAGGCCACCCTACATATCACATTTTTTTGTTGAAGTCATAAACATCTCTCTCAAATCTATGATTGAAGATGATGAGTTTTCGATCTTTTCCATCAAAAGAACCATCTCTTCTTCCCTAACACTTCGAAAAGACCGAACCCTTCTGTTGCTCAAGAGCTGAAGCACACATATACTCTTCATCTGCCTCCAATACTCGCCATACTGAGCTGCTGCCAGGTCCTTCCCATCATATAGAAGCTTGTTGATTGTCTCTGGTATCGGCCTGTTAGAAAATGTTATATCATGGGTTTTCATGATCTCCTGAGCTGCTTTGGCAGAGGAGACGATGAGGGTTGGTGATCTCCCTAGGTAAATTATCATGAGCTCCCCATATTGTTCAGATAACGATCGTAGAGAGCGATGAGGGTAAGTTCCTAGCTGATGAAAGTTGCCTATTATCGGCAGCCTTGGTGGAGAAGGTGGTAAGCTTTTCCTGGGAGAAGAGGTTTTACGAAGCCAATTATAGAGGAAGAACAAGAAGAGGATGAGTGGAAGAATTTTGAAGGACTGCAGCCAGATTAACTTCAACAGCTCAATACTGGGCAGCATTTTTCTGTGTGCAGACTGCAGAGTATGATCTATTCTCTTTGCTTTTTTTGCTTATAGGGGGTTTGGGATGGAAGAGAGGGGGAAGGGGTTGCTGATCTTTATTTATAGATCTTCAACATTAGCTCTTATCAGCTAGTTAATTAAAGTGTAGTTAATGTCACACAAATTTGTCTTCATTGACATTCGCAAATTATATATGGGTTCACCTTCCCCAATGTGTGATTATATCATTGGCCCACGTGAGCCTATGGCAACATTTTTCTTAAAACATACTTATCTACAGTCCGTCGATGGTGCGCACGAGTGTAGGTATAGGATGGTGCGCACCATCCAAAACGCAGCAACAAACACATAAAACGCGGGTTCATTAAACCAAAAACGCACGGAAAGAACATCGGTTCATCTCCAATGAACATATAAGTAATGACAACATTAATATTTATCACAATGAACATATAAGTAATTTGAAAGAACATTTTGAAGACTTGGATAAACAAACTAACATTTGAATCAACAATATGTTAATGAAGTGAACATATGTTCATCTCCAATGAACATATAAGTAATGACAACATAAATATTTATCACAATGAACATATAAGTAATTTGAAAGAACATTTTGAAGACTTGGATGAACAAACGAACATTTGAATCAAAAATATGTTAGTGAAGTGAGAAATGAACTATAGTAAATTTGAAAAATATTTTGAAATTTGAATTTTAAAAATCAGCGGCAATTTTGAATTTTTAAAATTTGAAAACATACTGAATTTTGAAATTAGGCGAAAATGTTCGATCCAAAATTGCGATCGTTCATTCAACAGAAAGAATGTGTTTCTCACACTAAATTTTTTATAAATGTTCATTCTAAAATTCCAAATGTTCAATAAAAAATAGCGTGTGTTTATTATACTACAATGTCCATTGGAATAAACTGGATGTTTATTGGTTTACAACACACATGGGGTGAAAAAGTTGAGGAATGAGAAATTGAGGTGTGTCCCACAAATGTGCATTCTAAAATTGCAAATGTTCATTGAAAATCAGCGTGTGTTCATTAGACTACAATCAGCGTGTCTGTTATATATCTACCACAGCAATTTATTGTCAAATACTGGAGAATGTTAATTGTCAATAAATTGCTGTGGGAAAACTCTAGATATATAACAGACATCATGCCTGATGATATGGGAACTTTTTTTGATTAAAAAAAATCAACCATCCAAACCCGGAGCTTTAGAGACAGTCAAGCAGCATCAATTTCACTCTGTGAGATAGGAATGAATGTTCACTTTCTGGCATCCAAACTAACAGTAGAACAGTTCCCAAGAGTAGGAAGGTCAACCGTAGGCAACATACCAGCACAAGAACCACGAAGCTTCTTATAAAACACCATAGTCAATTTTTCTAAAAAAACAAAATCCACAGTCTTTGTAAAAGCTTGAGATACTTTGCCTAATAACAATACACATCATTATTCATATTATCACTTTACAGTTTATACGTCATTTTGATAAAAGTACTGTCACTTTATTCAGAGCGTATTATTTTGAAACAAAGAAAGTAAGGAACAAGGAAAAGAAAGAGGGAAAGAGTGAAAAATGAGAATCAGATTACATATGACTTGTAGAAGATGATTGATAAGTTACTCTTTTAATATCTTATGTCTGTTTGCTGGTACCAACTTAGAGTAATGGTACGGCAGTACACAGTGCCTTTAGATGCCGGAAGCTGCAATACGAGCTATTGCAACAGCAAATAGTGGTGTACCTCTGTGCATATTGATCCCAAAGCTCTCGCTCATGTCCAAGCTGTCAACTTCTGCTTTACCAGGCAATTCCCAATCAAACTTATGCATCAGATTTGCTAGTAAAAGCTGACTACTTGCCATGGCAAATGATATTCCTGGACACATCCTGCGACCTGCTCCAAATGGAATGAACTGAAGGTCATTTCCTCTGAAATCTATTGGAGAATTCAGGAACCTTTGTGGATTGAACTTCTCAGGTTCATCCCAAGAAGCTGGATCTCTGTGGATTGCCCAACCGTTAATAATAACTCCTATCCTCGCAGGAATTGTATATCCATATATCTCGGTGTCTTGAGTTGATTGTCGGGGTATTAACAAAGGAACAGGAAGATGTAGCCTCAAAGTCTCCTTGATAACGGCTTTCAAGTAAACCATATGTTCCAAATCATCTTCTTTTACATCTACTGCTTCTCCGGTAATAACTCTCAACTCTTTTTGCGTTTCTTTCATAACTTTGGGGTGCCTTAATAGTTCTGTCATTGTCCATTCTAGTAAGGTGGAAGTTGTATCAGTCCCAGCTGAAAACATATCCTGTGTTAGACCAATTCTTTGTAGAGTTAGGCAAGGTACTGAAGAGAATCATTTGATCATTTATCACTTTATTATCTACACTTGATCATCTGAATTCTGAACAAATGTGCTCTTTCTTCACAATCGTTGTCTACAAAATTTACAGGCGCTTTTGCCATTTAAGGTGCCATATACTAGAACAATACATTTAGAGCGTATGTGGTTTGGAGATTAGTAGATTTCACATTAATGACATTAATCTTTTTGGTTTGTTAAGGGTAAACAATAGTTCTCCAAGTGATGGGAAACATTCTCCTCTCTAAATAAAGGGAGGAATGTCAAAATTTCCTCTCTGTTCTTATCTTTCTCTTGTTCCCACCTTCCTCTCCCCTCCAATAGAATTTCCCTTTTTCATTCTGTTTTTCAGGTGTGCGGAACTAATTTTCAATTGTATCCACCTTTGCCAAATATTCTTTATTTCGTGGAAAACGATTTTCCATTGGATATGTTTTACTAGAAAAATGATTATGAAATCAAAAAACAAACATTATCAGGTAGCAGCTGCAGATATAATACAGTAAACCATACAGACTTACCAATATGAGAGCTTTTATACTGTCTCTGTCTATGGGAGGTGTTTGATCTCTCTGAACATCAAGCAAAACATCCACAAAGTCCTTCATTTTCTCATCATTGTTACTATCTTCGTACTCTCTGCAATTGTTTAAATGATCCTGGTGTTCTTTAACTACTTTTTCAAGGAATTGATCAAACTTTTTAGCAATCTTATCAACCTTGGCATCCCACCCATTGAGTCGATCAATCCAAGCAAGCCAAGGAATAAAATCCCCAACATTAAATTCAGCTAGCACCTTGTTAAACTCTTTCATGACATCATTAAAGCGATACCATCTCCTTTCCCATCATACTTTCTTCCAAATGCAACCCTGCATATTGTATCATTTGTGAATTCTATAAACATCTGGCTTAAATTAACAGGTGTTGATTCTGCTTGTCTTATTTTTTCTATCAGAAGAGCTGTTTCTTCTTCTCTCACGCTGCGAAAAGACCGAAATCTTTTGTTACTCAACAAGTGGAGTACACATACACTCTTCATCTGCCTCCAGTATTCTCCATAAGGTGCTCCTACAACGTCCTTGTAATTATACAGCAGTCTTTCACCTTTCTTTGACATTGGTCTGTTAGCAAATACTATATCATGGGTTACCATGATCTCACGGGCTGCTCTTGCAGACGAAACGACAAGCGTTGGCATACTACCGAGTTGAATCATCATGAGGTCTCCATATTTCTCGGACATCAACCGGAGTGAGCGGTGAGGTTTGAGTACCAAACTGATGTATGTTGCCTAAAATTGGTAGCTTTGGTGAAAAAGGAGGTAAGTTTTCCCTGGAAACTGTTTTGAATTGAAGCCATTTGTAGAAGAAGAATAAGAAGACTATCGATAGTAGAAGTGTGAAAGGTTGCAACCAGATGAATTCCAGCAATTGTTGAATACTTGAAATTGTCATCTGTAAGATTATGCCTTATCTTTTATGATGGATGAAATTTAGGGGCTCTGATTCACACTGTTTTTTTTGGCAATGAATGATCCTGTGTTAGTTAGGAGGAGTTGTCAGACGGTAACTGTACAATTTATTCGTGTACTAACATGTAGGCAAAGAAACTTAAATAGACATGTCCACACTAAATCTAGTGTGGACCTAATGCTAGCATGTGTAACTATTGGCGGGAAATAACGTGCAACTAAATGAAAAAAGGGTCACTATGTTTTCAAACAGATAAATGGTAGACAAAGCTTGTGGTCCATGCAAGCCTTTTTGACATGTAGGTGAAGAATTTATGTCCTCGACTTAAATGCAATTACTAATTTATCTAATTATATTATGGATCGTATTATGAAGATAATAAATTCGTTCTATCGGGTCGTCTATACGTCTTGCTAGATAATGCTATAGAACTTTCGGATAGGAAATTATAAACCCAAAGCCCAATATAATGGATCCTATTAGGTCACACAATATACTTGGATCAACAAAAGAAACCTAGAGCCCGTAAGGGCCCTAGGGGTGGCCGGCCAAGAGGAGGGGAGAGAAGAAGTGATTCTCCTTCTAACCTAAATATATTTATATATTTGTTAGGCAATAAGGAAATAATATAAGATATCTCTCATTATTCTTCTCTCTCATATTCTTTCCAAAAGTCACAAAAACTCCATTAAAGTAGAAGAAGAATTTCTTCCTTCCAACTAGCATTGGTGGAGTGTTGATCCGGGTTGGTGGACCAAGTAGAGGAATCACAATTGAGGTTCTTTTTCCGGGTTATACAAGCTTTGTGGAATTCACGCTTCAAAGGTAAATTCTTAACTATTATGTGATCCTTGAATGTATATGCATGAGATCCTGTTTTAAGTGCTTATGAATATGATTCATAAAATTCCGCTTAGAGTACTTAGAATCCTACAGTGGTATCAGTTTTAGCCTCTTGCATATAATTTTTGGTCATATTAATTAGATTTATTTTGATGTGTTCTTGACTAATTTTAATTGATTAAGGGGAGGAATTGAATTATGGATGTTTTATTTAATTGGATTAATTAAATTTGATTTAATCTGCCTAATAAGCGGTTTTAATTTCCAAAATTCGACCTAAAATCTTTTTTCGAAATATATTTTGTTTGGCCGAATTTTTAAGAAAATAAAATCCTGTTTTTCGAAATTAAAATTCAATTTTAGATCTCAAATTTTTCGGAAGTTTCGAAAGTTAGAATTATATTATTAATCTGTTTTTCATATTTAATTTGTTTATGTATGAAAATTAATTCATGTGAAAAGAGTTTTGTGTGAATTAAAGATTAATACATATGAATAATGCTAAAATTAAATTAAAATAGTGATTTTATGCTAATTTCAAATATTCAACTCATATAATTAATCTGAATTTTCATATTTAAAATGTTTATGTATGATAAATTAATTCATGTAAAAGGAGTTTTATATGAATTTAAGGTTAATTTGTATGAATAGCCCTAAAATTAATTAAAATGGAGATTTAAATTAATTTGCAGAATTAGGCATAAAGGAGTTTATGTTTAATTTTTTTTGATCACTAAATTAATTTACAAGAAGTTGTGATTTAATTTAATTCCCACAAAAGAAAAAAAAAACAAACAAAGGATGGAGGAGGAGCAGCCACGGCTGGGTGGGGCCACGGTGGCTGCTCCAGGTGGTCCTTGGTGGGCTGCCGTGGCTGCGGCAGCAGCAGCGTGGCTTGCTAGCCACGTTTTGCTGCTGCCCAACAGTTTTTTTTTTTCAAAATTTTTTTTTTTTTGGGAAAATTATTAAAACAGATTTTCAGAATATTAAGCAGATTTTCAGTTAAATAATTCCATAATTTTATTCTTTAATCTAATTAAGATTAGTAGGAAAGTATTATAGGATAGAATCTTTAGGTGGTTAGGAATTACTTAAATATTTTATCAACTTTCTATAATTAAGAATATTTGATATTTTGATTGATGGCAAGTATAATATGTGATATTATGATGTGGCTTTTATATATTTTGATATAATTGCTATGTATGACTAGTATGGCCCAAATTAAGTTAGAAAATACGATCTGCGTATCGTGATGTATTCTTGTAATTTAAATACGATCTGCGTATCATTAAGTATCTTTGTAATTTATTTAATTTAGTTATTATTTAAATTATATTGATACTTATGTAATCCAAAGACGACTCCATCAAGAGAAGGCCCATGGTCAAGGTGGATGGAGATCCATGAAGAGTCCAAGAATGAGCCATTGATGCTTAGTTCTTAGGATTAGGGGCCATACTAGATCATTTTATTTTCGCATTTTATTATTCTTTAAAATGCTTATAAGTTTATTGTATGTTGGTTGTTGATACGCTAGAGTTCACTAATTCATAACAACATAATAAACTTAGGTCCCGTAAATATTAAGGTTGCTTTTCCAAACATAAAGTACTTATCAAACTCTTAATTAATAGTAATAGGTCATGCCTCCGCAGGGTGTTATCATTAATTTTGGGATATAAGGTAAAATTGCGAATTTTACAAGTTAGTTTGGTTGTCCTTAACAAAATTATCAAAAGCGTTTTGAATTTTGAAGCAAGAGATAGTTAAACATGCGATGTTTATCCATCTAAACAAGAGTTATAATTTGTTATAATTAGTAAAAGAGTTTACTTACCTTGATAATGTAACGTTAAAGATAAGACCTCCGTCTGCTTAGTGTTGCATGTTGATAGGATCTTGTAAAACATTTATTCAAATGGGACATTAAAATTGAATAGGTGATCAACCTATAAACCTTTGCATGTTTTAGGTTACTTTATAAACATAAAATTGAACTTTGCTTTATTTTTCTGTCTGTAGATACCATGTCTAATAACAACAACAGCAACTCCGGTTTCAACATTCGTCCTTTTCTGGAAAAGGACAGACTGAATGGTGAAAATTTCCTTAATTGGGAAAGGACCTTAAGACTTGTTCTTAGGTTTGAGGGTCGAGAGGACGTCTTAGATACCCCACTTCCTATTGTAACTGATGAATCAACTGAGGCAGACAAACGTCGTGCCAAACAGGCTAGTGATAAGTCTATACCAATCACTTGCTTGATGATAGCAGCCATGGAGCCAAACCTCCAAAAGAGGTTCGAAACCAAGGATGCTTATACCATCATGCAAGAGCTGCGGGCTATGTTTCAGACACAAGCCCGAGTTGAGCGGTATGAGACTAATAGGGAGATACTTGAATGTCACATGAAGTCGGGTCAAGCTGTTGGCCCCCATGTTTTCGCAATGATGGGTCTTTTCAAAAACATGGAACGACTTGGATTCCCTTATAGGTTTGAGTTAGCTACTGACATTATTCTCCACTCATTACCTGAAAGTTTCAATCAGTTCAGAATGACCTACAATATGAATAAGTCTGAAAAGACATTGCAAGAGCTGCATGGATTGTTGGTCAATGCTGAAAGGAACATCCCTAAGGTTGAACCAAAGAAAGAGGTTTTGATGGTTCAAAAGGGAAAGGGTTTTAAGAAGAAATGGGCAGGAAAGAAGGACAAAGGCAAGCAAGTTGCCATTGTAGCTAAAAAACCTAAGCCAACCGTCAAGCCAAAGGTCGCTGCGGAAAGCAAGTGCTTCCACTGTCACAAGATAGGACACTGGAAGAGGAACTGCCCGGTATACTTGGAGGAAAAGAAGTCTGGGGCTTCCACTTCAGGTATATATGTTATAGAAATCAATTTGACTTCTACTTCTTTATGGGTATTTGATACCGGTTGTGGTTCTTACATAGTTAATGATGTGCAGGGACTAAAAAGAAGTAGGAAGCTGGCAAAAGGCGAGGTAGAGCTACGCGTTGGAAATGGAGCACGAGTTGCTGCACTTGCCATAGGGAGCTATAGTCTACACTTGCCATCTGGGCTTATTTTAGAACTAAATAATTGCTATTTTGTTCCTTCAATAACTAAGAACATAATTTTTGTTTCAGTTTTGGATTCTAAAGGGTTTTGTTTTGAAATAAAGAACAAGTGTTGTTCCATTTCTTACAATAATATGTTCTATGCCAATGCTAAATTGATAAATGGCTTATATGTGCTTGATAGGTCATTACAAATCTATAACATAGATAGCAAGAAACAAAAATCAAATGATTCCAACCTAACCTACATTTGGCATTGTCGAATGGGTCATATAAACCAAAAGCGTATTCACAAGTTACAAAAGGATGGTGATTTCGAATCATTTGATGTATGTGAATCATGCTTAATGGGGAAGATGACAAAATCACCATTTACTGGAAAAGGTGAAAGGGCCAGCGATCTTTTAGGACTCATACATACAGATGTGTGTGGTCCTATGAGCACAAAGGCAAGGGGAGGGTTTAACTACTTCATTACCTTCACTGATGATTTGAGTAGATATGGATATATATACTTAATGAAACATAAGTCGAAATCTTTTGATAGATTCAAAGAGTTCCAAAGTGAAGTACAAAATCAACTTGGTAAGACAATAAAAGCACTACGATCCGATCGTGGTGGTGAATATTTTAGCCAAGAGATTGATGATCATCTAAAGGGTTATGGAACTCTTTCACAATTGACTCCACCAGGAACACCACAGTTGAATGGTGTATCTGAAAGGAGGAATCGAACCTTGCTAGATATGGTTTGATCAATGATGAGTCTGGCTGATCTTCCGATTTCTTTTTGGGGATACGTTCTCGAAACTGCTGCACAACACTAAATAGGAGCCCGTCAAAGGCTGTAGAAAAGACTCCATATGAGTTATGGAATGGAAAACCTCCAAACTTGTCTTTTCTTAAGATCTGGGGATGTGAGGTCTATGTAAAGCGGTTACTATCAGACAAGCTTGCACCCAAGTCAGATAAATGTCTCTTTGTGGGATACCCAAAAGAGACAAGGGGTTATTACTTCTATAACCGTCAAGAGAACAAAGTGTTTGTTGCTCGTGATGGTGTCTTTCTTGAAAAGGAATTTGTTTCTAGAAAGACAAGTGGGAGTAAAATAATTCTCGAAGAAATTCGAGATGAGCAACAATTGGACGTGATTCACACCATGTCAGAGACGGCCCGATAAGATGAAAGTCTAGTTCAGGAGATGACGTATTCAACGCATGAACCTCCTACCGTCCCACTTGAATCAAGTGAAGATCTTCAAAAAGTTGAAGAGAACATTTCTCTTGATGCTCAGGCCCCGCGTAGGTCTAGTAGAGAAAGGATTCCAAACAAGAGGTTGGTTGATTTCCTGTTAACTGAAAAATCTGAAATTATGATTTTGGAGAATTCAGAGCCTACTACCTACGAACAAGCTTTGACGAGCCCAGACTCTGAGAAATGGCTTGAGGCCATGAAATCCGAGTTAGACTCCATGTCTGAGAATAAAGTTTGGACCCTTGTCGACTTGCCTGATGGGGTTAACCCTATTGGATGCAAGTGGGTGTTCAAATTAAAAACAGACAAAGATGGGAATGTCTATGTATATAAAGCAAGACTGGTTGCAAAAAGATTCAGACAAATTCATGGTATAGACTATGATGAGACCTTTTCTCTAGTAGCAATGCTTAAGTCAATTCGGATACTTTTATCGATTGCCGCATTTTATGATTATGAAATTTGGCAGATGGATGTCAAAACAGCATTCTTGAATGGGTTCTATAATGAGGATGTGTACATGACACAACCTGAGAGTTTTGAGGATCCAGAAAATCCTAAAAGGGTTTGCAAGCCTCAAAGATCTATCTATGGATTGAAGCAGGCATCTCGGAGCTGGAATCTTCGATTTGATGAGGCAATCAAGAAATTTGATTTCATCAAAAGCGAAGAAGAATCTTGTGTCTACAAGAAGTTTAGTGGGAGCAGCTTAGTCTTCTTGGTATTGTATGTAGATGACATACTACTCATGGGAAATGACATACCAATGCTTGAGTCAGTCAAGGAATGGTTAAAAAGTTGTTTCTCTATGAAGGACCTGGGAGAAGCTCAGTACATACTGGGAATCAAAATCCATAGAGATAGGTCTCGAAGGATGATTGGGCTAAGTCAAGAAACTTATATTTATAAGGTTCTTGCAAGGTTCAACATGGAAAACTCGAAGAGAGGTTTCGTTCCCATGTCACATGGCATATCGCTTAGCAAGAGTTAGTGCCCGACTGAGCCTGATGAGTTAAAACGAATGAGTATCATTCCTTATGCTTCGGCTATAGGATCTATCATGTATGCCATGATAAGTACTCGACCAGATGTTGCATATGCCTTGAGCATGTGTAGCAGGTTCCAAGCAAATCCAGGAGAAGCACACTGGACTGCAGCTAAGAGCATCCTTAAGTACTTAAGGAGGACTAAAGGCATGTTCTTAGTCTATGAGGGACAAAGTGAGTTGGTTGTTGAAGGTTACACGGATGCAAGATTTCAAACCGACAGAGATGATTACCGCTCTCGGTCGGGGTATTTCTTTCGTCTAAATGGAGGAGCAAGTGAGTCGGAAGAGCTCAAAGCAAAGCACTGTAGCGAGAATCTACGACGAGAATCGAGAATATTTAGCGGCCGGTTGAAGCGGCTAAAGAAGCGGTTTGGATCAAGAAGTTCTTGACAGAGCTGGATATCATACCCAGTGATCTGGAAGGGACTGAGTTGTTCTGTGATAACAATGGAGCTATTGCGCAAGCAAAAGAACCGAGATCACATAGCAAATCCAAACATGTAATGAGGAAGTATCACCTCATTAGGGAGATTGTTGACAGGAAGGATGTCAAGATCTGCAAAGTTCATACGGATGAGAACGTGGCTGATCCGCTAACTAAACCACTACCTCAACCCAAGCATGAGTGTCACGCTAGGGCTATAGGCTTGAAGCAAATGTTAGAGTGGCTTTTGATTGTACTAGGTTTAGAGAAACTTGTTACAATGTAAAGACAAGGTTTTGCTATTTATGTTTATGAGAATAAATTTTATCTTATTTAATTATTGGTTTGGTATTAAATAAAATGTCCAAAATATATCTTGAATTCTATGGTTTTGTCAAATATGTGATTTGATAAATGAAACACCATAAGTGAACAAAATTCATAGAATATTAAAGTTCCTAATCTAAGTCATTAAACTGGATATAAATGACTTGTTAAAGGGATTATCATATAAAATTGATTGATAGCGCCGTTTCATGGGCTATGGAAACATAGAGATGTTTAATCAATCATATGGATATGTATAGTTGATACATAGTCGAACTAGACCTACTTAGAAGTTTTATAACTTGAAAATTATATTAGTAGATTCCTTAGACATGAGTGGAACATTACTTAGCCCAATGATTGGTATAACTTTGATATCATGTCAAACGTCATGCCGTAAAAGGGGACTTTAAAGGCAGCATTCAGGTTGTGCTAAAAGTTGAGTGGGAGTATTGATAACCATAAGATTGAAAAGGTCCTCCTATATGAGATAGGATAGGTGTATTGGCCCCTTGAAGAGCGAAAATTGAAAAATGCATGGCCGTGCTCAAATGGATCATTCGATGATCATTTGTTTGTCAATTCGAACTCGGATTTCAAGGATTAATTTGAAAACTAGTATGGATGATATAGAAATATGATCATACTATCAAATTAAGACATTAAGAGACTTGAGGAATTCAAACATTGCACACTCGTCTCGGACAAGTGGGAGATTGAAGGATTTATGTCCTCGACTTAAATGCAATTACTAATTATATTATGGATCGTATTATGGAGATAATAAATTCGTTCTATTGGGTCGTCTATACGTCTTGCTAGAGAATGCTGTAGAACTTTGGGTTAGGAAATTATAAACCCAATGTCCAATATAATGGATCCTATTAGGTCACACAATATACTTGGATCAACAAAGAAACCTAGAGCCCGTAAGGGCCCTAGGGGTGGCCGGCCAAGAGGAGGGGAGAGGAGAAGTGATTCTCCTTCTAACCTAAATATATTTATATATTTGGTTAGGCAATAAGGAAATAATATAAGATATCTCTCATTATTCTTCTCTCTCATATTCTTTCCAAAAGTCACAAAAACTCCATTAAAGTAGAAGAAGAATTTCTTCCTTCCAACTACCATTGGTGGAGTGTTGATCCGGGTTGGTGGACCAAGTAGAGGAATCACAATTGAGGTTCTTTTTCCGGGTTATACAAGCTTTGTGGAATTCACGCTTCAAAGGTAAATTCTTAACTATTATGTGATCCTTGAATGTATATGCATGAGATCCTGTTTTAAGTGCTTATGAATATGATTCATGAAATTCCGCTTAGAGTACTTAGAATCCTACAGTAGGGAGTAGGAACTGTGCCATGTTTTTTTTACCTCGGTGAATATTCGGAGTGAATTTATTGATCACCTCCATCAATAGTCAAGACAAAAATTATCTTATAAATTCAGAGCCTCTTTAATCCTCTTTTTTATTATTAAAAAAATTCTCTGTGGCTGTAGAATAGGTAGATTTTTGGAAGAAATCCTATATATCCCCTGCAGTATAGGAGAATGTTTATTTTTGTTCTTTTTTTAGAATAGATTTAAAAGAATTTGAGTAGTTAAAAGTTTATAACGAATTGGTTTATCGGTTGTGCTTGATATACTTCCTTCGCTACCATTTAATTGCAATACTTAAGTTTTGACACTATTAACAATCACTCATATAATGAGCTTTTGTGTTTCATATGCATGGAAAAATATAGTCATGTGGGATCTTGTTGGTTCCGTCTCAATGTGTGCTTTATTAATATCTAATTTTTATAATTTTTACCAAAACATAACCAAAGATACTCATAGTGTAAATTGTGCATTGGTAATGTGAAACTAGAAGTGTTGCGATTAAATGGGACCGGAGGATCTACTATACAACAGTTGCATTGAGCTACATCGCAGTTCATTACTAGTTTTAACAAACTTTTTTCATAATAGAGGAGTTTTTGGAAACGAAAGCGTAAAATAAGGGGTTTTTGTGGAGAGTAAGATAATGGGAGCCCTTTGGTTAAGTTGCTTGAACTTCTATTAGAGGGCTTGTTAGTAGTTGAGATAGTTGACATAAACATAGGGTATTTTGTTTTCTATTTTTTTAAGGTAGGTAAGATGAGGGCTTTAAGGTAAGGGGCATCCCTTCATCCAAAGTGTCTCTAGTGGGGATTGAATCCCCGGAAGGTACAATTGTAGAGAAATGAATTTTCCCATAAGTGTATTAACAGTAAACAAAGGTTTATATACAACCTAAAACACATACAAGTGGGCTCATTAAACTAACACAAAATAGCCCAAGTAAATAAACTAGCGCCTAATATTTACATAAACCCAATACCCCCCCTCAAGTTGGAGCATGCAAGTCACATATGCCCAACTTGCGAAGGAGAAAATCAAATTGTTGGTGACCCAAAGCTTTGGTAAAAATGTCCGCTAGTTGACTGTTGGTGGGAACATAAGAGGGATGAATTATACCATCCTTAATAGCATCCCGCAAGAAATGGCAATCAACTTTAATATGCTTCGTGCGCTCATGAAATATTGATTTTGAGCAAGATGTAAAGCTGATTGGATATCACAAAACAAGGGCATAGCTTGTGGATGTCGAATCCCAAGACTATCCAAGAGAGCTTTCAACCACTTTCGCTCACAGGTCAAAGCCGCCATGGATCTATATTACGCCTCCGCGGATGAACGAGAAACTGTCACCTACTTTTTCGTCTTCCAAGAAATGGGGGATTTCCCCGAAACACCAACCAACCGAAAAACGTAACGACGAGTAAGGGGACAAATAGCCTAATCTGAATCATACCAACCTGATATGTTCAAATCGCAATCGACGCGCAAAAGAATGCCTTGCCCTGGGCTTTTTTTAAAATATCGAACAACTCTCAAAGCTGCATCCCAATAATCTTGACGTGGTTCATGTAAAAATGGGAACAAAATGTGCACAGCATATGCCAAATTAGGGCGAGTGAAAGCAAGATAAAAAAGACGACCAACCAATCTACGATATTGCTCCACATTAGTAAAAAAAAAAAGGACTCGTAGAACTACTCAATTTGTGGTTTTGCTCCATAGGAAAATTGGCGGGCTTAGCTCCAAGCAACCTAACCTCCGAGTTAATATCAAGAGTGTATTTACGTTGACAAAGAAAAATACCCTCCGAGTTGCGGGCAACCTCAATACCCAAAAAATACTTCAAAACACCGAGATCTTTCATATGAAAGCAAGAACTCAGATAGTTCTTAAATGCAGTAAGAGCAGCGGAATCGTTACCAGACATAATCAAGTCATCAACATAAATGAGCACATTAATCTGAATCTTACCCTGGTGAAGAGTAAATAATGAATAGTCTGAGTATGATTGTTGGAAGCCATACATCTTCAGATAGTTCGCCAATTTAGCAAACCAACAACGAGGTGCTTGTTTCAAGCCATAAAGAGACTTTTGCAATCGACAAACTTGGCCCGGTTTATTACTATGAAAACCAGGAGGCAGCTTCATATAGACTTCTTCTGATAGGTCCCCATGCAGAAAAGCATTATGTACATCCATCTAATGTAATTCCCAATTCTTCGCTGCAGCAACAGCGAGAAAAGCTTGAACAATTGTAATTTATCCCTGCAACTTGATGATTACCAAACACCACTAGACGAGCTTTTAGACGTTCAATGCTTCCATCTGAATTATACTTGATCTTGTACACCCATCTACTACCAAGAGCTCGCTTCCCATGAGGAAGTGTTTCCATACTCCAAGTGTCATTGCACTCAAGTGCCTGGATTTCTTTTTGCATTGCCTTTCTCCATCCCGAATCCTTCATAGCTTGCTTAAAGGTTTATGGTTCTGTACCTGATGTCACGCTACAAGAAAATTTATGTGTCCCATAGAAAATCGGTCACAATTTACAAAATGTGCTATAGGATAAAACGTACCTGAGGAATGATGTGAAGCAGATGAACTAGAAGAGGGGGATGGACTTAACTTTCGAACAGTATTGGTAACATAACCTTTTAGCTTCAGAAGGAATTTTAGGACGCTTTCCACGACCCAGTTCCTTCTCATTGGAAGATGAAGATGACTCCACCACCTCTGGTTCCGTTATCTCATCTTGCACCTCTACCACCATATCACCACTTCCTCCTCCATCGTGCACCAACTCAATCACATATTCACCTTCAGTATCCCTCCTGATATCACTAACCACTGCACTACTATGATCATTTTTAGCATTACCAACTTCCATACCATGGTCTCCGTCTGGGGTTCCTAAAGCACGTGCCACATTCAAAATGTGACGATGTTTCCTCTGTACCCTGCCATTTTGTTGCGGTGTCCCTACACAAGAGGTCTGAAATAATATGCCATGTTCCACAAAATAGCCTTTCATTACATTAAATTCAGTGCCATTTTCACTTCTAACAACTTTAACTTTGGCATTAAATTGTCTTTCAATCATGGCAAAAAAAGAGTGAAACATTTTATTGACCTCAGTTTTATCAATTAACAATAGTACCCAAACAGCTCTTGAAAAATCATCAACAAGACTCAAAAGATATCTCGCACCACAAGAAGAAGGGGTAGATTATGGCCCCCAAAGATCACAATGTATCATCTCAAAACATCTAGTAGTTGTACTGCCACTAGCATAGAACTTATCTCTAGTTTGTTTAGCTTGATGGCAAACATCGAAAGCTTTATTCAAAATAATACTCGAACTACTCACAAAAGGAAGAGACTAAACTACTTTATCAGAAGGATGTCCCAGTCGTTGATGCTACAATTCTAGAGAGACCGCCCCGTCAACACTCAAAGCTTGAATATTGGGAACATCACGAAAGTAATACAATCCATCCCGCCGTTCACCTACTCCAATCAGGGTCCTCAAAGTTCGGTCCTGCATAACGCACAAATTATTAGTGAATTGTACAACACAATTTAAATCGTCGGAAAGATGAGAGACAAAAATTAAATTGCAATTTAATTGTGGTACATATAAAACATTTTTTAAAACTAAACCATGAGACAAATGAGCTTGCCCACACTTGGAAGCAAAACTTTTATTTCGATCAGGAAGTCCCACTGGACATTCCGGTATATTAACCACGTTGCTCAACAATTTAATATTGCCAGTAACATGCATTGAAGCCCCAGTATCAATAATCCAAGGATCAATAAAATACTCACCCATCAACCTATCATAAGTAGGTTTAGGAGTGGAATTACCGAGAAAATTGAGGAATTGTTGCCACTGTGCCGACGTCATACCAGGGAGGGCAACATTATCATGACTATTGGAAGAGGAAGCACCATCACCATTGCTGCCCACGGCAGCTACGGTGTTCCTCACTTAGACACCACCCCGACCTTTGCTTGTACCTACCACATGCACTTGTGGGGCTTTGTTCGTGCTGCTGCCAGCAACTAACGCACCATCAAAATTGCTGCCACCTGTTGTCCCGCGTCCACGTCCAGCACCACGACGATTTCGGATCTCCCACCAATCCGGAAATTTACCACTTTTGGTGAAACAATTATCAACTTCATACCCTGTGCGATGACAAAAGGAGCAAAAAAAAAGTTGATTTATCTCTATGGTCCATACGCGAGTTACCTCGATATTGTGATTTCACAGCAAGAGCCATCACTTCTTCACGTTCGGCCTTGGTACTAGCAATGAGCGTAACCTTTCCTCCTGTAGCATGGTCTGATATGCACGATCAAGAGAAGGGGTCGGGTCTTGCGCCAACAATGAAGAGCGGGTGTTACCATAGAGCTCACCATTAATTCCATAAAGAAAATCATGAAAGCGATCTTCATCTACCCTTGCTTGAAACTGCTCGCCTATATTGCATTCACACTTACCGCACTTGCACATCAAAAGTGGATTATATGTTGCCAAATCATCCCATAAAGGTTGCAACATCCCAAAATATTCTGAGACAGACATGATGGTCGACTGCCGACACTCCGCAAGTGCAGCCTTAATTTGTTGCTTACGGGGACCATTCCCAATATAAAATCTCCGCTTCAACACGTCCCACAAAGGTTTGGCTTCTTCAAAGAACGGGATCGTCTTTTTTATGGAGGGATCAATATTCATCAAAATCCATTGAACAAGCATGGATTGAACATAAGTCCAATCTTCTACCTTGGTCGTGTCTGTGGGTTTAGTGATCGTCTCGTCAATAAACCCAAATTTTCGTTTACCTTGTAGAGAAAGCCGCATCTAGCGCGACCAATCTTCATAATTATCTCCACGAAAAACAACCTTAGTGATGGAAGTACCAGGATTATCACTTGAAGCAAGGAAATATGGGGATGTGGGATCAAGTCTTGGTGTTTTAGTGGAGTCACTACCGCCAGTCATGGTGGTGCAAAGTGATAATACCGTAGCAGCCGTCCCTAGCCTGATACCATGTAGAGAAATGAATTTTCCCGTAAGTGTATTAACAGTTAACAAAGGTTTATATACAACCTAAAACACATACAAGTGGGCTCATTAAACTAACACAAAATTGCCCAAATAAATAAACTAGCGCCTAATATTTACATAAACACAATAACAATCCTTACGCCTAGACCAACTTTAGCTTGATGTATTTTGTTTTCGATTGGACCTTGATTTCTACTCAAGATTGAGAGTTGGGACCAGATATGTGTATTCTGCTTTATTTGGATCAATGGATGCAGCTTGTACTCCTATAACTGTAGAGAACGGATAAGCTATTGAGAAAAAATAAGGATAATGAGTAAGTCGAAGGCTCATGTAAGTGAACTTCAACAGGGATCACATGCGAAGGATCACTACGATACCTGCGCAACTGCGACACATGAAACCTATCATGAACCTTCGACAGCTCTGGCGGCACCGCCAAACGATACGCGACCTCCCCGATTCTTTCAAGATTCTCATAGGGACCTACGTACTTCGGACTCAACTTGCCCTTTTGACCAAACCGCATTACTCCCTTCATAGGAGAAACCTTCAAAAGCACCTTATCTTCCACCTCAAAGGAAATAGGTTTCCGACGCAAATCAGCATATGACTTCTGCCTATCTTGAGCAGCCTTCATCTTCGCTTGAATTACTTTCACCTGCTCAACTGTATCCTGAATTAACTCCGGGCCCAAAATCAATGAGTCACAGATGTCGCTCTAACAAGTAGGACTACGTCACTTCCTTCCATAGAGAGCCTCATACGGAGCCATTTGGATACTAGCTTGATAACTGTTGTTATAAGAGAACTCCACCAGGCTAAGCGACTTGACCCAAGACAGTTGAAATTCCAAGGCACAAGCACGAAGCATATCTTCCAAGGTTTGAATAGTTCTCTCAGTCTGACCATCGGTAGCTGCATGAAATGCAGTACTAAGCTTCAACTTCGAACCAAAAGCCTCTTGCAAAGCGGTCCAGAAATGGGATAGCAATCGCGGATCACGGTCAGAGACAATGTCTTTGGAACCCCATGAAGACGAATGATCTCATTAGCATAAGCTTCAGCTAAGTCTTCCATAGACCAAGTGTTCTTCATCGCAATAAAACGAGCCACTTTGGTCAACCGATCCACAATCACCCACACAGCATTCAATCCACCAGCAGCTCTAGGCAAACCCATCACGAAATCCATCGAGATCGAGTCAAACTTCCAAGCAGGAATAGGCAAAGGTTGCAACAAACCACCAGGCCTCTAATGCTCAATTTTCACCTTCTGACAAACCAAACACCTAGCTACGAACTCGGCAATCTCTCTCTTCATACCAGGCCACCAAAAATTAGCCTTCAGATCCTTATAAAGCTTGTCACCCCCCAGGATGAACGGAATAAGGAGTACTATGAGCTTCGTCGAGAATCTTTCTCTTAAGCTCACCATCATTGGGAACACACCAACGCCCCATAAACCTCAAGCTATCATCAGCACAGATCTTAAAATTCTCTGCACGACCTTGCATCTTTGCTTCACGGATCTTCTCCAGCTTCGGATCACCTTTTTGCTTGCTTCTTAACTCCTGGAACAACTCAGGCTCAGCACTCATGGAACCCAACAACGCAGACACATAACCCTGAGGAACAACCTCGATATCCAACTTGCGAAACTCTTCACACAATTCACGAGGCACCACCATAGCAGCGTTTAATGAATGCTTACTCTTGCGACTCAGAGCATCCGCTACTTTATTCGCCATACCCTCTTGGTAATCCAGGGTCAGATCATAATCCTTGATCAATTCAAGCCACCTTCTCTGCCTCATGTTAAGATCACACTGAGTGAAGATGTACTTCAGGCTCTTTTGGTCAGTATACACCTTACACGGAACACCATACGGATAGTGTCGCCATATCTTTAGTGCAAACACCACAGCCGCTAACTCCAGATCATGGGTCGGGTAATTCCTCTCATGCACCTTCAGCTGCCTCGAACCATAGGCTATTACTTTCCCTTGCTGCATCAAAACACAACCCAAACCATTCTTCGATGCATCATTGAACACTTCATACCCAACGCCCTCAGATGGCAAGGTAAGAACAAGAGCAGAGGTCAAACTCTCTTTCAGCTTCAAAAATGCCCCTTCATAATCCTCAGACCAGACGAACTTGTAGTCCTTGCGCATCAAGCGAGTCAGAGGTTGAGCTATCTTGGAGAAATTTTGAACGAACCTCCTATAATAGCCAGCCAGACCCAGAAAACTCCGAATCTCGATCACATTCTTAGGACTCTCCCACTCGACAACAACCTTGATCTTAGCGGGATCCACCTTAATTCCTTCCTTGCTGATTACATGCCCTAGAAAAGCAACTTCCATCGGCCCGGAACTCGCACTTAGACAGCTTTGCGAACCACTTTTGCTTGCGCGGAACATCCAACACCGGTCTCAAATGCTTCTCATGCTTCTTCTCATCCTTAGAGTAAACGAGAATATCATCGATAAACACGACCACACAAGTATCCAAGTACTCGTGGAAAGAGCGATTCATTTGATCCATGAAAATCGCAGGAGCATTAGTGAGACCAAATGGCATCACTTCAAATTCATAGTGCCCATACCTGGTGCGAAAAGCAGTCTTCGGAATATCCTCCTTCTTAACGGGAATTTGATGATATCCGGATCTCATATCGATCTTGGAAAATACTCCAGCACCTTTTAATTGATCAAACAGATCTTCAATGCGAGGCAACAGACATTTATTCTTAATCGTTGCCTTATTCAGCTCACGATAATCGATGCACAGACGCATACTCCCGTCTTTCTTCTTGACAAACAGAACAGGAGCACCCCAAGGAGACACACTAGGCCTTATGAAGCCCTTATCTATCAACTCTTGCAATTGAGTCTTCAACTCTTGCAATTCAGACGGCGCCATTCTATACGGAGCCTTGGATATAGGAGCGATGCCGGTACTAAATCAATGCGAGAACTTCACATCTCTTTCAGGAGGAATACCTGGCAACTCTTCGGGAAACACATCAGGATAATCCCGAACTACCGGAATACTCTCGAGCTGATCTTCAGATGACAAATCCCTCACCATGCAAAGGTATACCACATCACCTTTTTGACGAATCTTCCGCATTCTCAGAGCGGAAACCCACTTAACACCCTTCTTCACTACAACACTAGAATAAGAAATCCTTTTTTCCCTTAGAATCTCTCGAGCACCACCTTCCGATCACGACATCCGAATGCGAGCATGATACTTCGATAACCGGATCCGATATTATCATCGTTGATAACCCCCTCGACTTTTATTGACGGCTCATACCTCGGCTTTGTATCTTGGCGAAAGCAACACGAACATAGGTAGCGGCTTGGGCTTCTTAGCAAAGCAAGGCCTTACTGGCCATATTTTTATTGCGTGAATCCTCCTCTTTCAAAGTGGCATGAATTACTCGAGCTATCTCATTAGGCTCCCATGGAAAGTCGAAGCACCGAACTCGAAACATGGGTCCTCACCTTATAGGATCCATTTTTCTTGATGTACCTTCTTTTTTTTTTTTTTTTTTTTTTTAATTATTTTCTTTTTTTTTTTTAAAACACACGCTCGCCTTTCAGTACAAGGTAACCGTTCTTCTTTTTATTTTACATTACCGGAGGTTTAGAATCTGAGCTTTTGATCACAGGAACATGGCTCGAAAAGTGAACAATAAAATTTTTAATATTTATTAGTGTACTCCTTCAACACTCAGTACCCTGAGACGAGTTAAGAACTCTTCACCGCAACTAGGAGCTCATCGAGATAAAACTTGTCCTTCACCTTAATTATTTAATACGAAACTCATCCCATCCAAAACCCGGTGTAGCCATGCAGCTTGCACGAACAGTACTCCACCAGTTATCAGCTTCCATCTTCAGATAATAGGTACCAATAGACACCATTTCAGCGACGGGGCAACCAAGAAGACAAACCGTTTCTCCATTTCCCTTATCCACCCTTCTAGCACAACAGGGATCGAAGTCCCGGTCAAAAGTAGGCGGACGGTGACGGTCAAATCGATCAAAGACAGATTGCCCACTAGGTGGAGCGAGAAGATCGATTAGCCATAGCTATGATAGCGTTCTCAAGTGCTTGGCGCCTTTTTCGGGCAGCCACTTTCCCAAAGACTAGACAAACCTCGAGGCGGCATTCTACAAACACAAGTTAAACATTCATTACTGAACACATTATTAGCTGTAAATTAACAACTTATCACATCAAAATAAGAAAAATATCTTCCCGTCGTTTCCTACCCAAGTGACCCTCTCACCACTACTCTTCTTGAAGCCTACGATTTTAATGATCCTAGTTACTTCAACTACACATTTCCCGGGAGTTTCATAGTGACTAAGTAAGGGTCTCGGGTAACTTTGCTCTGATACCAACTGTAACACCCCGTCCTTCTACTACTAAGATACTAAACAATATCTAATCAAGATATACTAAAAAGACGTTAGCGGAAATAACGTCAGGACGGTTATGCTACTCTAAAACAATAATTGAAGATAATCCTCAAATTAAAGTTTCCACTAGTGGAAAAAACTGTTTTTGCTACTTATCAAATGCTCCGGTTCACTAATTAACCCGAGCATTTGTGAAAATTATAATTACAAATATTCACAAATGCTCGGGTTGATTAGTCAACCGGAAAGCATTTGATGTCAAATGCTCCCGGTTGACTAATCAACCCGAGCATTTGTGAATAAGTGCTCCAGTTGATCAACCCGAGCACTTGGAATCTTGGACCTTCTCTCGGTTTTTTTTTACGAGCTTCTCTCAGTTATTACATTAAAACTCGCAGTAGCATAATTAATTTTATTTCGACTCTCTCATCGCTCCTTCACTCCTTCTCTCCTTCCCCCGTGCTTTTTGTCAGTTATCAATTTCAGTTTCCCCCTTCTAACGAAACCCTATCTCCCCCGCCAAGAAGTCACCACCGTTGCTCCTCCGGTTTTTCCATCGCTCCCCCGCCACTGTGTCACCACCGCCACCATCACTACCACCCAGGTAAATTCACTTGGTTCAAATTCTGCCTTAGATTTAACTTTTTGACTTAGCTTCAACTTTTTTTCTGGTAATTTTTCAATCTTAGTAGAAGAATTTCGCCATGGCTGGTGATTTTAAGGATGATTCAAAGGCTAAAAATGGTGAGTTTGTGATTTTTTCGATGTTAGATAGAGACTGGATTAGGGTTTCACTAACTGTGACTTACTCACACAACCCCAAACGTCGCAGACAACTTCAAGCTCCACCCACGACTCCAATTGCTTGATAATTGTGATCGGCACCCTTCGTTTTCACCTGGTAATGTTAACTCACCACTCTTATTTTTTCGTGTCTTCCCTTTTTGACAAATTCAGGGTTTTAGTTTTCTTTGTAATTTTGAGTTCTAGTTATTGCTTAACTTTTTAAGTGCGTATTTTGCTTTTTGGTGACTCTGAATTGAAGATATTGTCATTTAAGTATGCCATAGATTGCAGTTTGTGAGGCTTAATTGATAATTGTAGGAATTGTGTCAATTTGAGTTTATGGCTCTCTCTCTCCCCATCTCTTTAACTTCCTTTTTTCCTTTGATAAATATAATAAATTATGACGATTATGACTTGTGATAGATCAAATTAGTGGTTCACAAGTTCTTATTATTTGTTAAGGCTTAAATTTTTTTACTGTTTCAGAATTTTTTATCGAGATAATCTTCCTTGGGTGGTTGTTTGTGGTGTGTTAATTATAATTTTCACGGTCATGCTGATTTGTGGGTGATGAAGGAGTATGGAATCAGAGATACATGGATTCCAGCGATTTGTATCAACAAGCAGGATAGTAGTTTGATTGATTTTTCTTGTTGGTTGTTCTGGTGACAAGGAAATTATTTTGGTTAAGGTGGATTATTGGGAGCTGCATTGGTATGAGGTCCCAAATGGCCTTGCGAGCTGGAATCGACGGGCTGCATGCCAAAAGAGAATTATTAGGACTCCAGAATCTTTGTGGAAAGCCTTGTTATCCTTGGTGATGATAAGGTGCGACCATAATGGGGGACAACAACAGGTAATCATAAGGAGGAATAGTAAATTTCATTCTTTGGCATGTCCCTTGTTGTCAAGTGCATGATTAGTTGCATTTTTAGTTATGATTTCGATGGTTGTTAGCATTCTGGTTGCCCTGGTTGTCATTTTGCTTATCCGCGTGGTTAATGTGGCTTATTTGGTTTGTTGGTTTGTCGGTTTGTTTTCTATAGATGGGGAATATCTTTAGAAGCTTATATGATACTTGGTATGGTTGTCTAGTGGTTATACACTACTATTATTATAAGCTTATTATGTTTACATCTAGGACCCTTAGAAAAGAGAGTCTACACCTCGACCTTGTTCCTAACATCACAACTCATCTAATCAGAGACATTATTGCAGTGAATCTGTGTATACTTTGAGAGTTCATTCAAATGCCTCTTGAAGTTATTGAGTTTTAGATTTTTGAGTATTTAATCTAGAGTGTTTTGGACTGACTTTATAGAATTGTATTAGTTTTTAAGGGTTTATATGTTGTTCAGAAATAAACATCCCTGTTTCCCATATTTTATTTTTGTGTACCTAATGTTTAATGTTCCTGCTAGATAATCTATTTAAGTAAGGTGTGAACTGAAAGGTAGGTTGCATCGTTGTGCTGTTATATTGAAGATATGTGTTGCATGTAATGTCACCCATTATGAAGAGAATGCTTATGTTTATTGTTCTCTATCTCAGGACTGATCTAGATGATTTTCTTACTGTAGGTTTCAAGTTGTGACTTTGATAATATTGAAGATCCGATTGTCCTACTGCTGGTGAACTAAGTGAGATCTACTTCTAAACTCATCTTAAATTGATAAGTCTTTCATTCCATGAGATTACATGGTCCTATATATTAGTGCCTTATTCACTAAAAAATATATAAATCAGTTGCTTAGCTCAATGCTAGAGTACTTCACCAAGCTTTGAATTGTATTGAGCTGATAATTTTAGATTGATTGGTTAGCTGAAAAAGCATATTGTCCTGAGTTCAAAAAAAAAAATACACCAGCGTGCGTTTATATTGGAAACAGTAGGTTTGAATTTCAAAATTTTTGAGAAATCATAAGGCTCTTTGGGCACCGACTTCTTGGTCAAGTTGTGCTTAGCAGTTGTACTTGTGATTTAGAAGACCAGTAATCTGTACTCTGCTTTATATACCACCTCTAACTACAAAAAAAAAATATTTATACTTTGTGCTAAAAAATATGACAACTGAATCTGAGAGGGATCTTTTTTATGATGGATTAGTGTCTGTGTCTGACTCCACTCGGCTATCATGCCATATTGTAATCAAATCATTATTACATAATACTAGGTTGGAGGGATGTATTGAAATTCAAGGGCTAATATTGATACTTATGTGGGAACTTGGCCCATGGAATCTGCATGAGGTTGTTGAATTTACTTGCCATTTTTTTTCTAATTCCGGCTAGATTATATTTAATTCTTCTGTTTGGAAATTATATATGTCTGATTTTATTTTCATCAGTATGTTGGTTTATTTTTCATTTTAGGACATTCAGGGGACACCTATATCTCTTATTATTAGGGGTGTTGAGTAACGAATATGGGTACTTAAGGGGAGATGAAGATTCCGAGTAACATAGTACAACCCAAAAGGAGCTTTATTTTCTAATTACTATGGAAAGTTGACATTTAAACAATCTTTGGATGTTGTCTCTCTCCCTTCGTGTTTCTAACCCTTTTGTTTTCACTATTTAGTGCCTTCCCAGAATGTGATTACAATAAGAACTGAGGTAACACAATACTAATTTTACTCATTAATTCCTGTTAATTTTTACAACAGAAAATGGACCTGTATGATCAGTGACAAGGAGAAGAATAGGTTGACCCCCGGTGAGTAGCAGACTATGCACGTATGAATGTTGAGCATGTGACATAAGAAATTTTGTGATTACTGCTCTTTTCTGCAGATCATTGAAGCTCTCAGCACAATCGTTTCATCTGCTTTCATATTTGCTGCTTCATGGTAAGCCTGGGTTTCGGCACTCTGTATTGCATTATTTTTCTCAACAGATATACTGCTATTTATGACATTTTGGGTTAAGTATTGATGAGATTTATATTTATGACATTTTCTTCTTGTTTTTCAGTTGGTATACTGGTTTTCCCTTTTCCTTTAAGCCTCCAGGATGCCTGATTGACGAATTGAGAAAAGTTAGGCCTGAACTTAGCTTTTACCTTTCGTCACAGAATCTGGATCGTGTATTTCTGTATGTTTAGAGCAGCTATTTGATGTGTGTCAAATAATCTTTGAATGCTGTTATTAGGTTATGGAATCTTCGATGGAGTAATCTCACGTTTTGTCTCTCAATTCCCTGTTTGTGAGTGTGTAGAGGAAATAATTTTTTATGTGAACTCACTAGTAAATTCAGAAGTTTATGAATTTAATTAGAAATGAAGGAAATAGATGGAATACCAACTAGTTGTTAAATTCACCTTTCCATAGGGAACAAGTAGTGATGTCTGCAAGGAAGGGAATTGGAGGAGCTGCAACAACAAATGACTCCTCGCTTTCGAAGTAATAAAATTGCAGCTTTGACAGCCCTTGATAGGCTCCTGGAGGCAGTTTTCGAGTGTAGGGAAGCTGTCAGAATCGATCCTTTGTATCAACGAGCTCATCATCATCTTGCAACTCTTTATTTCAGGTAATATTTCTTTCTATAATTTGTCTGACTTTTACTATATAAACTGAATTTCATACATCTTCTTAGTTTATCACTTGGTTTCCGAAATTGCTATTAGATTGGGATATGCAGAGGAAGTGGTCCAACATTTTTGTCTTTCAGGAAACATAGCAAGTTTAACAGATATAACTCAAACGAAAGCTCTTGAAGCTTGCCTTAGTAGATGTAATGAAGCTAAGGATTCTAAAAACTGGGAAACTTTGTTAAGGCACACCAGCGATGCATTAGCAATTGGTGCCAATTCTTCCTTACAGGTGGATTATCTTAAAAATGCATTGTATAATCATCGTTAGCTTCTGTTTTTTCCAACAACTGATTAACATTTGTTCCTGATCTCTGACAAGAAGATCTACGCGCTTCAAAGCCAAGCCTTACTGAATCTTCACAGGAACGATGAAGCCTATGCAGCTTTTAAGAGGGCACCTTCTTTTGACATGGAATTTAATATTTGGTTATTTGGCGAAGCAAAAACCAGATGTCTATACTTGATAAAAGCACAAGTGTATACGCCAACAGGCAGGTCAGTGAATATTTACTTTTAAATGGAGTATACTTGATAAAAACCTGTTGTCGCTGTTTTTGTAATTATTCCATCTTTAGATAATAAATTTACTTTTAGGGAGCAATTGTCCTCATCAATACGCGTGCAAGGTTTTCATAGTATGCCAACAAAAGCGTCTTTGTCGTTCAATGATAATCTTGGTTCTATTGATATCACATCTTTCTTCTGTTTTGTGTGATATCCTTCTAATTATGCACCTTTATGTTATGCTTGGTGATAGAGTTGTAAAAGTGTATATTTTTATTATATTAAACCCTTAATATGACATTGAACTTTATATTTTACAAAGAGTTTTAAGTTATTTTTCTTCCTGGACATGAGTTACTACGATTTTATTTATTTGTCTGCAGGAAGATGATTTAAGCAACTAATTTGCAATTGGATTCGGGAGCCCATTTTTCCTCTCCTACTTGGGCTTATGTTGTGAGGAGTTAGATCTCATGTTGGGCTTGTGCAATTATCATAAGATGAATAACGGTAAATTGGTAATATAAGCTTGGTGGCCACAAAAGACAAGAAAAATAAAAAAAGAAAGGAGTTGGAACTTGAAGATGTTTTTTATTCTATGGGATTAAACGGCAGTATGGAAAGCAACAAGGGGGTTTCATTTTTGGAAGAGAATTTCAAGTCTTTAGCAATTTAGGAAAGCAAAGTGAATTTAGGAAATTGAGGGATTTCATGAAGAAATAAAGAAGGGCAGCATTAGAGCGACGAAGAACAAGCAGACCAGCGTGGAATTAGGTGGAGAGCATAGCAACGAATTAGAGGAGTAGAAGAACAGCACCAGTACACAGCATCAGATTACAGACAACAGTGGGTAGCATCAGCGATTCTTTACAGTATAGCAACAACGAATTTGTCTTGCTACAATTAATTGATTTGCTAATTTAAGTTATTGGTATAATTAGTATTAGAACTTTGAATTATATGATTTATTTACAGTTTTTAGATTTAACTATGGATTATTTGTTTCTTCTTATTTTTATTCTTAGTCTTATTTTTGTTCTTAATATGTTAGGCTAAATTTCTTTAGGGTAGGGAGATATATTTAGTATTGGATTATTGAATTGTGAGAATGTCAAAGTTTTGATTTTTGATATTTAATTGTTCATGTTTATGCTTTGGTTGGATTGATACTCTGTGTTATTGTTTAGAACTAGTGTGATTATACTTTAGATTGGCCATCTTTGTGTAATTTGCTAGTTTTATTGCTAGGACTTGACTTGTGATACGTAATTGTCCTTGTTAATTCCGTTTGTAGCAATTAGGTGTTTGATTAGTGACTAAAACTTGTCATAATACCTAAGATTATCAATCTTTTAAGTTGCACAATCCGAGCTTGTGAGATTGTGGCTTAAGTTAACTATTTCAACATTTTAATGCTGCTAGTTAATCGAGTCTAGAGAGCTTGTTCTAGATTATTAATTAGTTAGACAATATTCCAAGAGCTTGTTTGGTTTATTTGCAATTTAGAAACTTTAGAGTGTCTACCTGCATTCTTGAGTTAACGTCAAAGTATATGCGTGATTTAATTAGTTCAATGATCGATTAATATTCCAATACCAATATATATCTCCCGATCCCTATTTTAGTATCTTTGATTATCTCTTGCTTAGTTCAGTTATTTAGTAGATATTTTACCTTCATCTTTATAGTAGTAATTTTTATAGCACTTGGTTAGTTCATATATTCTATAAAAAAACAGGGGTTTTTAACTAACATAAGAAATAATAAGATAAACCCAATTCTCTGTGGGATCGACCTTAGCTTACCCTACTATATTATTAGGAGGTTCGAGTTAGGTTTATTTTTGGTAGACACGCGACAGTCTTACCACTTGGCATAGAATTAATTGTGTTGTCTCACTTTTTTGTTGGTCTCGTCCTTCGACTATATCGGTGACTTAGACAGGATAGCTAAACAAATAACCTTTGAGTTTTGGTGACTAATATTTCTTGTTTGGTGCATTTCTGCCATGTTTGGATGGATTCAATTGAGCATATAAAGATTGATATTATTGTTGTATGTTCTGGTTGAATGGTATCGTGAGTTTAGATTGGCAAAGTGACAAGAAAAAAGAATGTGCTCAAACTCTTAATTGACCCCAATGTAGGCCCTCCCCCCTTGCCTTCCAAGTTCTGGTTTATACATCTTGCTAGATTATGTATCTCTTAGCTCATTTCTTCTTGACCTGTGCTGGTCGTTTTTTGGTATGGGTAGTAGCTGGTCTTTTCTTGACTTGTTATGTGTTCTCCTGTGGTGCAGCTTACTGTGTCGTTGCAGTTGAGTATGCGGGTAGGCAAAATTCTAATTGCTTTCCTTGAGAGAGTCAAGGATGAGTTTACCAAGAAATATGGAGGTGGCAAAGCTGCTTCAGCTGCTGCAAAGGATCTGAACAAAGAATTTGGGTAATTGTTCTGCACTTTCTTCTTCTGAGAAATGTCCTTTATTTTTTGGCGTGCTTCATTTTGTGTCTTGATTTTACTTGGTCAAAACTGATAGTGTACACCCTCGTTCTTTACTTTTTCAGGGATCCTATTCCTCTTCCTGAGAAGGAACGGACGCCCCTCACAGAGGTTCAAGAGTTCCGATGTAGCTAAAAATCTTATCCTAGATGGTAGAGTCTATGATGTTGGTGTTTGGAGTTTTCAGATTTGGGGAAGATGTTGTCTACAGTTCAGATATTGTCTAGAGTGTAATGTGTGTGAAATTAATATTTGGAAAAGTTGTTATACACGAGGTATAATTACTTTATGTATTTGTTGCTAGTCAATATCATTTAATGAGACATTTGATGCATGTGTACTATGTTGAAACACAATGGTTCTGTTGTTGCTTCTTGTTGTGTTGTCGTTGAACAGCTTGCTAGCTTTAGCAAGCTGTACAATTTTTTTAAAAAGAAAATAATAGCAAATGCTCCGGTTGTCAAGGGAAAACCAGAGCATTTGAGACACAAATGCTCCGATTTTCTCATAACAACCGGAGCATTTGATAGTCAAATGCTCCGGTTTTTTAAACAACCGGAGCATTTGACAAAATAAAAGCTCCGATTAGAATCGGAGCATTTGTGAAATGCTCAAATGCTCGTATGACGTCTGCTACGAGTCAAATACGGAGCATTTGTGGCCTTTTTAACCGGAGCATTTGAGTGTTTTTCTACTAGTGTCCATAGCTTCAAAAAGAAAAGTAATATCCGAGAAAACATTATAGTTCTAAATAAAAGAAATATCCCAATTATACCATAACATCAATCCAAAAACTACGAGACATGCAAGTCTCCTGTTAAAACTTAAATAAAAACTAAATGTCCTTGAAACCTAGCCAAAAGTAGGACTCTCTATGGTCTGCATAGAACTCATATACCAAAAAAACTACCAGGAGCTTCTTCTCACTACAAACCCTCAATCTGCTAGCCCAAGCAGTCACAAGTCTAGCAGTCATTTCCATCTGCAAGGATATATTAAATAATTCCACAGTCAGTGGGGAGTAACTAGCAGTTCTCCCAGAACAAAAGCAATCAAAGCACGATTCAGAAATAGATTAATAAGAAAGGAAATCATACAATCATTATGACAATAACATGCATCTAAAACCATAAAGCTCATAGGTAATACAAATGATCATCAACATCAAGTAAACAAGGTATAGTGAGTGAATCAACTCTAGAATACTTAAATAATAATAAAACAAAAGTACAACAAGTTATTGAGTCGAGAACCGAACGCCGGTGAATCGCAATTCACTTCCTAAGGTTTGTCGAGTCGCAATCTTCAGGTCGGTCTATGGGATTACGTTCCCCACCGTCCGTGTCTAAGAATGGCCAAACTCCCAATGCAGGGTAAAACACGCAGAACTCCCTGACCTCTCGGACGATAACAATTAACCCAGGTGTACCCCTAGTTCACAAACCACGTGGTTGGCATGTTCTTCACCGGGGACTACATCTATCCCACCGAATATTCTTAACTCAAAATAAAATCATGCATATCATCAAAGTATTATTCATCTTAAAATATTCATCAAAAAGGGATGCCACCCGGCCTTATACCCATAATTCATCAAAACAACTCTTCATAATTCCTCAAAATTAATAACTTATAAACTTTCAACAAATGTCTCCCACAATAAACACTTGAACATCTCTAAACATCAATAATGATATTAAACTAGTTTTTACAGCACCAACAATTCAATCAAAAATACATCACCAATTAACTCCAAAACTTACTCATTTAAAGAGTAGTAACAATTAATCATTTTCTTTCATAAATCAAACATAAACATAAGGATACCCAATAATACTTAATGCAACCTACTGAACATCAGCAACCAAGAACATAATAGATTAAAAATTATTTCTAATTAACAAGCTCTCAAATAATTTAAAAGAGTATCATCAATTTCACAATAAAAACCCAATAATAATTATTAAACTAATAAGTCCGAGCAGTAAAATCATACAAAAATTATCATACGACTCTAATGGCTCTACTGATATGGAACAATTTTATTTATAATTTTCGGATTCCAAAAGTATTTTTAAACGTTAATATACAGATTACTCAATAAAGCTAATATAATAATTAAAAATAAAAATAAACGCCGAAAAACTACCAAAAATTTACATAACATGCATAAACTCACGGAAATACATAATATGAAAATAAATGAATTTTTTGGCCTCCAGAAATAATTTTCATGTTTTATATACTTACAGAAACGAAATTGCAAAAACAGATATATTAATTAAATAAACCAGTAAAAAGTAGGGAAAAATTATTCTAAGGCATGGAATACATACTACACATATAACATGATCCAACAAAAATACTTCCAGAAATTTTAACATTCGGTTAATAATTATTATGCAAATAAGTCAAAAACGCACAAAACACCAATTAAATCAAATAAATACTAAAAATCAGACGAAAATTATTTTTCTTTATACAGTATTCACACAGCATGCATCAATTATATTCATGTCAAATTTTGTCAATAATCTCATTCAAAAAGTATTTTAAATAATTCATAGCGTAATAATCTAATACCGAATAATACCCTAATCACTATGGTTCTAAGATAACTACTAGTTACCTGGATCGTCGGAGGTGAGCTGAATACTACTGGAAAATCCCGTTATAGGCGTGTACTCCTCTCCTTCTTCAATCCCCAAGCACCAAGTACAAGAAAGAGGCAAGTAGAACAAGTCACGAACAATTGATGAAGAGTAGGAAAATGAAAAATTTTGAGAGAATGATGAAGATGATGATGGCCGAATTTCTTGGAATATTGCAGCAATGGAGTTCTGATTTTTAATCAGAATTTGGAGTGTTTAAAGGTTGAAGTTAATAGTTTCATTAAGGAGAAATGATTAGGGGGTTTATGGGGGTTACAAAACTACAAAGGGTCACAAAAAAAATAAAAAATAAATGAAAGAAGAGAAGCTTCTTCTTCTCCTTCCCCTTGGCCGGCTGTCAAGCCCAACACACCAAAAAAAATTTCGGCCCAAGTCATCAAAGATCCATGCAACAAAAGTCCGCCACGCGACAAATCGTTAACTTCCTAAATCGCGCCTAAACTTTGAAAATACTTAATAATGAAAATAATTCTAATAAATTATATTATAAATATAAATATAATAAACACATTAGCACGCCATAAAAATAAAAATAATAATTCGGCTCCCAAAATTATAAAATAAAAATCATTATTTTAGAGAAAATAATAGTTTTAGAGAAAATTCTTGCGAAAAACTAGGAGCAAAATTATGGGTTGTTACAGGCTAGTTAGTGATCTTGGTTTGAATCACGATCAGGCCATTGTGTATTGTGACAGTTTGAGTGCAATATGCTTAGCCAAGGATCAAGTCCATCATGAAAGGACTAAGCACATTGATGTGAGATATCATATTCTGAGGAGTGAGAAGAGGGTTAAGGTGAAGAAAGTAGGTACTGCTGATATGTTCACTAAACCTGTTCCACAGAGTAAGTTTCAACATTGTTTGAACTTGCTCAATGTTCGTGATTGTTGATTGCCTTTTGGGGCAAGTCTGGGGCCTTTAAGGGCTAATCTGGTGTCCTTAAGGGACAAATCTGGTCTGGTTGTCTTTCGGGGCAAATCTGGTTGCAGGGAGAATCTGGGCATTGTATTCAATGCAGCTGTTATCTGGTTTCTGGTTTGTTGTGAGAGGATTCAAGTCAAGGTGGAGATTTGTAGGATTTATGCCTTGAATCTGTTCGATGATTTGTATGTTCGCAGGCCCGCCCGGTCAAGTCGGGCACGTGCCGCCCGACCGGGCGGGGTCGAAGGTCCAAGCTGTTGCTTGGAAGCTGGGCGCCCGATGGCATCGGGCGTGTGACCGGGCAATGATCGCCCGATCGGGCCCGAGAGCATTCTTCATCTGGTAAAGAGGATCGCCCGATCAGGCGGAGGTTTAATGAGGCGCGGAAACGCGTTTTTCGGATTTGCTTATAAATAGGTTTTAAACCTAGTTTATTTAATTGACGATTAAGTCATTAATCACCTCTGTAATTCTGGTTATCCTTCTCATCAATAATATTATTTTCTCTCTGCCCGTGGACGTAGCCAACACTCCGTTGGTGAACCACGTTAAATCTGTGTGTGATTATTCTTTGTTTTGCATTCAATATTTGTTCTTTCTCACATCTGTCATAACAGTTCAGTTTGTGATGTTGCTAGTTAATGACCATTGACCACCATGCCCCATATATATATATATCAAAATAAAATTTGTTGCCACTGTAATAGACTTCTCTTTATCTCAAAATAATTGCAAGTTTGCAACGTTAATAAAGATGTGGGGTGAAATCACCTATTATCAAATGATCCCAATGACCCAATACCATAGAAAATTTCAAAAATCATCCATAATCACCCTCACCTTTATAAAACCTTCTCCCCTGCATTTTCTCCTAAAAGCTGCTTTGTATACCACATCATTTATTAATCTTACAAGAATCTCACTCAATTTCACCTTCCCGCTACTAAGCATTTGTAGTGCCCATACACTCTTCATTTGTCTCCAATACTCGCCATAGTTAGTAAAGGCGATGTCCTTGCCACTGTAGAGCATTTTGGACGCGCTTTTCAGTTTAGGCCTATTTGCAAAGATGATATCATAGGTATAATATTGTACCTTGAATTTCCCGAGAAGAAGAAAAACGCGTTGAAGGCCAAGTTGTACGGGCGGGCGAAAGGTAAGCCACTAAGCGCGGGCGGGTCTATGAGCGAGCTACACATGCCCGGGTGGGTGTTCTAGGAGCCTGGGGCGGTGCATGGGCGCTCGTTCTCTGCATTGGAAATTTTTAGGCAGGAACTTCTGGAATTTGATGCCCGAGCGCGCTATCTGGCCCTGTTTTTTGTGTTGCGTGATTTTGTCAGGTTTTGTTTTGGGTTTCTTTGTAAACATTAGGGAGTCATATATAAGGCTTCCTAAGTCATTTTATAATCCTATGATTTATTCTAGCCAAAAAAATTAGAGGAACACTCTCGCTCCTCCTCCTCCTTCTTCTCTATTCTAATTCCTCCATTAGAGAGACTATAAGAAAGCTCCAATGTTCTAGTTTTGGTGGATATAGGTCAAGATTGACAAAATCAAGTTAATACTTGTGTCATCTCTTTTATTGCTTCCATTTTCATTCAAAGTTTTGAACTGAGATGATAGTTGTACTGAGATTCAAGTGCGAATCTCCATTACAAATTCCTATGCTCAGCATGAATGGTTTATGGATGGTTTATGAATGGTTTATGGGTAGGTCTAATCGTGGCTTCTTAGTCACTAATATTGAAGTACATGACTCTTGGGCTAAAAAATCACTTCAAGCGGTTGTAGGTTGGAAGGTGATTTATGTGCTTCCTGTTGAGGAGATTAGTGGGGGTATCTCTTTCCTTTCTAATTCTGCTTTACAAGCAGAACTTCTAGCGTGTCTTCATTGCATTCAATGGGCTATTGGAAGTGGTTTTAGTTCTGTAAAAATCCTAACTGATTCTATAGGTGTTATTCAAGGATTACAAAATCCAGGTTCTTCCAACTTCAATCCTTATTGGACTATTAATCACATCATTGAGCTTGGAGGATCGTCACCATTCTCCTATCTTTGCAAAGTTCCGCGTCAGCAGATTGTGGAAGCCCATTTCTTAGCTAATCAATTTCGGTGTACTATGTAATTTTGGTTTTTATTCTAGTTAGATGAAGCTAGTGTCAAAAAAAAAAAAAAAAAAAAAAAAAAAGAATTGAACTTTGCATTTATTGTTGGTGAAATTAATTAGCAAACTCTAAATCCTCCTAAATAGCATTCAATTGCTAACAATAGGTTTAATAGTTATTATGAATTATGATCTCGCGAGCTGCGTTTGCAGACAATACAACGAGGGTAGGCTTGCTGCCGATGTAGCAGCATGAGCTCTCCATATCTCTGGGACGATGGTAGTAAGGAATGATTTTTGGGTTAATAGTTAAGGTTCCGTAAAAGTTATCGTTGTGGGGGGTAAAATTAGGTTTGACAATCAGGTGGGGTTGGTTCGGGTTCGTGTTTAGGTCGATAATAAATGGGTCAAAAATCGCTCAACCCAAACCTAACCCATTTAATAAACAGGTTGAAAAACTCAACCGTGACCCGACCAATTTAATAAATGGGTTACCCATATAAACTGTTTAACCCACTTAACATAATTATCATTATATTGAAAAATAATTATTTTCTTAAAAGGCTAAATGAGCAAGTTCACTATTGAAAATATGCATGTTTAGAGTTTGTTGGAATAATTATGACCTATTTTAGCAATATTTTACTTTTTTTAACCAAATTTTGGATTTATCAATATATATTTTTCAAGAAATTTCTATATGTTTAAGTTAATAAGGTCAAAGCAGGTCATTCTCAGGTCGAAAATGTCAACCTGAACCTAACCCGTTTAATTAAACGGGTTAATCATGTCAACTCATTTACTTAAATGGGTCAAAAATCCAAACCTTAACCCGCTTATTTCGGGTTAGGTTCGGTCGGGTTGTCAGGTTTTGCCAGCCCTAGGTAAAAGTTACAATTTTTAGATTAATAGTTAAAATTCTCTGATAGTTATTATTTTGGGGAAAAAGTTACAATTTTTAGGTTAATAGTTAAGGTTCTCTGATGTCAGCATGTATGATCGTCAGATGTCTGACAATAAGCTTATTGTCAGGCGATGTAACGAGAGACTTACTCTTTATTTTTACTGAAATTTATTTTAATAAATTGAGAAGAACCGAGCCTAGATGGACATAATAGTTTAAAACTAAATAGTTGTTAAATTGTAAGTTTGATTATGATTTAATCTTTGATATTTGATACTATTAGATCAAATTTGATTCGTCTGTAGTCTCTCTTTCTTCTTTTTCCCCTTTATTTTGCTTCTGTGTGTGCTACTGCACTCTTTTTTTATCACTTTCTTTTTTTTATCCTTTTTTTTCTTCTGTTTGTGGTACTATACTCTTTCTAACTTCGAGGGATATGGTCGATTATTTTCTTGTCCTTTGCTTTTGTATTTTATCATCAAAATTCCCCTGTATGTGCAACTGCAGGCTGCAGCCCTATAACGGGTATGGACATATACTTCCTCATAAGGAGTAGTGGTGTCAAAACAGGTTCTTAAACAGGTTCTGGGTATACCCACGGCGAACCAGGTCAGACCCGGACATGTCATGATTCTGACAGTCAGTGGCTCAGGTCGTGATTGGTCAGGTTTTGTACAACTGGGTCGATCACATTTGAATCATGGGATTGTTGGGTGTCGAACAGGTCTGAGCGTTCCATTTACAAGTCAATCCATTCCCGAGTATGATCGCCCGTGGACATTTTTTAACTGGGTTTGCGCAGGTCGTATTTGGGTCTCATGTACGCTTGGGTAAGGTCAAGTGTACTCGGTTTGAAACACTAATCACCTTAGTTCGATCATTGTGAAGCATCAGGTTCATTCGCTATTGAACGTCAATTCAACTTCGGTTAACTCCTGAACGGGTCATTTTTATTTTGTTATGGATTTTGTGAACGAATCATATTATTAAAAAAGATCAACATATATATACATATGTGTGTGTGCGATAAATACATGGATGATAACGAAAAACTAATAAAAACACTATATTGTTTACCGTGATTTTTAGTGTTTTCTCTTAGTCAACTCTTTTTTCGACTAATCAACTGCATAAAACAACTCTAATATACTACCTCTGTTCCTAAATAATAGTTACACTTTGACTTTTGACACTATTCACAAAATTTAATTTAACTACCATTTGTGATTTATGAGTAATAAAAAATATAATCATGTGTGGTCTTGTTTGATTCATCTCAATATGTACTTTTAGAACATCAACTTTTCATAATTTTTACAAATACAAAATTAGGGTTATTAGTACACAAAGTTTTGCATCGACATGCGTAAAAAGTGCAAGTATAACTATTATTTAGGAACGGAGGTAATATAAATGAGTAAAACGACTCTTCATATGTAATAATATTATAACCAACGCCAATGATAACGAGTAAACGATCAATTCCAAGGTTTATATAAATGACTCTATTATTATAAGCATTATTATTTATATATAAGTTTGTAAATAGCTATGATGATCATGATAACAATATTAATAACCATTATTAATAAACATAAAGCGATGATAATGATGATGATGATGATGATGATAATAATAATAATAATAATAATAATAATAATAATAATAATAATAATAATAATAATAATAATAATAATAATAATAATAATAATAATAATAACAATGCTAACAATAATAATAATAATAATACAAATAAAAACAAGAATACTAACAATAACAATAACAATACAAATAGTAACAACAATAGCAGCAACAATGCTAATAATAACAATAACAATAACAAACATAACGCGGTATATATGTATTATGTCATGACTATATATGATAAAGTATAAACAAACTATTTTATCAATATTAGTACTATACATTGGTATTAAAATAATTGTAAAATCATTCTAATACTATATTGATTATAAATTAGTACAACGACTCTTGATATATTATAATATTATAACAGATGACAATCATATGTTTACAACAACGGTTCATATGAGGCTTAAGTGATTATAACGAGAATTCATATGTTGTACGATAATAATAATAATAATAATAATAATAATAATAAACATAACAATAGTTTATATAAATGATAGTAAACATAACAGCCATAAGTCAATAGTTAACTAGATTGTAACTTGTTAACAATCATATGTTAACTTAGCATTTAGTCAGTTACTCACATAAACTTATACGAACTCAGTAACTCACTAGCTTGTTCCTAGATAATTGAAGAAGTTGTTACTATATAAGATTAATGAATGTATCAATATAGATTATAAGCTAATTCAAGAGAATAGTACACTATTTTAGCTAATTGAAGATAATAGTACACTATTTTAGATAGTAGTCTTCATGTTAAATGCATTTTGAAACTAAAAACATGTATTTGGATTGAAACAAGTTGTTATCGGACGAGATCAATGAATGTATCATTGTAAGTCGATAATCTAAGTCAATGTAACATTACATATATGTTCACTTAAATAAATATAATTATACTATTACTTAATTGAATAATAAACTCAATTCATAACTCTAATTAAATAATAATAATAATAATAATAATAATAATAATAATAATAATAATAAAAATAATAAAAATGGTTATATTATGCTAATTAATAAATGATAGTTATGGCTTAAATACTAATCATAATAATTTCAATAAAAATAACCGAAATTTCAAATTAAAGTTAGTAAGTTACTAAACCAAGACAATAATTAGTAAGATGATAAGAATATAAGGTTATCAATCATGTGCTAGGTCATCAATCCATGTGTTAGATCATTCTCTTTTCCTATTGGTCAAGAAATAATATAATGGATCATGAATTAGAACCCTTTGATTTGAGAAGGATCAAAATCTAACCATCAATCTCTCAAACCCATTTCCATTGCCCTAGTCTCTATTCCATCTCTCCTCTCTAAAACCCTAATCCACATCCCTCTCATCCGCCCACCTCCACTTCCTTCTCCCATTCTCTAAAACTATTATCCTTCAATTCCACTACTTCAGATCTTCTTTCTCTTTCAACTCCATCACTTTACGATGATCACCAGCTTGTTTTTCTTTCAATTCCAGCATTTCAGATCTTTCCTTTAAATGCTCCTCCTTCATCTTCAACACTTTGCACTGCTCATTTACTCTGCTCATTCACTTTGCTTATTAACCATCAATCCCAAACCCTCCTCTTTCAACACCAACAATTTCATTTTCTCATTCATCTCCTTTTCCTTCAACTCAAGGAGATTGCAGAGCGAAAATCTCGGCGGAGATCTTGCTAATCGAAGCTCTCGCTGGAGGCCATGATTGAAGATCTTATCGAACGCAAAAGATCGAAGATCTGGAAACGCGAAGGTTCAAGCAAAACTTCATCCCAAATCTTGATTTGAACAAGCGAAGATCTCGATGAAGGTTTGCTGACCGAAGATCTCGCTGGAGTCAGTGGTGGTTGCGAGATTGTTCAGTTGTGGTGGTTGCAGCCCAAACGAGAGTTTTCCCTTTTTGATTTGTAATTTCATTTGTTGATTTTTATATACTTATGTTATGTTGAATTTGTTTTTTGTGAGATCTAGGATAGAGTTTTTATGCTCAATTTTGTATCAATTATTCTGGAAATTCTTTTTTTTTCTTTTCAATTGTACCTTTGTCATTCTTTCAATTTTCTAATGAAAAAATATTCAAGTTCGTATTACTCAGTATATCACAATCAAGATCTTTATATCCTTTAAACTATGATTTCATATCCTTCAAATTTAATAAAAAAGATATAATTATGTTAAAAAAAAATTCGTATGATTTGCTGCGGTATTCTACTTGTGATATACCAGTGATATTACTCTACTAGTGAATAATACCAACTTATAAATAGTGATAAAGGAATGATATATTATGTATTTAGTAAAAGATAAAACTAATATATTTTAAGATGATTTTGTAGATATAAAACAATAATTGGATTTTAGTGAGATATAAAAATCAAGAGGCACCTGTGATACATTTTTCGAAATTTATTTCTTTAAATTTATTGCAATTCATTCTACCTAACTTAAACATTGAAAAAAAGAGTTTTTTCGATTAAGTACTAACTACAACAATTTTTGCGTTTGTAACTTGAACTTCTATTCATATGTTATGGACACAAGGAATGAATATTATATAAATTTATATGCATATATATCTAGCAAATTCTTAAATAATTTAGTAGATATAGAATAATAATTGAAATTTAATAATTTGGTGGGGTTTAGTCGTCCAAATAGGTTGGTTTGAAAAATTGGATCAAATAAGGTAGTTTTGATTTTATCTGGTTAAACATCAATTATAGTTGAATTCGATTCGGTCATAAACAAATCTGGTATTTACTGAGTCTGATCGGGTTTGGATTAATATTGGGTTGAGATACAGCCAAGTTCGAGTTTGAATGCAGGTCTGTGTGTCAGGTTTGGGTAATCCCAGGTCAGGTTTCGGTCAGGTCTTGGGACTGACCCTCACAGGTCGAACCAGGTTCAAGTCAGGTCAGTATCAGGTTGACCCAGCGGTTAGATCTGTTTCTGACACCACTAATAAGGAGTAAACAATAATGATACTTAGCTTAATACTTATACTACCGTTTACATTTGTTTGCCCAACTAAAATTTAGTTACCCATTTTTCAGTTTTGGTTGAAAGTAATTCATGAAAGATAAAAATGATGAGACCAAATAAAGTAAATGGATATGTTATGTTGAGTAAATGGATATGTTCTGTTGACCATATTTTCGATTCTTGTAAGAAAAAGTTCTGATTAAAAAGTTTAGATAAGATTTAATAAAGACTAATAAATTAAGTTTAGCTAAAATAAACAAAAATGGTTTGACACACTCACATAATAAGGTGTAATAAGTTTAAATAAGTTTAGATAAGAATTAATAAGGTCTAATGAGTTTAGATAAGTTTAGATAACCAAAAAATAAGTTGAAAAGAATAGACCTAATGTATGAGTAAAGTGGTGGTCTCTTATGCTTAACACGCTGCGACCTTTTGGAAACATTTCGAAAAAGAAACTAGGGTGAACAAAGGATATGGATGCAACCACCGATTATATTTGCAAGTTTGATTAGCTGATTATATTAGATATTTGAATAAAAGTGTATGGTAAATAGATGATATATGATTTGCTACTTAAATGCTTAAAATGACAAATAAGAACATATATATACACAATCTATTGTTGTATACTTGTATGTTATATTTAGTAAGGGATAAAATTTTGACAATTTTTAGGCATAGTTGTGATTTGCTCTCCACATGCTCAATCATCTCTCACATAAAACTTTCTCCATTACTTTTCTCAAAATGGGTTTTGGGACGAAACAACACTTGTGGGAGATTTTGGGTTCAATCTAAATTGGGTCAAAATGTGCAATTTATGTCAAATCCTCCCGTTATCAAAGACAATATATAAAACAAAATGTTATTATGTAAATTGTTGTTGGATGTGTCTCACTTTATATCTTCAAAATATTTAATTTTTTTTGTGTAATTTTTAATTAAAGGATATCAATGGTGAAAGTTGTGTCATTGACGAATGTGAAAGTTAAACTAGACCAAAAAAATAAAGGAAAAAGTATAAACAAATTTTTTTAAGCGCACATATAAACCACACAATGCCATAAGAGCTTAGATCAAATTAGGGGTGTCAGAAACAGACCTGACCGCTGGGTCAACCTGATTCTGACTTGACTTGAACCTGGTTCACATGTGAGGGTCAGTCCCGAGACCTGACCGAAACCCGACTCGGGATTACCCGACCTGACCGGCACCTGGCAAGATTATATTCTGACCTGACCAGACAGACGTGCATTCAAACCCGAACCCGACCGTACTCAACCAGATTTTACTAAAATTCAATTATTTTTGTATATCTACAAAATCATTTAAATATGTTAATTTATAAAATTGCTTACATTTAATTATTAATTCAATAAAAAATTTAATTACATTTAATTTAAGGGTTAAACTTTGAATATCATGTACTTGTTTATATTTTTATTTTAATTTATTTTTGAATTATTTGTATACATTACTCTCTTGTTTTGATTTGACATCTATTGATGTATATATCATATAGGCTACAGCTTAAAAGACACAACATGTATGTATATACGTAGTATTTTAACAATTTTCTAGAAGTATCGGCTTGAACGGTCAGTTAACATTGGAATTTTTTTCTGTTTCACCACTTTATTTTTTTATGCGTTTCTTTCAAATTTAAAGTTTAAAAAGTCCAAATATTAGAAATTCCAAACAAGTGAATAACCGGATAGGATGAACTAAATGAAGAATAGATGAGCAGTGAGAATTACAATTTCAATTTTTTTCAATAATGGTACCACTGATATCAAACTTGGAATACAAAATGCAAAAACCAGAAAGATTGTGGCTGGAAACTTTACAAACAAACTAAATCAAAGAAAGAGATGAAGGAATATTTTATAACTTCCACCATCTAGTCTCTAGATGTATTACAAGGATGAACAAACCCTAATTGAACCGGCTACAAAAATAGATAGACTAATTCCACATTAAAGCATATGCATAATGAAGTAAAAGTTACAGCAAATTAGAATTTATTGTTTAACCTTACATCAAGAAAATTAAAGAAATGAATCTACAATTAAGTAATTTACAGAAATTTTGGCAAAAAAAAAAAAAACAATTCAGTGCTTGAAACGAGTTGCGTCTTCATTCTTCACTTAAAAATTTGCAAGGAAGATGTTTCTTCAACTTCTAGCTCAAATCTTCTACAGAATTATTTAGATCTGGAAATTAGAAAAAAAATAAAGAAAATCAAAATTCTCAAAACCAAAGTAAATTCTCCATAATTAACGAGAGCTATGAGATTAGCTCACCTCAAGAAAAATGGAGAGATTGATGAATGACGACAATGACGAAGATTCCCCTTACCTGCGGTGGTTCCTCGGACCACCAGTCGCCCGGCCGCCGCCGCAGTTTGTTTAGTCTCCAACCCCATATTTCTCTCCCCCTGTTCTTGTTCGTTGTTCTTTGCTTCTGCCGTTCTTGCCGCTAGACGTCGGTGCTTCTGCCTTCGGCGGTGATGCGCCATCTTGAACTCGATCGTTGCCCTTGCTTTGGCGTCTTTGTTCCGATCTTGTGTTGTGGTCCATTGAGAGAAGTAGAAACTAGGAAGGGACTAAGGGAGGCTGGGCGGGAAATATGGGTTTGGAGGAGAGAGATGAGGGTGAAGGTGATAGGTTAAGAGACGATCTAACGGTTCAGCTTCTTTTATGGTTTGTATCCAACGATTAATATTTATGATCCGTGTGCTTTGTATTGTTTTCTTGTGTGCCCTTGATTATGCTCATCTAACGGTTTAGATTTTGCCCATTAAATGGTTTTGGATTTTGCCTTAAGAAAACCAAGAATCCTACCAAATTATTATTCAAAACAACTAAACCCCAAATCTCATACTCTATAACCCCATTTTCAAATAATAATCATAATTATCTAAAGTAATAATTAAAATTTCCATAATTTATATTATTTGTTTAACCGAAATTTACTCGTGTCAATTATCTCATTTGTCGGTGAATTGATTAGGGAATAACAAAGAGCGTAAGCACTAATCGGTTATAGACTTATAGTTATGCTAGTTATATTGCTCTAAGGTCATTACTTATGAAACTAAACTTCTTGGAAAATTACTTGTACAACTATTAGTTGCTCAATTAATGTTTTGATTATAGTCATTTACGTGAACTATAGTATAGCAAATTAGCAATATGCTTCATATCAAGATCTTGTGAACAAGCAATAAGATTTAATCGATTAAGATCTTGTTAAAATGCAAAAAGATATAGTAATTTAACAAATCTCCCTATATGTTATAATAAACTATGTTATTCAATGTCTCCTATTAAGGAAAGCTCTACAACTCTATAGTGATTTACTTCTTAAGCTAGTATTCTTATAGTGTTACGTATGCAAATATCACTCAATTATGTAATTGTTTGTTTATAATATATATCTATTTAGTGAACTTATAGTGTAACGATATAACTTATATATATGAACTTCATTGAGTTGATCATTTGTTATAGTATTATATATAACATATCAAGAGTCATTATACTAATTTATAATCAATAGAGTATTATGTTCGTTTTACAATTATTTTGATACCAATTTTATACTAAAATGATTAAAGATACATATTGATAGAAATGTTTGTTTATACTTTATCATATATAGTCACAACATAATACATATATACCACGTTATGTTTGTTATTTTTATTGTTATTATTAGCATTGTTGCTACTATTACTATTAGTATTTATATTGTTATTGTTCTTGTTATTGTTATTGTTAATATTCCTGTTCTTGTTTGTATTATTATTGCTATTGTTAGCATTGTTACTATTATTGTTATTATTTGTATTATTATTATTATTATTATTATTATTATTATTATTATTATTATTATTATTATTATCATCATCATCATCATCACTTTATGTTTATTATTATTATTATTATTATTATTATTATTATTATTCTCATTATCAATATAGCTATTTACAAACTTATATATCAATCATAATGCTTATAATAATAAATCATTTATATAAAGCTTGGAACATATGAACCCTCGTTATAATCACTTAGGCCTCATATGAACCGTCGTTGTAAGCATATGAATGTATGATTGTCATTTGTTATAATATTATAACATATTAAGAGTCGTTATACTAATTTATAATCAATAGAGTATTAGATTGGTTTTACAATTATTTTGATATCAATCTTATATTAAAATGATTCAACATATTAGTATTAATATTGTTATTGTTATTGCTAGTATTCCTGTTCTTATTTGTATTACTATTGCTATTGTTATCCTTGTTACTATTACTATTATTATTTGTATTTTTGCCTATTATCATTGTCGCTTTATTTTATTAGTATTATTATTCTCATTACCATCATAACTATTTACAATCTTATATATCAATCATAATGCTTATAATAATAAATCATTTATATAAAGTTTGGAATTGATCGTCTACTCGTTATTATTGCCGTTGGTTATAATATATAATATTAAAACATATGAAGAGTCGTTCTACTCCTTTACTCATTAGAGTGGTTTTATGCAGTTGATTATTCGAAATAAGAGTTGACTAAGAGAATACACTAAACATCACGTTAATCAATATAGTGTTTTTTATTGGTTTTTCGTTGTCATCCATATATTTATCGCACACACACATATGTATATATATGTCGATCTTATTACTTTTATTAATATGATTCGTTTACAAAATCCATAACAAAATCAAGATGGCCCGATCAGGAGTTACCCGAAGTTGAGTTGACGTTCAATAGCGAATGGACCCGATGTTTCACAATGATCGAACTTAGGTCATTACTAATTCAACCCGAGTACATTTGACTTAACTCAATAGTACATGAAACCTAAATACGACCTGCGCAAACTCGGCAAAAAAAAATGTCAACGGGCGATCATATCCGGGAATGGATCGACATGTAAATGGAACGCTCAGACCTGTCTGGCACCCGAAAATTCAATGATTCAAATGTGCTCGACCCAGTTGAACAAAACCTGACCAATCATGACCTGGGGCATTGACAATCAGAATCCTGACCTGTCCGGGTCTAACCTGGTTCACCGTGGGTATACCCAGAACCTGTTTGAGAACCTGTTTTGACACCCCTAGATCAAATGGTATCTCCTCTACCTTCCTTGTGGGATATTTTTGGGTTCAATCTCAAGCAATATATAGCATGTTGTTTGGCTGTTTGCTTTAGGAGGTTTGGGTTGCAGGGGGAGGAGGTGGGTTCGGGTTTCATGTGAGCTAGGGCCCCGCCCCAAGACCACTACTTTACAAAAAGAAAAAACACATCAACCAAGTAACTTTCTTAGTACATGTTCTATATACAAAAATAACCACGTAACAATATGACAATATCTACAGTTGAGAAAATAAACTTTCAACCATTACAAGCCAACAAAGTCAATGCTTAATAATCTTGGGCTTTAAGAGGTTCAATCCTAAACCAACCCATTGAATAGATTGGTCATCTCGAATTAACCCACATTATTATTCACGTTTAAAGATCAAACTAAACCCCAAATGTGCTAAATTCATATCAAGTTTGGGTCAAGTTCAGAGGTTTTGTATCTGTTCAACACCTCTACTTTAAATCCATGCACTTGACTCCTAAGATATGAGGCTGAGATTATTAAAAATGTCAAATTATAATTTAACTAGGCAGCCTATGTTTCTACTTCCTTGAATAGAGAGCTGGAATGGCCACAAGAGGATCTCTTTTACGGATTGTAGTACCTGCACTTTCGACCACATTAAAATCATGGCCTTAGGCAACTTCCAGTCAAACTCATAAGCAAGCGTAGCTAGTACAAGCTCCACATCAACTAAACCAAATAACATGCCTGGGCAGCCTCGTCTGCCTGCTCCGAACGGAATGAATTCGAAGTCCTGCCCTTTGAAGTCTACTGATGAAGAATTCAAGAACCTCTCAGGTTTAAACTCCTCTGCTTCTTCCCAGTAAGATGAGTCTCTTTGGATTGCCCATGCATTGATGATAACTTGTGTGCCGGATGCAATGTCATAGCCGTTGATTTTGACATCTTGAGATGATTCGCGAAATAGCAACAGAGGTAATGGCGGATGTAGCCTGAGTGTCTCCTTGATGACTGCTTTCAAGTATTTCATGTTCTTTACATCATCCTCGTCTACTCTTGTTTTATCGTCGCTGATACACTCTCTCACCTCTCCTTGTAATTGTTTCTGAACTTGGGGATGCCTTAGTAGCTCTGTCATTGCCCATTCGAGTAGTGTGTAAGTTGTATCTGTTCCAGCAGCAAGCATATCCTGCACCATATCGGATTATCCAGTATGTTGGTGAGTTTGGGAAAAAATATCTACCATTATACTTAGATACAATTATAGATATTAACGTTCAAAAAAGTGTCTCGACAAACGTGAAAAAGCAAATGGTACAACTATTTTGAAACAGAGGAAGTATTACCTTTAATACTTGTGAGGCATAGCAAAATAAACCAAAAAAAAAAGACCAAAACAAAGCCGATCTTAATACATTCAGATCAGATCACCTTAATTCATAGAAAGAGAATATAGTCTTAGTTGAGCCAGGGATACACTAGCCATATATGCACGCGATGCGTGCGTTAGTTTCAAAAAAATTTATTCTATTATATACTTCATCCGTAATATAGTTATGTGTTAGGTGCAAGTGTGAGTAGTATTTGTCCCACATTGAAAAATTAAGCAAAGAGCTTTCAGTTTATAACCCAAGCGGGATACTCCGCCTATTGCCAATTGGTTTTGGGATGGAACCTCGCTGTGAGCTCTGGTTTGTGGGCTTCTGGGTTTCTCTCCCTTGTGTTCTCCCCAATCCATTATAACAAGTGGTGCCAGAGCCAAGTTCGATCTTGTCGTACCATCTGATAGGGACACAGTCTGTGTTAGGTCTTATGGCATTAAGGCCGGTCTGTGAGTATCGCCATGCCTTAGAGCTGAGCTCAAGTGTGAGTAGTATTTGTCCCATATTGAAAAATTAAGTAAAGAGCTTTCAGTTTATAGCCCAAGCAGGCTACTACTCCTATTGCCAATTGGTTTTGGGATGGAACCTCGCTGTGGGCTCTGGTTTGTGGACTTTTGGGTTTCTCTCCCTTGTGTTCTCCCCAATCCGTTATAACATTATGATTACACTTCAAATGTGAAAGATTAATAGTTAGAATGTTAGATGAATTTATATATATTAATTTGGTAATGTAAAAAACTAACAAAGGTTCTAATTGATTTTTAATATTAATTTTTTGTGAATGAATTTTAAACAAAAAGAATAGACATAATGTGTTGGTTTGACTGACTAAAGAGTATCAAAGGTAATGAGTGTTTCAAACTTTTCAAGTGGATGTCAAGTAAACTTTGTTCTTATAAGAAAAAAGTCAAGATATTTTGTCAATTTAATTTTTTGATTGAAATACTTGATGTTTTATCATTTTTAACTTGTTAGAATGGCAAGTTGAAATGAAAAAGGATTCTTAAATTGTTTTCTTTTATTATTTTTTTTTTTTTCATTCCATTAGATTATTAAGGATAATTTAGTATTTTCAGATAAGGACACCATCTTCCTCCCCTTCTCTTATATAATAGAGATATATATTCATGTTCAAATAGTGGAAATTTTGCAAAAGCCTGATTCAAAGGAAAAAAAAAAGGGAAAGAGGAGAACTATTTACCGTTAGAATAGCTTTAATACTCTCTCTTGGGAGCACACATGAATTCTCTCTTTGAATCTCAAGCAAAGTGTAAACAAAATCCTGCCATTTTTCTCCTTTGTCAGCCTCATCAGCATCATCTATCAGTGAATTCAGACAATCTTGATGCTCCCTAACAATCTTTTCAATCCATTCATCAAGCGCATTCGCAACTTTGGTTGTTTTGCGATCCACACCCCGAATCCAATCAATCCAACCCAACCATGGTATGAAATCTTGCATGCAAAAGGTCCCAAGTGCCTCAGAAAAATCACCCAAAATCTCTCTAATATTAGCACAACCTTTTTCTCCAGCACTATATTTCCTTCCAAAAGCTGCCCTGCATATCACATCGTTTGCTAAACTTACAAAAATCTCATTCAAATTCACTTCTTTTGAAGGTTGTTCCGACAACTTCATAATCTTTTCAACCATTTCTGCAGCTTCTTCCTCCCTTACTCGTCGAAAAGATCGGACTTTTGATTTACTAAAAACATGCAACATACAGATGCTCTTCATCTGTCTCCAATATTCTCCATAGTTTGCAAAGGCCAAGTCCTTACCGTTGTAGAGGATTTTGTAGGCAACTTTTAACTTTGGCCTATTTGCAAATACAACATCATGGGTCTTCATGATCTCGCGAGCTGCGTCTGCAGACGAAGCCACAATTGTTGGCTTGCTGCCGATGTGAAGCAACATGATGTCTCCATATTGCAGTGACAAAGATCTTAAGGAACGATGAGGTAACTTACCAAGCTGATGGAGGTTACCTAGGATGGGCAGCTTTGGTGGGGAGGGTGGTTTGTTTTTGTTTGTAGCAGGAGTGGTTAATAGCCATTTGCAGAGGAAGAATAAGAAGCTTAAGAAGATGATTAAGGAGAGTGGGAGGAATGAGAGTTTTTGTAGGAATTGTACAAGAGCCATTGCCATATTCACAAGTTTCTTTTGTCCAAAAGTTTGGACTATAATTTATTGGTTCCAAAAGGTTGGACTCCCTACCTCCATATGTACAACGATCATTATCAATTTATCATAATTTATAATCATAATAGTATGATTTGATCACTAATCATTACATATTTGGATTAGCTAGTATTGAGAAGAGACTCATTCTTATTTAACTTAAAGTTCTAAGTTCCTATTTGAATATGTTACAATATTGGTACGCCGACAAGCGCGTATTTCCAACTTAGGGTGTGTTTTTAATTCAACTGTATTCTTCTCATTTGTATTTATTTTAGGCAAAATTTCAAAAAAAAACTATCTTTTATAACGAATTCTTTTCAAAAAATTATCTTTTAAAAATTTTCTTTCAAAAAACTACCTTATATAACAAATTCATTTAAATATACTACCATTTTACGTTTATATTTAATACTAATCAATAAATAACAATTGTCGTAGGTGTTGTTGTCGGTGGGGTAGCGAGAAAAAAAGAAGAGAAACAAGAGTGGAAGAAAGAAGAGCAATTTACGGTGACTCACTTATTAGTAATTAAACTCCATTAACGGTAAAATGGTAGTATCTTGAAAGAAATTTGTTATATAAGGAAGTTTTTTAAAAGAAAATTTTTAAAAGATAGTTTTTTGAAAAAAATTGATTATAAAAAGGTTTATGAAATTTTTCCTTTATTTTAATATCATGAACTTATGTGGACTTTGGCTCTGTTCTTTTGGACTAAATAAACCTGAACTGAATTTGTCTGAAATGAACTGAACTGAACTGAATAAACCTGAACTGAACTGAAGTGAATGAAAATAGTGAGAGGAAACTAACTGAACTGAACTGAATAAACCTGAACTAAACTGAACTAAACTGAATAAACCTAAACTGAACTGAACTGAACTAAATTGAATATGTCTGAACTGAACTAAACTGAAATGAATTTTCATTTTTTCATGTATGACTTCTGACTTTTTTGTTTCCATTTTATATTGGATGGCCGGTTCGCTTATGCTTGTGAAGTTGTGATTGGTATTTGGTCGTCGCAGGGCGTCATCTGCATTGCCATATTTAAATGCGTTGCCTTACTCTACTACCTTCTTATGATCTTATCCAATTATATTAGTGCGTCGTGTATCTCTACAATCATTTGATTATACAGTTGCGCTAGCTAGAGTATAAGAATATTAGTCTTATATGGACGTTTTTTTTTATTGACTAGTAGTTTTATATGGACGTTAATTTCAAAACTTATTATTTTATTATATACTCCATCCATATTATAAGTTATGATTACACTTAAAATATGAAATATAAATAGTTTGATGAATTTACATATATTAATTCGCTAATTTAAGAACTAACAAATGTTGTGAGTGATTTTTATTTTTTAATATTAATTTTTTATGAATGAATTTTGAACAAAAAAATAGACATAATGAGTTAGTTTGACCGAATTTAAGAGTATGGTAGTGAGTGTGTTAGACTTTTCAGGTGGACATCATAAAAAAAGAGGTCAATATTTTGTCCATTTAATTTTTTGATTTAAATATTTGATGCATATACCATTTTTAAGTTGTTTAGAATGACAAGTTGAATTAGAAATGGTTTTTAAATTATTTGTTAATAATTTTTTCATTCAATTAGATCATTAAAGGTAATTTTCCTTCCCTTATATAATAGAGATATTACTAACTGTAGGACTTTTAGAAAGGTCATTATTCCATTTTACAACGCATAAGTCATTTGTTTAATAAATGAATCGAAATTTTTTATTAACAATCCTAGAATAGTAATTATATGAATTTTGCAAGAATACAGAAATAAAGATCTCCAGATTGAGATCTAAATATGAACTACTACTTGAGAAAGGGAGAGAGAAAATAGAGATAGAATAAAGGGATTGGATCGGAGATGAGAAATAATAAATCTGATGTGTATTATTATCACATTTCTCAAAACAAATATACAGGAGACAAGATGTAATAAACTAAGATATTGTAAAAGCCTGACCTTCCGAACTATTAACTAAAATAGGGAACCTTTAAGCAATCAAGCTTAAATTGAGAGGACGACAAAATTTATCTTCTCATTCTGGACGAGGGCACCATGAGCTTACACGACTATAACCTAGAATATATATTTGAATAAAAATATACAACTCCAATATAATAACCCTTAATTTATGCCTAACATAACCACATATCACATTCCTCTAAAGTACTTTACAATCATGAACCAAATAAGACCTTGCGATGATCCTTAAGGAATGCCCTTGCCATTGACTCAATCATGGACCATCTGATACCTGCAAAGAAGGAAATATGCCCCTACCAAGACAGGTTCCGAGAACAAAATCAGCGAAAGATGAGCACACACTGTCCAACCTAAAATTCTTTTTAGTGGATTTTGCAAAATTTCACAATATATCACACATTTTAGATAAACATTAAGAATATAATACATAAAAGAGATAATTCACAACGTTCATACAACAAAGCTTAAAACCATTAGGATTAAACGACTTTTACATGCTTCAAGTAAAGTACTTCGATTTCATATTCGGGGTGACAAGCATAACACACGAATGTCCTATATTCATGATTCAACCATTTGACACTAACCTACATATATGTTCACATGACTTTTAATCAACATAAGTAGTTTTTTTACACTTTATTCAACGAGCAAAAAAAAATTATTGCCTAAAGTGACCATAATAATGCGTCAGGTTGTGTATGAATATGTAGAATAAAACATTATTGTCCACCATGTACCATGATTCACATGTCCAATAACATTCTTGGTTCTTGTTCTTTAAGCATATAATTTACAGAATTTCAATCAATATATTTTCATTGGGAAACCAACTAATCTCTAAAATGTGGGGGTCGTCACCCTCCTATTTACCATATGCTTGCAATACTTTCAGGACATGCCCCCCTAGCAGCTACGAGACACTACGCTCGCCTACGATCTTTAATTCGGTAACCGGCAACTATGAGACACCACGCTTGCCTGCAACTATTGTTCCTCACCGTTCCACGACTACTTTTCCCCCATCGCTTTTAGTCCATTACACATTGCACATAGCAAGTTTATACAAATTTTCAATTATATTTATTCCATCATTATTTCGAGTTCCTTTAGTAGAAATAAGTCATTTAAGAACATTGTGTTGAAGAAGTAGATATAGATCATACAATAAACTCCAACAAGGTTTACTTGATACGCATAATTGGATAAAACTAACTTAACACTTAAATGCAGAGATTGTGACTTGCGTAGAATAGTTGTTGTTTAGGTTGTACTCTTTTACTAAATACTTGGGACTATTAATCACTTCTAATAACTTGTAAGAATAAATTAAGCTTTCAACTTGGAAAAACAAAATTGTTAAACAAATCTGGGAAGTAGTTCTTCTCTTTTTGTTTTTCTTTTAACTTCCATGAACTTGTCAAAATTGGATATAACATAGTACAAGACATTTAAAATATTGACTAATAAGAGCTTTACTAACGTTTTAAACCTTATGTAAAATCCTCATATGCTTTACAGTTAGAAACACATGACTAATAGTTATAAAAGGTTGCTTCAAAAATAAGTGATTGGAAATATGTCTAATCTTCCGCAGGTTTATCTTTTAGGAGTCATACATGTATGATAAACATTTTCTCTTTCAGCTTCGATAAATCTGAAATTTATTATTTTCAAGATTAGTATTAAACCTTCCTCTAAAAATTTGGAAATAAACATTTATTCTAGATACTAATCAAAATATTTTTCAGAAATTCCAAGAAATTCTCCTTACTTTCAATTTCTTTTAGTCTTATACTTCACATTAGTAAATGAATCTGTTAACCTTTATAGCTTACCTCTTTCCAATATTCATAAGAAGATATTCCTCAACTAGAATAGTATCACGCCCACCAAATATAATTTCTCGTAACTCAAACAATAGAGTTCCAATTTACGACTTGATATAACTTCGAACCATTACTTAGATCTGGGTCTTTTATATCACTAACATGACATTCGCATCTTAAATCTTATTCCCCAATATTCGAGGTTCATTGATCCTTGATGTGTCTTCATTCAGTCTATTGTATCACATACACATGATATTTAGTAATGATCCTAATAAACCATTAAATGACATTAACTCCAAAACTTATCTTGGATTCACTTAATCGCTAGACTTAATATTCTCACATAACATTGACTCCTCATACACCCTATTCATAACCATATTACAATTTCTAATGAATAATTTAATTTAGTCGACCATAATGCATATACAACATAACTCTTGGCATTGATGCCTGATTTCATAATACCATATAAGCACATTTTGAATTATACTTCCCAGCATTTGATATCTCTCATCCTCGGCATACTTATTTTGGTTTTTTTCACTTTAAGACTGATGAATTTCTCATACCAGCTTTACTAATCCATTAACAAAATTTTACTCTCAACTCACTTCCGAATCACAACTCTATTTACCAACCCAACATTCTCGCATCACAATTTTTATTCCTGAACTAGCATTTCTTAGTCTTCGATACTAACAACTAATTCACTGCATAAGCATCCCACCATAGGTTCCAATTCCATAAAAACCTAATCCTCAAAACTTAAATAGTAGAACCTTAAGAAGTGCTTCTAAGACAACAATATAAGTACTAATAAGTAAGAGAAAGAAACACTTTTAAAATAGATCATCGAAATTAGAGAAACATTACTCTTAAGTATAATCAAATTCCATACACATATTACTACTAATAAACAATAGTTCAACCTAGGTAAAACTTAAAATAAGACATTATAACCTTGTTCATAAATTGAATCAAATTTACAATTGTGCAAGCGACCTCCAATCCTAATACTATTTCACTTAAACAATTCCGTCTCAGCTTTCAAATACTATGTATAGTCGAGTTAAATAATTCATAAATTCAAGACTATCTTTTAAACTTACTTCAATATAACACCAATATTCAAGATAACGAAACTCTAAAACAAAATATCTTAGATTACGAGTTAAGCAATTTAGTTATTCGAATCATAAACTTTAAGCAAGTTCTAAATTATAAATCTTATTAACATGTTACCTCAAATGCTTATTAACATATCAATTCCAAACTTAAGTGCCTAATCAAATCATTCTTAAATTACACAAGAAAGTGAACTATTTAATATCCACAAGCCAACTTTTCATATAAATTAAGAACCAAAATCTAATTAGAAAGTGGAAGGACAATGTGTACCTTAATTCAATCATCAATACCAAACTCCAATAATAATAACAATAATAGGCTTCAAATGAAATCTTGAACCCAAGAATTTTCAACTATTGCTTGACCTCCATAACTATCACCAATTACCTCAAATGATCCTTCTACTTTCAATAATACTTCAGAAATAATAATAGGAAGAAATTAGTAACTCATTCAATGAACTAAATAAGAAATCTTAATTAATTTCCACATTTAAAAAAAATGCTTTATTAATTTATAAAAAACTCATTTGTAACAACGTAACTTAAAGTTGAATATAACAAAATTGATTATTCGATAAACTATTTGAAGTATTCTTTTTGAAAATAAGAGTAAAAAAAAAATTAAGAAGACCAATTTTACTTTTGCATGCAATAGATCATAAGAAATTGGAGTCATCTCTTGCACATAACAGAGAGAGAAATAATTTACAGAAGCAATGGAAGAGCTTGTTGTTTCTACATGAGCAGCAACGCAAGAAGAATGGCAGCAGCTGCTGAAAAATTCAAATGGGCATAACTCCTACCACACAACTCCAAATTGAGTAAATTTTTTAGTCTAAATTAAATAAATTTTCGAGATCTACAAATTTGAAGAAGGAATATTTGCTAAATTCAGATGGCAGGTTGAAGATAATTGGCCAACAGAAGGTCGTGAACAGTGGAGAGAGAGAGAGAGTCAATGGGTTTTGGGGTTTTCTTCCAATTTCCAATTTGCTCAAGCTTTCAAGAATGTTTATGGAGGTTTTTATTTTTTTAGCTACATGCATTGCACTTCATCATTATTTTAGGGTGAATTCAAGAAAGAGAATGGAATTTGGGGTCTTTTTTTTGGTTTTCAAACTTTCTTAGGCAATTACAAGTAAAATTGTGAAGTTCTTATATCATTTCATGAAGTATGAATGGTTTTGCAAGGAGAATTGATTTAAGAATGAAGTTTGGCTAGATTCACTTGAAAAAGCAAAAGGTTGCTCTTATGGAATACCCAGAGGATGAAGATGAAGTTTTGAAAGACGAGAGAGAATGAGAGATTTATGGGAAATGAGGAATTGAGTTTCCTTTCTTAAATAGAAACTGACTAGTTTTGGCTTGTTTCAATAAAACTCAAAATAGCTACACACTATAATTTGAGTAATGAGTTTAATAAAAGTTGTAATTGTAAAAAAAAAAAAAAAAAACTATAGCTCATAAATTATTTGAAAAAAAATAAAGTATTCCAATAAAAAAATATATAGGCATATATCTCATAATATTTTCATAATATCAATGTTATCGCATAATTAAGTAGATAAAATATATTTAACTTTTGATTAAAACTACTTAAGAATGCGGGCTATTACAGATATCATTAACAAAATTTAATATCAGCAAGTGCAACTCCAACAACATAAAACTTATAAATTATGTCATCCAATTTGATATTTATACTGTGATATTTTGAAATACAATCAAATTTGACAGCAATTAGTGTGCATGATGATCCATGAATAAAGTAAGGGATAGGTTATATCAGTAACTATTACTCCGAGGATCTGTCCAAGACAATCTTTATCATCAGTTAAATAGTGCTGGTCAATGATGATGGGATTGTGAGCATTAATCATTGTTAGATTTTGGTATAAAACATCTCTCAAAAATTCGTTGCTTGGCCTTCCCCAGGACTTGATTCATACTCCATTCAGTGATTGGCTCCTTAAGGTCCTTGCCTAAACTGTTGGATGACATCCAAGTGAACGCGAATTTTGAACCTGGTTCGTCGCGCCCGACAGGGCGAGGGTCCGCCCGACCCGCCCGGGAGAAGCCTTTATCCAGCGGTTTTCGGTTTCTCATGTTGTGCTGCTTGGTTTATTATGTTTTATATAAATACTTCATTCAAAAACCGAAATTTTATTCATTATTCCAAGAAACCCTAAAACACAAGCCAACCCTATTCTCTCTGAGATTTGAGCTGTTCTTGAGAAATGCCAATCTTTGATCCGGGTACACGGAGTCAGAGATAGTTGTGTGAACCTTGGGGGACGAACGTCATCGTGAATCCGCACCGGTGGTGGCGAAATTCGTTTCTAAGGCAGTGGCTATCATACCACGGCGCAACTTGTTCTTGTAATTCAGGTTAAGTTATTTGATTTCTACAGATTTATGTCTTACAATTTAGAAACGAATTTTTTTTGTTGAAATCATATCTATAGTTCTCAGAATAGATTTTTCCCTGATATGTCAAAGTTGGAACCTTTGGATGGATCTAATTATAAGAGGTGGTCTCAAAGTTCTTGATTGCATGTGAACAAGTAGATCTTGATTATGTATTGTTTAATGAACCACCTGCTGAGAAAGATGGTGTAGATGCTATATCTAAAACTATTGTTATTGCTGATACTCCTGCCAAAGAGAAAACTGAGAAAACTCCTAAATCTGATGGGGGGATAAGTATGGAAAAATTTGTCAGGGATAATAAGGTTGTTAAGGGAAACATGCTGAACCTAATGAAAAACCTCATATTTGATTTGTTTGTATCCTATAAGACTGCAAAATCAATATGGATCTCTTTGGAGAAAAAGTATGGTGCTGATGATGCAGGGAAAAAGAAGTATGTTACTGGAAACTGGTTGAACTTTAAATTGGTAGATAATAAGCCAATTATGGAACAAGTTCATGTGTATGAGAATTTAGTTGATGAGGTTCTTGCTGAAGGGATGAAGATGTGTGAGATTCTTCAGGCTAATAATCTGATTGAAAAGTTGCCTGAATCATGGAACATCTATCGTAATCATCTGAAACACAAGAAAAGGGACATGACTCTGGAGAGGAGTTAGTTGGTCACATGAAAATTGAAGAGGCTAACAGATTGAAAGATTCAGTAGCCCCAACTGCAAATAATCTGGCAGTTAAGGCTAATCTGGTTGAAACTGGCTCTGGTTCTGGTCCCAGTTTTGGGAAGCCAAGAGGAGATTTCAAGAAGTTCAATGGAAAGGGTCAAAAGACCCCTATCAAGGGGAAGTTTAAGAGCAATGGGAAGATTGAGAAGAAGCCAGGTCACTGTTACAACTGTGGCAAGCCGGGTCACTATGCTTCTGTTTGTCAAAACAAAAAGAAAGGCAATGGTTCGGGTCAAGGCTCGAAGGATCAAGACAAAGGTCAAGCAAATCTGGCAGAGGCAGATGATCTTGTAGTTGCTGTGGTTTCTAAGGTCAATCTGGTGAAGAATAATTCTGAGTGGATAGTAGACACGGGAGCCTCTCGTCACTTCTGTGCAAACAAAGACCTATTTGTGGAATTTGAAGAGGTGGATGAGGGTCACCAAGTCTATATGGGAAATGACAGCAAATCTCAAGTGCTCGAAAAAGGGAAAGTTCTCCTGAAGCTGACATCCGGGAAATCATTAGCTCTCCTTAATGTTTTGTATGTCCCTTCCCTTCGTAGAAATTTGATTTCTGGTAGTTTGCTTAACAAAGCAGGTGTTAAATTAGTTTTTGATGCTAATAAGCTCGTGCTGACTCGCAATGGCGAGTTTGTTGGGAAAGGTTACGTTAATGCTGGTTTGTTTGTTTTGGACATTGTAACTCCTATTTCAATGAATAAGATCTCTTCTTCTGCTTATATTGTTGAGTCTGTAAACCTGTGGCACTGTCGTTTGGGTCATGTGGGGGTTGGTTCAATAAATCGTCTTAGGCGAATGAACCTATTGCATGATGTGATTGATGATGGACTTAACAAGTGTGAAGTGTGTGCTGAGGCAAAATTTGTAAGGAAGCCATTCAAACCAGTTACTAATAGAGTATCTGAACTATTAGAACTAATTCACACTGATCTGGCAGACTTTAAGAATCTTGAGAGTCGGGGTGGTAAGAAATATTATATTACCTTTGTGGATGATTGTTCAAGGTTCTGTAGAGTCTTCTTGTTAAAGTCCAAGGACGAGGCTGAACAGAAATTCTTGGTCTATAAGGCAGAAGTTGAAAATCAATTGGACCGGAAGATTAAACGGCTTCGGTCTGACCGTGGTGGGGAATATGGGTCTGATTTTCTTAAGAATCTATGTGAGAACGAGGGCATTATTCATGAGGTGTCTGCACCATATACCCCTCAGTAGAATGGCATAGCAGAAAGGAAGAATAGAACTCTGAAGGAAATGATGAATGTTATGCTTTTAAGTTCTGGTCTCCCTGATAATATGTGGGGGGAAGCTGTCCTATCTGCAAACTATATTTTGAACAGGGTATCTCATAAGAAGTTAGATAAGACTCCATTTGAGCTATGGAGAGGTTTTGTGCCAAATCTGAAATTCATGAAAGTGTGGGGGTGTTTAGCTAAAGTGGGAATGCCTTCGTTCAAGAGAACTACTGTAGGAGCCAGGACCTTTGACGATGTCTTCATTGGTTATGCTAAAAATAGTGATGCCTATAGATCTCTGAGGCTGGATGACAGGTCTGTGTGTGAATCGCGAGATGCAGAATTCTTTGAAGAGGTATTTCCTTTGAAGAAAATTAGGCACAGTGAAAATGATCCCTATGTGGGGGCTTCGTCTGGTGATGCAGGTCCTTTGGTTACTTCAAGTGGGGTAAGTCAGTCAAATGAGCCTAGAAGAAGTAAAAGACAAAGGGTGGAATCAAGCTTTGGTCCGGATTTCATTACTGCATTTATGTCCGAGTTTGAAGCTTCAGAGTTCATGGACATGTCATTATTTATGGTGGATGAGGATCCCAAGACATTTGAAGAAGCCATGAGTTCTATGGATGCTAGTTTTTGGAGGGAAGCAGCCAACAGTGAGTTGGAATCCATCATGGCGAATAACACCTGGGAACTTGTAGATTTGCCTAAAGGGAACAGGCCGATCAGCTGCAAGTGAATTTTCAAGACGAAGTTGAAAATTGATGGGACCGTGGAACGGTTCAAGGCAAGACTGGTTATTAGAGGATTCACTCAAAAATTTGGAGTGGACTATTTTTATACTTATTCACCTGTGACTAAAATTGCTACCCTTCAGGTTTTAATTATTTGCTTTAGCTTCTTCATTTAACTTGTTTGTGCATCAGATGGATGTGAAGACAGCTTTCTTGAATGGCGGTCTCGATGAAGAGATATATATGGAACAACCTCCTGGTTGTGCTTTGCCTAGAATGGAGCAAAAGGTGTGCAGGTTGCAAAGTCTCTCTATGGCCTCATGCAGGCTCCAAAACAATGGTATGAAAAATTTCATAAGACTATTCTTGGTTTTGGATTTACTGTGAATGGCTCAGATGCATGTGTGTATTCAAAAATAATGGGCTCTGATTGCGTAATCATATGTTTATATGTTGATGACATGCTTCTGTTTAGTGCAAGTCTTGATGCTATAGAAGAGACTAAGAGATTCTTGTCTTCTAAGTTTGAGATGAAAGATTTAGGTATAGCCGATGTGATATTAGGGGTAAAAGTTGATAAAACTCCTAAGGGTTATTCACTATCTCAATCTCATTATGTGGAGAAAGTGTTAAAGAAATTTGACTGTTTTGATGATCCTCCGGTCAGGACTCCCTATGACTCTAGTGTTCAATTACTCAAGAATAATGGTGATGGTGTGTCACAAGGAGAGTATGCTAAGGTTATAGGTAGTCTGATGTTTTTGATGAACTGTACTCGTCATGATATTGCCTATGCAGTGAGTAGGCTAAGCAAGTACACTCATAATCCCAGTTTGGATCACTAGAAAGCTCTTAAAAGACTATTGAGGTATTTGAGAGGAACCATGGACTGGGGGTTAAACTTTGTGGGTTTCCAACTGTCCTAGAAGGGTATTGTGATGCTAATTGGGTGACTGACAGTGATGAGGTGAGTTCTACCAGTGGGTATGTGTTCACTCTGAATGGTAGTGCAGTATCATGGAAGTCTGCAAAGCAGACATGTATAGCTCGATCTACTATGGAAGCTGAGTTCATTGCTTTGGATCTTGCCACTCAAGAGGCTGATTGGTTAAGGAACCTTTTGGCAGATATTCCTTTGTGGGGGAGACCGGCTCCTTCTGTGTCAGTTCATTGTGATTCACAAGCTGCGATAGGGGTTGCCAACAACAGTGTTTATAATGGCAAGAAAAGGCACATTCGAGTCAGACATGAATCTGTGAGGCAATTTATTGTGAATGGTGTCATTTCTCTTGAGTTTGTGAGAAGCGAAAGAAATTTGGCTGATCCTTTTACCAAAGGATTGAGCAGGAAGTTAGTATTAGAATTCTCAGGAGGAATGGGTTTGAAACCTTTATAGGTTGTTGTATTCCTCGATTTCTTACTGAACTTATTTATGATTTCTCATTAATATACTTATTGCTCAGATATGAGTGGTTCTTATTGAACAGGTTGTATATGTGTATTTTTGAGATTTGGTGTCCATGGCCTTTGGCTGATTCAATTTGATTGAACGTAATGGACAGGATGTTTCTATGGCTTTATAGCTGATTCAATTTAATTGAACATAATAGAACATCGTGGATGAGTGTGAAAGGTTGGCCTCCTTCTGTCGAATGTCGTTCTTGTAGGCATTCTAGAGCACTCTTTGCAATCCCAGGGTGATGGCCAGGATTGTTGAATTGTGTAATGTTCACAGTCATTTGTAAGACATGTGATGTGTCTTGGATGTAAATGAATTGTATGTTCAACTATATTATCTGTTGTTCATGGAACAATTCATTGGATAACGCGGTGTCTCTCAAGCCTTGAAAGTAAGATATGTGCTATCGGGTCCCTTCCCTCTTCTGCAAGTTTAATCGTAGGATACTTGTAGGTGAGGGGACACCCCATTTCACTAACATGTTAGTTCAATCCTTGGACGCTAATATGTAAGTAATTTTTTTTTTTTTGACGGGATTATGTAAGTATTAAACCATCCTTTTGCTGCTCATTTCTCATTTCTTATTTTCCTAACTTCGCGTTTGTGGGGGATTGTTGGATGACATCCAAGTGAACGCGAATTTTGGACCTGGTTCGTCGCGCCCGACCGGGCGAGGGTCCGCCCGACTCGCCCGACCCGCCCGGCCGAGACGAGTCTTCAGCTGGTCTGCTTCGCCCGACCGGGCGAGTCGAGGTTTCTTGTCTTCGCTCAAGTTTGCTTGCGGGCCCGACCGGGCGGTTTCCGCCGACCCGCTCGGGCGAAGCCTTATTCCAGCGGTTTTTGGTTCTGCGTGTTGTGCTGCTTGGTTTATTATGTTTTATATAAATACTTCATTCAGAAACCGAAATTTTATTCATTATTCCAAGAAACCCTAAAACACAAGCCAACCCTATTCTCTCTGAGATTTGAGCAGTTCTTGAGAAATACCAATCTTTGATCCGGGTGCACGGAGTCAGAGATAGTTGTGTGAACCTTGGGGGACAAACGTCATCGTGAAACCGCACCGGTGGTGGCGAAATTCGTTTCTAAGGCAGTGGCTATCATACCACGGCGTAACTTGTTCTTGTAATTCAGGTTAAGTTATTTGATTTTTACAGATTTATATCTTACATAAACTTCCAATGCTAACTCCATGGCTAGGTCCACATGAAATATTTTTAATCAATAGGTTATGAGTCCCCGCAGCAACGAATACACAATCATCTCCTATTGCAATTATAGAGTGCAAAATCGGTACTCCGATTGACTTTTAAACAATGATTTCATTTGTTAGGACCGTCTTTAGAAGCAGAATACATCTGCTCCTGGAACTTTAGCATCTTCACATCTCTCAAAAACAAGATGATATAATTAGCGATTCAGCGAGGTTAATCCGTTGATTGCAATTTTCTTTGAGTTTGTAATCGAAGTGTCCTAGCTCTTCTAGGACACTTCTTTGCAGGCCTCTTGCTAGCCCACAAAGTAGCATCTTGTCCAACAAAACACCACGCCTGAAAGAGTTACTCTAGTCACATCCTTGAACGTACGCGAACTAGGTGCCAGATTTTTCGAGCATTCGGAAATTGGCAAGACCCACCATGGTATCTCAAACGACAAAGTTTATGGCCTTGCTCTTGTAGTTTTTCCCTCTAAATGCTAACACTTGATTAACCGCGTACCTTCTAGTTGGAAAAATAATAGTGGTATGCCTTTCCGACTTACCTGCAGCATTCCATGGCAGACAAAAACGCCGATGGCGAGCCCCTTTTTCCGTCGCGTACCACGCCGAAGTTGACCACATTGATACTATTGTGATGATATCAGAACTAAATATATGGTCTTCATTGTTTTTCTCAGCTTGGTGTATATTACGGAAAATAATGTTTTTAGCTGATAAATTGAGTTAGACTTCATGATCAGAGAGTTTTCATTAATCAATTTATATAGGTTATGATGAATCAGACCTCACTGTGTTAGGAAATCTGATGTGGTAAGGATGCTTTATACAAAAATATATCCAAAAGTATACATAAATATATCATAAATCCGTGGAGAAAATAGGGTAAATATATATTCTCTATCAGTTAGTACAAGATTTTTCATCCAATGTACTAATATAAAACCTAATCTCGAATATAGATCCAACTATAGACATAATAACAAAAAAAAGTATATTTTCTCTCTCTACGTTTTCTCTGCCTCCAAACCCTAAACACACCCCACCGCAAAGCCTTACCTTAGCGGGCTCGACTGCCGCGTGACCCACCTCGGGCTTCTCACGCCGGCGGTCGAGCCCTCTATCTCTCCCTTTTTGTTTTCGCTTTTGTAGTTCTAGGTTCGTTTTGGGTCGCTAGTTTTCTCACCTCGTCGTCGCGTCGTTCCGCCACCGGAGTGGTGGTGGTCCCTCCCCTAGTCGGTTCCCAGGTTAGTTCCCGTAGTGGTTAGGTTTGTTCTACTAGTTTCCACCCCCTTCCCCCCTTGTCGCGTCGTACCCCACCTTCCCTGTTGTGTCGTACCCCTCCCTCATTCTGCTGCCGTGTGTCCCACCATCAAGGCACTCCGTTTCCCGGATTCACGTCGGCCTTTCTTGTAGTAGGTTCATCTGGTTTGGTGTTAGGCTTCCTTTGTGCTTCCCCTCCTGCTTTATTGTCAGCTTTCTAGTATAGTTTCCCCTCCCTAATCCCTTGTTACTGGTTCAGTTTTAGGTCATAGGTTTCCCTTCCCTGTTCCCTGGTTTCAATTCCAGTGGTTAAGTTTAGTTTCCCCTTCCCTTGTCCCCGGTTCCAATTATAGTGGTTAAGTTAAGTATCCCTTCCCCGTTCCCCTGATTTAGTCTTTAGTTTAGAGTATAGTTTCCATTCCCCGTTCTCTGTTACTGTTGGTTATTCTATTCGGGTGGCTTGGAAGCATCAGGTTCGCAAAGGTTACTGTCAGTTTTTAGAAGGAGTAGTACTGTGGACGGCGTGGTATAATGATTCGGGTGTTTGCTTGGTTTGCTTGTTTTGTTGTTGTAATATGTTTTAGTTTTAGTTTAGTTGTTTGCAGATCTGTTTATCCTTGTTTTTATGTATTTGGGTGTGCTTCGGAGTTAGTCAGTCTTACTAGGTGGGCACCAAAGGTGAGAGGAGGTTTACTCTTTAATCCTGTTGTGGTTAGATCTTCTAGGTTAGAGATTGCAAGGTTGGATCTTCGGATCCGTAGATTGGGTGAATTTCTTCAATATAATTCGCCTAAAGTTCATGTGATGACCTTTGGAGTCATCACCCCTAAAAAATGCATCTTGTGGGAGGCCGTCCAATTTACTTTGGAGCAAGTTATGACCTCCACGCATTTTGAGTTTCAGTCTGAGACTAAACTCTGGTTACCCTTGCAAAAGGGTCAGAAGTCACCAAAGGAGGTGACTTCTTGGTTACTTCTATCATTCGAATCCCAGGAAGGTGTTCAGTTTCAAGGCCCTTGGGATTTTGTGATTAGTAGACATTGGGGTCTACTAGCTGCGTTGAGGCAATCTACTAGTGAAGATCGTCTGGGTATCGTCTTTCAACAGGTTCCCTTTCATATCAGGTCTGCTCCATCAAGACCTTTATCCCCAACCCACCACCTTCTATCCTCCGAGTGTCGTCTAAGTTGGTTTGATTCTGTAATGTTTTGTTTTATCGAGTCTGTAAGAGCAAATGAAACTCCTCTACTTTCATTTTGCTTTATTTTATATTTGGTTTGTATTAGTATTAGGTTGTACTTCTGTTTTTAATTAATGTAAATTTTCCCGTTGCCAAAAAAAAAAAAAAAAAAAAAAACTATAGATCAAACTATTGTTTCAATCATAACCAAAATTTAATGACTTGTGATTTGTGAATGTAAAACTGCATCTTGATACTTAAAATAAATCTTCAATCTTGCAACAGTGCAACTCAAAGTACTCTTGTATTTAAGTTTTAGGTGCTATTATTCGAGACAAAAGGATTGTTTTATTACACATGTTTAGAAAACACTTTCTGCATTAATCACATTTTGACTGACAAAAACGATTTATACAAGCCATTAGTACTATCACATTGGTTATGGTGCCATTAAATTCAACCTTTCCATGATGGTGGTGAGCCCAACTATAGCCTATAAGCATGAAAATGTCACGTCCGAAGGGGAGATGAAGGAGAATGAGATTTTTGGAGGAAAAATGGTTGTGACTTATGAGGAACGAGACAAAATAATAATACACCTTATATAAACTTTTTTAGGAACATCTTTTAATATATTAGTACTAGTTTTTTATGTACGCTATGCGTGCGGAGACATTTTAGGCATAACTATAACTCAGTAGTAACACAAATCAAAAACGAAAGTTCGTATCTAAGTTCTCCTTCATTTTGTGAGTAATAAAGATTGAAATACTTATATGTTCTACCCATCACCCTATGTATACCTCTTATAAACCAATTTATATTTTACATAAAAATCTTAATCAACCATTCTAAGCTTATTCATACCTATACCTCTCACCTGGTCCTAAAATCCTCATTTTCACTCACATAACATCACTTCTCTCTCTCTTATTTTCATAATTTTACTCTGACCGTAGTTTTGCACTATTTCTACCTTCCAAAAATTGAATTTTTTAAATTTTACAATTATAATTTTCATGTAATTGAAAGGAAGTCCTAGAAATTTTTCCTTGTAGATTCGTTTTTTTATTGTAGTTTTCAAACTCAATTCTAATTATCTATGACTTTTTTTTACGGTATTTAGGACCTTTTTAATTTAATTTTTACAATTCTAATTTATATATATTTTCTAAAAAAATTAATTCAATGTGTATCAGTGAGTCCTACGTTTTTTCCAAAATTTATTGTTTGTACTCTTTTTAAAAAAAATTTAATTTTACAACTAAAAAAAATGTATTACTGGGATTACCGACCTTTATCGGTTGTTTGCATTTCAATTGATATATTTTATTGCACAACTGGGAATTTTTTTTCATGGCAAATAAATGTTTTATTCATGGGTTTCACTTAACATTTCTAAGTGCTATTCATAGTTGTAACAATTATGAGGACCATTATTTTCTCATCTAACTCGTTCTTTTTCTTGTAAATATAGAGTGAGAAGCATGTGATATTGAGCAAGAAGGATAAGTAAACAAAGTACCTACCTTGATTCAAAGTGTAGTATTCAGAATTTGAGAGTGTTGAGATGTTGAGATGTTGCAAGCAATTATGGAACACTGATGTGTTTTTTGAGTTTGTGTTTCAAATTGATTTTTTTTTTAAAGAAGCACCTTTGATATTTGTATTGTTCAATTCAACATTATTTCTGTGTATTTTTTTGTTTCAATGTCCTATTTTGTTATGGTAAGTTTTTGATTTATTATTTTAGTCAATAATAGTAGTGCAATTTGCATTGGTTGTGTTGCTAATTAAGGCTAATTAAATTTTATTGAAACTGGCAAGTTTTTGCAATGTAGAAGGGTTTAAATGTCAAGTTTTTGGAATGCAATATTTATGTTGTGGAGGGGTAATTAAGTAAATTTCAAGGGGGACACCATTGATCCCCCTGGGTCCCATAATATAATTTTTGGGTCAAATTTAAAACTTTGACGAATATTCTCATTGTATATATAAAAAACATATTCATGGGGATCTTGTTAGATCTCAATGTTAGTTTCATAATATCAACTTTTATATTTTTTATTAATACGAATTGAAGTTATTAAAGGCAAAAATTAGGAAAAAGAAACAAATATATTATGGGACGGAGGAGTATAATAGAGATAGATATGAGGTGTTAGGATCCTCTCCATTCTATTTTCTATTTTAAGATCATGACACCTAAACTAGTAAAAAAAAATTCAAAGTATATTCCCCTTTCAAACGTTTTCCTACCCATTTCCACAGGACCACAATTCGTCTTATGAGTGGGTGGGCATTGGAAAGAGAATCAAACAACTTAAATGAAGCAATAATGGAATGTATTTAATTTTACTCCTTTCCTTCACCTTTTTATTTGAAACAAAACCAACAAAAGTAGGATGCAACTAGAGAGCAAAATGCAGATTAGATATTTTGAGCCCAACCCACGAAAGCCCGCTACTAAAACCGCCCTGGCCCGGTCCCCCCATCCCAAGTAATTACAATCAAATCATGTATATTTTAATCAAATTGTATATATTTCAATCAAATTGCATATATTATAATTCAATCAAATTCAAAAATAATGAAATTATTCATTAATATTAATAATTGTATATATTTTAATTAATTTTAAAGATTTTATGTAACAATAATAAATTATTCCAATGATTAAATAATTTTGAAAATAAAAAATTCTCATGCTTGATCAAGAACCTTTGGGCCGGGTGGGCCAAGATTTCAATGAGTTATGAGCCCAACCATGGCCATCTCTAGATGCAACTAACATTTGATCAAGTTAACCTTTGGGGGAGGGGGTTTAATGAGTTATGAGTCTAACCATTGTAAACTCTTAGCGCTTGGCTCCAAATTTTCTTAAGTTTAACTCGAAAACCTTCTGATCCAACTTAAAATATACATTATCAATATATTATGGAATTTATATAGAAAATCAATAGTAAAAATACACACAATACTAATGAGAAGCTTGAAACAAGTATCCAAAACTTAATTTGAGAAATGCTATAACATGGAGTACTTTCAAACTCAAGTTGAGTTTAGGGTAACTTTAATTAAAATTTTAAAGTTAAAAAAAAATCTGAGATTCAGCTCAAGCTCAAGTCCAAGGGATTACTAGTCGAGCCGAGCCACGCTACCTCAAATTCATACTCAAGTCGACTCGTTATCACTCCCCCTAATCAACCATCCAAACGCCAATCTTCATGGGTTTAGTTTCAGAACTCGACCCACGCAAACGAAACCAAATAAAGAGTAAACCCAGCCCAAACTCATTGGAAGCCAAAACAACCGAATACTAAAGCCCATCTAAAAGGTGATGTGCACCATACAGAATCTAATCCCAAATTAAGCTGTACCGCACAAAACATGGTTCCCGAATTCGATTCGGGATCCAATAACAAAAAAAACCCCAATATAAATCTAAAGCCCACCTCACTCTCTTTCTCTCTTCTCACTCGTCAACAATTCTGTGTACGAAAAAATTCTCTCATTCACCTCCCCAAAAAAAATCGCCAAATTCTCAGAATGCAGATTTTCGTGAAAACCCTAACTGGAAAAACCATAACCCTAGAAGTCGAATCTTCCGATACAATCGACAACGTGAAAACAAAGATCCAAGACAAAGAAGGAATTCCACCAGATCAGCAACGCCTGATTTTCGCCGGAAAACAATTGGAAGATGGAAGAACTCTGGCAGATTACAACATTCAGAAAGAATCGACGCTTCATTTGGTTCTAAGGCTTCGTGGTGGTACGATGATTAAGGTAAAAACCCTAACTGGTAAAGAAATTGAGATCGATATTGAACCAACTGATACAATCGATCGAATTAAGGAACGTGTTGAAGAGAAAGAAGGAATTCCGCCTGTTCAACAGAGGTTGATTTATGCTGGGAAACAACTTGCTGATGATAAGACTGCTAAAGATTATAATATTGAAGGTGGTTCTGTTCTTCATCTTGTTCTTGCTCTTAGAGGTGGGGGTATTGTTGCTTGATGAGTTGTTGGGTTTTTGGAAAACATAAAACGAATCTGTTGCTAGTTTTTAAGTTGTTGGGATTGGGGGAAGGGATTATGTGAATGTGATTGCGTAAAGAATGAAAGAACTTTATCGAATTTTGGAATTGTTAGGGTTTTTTTTAATATGTGAATTATCTGGGAATTGGAGGTGTTACGGATTAATCTATAATTTTGTGTGTTTATAATGATTTTGTTTTTGTTGATTTTTGTTTGTGTTTGATATTTTTTTTGGCTCAATTGAAGTTGATTTTCAGCGGTTTTGTTGATTTTCAGCGGTTTTGTTGACTTTGTATTGTTTATTTAGTATGTTTTATGTGTTAATTGGAATTGGAAGTGATCTGATGGGATTTAGTTAAGGCATGATTGGAGTTGGAAGGGGGAGGGGGTGTTAATAGCGAGGAGGAGAGTGGGTTTGTGTAAGCAATGTGTGATATTGAGGATGTGGACTGAATTCGTTACTTAGTGGTCGTTTGGTTGAACATGGGAAGTAATATTTCCTATGAATTTGTTTCTGTAGGAAGTGTGAAAGGTTGACTTGGTTGATCAAGGGGAGTAGAAGATTAAGTTCCTATTCGACCAAACCACTCCATGTTATTCCACTTCCTAGGAACTTCGAATTCCCGTGTTTTGTTTTTATGTCAACCATAATTGTAGTTAGACCTTAAGAGGTTTCCTTTAGACTCGACGATTGCAACAAATTTATATGTCGGAATCCACCTTTAGGCTTGATTTTTGGTATAATAGGTGAGCCCATTCGGTGAGATGAGAGGCATTCAAGAAGTTTCTTCTAAAGTGAGTCACTAAGTGTTAGCTTTGGATTAACATAGATATTGGTCCATCATGTGAATGGTAATACCACAAGTCAAAACTCACAAATTACTTTCTTTAGGTGAAGATCAGGTAGAATAAAAAACAGAAATCTGTTTGGTTCTTTTTTTTTTTTTTTTTTGAAGAATTATAGTGTTTCAACCGAAACCTTAGTAATCATGATTTTTAACTTGCTTATTTGGTCAATTACCAGTGTTCTCATACTGCTCTTCATCAAACTCGATCTTTGTCTCCCTAGGCAATTTTCTGATATTGGACGCAATCTTTTTTTGTATATGAAAAAGTACAGTAACATAATTGCTGCTTGGTTATGTTAAGATAGTGTGCAGATGTAGCACGTCGAGGCTGCACGTTTCAGTCTTCAAAACATGGTATTGGCAAATTAGGTAAAACTGATCCAGATTAGTAATATGCAAAGTAAGTGCTACTTATTTTATTTTGTTTGGTATCTTGGAAGAATCTCCACATTCTATTTATAAATTACATAAACACTGATAAGCAAGCTCGAGGTTTGATGATGTATGTTATAGTGCCTTGTTCTTATGTGGGAGCTTGGTTCATTAAAGAATGAGGGCTATGTTATACCGTTGTGGAATCCTTCTCGTACATCAGCTTGGTTGCTTAAATTCCTCATAAAACATGAGCTTAGTCGTGACTTGTGAATGATTGAGGTTATCTTATGCACCGTACATTCACTTAATGCATGGTAAAAATTAGCTCTAAAAAGCAAATTCGCAACTGCTTTTCATATATTGTGGAACCAGTACATAGTATCGTTAAGCATAACTGTCATTGAGTTCCCAGATGACTAGGGTACAATAAGACGAAAGTGTTTTTGAAAATTTAAGTAGTTGAGGGCACTACTAAGTCAAAACACTAGTTAATAAAAGTAGGAGTGTTTGGTTAGGTAGTGGTATGAATAGCTAATAGGAGTGTTTGGTTAGGTAGTGGTATGAGTAGCTTTTAATGATAGTAGTATTTTACTAGTTGTCAAAAGCTTAAAGTTGTAGCATTTTTTTTTTCCGTCTTCCTTTCGGAAACGCGTGGTAAGATGAATTTCCTCTAGGCTGCCTCGCACAGGGCCACTCACCCAGAGGCCCAATAAGCCCCAAACTCCCTAGTAGGATTACTGATGTTATCAAAGCAATAACATTCAAATAATAAGCAATGCTTCTCTAAGTGCAAAAAATTAATGTTCAGCATATAATCAAACACCTAGTATGCTACATGAAGCTAGGAACACAACAATCCGATTATGCACCTAGAATTAGCATTAGATGAATCACACAATAATACTAGTAACGTTCCTAGCAAAGATTATGCAAACATCATGAAATTGAACATAAGAAGCATTACAATGACCATAAAGAAAGTAGAGGATAAGAACTTCTCACAAGTAGATTAGAGCTTCAACAACCGAATCCAAGAAAGATGTTTAAGCTATCCAACAAGCCATAGGATTCATTACAAATCTACAAAAGAAGAGAGTGTTTGAAACCCTAGAAGAAAAGTAGCTAAAAAGTGTTCTAACTCATACCATATATCGAACTCTCCAAAAGAAAATATCTAAACCCTCCTTATAAGGAAAACAAATGCAAGTGGGCGACCACGAGCGGGGGGCGCGACCGCGACACGGTCGCGACACGCGATGGCGGGGGATCGCGACCCGCGATGCGATCGCGGCCGCGAAGTTCCCGTCCACGATACAAAACAACAGCCCAATACAAGGAGGAGAGAAGCAATGAAATGCCATGAAGAAGTGACATGGGGACGCTTCTAAGAAGCCTGGATGCCACGCAAACCAAGGAAATAAGATGCTTCGAACTTCGAACTCGGGAGACTTTGACGTTAGGATGCTCGGAAACATCGAATGACTTGCCGCTAGGAAGATCGGATGCATGAATGCCTTGAAGCCACGGGAATCTTCGGGATGCAAAAGTGCCTCGGATGATGCCATAACATAAAGATGCAATATAAACACCAAAACTCATGACAAGACTCGATAAACTCACTAATGTTAAACCGAACCAAAAACTCGACTTTAAGCCCAAATCGACACACAAAACAACCTAAATTCGCCTAAGATCGGCGAATAACTTAGACACATCAAATTCCCCCACGCTTAAACCTTTACTCGGCCTCGAGTAATCGAAAAGAAAGGAATTCGACACCCCCAAGCACAAAACGCGCCAAGCAAAACGGCCCTTCAACACTCCATCCCAAAAATTGCCTACTACTACTAATCACCAACTAACCAAACCGGGATTACACAAAAAGAAGTAAATCCCACATCAAAATCCCAAAAGAATGCTATACAATTCATGCTCGAATCTCGAAAGGTCTCGGGAATCGAGCCTTAACAATCACCACCACAACCGACCAACCCAAAATGCTTAGACTGCGACGGACTCAAAGACTCCCCCACGCTTAGCCTCAAGCTCAAACCAACCATGCCAAAAGACACACAAGAGAAAAGAGCCAAAAAGAGATGTACCCTCGCCCTCAAAAGACGCAAAATACGAGCCTAGTCTAACCCGAGAAAAGAGAAAAGAAAAAAAAAAACTTCAATGTCGCCTCCACTTATGACGCCAACACCATCAAATGAAAAGTAAGATATGATGAATTTTTTTTTTTTTTTCCATCTCTCTTTTCTTTTTCTTCTCTCATTTTGCCTAGGAGCCCTTTCGGGTTTTCATCCTAGCATCTCTCTTTTTTTTTTTTTTTTCATTCATTTTTTTTTATTTTTTAAACTCACAAACTCACCCGCTCATTTAGTCCCCTTTTTTTCATAGGCCGCCCTTTCGGGTTTTCGACCTATAAGGACACCCAATTTTTTTTTTTTGCCCAAGTCGCCCGCCCTTGCGGGTTTTCAACTCAGCGGGATTCTTTGTTCAATTTTTTTTTTTTTAGATAAGATAATCTGCATCGAAATTACAAGAAACGAAAACAAACCAATATACAATCACATTACATAATCCCCTTCCCCCACGCTTGAAACTCACATTATCCTCAATGTGAAAAGGACAAAGAAATAAAAAGAGGGAAGGGAGGAAAAAGAAGTAAACCTCTAGGAACCGGAGGGGCCTCCGCGCCCGGCACGGCGGGTGGCCCTCCTAGCTTCTCTCTCCTGTTGGCGCGCTTGACGCGCCATATCAATGCCTGGAGTGGGGTCGGCATACCAAGCATCATGGTTCTCTAGCCCGTGAGGTGGATAGCGAGAGACAAAGAAATAGTTCATGGCCGAAACCATGGAACCAACTGAGTACATAGTGTCCTCCAACCCATAGTATAGCTCCTGCATATCTCTCAACTCACCCTCAAAAGTGCTAAGTTGTTCCGTGACCTGAGCCTGAAACCGGGGTGGTACAAGCTCCTATTTGTTCTTTGTGGATGACGAGGCGGCGCCGCGGGCACTTGGAGACCCAACTCCTCCTCTACTCCCGACCTATACTCCTCATCCGGGGGTAGGTAAAGCTGCTCAAGAGTGGTATGCTCATCAATGGTCGTCCGCTCTTGAGGCAAGGCCATGTATTTCACATGATGAGCCCCGAACAACCACACATAGCGGGTCCTGCTACCCACAGTCTTGTACCAAAGCATGGACCCACTGCTCAGTTGGTGAGCATCATAAGCATTGGTGCCACGATTCATATACGGCAGGGTTCCCAATGGGGTGAGGATAGGGTTCCCTTTCGCATCTTGTGGAACCGCTACTCCTAATTGTGAGGCAAGGAGTGAAACCATACCCCCCCATACTTAGTTTACCCGAGACCTTCCCCTCTGCTGAGAGTGCTAAACAATGCTCAACCCAAATTTTTACCCAATCAGGACACCCTTCCCCTTGTGGTGTCATGGCCCATAGACACTTAAGGTCAAATTCAGGAAGGTTGTTGGGTTCCCCATGGCAAAAGACCGTCATGGATAGGAGACGGTGGACAAAACGAAGGGCAGGGTGAGGAATAGCACTATTCTTACAACGGCTATGCCATGGGTGGCCGCCCGTAATCTTGGACCAAAACACAGAGTTGTTATAGTTCTGGGTCTCTAGGAAGTCATCATCAACCTCATAATCCCACCCAAAAGCCGACTCAACCTCAAAATAAGACATTTTGCATGCTTGGTCATTAAGGTGGAAAGTGATAAAGGGCCCCTCATCTTCATCTCCCTCATGGTTCTCTAAAGTTGATAAGAACTCTAGAGTGTAACGCTCATAGGTACGGGCTCGTTTTCCAAGAAAATGAACAAGGCCAACCTTATTAAGAAGGGTCTCAACAGGACTAGCAAGCCCCAATTGCTGTAAAGTAAGCCTACAAGCAAACTTGGTTTCTTGAATCTGCCTCCCCGGCCTAGTTAAACGGTCCCAACGGCGTTTGGCATTGTCATTAAGGCGTTTCAATCCCATAGCGTCAATTCTAGGGACGGGTGAGGCTCTAGCTCTCTTGTTTTGGCTCATTTTGTGGAACAACTAGCACAATGTGTACACTTCACACTCCCTCCACTCAACAACAACAACCAACAATTCCCAATTGAGACAAGGACAATCAATCCACAACCAATCAACAACCAACTTCACAAGTACAATCAATCCACAACCAATCAACAACCAAGAAACACCGAAATAAACAACCCACAATGGTATAATATAATTTAACTAACCAACTTCAACTCTTAGAAACAAGCAAGAATAAAATTTCAAGCAAAATCAAAGAGTGGTAAGTAAAGAAGTATTATACCAAAATGTGGATGTTGAGTAGCAATGGAATGAGGAATGATGATGTAGAATGCCTCTCTATGCTTCAAAAGTGAACTTCCAAGCTCCAATTGTGGTGAAAAAGGTTCAACCCAAAAACCCCCAATTTCTAGGGTTTGAGTGTGATTGTGAAGAATTTCAGATTTTTCAAGATGAGTGAGTGAGTAGGGAGGGTTTTTTTTTTTTTTTTTTTTTTTTTTTTTTTATGTGTGTAGAGAAGTAGAGGGAAGAAGGAAGAGAAACTTTAGATTGGCAAGGATGGAGGTTTGAGAGTGAATGAGAGAGATTCGAGAGTGAGAGAGAAGTTTGAGAGTGAGGACGAGCGAAATGTGAGAGAGTGAAGAGAGGCGAGAAATGTTTTTAAAAACCGCGGAAATCAGTTTGGCTGTCGCGACCCGCGATACAGATCGCGAGCCGCGACCTGGGTCGTCGCGTGCCGCGATAAATGCCGCGGGTCGCTACGAGTTCCCTGATCTCGCAATGGCAATCCTTACCATGTAGTGCTGCATCAACTCATCACTTAATTTGCATTACTAATCTTTCATCTTCACAATAAGCATTGCATCCAACCACCCTCCTCACTCTTGTCCACCTATCACTCAATTTGTTTTTCATTCTTCAAACTTTTTCCGACTCACAAATCTCTCACTCACATACTTCTATGCAAAACACTTCTCATTCTTGAAATTATTCGGCTTTCCTGCAAAAGCACAACCAAAAGCATAATATCCTACAAAAACGCAAACAAAAGACTTGAAACTAACTAATATATACATCAAGGTTCGTTTATTTAACGTCGTCGACACGACGATACATTCCAAAGAGCCTCAACCATACTCCGGGTCACCGAGAGGAACATCCTCGGCCCCTACTTGCTTGAAACCTTCAAAGTATGGTTTAAGCCGCTGCCCATTTACCTTTAAAATCTTGGAGGTAGCCTCGCTCATGATTTCCACGGCACCATGGGGAAATACTCGCACAACAATGAATGGCCCAATCCACCGAGAGCGGAGTTTACCTGGAAATAGGTGAAGGCGGGACTGAAATAGGAGAACTTTTTGGTCAACCTTGAGTTCTTTCCGAATAATCAGCTTATCGTGCCACTCCTTAGTCTTAGCCTTATAAATCGCTGCATTCTCATAGGACTCATTTCGAATCTCTTCCAATTCTTGGAGTTCTAGCTTTCGGTGCAACCCGGCTTCATCAATAGCCATGTTGAAGCTTTTCACCGCCCAATAGGCTTTATGCTCGAGCTCAACTGGAAGATGACACGGCTTTCCAAACACCAATCGGTATGGTGACATACCAATGGGGGTTTTATAAGCCGTCCTATATGCCCATAGTGCATCCTCCAATCGCAAGCTCCAATCCTTCCTACTTGGATTCACCGTTTTCTCCAAGATTGATTTGATCTCGCGATTGGACACCTCCGCTTGGCCATTTGTTTGTGGATGGTAGGCCGTGGAGGTCTTGTGAGTCACATGATACTTTTTCAGCAGCGCACCTATGGTTCGATTGCAAAAATGAGTTCCTTGGTCACTAATCAATGCCCTTGGAATTCCAAACCTGCACAATATATGAGATTTCACAAAATCTGCAACCACCTTAGCATCGTCGCATGCGAGTGGCCTTAGCCTCCACCCATTTTGATACATAATCCACTGCTAAAAGAATGTACATGAAACCAAAAGAGTTAGGAAATGGCCCCATAAAATCAATGCCCCAAACATCAAATATTTCACAATACAAGATCGAGTTTTGTGGCATTTCATTTCTTTGGGAAATATTCCCGACTCTTTGACAATTATCGCATGACTTACAGAAATGAAATGCATCTCTATTTAAACTAGGCCAATAAAAACCACAATCTAATACCTTTCGAGCAGTTCTCTTTGCTCCAAAATGACCTCCACATGCATGAGAATGACAAAAGGTGAGAATCGATATTACCTCATTATCGGGAATGCACCTTCTAATCACTTGATCCGCACAATGTTTCCACAAATATGGATCGTCCCATACATAATGCTTTGCATCGCTTCGTAATTTGTCTTTTTGTGCTTTTGCAAAATGAGGAGGAAATTTATTAGAGACAAGGAAATTCACAATGTTAGCATACCATGGACAGAACTCCTTAAGGGTGAACAAATATTCATCCGGGAATTCTTCTCGAATTGGTTCTTTCCACGGTTTTTCAACATTCTTCTCTAAATCATAGGAAGACACCAATCTACTCAAATGATCCGCTACTAAATTCTCGGTTCCCTTTTTGTCCTTCACCTCCAAATTAAACTCGCTCAAAAGTAGAATCCACCTGATCAATCTTGGCTTGGCTTCTTTTTTCGTCATTAAATGACGAAGAGCTGCATGGTCAGTATATACAATAACTTTTGTTCCAAGCAAATAAGATCTAAATTTTTCCAAGGAAAATACTACAGCTAAAAATTCTTTTTCAGTAGTAGAATAGTTACGCTGAGCCTCATTTAGTGTCATGGAAGCATAATAGATAGCATGAGGTGCTCTCCCCACCCTTTGACCTAACACCGCTCCGACGGCGTAGTCACTTGCATTGCACATGATCTCAAAGGGAAGAGACCAATCAGGGGGTTGTATAATTGGAGCCGAGACGAGTCTTTCTTTCAAAGTATCAAAGGCACTCTTGCAATGTTCGTCAAAAGAAAAATCCACATCCTTTTGCAACAACTTACATAAAGGAGATGAAATCTTCGAAAAGTCCTTGATGAACCTGCGATAAAAACCTGCATGGCCAAGAAAAGAACGTATTTCCCGAACATTAGTAGGATAAGGCAAAGATTGAATAGTGTCTACCTTAGCTTTATCTACCTCGAGTCCTTTTTCGGAAAACACATGGCCTAAAACAATTCCTTGTCGCACCATAAAATGGCACTTCTCGGAATTCAACACAAGGTTAGAATCGATACATCTTTTAAGCACAAAAACTAAGTGTTGCAAACAACTGTCAAAAGAATCTCCATGTATAGTGAAATCATCCATAAAAACTTCAACAAATCTTTCGACATATTCAGAGAATACACTCATCATACATCTATGAAAAGTGGCAGGGGCATTACATAACCCAAAAGGCATGCGCCTATATGCAAACGTGCCAAAAGGACACGTAAATGTGGTTTTCTCTTGATCCTCTGGCGCAATAGCCACCTGGAAGTACCCTGAATAACCATCTAAGAAGCAATAGAAGGCATGACTAGCAAGTCTTTCAAGCATTTGATCGATGAATGGCAAAGGAAAATGGTCTTTCCTAGTCACAGCATTCAATTTACGATAATCAATGCAAACACGCCATCCATTTTGGATACGTGTAGGAATCAACTCACCATTTTGGTTTTCCACAACAGTTACACCCGTCTTCTTAGGCACAACTTGGGTAGGACTAACCCATTTGCTATCAGAAATAGGGTAAATCATACCTGCTTGGAGTAATTTCAGAATTTCTGCTTTCACTACCTCCATCATAGGTGGGTTTAACCGGCGTTGTGGTTGCCTCACTGGTTTCGCATCATCTTCCACCAAGATCCGATGCATGCATGTGGTAGGACTTATGCCTTTGATGTCGGCAATCGTCCATCCAATTGCTTCTTTATGCTCCTTAAGAACTTCAATAAGTCTTCCTTCTTGTTCCCGGGTGAGCTGACTGGAGATGATTACTGGTAGTGTTTCTCCTTCTCCAAGGAACACATACTTCAAATCATCGGGAAGTGGCTTCAATTCCACTTTTGGGGCCTGCAAAACAAATGGTAACAACTTTTCTCTAGGAATGGTGAGAGGGACGGGTCCAAAATGAAAAGGGACCGTCGGAAGCTTGTCTTGATCTTCCAAAACCTGCACTATTTCCCTCAAATCAGCGCTTAAAACATACGCAATTTCATCATCTTTCAAACTATGCTCAAGAGCCACCTGCAATTCATCTTTACCATCAATTTCAAACACGTCCTGCGAATAAGAGTCAATCACATCTATAGAATAACATGAATGATCATCACTCGGAAATTTCATGGAATCATAAATGTTGAACTCTACTGTATCTCCATCAAACTCCATAGTAAGAGATCCACTATGCACATCAATTTTGGTCCTAGCAGTTTTTAAAAATGGTCATCCTAACAAAATAGGGGTCGCATGTTTGTCGTGCCCCATATCTAGGGACATAAAAATCGGCAGGAAAAATCAGCTTATCAACCTTAACTAACACGTCTTCCACTATTCCCTTAGGATAAGTGATGCGCTCAAGTTATACGATGTTCTTGTGGTATTTTAGGTGCACATTGCTAAGGGATTTGTTCGTAATTGTTAAGGTTTGCATATAAATCATCCTTAGCGGAAGTTCGGAGCTTTGCGATATAAGTTGTGTTAACGTCATGCATTCCGAGCTTCCAAGGTGAAGTGCATTTGAGCCGAGCATCACAAGTTTGCCAAGCCAAGCTCGAAGCATCGCTCAGCAAGCCTCGCTCGTCGGCGCACATCGCCAGCGCCGCACCCCCGCACGCCACTCACGCGCCCATCGCACGCCCAGAGAAGCATCGCCCGGCTCCGGCCCATCGCACGCACAGCATCATCGCAAAGCCGGCCTACCGCAAGCCATGCGCGCGCCCATCGCTCGCCCGGCTCCGGCCCGGCTGCCCGGCCATCGCGAAGCCTAGCGCCCAGCAGAGCGGCTCGCGACTCGCGAGCATGGTCGCACCTCGCGACTTGCCTTTCTCGCACCTCGCGAGGATTCTCGCACGGTGCGACTGCGTGGTTTGGCCCAATTCTTCGGCTCGTTGCGAAGGCGATAGCTCATCGCACGGTGCGACACGTACCGCACCTCGCGACCCCTATGGCGGTCTAAATGTCGGCGACTTTTGAGCCTTAGTATAAATACTAAAGTTTGTTTTTGGACCTAAAACACACACATTTGAGGAGAGAGAATATCCAACACTCCATTCTTCTCTTCTTCTCTTCTCTTTTTTAGTTTTTGTTTTCGAGTTTAGTCTTCGTAGATTTCAATTATGGGATTGGCTATTGCTATGCCGATTGTAGCTTGAACCGTTCTTGAACGAGATTAATATGGAGCTTCAAGCATTATTGTGAGATCTTTCTTCTCTATTTATTTCCTTTGATTATGGTTTAATTTCTATGCTTGCTTTCAATGGTTTTTGCATGATTATGCTAGGAACGTTACTAGTTTGATTGTGTAGTTAATCTAATGCTAGATTTAAGAATAGAATCGGATTGTTTTATTCTTTTATCAATTAGTAGCAAACTAGGGAGTAACTTAGATGCGGATCGTCTTGGTTATTTCTTGGGGAAATTGAATCAACTGTTAAATGTTTATCGCTTGTATGACGTTAGCGGGTCTATTGGTTCTCTGTGTTTATTCTTGCTATCGGATTGAACTTAGACGCTATCGGACTAGGTTATCCTTTAGTTAGGGTTTTTATAGTCACGGCGATCGTGCTATTCAACTAAGAATAAGGAGAATGCGAGATTAATTCTCAACAATAGATAATAATGGAAATGAATAGAGTCGAGGTTCAATGATCGATAATGAATTGAAGTGCATGTTAATCGGATTCAAGATCTTCCTATATTGATTTCTCATCTTATTTATAGGTTAGTTAGTTGTAGTCTAATAACAACTCTTTGAAACCCCCCCTTTTGTTATTATTAGGTTTCTCGACCGTTAGAGTTATCTAGGTACCATCTCACGCTAAATATAGAACTCGTCCCCGTTTCCCTGTGGATACGAACCTTACTTCCACTTATACTAGTTTAGTGTAAAAGAGAGTAGGAGAAATTTTATCTTTGGCGGGTGGCGTTCACGACAAGCGCGGCCCGCCAAATTTTGGCGCCGTTGCCGAGGAACACGGTGTTACTTGTTTATATTTAGTGTATGCTTTTGGATTGTATTGCTAATGGTTTTTGTTTATGGTTAATACTCGTGCTACTAACCAAGAACCTTTGCAATACGATCGAGATCTAGAACTAACCCTTTTCGGGTTGAGAAGAGAATTGCGTGAAGACTTTAGTGAGCTCCCTTTTTCGCTTAAATTTGAAGAAGAGATGCCTCCTAGAGTTGAGCACCGCACTTTAAAAGGAGCTCACTTGCTCCTAACCTTGACCAACAACCTTTGTGTATCACATTTCGGAACCGGAAGTGGGGGACACATTTGAGCTAAAGTCGGGGTTGATACATTTGCTTCCCTCATTCCATGGGCTAAATGGTGAAGATCCAAATAAACATTTGTCGAGTTTCATGTGGTATGCAGCGACATGAAACCAAGTGGAGTTTCGAGAAGATAGAATCGAAGCTTAAAGCTTTCCCCTTTTCGCTAAAAGACGCAAAGAAAGGACTTGGATGTACTACCTTCCGTCCGACAAAGATCACCACTTGGGCACAATTGAAAAAGAGCTTTCTCGAGAAATACTTTCCCACTTCTAAATCATCTACATTGAAGAAGGAGATAAGTAACATTGAGCAACGAGGTGATGAGTCTTTTTACGAGTATTGGGAGAGGTTTAAGAAGTTATGTGCTAGTTGTCCATACCACGGTTATTCGAGAGGAAGATTTGGTTCTATACTTCTATAATGGCTTATGTGATGAGGATGCTAGGATGGTCAATGCAGCAAGTGGTGGATCCATTGTGAATAAAACGCACTCGCTGCTAAGGAACTGTTAAATGAGCTTCTTTAAAGCTCGAGGCGGTTTAGTAGAAGGTCCGGAACTCGACGTGTGGTCTCCGAGGGTTCTAGTTCTTCTAAGCCGGAAGATCGAGGTGCAAGCTCTCACATCCGTGATGCGAGACTTCATAGTGAAAGAGAAAACTCACCAAGTGAAGGCTTGTGGCATTTGCTCTTCACATCATCCAACCGATTTTTTCCTCATCTACAAGAACCGAGTGAAGAGGTTAAGGCGGCCGATTTTCGGGGCCAAGGTTTCCGAAAAAGATATGATCCATATTCCGGTACCTACAATTCGGGATGGCGAGATCATCCTAATTTGAGGTACGGGAACTCATCGGGGAACCAAGCGGCGCCACAAGAGTATAACCGCCCACCACCTTCTTATTCGAGAGCACCGGAGCAAGGAGCTCCATATTTTCGGCCGCAAGGCCAACCACGAGGACCGAGTACCGGCATGTCTACGAGATGATATGATTAATGCTTTAACTAAAAATGTCACTAACATGCGGGGAAATATGGTTCGGTTTCGGGAGGAGACCCGTTCGAGCATCAAGAACTTGGAGAGCCAAGTAAGCCAAATTGCGGGAGCCGTAACCAAGTTAGAGGCTAGGGATTCGGTGAGGTTTCCATCCCAAATAGAACTCAACCCAAAGATGAACGTGAGTGCTATCACATTGAGAAGTGGAGCGGAAATTGCAAGCAAAGAGAGGTTGGTGGTTCGAGACAAAGAGATAGTGGAAGAGGTGATCGAGCATGAACCGACAACAGATTATACATCATTGCCACCTCAACAAGAGGCGAAAGTCCAAAAATCACCTCCTCCACCTTATGAACCCGAGCCACCCTTTCCCGAGGCATTGAGAGAAACCCGCAAAACAGAGCACACCAATGACATGTACGAAACCTTTCGTAAATGTGAGGTAAACATTCCCCTTTTTGATGCTTTAAATCAAGTACCTAGGTATGCTAAGTTCCTTAAAGAATTATGTACTTCGAAAAGAAAGCAAAAACAAAAGGGAGTGCAAAAAGTGAAGGCTAGCGAGCATGTCTCTGCTATCTTTCAAAAGAAATTGCCTCAAAAGTGCAATGACCCAGGCATGTTTACCATCCCATGTACCATAGGTGACACCATGTTTCCTAAAGCCATGTTAGACTTAGGTGCGTCAATTAATGTGATTCCATATTCATTGTATAAGTCTTTGAAACTTGGCAATTTGCATGAAACTGGTGTGGTGATTCAATTAGTCGATAGATCCAATGTTTATCCTAGGGGTAAATTAGAGGATGTGTTAGTTACGGTTGGGAAATTGAAATTTCCTGCTGATTTTTATGTTTTGGAGATGGAGCCTGATAAGCATGCCGCCCCCATCCTTTTGGGGCGACCTTTCTTGAAAACATCTTGCACTAAAATTGATGTTTGCGCTGGTTCTTTGACCATGGAGTTCGAGGGAAAGGTAGAGGCGTTTAAAATCGATGATTCTAAGCCTTTGATTAAGGATGATAACCCTCTTTACTCTATTAACATTGTTGACTCTGTTTTGCATGATGTTCTTGATATTGAGCATGTTGATGAGTCGATAAATGTTGATGATGCCTTGGTTGAGGATTGTGCCTCTCCTACTAACATGCAGGTTATGGTGCCGGAGTGGAAAGAGCGGAAAAAAGCCTCTCGATTTACCACCTTGTTTTGAAAGTGTACCACTAACGATGCATTGCAAGAGTTCTACTCCGTTTGTTTTGCAGGTACTCGAATTGGAGGTTGACATGGAGCCTCCATTGTCACACATGGAGCACAAGCCCAATTTTTGAGCTCAAGGTACTAAGTCGAGCTAACGACTTTAAACAACAGCGCTTCTCGGGAGGCAACCCGAGACCCCTAGACCCCGAGACCCCTTTATTTTCTTTCTTTCTCTTTATTTTTCATCAAATTTCCACCACCACAACAAATTTTCTTTCACCCACCATCCACCCACTAAAAAGATCCACAACCAATCTTCATCCACTTGGAACCAAAATCCACAACAGAAAACCCGTTGGGAGGAGTTCAATAGCTAGGAATTGGTACAACTAGAGGGTTGAGATTGTTAATGTATCTTTTCGATCTCTTAAGCTAGGTGAAAAACTCACAAATTCAAAACTTTTGAACTTGTCATTTGTTTGAGTGATTCGAGGGAGAGGGTTGTGAGTTGAGTAGAGAGATTTGAGTTGGTGTTGTTAAGAAATTTGAGTTTGACGGATTGCTTTTCATGAGTTTTGCGATTTCGATCTTCGATTTACCCGATTTTCACATTTCCCCCCCCCATTTTCAGTTTACTTTTTCTTTTAATTGTCGACACATTGAGGACAATGTGTAGTTTAAGTAGGGGGGAGGGAATTCTCAGTCTCATGTATCTATGTTGTATTTATTACTTTTAATTTCAAAAAAAAAAAAAAAAAAAAAAAAAAAAAAAAAAAAAATATAAAAAAAAAAAGTGATGAAATGAAACCCGCTGAGTTGAAAACCCACAAGGGTGGGCGACTCGGGCAAAAATGGGGGCCCGGATAGGTTGAAAACCCGAAAGGGCAACTTATGCAAAAAAGTGGCTTATATTGAGCGGGTAAGATGGTGAGATGAAACCAAAAATGTGAGAAGCTAGGATGAAAACCCGAAAGGGCTCCTAGGCAAAATGAGAGATTAAGAGAGAATGATACACTTTGGAAACTCATTTGCCGGAGATTTGTTTTGGCTTTCACTTTCTTTTGATTGTTTGTTTTTGGGAGTAAGCATGGAATTTATCCCTTTTTGTCTTTGTTCCATGGCTTGCTTATATAGGTTAGTTGTAATGGTAGTAGTAGTTTATCTTCTGAGGTTTTAGGCGAGTTGTCATTTTGATTGTGGCGTTGGAGTGAGTTCAATTCCTTTGAGATCCTTCAGGATTTGAGCTCACATTTTGGTTGTCGTTTGGTGATTATTGTTGTCGCGTCTTTTTTATTTTTCGGTGAGCTCGAATCTAAGTGTGGGGGAATCATCGTCCCTTACGCTTAGGTTTTTGAGCGGATGTTGTTAAGATGTGATGATGATGATGTAGTTGATGGGGAGTGTAGGTTGGTGTCGTTAGTTTGGGTGATGATTCATTTGGTGATCCTCATTTTGAGTTTACTCGAGGTCGAGTAAAGTTCAAGTGTGGGGGTATTTGATGCGCTCAAGTTATACGATGTTCTTGTGGTATTTTAGGTGCACATTGCTAAGGGATTTGTTCGTAATTGTTAAGGTTTGCATATAAATCATCCTTAGCGGAAGTTCGGAGCATTGCGATATAAGTTGTGTTAACGTCATGCATTCCGAGCTTCCAAGGTGAAGTGCATTTGAGCCGAGCATCACAAGTTTGCCAAGCCAAGCTCGAAGCATCGCTCGCCAAGCCTCGCTCGTCGGCGCACATCGCCAGCGCCGCACCCCGCACGCCCACACCAGCGGCCCATCGCACGCCCAGAAGCATCGCCCGGCTCCGGCCCATCGCACGCACAGCATCATCGCAAAGCCGGCACTACCGCAAGCCATGCGCGCGCCCATCGCTCGCCCGGCTCCGGCCCGCTGCCCGGCCATCGCGCAAGCCCGGCGCCCAGCGAAGGCGGCTCGCGACTCGCGAGCATGGTCGCACCTCGCGACGCCTTTCTCGCACCTCGCGAGGATTCTCGCACGGTGCGACTGCCCGTGGTTTGGGGCCCAATTCTTCAGCTCGTTGCGAAGGCGGTAGCTCATCGCACGGTGCGACACCGTACCGCACCTCGCGACCCCTATGGCGGTCTAAATGTCGGCTGACTTTTGAGCCTTAGTATAAATACTAAAGTTTGTTTTTGGACCTAAAACACACACATTTGAGGAGAGAGAATATCCAACACTCCATTCTTCTCTTCTTCTCTTCTCTTTTTAGTTTTTGTTTTCGAGTTTAGTCTTCGTAGATTTCAATTATGGGATTGGCTATTGCTATGCCGATTGTAGCTTGAACCGTTCTTGAACGAGATTAATATGGAGCTTCAAGCATTATTGTGAGATCTTTCTTCTCTATTTATTTCCTTTGATTATGGTTTAATTTCTATGCTTGCTTTCAATGGTTTTTGCATGATTATGCTAGGAACGTTACTAGTTTGATTGTGTAGTTAATCTAATGCTAGATTTAAGAATAGAATCGGATTGTTTTATTCTTTTATCAATTAGTAGCAAACTAGGGAGTAACTTAGATGCAGATCGTCTTGGTTATTTCTTGGGGAAATTGAATCAACTGTTAAATGTTTATCGCTTGTATGACGTTAGCAGGTCTATTGGTTCTCTGTGTTTATTGCTGCTATCGGATTGAACTTAGACGCTATCGGACTAGGTTATCCTTTAGTTAGGGTTTTATAGTCACGCTGATCGTGCTATTCAACTAAGAATAAGGAGAATGCGAGATTAATTCTCAACAATAGATAATAATGGAAATGAATAGAGTCGAGGTTCAATGATCGATAATGAATTGAAGTGCATGTTAATCGGATTCAAGATCTTCCTATATTGATTTCTCATCTTATTTATAGGTTAGTTAGTTGTAGTCTAATAACAACTCTTTGAAACCCCCCCTTTTGTTATTATTAGGTTTCTCGACCGTTAGAGTTATCTAGGTACCATCTCACGCTAAATATAGAACTCGTCCCCGTTTCCCTGTGGATACGAACCTTACTTCCCTTATACTAGTTTAGTGTAAAAGAGAGTAGGAGAAATTTTATCTTTGGCCGGGTGGCGTTCACGACAAGCGCGGCCCGCCAATAAGCGTTAGAACGGTCAGCTAACTGAATCACAACACCTGTTTCATGTAAGGCACCTAGCTTTAAGGACTTGTACAAAGAATAAGGAATTACATTTATAGAAGCCCCTAAGTCTAGCATAGCTCTTGGAAACGTGGTGTTCTCAATCACACAAGGTATAGCAAATATGCCTGGATCACTGCATTTTGGAGGAAGTTTCTTTTGAAACATGGCAGATACATGTTCGCTAACCTTAACCTTTTGTGCTCCCCTTAACCGTTGTTTTCTTTTGGTAGTGCACATTTCCTTAAGGAACTTTGCGTACCTAGGAATTTGTTTTAAAGCATCTAAAAGGGGAATGTTTACCTCACATTTACGAAAGGTTTCATAAATGTCTTTATCGCACTCCTTTCTTCGAGTGTCTTTCAGTGCCTCTGGAAATGGTGGAACCGGCTCATAAGGTGGTGGAGGTGGTGGTTGCTTGGATTGCTCATTTGATGTAGATGACGATGGCTCGGCATCAGGCACTGATTCATAAACAACAACCTCTTCCTCTACCTCTTTGTCTTTAGTGGTTTCCTTATCATTGTCCTTTAGTTCTCTTCCACTTCTTAGTGTTATGGCACTTGCATTTTGTCTCGGATTAACCTCCGTTTGAGACGGTAGCTTGCCCGAATCACGAGCCTCTAATCGACCCACAGCTCCCGAGACCTGACTCATTTGTTTTTCCAGATTCTTTATGCTCGAACGAGTCTCCTCCTGAAACTAAACCATATTTCCCTGCATGTTAGTAACATTTTTAGTTAAAGCATTAATCATATCCTTAGTAGACATGCTGGTACTCGGTCCCTGTGATTGGCCTTGCGGCCGAAAATGTGGAGCTCCTTGCTCCGGTGGCCTCGAGTAAGGAGGTGGTGCGCGGTTATACTGCTGTGGCGGCTGCTGGTTACCTGATGAATTCCTGTACCTCAAATTAGGATGATCTCGCCATCCCGGATTGTAGGTGCCAGAATATGGATCATATCTTTTTTGGAAACCTTGGCCCTGAAAACCAGCCTCCTTAACCTCTTCACTCGGTTCTTCTTGTAGATGAGGGCAAAAATCAGTTGGATGATTTGAAGAGCAAATGCCACAAGCCTTCACTTGGTGAGTTTTCTCTTTCACCATGAATTCTCGCATCATGGATGTGAGAGCTTGCACCTGATCTTCCAACTTAGAAGAACTAGAACCCTCGGCGACCACACGTCGAGTTCCAGACCTTCTACTAAACTTCCTCGAGCTTTCAAGAAGCTCATTTAACAGCTTCCTTAGCAACGAGTGCGGTTTTATTTACAATGGAGCCACCACTTGCTGCATTAACCATCCTAGCATCCTCATCACACAAGCCATTATAGAAGTATAGCACCAAATCTTCCTCTGAATAACCATGGTATGGACAGCTAGCACATAACTTCTTAAACCTTTCCCAATACTCATAAAATGACTCATCACCCCGTTGCTCAATGTTACTTATCTCCTTCTTCAATGTAGATGATTTAGAAGTGGAAAGTATTTCTCAAGAAAGCACTTTTTCAATTGTGCCCAAGTGGTGATGCTGCCAGCCGGAAAGTAGTACATCCAGTCCTTTGCTGCATCTTTTAATGAAAAAGGGAAGGCTTTAAGCTTGATTCTGTCTTCTGAAACTCCACTTGGTTTCATGCTGCTGCATACCACGTGAAACTCTGACAAATGTTTATTTGGATCTTCACCATTTAGCCCATGGAATGCGGGAAGCAAATGTATCAATCCCGACTTTAGCTCAAATGTATCCCCCACTTCCGGTTCCGGAAATGTGATACACAAAGGCTGTTGGTCAAGGTTAGGAGCAGTGAGCTCCTTTAAAGTGCGGTGCTCGACTCTAGGAGGCATCTCTTCTTCAAATTCAAGCGAAAAAGGGAGCTCTCTAAAACTTTCACGCAACTCTCTTCTCAACCTGAAAAGAGTTAGTTCTAGGTCTTGATCGTACTGCAAAGGCTCTTGGTTAGTAGCACGAGTAACAACCATAAACCACAATGCAAACAATACAATCAAAAGGATGAAACTACACTAATTACTAACAAATATCGCCTTGCTCCCCGGCAACGGCGCCAAAATTTGGTAGGCGTTTGCCGTGTACTCCTAACCAAATATAATTAACCTACTCTCATGCATACTAAGCAAGTATAATGGAAGTAGGGATCGCATCCACAGGGAGCAAAAGAACTTGACCAGAAATTAGTGAATTCAGGACCCTAGTATGTGCTAAGGCCAAAGTAACCGAATTGGGGAGGTTTGGAACAATGCAAGCAAGCTAAACTAAGCACAGTATTGAAATATGACCAGATTACAATATAAAAAGGCCTTGGACCCGATTAGCATCCACCCTAACCTAGTTTGTGGTCATGGAATCTTAACCCCCAACACTTCCTATGGTCACCTATCGAGAAGTCTAGACCTCTATCCTCCTAGATCGTGGCTAAACACACGATCTGTGTGGTTTGAACCTCCCTTACTATGCCTTAACTCAAATGAATCGCACTCAAGTCCAAACCAAAGTAGCATTAATAACGAGGAACACGATAGGATTACTGATGTTATCAAAGCAATAACATTCAAATAATAAGCAATGCTTCTCTAAGTGCAAAAGATTAATGTTCAGCATATAATCAAACACCTAGTATGCTACATGAAGCTAGGAACACAACAATCCGATTATGCACCTAGAATTAGCATTAGATGAATCACACAATAATACTAGTAATGTTCCTAGCAAAGATTATGCAAACATCATGAAATTGAACATAAGAAGCATTACAATGACCATAAAGAAAGTAGAGGATAAGAACTTCTCACAAGTAGATTAGAGCTTCAACAACCGAATCCAAGAAAGATGTTTAAGCTATCCAACAAGCCATATGATTCATTACAAATCTACAAAAGAAGAGAGTGTTTGAAACCCTAGAAGAAAAGTAGCTAAAAAGTGTTCTAACTCATACCATATATCGAACTCTCCAAAAGAAAATATCTAAACCCTCCTTATAAGGAAAACAAATGCAAGTGGGCGACCACAGCAGGGCGGTCGCGACCACAGCAGGGCGGTCGCGACCCGCGACACAGGTCGCGACACGCGATGGCAGGGGATCGCGACCCGCGATACCGATCGCGGCCCGCGATACCGATCGCGACCCGCGATACCGATCGCGGCCCGCGACGACTGTCCACGATACAAAACAACAGCCCAATACAAGGAGGAGAGAAGCAATGAAATGCCATGAAGAAGTGACATGGGGACGCTTCTAAGACGCCTGGATGCCACGCAAACCAAGGAAATAAGATGCTTCGAACTCCGAACTCGGGAGACTTTGACATTAGGATGCTCGGAAACTTCGAATGACTTGCCGCTAGGAAGATCGGATGCATGAATGCCTTGAAGCCACAGGAATCTTCGGGATGCAAAAGTGCCTCGGATGATGCCATAACATAAAGATGCAATATAAACACCAAAACTCATGACAAGACTCGATAAACTCACTAATGTTAAACCGAACCAAAAACCCGACTTTAAGCCCAAATCGACACACAAAACAACCTAAATTCGCCTAAGATCGGCGAATAACTTAGACACATCACCCAGCCCCCACCCCCTCCCCATCCCCTCCACCCCTCAACCACCATGACCGCCGCCAGCCCAGCTGACCCCCTCCACCTCCCCTTCGATTTCCCGCAGCCCCCCACCTCTCCCCTCCATCCCTTCCCTCCCTCGCACCGCAGCTGTGAACAATAACCACCACCACCGTCGCCATTGTTTTTAAAAAAATCAACCCATATTCAATCGTTTTTCAATGAAAAATCAACACTCAGATCTTTCTCTTCCATCTGCAACTGCACGATGCATTGAAAATTGCTGCGGGAAATCGAGGGGGTGGGCGCTGCGGGAAATAGATGGGGAGGGGGTGGGGGGCGTGGGAAATCGAGGGGGAGGGGTTTGGGGGCTGCGGGAAATCGAGGGGTAGGGGGTGGGGGCCGTGGGAAATCGAAGGGGAGGAGGTTGGTGGCCGCGGGAAATCGAAGGGGAGGGGGTTAAGGGTCAATGGGCAGGGGAGAGGGGTTGGGGGGGCTGCGGCGGAGGAGAGGGGGAGGGGGACCGGGTTGGCGGGGGGAGGGGGTTGGGAGCAGCGGCGGGGGAGGGGATGTGGAGGTTTTGGGTGGGAGTAGATTATACTAAATGGAGATTTGGGTGGGAATTCAAAAATCATTAACATTCGTTTTCATTAATACACACTAGGGGTATTTTGTAGAAAACTTTAAAAACACAGGGGTACAATGTGGAATAAAAAAACATTAGGAGTATATTATAAAATTTTAAAAAAACACAGGGGTATATCATTGGAAAAACCCTTTAATTTTCATTCTATGACTTGAACCAAATATCCAATAAAGGTACCAAATTTTGTTTTCATTCCTCTCCTCTATTGATTTGATTTCTTTCGTTGCCATCCCATAATTTGAACCAGGGGTTTATTTCGGATAACCCAATCCGACCCGAAAATTTTGGATTGGAGAAATGCGAGTCGTTTTGCCTTTTGAAACCAAGTAGAAAATACTAAACAAAAGACACGTGTGAGTTTCGACGTGAATTTAAATTGAAAAAAAGAAAAATGTTTTTTCACTAGCTAGGTACCCTCGAGGTTTTAGGAAATGTATCGAATACCTTTCTTGTTTAAAAAATGTATCAGGTGCCCTTGTGGTTTAATAAAAAGAATAAAATGCCCTTAATAACTAACTCCCTTAACCAAGGATGTCTTGGCCTAGTTGTTAAGATTGAGGTGCTGTGAACAATAGGTCACAGGTTCAAATCCCCCTTCCCCTTCTTTGTACTTTGCACTGCCTTCGTGACTCATATGGATACAAAAAAAAAAAAAAAACTAACTCCCTTAAGTTTCCGTTAGTCATTAAGGCCAAATCAACCTAATTATCCTAAATAACCCTAATCATTCTAATTAATGCTAATCACCCTCGCCTTTGTCTGCCACCCCGCCCAGCCCCCAAAACCACCCTTTCCCCTACCCCAACCCCACCTAACCAACCACCAACCCAGCCCAAAAAAAACATCCTAGCCCCGAAACCACCCCCGCCCTTATTATCTTTCTCTCTCCTAGCTTTCTCCTCCAAAAACACTGCCCCTTCAGTAACCCCACTCTTCTTCAGTGCATTCATCCTTTTCTTCTTCCTCGAATTCAGAGCTAATTACATGTAAATTTATTTGCTGAAAAAAGAGTTGTTTTGTGGATTAGCTAAATACCCAATTTGAGCCCCCTCCCCAAATTTGACAATTTGAGAAGGGGTTTTTTGTGTGTTGATGTTTTAGATGATAATGGTGCTTGCCATTTCCATAAATCTAGAAAACCCATTAAAAGGTTCTTCTCAACAAGGTTCTTTAGCACATACAAGGCTGCCATTGTCAGCATTGGAGAGAGAAAATGAAACACCACCCCTTAATTTTGCTTGAAGAAAGCGAGGAGGATCGAGAAATGAACAAAATGGTCATCAGTAGACTGGCGTGGCTGCGTAGGTGTGGCTAGGCTAGGGCAAGGGTGGGGCCGCGGGTTGGGGTTTGTGGGGTTGATTTCAATGGTGGCGGCAAATTATGGCTTCAGGGGTGGGTGGTTTTCGGGGATGGGGTGGTGGGTGGGGGTGGTTTCAAGTTTCAACAATGGGGTGGTGGGTGGGTGGACGTGGGTGGCTGGTCGGACAAGGTTGGAGCAATGGGTATGGGTGGCTGGGTGGAATTTTTGAATTGATTAGTGTCTAACTATTGTTAATTAGGATTTAGGGTTGTTAGGGTTTTACTTTGATACCGCAAGTGAAAGGTGTCGTAGTAGATACGGGTCGAACTCTGGGAGATGCAAAATTAAACACTAGTTGACTCTATACTATGAAATAGCTACACAGTTCAAAGTCAAGATGGGTTTTAAGTAACTAGTATCTAACTAATAACAAGAGGTGATGAGCGATGATAGATATGATAATTAAAATGCTAAAGATTAAGCATCACCACGAATATATATGAAATGGATCAAAGCGTAATTCACAACCCATTTATTCAATTATAGCTTAGGTGGGATTTATATATATTCTTTCATGACTTAGGAATAAAGCACATTTGCAAACCAAAACTAAATCCTTAGTCATTCTATAATACCTAGAGCTCACGTTCGTGATAGCAAAACGCCTAACTAACATGCATGTCTCCTATTTTCATGGCTTACACACATAATTACAAGCATGAAGAACCAATGTCAAAATAATTCTCAATCCTAGTTCTTACCTATCTTCATGGGAGAATCCAAACCAATGACAAGATTATCTAAATCTTGTAAACCAATGACAAGATTACCTAATATAAAATTGTATCTCCTAATATTAGTTGAAAAGTATAAATGAGGGGAAACAACTAATCCGTGCATGCGTAGGAGGCCTCAGCAAAACAACACTAACTTGCAAAACCCAAATTTCCAAGAATATAACTTGCCTTGTGCCGTGCAACCTATTATTGGAAAGCTCTTCAAGTCTTGCTTCTAATGCCGCTGAAATCGTCCAATTATCATTATCGAATCAAAAGTTATGGATAAAAAGAGTAGACATGACTCATTTTCCACAATTCTTTTATGAAATTCCAACTTTGTTTTTGGCTCCAATTTACACTCAAAGATATACATAACGATACTTATCAACATAGCTTCCTTCCAATTGCTCCTAAATACTCAAGCTTGTCCAATAATAATACTCCAATTATGTTTTCAAGACTTGAAATTCATCAAAGAACACCAAAAAACATATAAAAGGAGTAATATTTCGCAACTGAAATAATTATATGCAATTATGAGCTACAATGCACCAAAATACTCCTAAAATATGCACCTAAAACCTAAAATATGCACCTAAAAACTATATAAAAATATGATATATCAAATTCTCCCAAGCTAAAACATTGCTGGTCCTCAAGCAACTAAACATAGACATTGGAGAAGAAAAACGACCTACGATATTAGGACTACGATAAGGCCAAACAAAAAAATCTAGAATATTATGCCCTTATAATAGAATGCACATTTATGTTTTAATATATATGATATCATGCAAGTACTTTTGTTGTTTTCCCAACATTGATTTTTGTCTTGAGTGTAATTAAGAGGCATAGAGCTAGTATGGGCTTAAAACATAACTGTGCATTCTATTGTATGGGCTTAAATCTAGTAAGGTCCTTAAATAAACCGAATAAGTTTAGTCGACGCGTTGAAGAGTTCGTTAGTGGGCCACCTTACACCTTTGTCTAGGGGCTGGTTTAGCTAATACCCTATTTGTAGTTTTGGAAGCCCATTTCAAGCCATCCTTTGTTTGAGCTATACAAAATCTTGTAAGGAACATGCGTTCACAATCAAATTATTGTGCACTGCTATATCAGTTTGTCCTATAATTTTTTCTAAGTATCTTTATGTGGTCATGCTACATTTACCACATTATATGATTATGTGATTGAAAAAAGTTAACTCAAAGCATTCAAAGACCGACTTTATCAAGAACAAAAGCGTTAACATTTATAAAAGTGAGTATGGGTCTACAAAAATTTATTGAAAACCCGATCCATAAAAGTTGTTTTTATTCATCTGAGTAATATATACATTGCAGCAACAAGTTCTATACGCTGCAAATTGCTTTTTGCAATTTACTTTTCTTAAAATTGTCCCAAAATTTTACGTACAACATTATATATAGTAGAAGACACTAACCCCTCAAAGAATAAAAAAAATATAGAAGATACTCGAGCAAACAATTACGACCATTAAACTTGAGAATGTTTAGAATTTCTAATCTGACTAAATTACCAGATAATTGTCTTATTATATGCAAAAATAAGGTTTTGCAAAAACCATAAGAGAAACTTTCTTATGAACTGTGATCCCTGCCCTTATCAGCCATATCTAATTTCTCACATTGTAGTATTGTACTCCACTAGGCAATTCCCAGTCAAATGCATAAACAAGATTTGCAAGTACAAGCTCAGCAGTCAGCATTAACCATGGCAAATGATAACTCAAGACAAAGTCTTCTACCCCCTCCAAATAGAATATATTGAAAATCTTGTCCTTTGAAATCAAACGAAGTAGTATGAACCTCTTAGGTATAAAATCCTTAGGTTCTTCCCAAAAATTCAGGTCTAGCTGAATTGCCCACGTGTTGATAATAACTTTGTACCTGCAGCGATGTCGGAATCATTATCTTGACATCCTGCCTTGACTCTCGAAACACCAACAAAGGGGCAGGAGGGTGTAGCCTGAGTGCTTCCTTCAGCACCACTTTTATATACGTTAGTTTGTCTAAATCATCCTCACATACCATCGGGGCTTTGTCTTTGATAAATATTCTAAGCTCTTCTAGTTCTCGCGCATAGTCCATTTTAACAATGTGTAAGTTGTTTCAATCTCAGCAACAAACATATCGTGGATACAAAATACTATATAATTAGATATTGATTTTCCTTTTATAAATCCCAAAAAATGTCAAAGTATTTGAAGTATGTACATAAAGCAAAAGTCAAACTGTTGCAACTCCATGGTTTCAGTCAAGATCTCATTGAAATCAACACCACGTTCACCATTACTTTTATACTTCCTGCCAAAATACGCCCTACGTATTACATCATTTGTGAATCTCATCATAATTTAACTCAAATTCACTTCTGAAGATTGAGATTCTTTTTTCTTTTCATTTAAGATAAATAGCTTCATTTTCTCTAATTTTTTGAATGATTGAACCTTCTTGTTGTTTAAAAGCTGCAAAACACAAATACTCTTCATCTGCCTCCAGTATTCTCCATAGGAAAGCGATATCCTTACCATCATAGTAGATTTGGCTAGCAATGCGCAATTTAGGCCTGTTGGAGAAGATCAAGTCATGAGCCTGCATGATTTCCTGGGCTGCATCTCATGATGATACGACAAGAGCAGGCTTGCTGCTTAAGTGAAGCAACATGAGTTTGGCACAGTGTAACACTTTGGCACATTGCAGGGACAATGATCGAAGCAATTGGTGTGGTAATACTTAATAGTCCTGCACTCCTACTTGGGTGCAAGTTTCCTATGATTGGCAACGTTGGTGGCGAGGGTGGCAGATTTTTGCTAGTGGAAAAACTTGGACAAAGACTTTTGTATATGATAAAAGATTATGAAGAGGAAGAAAGGAAGGAAAAAAAGGGTGGTGTAACAACCCACTCTTCCGAGCTGCTAATGAAACACGACATTCAACAACTATAAACTAGAATTAATTCTTAATTAAAATAACATGGAGCGGAAAATCACCATAATTATTACATCAATAACTTGACTAAATTACCAAAATTATATACAATAAAATCAGACGTCTATTTCTCAATCAACTATCTATTGAAGGTTAATCTAGAAAAATCTAGATGTCTAATATATCTTAAAGATAGTCTAGAAATATCTTGTTACATATCTTAGGGAAATTCCATTTGGTACCACTGTACTTTGGGCTTTTCCATTTAGTACTCAAATTTTTTTTGGATTCTATATGGTACCACTGTAGGTTTGACTTATTCTCTACCATAGCATTCTGTTAAATAAAACATTAGTTTTGGGTTAAATAGGGCTAGTAATCTGCCTCGTCTGCGTGCCTTGTGCATGAAGAATAGTTCAACTAAGGTTTGAGAGTCATTTTGGCTCTTATGGGTCAAAGTTGAAGTCGAAATTGGAGAAAAACAACTAGAACCTTGTTTTACGTGTCAGAAAATGCCTACTTATTTTTTTTAACAAATTGGACCTTAAATTTGGTTATTACGGACAAAAATGGCTCCCAAAATCTTAATTACGCAAAATTAGACAAACCCCTAACCTTATATAACCCCCAAACTAATTTTTTGTTTAACTTAATGTTACGGTAGAAAATAAGTCCAAATTATAGTGGTACCATATAGAATACAAAAGAAATTTGGGTACCATATGGAAAAGCCCAAAGTACAATGGTACCAAATGGAATTTCTCTATATGTGATTTAGAAAAATCTAGACATAAGAGATAATAAATATCTTTTAGATGAGTATAGAAAATTGTAGAATTAGGTATGTAACCATTATAAATAGGTACCAAGTGCTTGTGTTTAAGGGTGTAGAAACATAAGTGTTCTACCATTGTTATGGGTAGCTAAGAGCACCCATGTGTAGTGAGAAACATGAGTTCTCACAAGATCAAGTAAGAATGAGAGACATGAGCAAAACAAGAGAGCTCCCACAAAATATATTAAGGCGTAGAAACAAGGGTTCTACCAAAGAGATAAGTGAGAGATATGGGCTCCTACAAATAGAGTTGTACAATTCTTATTAATGTAATCAATAAAATGCAATTTTGTTATATTATGAAAGGTCCATCAAAACTTCTGCATGCGCCCCCAAATTTCTATCACTATCTAATTTTTTTTTTTTTGGTAAACTTCACTATCTAATTACAAACTCAATCCATAATCTACAGTAACATCATGATCTCACTCCACTTCCAATTTCGAACTCTTAATACCAAACTTCCAAATTCAGAGAAGAATGCAAAACAAACAGAAATTCAAAATGAGTGGAAAACTCGTAACCTTTACTTCAGGCTGTTAAAATACTTTATTTCAAACCATTTATTTTCATTACAATGCTGGCATAACTTATTCTCTTGAACAAATTAGTGACAAGTACAAGATTAGTAGAAACGCCACCTCCAAGTTTCATTGTGGAGTACAACAATACTACCCCTAAGGTTCGTTTAGTAAGTAACAGTCCTCCACCTATACCTTATCCACTTTCTATTTTCAATTCATAATATGAGCCAGCAATGCAAAACAATATCATTCAATCCATTTCCAGAATCAATACACATTGCCATTCATGACTATGACCACATTACGAACTTATTTACCAAAACCAGAAGAAGATTCCACACACACAATGGCATAAGTAAATCATTTACCTGAACATAAAAGTTATCTCATACGCAAATCCAAATTTCAATAACACAACCTCCTTCATTGTTCTTAATTTCCAAATGATACTCCACTTTATAATCATCCTCCAACAATCACCACACAACGATAACAATAATTAATAAATTCTTCACTTAATGAAAAACTAATCTAATTAACTTCCTTATTACAGCCCACTATATTAATCGAACTAAACCCCATAAGTAGAAACTAGTGAAAAAACCTATTTCCATAACTCCCAAACTTAACTTCAAATATATCAACTTTAATCAAACATAATACTAATGATAACAATCACTAACAAATTATTCTAAGCTCATTTAAGAATTTATAACCCAAAACTCTTCCAAAATCAATAGAACACTAACTGAAATTACCAATCAACTAAAAGATTATTCCAATTGGGTTTAACACCCACAACTAGCAACAATTCGTACAACATCACATTTAAATAATCATCCAGCACAACATCACCATCACAACATCATTCAATTAACCATAATTTCAAGCAATATTAATTGGAATCCCAAATTATAAACTAATTAAATCATTTGATAAGAAACAAAGAAGGAAAGAGAAAAACTAAATTCAATTACCTCCATCAACCCATTTGGGTCTAATAGATAAACAAAGGAAGATAGGTAAGTTGAGAAAACATGACGGGCTCGTTGTAAACACGCCAAAGATACCTAAACTACCCAATATAAGGCAAGTAAAGGGTCTAATCCACAAGGAAGCAAGCGTTAAGTAAATACTAATTCATTAATTATGATGAGCTAAATATATTTTTAGGTTTTTGAAGGTTTAGTAACTAGGTCTAAAGTCTAAGATAACTAGAAAATGAATAACTTAAATTATCAAAAACAAATGAGGGAGATAAATCAAAGATAAATGAACTAGGGGATTAAGAAGGTTCACCAACAAATGATCCAAAAATCCAACATCAAAGTCAAGGGGAATTCATATGGGGGAATCACAAGGCCAAGGGAAATCATGCACTTAGTAATTGCTCTCTCAAACTAATTAGAGGAGCTTAACCTAAAATCACTGAAACTTGTCTTATATAGTGCTTAAATAAACTATGTGTAATTAGAAATGAACCCCCGTACAAAAAGGAGGATAAGAAGAGTTTGTTATGAAAAAAATAAGGCTACCCGGGCAGGTGACCCTAGTGCTCGGGTTAGCCTCGACCAAAGTGGGTCATTTTTGCAGGAATGGCTGAAACTCCTTTTCGAAGTGACCCAGGCGGGTTAGTCCACCCGAGCACTCGTGTCAGGGTTGATTTGGGAGGGTTGATTTACCCGGCCCATCGGGTCATATTCGATTGTGTTCTTCTCCTCTGTTTAGCTCCTTCATATATCCTTTCTTTGATTCCTTGCCCCCGGGTTTGTGCAAATATCCTCCAAGCATGCTCCCAATCCCTAAAATCAAACAAACCTCCCAAAGAAAACGCACAAGGATGAATATTGCATAACTTAAAGGAAATATTTAACATACTAGCCTAAACTAACTTAAAAAAGTGACGGCGAGATGGTGAGAGAGAACAGATCGACGACATCAAATGGTGGCGGTAGCACCGCGGGTCGTAGATGAGAACAACAGCGGCAATGCCACCAAGGGGAGAGTGAGAAACGGTGCACCAGCACCATACCCGCGAATAGCAACAACATCACAAATAGAGGAGAGAGAAAACGTGAAGCAACTGCAGTGCCGACGAGGGGAGACGAAGCTCCGACAACAAAAGGGAATGCAGACAGATGGCGAGGGAAGCTGCAAACCGGCACTTTCCAATGGCAATTCCACCCTTCCTATGTACTCGGGGGCTGATCCGACGTACCATACCCATCCGTAATGCTATCCCTCTTATTAACATCCTCAATCCCCTTAACCTCCTCCTCTTTAAACAAATACCCATCTATCTCTTTCCCCTTCCTATTAACTTTCTCCGTAATTTTATTAAATCATTATCTTCACTAGTATACCTCATAAAAAACTTATCCAAACTCACATTATCATCAACCCCATAATTATTCTCCCCATCAACCCTAACCCCTAAATATACAAAGGTGTAACAAAATTTCTAAAGGAAGTCGACCTAGGAGTTCTGATTTTATGCTCCAGAATTTTCAACTGCGCATCACGCATCTGAACTGGGTCAAGAATTTTGAGGGCTTCGATTAAGCACTCTCCAATGAATTCGAAGATTTTGAAGTTGTAGGAGAAAGCGAGGAGAGAGAAAGAGCAGGGAGATGAGGGTTTGGGGAGGCTGGGAGGGTGGTTTCGTGGTTGGGGTAAGGCTTGGGGAGAAGGAAGAGAGATAAATGTTTTTGGAGGGGTGATGGAGGGTAGCGGCCATGGTGGGGGAGGGAGGAAGAGAGTGGAGGAGGAGCAGGAGGAGAGAAAAAAGGATTTTGTTTTTTTTGTTTTCTAAAATTTAAATGAAAATTCAAAAACCAACCAATGAAATGACCACATGTGTCCTAGTCAGTGTGATGTCAGCTAGTTCACCTCCTACAACAAGTTGACAACCGGCAACGACCCGCTGTGGGAATTTTTTTAAAATATCTGATATAATAAATAATAATCGAAAGCTTGTATTATTACGGGCAAAGCGGCCAAAGTTTGTATTATTCAAGTTAAAGAATCCTTTATAATACTTAAAATTCAATATATATAATAATAATAATTTCATAAAATTAAATTAATAAACACATTTTAAACATGACAAATAAAAAATCCATATTCCAATCCAAATAAAATAAGAATATCCGCTATATAATTAAATTAATAATTATAAGTAGCATATAATAAATGTTTTTAAAAATAGGGTTATTACAGGCAGGAAAAAGGTTCTTGAAAGTCGTTTCGTGGAAACAAAGTAAACATTGTTTCCATAGTAAAGCTTATAATTATGTAGATGAAGCTTGGCTATCCTGGAGACTTTATAAGAAGAAACTCGAACATTAGAAAACAAAAAACAAAGAAAATAATTTCTTCTATTTTTGCTTTTGTTTTGTTTTAGGTGTGTGATGGCACCTCGATTTGCTACTTTTGAAGATAATAATCTTTTCCAAGATGTTACCGGATGTTTGGGCCCAATATTCCCGAAGCCCAATTATTATGAGAAAATCTCTCAAGCCCCCCAGACAGGTGGCACAGTGGGTCCCGCAGGGTAGTTGACCTAATTCCAGGAAACCTAGGGATCCCCGGATGGGGCTGGAAAGGCTTATTGCTCGAAAAGGTAACACAGCCATTGGTCTCCTTGGAGCCCATCTCATCAATATTCCCTTATGGGAATCCACAACACTATAAATACCCAATGTCTCATCAATGAACAAGTAATAAATTCGAGACCAACAGCTCAATACTTACAGTTAAGCATCATAACTGACTTGAGCGTCGGAGGGGCGATCCCAAAAACACCCCCGGGATAGTCTAACCTTCATTCTTGCAGGTCTCCGCGACATTCCTCGAGTACTCGGCCATTTGCAGCGGTCTTTGACCCCTCGTCCTGACTAGTCCCCCATCTTACAAGTTTATACCCGAAACAGGTTGGCACCATCTATGGGGATAGCCAAATAAAAAGCCATGGCCAATGCTCGAAGATCTCGTCGAGCCCAGCAGCCCCCAAACTCATCACCTTGAGGAGGGCTCCCCCCTCCCGAGGTAGCGGACGAAACATCCGGTGACCCTCGCAGGGCCCCCATACTTTCAGATAGGCATCAGCACATCCACGAGGAAGTAGGTCCTCGAGAGGCAGCTAGTGCTGCCAACCATGGGCAACCTCGAGAGAGAGTAATCATCCCTCGAGTCGAACCCCCTCGATTTGAGCAACCCAACCCCAATCATGTCACTCAATAGGACTTGCAGCAACTGGCAGAGCGCCTCAGTGACAACCTCAAACGAAGCCTTAGGGCTCTCGTGTACATTCTTCAGAATGGAGGAGAGGGAACATCCAACAGACCTCCCTTCCCTCGGCTCGTCCTGGGACAGAATGTGCGTGATCCTCAACTCAACAACCCAGCTCCACAAGCTTCAACTCGGGCACCCCAGAATTCGACTCGAGCCCCACGAGCTCCACTTCGAGACTCCCCTAGCCGGGGGGATGCCTGACACATCATCAACGAGTGATCTCTCAGGAATGGCAATCGAGATGCTCACGAGGTCCTCGACGAGCGCTGGGCTCGCCCGAGGCAGGAAGGAGAGACACTCCCCTACCATAACTAGGGCAGGGACGAGAAAGATCTCAACAGCAGGAGAGGGGACCCCAGGAGCACGAAGAAGAAGAGTCCAGCAGTTCCGATCCAAACGAAGAGTCTAACGCTCACTTCGGCAATCTTGGCTTCATCACACCCTTCAGCGAGGAGATCATGCGAACTCCTAATCCTCGTAAGGTGAAAGTACCACCCATCGAGCATTATGGGGGAACCACAGACCCCATCGATCACCTCGCAGCTTTCAAAGCACAGATGAGTGTACAGACGGGGAGCGAGGCAGCATGGTGTAAGTTCTTTCTCACCACTCTGAAGGGGTTAGCTCTCACTTGGTTCACAGAACTCCCCCCGGCAGTATCTCGAACTTCGCCTCCCTCGAGGCTGCTTTCAAAAAAAATTTCCTAGCAGGAAGAAGACATCGGAAGACCAGTATTCACCTAATGTCTATTAGACAACGAAGAGAGGAAGATCTAGCAGAATATATCAAGAGGTTTAACGAGGAGTCCTTGAAAGTCTCCGATCTACAGGATAGCGTAGCATTCACTGCGTTGATGTCGGGTTTCTACCCATCGAGCCGATTCAAGCTGAAGCTCGCGGAGAGCAAGGCTTCCACTTTATCTGAAGCAATGAACCTCGCCCAAAAGTTCATACAAGCTTCCGACATATGTAAAACACACGAGGAGCCAAGTTCCAACAAAAGAAAAAACGATTATGGTGCTCGAGTGGACCCTCCTCGAGAAGGCTCTCGGAGGGAGAGGGACAAAAAGCCCCGGCTGGATGACAACAGCTAGGACCCTCGATATAACCTCAACAGAAAGGAGATATACCTTGACATCAAAGAGAAATACGCCTTGCCAAAACCCACACCCATCAGAACGTTAGTTTAAGAAGCTTTGGTGTGAATACCACCACGACTGCGGTCATGCCACTCGTGATTGTAGGAAACTCAAGTGAGCACTAGACAAGCTGGCAGACGAAGGAAAACTAAATCGGTACTTGAAAAATCCAGCAGAAAGGAAGAAAGAGCCTCGAAAAGAGAAGGAGTCTAGGAGCGATGAAACGATAGGATTTGTCAATGTCATCGCTGGAGGGTACGCTTCGGGTGGCCTAACCAGCCGCTCTCGAAAGAAACACCTCTACACCCTGAAACACGGGACAGCGGACATGACCAAGACAGCAGCTTGCCCCACTATGACCTTCAAGGATAGCCATCGACCAATTCAAACCCCCCACGACGACCCCCTGGTCGTTGAAAAGAAAATAGCTAACCTAAGGGTAGGTCGAGTGCTTATTGATAGTGGAAGCTCCGCAAACATCATAACGATGGATTGTCTGTCAAAGCTAAAATATCAGAGGACTGATCTCCTGCCCATCAGCCAGCCGTTGGTAGGATTTGGGGGACAATCTGTCCACCCTTTGGGGTCAGTCAAGCTCCCTACTAGAATGGGGGGAGAAGGGTAGGGGGAGGAGCGTCCTCGTCGACTTCCTAGTCGTCGATATCGACCTCCCATATAACGTCATCATTGGACGTCCCACCCTCAACAAAGTCAAGGATGCCATCTCTACCTATCAGTTACTGCTACAGTTTGAGGCTAACGATGGAAAGGTCGCTCAAGTGTTTGGAGATCATAAATCTACCCGAGAATGTTATGTCAAGAGTCTAAAGAGCCAGTGTGAAGAAGCAACCAGGAAAAGAAAGCAGCCTGAGCCGGAAGAACCTCTCCCTGTCATAGGGCTATATGTTGCTGAAAACTCAAAACGGTACGAAAGACCTCGACCGGTAGATGGAGACGAAGAGATATGCATCGATGATAAAAGAGGGAGAATGATAAGGATCGACAAGTAGATTCCCGATGACATTAGAGCTCGAATCATCGAGGTCATTCGAGAATTTCAGGATGTGTTTGCATACACGGTCGATGAAAATGACAGGCATCGACCCATAGATCATGGTTGGTCGTCTCAATATGAAAGAGGGACATCGGCCCGTGAAGCAAAAGCTGAGACACCAGGGTGTGTCGAGAGGAGCAAAGCGGCAGCTGAAGAAGTAAAGAAGCTGCTAGCAGTAGGTTTTATCAAAGAGTGCCAGTATGCCGAATGGCTAGCTAACGTGGTGTTGGTTCGCAAGTCTTCCGGGGCGTGGAGGATGTGTCGACTTCACGGACCTGAACAAGGCCTGTACGAAGGAAGACTTCCCCCTCCCCAGGATTGATAGACTAGTCGGCTCGACTGCCGGACACGCCCTCTTCAACTTCATGGATGCCAATGCTGGGTACCACCAAATCCCCATGGCTGAAGAAGATCAAGTCCATATAGCATTCACTACTAGTTCTGGAGTATATTGTTACAAAGTGATGCCATTCGACTTCAAAAATGCTGGAGCCACCTATCAGTTATTCGTCAACAAGATGTTTGAAAACCAGATAGGAAGAAATGTCGAAGTCTATGTCGATGATATGATTGTCAAGAGCCAGCATGAAGGAGACCATGTTTCTGACTTCAAGGAAACCCTGTCTACCTTATGCGCCCACAACATGAAGCTGAATCTGGAGAAGTGTGTGTTAGGTGTGAAAGGGGAAAAGTGCCTTGGATTCCTAATTGACGAAAGGGGCATTGAGGCTAATCCAGATAAAGTCCAGGCCATCATTCAGATGAAAAGCCCTCGAACTGTCAAGGAAGTCCAACGCCTAACTGGTTGTATGGCAGCATTAGGGCGTTTCCTATCGAGGTCAGCAAACAAAAGCTTATATTTCTTCTGAACGTTAAAACAGTTAACCTTCGACTGGGACCAGGCAGCAGAAGGGGCATTTCAGCGGCTAAAGGAACATCTGGGAAGCCTTCCTAAACTTGTATCTCCTTTGCCAGGAGAGACACTTTCTGTCTACTTGGCTGTGTCAGACAATGCACTTAGCGCCGTTCTTGTTGCTGAAAGAGAGAAGAATCAACATCCCGTCTATTTCATTAGTCATCCTTTCGAGGCGCGGAAGCAAAGTACCCCCCAATCGAGAAAATGACATTCGCATTAGTAACTGCCACCCGCAAGCTTAAACCATACTTTCAAGCTCACCCCAACAAAGTGTTTACTAGCCAACCCCCGCGAAAGGTGATCGAGGGCAAGAACCAATTCAGCAGGGTGATGGATTGGTCTCATCAGCTGTCGGATTTCTGCATAGAGTTTGAGCCCCGTCAAGCCATTAAAGCCCAAGCGCAGGCCGACTTCATCGCCGAATGTACCTGAAGACCCGAGCCTATCGAGGAAGGCTCCTGGGAATTATTTTTCGACGGGTCATCGTCAAAGGCAGGCTGCGGAGCCGGATTGCTAATCCTCGACCCTCAAAGGAATAGGACAGAGTATGCCATAAAATTCGACTTCACAGCCTCGAACAATGAAGCTGAGTATGAGGCTCTCCTACTTGGGTTACAACTCTGCAAGGCGGCGGGAGCTCGAAATATCAAAGCCCACTGGGACTCCCAGCTCATCTTGGGACATGTGACTTGGGAATTCGAGGCCAAGGAAGACAATATGAAGATGTACCTCAAGAAAATCAAGGAGGAAGTAATCGATTTAGCTCTCTTCGCCATTATCCACATCCCGCGATCAGAAAATCAGTAGGCAGATGCATTATCGAGATTTGTCAGCTCCACCGAAGATCTATCACCCCGCCCTATTATGTGGGGGGTACTCAAATCCCCCATCATAAACAGAAGGGAGCCCTACCAGGATGGACAAAATAGCGTCCTTTGCAAGGGACGGAATATTGCCTATGGACGAGCTAGAGGCGGAAAAAGTAAGGAAGCAAGGTCGATGGTTCGTGTTTCACGAGGGACAACTATATAAGAAGTCCTTCACCCACCCACTGCTTCGATGACTAACCTTGCAGGAAGGAGACTACGTACTTCGAGAGATACACAAGGGGGCATGCGGGAGCCATCAGGGTGCAAGAACCATCGCTGCTAAAGCCCTTCGAGCTGGCTATTATTGGCCAACGTTGAAAGAAGATGCCTCGAACTTAGTCCAGAAATGCAAGGAGTGCCAGATGCATGCCAACTTACCCCATCGGGCTGCCAGTCCTTTAACTACCATCTAGGCCCCACTACCTTTCGACATGTGGGGCATGGACCTGTTAGGACCTTTTCCTCCTACATCAGGCTAGCGGAGATTCTTGTTGGTTGTTGTCGACTACTTCACAAAGTGGGTCGAGGCCGAACCACTAGCCTCCATTACTGATAAGCAAGTTCAACAGTTCATCTGGCGCAATTTGATCACTCGATTAGGTGTCCCTTGTGCTCTAATATCAGACAACTGGCGACAGTTCAACAGTGGGCCAACGAGAGACTACTGCTCTCGATTTGGCATCGAAACCAGATTCTCCAATGGGGAGGTTCCCCATGCACCTCCTTGGCCCTCGAGGAGACAACGGTCGATCGAGAAGGTGGTTCGAGAATTGCTGCCCTCCCCTTATCTTCCACCACCTGGGGTGCCACGATAACTGCCACCGAAGGTGGGCGACGGGGCCTCTACATAGGGTCATGTCAGGAAAAACGAAGTTAGAACGAAAAATGAAATATGAGGCATAATGGCTAGATCGAGGGGTGAAGGTTACCTTAGGAGGGTGAGGGAATCGAGTCTCTCCCCTCGACATCTTCTGTCGAATCTGTGCCTGCACCCTCTGGTTAGCCGTCAGTCGCTTCTGCATGACTTCACCAAGTTCTCGACGGGCAATAACTGGGCACCAATCGAAGAAAGTAGACACCTAGCAACGGAGGCCCTACCCTTGGGATAAGCAAGGCTCAATCCCGTTGCAGAGAGGAAATGTTCGTCGCTTACTTCCTCAGCACTGGGGTACCAATGGGTGGGGACTTGTTTTCGATCACCATTGACTATCGAGGTGATGGTCTGGCAGTAAATAGCAACCCTGGCCTTGTCCTCCGACATTCTAGGCACTGATCTATTTAACGTCATGTTCAGGCCCTCGAGGCTAGGAACAACTGGGAAATCCCACTACTCTGCTCGATACACGTACATGAACTCCGTACGGAAGTTCTGTTGGTTCGAAGGCGTGGTCCCCACAATCTTATATGGAAAGCTTGCTTGGAAGGTATACTAACGTATCTATTTTATATGGATTATTTAGCTCAATTCCCTTAGCTTTGATAGTTGATTTGAGCTCGTTGGAGCTCGATTTTTGTGTGATTTGACATGTTTGGACTTGTTTCCGTGTGTTAGATGTTTTTGTGTAGATTAAGCGCTTAGCACCCTCATTTGAGTTGGGGAACGGAAGTCCAACGGACCACATATAGCCAAGAGAAGATCCAAGAGATCGCCCAAGTGATTCAGACAAGATTACACCAAAAAGAGCGAAAAATCACTCTCCCCCAGTCGACCGGGCGGTTTGGCCCGACCGGGCGAGCCACAAAACTCAGCTGCATTTAGACTTGTTCGCCCGGCCAACCGAGCGAGAAAAGACAAAAATATGCTTGCGCGGCCGACCGGGCGGAATTCCTTATTTGTCGTAGATTTTGAACAACGTCGCCCGATCGGGTGGTTTTTCCCGGTCGACCGAGCGGTTTTTCCGGAAGGTTAATTTTTGCTTTTTTTTAGCCGGTTTTATAAAAAACTATAAATAGGGCTTTAGTAATTTCGATTATACTATCTTATTATCTGCGTTTTTAGCTTTAAAACACTTAGCCTTTTTTCTCTCTAAGCTTGTATTAACTCTGGCCCTTGAAGATTATAAAGATCATCGATTTTGGTTTTCTTTGTTCTTCAATAATTTGGTATTCTTCTTTACTTTACTTACTTTAATGAATTCTTATTATTGCATTATGTTTATTGAGTTTATTATTATCATGAGTGAGTAGTCTATTTCTAGGGCTTAGAGAGGGAAGCCATGTTTACACCTATTTGATTATGGTTTAAGGTTCTTCGATATTCGGATTGAATTAGAGTAATTCCCTATTGATTTGTTATGCTTGTTTAATTCATGTAATTGCGCAATATCATGGATTATGTTTAGCTAATAGGAGTTAGAATCGAAAGATCATACTCATTAGAGGCTTGTTACAATAGGTAGATCTGATTATGTTGAGCGACCATACTGGCATATGTTTTAAGAGTTGTTAAGGCCCGACCGTAGGATTAACGAATATTCGAACCTCAATCCAAGTATTGTTGAACTATATTGTAGTGATTAAATTGGTATAAGCATGGTGGACCGATCGATTGCCCTAGGTTTTTAATTATTTGATAAGCTTCCATCTTTTTGTGTTCTAGCTTATTCTAGTTTAGTTGTTAATTATTCAACCAAATTTCTTTCTTGAAGTAGTTAAATAATTGAGCACAAATCTATAGAACTTCTCTCCCTGTGGATCGACCCATATTTACCAGTTCTACTAACAACAGACACCGTGCACTTGCGGTATTTATTTAAAACCTATCAAGTTTTTGGCGCCGTTGCCGGGGACACGACTAGTTTCTAGATTTTTGATTGATTATTCTAATTATTTCACCTGTCTCATTGGAACTTCAAGTTCCAATTGAGGCAATCTCACGGCATATTTTTCTTTGTTTCTTTTATGCCCAGGTCTAAAAGAACAGGTACTCCAGTTCTAACTGACCCTGATCTTGAGAAAACCATCAGGCAACTAAAAAAGCAACAAAAGAAGAAGAAGCAGTCTGCTAACCAGGGAAAATCCGCAGAAGGTCCTTCAGAGCCAATCATGCCTCCCAAGTCATTGAAATCTTTGGTGGCATTTCCACAGGTGCTACTATGCCTGACATTCAAGCGGCCAATTTTGAGATCAAGTCTGCCCTCATTAATATGATCCAACATAACCAGTTTAGAGGGCATCCATCTGAAGACCTTGCAAATCATTTACAACGGTTTCAACAATTATGTCGTACCGTTAAGCCTCAAGGGGTCACTCCTGATCAGTTGAAGGTCATGGTATTTGAATTTTCTTTGAAAGACAAAGCTCAAAAATGGTTGAATGATGTTAAAGAAACTGAGTGGGATGTGATAGGCGTGTCGCGCACCTAACAAAAATAATTAACCTAACTAATCCTTCTAACTATGTAGTAGGGTAAGTCAAAGTCGATCCCACAGAGACAAACAGTATCAAACACTAGTTATCCTTGACTCAATTCAACTAAACAAGTGACAAACAATTATGATCAATGAACTACTAAACTACTATGAATGTAGTGCAACTAATAATATGAGAATGAATTCAAGGGCTAAAAATACCTAGAATTAAGCATCACCACTAGCATAATTAATGTAAAGATAAATTCCTACCCCAAACTAGTCAAGTAAATGTTCACAAGGAAAAATGCACCCTAAATAATACCATAAACCTCTCCCGAGTATCTATGCCTTCCCTAATATGCAATCAAGTCTACTCCCGTGGAATCATGCAAATTAAAGACATTAAACACAACACTTTAACTTCCTAACAGTCCATTCTACCTACTCCCGTGGAGAACTTCATGCCCTTAATTGAAATACTCAAATCCGTCAAAACCCAACTCCCGTTGTGATCAAGACAATGGAATGATAGCAATACTAATTATCCCTAATCTAGTATTGGAAATTGCACAATCAATTAAGCAAGAACAATTAAGCAACTAAATAGGGGAATTAAAGGAATAAATCAAACATCAATCATGGCTAGGGTTTACTTAACCCTAGATTGGAAAACTACTCACACATATTAATTAAATGAACTAAATAAAATATAAAGAGAAACATAACTAATAACCAAGATAATAAAATAAAATTCTTGAATTGATGATGAAAAGATGGAGTCTTGAATAGTTCTCCAAAACTAAGAGCAAAACCAACGCTTCACCTTGTTTATGTCGCTAGAGAGAAAATAATAGAAGTCCTACTTGAATAATGAGTAATCAATAATGAATAATCCTCATCTAATTAGAAAAACCTTAATATAAAATTATAACTTCTAATACTAGTAGAATTCTAAGTTACAAGATAAGGATGGTCCACTAAATCATTAAAAGAGGCGGAATTTGGCAATCCGTGCGCCCGTAGGCAGCTTCAGCAAAACTGGGCCAACTTGCGAAGCCCATATCTATTAGAATATAGCTTGCCTTGGGCCGTGCAATATATCGTTGGAAAGCTCTTCAAGCCTACTTTCCAATATCGTTGGCATTGTCCAATTATCACTGATGAGTCAAAAGTTATGGATAAAAGAGTGAACATGACTCCATTTTCATAATTCTTTCATTAAATTCCAACTCCAATTTAGCTCCAAATTGCACTCAAATATATATGTAACGATCCTTATCAACGTAGCTTGCTTCCAATTGCTCCTAAGTACTCGAGCTTGTCCAATAATACTCCAATTATGTTCTCAATACCTGAAATTTATGAAAGAACACCGAAAACGCTCAAAAGGAGTAATATTTTCTAAATTAAGTAATAGTATGCAATTATGAACTATAATGCACCTAAATGATCCTAAAATGCAACCTAAATGCACCTAAACCTATATACAAATATGATACATTAAACTCCCCCAAGCTAAACCATTGCTTGTCCTCAAGCAAGTAGACATAGACATTGGAAAAGAAAGATAACCTATAATATGGGACTACGATAAGGCCAAGCACACAACTAAGAACACGAGAGATACAATTACTACATGAACCAAACATCACACAAAAGTCGAACAAAGCCGCATAGCACGTCATGTAAAGCAAATAACTCTCCTAGCATACCACAAACCATCTCCCCCAAGCTAGATTTAAACAAACCTGAGAGACCTCACTATAGTCATGTGCACTCATACTCTCTTGTGTTTTTGGCATAATCAATGTCACTCAACCCAAACCATATCGACTCAAATGAAACATTTACTCTTTAACTTTGACTATCGACTCACTATCCACTCGAAATTATAAAGCAAAGAGATCATGAGGACTTCCAAGGGTTGTAATGAGGCTGAGGTTAAAGGTATGGAAATATATTTGGAAATGTGGTGCTAAAAGCCAAGGAGAGGGAGCATCATACTGTTGAAAACATGACCAAGATAGGTCACAACAACTCCACGCAACAATCAACAATCTCCCAAATTGACTAACAACACTTTTGCTCAATCAATTCAAAATAAAACCCTTTTTCTTTCACCTTTAATTCAATTTTTTTTTCACTTCTTTTTTTTTCGATTTTTCATAATTATGTTTCACAATTTTTTCATCATTCTTTTCATTTTGTACTTCCACATTGATTCAAGCAACTTTCTTTCAACATATCTCCTTCCGATAATTACCACAAAACCACAAACACAAGCTCAAAACATAAACTTTAATTCTACTCCACTTAGCAAGGCTTGGGTAGAGAAATCATAAAAGGCTAAAGGCTTGTAATGTAGGAATTAAGTCATAACAAAGTCAGGAAGGGCTCAGCGGGGCTAGAGAAAGGATAATATATATGAAAAGAAAATATATCTGGGAGTTCAGATTACTGAAAAGAACGCCTCAATCATATCCAAATGCTTATAAAGTCAAGTGTCAAAAAGTACCAAGTCAATGTCAAGATCCATGCAACAAATGAGGAACTAATCACACATGAAAGAAAATAACTGACACATATACGTCAGTTTATAGGCACAAAAGCTCACATGGGTTAAGATGTTTAAACAGTAAGGTTAAATCAAGCCAGAGAGAGATCAACCAATCTTACCACAAGCAATCAATCGCGATACAATCATGCTATGAAGAATCATGAATGAGATGAATTACGCTTAAGAATGTAGTGAAGGTATCAACAAGGTTCTCAAATAGTGCTAGCAATAGTCCCATAGATGCAACTACGTGAAATGAAATCTAATATGATAATGCAACTAAGAAAACAGTACAATTTTTTTCGTTACACGTAAACTCCCACTCCTAGTAAGCGGTACAAACCGTGCAACATCCTATGAAAGCAATGAGATCTACACTAGAAAGCAATTAAAGATAGAATATACCTCCCCCAAGCTAAAATCTTGCAACGTCCACATTGCAAAGAGAAAAATAAACACGGGTAAAGGGGAAGGTACTCACAAAACCTCACTAAGGAGGGGGGAGCGAAGGGTTCGGAAACCCTTGTGACTGCATCCAAGTATTGAAATTCTCCATGATCGTAAATATGGATGTCAGGTTCTCCTTCATGATGCTCTGCTCCGCTTTGATCTCAGCAATTGAATGTTCAATTTTTTCAAGTGATCTCTCGATCGATGCAGAAGAAGAGATGGCACCATCATGAGTGCTAGGTATCACTAGTGGCTCAGGGAGAGGAGGGACTACCAAGTGGAAACTTGACTGTTCTATCTGCTAGTTGGAGAGAGATGCGGGTGGGTTTCGGTTCACCCATGTTGAGTTTCTTGCAGATAGACAATGGCATGGGATTAACACTGGCCCCAAGATCACACAAAGCATTCTTGATAGCAATATCACCAAATTTTACTGGAATGGAATAACTGCCTGGATCTCCTAACTTTTCTGGAAGCTTGTTCTGCAAAATAGCACTACACTAAGCTGTTAGTGAAACAGTGACATTCTCTTCAATTTTTCTTTTGTTAGAGGGCATGTCTTTTAAAAACTTAGCATAAGAAGGCATCTCAGAAATAGCATCCAAGAAAGGGATGTTGATGTGTAGCTTCTTCAAAATATCAAGGAACTTCCCGTATTTCTTCTCAAGTTTAGCCTGTGCTAATCTTTGAGGGAATGGAACAGGTGGCTTGTATGGTGGAATAAGGATGACAGTGGGTTGCTTTTGCTCAGTCTCCTTAGCTTCATCTTCCAAAACCTTCTCACCTTGATCTTCTTCACTCAACCTTATAACCTCTTATGCACTTTTCTTTTGCTCAGTCACCTTCTTTGTAGGCTCTTGCAATTTCTTACCGCTCCTCAATGAGATGGCATGGATATGCCCCTTAGGATTTGGTTCAGTTTGCCCATGAAGTTGGCCTGAAGGTTTAGAAAGATGACTAATTTGTTGGGCAAGTTGGGTCATCTGAGTCTCCATCAACTTATTATGAGCATTGATTTGTTGGAGAGAGTTATTGAAGAATTCATTTTGCTTGGCTTGATATTCAACTTGCTTTGCTTGAGAAGAAGCTAGATTCTCCATGATACTCTCAAGGTTGGATCTAGAGGATGAGGAGGAAGAGTTGAAAGTTGGTCTTTGTTGGAAGCCGGGTGGTTGGGAGTAGTTTATGTGTGGAGGTTGAGGTTGTTTACTTTTGTAGGAGAAATTTGGATGATTCTTCTAACCTTGGTTATATGTGTTTGAGTATGGGTTGTTTTGTGGTCTTGTGTTTGTGTTTAGGAAGGCATTGACTTGCTCATATATCATGCCCATGGTGTTGTATTGACACTCATTCAATGAGTGACCCCGCACTTCACAAATCTCACAAACAGGTGCTATTAATCCGCTACTCAAGTGGTCGACCTTAGCTGCCAAAACTTGCACAGTGTTAGTCAAAGTAGCAATAGCATCAACCTCACACTTACCTCCCCTATTAGGGGCTCCACGAGACACACTCCAGTCATTCAAATAGTTGTTGGCAGCCATATCATCCAACAATGTCTTAGCAGCTTTCGGAGTTTTGGCCATGAAAGTACCGCCAGATGCGGCATCGATAGAACTTCTAACGTCATGCTTCAGACCATTATAGAATGTCTGAATCAGTAGCCACTCAGGAATGCCATGGTGTGGGCATTGTCTTTGCAAAGCCTTGTATCTCTGCTATGCCTCATAGAGAGACTCCAATTCATGTTGTTGAAAACCAGATATTTCATTTATGAACTTTGAAGTCCTCATAGGAGGGAAGAATTTGTAGAGAAAGGCCTTCTTCAGTTCTGGCCATGTGGCAATCTTCCTCACTTCTTGTTCTTTTAACCATTCTTTTGCTTCATCCCTAAGAGAAAAAGGAAAAGCACAATATCGAATCAGATCATCAGAAACATTTGTGAGTTTCAAGGTATTACACTTCTCTAGAAAACTAGCCAAATGATCAGTAGGGCTCTCTTTTGGCGTTCCCGCATAAGAGTCATGTGAAATAAACTAAATAAATTGTGGCTTAAGCTCGAAGTGTGTTGCATTGGTGGTTGGCCTGGTAATGGTGGTGGTGGTCTCATCGGGCATAGCGTATTCCCGTAGAGACTTTGGTGGTGTTTCGTCTCCCATTATTGATTCTTGTTGTCGTCTTCTTCGTTGACCTCCTAATCTCCTTGCTGTGGCTTCGATCTCGCAATCAAGAGTAACTAGATCTTCTGAACCCTTGCTTCGAGTGCGCATGCAACAAAAACACTGAAAGAAAAGAGATCAAACAACAAACAGAGTAACAATGATTGAACAAAAATAAGTTTAGCTAAATAAACCAAAGATAAACTAATCTAATACCGTTAGTCCCCGGCAACGGCGCCAAAATTTGAAAGGCGTGTCGCGCACCTAAAAATAATAATTAACCTAACCAATCCTTCTAACTATGTAGTAGGGTAAGTCAGAGTCGATTCCACAGAGACAAACTCAAACACTAGTTATCCTTGACTCAATTCAACTAAACAAGTGACAAAGGATTATGATCAATGAACTACTAAACTACTTTGAATGTAGTGCAACTAATAATATGAGAATGAGTTCAAGGGCTAAAAACACCAAGAATTACGCATCACCACTAGCATAATTAATGTAAAGATAAATTCCTACCCCAAACTAGTCAAGTAAATGTTCACAAGGAAAAATGCACCCTAAATAATACCATAAACCTCTCTCGAGTATCTATGCCTTCTCTAATATGCAATCAAGTCTACTCCCGTGGAATCATGCAAATTAAAGACATTAAACACAACACTCTAACTTCCTAACAGTCCATTCTACCTACTCCCGTGGACAACTTCATGCCCTTAATTGAAATACTCAAATCCGTCAAAACCCAACTCCCGTTGTGATCAAGACAATGGAATTGATAGCAATACTAATTATCCCTAATCTAGTATTGGAAATTGCACAATCAATTAAGCAACTAAATAGGGGAATTAAAGGAATAAATCAAACATCAATCATGGCTAGGGTTTACTTAACCCTAGATTGGAAAACTACTCACACATATTAATTAAATGAACTAAATAAAATATAAAGAGAAACATAACTAATAGCCAAGATTATAAAATAAAAAACTTGAATTGATGATGAAAAGATGGAGTCTTGAATAGTTCTCCAAAACTAAGAGCAAAACCAACGCTCGACCTTGTTTATGTCGCTTGAGAGAAAATAATAGAAGTCCTACTTGAATAATGAGTAATCAGTAATGAATAATCCTCATCTAATAAAAAAAACCCTAATATAAAATTACAACTCCTAATACTAGTAGAATTCTAAGTTACAAGATAAGGATGGTCCACTAAATCATTAAAAGAGGCGGATTTGGCAATCCGCGCGCGCGTAGGCAGCTTCAGCAAAATTGGGCGAACTTGCGAAGCCCATATCTCTTCGAATATAGCTCGCTTTGGGCCATGCAATATATCGTTGGAAAGCTCTTCAAGCCTACTTTCTAATATCGCTGGAATTATCCAATTATCTGTGACGAGTCAAAAGTTATGGATAAAAGAGTGAACATGACTTCATTTCCATAATTCTTTCATTAAATTCCAACTCGAATTTAGCTCCAAATTGCACTCAAATATATTTGTAACAATCCTTATCAACGTAGCTTGCTTCCAATAACTCCTAAGTACTTGAGCTTGTCCAATAATGCTCCAATTATGTTCTCAATACCTGAAATTCATCAAAGAACACCGAAAACGCACAAAATGAGTAATATTTTCCAAATTAAGTAATAGTATGCAATTATGAACTATAATGCACCTAAATGATCCTAAAATGCAACCTAAATGCACCTAAACCTATATATAAATATGGTACATCAGGATGCTATTTCTGAAGCATTCCTGAAAGAATACTACCCTTCTACCAAGACTGCAGAAATCAGAAACAAGCTTGCTACCTTCCAACAAGAACCTGATGAGACATTGAAGGAAGCATGGAATCGGTTTAAGGATCTGCAGAGAAAATGCCCACACCACAATCTAGACAAGTGGTTCATCACTCAGGCATTCTACAATGGTCTACAACTCCATATCAAGGGTACAATTGATTCATCTGCAGGGGGTGTTTTCTTACACAAGGAGGTGGATGAAGAGTACAATTTTCTGGCCAACTTAGCAGCAAATGATCATAGTTCTTCCAGGACAATTACAAAGAAAAAGTTGGATGCTGATGCATATTCCCTGTTGTCTGCACAAGTTGCCCAGTTGAGCATGAAGATGGATTCACTTAAATCTTCACAGTCTAATACTCCCCCTATGAGTATTAATGTTATGTCTTCTATGGCTACTATTACCTCTTCTTTCTGTGAGGCGTGTGGTGTTCAGGGCCACTTAACTATGATTGTTCCTATAATCAACCGGACTCGAATCAGATGGAGCATGCGAATGCTTTTCAGCAGAGACCCCCACATAATCCATATTCCAACACATTCAACCCAGGTTGGAGGGATCATCCAAATTTTTCCTACAAAAACAATAATTTTCAGATTCATCAGCCAATGCCACAAACATCATACCAACCACGTCATCAAAACCCACCATAGCATGCTGCCAGACAATAATATTACCAAGGGGATCCTGTGAATCCCTCACCTGGTTTCAATAGGCCTTCACATCAAGGCTATCAGCAGCAAGCTCCTCAGAATGCCAGCTCTCAAGAGCCTACCATGTCTCACCTGATGAAGATGATGGTTTCTATGCAGAAGAGTCATGAAGAGAGCATCAAAGAGTTGAAGAACACTACCAAACATTTGGAGACTCAACTTGCTCAGGTGGCCGAAAATAATGCACAGATGCAACCAGGTCATTTGCCAGGGCAACCAGGTCATTTGCCAGGGCAACCAATTCCCAAAGAGACTACTAATGCTGTCACTCTTCGAAGCGGTACACAATATGATGCTCCACCTATGCCTACTGATGATTCGCCACCTCCAGACAACAATGATGTAGTGGATGAAAATGAAGGTGAAGATAGCTCAAAAGCTGAAATTAAGCAAGGGAAAGTAGATGAAGCAAAGAAGCAAAAGGAGAAGGTTACTGATTTTCCTACACCACCACAACCTTTTCCCTCACAGGATGCAAAAATCCAAGGTTGATCAACAGCTTAGTAAGTTCATGTCTATGGTCAAGAACCTTGAGGTAACAATTCCTTTTTTACTGATTTAATTTCTTAAGTGCCTGTTTATGCCAAATTTTTGAAAGACATGATTACTAAGAAAAAGGATTTTGGTGGTCTAGATAGAGTTGCTCTAACTGAAGAGTATAGTGCTGTTCTGCAAAATAAAATCCCTCCAAAATTAAAGGATCCTGGTAGTTTTTCCATCCCCTGTCATGTAGGTGCGTTATTTATAGATAAGGCTTTATGTGATTTAGGAGCTAGTGTATCTGTTATGTCTTTATCTATTTGTAATAAACTGAACTTGGGAGTTTTGAAGTGCACCCAGATTACTTTACAGATGGCAGATCGTTCTGTGAAATACCCTTTCGGTATTTTAGAGGATTTTCCTATCAGGGTTGGAAAATTCTATATTCCTATAGATTTTGTAGTGCTAGATATGGAGGAGGATAATCAGATCCCCATTATTTTGGGTAGGCCTTTCTTGTGTACTACCGGTGCTGTTATTGATGTTAAATGTGGCTCTCTGACTTTAAGTGTTGGTGATGATACTATTACTTTTAAACTAACCAATGCTATTAAGTCTCCTTTGCTTGAGCACACATGCCGCAGGATTGATGTACTGGAAGAGATTTATGGAGGTGCTTATCACCAATTTATGTCAGATGATCCATTGGAGAAAATTCTTGAAATGGATAGCCTTGATACTGATGAGGCAGTCGAATGTGAGGTAATGGAGACTATTTGCTCTACTTCTGAGCTACAGGTAAAGAAGTTAGAACTTAAACCTTTACCTTCTCATCTCAAATATGCATTTCTTGATGATAATGAGGAATGCCCTGTGATTGTCAGTACTAAACTCACAGATAGCCAGCTTTCACAACTTCTTACAGTGCTTCGCGTGCACAAAAAGGCTATTGGGTATAGTTTTGATGATCTAAGGGGCATTAGTCCTGATTTTTGTGTGCATAGAATAAACTTGGAAGAAAATCACCTTCCTTGCATACAACCCCAAAGACGTTCGAATCCTAATATGCAAGAGGTAGTGAAGAAGGAAATAATGAAACTACTTGACTCGGGCATCATCTACCCCATCTCAGATTCTAAGTGGGTGAACCCGGTTCAAGTTGTTCCTAAAAAGGGGGGAACTACTATTATTTAGAATTCTAGGGATGAACTAATTCCTACTCGTACTGTTACAGGTTGTCGAATGTGTATTGACTATCGCAGATTAAACATAGCCACCGTGAAAGATCACTTCCCCCTCCCTTTTATTGACTAGATGCTAGAAAGATTAGCAAAACATAGCTTTTTCTGTTATTTGGATGGATATTCAGGTTTCTTTTAGATTCCCATTCACCTAGAAGATCAGGAGAAGACGACGTTCACATGTCCTTATGGCACTTTTGCTTACCGCCGAATGTCGTTTGGTTTGTGTAACGCCCCTACCACATTTCAAAAATGTATGATGGCCATCTTTTCTGATTTCATTGAGAATATCATGGAGGTATCTATGGATGATTTCAGTGTCTATGGGTCTGACTTTGATGTGTGTTTGCATAACCTTTCTAGAGTACTTAGGCGTTGTACTGATGTTGATTTGGTCTTAAACTGGGAAAAGTGTCACTTCATGGTTAATGAAGGAGTGGTACTTGGTCATCTTGTTTCTGCACGTGGCATCCTAGTAGACCGGGCAAAAATTGAGGTGATTGAGAAACTTCCTCCTCCTGTGAATGTCAAGGGAGTGAGGAGTTTTCTGGGTCATGCGGGATTCTATCGCAGATTCATAAAAGGTTGATCCAAAATCGCGAAACCCCTTATTCAATTGTTGCTCAAGGATGCCACCTTTGATTTTACTGATGCTTGTGTGGAGTCTTTTGACAGGATTAAGGAAGCATTGATCATTGCCCCTATGATACAACCTCCATATTGGAGTCTTCCCTTCGAGATCATGTGTGATGCCAGTGATTAGGCAGTTGGTACTGTACTTGGCCAACGGAAGAACAAGATCCTCCATGCTATTTACTATGCCAGCAAGACATTGGATGAAGCTCAGCTCAACTATGCTACTACAAAGAAGGAGTTATTGGCCATTGTCTATGCTCTTGACAAGTTTCGAACCTACCTCATAGGTTCGAAAGTGATTGTCCACACCGATCATGCTGCACTGAAGTATCTATTGGCTAAGAAGGAAGCCAAGCCACGACTTATTCACTGGATACTCTTATTACAAGAGTTTGATTTGGAGATCCGTGACAAGAAGGGTGCTGAGAATGTCGTTGCAGATCATCTCTCCAGATTGAGATTTGAGTCAAGTGCTGATGGTCCCATAGATGATTCTTTTCCTGATGATGATCATCTTTTTGCTGTATCTATTCAATCCCCATGGTATGCTGATTTTGCTAACTATTGTGTTGGTGGTTCTCATCCTCCAGATTTGACTTACCAACAACGCAAGAAGTTTTATCATGATGCTAAGCATTACTATTCGGAAGACCCACTTCTATACAAGAAGTGCTCAGATGGCTTGTTCAAACGATGTGTTGCCGAATGGGAGATATCTGGAATCCTACAACACTGTCATAGTATGCCTTGTAGTGGGCATCTTGGCTCATAGGCCACAGCTTATAGAGTTCTCCAGAGTGGGTTCTACCGGCTTACTATTTTCAAAGATGCCCGTGCTTTTTGCCTTTCTTGTAATGAGTGTCAAAGAACGGGCAATATTTCAAAGAGACAGGAGATGCCACAGATGGGAATTTTGGAGATTGATCCCTTTGATATGTGGGGCTTTGATTTCATGGGACCTTTCCCTTCTTCTTGTGGAAACAGATATTTATTGATAGCTGCGGATTATGTGACTAAGTGGGTTGAAGCTGTGGCTTCCCCTACTAATGATTCTAAAGTGATCATGAAGCTCTTCAAGAAGATTATTTTTCCTTGCTTTGGAGTCCCGAGAGTCTTCATCAGTGATGGGGGGTCTCATTTTCATCAGAGAACCTTCAAAGCTTTACTGAAGAAATATGGAGTTACTCATAAGGTTGGCTTCGCATATCACCCTCAGACTAGTGGCCAAGTTGAAGTCTCCAATCGTCAGATCAAGCGCATCTTAGAGAAGGTAGTCAACAGGTCAAGGAAAGATTGGTCATAAAAGTTGGATGACACTTTGTGGGCACTGCAAACTGCTTTTAAGACACCTCTCGGCACTACCCCATATCGGTTGGTCTATGGAAAATCTTATCATTCACCAGTTGAAATGGAGTATCTCTCAACTTGGGCAGTCAAAGAAATTAACCTGGATTTAGAGGCTGCAGGTGAAGTAACACTTCTTCAGTTGAATGAGTTAGATGAACTTCGACTGGAAGCATATGAGAATCACAAGCTTTACAAGGAGCAGACAAAGAGGTTTCATGACAAGATGATTGAGAAGCGCGAGTTTCATGTTGGTGACAAGGTTCTATTATACAACTCTAGACTAAGGCTTTTTCCTGGAAAGCTTAAGTCAAAGTGGTCTGGGCCTTTTCTTGTCACTGATGTGAAGCCACATGGAGCCGTTGAAGTGGCCAATGGACGAAGTTTAAAGTGAATGGTCAACGTTTGAAACTGTACCATGAGGGCGCTTTCATATGTCAAGTAGAGGTCATCTACTTCGATGCTCCCTCACTTTGAAATCAGAGGTACTACGTTTGTGCGGGACCTTTCTAAATCAGCGCTTTGCGGGAGGCAACCCGTCTTTACTTTTCTTTTTCTTTACTAGTTTAGATTACTTTTCTTATTATTTTATTATTTTTTTAGAGAGTTAAGGGAGAGTGTACTGACATTTGGATGGGCTTAGTGTGTACGGGGGTCAATATCACAACATGGGAAAAATTTGACTGAAAAATAGCTTGAAATAAAGCCGCCCGGTCAACCGGGCCATTTTGCCCGACCGGGCCTCTTAACTTGCCCTACCGGGCAAGTTTGCAGGACAGGGCAGCCAGCTGATTTCAAGAAGGGCGAAAAAAATAACCAAGTGCTTTTCGCCCAGTCAACCGGGTTAGGCCCCCGCTCGGGTGCGCAAGTGATTTCGGAGATTTATTAGCCTGGTTAACCGGGCGGAATGCCTTTGGAATACGGAAAAAGCGAATTTCGCCCGACCGGGCAGCTGAATCCTCTCACCTGCCTACCTATGCCAGCGCTACGGAAAAAAAAAATTAAAAAATTAAAAAATTTTGCCTGGTCGACCGGGCGAGACAGCTGAGACCGGGCAGATACCCCGAATCAGCGTTTCTTTTCCCATTGTTAAATCCGCCGAGCCTTTCTTCCTTCAATCCACTTCTTTCATCTTCTTTCACTCTTATTCATCCTCTCAAACCCCTCTATCTCTCCTCAAAATCTCCATAGCCAAACTCCATCCTACCTTTCACCATTCACAAATTCCATCTTCTCCTTCAATTTTCTTCATCTCCCAACACTTTTCTTCATCTTTCTCCCATAAAACCTCTATCATCCCACTTCAATTCACTCACTCCCAAAAATCTTAATTTTTTTTCACCATGTCAAGGCCAAGCAAGAGGAAGCAAAGCTCAAGAGGGGAATCAAGCACTCAAATTACACTAGATCCGACATTCCCGCAGGTAATTTTCAAATCCCTAAAACAAAAAACAAAGATTTGAAAAGTTGAAATATCGGAACATAATCACTACCCGTTTTGTTGATACCAATTCTTTGCATGCTTTGGGTATTTATGGTGAAACTAAGACGCTGTTTGAGAAATTGGGATTGGGAACAATGTTCGGCATGTTTTTCTGGACATATAGGCATCTTACACTTGAATTCTTGAGCTCGTTAGAAGTAGGCAATAAAAATCATGTTCTCTGTTTTCGCCTCATGAATGAGGATCGAGAACTCACATTAGGCCAATTAGCTGGTATTTTTGGCCTCCCTATTACTGATGATCATCGCCCCCCTCCCACTGTTCGAATTAATACCTTGTGGATCGCATTCACAGGTGATGAGGATGTTAACACCCAGCATATGACTGCATACCACCTCCATTTTCCCAGCCTTCGCTACTTACAACGATTTTTGGGATTCACACTTTTTGGGCATGCTGAGCCCCACTCCTGTAAAAAACAGGAGATCTTTTTGATGGGTAGTTATCTGTTTCTAGAGTTTGATTACTCATTGTGCCTTCCTTATCTGTTTGTGTTCCAGCTGAAGTGGATTGTCGCCAATTTGCCTGCCTTGTTTGATGATGGTACTGTTAAGGGGCAACCTATTGTTTTAGGTGGCCTCATTACCGCTAATGCTGCTCATTTTGGTTATACTCCTGACATTAGCAATGCTGTAGCTGGTCCCGCAGAGAATGGCATTGATTATATGACCAATGCTAAATGGATAACCGCCCAGTCTGCGAACAAATTTAGGTGGTTCATTGCTAAGAAGGAGTCTATCCTTCTTCCTGACCCTGCTTAGACCCGCCTAAAACCTGGTGTGGGGTCGTACCTCCTTCCTATGCGGGGTCAAGAGCCCATTGCTCGGCGACCTTTGCGGACCTACCACAGGCAGCCTGTTGGGGAAGCCTCATCCTCCTCCGCGCCTATGGATCCTATAATGGCGGTCCTTACCCGCCTTGAGCAGGGACATCATTCCCTTACCTCACAGATGGGCCGCCTTGAGCTTGGTTAGGCTACCATCCAGACTCACCTAACGTCGTTGGACACACGGTTGACTATCGTGGAGTCCGACATGCGCCATGCCCTGTACCCTATCTACCATGACTATTTTCACCAGGGGCTTGTTGCCCATGATGCCACCCACCCTTCATGGTACACACCACAGGTCACTGACCCCACTGACCATGCTAGGGATGGTACTTCTGGCCATACTGCTTTTGGTGCTGCATGTACTACCAGTGGCGGTTTTACTGCCGATATGTCTGATGATGACGCGTGAGGCCTCTTTTTCCCTTTAGCTGCAATGAGGCCATTGCCAAGTTCAGCTTGGGGGGATGATTTCTGTAAGTACACCTCTCTCTCTTTACTGCTTTGTAGTGTAGTTAGTTTAGTTTCATTGTTTTAAAAAAAAAACCAAAAATACGAGCTTGACATGAGTTATGAGTTGCATGATTGTTTCCCTGCGCCCCAAAATTTTTAAATGACTTTTTGGACTCTTAACCTATGATAGTTGGCGTGAGTATTTGTTAGTCTTGAGTTGATTTTCAATCTTCCACGACCCTTGAGTGCATGATACTTGTGGCACTTGCATTGATCTAAGTTGGTTAGACTGTGAGTTTTCTTGAGCCATGGATACCTATCTTTCATCCAGTCTTCCTCTTTGTTTTGTAATTAGTTCCTCAGTTATGACATTGATCTTGATTTTGATCATGTTGATAAGAGGTTTTTAGTGTGTCGTTAAGGCACTAAAAACCGCTTCCCAAACAATATTTGTAGTCCTAACAAGCAATTACTAAGAGAATAGTAAGGGCAAGTCAAGGGTCGATCCACAGGGAAATTGGGATTGATTAGTCTATCTAGTCTAGACTACCTAATTGAAAGGTATTTGGGGGTTTAAAAGATGTTTGGTAACAATTAAGACTATCTATCAGCTAGAACAAGCAAAAATCACGAGTTTAAATATCAAATAAAGACACTAGAGTTAAGGCTACTAGTATGAATAAGAACGGATGATGATTGTTAATGCGATTGTGAAGCAACAAAGACGATTATGCAAGGTTTAGTTCTCCTCTAAAATACTTGAGTCCTCTCTCGAATGGTCCTCAAGAGTAATCGCTTAATCTATCAACTAAATCCTCTCTCGAATGGTCTTTAGTTAATTGATTAAGAGATTCGATAAGTTTGGAAAACCCCTAATGAAGGATCCCCTTAATTTCCACCCAATATCTTGGTATAGAAATTAAGTTGATTCTTTGGGGATGATAAAAGAGTTCAAAATCCGATTTAAGAACATTTGAAATCAAAATACCAAAGTATAAATGTGATCAATATCTATCCTAAGGTCTCAAAACACCAAGATCAATGCATAAACTTCTCCATACATCACAATCACATCAACAACATTTTTAAAACCCTAATTCATACTTTCACCCTAACCCTAGATATGAAACTACTCACTAATCATGGAGTTAAAGCAATTAAACAATGAATCTATGACTAATCTAAGGTTAAACATGATTAAGAAATTATTAAACTAATAGAAATCGCAATTATTAAACTAAGAGAATGAAGATCTTAAATAATATGAGAACATAAACAAACACCAAGAGAATGAAATAAAAACTAAAACTTTGAATTGAATTGAATGAAAAGTACCTTGAATGTATTGGAAATCACAAACTATGATCAACAATTCTCAAATCTCAATCAAACTAAAGTGTTTTCTCTCTAATACAAAAACCTAGAATATTGTGTAGAAACTAGAATAAAGCGTAAGTCCTTTACTCCTCTCGAAAAGAGGGTTTAATGATCGAATGTTTTCTTTCCGGATCGTGAGGTGCGGGCGCACCAAAAGGAGGTGCGGGCGCACCTTGCTCAGTGCGGGCGCACCAGACTCAGTGCGGGCGCACCCGAGTCTTCGTCTCGGGTGGAATTCTCTTCGTCAAATGGTGCGGGCGCACCAGATGAAGGTGCGGGCGGACCCAATTTAAGGTGCGGGCGCACCCAATTTAAGGTGCGGGCGCACCAATGTAGTCTGTTTTGTGCTCGAATGGTCGATGGTGCGGGCGCACCGGTGGCTGTGCGGGCGCACCATCGTGTCGGGGCATACCAAGCGCACCTCAGGCTACCTTTCAGCCTCTAGCTCGATCCCTTATGCCATGTCTCGCATTTCTGACCCGAAAAGGGCAATACCCGCAATAGAAACACGAACAAACATGGTGAAAGCATATGTGCTAGAAATTCGATCGAAATAGATCGAAAATCTAGCAAAATGTCACTATGACCAAGTATGATCACGTGAATGAAATAGAAGGGAAAAGTGAGGAGAAAGAAGGAAGAAAAGGAGGAAAAGGGAGCTAAAACAAGCCAAAAGAAGGTAATAAAGTGCGTTAGAAACGCACTTATCACATGTATTCTTTGAAAATTTGATGTGCATACATGATTGACATGATGAAGGCGTTCTTTGCATAATTCCTAGCTTCAGAGTTGTAATTGATTACATTATTCCATCTCTAGCCCCGCTGAAGCCTTTTGACTGTTTTGATTTCTAACCGTCATTACAAGCCCCTTAGCCTTATTTGATTCTTGTCCCAAGCCTAGCTTGGGGGAGCATTAGTTGAGTGATTGGGTTGTCTTGATAGTTATGCATGTTGTGGCGTGTACTAGTTAGAGTTAGTTCGTTATGGGTATATGACTAGCTTATTACTTTGTGTTTGGGAAAAAGCAAGAAAGAATGTTCAACAACAACAAATCCAAAAGAAAGAAGAAAAAAATAAAGAAAAGAGGAATGAAAAAGAACAAAAAGTTTGAAATTTTTGAATAAAGTGTTGTTTGAAAAGCAAAATAAGTTCAAAGGAAGTGACAATAGTGACTGAATTGAGAAAGTAAATGCCGTGATATTTTGGAGATATGTGAGTGAAGTTATGAAGGTCTCATTGACCTGGTTCTGCTAATCTATGCTCCTCCATGCTTGGTTTATCCACCACATTTCCAAATTTTTCCATACCCTTAGCCTCAGCCCCATTACAACCTTTAAAACTTCTCCTGATCTTTATGTGTTGCATTATTGAATTGAAAGTGAGTCAATGGATCAAAGTTAAAGAGTAAGTGTCATTTCTGAGTCGACTGAACTAGGTTGAGTGTCATTATGTTTCCTTCTAAACACACGAGAGTAGTGAATTGGGAAGGGACATATGGTGGGAATGGAGAGTGATCGGGCACATCTTTTGCTTGCCACAAAATTGATAGAAGAGTGTTCCCCCTTGTGAGCACCATCTTAGCATTCGCATGATATGCGCAATGACCTTGCTTGATTGTCTTTCTCTGTGATTGGTCGTTGGCTTGATATAAAGGATTGATGATGATGCATGCCTTCTTGATTGATTTTTGAGTCTACTAATATTTTCGAACTGCATTTTCTATAGGGTGAAACAATTGTATCTTGTAACTCATTTGTGTGGTTTTGCTTAGGGACAAGCAAAAGGTTAGCTTGGGGGATTTTGATGTATCTATTTTATATGGATTATTTAGCTCAATTCCCTTAGCTTTGATAGTTGATTTGAGCTCGTTGGAGCTCGATTTTTGTGTGATTTGATATGTTTGGACTTGTTTCCGTGTGTTAGATGTTTTTGTGCAGATTAAGCTTTTAGCACCCTCATTTGAGTTGCGGAACGGAAGTCCAACGAATGACATATAGCCCATAGAAGATCCAAGAGATTGCACAAGTGATTCGGACAAGATTATACCAAAAAGAGCGAAAAATCACTCTCGCCCGGTCGACCGGGCGGTTTGGCCGGACCGGGCGAGCCACAAAACTCAGCTACATTTAGACTTGTTCGCCCGACCAACCGGGCGAGAAAAGACAAAAATCTGCTTGCGCTCCCGACCGGGAGGAATTCCTTCTTTGTCGTAGTTTCTGAACAACGTCGCCTGACCGGGCGGTTTTTCCGGAAGATTAATTTTGGCATTTTTTTAGCCGGTTTTGTAAAAACTATAAATAGGGCTTTAGTAATTTCAATTAGACTATCTTATTATCTACGTGCTTTAAAACACTTAGCCTTTTTCTCTTTAAGCTTGTATTAACTCTGGCCCTTGAAGATTATAAAGATCATCGATTTTGGTTTTCATTGTTCTTCAATAATTTGGTATTCTTCTTTACTTTGCTTACTTTAATGAATTCTTATTTTTGCATTATGTTTATTGAGTTTATTATTATCATGAGTCAGTAGTCTATTTCTAGGGCTTAGAGAGGGAAGCCATGTTTATACCTATTTGATTGTAGTTTAGGGTTCTTCGATATTCGGATTGAACTAGAGTAATTCCCTATTGATTTGTTATGCTTGTTTAATTCATGTAATTGCGCAATATCATGGATTATGTTTAGCTAATAGGAGTTAGAATCGAAAGATCATACTCATTAGAGGCTTGTTACAATAGGTAGATCTGATTATGTTGAGTGACCGTACTGGCATATGTTGATCTAAGAGTTGTTAAGGCCCGACCGTAGGATTAATGAAATACTCTAATTATTCGAACCTCAATCCAAGTATTGTTGAACTATATTGTAGTGATTGAATTGGTATAAGCATGGTGGTCCGATCGATTGCCCTAGGTTTTTAATTATTTGATAAACTTCCATCTTTTTGTGTTCTAGCTTATTCTAGTTTAGTTGTTAATTATTCAACCATATTTCTTTCTTGAAGTAGTTAAAAAATTGAGCACAAATCTATAGAACTCCTCTCCCTGTGGATCGACCCGTATTTGCCAGTTCTGCTAACAACAAACCCCATGCACTTACGGTATATATTTAAAAACAATCATATACCAGCCCTCATCATTCGATGTGGCGGACATCACGACCAACTTTGTCAGATTCCGCCAGAGGGTCAGGGATGGCTCGACCTCCATCATGTCGCATATGGAGAGGAATCCTACCATCGAGCCCATGCTGTTGGGCATCAGCTGACAGAGGGCCAGATTGTAAGTACTTAGCACCTCGACAATAAAAGGATGAACGGGGAACCTTAAACCCAACTCAAGATAGGCCTTATAAAGGGCTATGCAGCCGGTCGGGGGGGTGGGGTACATACAGTCTCATCGGGTTCAGGGATGTATAACGCATACAGATGTCGAATCCAATACGATGTCTCGAGGACGCGCAGGTTATCCAACAAGAACTGCATGAAAGGCCCTCGAACGAAGAAATGCGCGATGCCTCTGCCCCGGGTCTGGGTCTCTCACTCTCCGTCACTAGTGCTTGGTTCCTGAGAAAGATCTTCGCTGCTACCCTCCATCACTCGAACAACCTGGCTATCGAGAAGATGGTATAAGTAACTCCAAATGGCCTGAGATCGAGCAACGGTCACCTCGTATGGGGGATTATTTAACTCCTTTCCCCCATCGGATATTATAGAAGCCCCGTCGCTCGAGCACGGTAAGGCATCGAGCACCCGGGAGGGATCGGGACAATCGAATGCAACGAACAGCACGGGCACCCCATTTATTAACACTCCGTCGAACAACGGCTCGAGCTGTGGTGGAGGGGTATCCGAGCCAGACGAGAAATCCCCGTTATCTATCAAGAGGGGATCCCGTCCGGAAGGGTCCATTTATTTAAAAAAAGAAGCGAACGAAGTAGGTCGTACCTTATAAAAAATGCACTCCAGGTCCTCTACTTCGACGAAGGACGCCTGTCAACTTCTATGCTCTCGAGATAGAAGTTTTTCATGCAGCAGCAATCCAAAGAAATGAGAACGGGGCAAATGACACGGTCCTCCCTATTTATAAACAACGCCGTACGAAACGGTTGGTATCTTGCGGACTTGGAGAACTCCAAGAAGCAACAGACCTGGCATTGGGCCCTAAGCCAGGCCCAACAGTCACCCTAACCGGATCACAAACCTTAGCTGCCCAAACTAGTCCATCCCAGCTCACCGGGTTGACTGAACTCAGCTAAGTCTAAAGACCTGCGGTTAGGCAGTTCACCCAGATCGAGTGAGGGATACTCCAAGTCACCGTAACTATAGGAGTCGATGCCCGTCAAGCGCTACGACACCAGGACACCTCTCGAGGCATATGTGCCCTATTGACCCTTGAAAGACCTCAGAGCGATGGTCCAAGATACCCCTCGAGGAACACAGGGCTAACTATCGCCTAACATTCCTTAAAGCGGGGTCCATCACACGCCCCTCAAGATACATGGGGCTCATTAGCCCCTGAGACATCTCGAGCAAGGTCAAAGAGGTCCCTCGGGATACCTGGGGCTCATTATCTCCGGAGACATCTCGAACGACTCCCAAAATGTCACTCGAGATACAAGGGGCTCATTAGCCCCTGAGACATCTCGAGCAAGATCCAAAATACCCCTCGAGATACATGGGGCTCATTAGCCCCTGAGACATCTCCAGCGAGTTTCAAAACGTCCCTCGAGATACTTGGGGCTCATTAGCCCTTGAGACATCTCGAGCGAGTTCCAAAACGTCCCTCGAGATACATGGGGCTCATTGGTCCCTGAGGTATCTCGAGCGAAGACGTACCTTGAGATACATGGAGCTCATTAGCTCTCGAGACATCTCGAGCGAGTTCCAAAGATGTCCCTCGAGATATATGGGGTTCATTGACCCCTGAGGCATCTTGAGCAAATTCTAAGATGCCTCTCGAGATACACGGGCCTGGCCCAAATCAAAAGAAAGATTCAACATTCCGCAAAACATGCGACTTCGGAGGAGCCCTCCCTATCACATTCCGCGTGGGGTTAATGTTTGGGCCCAATATTCTCGACGCCCAATAATTATAAGAAGATCTCTCAAGCCCCCCAGACGGGTGCCACAGTGGGTCCCGCATGGAGGTTGACCTAATTCCAGGATACGTAGGGATCCCCGTATGGGGCTAGAAAGGCTTATTGCCTGAAAAGGTAACACAACCATTGGGTCTCCTTGGAGCCCATCTCATCAATATTTCCCTTATGGGAATCCACAACACTATAAATACCCAATGTCTCATCAATGAACAAGTAAGAAATTCGAGACCAACCGCTCAATACTTACTGTTAAGCATCATAATTGACTTGAGTGTCGGAGGGATGATCCCAGAAACACCCCCGGGGTAGTCTAGCCTTCATTCTTGCAGGTCTCCGCGACATTCCTCGAGTACTCGGCCATTTGCAGCGGTCTTCGACCCCTCGTCCTGACTAGTCCCCCATCTTACAAGTTTTTACCCGAAACACCAGATATGAGTAATATGACAAATTAGAGTGTCGCACTTATTAAAGGGGTGAAACATTTAGCAACCACTAACAAATAATGAATATCTCTATGGTGCAATAAGGGTCATGGACCATGGAGTAATCAATATACTTGTACTCATCTCGTCCCTATACTACTTTAATTTGTCTTTCTTATGATCGACTTGTGAGGGAAGTGATCAGAAGACATTTTGGACATATAGCATCAATTATCTTTTTGAATGTATATACAAAATAATATATTATTAGTTTGTTATCAGTATACAGAGTTTATACTCTTATTCCATTTCATAAAATTATGACTATAATTTTTCATCAACACAGAAGAGAAAATATAATATTTTGAATTATTGTTATGTTAGTCTTGAAGTAAAATAACCAATATTAATAATTTTTAATTTTACATAATCAATATTGGAACATGCTTCATAAATTATTGTGGTTAATTAGTTCCTAATTTCTAGCATTAAGTTACTAGCGGTTTTAAGATTAAAAAAAAAAGTGTTAGTTTCTTATCATGGAGAATAGTAGTGGGTCGTGTCATGCACTACCTAGTCATGTTCCTTGTTATTAGGTTTGTTTGTTAGATGTTTGATCAAATGGCGGGACGTGCCGCGCCAAAAAAAATTGCCTATTAGTCGGGTCGGGCCAAATCTTGGTGCCCAAAGCCCGCTTTTTCGGGCAAAAAATAACGAGCTTTTCGGGCCAAAATCGGACCGGGCCAAAATTTGGACTAAAAAGTTATTTTTAGATTGGCAAAAACCTGTCCCAAACCAAAAAAAAGTTCGAGTCTGGCTCACTTTGATCAGGTATACTTTAGCCTATTTAAAGGCTTCTAATGTTCTTTACAATTTGGAATGAAATATGTTCTTCTTTCCCCTCTCTCATCTCTATTATAATTTCAGCATGGGATTAGCACCAAGTTTAGATCCTAAAGAGAGAGAGAGAATGGGAACTAAGCCATTGCAGGCCATCTTTCGTTTTATGAGTTTTTTTTTTTAAAAAAAGAGTATGAAAGGCAAACCACCATGGCAAGGGTGGTTGATGATAGTTATGTACGTGCATCATGGTGAAGAGAAGTGCTTCACATGGTCATGTGGAGAGAGGTGCTTCGAAAAAAATGGTGTTGGTGATAATATGCACAAGAAATTAAGAACATTATGTTGGTGAGAAGTGCATCAACAAATTAATTAAAATATGATGGTGAGAACTGAGAAGTGCATCACAAATCAAGCAAGTCTGTGATGAGAAGTGCATCATATATCAAACAAATCCATGGCAAGATGGATGTTAAGAAATCAAGATGTTTAAGACCCCAACTTTGAAGCAAGGGGGTGTGTCGGATTAAGTGTTTCAAATTGTTGTCAGTTATTTCCTATTGTTTAGGAATATGAGTAAGAGCACCAACATTAATATAGCTCTCCAAGATTACTTTCCAACCCATTTTTAACTTTCTCTCCCCTCAAGACCACCCCTTGAAAAATTGCTAACAATGGTATGCCTCTCCAATAAGCTCTCCAATTTATTATTATCTTTAATTACTATTTTTTTTAATATATTTTCAATGACATGCGTCATCATACTATGCCAATAGCATACTCTGATCTCAATGCTTTTGGGGGGGAGCATTTTTCCAAGTTCTCTCCATGTAGAGCTAATGGAGAGCACCTGAAGAGCACCAATGTTGGGGTAGAGTTGGCTCTCCATTTTCTCTCTCTTTAGAGAGCTACTTGGAGAGCACCAATGTTGATCCTCTTAGTCAAGTGTATAAAATGGATTAACAAATCTAGTGGTCAATTTCATGGGTCTTGATTGCATCCACTAACTAGATAGTGTTTCCTATATTATAGGATGTAGTATTTGAGCCAGTAGTGAGTAGTGCGTGGAATTACTGGGATATGATTCCCTAATTTACAACTTTCTAGTTTTTAGATTTTCACTATATATAGATTCTATGTATCTCATTTATCAATGAAATGAAAGTAGTTTTCTTCCCCTCTCTCTTTTTTTTGGTAAAATGTAAATATATATTACCAAAGCAAATAAAGTGCCAACCAATTACAACCTAAAACTGCAAAAGCCAGAACACTCCAACAGCAACAAAACCAACTAGTTACATTTATTTACAAGAATATTAATCCAATCGCTATCCTCCATTGTCCACTGTATATCTACAAAACTTTTGATTCTGCCACACACATCTCTTTGAATATTTTTCTTAACCCAATCTGGTTGCTTTACTGCATCATTCCACAAAGTATAATTTCGACTTTTCCAAATGTGGTACACAAGAGATGCAAGCACAGCATAGCGCCCCTTTTGAAGTTTAGTGCTCTTAAAACACCTCCCCCATTTCTTCCATGTCACAAAAAGATGCTCATAGCTAGAAAAATTAATACCAAGCCATAGCATAATCTGCTGACAGATATGAGAACTGTATGTACATCTAAAAAAGAGATGAATACAGGAATCATCTCCCACTCCACATAAGAGACATAGTTTCTCTTGACACGCCCCAGCTTTAAAAAGTTGAACTTTTGTCTTCAATCTTCCAAGTGCTGCCAACCATGCTATGAATGAGTGCTTAGGAATATTCAGTCTAATCCATACCCAGTAATGCCAAGGAACAGGTTCATGCTGCCCTTGAAGCCAATCATACCCAGCTTTTATTGAATAAACTTTATCACCATTCATCCATCTGTTACCAGTATAAGCTAGTTTGAAAATATTTTTAACTCTGCAGATAGCTTTCCATCCCCAGCTGGCATTGACATGTGGTTCATAGTCCTACCATTCATTCTCCCTCAAATAAACACAATGTATCCACTTAATCCACAATGCATCCTCCTTGTTTGCAATTTGCCAAACATATTTCCCCAAAGCTGCTGTATTCCAAGCATGATAATTTTTTATTCCCAATCCACCATTCTTCTTGGGTTTACACACCCAATCCAAGTAACAGCTGTCACTTTTTGCAAACTAACCCTCCCTTCCCAAACAAATGCTCTACAGATTTGTATAATTCTGTTAAGCACACTTTTAGGAAGAAGAAAAATCTGTGCCCAGTAGGTGTGGAGGGTAAGCATAATTGAATTCACCAGAGTAGTTGTTGCAGCATAAGACAAATGTCTGGACCACCAACACATTATTTTCTTCAACATTTTATCAACTAAAACATCACAATCAGTCTTCTTTAGCTTCTTAGTAGTAATAGGGACTCCTAGATATCTAAAAGGGAAATCACCTTTTCTGTAACTAGAGATCCTTAGTATACTCTCTTGCACAGACTCTTTCACATTCCCAAAATAGATTGTAGATTTTTCAAGACTAGCCTCCAAACCTGAAGTAGCTGCAAAAGCCTTGAGAGATCTCACAATCAGAGCAACTGACTAAGGATCACCCTTGTAAAACATCATCAAATCATCAGCAAAGATGAGATGATTGAGTTTAGATTTGCACATCTGTGATGATAATTAAACTCAGTTTTGTGACTCATTTTCTTCATCATCCTGGTGAGATATTCCATTGCCAAAACAAAAATCAAAGGGGAGATGGGGTCCCCCTGTCTGATGCCGCTTTTCCCTTTGAAAAAACCACTAATGTCACCATTTACACTCAGGGAATAGGAGGGAGTAGTTATACAAGTCATCATCCAATCCACAAATCTCCTAGGAAAATTTAACCCACACAACAATTCTTCAATAAAACTTCAGCTTAAAGAATCATTGCCTAGTCTCTATTGTTCTTTAAATCCCTTGTTTCACTCCGATAATGTCATAGATCAGGTTAATGCAGAAGAAACGAATGCATTTCAATACTATTCAAAAAAATAATAATAATAAAATCTAGATTATATCATGCAAAATCACACATTCGACTGGATCTTACGGAGCCTGTTCATGTATGACATGATTCAGGGTTAATCATAGAATAGATTCTCTTCAAACGAACCAGCCTATCCTTTGTATAGGACTTACTTATACGGCGGTTGGACAAAAGACACATTTGATTATGAATTTCAATGTGGCAGAAAAGGACATATACCTGCACAGCCTAATCACTAGTTCAAGTCACACACTCCCATAATCCATTTTAATTTCGTAGAATTACCGTCAACCGAAGCTTTTCGCAGATCTACTTTGATAGTACATCTAGCAGGCAACTCCTTTTTTTTGTACATTTTTAACATATCTTGGCAAATTAAAATATTGTGCATAATAATTCTATCTTCAACAAAAGCACTTTGTACAAGGTCAACAATCTGACCAAGCACTTGCTTTAATCTTTCACATAGCATCTTAGATATAACTTTGTACAAGACATTGCAGCAAGCAATAGGCCTGAACGGAGTCACATCAGTAGGTTGTTCAATTTTAGGTACCAAGCACATAATTGTTGCATTTAGTTATTTAAGCAACTTACCAGTCTAAAAAAAATTCAGGACTACTTCAGTGATATCATTGCCAACACAGCTCCAAGCGTTCTTGAAGAAATGGCTTGTATACCCATCAGGGCCAGGCGCTTTATTATCATCAATTGCAAACAAAGCTCTCCTGACATCCTCTACTGTAAACTCACAACATAAATCCCTTTGCTAGTCACTTGAAATGACATTGCCCTCCTGAATGATGGTATTGCAGACATGAAGAGTAGGTACTTTTTCAGTACCCAAGAGCTTTTTATAAAACTCCAGGAAAGCTCCTTCAACATCACCACTCTCTTCCTTCCAAGCCCCTACCATGTCTTCTATTCTACTCACCTTGTTATGAAATCTCCTCTGCTTCAGACAAGCATGAAAGTAAGCAGTCTTTGAGTCCCCTTTTTTCAACCATTGCTGCTTCACTTTCTGATGCAAAAAGCTTAAACGAGCCTTATTAGGAGATAAGTACTCATTTCGAGCTTCATTTTCTTGAATGTGCAGCTGAATATTACTAGGATCACTATGCACTTGTTGCTGAGTTACAAGAAGCATCTTATAAGCCTCATCTGCAACATTTTCAACATCAGCAAACTTCTCCTTATTTAACTCCTTCAACACTTTCTTCAACTTTTTTAATTTCTTGACAACTCTAAACATGGGAACTCCTTGAATTCTCTCCTGCCACCCAGCCTACACCCTCTCATAAATGAATCTGCTTGAGTCCACATATTAAAGAACCTAAAGGACTTAGGTTTACTAATAGAGGCTCTATCTAATCTGATTAAACATGGGCAATGGTCCGGAATGCTCTCAGGGAAAAATATAGTTTCAGCATTGGAGAAACACTCCATCCATATCTCATTCACAACAACTCTATCAATTCGAAAAAAACTCTATCACATCCCTCTTCTTTGTTAGACCAGGTATAAAAAGGCCCAACAGTGACTTGCTCCTGTAACTCACAATTTCTCAAACATTGTCTAAACGCCATGACTTCATCCAAAGTGATAGGGGACCCCATTCTTTCATTTAGATGAAGCACATTGTTGAAATCCCCCCCAACCATCCAAGCACCAAAGGAGACTTACTCATCCTATACAAATCCATCCAAAGAGGCATCCTATCTTAAGGCTCATTAAAGCAATACACCATTGTGACCAAACATTTCTTCCCCTAGCCAGAATTTCAACACTACAATGAATAAATTGAGCAGTACACTCAATTATGTTAACATCAAATTTACTTGGGATCCAGATAACCCAAATTCTTCCTCCAGAATGGGAATGATAATTTGTAACTACACTCCATTTGTTCCCAAAACGAGCAAAAACTTTAGGGAAATTACTACTTCTAACCCTAGTTTCAAGGAGACCACATAATCCAATACCATGATGCTCAAGAAACCATTTCATATTAGAGTACTTATGTGGACTATTGAGTCCCCTTGTGTTCCAGAACCCTAAATTATCAATGTGACGGGATAAACTCCCCTACCACCCGATTTATACAACTTGACTCCTTCAAAGTCCCTCCTATAGTACCACCACTATCTGTCTCCTCCCCGCTGGATCACCCCTACCAAAACCGCATTCCTACTTGTAGACTCTACATTATCACCAGCCTATTTCCTCTCTCGGGTTTCCTCCGAAATTGTAGCAAGAATAATCCTGGCCATTCCTCGGATTTGCATCTTGCCCTGGAACATTTTTATTCCCAGCAGGAATAGGAACACTATCAGTCTTCCCCTTAGGCACCCACTGTTGCCTAGGCTTGATTTTCATTTTTGCAATCTCATACCTCTTTTGTTTATAGTCAACATCTGTATGGCCAATATCCTTGCAATCTGAGCAGAATATTGGCTTACATTCATAATGAACTTTCTGTTGCATCATCAAGCCTTGTTCATTCATGAAAGATATGGAATCAGGAAAAACCTGATCAACACTCACCTCCACAAGTATTCTAGTATATGCCAGAATATCCTTTTGAGCAGTTGCACGGTCAGTGCGTATAGGTTTCCTAATTAAACCAGCCAGTTTATTAAGTGAGTTTTATCCCTAATACTTCAAAGGTGAATAAGGCAATCGTATCCAGGTAGGAACATGCTTCACATCAGCCATTTGCAAATCAAAATCAGGAGTCCAGTTTATCACAATTACTGGTTTTCTGTCATATAGAATCGGACCTGCTTCCACCGCCTTCTCCTTACACTCCACAGAACGAAATCTAACAACATACACTCCATTATCCATCATAGCTACCTTTTCCACCCCAAATTTACCCCAAACTCTCCTAATAAAGCCATCAATTATGCGGAAAGGGGGTTTAGCACCAAGAATATAACAAATAACAGCAGATTTCTAATATTCTATCTCCAAATTCACATCATCTAAAGAAATCTGAACTACATTTCCATCTTTATTAACCACATATTGTTCAGGTCGTTCGAAACCCAAACCTTCTTTGTTCAAATTAGCAAATACTGAATTCTAAGCATTCGAAGTACCTGGATTACTGTTTAATTGCTGCATCGGGTGAGGTGAAGGATTCACAGAGGAAGGTCCAGATTGTCTCATTTGAGTCCAAACAGATGCAATCCAATTTTCAAAATTACTTCTCGCAGCTTCAAAATTCGCCTTATCATGATTGGATAAGTTCATATCAATTGAACAGTGTGATTGAACATCATCATCATCTGATGTCCAGCTCAAAACTGGCATTTCATTCACATTCCGCATCCTCTTCGCATCTCCAGTTTATGGAACTCTCACATTTTAAGTTTTTGATTTTGTGAAGTAGATTGTTTAGAATTATTTCCTTTCTTCTTCCCACGCTTTCCTTTTTTTGAACCTTTTGCCTTTGCTTCAGCTATTTCCGAGATTCAAAATGCAGAAAAAATGGAAAATCTCACAATTCTAGAGATATGACAGAGTTTCTCTCTCTAGACTCTCATTTTCCCTGCATTAACTTATTTAACTTGTTTCCCCTCTCTCATCTCTATTATAATTTCAACAATCAAAGGTGTGGTTTAGAGATCATGAAAGTCACATGGTATAAACTATTATGGAATATATGAGATAGGAGACTTAAATTAAATTAAACTCCATTGTTACCTATTTAGGCTTTAAATTCTCAAAAATTTGAAAATGAATAAAAAAAGAAGTAATTGAACGCATAAGCACCTCCGATAAACCTATGAGTGGCTCTATATTATTGTCACATAATCACATTCTACATTATCAGATTCTAAATTTAATATGTGAATCCTAGTCAAGTGGGTTTTAGATTCTTCTATTGTCTTACCAAGCAGTTCTCTGACTTGACTAGAGATACAATAAGAAGACAGTGTTTTCGGAAACACTAACTAGTTGAGGGCACCACTATGATGTGGTGGGCTGAATGCATAAGCTGGTCTGTACTCGATAGAGAAAGTCTTTATAATGTAGTCCCATCTTAGCCTAAATCATCTCTTTTTCTCTAATGGTAAACAGTGTAGTGGTTTTACACCACTACACCAGAAATGATCTATGCCCCTCCAATTCCCGTCAATGCTTGATGCTAATGATTTATGATACATCATGTTTCCTCCCCCTCATTAAGAAATGGGTCGAGCGGCGAATCGAGCAAACAAAGACACCCAAGTACCGACTGTGCATTAACTTATTAAAGAGTCTTACATAATCCACAATGTCTCATACTATGCTTATTACTTCTTGATGTATACACAATCTCTCGACACTGTTCTACGTCAACATTTTGACTAAAAATTGTGGACAATTAGCGGATGTTGTAGTAGTGAATTTCAAAAGACATAATAAAATATAGGAACCATTAACGTGATTAGTAATGCCCATGATCTAAAATCAACCTAGGTGATCAATGGAGGGTTTTATAGGCATCTTGGAAGAGCTACTCTTGTTGATAATGAATTAAAGTGAATTGTGTGTGTCTTTAATTAAGTCCTTGGAAACCTAATCCATGATACTTTGAAAAATGACGTGATACTAATCTTAAATGGTTATTATTAACAAAGTAATATAAAATGACTTATCAAATTGCCGTACGAACCACTTCAGATATATCCATAACCATTGGCGGAGCTACTAAGGGGCATGGTGGATCAAGTGACCCACCCGTTTTTTTTGTTGCAAAGTAATAAAGAAATATATTGAAAACAAAACAATTACAACCTAGACATACCAAGAATGAGGCAAACCAACTAGGTTGGACTCTCTCATCACCAAGGCATGAGCACCAAAACAGCTAACTTAGTTACACATAGGCATATTGTTATGACAGATGTGAGAAAGAACAAATGTTGAATGCAAAACAAAGAATAATCACACACAGATTTAACGTGGTTCACCAACGGAGTGTTGGCTACGTCCACGGGCAGAGAGAAAATAATATTATTGATGAGAAGATAACCAGAATTACAGAGGTGATTAATGACTTAATCGTCAATCAAATAAACTAGGTTTAAAACCTATTTATAAGCAATTTCGGAAAACGCGTTTCCACGCCTCATTAAACCTCCGCCCGATCGGGCGGTCCTCTTTACTGCACGAAGAATCTTCTCGGCCCGATCGGGCGATCATGGCCCGGCCGCACGCCCGATCGAGTTCGGTCGCTCCCGACGCCATCGGGCGCCCGGCCTTCCAAGCAACGGCTTGGACCTTCGATCTCGCCCGATCGGGTGGCATACGCCCGACTTGATCGAGCAGCTCGCGAACATGCAAATCCTCGAACGCATTCAAGGCATAAATCCTACAAATCTCCACCTTGACTTGAATCCTCTCACAATAAACCAGAAACCAGATAACAACAGCATTGAACACAATGCCCAGATTCTCCCTGCAACCAGATTTGTCCCTTAAGGACACCAAATTAGCCCCTAAAGGCCCCAGACTTGCCCCAAAAGGCAATCAACAAGCACAAACATTGAGCAAGTTCAAACAATGTTGAAACTTACTCTGTGAAGCAAGTGTTTAGTGAACATATCTCGCAGGGATTATCAGCAATACCTACTTTCTTCACCTTAACCCTCTTATCACTCCTCAAAAAATGATATCTCACATCAATGTGCTTAGTCCTTTCATGATCGACTTGATCCTTGGTTAAGCATATTGCACTTAAACTGTCACAATACACAATGGCCCGATTGTGATGCGGACCAATATCACTAACTAGCCCCTTTAACCATATTCCCTCTTTAGCAATTTGTCAATGCCATGTACTCGTGCTTCGAGTGTAGACAAAGTAATCGTAGCTCGCAAAGTTGCCTTCCAAATAACAACAAAGCCACAAAGAGTATATACATAGCCGGTCATAGACCTTCTACTGTCTACATCTTCAAGATAATCGAAATCGAATAACCAAAGAACTCAAACACCGAGTATCATTCCCATAAATGAGACCAACATCGACGTACCTCGAAGGTAACGAAAAATCCTCTTGACTACCTCGCCAATGCTCTTTACCAGGATCACCCATGAACCTACTAACAACATTGATTGCATGTGCAAGATTTGGCCTAGTGCGGAACCATAGCATACATCGGACTCCCTACTGCACTAGCATAAGGAACCCTACTCATGTACTCCTTCTCTTCAGACTTGGGTGCAAAAGCAATAGACAAATGATTATTGGAGGCACTTGGAGTATCTATAGGCTTAGCTGTTGACATGCCAAACCTTGACAAAATCTTCTGAATGTAGCCTTTCTGTGACAAGAAAAGTTTCCTCTGATCTCTTTCCCTATAAATCTCCATCCCCAAAATCATTTTCGCAGCACCCGAATCCTTCATCTCAAACTCAGCACTGAGAAGACCCTTCAACCTCGAATATCGACTTGGACTTTGCAACTATAAGCATATCGTCTACATACATGACCAAATAAATCCATGATTCATCATCCAACTTGTTGTAGGGTACGCACAACAATCATACGCGACTCTCGTTGTAACCCAATTCAATCATATAGCTGTCAAACCTTTTATACCACTGCCTAGGAGACTGCTTTAGCCCATACAAGGACTTCTTCAGTCTGCAAACATAGTCTTCTTTATCAGGAACTTGGAACCCATCTGGCTGAGTCATATAAATCTCTTCTTCCAACTCCCCATGTAGGAAAGCTGTTTTCACATCTAGTTGCTGAAGTTCAAGATCCTGATGTGCAGCTATTGCTAGTAGCACCCTGATGGAAGTGTGTCTAACCACTGGTGAGAAAATCTCATTATAGTCAACCCCTTCCCTTTGATTGAACCCTCTTGCAACAACCCGAGCTTTATACTTCGACCCCCCTCAAAAGGTGAGGTCCCTTCCTTCTTCTTGAAAACCTATTTACCGGTGACAATTTTCCTCTCCTTAGGACGCTTGACTAGCTCCCAAGTCCGATTCTTATCCGGAGACTCCATTTCATCTCCAATAGCGGAGCCATTGAGCGGACTCGCACTCGAGACAGGCTTTTTGTAGGTGGATGGTTCATGAGTATCTACCTCCACCTCCTCAAGAACTCGCAAAGGCATAAGCAACCATGTCCTCAAAACCATACCTCCTAGGAGGTCCCACACCAACTCTTCTAGCTCTATCAAGTGCTATACTAGTTCGATGTGCTTCAGATGAGGTAGATGGATGACTAGAAGGTTCATATTCAGTAGCACCATGTTGATCTTCTCCACCTTGGTAGTGTAATTCACTCCCATCATAAGTGACTTCCACTCCACCTCGCTTATCAACATCACTACCAACAAACACCAAAGATAGACTTCACCGTGGGGTTAAGCATAGAATTTTCATCAAATATTACACTTCTACTAAGTATAACTCGACTCTCGAAGGTGACCGGATTCTATAGCCCTTAACTCCACTCCCAAAACCCACAAATACACCCTTCTTAGCTCTAGGTTCTAATTTACCCTCACTTACATGATAATAAACAGTAGAACCGAAAACTCTCAACAGCGAATAATCTGCAGGCTTACCAAACCACACCTCTTAAGGTGTTTTACAGTCAATACCAAGTGTGAGGTCCACATTTGATCGGATAGCAAGTCGTACTTACAGCCTTCGCCCAAAATCTTCTAGGTAACCCAAAGATTATAGAGCATGCACCTCGCTCTCTCCAACAGTGTTTGATTCATGCGTTCTGCTACCCCGTTCTGCTGTGGAGTATTACTGACAGTATGATGGCGTGCAATCCCTTCATTCTTGCAGAACTCATTAAACTCAGACCAACAAAATTCCAGACCATTATCAGTTCGCAGTCTTTTGATCTTCCTTCCAACTTGATTTTCCACCAAAGCCTTCCACTGCTTGAAGTTCATGAAAGCCTCACTTTTATGCTTCATCATAATTACCCAAGTCATCCTTGAATAATCATCGATCATCGACACAAAGTACCTGTAACCTCCAACAGACTCAACTCGGGAAGGACCCCAACAATAAGAGTGAATATAATCAAGTGTGCCCTTTGTAGTATGCACAACCTTTGGAAACTTGCTGCGATTAAGCTTCCCGAACACGCAAAGGCTCACAAAACTCTAAGTCCTGCACCTTGTGCCCACACAGAAGATCCCTTTTTGACAAAATTTGCATCCCCTTTTCACCCATATGTCCAAGTCTCCTATGCCATAACTTGGTCATATCCTCCTTGAGAACCTCAGATGATGCAACAGCAGCAAAACCTGTCACAGTAGAACCTTGAAGAATATATAAGGTACCATTTTTAATACCTTTCAGAACTACCTTTGAACCCTTGTAGACATTCGTAACTCCACATTCACCTTGAAAACCGAAACCTCTACTTTCAAGAAGACTCAAAGATATCGATTCTTTGTCATCGGTGGAACATGCCTAACTTCGTTCAAGGTACGAGAATGTACCATCATGAGTCCTCAATCCGATGGAGCCTATTCCAACTACTTTGCAGCAAGACTGTTGGCCATAGAAACACCGCCCCCATCTATCTCGCTCATAAGTTGAAAACCACTCCCTAGAGGGACTAATATGATACAATGCCCCGTAATCAAGAACCCACACATCACTATAATGTGACCGGTTATTAACAACTAGGGCCGATCTTCCTCGAATTACCATCGGTTTCGACCGAGCAAAGAGAAACCTTCATTCTTGTCCCGTCGCTTCTTTTTCTTAGGACACTTATTTTTCCAATGCCCCTTTTCTTTACAAGAATCGCAGACATCATTAGGTTTAGGACCCTTAGAATTCGAATTTTTATGGTTCGATTTCTTTTTACCGCATTTTCCCCGTCCCTTACCCCCTAAGGACAATTAATCCGTATGTCCGATTTTCCGTACCGCAACCGATGCCCGATGACGGACTTCTCTAGTATGAAGAGCAGATCTTACTTCTTCTAATGGCAGACTATCTTTCCCAATAATAAAAGAATCCACAAAATTCCCATATGATAAAGGCAAAGATACTAACAGAATTAAAACAGCATCCTCATCATCTACTTTAACATCAATATTACCAAGATCTAGCAAGATAGTATTCAATTTATCTAGATGGTCCCTCGGAGACATACCTTCCTACATACGCTGGCTGAACAGACATTGCTTCAAAAAACAACTTGTTGGTTAGAGATTTTGTCATATACAAACTCTCCAACTTCAACCACGTACCGGCAGCGGTTTCTCGCTCCGCAACCTCGCAATTATATCGTCAGAAAGAGACAACATAATCGTTGAATGTGCATCTCAGCGGTTTCTGAATCTGATGACCTTTTTGCCAACGATGCCCACAACCCTTGTTGCTTCAGTAAAGCAAGCATCTTGATCTGCCACATACTGAAACTGTTTCTCCCAGTGAATTTATCAATTTTCACATTCATCCCTGACATCTTTCTCACCCGGATCGAACACAAAGCTCTGATACCAATTTGTTATGACAGATGTGAGAAAGAACAAATATTGAATGCAAAACAAAGAATAATCACACACGGATTTAACTTGGTTCACCAACGGAGTGTTGGCTACATCCACCACGCAGAGAATAATATTATTGATGAGAAGGATAACCAGAATTACGAGGTGATTAATGACTTAATCGTCAATCAAATAAACTAGGTTTAAAACCTATTTATAAGCAATTTCGGAAAATGCGTTTCCGCGCCTCATTAAACCTCCTGCCGATCGGGCGGTCCTCTTTACTGGACGAAGAATGCTCTCGGCCCGATCGGGAGATCATTGCCGTCGGCCGCACGCCCGACGGCGACCACGCCCGACGCCGTCGGGTGCCCGGCTTCCAAGCAACATCTTGGACCTTCAATCCCGCCCGGTTGGGCGCACACGCCCGACTTGATCGGGCGGGCTCGCGAACATGCAAATCCTCGAATGCAGTTCAAGGCATAAATCCTACACATATTAAAAGTGAGCTCTCTTAAGCAATCCTTATCTCCTCTTGTGAATTTTTTTAGGAATGACACTATAAACTCTATCTATACAAACTCTATGTATTCTATTTACATGATTGTATATTCTATCCACTTTACCATTCCACATAGCATCATTTCTTGCAAGCCATATCTCGGTAAACAGTGGCACTCAAAGATAGTTAGTTGAACATTAATTTGAAATCTGAGCTTTTTCAACACTTTATCTTCTCTATACAATTCCCAAAGATTATCTTCAAAAAAATCCATCTTCATTCATCTTGTTATCATAGCTACAACAGCCTTGCTGAAGTCATAGACAAAAAATAAGTGATTATGAGTTTCCTCATTGGATCCACATAGCTTGCACATGGGGTCATCTACTTTTCCAAGTCTAAACAATCTCTCCGTATTGTGCAATCTTTCGTGCATTACAAGCCGCCTTATAAATCTATGTTTTGGGACGTAAAGTCTATTCCAAACAAAACATCTCAAGCTCACCCCGGGATTATCTCCCACCGGATTCTTGTAAAAGTGTTGGATAGAATAACATTGCATAGTACACATCTCGCTGTTCGGAAATGATTGAGTTCATTAACTCTTTTTACCTCACATATTTTCCTCCAAGACTAGCTGCTATCTTTAGGGGGGAACGTAGGACCACCAATTTTCATCACGAATGTAAACCGCATTAATCCATCTAAGCCATAGATTGTCCTTCTTAGCACCCATAACCCATACATATCTTTCTAGTGCAAAGATTGTTCCATTGAATGATCTTCCTCACACCTAATCCTCCAACTTCTGTAAGTGTACAAACCTGATCCCACTGAATATTGCTTGGTTTTTTACTGTAGTAGTCCCCACTCCAAAGATATGCTCTGCAGATGTTATTTATCTCCTTCATAACTTTATTTGGGATCACCATCAACTGAGCCCAATACACATGTATGTAGACTCATCAAGACAAAGTTGATTAAGACTAATCTCCGCTTATGTCATAGGTGTCTACTACTCCAACACCTAATTCTAGCCGTGATTTTTTTAGTCAAGTGACCCACCATTATTTTTGCAAAACTCTTTCACATTCCCAAAATAGATTGTAGATTTTTCAAGACTAGCCTCCAAACCTGAAGTAGCTGCAAAAGCCTTGAGAGATCTCACAATCAGAGCAACTGACTAAGGATCACCCTTGTAAAACATCATCAAATCATCGAAGAAAGATGAGATGATTGAGTTTAGATTTGCACATCGCGTGATGATAATTAAACTCGGTTTTGTGACTCATTTTCTTCATCATCCTGGTGAGATATTCCATTGCCAAAACAAAAATCAAAGGGGAGATGGGGTCCCCCTGTCTCGATGCCGCTTTTCCCTTTGAAAAAACCACTAATGTCACCATTTACACTCGGGGAATAGGAGGGAGTAGTTATACAAGTCATCATCCAATCCACAAATCTCCTAGGAAAATTTAACCCACACAACAATTCTTCAATAAAACTTCAGCTTAAAGAATCATTGCCTAGTCTCTATTGTTCTTTAAATCCCTTGTTTCACTCCGATAATGTCATAGATCGGGTTAATGCGGGAAGAAACGAATGCATTTCAATACTATTCAAAAAATAATAATAATAAAATCTAGATTATATCATGCAAAATCACACATTCGACTGGATCTTACGGAGCCTGTTCATGTATGACATGATTCAGGGTTAATCATAGAATAGATTCTCTTCAAAACGAACCGGCCCTATCCTTTGTATAGGACTTACTTATACGGCGGTTGGACAAAAGACACATTTGATTATGAATTTCAATGTGGCAGAAAGGGACATATACCTGCACAGCCTAATCACTAGTTCAAGTCACACACTCCCATAATCCATTTTAATTTCGTAGAATTACCGTCAACCGAAGCTTTTCGCAGATCTACTTTGATAGTACATCTAGCGGCAACTCCTTTTTTTGTACATTTTTAACATATCTTGGCAAATTAAAAATATTGTGCATAATAATTCTATCTTCAACAAAAGCACTTTGTACAAGGTCAACAATCTGACCAAGCACTTGCTTTAATCTTTCACATAGCATCTTAGATATAACTTTGTACAAGACATTGCAGCAAGCAATAGGCCTGAACGGAGTCACATCAGTAGGTTGTTCAATTTTAGGTACCAAGCACATAATTGTTGCATTTAGTTATTTAAGCAACTTACCAGTCTAAAAAAAATTCAGGACTACTTCAGTGATATCATTGCCAACACAGACTCAAGCGTTCTTGAAGAAATGGCTTGTATACCCATCAGGGCCAGGCGCTTTATTATCATCAATTGCAAACAAAGCTCTCCTGACATCCTCTACTGTAAACTCACAACATAAATCCCTTTGCTAGTCACTTGAAATGACATTGCCCTCCTGAATGATGGTATTGCTGACATGAAGAGTAGGTACTTTTTCAGTACCCAAGAGCTTTTTATAAAACTCCAGGAAAGCTCCTTCAATATCACCACTCTCTTCCTTCCAAGCCCCTACCATGTCTTCTATTCTACTCACCTTGTTATGAAATCTCCTCTGCTTCAGACAAGCATGAAAGTAAGCAGTCTTTGAGTCCCCTTTTTTCAACCATTGCTGCTTCACTTTCTGATGCAAAAAGCTTAAACGAGCCTTATTAGGAGATAAGTACTCATTTCGAGCTTCATTTTCTTGAATGTGCAGCTGAATATTACTAGGATCACTATGCACTTGTTGCTGAGTTACAAGAAGCATCTTATAAGCCTCATCTGCAACATTTTCAACATCAGCAAACTTCTCCTTATTTAACTCCTTCAACACTTTCTTCAACTTTTTTAATTTCTTGACAACTCTAAACATGGGAACTCCTTGAATTCTCTCCTGCCACCCAGCCTACACCCTCTCATAAATGAATCTGCTTGAGTCCACATATTAAAGAACCTAAAGGACTTAGGTTTACTAATAGAGGCTCTATCTAATCTGATTAAACATGGGCAATGGTCCGAAATGCTCTCAGGGAAAAATATAGTTTCAGCATTGGAGAAACACTCCATCCATATCTCATTCACAACAACTCTATCAATACGAAAAAACTCTATCACATCCCTCTTCTTTGTTAGACCAGGTATAAAAAGGCCCAACAGTGACTTGCTCCTGTAACTCACAATTTCTCAAACATTGTCTAAACGCCATGACTTCATCCAAAGTGATAGGGGACCCCATTCTTTCATTTAGATGAAGCACATTGTTGAAATCCCCCCCCCAACCATCCAAGCACCAGTGACAGACTTACTCATCCTATACAAATCCATCCAAAGAGGCATCCTATCTTAAGGCTCATTAAAGCAATACACCATTGTGACCCAACATTTCTTCCCCTAGCCAGAATTTCAACACTACAATGAATAAATTGAGCAGTACACTCAATTATGTTAACATCAAATTTACTTGGGATCCAGATAACCCAAATTCTTCCTCCAGAATGGGAATGATAATTTGTAACTACACTCCATTTGTTCCCAAAACGAGCAAAAACTTTAGGGAAATTACTACTTCTAACCCTAGTTTCAAGGAGACCACATAATCCAATACCATGATGCTCAAGAAACCATTTCATATTAGAGTACTTATGTGGACTATTGAGTCCCCTTGTGTTCCAGAACCCTAAATTATCAATGTGACGGGATAAACTCCCCTACCACCCGATTTATACAGCTTGACTCCTTCAAAGTCCCTCCTATAGTACCACCACTATCTGTCTCCTCCTGCTGGATCACCCCTACCAAAACTGCATTCCTACTTGTAGACTCTGCATTATCACCAGCTATTTCCTCTCTGGTTTCCTCTGAAATTGTAGCAAGAATAATCCTGCCATTCCTCAGATTTGCATCTTGCCCTGGAACATTTTTATTCCCAGCAGTAATAGGAACACTATCAGTCTTCCCCTTAGGCACCCACTGTTGCCTAGGCTTGATTTTCATTTTTGCAATCTCATACCTCTTTTGTTTATAGTCAACATCTGTATGGCCAATATCCTTGCAATCTGAGCAGAATATTGGCTTACATTCATAATGAACTTTCTGTTGCATCATCAAGCCTTGTTCATTCATGAAAGATATGGAATCAGGAAAAACCTGATCAACACTCACCTCCACAAGTATTCTAGTATATGCCAGAATATCCTTTTGAGCAGTTGCACGGTCAGTGCGTATAGGTTTCCTAATTAAACCAGCCAGTTTATTAAGTGAGTTTTATCCCTAATACTTCAAAGGTGAATAAGGCAATCGTATCCAGGTAGGAACATGCTTCACATCAGCCATTTGCAAATCAAAATCAGGAGTCCAGTTTATCACAATTACTGGTTTTCTGTCATATAGAATCGGACCTGCTTCCACCGCCTTCTCCTTACACTCCACAGAACGAAATCTAACAACATACACTCCATTATCCATCATAGCTACCTTTTCCACCCCAAATTTACCCCAAACTCTCCTAATAAAGCCATCAATTATGCGGAAAGGGGTTTAGCACCAAGAATATAACAAATAACAAAGAGATTTCTAATATTCTATCTCCAAATTCACATCATCTAAAGAAATCGAACTACATTTCCATCTTTATTAACCACATATTGTTCAGGTCGTTCGAAACCCAAACCTTCTTTGTTCAAATTAGCAAATCTTGAATTCTAAGCATTCGAAGTACTCGGATTACTTGTTTAATTGCTTTGCATCGGGTGAGGTGAAGGATTCACGGAGGAAGGTCCAGATTGTCTCATTTGAGTCCAAACAGATGCAATCCAATTTTCAAAATTACTTCTCGCAGCTTCAAAATTCGCCTTATCATGATTGGATAAGTTCATATCAATTGAACAGTGTGATTGAACATCATCATCATCTGATGTCCAGCTCAAAACTGGCATTTCATTCACATTCCGCATCCTCTTCGCATCTCCAGTTTATGGAACTCTCACATTTTAAGTTTTTGATTTTGTGAAGTAGATTGTTTAGAATTATTTCCTTTCTTCTTCCCACGCTTTCCTTTTTTTGAACCTTTTGCCTTTGCTTCAGCTATTTCCGAGATTCAAAATGCAGAAAAAATGGAAAATCTCACAATTCTAGAGATATGACAGAGTTTCTCTCTCTAGACTCTCATTTTCCCTGCATTAACTTATTTAACTTGTTTCCCCTCTCTCATCTCTATTATAATTTCAACAATCAAAGGTGTGGTTTAGAGATCATGAAAGTCACATGGTATAAACTATTATGGAATATATGAGATAGGAGACTTAAATTAAATTAAACTCCATTGTTACCTATTTAGGCTTTAAATTCTCAAAAATTTGAAAATGAATAAAAAAAGAAGTAATTGAACGCATAAGCACCTCCGATAAACCTATGAGTGGCTCTATATTATTGTCACATAATCACATTCTACATTATCAGATTCTAAATTTAATATGTGAATCCTAGTCAAGTGGGTTTTAGATTCTTCTATTGTCTTACCAAGCAGTTCCCTGACTTGACTAGAGATACAATAAGAAGACAGTGTTTTCGGAAACACTAACTAGTTGAGGGCACCACTATGATGTGGTGGGCTGAATGCATAAGCTGGTCTGTACTCGATAGAGAAAGTCTTTATAATGTAGTCCCATCTTAGCCTAAATCATCTCTTTTTCTCTAATGGTAAAACGGTGTAGTGGTTTTACACCACTACACCAGAAATGATCTATGCCCCTCCAATTCCCGTCAATGCTTGATGCTAATGATTTATGATACATCATGTTTCCTCCCCCTCATTAAGAAATGGGTCGAGCGGCGAACTGAGCAAACAGCACAGTCCAGTACCAGCCTGTGCATTAACTTATTAAAGAGTCTTACATAATCCACAATGTCTCATACTATGCTTATTACTTCTTGATGTATACACAATCTCTCGACACTGTTCTACGTCAACATTTTGACTAAAAATTGTGGACAATTAGCGGATGTTGTAGTAGTGAATTTCAAAAGACATAATAAAATATAGGAACCATTAACGTGATTAGTAATGCCCATGATCTAAAATCAACCTAGGTGATCAATGGAGGGTTTTATAGGCATCTTGGAAGAGCTACTCTTGTTGATAATGAATTAAAGTGAATTGTGTGTGTCTTTAATTAAGTCCTTGGAAACCTAATCCATGATACTTTGAAAAATGACGTGATACTAATCTTAAATGGTTATTATTAACAAAGTAATATAAAATGACTTATCAAATTGCCGTACGAACCACTTCAGATATACCCATAACCATTGGCGGAGCTACTAAGGGGCATGGTGGATCAAGTGACCCACCCGTTTTTTTTGTTGCAAAGTAATAAAGAAATATATTGAAAACAAAACAATTACAACCTAGACATACCAAGAATGAGGCAAACCAACTAGGTTGGACTCTCTCATCACCAAGGCATGAGCACCAAAACAGCTAACTTAGTTACACATAGGCATATTGTTATGACAGATGTGAGAAAGAACAAATGTTGAATGCAAAACAAAGAATAATCACACACAGATTTAACGTGGTTCACCAACGGAGTGTTGGCTACGTCCACGGGCAGAGAGAAAATAATATTATTGATGAGAAGGATAACCAGAATTACAGAGGTGATTAATGACTTAATCGTCAATCAAATAAACTAGGTTTAAAACCTATTTATAAGCAATTTCGGAAAACGGGTTTCCACGCCTCATTAAACCTCCGCCCGATCGGGCGGTCCTCTTTACCAGACGAAGAATCTTCTCGGGCCCGATCGGGCGATCATGGCCCGGTCGCACGCCCGATCGAGTTCGGTCGCTCCCGACGCCATCGGGCGCCCAGCTTCCAAGCAACAGCTTGGACCTTCGATCTCGCCCGGTCGGGTGGCATACGCCCGACTTGATCAGGCAGGCCTGCGAACATGCAAATCCTCGAACAGATTCAAGGCATAAATCCTACAAATCTCCACCTTGACTTGAATCCTCTCACAATAAACCAGGAAACCAGACAACATTGAACACAATGCCCAGATTCTCCCTGCAACCGGACCAGATTTGTCCCTTAAGGACACCAAATTAGCCCCTAAAGGCCCCAGACTTGCCCCAAAAGGCAATCAACAATCACAAACATTGAGCAAGTTCAAACAATGTTGAAACTTACTCTGTGAAGCAGGTTTAGTGAACATATCTGCAGGATTATCAGCAATACCTACTTTCTTCACCTTAACCCTCTTATCACTCCTCAAAAAATGATATCTCACATCAATGTGCTTAGTCCTTTCATGATCGACTTGATCCTTGGTTAAGCATATTGCACTTAAACTGTCACAATACACAATGGCCTGATTGTGATGCAGACCAATATCACTAACTAGCCCCTTTAACCATATTCCCTCTTTAGCAGCTGCTGTCAATGCCATGTACTCTGCTTCAGTAGTAGACAAAGTAACTGTAGCCTGCAAAGTTGCCTTCCAAATAACAACAAAGCCACAAAGAGTATATACATAGCCAGTCATAGACCTTCTACTGTCTACATCTTCAGCATAATCAGAATCAGAATAACCAGTAACTAAACACTGAGTATCATTCCCATAAATGAGACCAACATCAGACGTACCTCGAAGGTAACGAAAAATCCTCTTGACTACCTGCCAATGCTCTTTACCAGGATCACCCATGAACCTACTAACAACATTGACTGCATGTGCAAGATTTGGCCTAGTGCAGACCATAGCATACATCAGACTCCCTACTGCACTAGCATAAGGAACCCTACTCATGTACTCCTTCTCTTCAGCAGACTTGGGTGCAAAAGCAATAGACAAATGATTATTGGAGGCACTTGGAGTATCTATAGGCTTAGCTGTTGACATGCCAAACCTTGACAAAATCTTCTGAATGTAGCCTTTCTGTGACAAGAAAAGTTTCCTCTGATCTCTTTCCCTATAAATCTCCATCCCCAAAATCATTTTCGCAGCACCCGAATCCTTCATCTCAAACTCAGCACTGAGAAGACCCTCAACCTCTGAATATCAGACTTGGACTTTGCAACTATAAGCATATCGTCTACATACATGACCAAATAAATCCATGATTCATCATCCAGCTTGTTGTGGTACAGACAACAATCATACAGACTCCTGTTGTAACCCAATTCAATCATATAGCTGTCAAACCTTTTATACCACTGCCTAGGAGACTGCTTTAGCCCATACAAGGACTTCTTCAGTCTGCAAACATAGTCTTCTTTATCAGGAACTTGGAACCCATCTGGCTGAGTCATATAAATCTCTTCTTCCAACTCCCCATGTAGGAAAGCTGTTTTCACATCTAGTTGCTGAAGTTCAAGATCCTGATGTGCAGCTATTGCTAGTAGCACCCTGATGGAAGTGTGTCTAACCACTGGTGAGAAAATCTCATTATAGTCAACCCCTTCCCTTTGATTGAACCCTCTTGCAACAACCCGAGCTTTATACTTGACCCCCTCAAAAGGTGAGGTCCCTTCCTTCTTCTTGAAAACCCATTTACAGGTGACAATTTTCCTCTCCTTAGGACGCTTGACTAGCTCCCAAGTCTGATTCTTATCCAGAGACTCCATTTCATCTCCAACAGCAGCGAGCCATTGAGCAGACTCAGTACCTGAGACAGCTTTTTTGTAGGTGGATGGTTCATGAGTATCTACCTCCACCTCCTCAGCAACCTGCAGTGCATAAGCAACCATGTCCTCAAAACCATACCTCCTAGGAGGTCCCACACCAACTCTTCTAGCTCTATCAAGTGCTATACTAGTTCGATGTGCTTCAGATGAGGTAGATGGATGACTAGAAGGTTCATATTCAGTAGCACCATGTTGATCTTCTCCACCTTGGTAGTGTAATTCACTCCCATCATAAGTGACTTCCAGCTCCACCTGCTTATCAACATCACTACCAACAAACACCAGCATAGACTTCACTGTGGGGTTAAGCATAGAATTTTCATCAAATATTACACTTCTACTAAGTATAACTCGACTCTCAGAAGGTGACCAGATTCTATAGCCCTTAACTCCACTCCCAAAACCCACAAATACACCCTTCTTAGCTCTAGGTTCTAATTTACCCTCACTTACATGATACTAAACAGTAGAACCGAAAACTCTCAACAGCGAATAATCTGCAGGCTTACCAAACCACACCTCTTAAGGTGTTTTACAGTCAATACCAGTGTGAGGTCCACATTTGATCAGATAGCAAGCTGTACTTACAGCTTCTGCCCAAAATCTTCTAGGTAACCCAGCATTATAGAGCATGCACCTCGCTCTCTCCAACAGTGTTTGATTCATGCGTTCTACTACCCCGTTCTGCTGTGGAGTATTACTGACAGTATGATGGCGTGCAATCCCTTCATTCTTGCAGAACTCATTAAACTCAGACCAACAAAATTCCAGACCATTATCAGTTCGCAGTCTTTTGATCTTCCTTCCAGCTTGATTTTCCACCAAAGCCTTCCACTGCTTGAAGTTCATGAAAGCCTCACTTTTATGCTTCATCATAATTACCCAAGTCATCCTTGAATAATCATCGATCATCGACACAAAGTACCTGTAACCTCCAACAGACTCAACTCGGGAAGGACCCCAACAATAAGAGTGAATATAATCAAGTGTGCCCTTTGTAGTATGCACAACCTTTGGAAACTTGCTGCGATTAAGCTTCCCGAACACGCAGTGCTCACAAAACTCTAAGTCCTGCACCTTGTGCCCACACAGAAGATCCCTTTTTGACAAAATTTGCATCCCCTTTTCACCCATATGTCCAAGTCTCCTATGCCATAACTTGGTCATATCCTCCTTGAGAACCTCAGATGATGCAACAGCAGCAAAACCTGTCACAGTAGAACCTTGAAGAATATATAAGGTACCATTTTTAATACCTTTCAGAACTACCTTTGAACCCTTGTAGACATTCGTAACTCCACATTCACCTTGAAAACTGAAACCTCTACTTTCAAGAAGACTCAAAGATATCAGATTCTTTGTCATCAGTGGAACATGCCTAACTTCGTTCAAGGTACAGAATGTACCATCATGAGTCCTCAATCTGATGGAGCCTATTCCAACTACTTTGCAGGCAGCACTGTTGGCCATAGAAACACTGCCCCCATCTATCTGCTCATAAGTTGAAAACCACTCCCTAGAGGGACTAATATGATACAATGCCCCAGAATCAAGAACCCACACATCACTATAATGTGACTGGTTATTAACAACTAGGGCCAGATCTTCCTCAGAATTACCATCAGTTTCAGCCAGAGCAGTAGAACCTTCATTCTTGTCCTGCTGCTTCTTTTTCTTAGGACACTTATTTTTCCAATGCCCCTTTTCTTTACAGTAACTGCAGACATCATTAGGTTTAGGACCCTTAGAATTCGAATTTTTATGGTTCGATTTCTTTTTACCAGATTTTCCCTGTCCCTTACCCCCAGTGACAATTAATCCGGATGTCCGATTTTACGTACGAGAACCGCACGCCCGATGACGGACTTCTCTAGTATGAAGAGCAGATCTTACTTCTTCTAATGGCAGACTATCTTTCCCAATAATAAAAGAATCCACAAAATTCCCATATGATAAAGGCAAAGATACTAACAGAATTAAAACAGCATCCTCATCATCTACTTTAACATCAATATTACCAAGATCTAGCAAGATAGTATTCAATTTATCTAGATGGTCCCTCAGAGACATACCTTCCTACATACGCTGGCTGAACAGACATTGCTTCAAAAACAACTTGTTGGTTAGAGATTTTGTCATATACAAACTCTCCAACTTCAACCACAGACCGGCAGCGGTTTCCTGCTCCGCAACCTCAGTAATTATATCGTCAGAAAGAGACAACATAATCGTTGAATGTGCATCTCAGCGGTTTCTGAATCTGATGACCTTTTTGCCAACGATGCCCACAACCCTTGTTGCTTCAGTAAAGCAAGCATCTTGATCTGCCACATACTGAAACTGTTTCTCCCAGTGAATTTATCAATTTTCACATTCATCCCTGACATCTTTCTCACCCGGATCGAACACAAATCTCTGATACCAATTTGTTATGACAGATGTGAGAAAGAACAAATATTGAATGCAAAACAAAGAATAATCACACACAGATTTAACTTGGTTCACCAACGGAGTGTTGGCTACATCCACGGGCAGAGAGAATAATATTATTGATGAGAAGGATAACCAGAATTACAGAGGTGATTAATGACTTAATCGTCAATCAAATAAACTAGGTTTAAAACCTATTTATAAGCAATTTCGGAAAATGCGTTTCCGCGCCTCATTAAACCTCCGGCCGATCGGGCGGTCCTCTTTACCAGACGAAGAATGCTCTCGGGCCCGATCGGGAGATCATTGCCCGGTCGTACGCCCGATCGGGCGACCACGCCCGACGCCGTCGGGTGCCCGGCTTCCAAGCAACATCTTGGACCTTCAATCCCGCCCGGTTGGGCGGCACACGCCCGACTTGATCGGGCGGGCCTGCGAACATGCAAATCCTCGAACAGATTCAAGGCATAAATCCTACACATATTAAAAGTGAGCTCTCTTAAGCAATCCTTATCTCCTCTTGTGAATTTTTTTTAGGAATGACACTATAAACTCTATCTATACAAACTCTATGTATTCTATTTACATGATTGTATATTCTATCCACTTTACCATTCCACATAGCATCATTTCTTGCAAGCCATATCTGGTAAACAGTGGCACTCAGCATAGTTAGCTGAACATTAATTTGAAATCTGGAGCTTTTTCAACACTTTATCTTCTCTATACAATTCCCAGCATTATCTTCAAAAAAATCCATATTCATTCATCTTGTTATCATAGCTACAACAGCCTTGCTGAAGTCATAGACAAAAAATAAGTGATTATGAGTTTCCTCACTGGATCCACACAGCTTGCACATGGGGTCATCTACTTTTCCAAGTCTAAACAATCTCTCCGTATTGTGCAATCTTTCGTGCATTACAAGCCAGCTTATAAATCTATGTTTTGGGACAGAAAGTCTATTCCAAACAAAACATCTCAAGCTCACCCTGGGATTATCTCCCACCGGATTCTTGTAAAAGTGTTGGATAGAATAACATTGCATAGTACACATCTGCTGTTCGGAAATGATTGAGTTCATTAACTCTTTTACCTCACATATTTTCCTCCAGTACTAGCTGCTATCTTGAGGGGGAACGTAGGACCACCAATTTTCATCACGAATGTAAACTGCATTAATCCATCTAAGCCATAGATTGTCCTTCTTAGCAGCCATAACCCATACATATCTTTCTAGTGCAGCATTGTTCCATTGAATGATCTTCCTCACACCTAATCCTCCAACTTCTGTAAGTGTACAAAACCTGATCCCACTGAATATTGCTTGGTTTTTTACTGTAGTAGTCCCCACTCCAAAGATATGCTCTGCAGATGTTATTTATCTCCTTCATAACTTTATTTGGGATCACCATCAACTGAGCCCAATACACATGTATGTAGACTCATCAAGACAAAGTTGATTAAGACTAATCTCCGCTTATATCATAGGTGTCTACTACTCCAACACCTAATTCTAGCTGTGATTTTTTTAGTCAAGTGACCCACCATTATTTTTGCAAGAAAATCAAACACAGTAGTAAGTGAATATAATGTAAATAGTGAAACTATAATACATTAAAGGGAGATGCGTCATAGTGGTTGAATGTCTTGGGTTCGAGTCCCAAGTTGTGGTACTTTTTGTTTTCAATTTTCCATTAGATTAATTATTTTCCCTTTATTTATATTTTCCAATTAATCATATCTTTCATAATTCCTATCAAATTTTACAGCATGCATAAAGTAAAATGAAAGATATCCATCAATTTCTCAATCAAATTTATCTCCATTTTACGATTATTTATTATCAACTTTTATAATATAGAGTTAAAAGTTAGATTAACACTTTAAATTTAGTGTTGAAAGTTTCGAACCCACATGATATTCTTGAATACGTCATTGTTTTAAAGTGTTAGTATAGTGATAGTTAGTGTAATTAAATAGCGGTGACCCACCAACTCTAAAATGCTGGATCTGCCACTGTCCATAACACATTAACTCTTATTGTTTTCCTTGTGTATTTTCACTTGTCACCCCCTCACATCTAGAGCATCATCATTCATAGTACTCCTACAGAACGAAATTTTTGCCTCTCCCTTATCTACTTTATTTATCCTCCACATAATCTTATTTCATAGCACTTGAGCTTATAAAAATGTAATATGTTCGTATTCATGAATGATTGAATGTAGTTGACTGATGGGAAAACATTTCTCTAGCAAAAGGGGTGGTATCTGGTAATTCCTTGGGCGCCACACTAATTCTTTTCCGTTGTTAAACAATGAACATGTTTTCTGTTTAGCTATATTCGATGTGAAAATTCTATCATGGCCATAAATTCTATTCAATGTAGTTGGCAAATATTTATACATATTAGTTCTTTTTTTATATTCCAAATTAGTTGCTACATAACTTTTTTAGGAAATGTAATCTCTATACTTTTCTTCAGAGTTGAGTGTTTTCCCTCTACTTTTGTGTAAAGTTGGACCCTACATCCATCAACTCAATTTTTTCAGTCCATTATTATTTTCTGAAAAATATCGTAACAAAAACTAATAACGCAACATTCTTGAAACAGAAGTAGTACATATTTATTGTAAAATTATCCGCAAGAGTATTGATGCTAACCCAAACAAGGTCAAATATTTCTCCAATCCCCTTGAAAATTTTACTATGCTCCCAGGAGCATGATGCACATAGTGCACCTAGTAAATTTGTTTCATTTTTGATAAGCAAATGTTCTATTTCAACAAATGTTCATTTTAAGCATATTTTTCAGCAAAAAATATATTATATTTTCCATGAAAATTGTTCTATTTTCAATAAGCAAATGTTCTATTTCAACAAATGTTCGTTTTAAGTTTATTTTCAGTGAAAAATATGTCCTATTTTCCGTGAAAATTGTTTTATTTTCGATAAGCAAATGTTCTATTTCAACAAATGTTCGTTTAAAGCTTATATTTTAGCGAATAATATGTTCTATTTTTCGTGAAAATATGTTCTATATTTGATGATCAAATGTTCTGTTCAAGTAAACGTTCATATTTAAGCCCATTTGCAATGAAAATATGTTATGTTTTCAATGAGCAAATGTTCTATTTATTTATTAACTTTTTAGTCCTAATTTGGTACATATTACATTTATACGCTTGAATATTTAATTGAATATAATGAAACAAAAATATATGAATCATACTTGTTTGAATTGAAGAACAAACATGTAGAGTATAAGTTCAAATTTAAAAATATTTTCTCACGTGTTCCTTGTACTTTGGTTTATGTTTATATAGTACTAGGTTTATTCCCTTGTAAAAATATTCCACTTTAACTGTAAAATGTTCATTTTCGTAATTAAATTCTTGTTATGTTCCACTTCAACATTAAAATGTTCGTTTTCGTAAATGAATTCTTGTAATGTTCCATTTCAACAATAAAATGTTCATTTTCGTTTTCATAAATGTTCGTTTTCGTAAATGTTATCTTTTGTATTATGGGAGCACAATTCTCATTGTGCTCCTGGGAGCATAATCCACGGATTAAATCCCCCTTAATACATTGTGGCCCCTAATACATTGTGGGCCGGACTAGGGAGACCTAACTTTTTTCAAATATGTGGAGCGTATGTAGTGGCAAAATCTTATTAAAATGGTCACTCAAAAGTCATAATCATAGCATTTCTTGATTATCTTTTTATGATAAAACAATACTTTGATGCTCTAGAGATTGAACTGTTATACTATTCTAAATCTAAACTAATTTTTACATCTATAATCTCCCTTAAGAGAAAGATGTCCTAACTTTTCCTTATGTACAAAAAGTGTTTTACTTCAATAAATCTGATGTAATAAGTTACATCTATTCGATTAGAAAACAAACTTTTATAATTATTATAACTTTTAACAAATTGACAAAATACAATTTTTTTTTGTTGGTAAAAGTAAGTGAATTCATTAAAGCGTAAAATTCAAGGAAGGTCTACGAGGCTATAGCCCAAATAGCCACCCTTGAAACCAATACAACCATCCAATATAGGCAACAACCTTTACAACCCAAAACACAAAACCTACATAAACAAATTAAAACCAACTACAGAGATGTAAACCAAATTAAATCAGCATCAAGAATCTTCTTTGACAAAATTGCACGAACTTGCAAACGCAAATTTTCTTTGATGACCTTCACAATCGAGCCTATAATAGAGACCTTAGAGTTAGCGTCCCAAAACCCTTCATTACGAGCTCTCCATATGTGATGCAAGCAGCTACGTACAGCCATGTACATAGCTTTCTTCTTAAAAGCTGAACATTTGCTCCAAGCAATCCACCTGCATAAAACTTCTCCCTCTACCCTTTACTTCTATGCCTTCTCTCTACAAAAAAAAACCCTCAACTCTCCTAACCCTAGAATTCGCCGGAGATCCGGCGCCACGCTGGTTTCCGGCGGGTCTCCGACGAGTTCTCTTGTCTTTTTTCTTGGCTTTTTCTTTCTTCTTCCGTCGGTTTTCCTATTTCCCGATTAGTTTCGTCGTCCCCTTCATAGTTTCGTCGCGGTTGTCCGGTCGTTCAGGTTAGTTTTCCGATCGTCGTTGTCCCTCCAGCCTCGTCTTCTCCTGGACGCTTCTTCCCTTCAAGTTTCCTTGCTCCAGTTGTGTCTTCACCGCCCCATCGTGAGTCAAATTGTTTGGGCTTCCCCTTCCCTTCCCCCTTCCCTCCTGTTTCGTAGTTAGGTGTCTCACCTCTACCCCTAGTTGTCAATTTTGGGCTTTGCCTCCCCCAACCCCTTAGTGTCGTGTCAGGAACAAAGAAAAGCTGTTGGGATTCCCCCCCTCCCCCCCTTAATGTTGTGTAGGCAGTGATTTTAGTTGCAGGGCATCCCCTCCCCCTCCCCCTTAGTATTGAGTAATCCATCCTCCGGTGGTTGTGCCTAAACCCCTTCACCTAGTGTTTCTTTGGATCGTGGAAGTGCGTCCTATAGTTTTTTGATTTCGTTATTGACTTCTTGGTTAAACTAGTATGGTGTTGTTGTTTGTTAAATCAATTTGCTTGTTTTTTTGTTACTTGGAGGTAATCTTTGTCTTCAAAAGGTTGGATTTGGTCCATGTAGTTGGTTAGGGTTTGTGTGGTAAGCGATTTCATGTTTGCGGTTTGTTTTATCCGATTTTAATAATCGGATGGTTCTTCGTGCTCTAACCTTGGTTAGATCTCAAACTCGCTTGGTAATGATTTTATCAATCATTACCTTGACAAAACGATATCTAAAGGTGGCTCCCCAACTTGTCAATTGGGTTTATAGCGCGTTAACTCATTTGAGCTTCTCCTCAAAAGAGAAGCCTGTAATACCCTTCCAAAAGGGTATTGAGTCACACATGAATGTGACTCTTTCATGAAACATGACCATAGAATTCCATGTGACAAGAGGTCACTGGAATTGGTCCTATTTAGAGTTCATAATCTCGCTGATACATGGTTACCCCGCTTGTGATATCCAACCCTCTCCGCCCACTCCTTTCATCAGGGTTCTGGCGATCGTCATCCACCAGAAGAAGAGTCTCTTTACAGTTATCTATCCATTCAGACCTCCAGATCGAGCAGTTTTATCCTAGTTTATGTTATTTATGTCTTTGTAGTTGTTGTGTAAGAGCGATGATAGCTCAGTTAAGTTTCTTTATGTTCGTTTGGTTGTATTAGCATTAGGTTGTTCTTCCGTTTTTTAATTAATGCACAATTTCCCCGTTGTAAAAAAAAAAAAAAATCCACCTGCATAAGGTATTATAATGCAAACTCAAGCAAGAAATGTTGAGCAAAGCCTGGATCAAAATACCACTTGTTTGACTAAGCTAAAGAAGGTATCGCAAATCGTGACATTACATTTGAATAATCAAAGCATGACATTTTATTTGAGATGATGTAAAACTTGGGATTATTCAAGTTCTTGTATGACTATTATATAAAGATTATTACAACACTTGAAAGTGAGTGAAATATACTTTGCAGATGTGGTAAAATTCCAATTTTCATGAAATCACACTTTCATCATCTATATCTAACATTCAACGAGGAGTTGCAATCACCATAAGAGGAAGTCGCTTGTGAACATTGAGACCAACACTTTCATCCATGTCTAACTTTTCACATTCTACTCCATCAGGCAACTTCCACTCAAACTCGCAGACAAGATTCGCAACAACAAGCTCAATAACAATGGCAAATGAAATCCCAGGACAAATTCTTCTACCCTTTCCAAATGGAATATAATGGAAATTATCTTGTACTATATAGTCATATGATGTACTACTGTTTAGGAACCTCTCCGGACGAAATTCTCAGGTTATTCCCAGTACATTGGATCCCTTTGGATTGCCCAAGCATTGATGACTACTTGTGTTCTTTCTTCAATGTCGAAACTGTATGGGTCTGCCCAAGTTCACTGTCGGACACATCCTTTGTGGCCGACATCAATAAACTTGAAACGCGACCTCATCAGTAGAGTCCAGGCCGTTTCTAATAAGCAGTCCAAGATGGCATTCACGGCCACATTTGAGGATAATCTTCCCTCCAATAAGATTCATCACAGTCATACACATGTCGCAGGATTACGCACCCTGTCAGATGAATAGTGCTGCTATAAATAGCCAAATGGTACTATTCTACAGGTACATTCTCTCACATTCTAAGCTTTGCTTTCTCTCTCTCTCTCTCTCTCTCTCTCTAAAATCCTTATCGGGCACTTACTGACTTGAGCGTCGGAGGGGGTTTCCTCGCATCCCCCCGAGTGTAGTTTACGTTTGTCTTCCTTGCAGACTTCCAGTCTCGAACGCCCACTCTCATACTGCCGGACATCTCTTTGTCCGCCACCGTTTCAACACCGAAACAACTTGGCGCTAAAAGGAGGGGCCTCCTATCCTTGCGAAGCAGTCATGGAAAAGACAAACGATGCAAGTCGTGGTCCATCTGGACTAGAGATCAGACAAGGATCTTCTCATCCACCAATCACCGGATCCATCGGTGCACCCCAGTTCCATCCTAACATGCCAGAGAGCAACGATCAGCGTACTCCGGAAAACAATGTTACTCAGGTAAATCCTGGTGGTGTCCCTTTCAATTTGGCTCAGTTGAGTCAATTTTCACCGGATTAGCTGCAAACTGTGGCATCCTTCATCCAGATGTTACAAGGCACTCCTCAGCCTAATAACACTCCTGCTCCTAACACAAACGGCGTTCAGCACCATAAACGATCACTGGCCATGGCCGGTAGAAACGTTGACGGTACGCCAGTGAGGAGGATGCGTACGTTAATGCCGGAAGACCGTCAGATAGAGAGACAAATTGACGACCCAGAGTACGAGGAGGTCGAGTTGGAAACTGAGGATCTTAATAACTCAGAAGAGTATCACAGCCGCTCATACCGAGAGTACAGCACCACGAGTGTTAATAACTACTCGGGTGGTGGACATCTGTTAATCAAGCCGAAACTCTCCCCATTTGTTCCGGAAGTACTTAATTACCCAATGCCGAGAATCAAAATGCCATCATGCAAATTTGACGGCAGCTCACATCCCGACGATCATGTCGCAGCCTACGAGGGACACATGTATTTGTACACACAGATAGACGCTATCTGGTGCAAGGTTTTCCCGTCCACTCTTACTGGCATAGCTCAAACTTGGTTTAAGAGTCTCAAACCTGATAATGTGTCCAGTTTCTCTCAACTCTCATCTATGTTCAGTACCCACTTTGTAAGCAACAGGTGTCGTGAGCGCACTACTGGGGAATTATTGTCAATCAGGCAAGGGGAAACCGAATCTCTCCGGGATTACATTGGGCGTTTCAATGTAGAGGATGTATCTATTCCCAGGTTGCAGCAAGATGTAGCGGTCTTAGCCTTGATGTCGGGACTGAGAGAAGGAACTGCGTTCAGGAGTTGTCTCGGTCGAAAATCTTTCACGTCGTTAGGACCAGTACTCGGCAAAGCCAATGATTTCATAAGAGGAGAAGAATTTGACAAGGCAGCTAGCAGCCAACATCGGGAGTCTGATAAGAAGAAAGAGAATAAGTCACGGAAAGATAAAGGTCGCGAAGTTTAGCGTGGCCGGGATGAAAGAAGAGAATCAAATTTGGTCAAGAAAGGAAGTGACCGAGAGCGGGATGTCCGGGAAAAAAGTGAATGCAAAGATAGATTTGATGCGTACACTCAGCTCACTACTTATCGAGCACAAATATTCACCATGAACAAGGAAAGTGACAAATGGCGGAGACCGAAAAAGATGTTTCATAAAAACCGGGATAAGACTAAGTGGTGTTATTTTCATGGAGATCACGGCCATATAACTGAAGACTGCCGGCACCTCAAGGATAATTTGGAGGAACTTATCCGCAGAGGGTATTTCACCCAATATAAGGCTCAGACAAGCGGGGGCGATTTGATGAAACCCATAGATCAGAATGTTCAATCTCGGATAGGAGAGATTCATGTGATTAGTGGCGGTCCAATCCATGGCGGAAGTGTCAGTGGGGCGAAAGTCAGTTTAAAGGAGTTTCGGCATCAAGTGAACTTTAATGAGAGTTGCCAGTGGAGAAAGCAACCAGCCATGCCAGCCATGTCATTCTCATTAGAGGATGCAAAGCACGTGATTTACCCTCATGACGACCCACTGGTGGTCACCTTAAAAGTTGCAAATTGTTTGATTCATAGAATTTTGGTGGATGGAGGAAGTTCCGCTAATATTTTATTCCTGTCTTCTTTCGAAAAATTAATGATAGGCCGGGAGCACTTACAGCCAGTTCGGTACCCAGTGATTGGATTCACTGGAGCATCCACGATACCAGAAGGGATTATAAAGTTGCCGGTCAGGGTTGGCGAGAACAGTGAAGCCAGAGATGTGATGGCTGAATTCCTGGTAGTAGACGTTCCGGGGGCATACAATGCAATCATAGGAAGACCATTGATTCATGACATTCAGGGAGTGGTATCTACTTATCACTTGACCATGCTGTACGTATCCAACTCGGGTATGACAGCGAAGATCAGGGGAAACCAGGATGCAGCAAAATCATGTTATTTAACGGCTTTAATAACAGCCGGCAAGAAGGGTTCCTGTTGAAAAATTATGCCCGCCAACAAGAAAAGAAAAAAGAGTTAAGAAGACGACCCCGACAGGCGAGGAGAAATCTGAGAAGAAAGGAGATGTTTTGGACATAGCTATGGAGGAGCTTGAATCTCGGCCAGAGGATTTGCCGAGACCCAAGCCTGAGGGGGAGTCCACGCTGGAAATGTTGACAGATGATCCAGAGAGGACTGTGGCTGTCGAAACGGACATGGAGCCAGAGGTCAGAATCAACCTAATAACCCTCCTACGAGAAAACGCCGATGTATTTGCGTTCTCGGCGGATGAGATGCCAGGAATAGACCCGGCCGTGATAGTCCATCGTCTGAATGTCAACAGCTCAGTTCGTCCCGTAAGGCAAAAGAAAAGAAACTTCTCAGCAGAAAAGAATAAGGCCGTTAAGGAGGAAGTTGATAAACTGCTAGCGGCCAACTTTATTGAACCTTGTGATTACCCCGAATGGTTAGCAAACGTGGTTATGGTGAAAAAGGCAAATGGTCAATGGCGAATGTGTGTCGACTTCACAGATCTCAACAGAGCGTGCCCGAAAGACTGTTATCCTCTGCCAAGAATAGATCAGTTGGTAGATTCTACTAGCGGGCATGCGCTTTTGAGCTTTATGGACGCGTTTTCAAGTTACCACCAGATTAGTCTTCTGGAAGAGGATAGGAAGAAAGCAGCTTTCATCACAGACTGTGGAGTGTTTAATTATAAAGCAATGCCTTTCGGCCTGAGATACGGAGGAGCCACGTGCCAGAAATTGGTCGACAAAGTATTTGCTGAGCAGAAGGGAAGGAACATCGAAGTGTATGTGGACGATTCAATCGTCAAGAGCAAAACAGACCGCGAGCACATTGATGATTTAAAAGAGACCTTCAATACTCTGAGAAGATACAAGATGAAGCTCAACCCAAAAAAATGTGTATTTGGGGTAAGAGCAGGAAAATTTCTGGGGTTTATGGTCAGCAAAAGGGGAATTGATGCTAACCCGGACAAAGTGCATGCTATTATGGATTTGCCAGAGCCGAAAGGAATAAAAGACGTACAAAGGTTAACCGAAAGAAATGGCTACGTTAACTCGTTTCATCTCCAAGTTGGCCGACAAGGCTTTACCCTTCTTCGCACTACTGAGAGGAAACAAGAAATTTGAATGGGGCGAGGAGCAAAGCCAAGCTTTCATCGCAGTCAAGGAACATCTGAAGACTCTACCCACCATCACCAGACCAGAAACGGGAGATACACTACAATTATATATCTCGGCCTCTCCAAAAACCGTCGCGTCTGTTCTATTGGTTGAAAAAGAGAAAAGGCAGCGACCGATATACTTTGTCAATCACATCTTGAACGGCCCTGAAAGCCGCTATCAACTGATCGAGAAGATGGTGTTGGCCGTGATAATTACCGCCAGAAAGCTCAGGCCATATTTCGATTGTCATCCCATTCAAGTTTTAACTAATCAACCACTGGTGAAAGCTTTGCAGAGGATGGACAGCTCAGGACGTCTTTTGAAATGGGCAGTTGAGTTGTCCGAGTATGATATCCAGTACAAGCCTAGGTTCACGATAAAAGCTCAGGCATTGGCAGATTTTATCGTGGAGGCATCTTACGAAGAAGAGCAGGTGGAAGAAAGCACTTGGGTGTTAGAAGTAGATGGTTCGTCAGCAGCAAGCGGCTCAGGGGCTGGCATTGTAATGACCAGCCCAGAAGGAAATATTTTTGAATACGCCATCAAGTTCACTTTCCCAGCTTCAAACAATGAGGCAGAGTACGAGGCAGCAATCGCGAGATTGAGGATGTGCATATCAGCTGGGGCCAAAAGCGTATCTTTGAAAACGGACTCGCAGCTAGTTAATGGCCAGTTGAAAGGGGAGTTTGAGGTCCGAGAAGCAAATATGCAAAAATATGTGGAGAAGGCCAAGGAATTGATAGCCCAGTTGACTTACTTTGACATTCAAGCCATTCCTAGGGCCGACAACACTAAACCGGACACACTCTCTAAGCTGGCAAGCTCTGATTCTTTGAACATTGAAAGATCTGTTATGGTGGAGGTTTTGAAAGAGAAAAGCATCACCGAAAAAACTGTGATTGTAAATCCTGTCAATCAGCAAGGCGAATGGTTTAGTCAAATATTGGTTTATAAGCTCACGGGCTCACTCCCTTCGGATGCAATGGAAGCCAGGAAGTTGAAAAGGCAGGCAAGTTGGTATGTCATTTACCAGAATGAGCTATATAAGAAATCATTTAGCTTACCACTGTTAAAGTGTGCAACGGCATGGGAATCTGGAAAGATTTTGGAGGAAATACACGAGGGAATCTGTGGAAATCACATTGGAGGCAAAGCGTTAGCATTAAAAGCATTGAGAGCCGGATATTACTGGCCGAGCATGTTGGCAGACGCACAAAGTTATGTTAAGAAATGTGACAAATGTCAAATATTTCCTTCCGTTATCAATAGGCCCGCGAACGACCTCCAACCCATAATATGTCCGATATCGTTTGCGCAGTGGGGCTTGGATATCCTCGGACCTTTTACAACAGCCACTGCCGGTCGTAGATTTTTAATTGTTGGTATTCGACTATTTCACAAAGTGGATCGAAGCAGAGCCGACTGCAAAGATAAAGTCAAATCAAGTCAAAAAGTTCATTTGGCAAAACATAATGACAAGGTTTGGTATACCGGCTGCAATAGTCTTTGATCACGGCGCGCAATTTGACTGTCGATCAATCAAAAATTTTCTGTCCGAGTTCAGGGTAAAGTTCGCATTTTCAGCCGTATGTCACCCACAGAGCAATGGGTAAGCTGAGGCCGCAAACAAACACATTCTCGCAGCCTTGAAGAAAATATTGGATGAACTTAAGGGTGTTTGGGCCGATATGATTCCAGCAGTGTTATGGCCCAATAGAACAACAGAAAAGGAGGCAACGGGAGAGAGTCCATTCAAGCTAGCTTTTGGAACGGAAGCAGTCTTGCCAGTAGAGGTTGTCTTGCCGTCCTATCGAATCAAATACAAAGATCTAGAGAACAATGATCAAGCCTTAAAAGAAAATCTAGATTTTCTAGCAGAAACAAGGTTGATAGCGGAACTCAAAGCTGCAGCATACAAAGATCGTATCAGTAAAGCTTACAACAAGAGAGTTCTTGATAGGCCATTAGCAAAAGGAGATCTAGTACTACGAAGGACGGCAGCCACCGGAAAAGCTCACGCTGATGGAAAGTTAACAGCCAACTGGGAAGGGCCATATCAAATATCTAAAGAAATTGGTCCCGGCTCTTTTGCACTAAAAACGATGGATGGCACTGAACTAAAGAATTGCTGGAATACAAGTGTTTTAAAGAAGTACTATGTTTAAATATCTCTTGTAAAAGGCCAAGAGCCACTACTTTCTCGCTTTAATAATATAACTTTCCGTGAAGTGTTCCATCAATTGTTTGATTATGCTTATCTTATGTACACTACGTTCCATTAACCCGAAATGACCATATGACAGGTCAAAAATGAAAACGGCCACATAACAAGCCATGTACAAGAACAACCATATAATAGGTCTAAGTACAATAAAGACCATATGACAGGTCAAATACGAAAACGGCCACATAACAGGTCATGTACAAGAACGACCATATAACAGGTCTAAGTACAATAAAGACCATATGACAGGTCAAATATGAAAATGGCCACATAACAGGCCATGTACAATAACGACCATATGACAGGTTAAATGTGAAAGCAACCATATAACGGACAATGTACACAACAGGTACAATATGTATCCGTCCGAGATACGACATTACTTCGATAGAAAGCGAAAGCAGAAGAGTACAAAAGTTCACAAAAATTAAGCTTCATTACTAATTACTGGCATGGCGGCCAACTACAAGCAAAAATGTGGGTAGCCACCAAAAAGGCGTCAAAAATTCATAGCAATAATTGTAATTGTAAAGCTTATCCAAGGTACATGCCATATTGGGCCGAATTCAACGTTTACAAAATATTGGAAAAACAGGAATCTAGTAGCTATTAGAGTCAACTGAAGAGCCTGGAGATGACCGCCAAAAACATCCAGGGAGAGGCACCTCTTCATCATGAGCGACGGGAAGAACGTTGGCAATCACATGCTCCTCACAAATGAAGGGTTCACCCTCAAGGGGGCGTGTGTGAACACCCTCTGCAAAAGCGGTTTCCATCTCCTCCCAGTTGAAGTTGGGGTGAGAATGGCAAACACATCTTTTAGCAGCTACCCAGCCGCCATTATATCTCTCTCCTAGCATACCGACAAACTCTTCAGATCTTCGAAAAACTGCCAGAGCCTAAGCGCCGGCATCATCCTTGGCCTTAGAAATGGCAGTGGCCATCTCGTCTTTAATGGACGCCAGTGCAGCTTCAAGCTCCGCTGATTTTTTCTCAGCCTGCTCAACCTGCCTTGGCTCGCAAATCCACCAGTTCAACATCAACGACTGCCCGTGATGCCTTCTCGGCATCAAGCTGCTGCTGTATATTGTCAGAGTGAACTCGGGCATCACCAAATTGGGCCTGAAGCTCATCCAAGGATTGCTTCTGCCTATCAGACTCGGATTCATAATGGACAAATTGTTCAATAAGCGCAATGGCGGAATTATTAGTCTGCATCAGAAAGACGATATTAAAAAAAAAAATTATATAATAATAATGATGAATATCAGATCACGAACCTTACCACAGCAAGGTCGTGAGCAAGTTGGGCGGCCGGCGCTACCAGCTTGTCGGCTGGGCAATCAATTGGCAACTGGAGGCGCTTCAGGAGACGGTATTCGAGAGTACCGCCGTTAGCTGGAATATCAGCATATAGAGATTTATCCTCCCTCACGTCCCAGTTGGGTTGATAAATTTTCCTGGGGACAGAAGGGGGACGAAAAAATGCAGCCTTCACAGCGGCACTAAGGATAATCTCTTTGTGCTCAATCCACTCATGGATCCGAGAAAATATTCCCGGCCCAAGGTTTGTCAAAAAGCTGGGGGAGCTAAGGATGTCATAAATTTTTTGGCGCATGGAAGAGCTAGATCCCAATGCTGTCGATGATAGCATTCAGAGGAGAAACCCTGGTGGCAGATGATTCCCGGACGGGACTATGGTCCGGAACAGTAATAGCAGTCTCCGGTTGCTGTGTTACAGAAGCAGCGGCAACATCTAGGGCCTGCCTCTTGCTGGGACTATTATCGAAGGGCTCACGAGGCCGCCTCTGACCCACAGTCATGCCACCCCCGCCGCGACGAACAGGAACGTGAACGACAGGACGAGGAGATTCCTGATCCCCACGTCCAGCAGATCGGCCGGGAGTACGCCCAGGCGTGCGGCCGGCACGGCGAACACTTGCCCGGCCAGAATGGCGACCACCGCGGTCGCGATCTGCACCTCTGAGACCCCTAGTGAGGCCGTGAATAGTGTCGTAATCAAAGACGGGCTCCTTAGGAGTTCGAGACATTGGCGTTAAATCTTCTTTGAGACCCAACTCCTCAAGATCTAAACTGACAGGACCTGCAACAGCAAAGCGGAAGGATTAATATCATATTAACTAACATAAAGCAGAGGCATAAGTCCCACGTCGGACCATAAGTCAAGTAGCAAACCTTCTAGATGGGTCCGGCAGAGAAATAAAGCCGACAAAGGTTCATTTCCTAGTATGTACTTTGCATGGGGAAGCCATTTGCAAGGGATCCTTCCCTCGGTATCTTCACCGGCAGCAGTAATAGTCCCGACCTCAGACTCAAAATAATCAAAGGCCTTTTGCTCGGCCGCTAAAAGACCATAAGAGGGGACGTCTTCCATCCGAGTAACCGGCTTAGTAAAGTGACGACGAATAGGGAAATTATTCGGCACTTTAACCCAATAAAAAGCGGGTTGCCAACCTTTTAGCCCAGTCAACTTAGGGTAGACGGTAAGTTTATTTTTGGCCGTCATCAAGCTCCACCATCCTTTCTCAGTGGAGCCGTTCCGTCGCAGCCAATGAAGGCGACGAAAAAGGTTGAGTGTCTCAGGAAACCCTAAATAACGGCAGGTCCAAATATAAGCGATCAGGTTCCTAGCGGCCAGGGGTGTCAGCTGAGCCAGGCAGATGTTAAAAGCCTTCAAAATCCGTACCAGGGTTAAATCTAGAGGAAAACGCAACCCAAACTCAAAATGGTGCACGTAAACAGCTATGTGCCCTGCCGGACAATCAGTCACTTTCGACCCCTTGTCGAGGACTATCAACTTATATCCCGGTGGGAAGGCATACAACTTCTCCGCAACATCGCAGTAGTTGAGGTCTATGGCGCATTGTCGCCAGATTTTTACAGAGGATTGTGGATCTCGGACCACTGCTATAATCTATTGGTAGCCATATCCCAGAATGCTCAACATCATCGCAGTCAGGAATCGGCTCGGGCCGGGAATTAGGAGGCATGCTGGAACTTTCCCCCAAAACTATCTCGTTTTGACGAGTATTCTCATCCCGGCCAGAAGTAGAAGGACCATCAGTCTCATCCATTGTAGCAATAGAATCGTTGTCGGAACCTAAATCAATAAATTATCTAAATTATCTAACCAGGCATGTTCCCTCAAGGGCGGGACATCAAGTTCGGGAACAGCATCAGGGGGAGGATTTCTAGCAGTCCGGCGAGCCAAAATTTGATGTCTTAATTCCCGAAGTGTTTGTCTATCACCACTCATCCTCGTGGACAGATATTGGGAAGTTAAATTTTCTTGCTTAGGGGTAGAACGGTCATTAAGAAACTTAGATCTAAGTTCCCTATCTCTATCAGCAGTGAGGGGCAGGTCAGCTAACAAACGAGTTCTCTCCTCCTTAGGGCTGGAAGTAGAGGAACTATGTCCGCCATGAAGGGAGGCAAGAGACGAAGGCTCACTTTCAGACATAAACTAATCACTCAAGGAATTTTGACTATCTGAGTGGTCTGACATAATTTCGAGGAAAGAAACAGAAAGAGCAATTGAAGAGAAGTTGAAAAAGGTACCTGAGAAAAGTCGACGGAAAATGACCGGAAAATCAAGCAGGTTCCCAACAAAGCACAGCAAAAGGCCTCGAATGCACGAACAGAAAGAAGAAACCCAGTAAAAGGAGCACCGGAGAGCGTAATTTCACCGGAAAAGTTGGAAGCTTTAAAAGTAAACCCTCGATTGCACTCAGACGAAAAAAGGTGAAAAAGCACTACAATTTCTCAAAAGTAAAGGGCGAAAAGTAACTCAGAACACTTTTGAGGAAATTTGGTAACTTAAAGGCAGGATCTTGGTGAAGAAAAGGGGAATTGAAGTTCTCAGAAAATCGCAAAAACCATAGAAATATGGAAGGTTGAAGACGAAGTGTAGAAAATAAGAAAGGGAAACTAACCTTCTCTACAAAGGCGGGATTGAATGGCCAAGATCAACTGACCCATCAACTTCTTTCGTGGATGAATGCCAAATGTCACTCGCTGAGCCCAGCCTATTAAAGAATAAAGAAAAACAAGCGAGATTTCACAATAAAGTCATGATTGCACTTTTCGAAATAGGAAGTCTCCCCAGGGCAACACGTGGCAGCAGAGAGAGATATGGAGCATAAAAAATTCACTCGCGTCCTCAGTATAACATCAATGTCGGTCACGACCTCCAATGATGCTGGGGGGGCTAGTTGTATGGGTATGACCAAGTTCACTGTCGGACACATCCTTTGTGGCCGACATCAATAAACTTGAAACGCGACCTCATCAGTAGAGTCCAGGCCGTTTGTAATAAGCAGTCCGAGATGGCATTCACGGCCACATTTGAGGATAATCTTCCCTCCAATCAGATTCATCACAGTCATACACGTGTCGCAGGATTACGCACCCTGTCAGATGAATAGTACTGCTATAAATAGCCAAATGGTACTATTCTACAGGTACATTCTCTCACATTCTAAGCCTTGCTTTCTCTCTCTATCTCTCTCTCTCTCTCTAAAATCCTTATCGGGCACTTACTGACTTGAGCGTCGGAGGGGGTTTCCTCGCATCCCCCCTGAGGGTAGTTTACGTTTGTCTTCCTTGCAGACTTCCAGTCTCGGACGCCCACTCTCATACTGCCGGACATCTCTTTGTCCGCCACCGTTTCAACACCGAAACAGAAACCATTTATCTTGACATCCAGCGATGACTTGCGAAAGAGCAACAAAGGTCCCGGAGGGTGCAACCTAAGTGATTCCTTCACGATGGCTTTGAAATACATTAGATGCTCTAAATCATCCTCGCACAAACGTTGGCCTTTGCCTCTGACAACTTCTCTGACCTCTTCTTTCAGTTGTATCATAACTCTCGGATGCCTAATCAACTCGCTCATCATCCATTCAATAACTGTATAAGTTGTGTCAGTGCCGGCAACAAACATATCCTGCATCATAAAGTAGTATCGTTGCACGCTGTGAAACCTTAACTTATCCTACATCAAAGCAGGTTCGTTTCTCTGTGTAAATTGTAATTTTAAAATACCAACTTTTCATAATTCTGCCAATATAACAAGTAAAGATATTAATGGTCAAAATTGCTTATTATTGGACATAGAGAGTATATAGATATATGTTTTGAGGAGTTCAACTAGAAGAATCTTACCAATATGAGTGCTTTTATATTGGCAGTCGTAAGACTACCGTTGTTCTCCCTTTGATATTCGAGCAAAATGTGTACAAAGTTTTCTACATTTTCCCCCTCGCCAGACACACCATCAATGTTTTTATTGGTTGTTAGACGACATTGATGTTCGCGTACTACTTTCTCAAATAAATCATCCAATTCTTTCGCGACCCGTTCCACTCGACCATCCAAACCCGTCACTCGATCCAACCATCTAAACCAAGGTATGAAGTTTCCAAAACCAATAACCCCGATCAATTCCATAGCTTCTTTCAAGAGTTCTTTAAAATTGACACCTCCTTCACACTTGCTATTATACGTCCAACCAAAAGCAGCCCTACAAATTACGTCATTTGTGATTGTCATTATCATCTCGCTCAAGTTCACTACTGAAGAACTTAATCTATTTATCTTTTCAACCATTAACGCAGTATCTTCTTCTCTTATAATCCTGAAGGATTGAACTTTTTTGCTACTCAATAGTTGCGTAATGCAAATACTTTTCCTTTGCTTCCAATTTTCTCCGTAAGGAGCAAAAGCCACATCACTACCGTCATAGGAGATTCTATTAAAAACACGTGATTTAGGCCTGTCAGAAAAAGTTATGTCATGAGTTTTTGTGATCTCGCGGACTGCATCTGCAGACGAGAAACAAGGGTGGGCTTGCTTCCCATGTGAAGCAACATAAGCTTGCCATATCGCTGAGACAATGATAGGAGGGAACGATAAAGTGATAAATTTAGCTGGTGAAGGTTCCCTATGATTAGTAGCTTTGGTGGTGAGGGAGGTAAGTTTTTGCGAGTAGCAAGACTTGAAGAGAGACTCTTGCAAAAATAGATTGCAAAGAGTATAAAAGGTAGGAAGAAAGGGTCGAGAAAGAGTTTCTCTAAGAATTGTGGAGGTGTATACATTGTTTCGCTATGTCTATGAAGGACCTAATTGTAAGATGTAAACACACTTTTATAGGAAGAATGGGATATGAACCATTGCGAAAAATAAGCAAACAAAGAATAAAGAGATTACATTTTTTGTATTCACTGCTAGTAACATATTTCATGTGTTTCACAAGGGAAGCAAGCCCACCTTGTTGTCTCATTTGCAAATACAGTCCAAGAGATCACAACAGGTCATGACATGATCTTCTCCAACAGGCGTAAATCACGCATTGTAAACAAAATCTTCTATGATGGTAATGATATGTGTGTGGCTTTTGCTCCTTGCTAGAGTCTTGCGTGGACCTGGTCCACACTAAAATTACTATGGACCAAAAAGTCATGCGTGCCAAATATTGTACGCGAACTACATAGCGACTCCTATTTTAACATAGCGACCTTTTTTATAACATATATTCTAGTGGTTCACCGTTGACACGAACGCATGTGTCTAGTTCACTGCCTCTAAAATATGGTCACTATGTTTTAAACAAGAGTCAATTATATAATAAAATTAAGGATTACTTAAGGGTAAATGTACGAAGGTGCCTTAGTTTTGTGAGGAGTATCTGTTCCGATTGTAGAACAGGTTGGCAGTCTTGAGAAAAGTCCGCCAAGAAGTGGAGTTGGCGTCCGTTAGTTAATAGCTGCAAGGAAGCAAACGTAAACTACCCTCGGGGGGATGCGAGGAAACCCCCTCCGACGCTCAAGTCAGTATTATGTCCAGCTAGGATTTAGCGAGAGAAAGTAGAGAGAGAGAGAGAGAGAGAGAGAGAAGAAATAAGTGTTCAGAATGTACCTGTAGAATAGTACCATTAGGCTATTTATAGATGTACTATTCCTCTGACATAATCCTTTTACATGTGTATGGCTGTGATGTGTTTGACATAAGGAAGATTCCCTTGTTTTGTCTTGTTAAATGGCCGCCAACAGTGTTGTCGGACAACTTTATGGACTTGATCTCAAGCGTTGTTATGATGGTCTCTTATTCGCATCTGGGTATAGCGTTCGTGAACGTTGACACAGGTTCGCTAGCATACTTGGGTTATACCGATACAACTAGTCCCCCAACATCATTAGGGGTCGTGACCGTTGATGATGGTGTGGACGCGAGCAAATCTGGCATACTTGGTACGTTTGAATGTTGGATTTATTAGGTTCCATGTGTCGGCTCAGGGAGTTGAAAAAATTTCGAAAAATCAATCATTGTTTTTTCGAGAATCTCGCCGATTTCTTCATTAAAGTTTGTCATGCGCTTGACACTTGGCAAAGATCTGACTGAGTAGTTGAAAGGACTGTTGATCTTGGTCGTTAGTTTGGCGCATATATATGACGAACTGTCCTTTTTCGGTTTTCTCACCTTTTCCCTCAACTTCTTCCTCTTCTTTCCTTATTTTCTTTGCTTTTTCTAATGAACTATTTCCATGCCTGAAGCTTCACTTGCTTAACGCTTGACCTTTCTTCACCCAAATGACTCCGAAAAGTTGCTAGAAATCTTTGCTATCAGTTTCCGGTACTAGTGCTCTAAGAATTTTGCATTTTTTTCACCGATTATTTTCTTGGTATTCCGAGGGCTTAAAGTTTGTTTTTCTCCGGTGATTCTCCAGCCAAAGCTCGGATCTTTCTGCGTTTTCTTTCTCTTGGAGATTAGACGGTTACCGCCTATTTTCACTTTTTCGGTGAGTCTTTATTTCCAGGTATTCCTCCATTTTTTTTCTCATTTTTGCCTAAGTTTTTCTTTCTTTACTTCCATCATGTCGGACCATTCTGATAGCCAAAACACTCCTAGTGACGTGTTCATGACCGAGAGCAAACCCTCTTCCCCTTTTTCGGTCAACAATACTAAGTCCTTTGAATCCAGCCTAGGTGGAAGAAAGACTAGACTCTTAGCGGACATGCCACTGACGGCCAAAATAACATAGGTCTAAGTTCCTTAACGACCCTTCCACTCCTGAGGAACATAGCTTGACAATGAGATATTTGTCCGCTAGTCAAAGCGGAGATAGGCAGACGCTAAGGGAATTAAGGCATTAAATTCTTGCCAGAAAAACTATTAGGAATCCTCCTCCGGATGTTGTTCCCGGACTTGAAATTCCTCCCCTTAGTGAGCATGCTTGGTTAGATAGCTTGGCGGATGCTGGGGTTGAAGTGTCCGAGAACTTTTAAGATCGTTTTGAGGGAATTTTTTGCCCCCACTTACCCTCTTATCAGTGATCTAGGTGACGACAGTGACTCCATTACAACTGTTATGGCCAATCAGGCGTCTGTTTACGAACGTTGGAATGCACCTATCGGCCCTTCTGCTCGCGTTACTGACGACGCGACTGATAATATGGACGCGAACATTGGAACCAATATGCCTTTGTCTAAGATAGTCGTCGGAGAAGGCTCATGGACCGCCAAGGGTAGGGATGACACTTTAAATGAGTTGGAGGATGAACTTCATGTTGGCGGTCCAGGTTATGATGCTCTTTAGTTACCGGAAGATTACAATGCCTTCCCTTTGAGCGTAGTTATTGACAACTCGTGACGTGAAGATGCTGTCAACTTATGCTACCCTAAGGTAGCGGAGGTCTTGTACCAGATCCCTGACGGCTATAGACTGGTGGTGCCGGATGAAGGCTCGATCGTTATTGAGTGTCCTCCCGGCCATATTGTTGTATATATTCATCACTTTGAGTTTGGCCTTCGCTGCCCCTTAGATTATTTCTTGGTAAGGATTCTAAATGCTTTCAATTGTTGCTTGGCTCAATTGATTCTGTTGGCGGTCCGGAACCTGATTGCTTATATCTGGACCATTTGCTTTTTGGACATTCCTGAGACCATAAACTTGTTCCGCCATCTCCATTGGTTCAAAAAGAATGGTTCTTCTCGGCAGAAAGGGTGGTGGTCGCTTACCATCGCCGACAAAAAGCTAACATATTTCCTAAAGTTAGTGGTCTGAAGGGCTGGCAGGATGCCTTCTTCTGAGTGCACGTGCCAGATGACTATCCAGTCCGTCGCCACTTGGCCGAACCTCATCCTCACATGGAGCATTTGCCTCTTCTTCCTCTGATAGGGGATGAGCTTGCGACCTATGATTACTTTGAGTCTAACGAGGGGTCTACACTACTTATAAGGACGGGAAGGAGGTCACCTTCAAGAACCCCAAACATTGGCTCCCCAATACTAAGTACATTCTCGGGAAGTTTCCCCTACCAACCATGTTACTCTGACATACGCGTGAAAATGGTAAGTCTTCTATCGGACTGGTTCTCCTGCTAACAGTATTATGCGATTTTATTAATTGTGATCTTTTATTTGTTGAATTGTTTACAGGTCCTTCTCATCTTGACTTTGAGGTGCTTTGCATTGCCGACAATATGGAGCCGACAACTAATGCACCTGTCGAGCCTGAGAATGAGTATGATACGATCCACGTCATCACCAATGGCCGCCGTGGTGGGAGCCACAATGGTCCCTGAGTCCTGCGGACTCTTCGTGGTGGTCGCAATCTCGACAGGGGTGGCTGCAACCCTGCTGCTGTTAATGCCGCCGTGAGTTCTACTGGCATCCGGCCTTCTTCCGCAGCCACTGGCGGCTCTCCTGCGACTCGTGTCCCCCTTACCATTGCTCGTGGCGGACACAATCGCCGGTGGGGCAGCGAGACTAGTAAGGTGGATACAACCTCAAATAAGAGACAAGAGCTGGAAGTGGTTGCTCCTGCCGATAACTTCGTGACTGCCGTGGACTCAGAAGCTACTAAGGTCCGCAAAGAGCCGGTGGATGGAGATCATGCCGGCCCACTTAACATTTCAACCACAATCTTGTCCTGCTCGGGCTCTACTCTGCTACGGAAGTTGGCGGAATGTCGGCAGATGCCAAGCTTTTTGTCGGAGCTATCTCCTGGTATCTTTATTCGATTCAATGAGTGGATTGAGAACAAGGAGATATCTTTAACCGATGTTGTCAAGTCTGCTTTCGACCGTCGTCTCATAGTGCCTGGATGAGTTTATCAGTCAGACTGGGACGTCAAAGAGGATGAATCCATTTATGTTGATATCCTAAAAAATGGCGGTACTCTTAATTATCGACTATTGAAGGGATTACAGCTGCCTCTTGACCGCCCGGTTGATTCGCCGAACGCTCCGACTGCTAAACTTCCTCACGACTAGATGGTGGTAAGCTGTGTTTATACGTTTGTTTTCGTACAATTATATACTTTTTTGCAGGCTAACAAGTCTGCCTTGGAGTTGATTGAGCAAATTCTGGAGTATCAATGGTTGGCGGACAGCTATAAGCAATCCAGTGATGATTTCCAGGGGCTTTTAAGGACGACAGAGAGTGAAGCTGCTAAGGCTAAGAAGGAGCTGGAGGACAAGGTTGCGGCCCAAGCCCCTTTGGAGGACGAGCTGAAGTAGTTAAGGCCCAAAGCGGATCAGCTTGTTGAGGCTGAGATCAGAGTTAAAGCTCTAACCGGTTAATTGGAGGCTGCCAAGATTGAGAGGGATGCTGCGATTGAGCAAGCCAAGGTTGAGGGGGCCGCCAATGTAGTCGCTGAATTCCAGATGTCCGATAATTACGTAGTGATAAGTGCTTATTTTACATACATTTTATTCTTTTAAATTATTACTTTTGGGTAAAACTATGCTAGTTATATGACTTTATAGGTCTAATTGTTAAAAGTTACTCTGTATAACTCGTTAAGGAATAAACGATTAAAATATGTTTAGAGGCTTTACATGTTATTTTATACGTTTTATATCTAATGATTATATAATACCTAAGTATATTTGCATATTTTTTCATATAGGTACAAAGTGATACAAGTACAGAGGAAACAAAATAAAAATTTGAAGAAGCCCATTTATAACAAGAAGGGTGACGGCAACATATAAAGAAAAGGGGGTTTTTAGACCCTAAGTGAGACGGCAATAATTGGATGAAATAAAACCTAGGCAAAGGATGGAGTGACGCAATATAAGAAGGAAAAAAAGAAAACCTTGATAATACCAACTGATATGAATGCGGAAGCTTAATGTACGAATTTATTTTTGGTGTTTTTTATTTATGAACGAAAATAAAAACTTGATATGATTCCGTGAACGGAACCTAGCTTAGCTTCGAATAACCTTCACTCGGTTAATCTCCACTAAGGGTTCTAACTCTAATTCAATGGCTTCACTCACCAAAGGTTCAAGTTAGGAAGGAATTTAGATGATTTGATTTAGCTTCACTCACTAAACAATCCACCTAAGCTTAATCTAAACTTCACTCGTTTAAATCAAGGATCTTGTGTTTAGCTTCACTCCCTAAAAACAATTAAGCCTTGGAAAATCCATCCAATACTCACAAAGACAAAGTCCGAAATTTCAATAATCAATTCTTCACTTTTTATTATGGACTACGCGCCTATTTATAATAAGCGTAGCAAGAAACCCATGCCCTCCAAGGCATTACACCACACGCCAACAAGCAAACATTTTAAGGAAAGTTTCTCCTAAACTTAAGCCTAGAATCTAGCACAAAAATAAGGAAACTACTGATTTAGGAAAGCTTTGCAAAAACTTTCCATAAACCTTACAATTCCACACGACACTCCCCTTTCATATTACAACTCATGACAACTCATCTACTTGGAGCCTAAGTAAATGAATTACAAGCTGATTTTCAGAACTTTATTAATTAAGCTACTTTAACTAACTAACTTAACTAACAATAACAATAAAAACATATTATTGGTTACATGAAAAACCTCTACTTTAAGAGCCTAAAAGTGAAGAATTAATTATTGAAATTTCGGACTTATTGTCTTTGTGAGTATTGAACGGATTTTCCAAGACTTAATTGTTTTTAGGGAGTGAACCTAAACACATGATCCTTGATTTAAACGAGTGAAGTTTAGATTAAGCTTAGGTGGATTGTTTAGTGAGTGAAGCTAAATCAAATCATCTAAAACCCTTCCTAACTTGAACCTTTGGTGAGTGAAGCCATTGAATTAGAGTTAGAACCCTTAGTGGAGATTAACTGAGTGAAGGTTATTCGAAGCTAAGCTAGGTTCCGTTCACGGAGTCATATCAAGTTTTCATTTTCGTTCATAATTATAAAACACCAAAAATAAATTCGTACATTAAGCTTCCGCATTCATATCAGTTGGTATCAGAGATAAGGCATCTAAGTCCCTTTGGTGCTTGGTCGTTCTTGGAGAAGAAGAAAGAAGAAGAAGAAAATCACCCGCAATAGACAGATTTTTGAGGTAACTGTGAACGACTCGTTCTCCCACCTCCGATCGAATTTTTGGGTGATTATTGAGCCTATACTGGACTACTATTTGTCTATTTTATTTTCCTAAAATTTTGTAATATTTGAAGTTGATTTACTATATATTCGAGACTGATCTTTCTAACTGGTCTAAAACCGGGTAAATCTAGAACAGTTCTGGGAGAATTTAAACTGCAAATAATTTGGCTGAGTATTTATTGATGAAATTTTGGTCTAGTGTTCCAGACACATAGGTCTATGTGGTGACAAAATTTCATGAAATTTCGAGGTGTTTTATTTAGGTTTTAGATCTCGAACTTTTAGTGAAATTTCTGGGCAGTTTCCTGGAAAAATTGCAGTTGGTTGTTGTTTGGTTCGTATGGATGAATTTGATTCAACATGGAGACTCATGCAAGCTCTTATACGGATGCAAGAAGCGGCTAAAAGGGTTAATTTTTGCAGGTAACAACTATATCTAGGAAAAAAAGAACGGTTAGATCTTGAAGATGTTCCTTGCAACATAGAGGACGTAATTTCATATTCAATTGTCGTTGAGGTTGAACGAGTTTCAGATTCAGATCCAATTGTTGTTGAAGAGGACGTAAAGATTGAAACTTTTTCTTGTTCTAAGGATAAAGATTTGATCTTTGAAGTCTCTCATGTTGAAGATGAATCTTTGGATTGTGTAAATAACAAAGATTCATTCTTTGACATTCAAGATGATTTAAAGCTTGACTCTTTGGCTTGTACAACCATCAAAGTTCCGATCTTTGCTATTCCATGTGCGGAGAAAGCTACAAAGGAGCATTGGGTACTACATTATGAAGCATCCTCTAATGATTTTTGTTGTCATGATGTCATTATTTGTCATACACATCCACAAACCTCATGGATTCCACTTATATTTCTCATCAGCGTGCTTCTTCATATGGTTCATGGTTATCATGCGTGGATGATTGCTTGGTTACATCAAAACTTGGGATAAGTTTTTTTCAAGAAGGCGAGAATAATACGAGATCAAGATAGGTTTAATTTGCTTTCTTAGGATTGTTGCATGGTTTTACTTTACTCTTAAAGTAGAGGTTTTTCATGTAACCAAAAATATGTTTTTATTGTTATTGTTAGTTAAGTTAGTTAGTTAAGCCTCCTATCCCTTATTTTTCTCTCTTCTCTCTCATCTCTCACAAAACCCTAATTTTCAACCTAGGGGCTACCGCCACCCTTTTGGGCGGTGGTAAGCCCCTTTTCTCCTTTTGTTACTAGTTTTTTATGTTAATGTTTCTAATAAACTCCAGTCTCTCTTTAATGGAGAGTTTTTCTACCCATTTATTGGGTTATATCTACCCATATATTGGGTTTTATCTCTCTCCATGTGAGAGTTTGGAGACTTTGTTTTTGGGTTTTTATGTGATTCAAGAGGTTGATTTGTTGATTGAAATTTGTGCGGGGTTGCAACAGATGTCAATACTTCGTTTACAAGCACTTGAATTGAATCCAGTTCTACTTCAAAACAACAAAAGATCGATAGACCCCCTTGTAGAAGGCTGCATCAGACAGCGATGTGAAAGACGAGGGTTTTCGGAAGTGTTAGATTTACTCAACGATCGTGGTTTTGTCATATTATAATTGTATTTATTTCATTTTGATATGTATTTGTTTAGTTTTGACTTTTATTGTAGATGTCGTATGACTTTGAATCAATGAATTAATTTTTAATTTCAAAAAAAAAAGTTAAGTTAGTTAGTTAAAGTAGCTTAATTAATAAAGTTCCGAAAATCAGCTTGTAATTCATTTACTTAGGCTCCAAGTAGATGAGTTGTCATGAGTTGTAATATGAAATGGGAGTGCCGTGTGGAATTGCAAGGTTTATGGAAAGTTTTTGCAAAGCTTTCCTAAATCACTAGTTTCCTTATTTTTGTGCTAGATTCTAGGCTTAAGTTTAGGAGAAACTTTCCTTAAAATGTTTGCTAGTTGGCGTGTAGTGTAATGCCTTGGAGGGCAAAGGTTTCTTGCTGCCCTTATTTTAAATAGGCGCCTAGTCCATAATAAAAAGTGAAGAATTGATTATTGAAATTTCGGACTTATTGTCTTTGTGAGTATTGGACGGATTTTCCAAGACTTAATTGTTTTTAGGGAGTGAACCTAAACACAAGATCCTTGATTTAAACGAGTGAAGTTTAGATTAAGCTTAGGTGGATTGTTTAGTGAGTGAAGCTAAATCAAATAATCTAAAACCCTTCCTAACTTGAACTTTTGGTGAGTGAAGCCATTGAATTAGAGTTAGAACCCTTAGTGGAGATTAACTGAGTGAAAGTTATTCGAAGCTAAGCTAGATTCCGTTCACGGAATCATATCATGTTTTTATTTTCGTTCAAAATTATAAAACACCAAAAACAAATTCGTACATTAAGCTTCTGCATTCATATCACAATATAAGAAGGAAAAAAAGAAAACCTTTGTCAGAGAGGTCTGAGAGACATAATAGAACGAGGGGACGAAGAACAGAGCCGCACGAGAGGAGAAATATGCATCAGAGAACAGAGCCATATCAGGCGAAATTCATCCATTGTGTTGGCAGTTTCTTCTGTTTCTCTATTTAACTATTTTTATTCAATTGTTAAACTTGTTAATTATTATGTCTACTATTGATTTTACATTGCTATACAATTGGGTTAATTTATTAGTTTATATGTCTTGCTAAATTTCTTTGTTCTAGGTTAGGGATGTAGTTTTTTTATTTTCTGTTAATTATTTGAATTTGTTGTTTGGGTTTGATTTATTATAATTGCAATTTGATAATCTTGATTTATCTCATACTAGTAATATGGCCAATTGATTGTATATTTAAGCTAATGAATTATTAGCGGAAGTGAAAGTTCAATATTAGTTCGTGGGATTATTAAACGTCAAGTAGTATAATTTTAAGAATAGTTATACACTTGGGGTGGTCTTTTATATGAATTCTTGTTCTTAATGAGTTTATATTAATTGTTATGATCACGGAAGTAGACATAAGGTTGGTATAGATATACGTTTTCTACCTTGGAAGAGGAGATAATATATCATAGGAAATTTGATCATTGTGATATACTATTTCAACCCAACAATTAGTTTAATTTCATTACAGGAAGTAAAAGGTGAATCCCGAAACCTAGAACTATCTCTTATACTTGATTGTTACCTATTGTTTGACGTTTTTAGTGTTGGAATTAGTAGTTCATATTATTTAAATTTAGTTATTATCACTTTTCACGTTACCCAAATCGTCTAAATATTTTAGATTTTCTTAATTTGGTAGTTGATTATACCTCCTTGTGGGAAACGATACCTTGCTCACCTATAATATTATACTTGACCCGTACACTTGAGGAAATTGTAGGCATATTTTACGCCGACCACGTAGCGGCCCTTCAAGAGAGGTATGATGGCGGCTGGGTTGCTGCCATAAGATGTGTCTGTCGGACTCATCTCGGTTTCAATTGGACCAAGATTGAAGCCATTTTCAACAACAACCAGTACGACCAACCTCTGAAGGGGGAAGAGTTCATTTGCAGTGAGGACGCCATCGCCAATATGGATCCTCGGCCTGCATCTGAAGACCAGGATACACCTCTCCCCTGAAGCTTTTGGCGGCCATCTATTAGCTCGTCAATTTTCTCTAATGAGTTGTAATCCTTTGAATGTTATTTATTTTGAATTCGACCCATGTTGGCGTCTTTGTAAACAATCATCCTTGTACTTTTTGAATATGCAATAACTTTATTACAACTCTAATGCCCTTTTGTCGGCTGCCTTCTAATTTTGTTCTATAGTTGCCCGTCAAGCCAGTAGCTTTATTTTGTGTATGGTAATATAGTTGCGATTTCAGTTATATGATGTCTGCCAACAAATTATAAACTTAATATTGTCATTTTTTGTCCAATTTTTATTGTTGTATATAACTTGTTTTTTGGATTGATCTTAGTACTTGGCCTGTTATATGGCCGTTAATGTACTTAGCTTGTCATATGGCTTAAAGTTGTACTAGGCCTGGTATATGGCCGTTAATGTACTTTGCCCGTCATATTAAAGTTGTACTAGGCTTGTTATATGGTCGTGAACGTACTTTGCCTGTCATATGGCTTAAAAGTTGTAGTAGGCTTGTTATATGGTCGTTAACGTACTTTGCATGTCATATGGCTTAAAGTTGTACTAGGCTTGTCATATGGTTGTTAACGTACTTAGCCTGTTATATGGCTTAATGTTGTATGAGGCCTGTCATATGGTTGTAACGTACTTAGCTTGTTATATGGCTTAATTCTTGTACTTGGCTATATATGGCCGTTAATGTACTTTAAAACAGCAATTTACACAATGATTGGGACGCTAACAATCCACTTGTATTATTTCCAAAACAAAAGTGGCTCTTGGCCCAGTACATTTACTATGATTCAGACATAATACTTTTTTTGCATGCTAGCGTTCCAAAAAAAATTCAGCTCTTTGTCGTTCATGCCCTTCAGAATGAGTGAGTCGGGAGCGACTTCCTTGGCGATGGCATAAGGTCCTTCCTAGTTGGACGTGAGCTTTCCTTCTGCATGGGCTTTACTAGTAACAGCTGTTCTGCACATAACTAGGTCGCAACACTTAATGACCTTTCTAAGACTTTTTTGTTGTAAGCTAAGCCTTGCTGATGCGGTCCTTGTAAGCGGCCGCTTAAAGTTCTGCCACCAGCTTATTTCTGGCAAGAAATCCAAATTTTCTCTGAGAGCTTGGTCGTTGTTCTCCAGATTTTTATAGTTGATCCAATAAGAAGGTAATCCCACTTCTACCGGTAGTACAGCCTCAGACCCAAAAGCCAACTTGAACAGACTTTCCCCAGTTGCTTCCTTTTCGGTCTTCCTATTCACCAGCAGTATTGCTGGTACCATGTCGGCCCAGCCTCCTTTGTATTCATCAAGCGTCTTTTTAAAAGCATTTAAGATCTGCTTATTCACGGCCTCTGCCTGCCCATTGCTCTGAGGGTGGGAAATATTTGAATATGCGAACTTCACTCCAAATTCCGTTAGGAACGCCTGTATGGGACGACAATCAAATTGGACACCATGGTCAAAAACAATTTCCATTGGGATTCCGAATCTGGTCATAATGTTCTGCCAAATGAACTTTTTGACCTGATTCGCTTTTATCTTTGATATCGTCTCTGCCTCTATCCACCTTGTGAAATAGTCAATACCCACTATCAAAAACTTCCTGCCCCTTGTTGCTGTTGTGAACGGTCCTCAAAAGTCCATTCCCCATTGGGAGAACGGTATCGGACATAATATGGGTTATAGGTTGTTAGCAAGCTTATGGATGACAGGAGCAAACCTATGACACTGTCGCATTTCTTTACGTAGCTCTGGGCGTCCACCAACATACTTGGCCAATAAAACCCTGCTCTGAGAGCCTTTAATGCTTAAGCCTTTCCGCCAATATGGTTACTGCAAATACCCTCATGATTTTCCTCTAGTATCTTGCTGGATTCGCATGTTGTTACACATTTCAGCATAGGCAAGCTATAAGTTTTTTGTATTGTTCATCTTGATAAATAATGTACCAACTTGCTTGCCGTTTCAACTTTCTGGCTGCCATGGTATTCAGCGGAATTGTCCCTGTTAGCATGTATAATACCAATTCGCTAAACCATTTCCCTTGCCAATTCACACTATTCATGGTCATAATCTTCTTTGTTATGCTTTTTTCCTTCAGAATATTACTGTGACGAACCTCTCAACGTCGAATGAGTCAGAGCTAGCCAACTTAGACAATACGTCCGCTTTCGTGTTCTCGGCCCTAGGAATTGCTTGAACTACGAAATGGTTCAACTAAGCAATCATTTCCTTGGCTTTCTCAACATATTTTTGCATGTTGGCCTTCCTAATTAACTTCAAATTCTCCTTTTAATTGACCGTTAACCAATTGCAAGTCTGTTTTTAGTGATACACTTTTAGCTCTTGCTGCTATATACATTTTCAGACCGACAATGGCTACTTCATATTCAGCTTCATTGTTTAATGCATGGAAGGCAAACTTGATGCCGTACTCAAACATATTTCCTTCAGGGCTAGTCATTACAAACAATGTTGTTAGGATTGGGATCCCAGTTTGGATCGGTAAGGGGGGTATGATCGAATCGGTAGAATGGAATCGCAGGATCGTATGATCCTACCAAATTGCGAAAAAAGTAACAAAAATGCTTCGAAATGAATAAATACACAACTTTAAAACATTATAGATGCTAAATACCTACATTTTCTCACATAATATTAATGTTTCAAAGTTAATATGGCTTCGCAAGAGTTATAAAAGATTAGAGAAGAGAAATACTTGCATGAATGAAGTTGGGTTATCATTTATTGGGCTTAAAGGAAAAGTCAGTTGCTTTAGGAATCATTTTAATAAGTAGGATCTTCCGATTCTGACCGATCCTAACCGATCCTACTCCGATCCAGACCGATCCTACTCTGAACCTGATCGATCCTGCAACAATTTAAGTGAAAAACAGGATCGTCCGATCCTAATCCGATCCTACTCTGAACCTGCTACGATCCTGACAAATCCTGATGCGATTCTACCAGCCTTCCGATTCTGCTTACGATCTGGATCGTTTTGCTAAAACCGAATCGTAGGATCGTACGATCCTACGATCCGAATCGCGATTCTAACAACAATGATTACAATACCAACCCCTGATCCGCTAACAACAGAGGAGCCGTCAACTTATAACAAGTAGGTTTCTTTTTCCTTTACCTCTTCTTCTTCATACGAAGGTTCCATAGTGAAATTTGCCAAGGCCTGTGCTTTGATGGCGGTCTTGGGCTTATATAGTATATCATACTCTTGACAATTCCATGACCCATTCATAAACGACCTCAACTATCCATCTTCTGCAAATCTTTCTATAATGGTTGACTTGTTAAGACATAATTGGGATGACAATCGAAATATGGCCCTAGCTTTCTTGCAGCAATAATCACAGCTAGTCATGGCCACAGTCCGGGCTGGGCCGGTCAAGGCCGGTTTAGCCAGGAATGAACCTGAACTAGACCAATTAGTTGACCGGTCCGGTCCGGTTCAGGATCAGGGTTAGGGATAGGCGAATCTGAACCGGCTTTGCACTAGTGGAAAAAAAGAATGACACAACAAAACTGATTCGGTTCTCTAAAAACGGGATCAGTTTCAATTAACTGATCTGGTTATGAGGAGAACCAGATCAGTTTTTTATTAACTGATCCGGTTCGTCCCAGCCAGATCCATTAATCAACAAAAGCAAGCCAAAAATGGCAGGCCCAGCATATTCAATGCTCTCCCTCTCCTTCTCAAAATCCTAACCCAACCTCATTCCCTTCACTAAACTTTATGCCGCTCTTCAGTCTTCCCTCCCTCACTCCTCTAACCCCAACTGATCCTCTCTTCCCTCTCTCTCTTCACTCTTCGCTTCTCATCAACCCTCATCTCTCCTCTTTGCTCTCTCACCGCCATGGAAGAAACGAAGACCACCACCACCGGTTTCGTTTGCTTCTCCTCCCTTCGCCTCTTTCCCCTCTCGCTGTAAACCACCACCATCATCTTTATCGTCATCCTCATCCGCAACCACCATCACCACGCAACATCATCTTAACTTTCAACATTCGCCGGAAGAATTCGGCACACCAACATTCGCCGTCATCTAACTTTACTAGGGTTCGATTTAGTTATGTTTACGATTTTTAGGGGTAATCTTTTTCATTAGTATAGTATCGCCTTTTTTTTAGGATTTAGTTTGTTATTTTTTCGATTTAATTTCGTTTGTAATTTAGGGTTTACATGTATAGTTTTTTTCGATTTTAGGGTTCTCGATCATTTCTTTTTTTTATTGTTTTATTTCATCATTTTTTATTGTTTATTTTCGTCTGTAGAACTTTTATTCTTTTAATGTTCTCTTACGTCTGTAATTTTGGATTTAGCTTTGTGATTTTTCTTCATTTTAATTTTTAGTTTATGTTCGTTTTTAAATTATGTTTGTAATTTTGGATTTAGCTTTAAAATATAATTACGTTTTTAGTTCATTTTTAGTTTATGTTGATTTTTAATTTATGTTTGTAAGTATATATATTCAATATGTTGCAGCTGTGATGTGTGTTTGGTTCGCATATTTGCGTCCAGATTGGACATGATTTTTTTTATAATTCAAAATGGAGTAACTGGTCCGATTGTGTGCAAAACCGGATCAGTTGACTCAAATAACTGATTTAGTTCACAACCAGATCAGTTAACTTTTTCTTAACTGCTGCTACCCTAACCGATCCGGTCCATTTTCGGATCAGTTAAGCCCATTTTGACCGGATCGGTTAGGGTTTTTTCCACTAGTGTTGGTACGGTTCACAACGGTTCAATGGGCGGTCCGGGGCGGCTCAGTCGAGGGTCAGCCCACCGGTTCAAGTTACATCCCAATATTCACCAAATCAAGTAAATTTCACCATTTCCTTAAAAAAAAATAAATTAACCATTCAAGCAAATTGAAACTAACAAAATCTCCAAATAATTGAAGCCAAGTTTCCAATTGAACCAAAACCAACAAGAATCTACAATTAACTCAAAGTTATATAAATTGAAGAGGAAAATTGGAAATTTAAAAAATTAAAACGGACCTGATGAGTGATCGATGACGAATTGATGATGTTGAGGAGTGAGGACAGCACCTGAAACGCGGCACACCACCAGGAACACTTCAAACCACCGACAATGGTGCGGCAGCAAGAACAAGTGGAGCAGTGATGGTAAGAAGAAGCGATGGTGAGGGGAAGAAGAAGCAGCAATGCTGTCCAATTTGGTAGATGATGACGAATTGATGATGTTAGTGGTGCGGTGAACAAGAATCGAGAAAACCCCAACAAGAAGAAGACTCGAAGTCTCGAAGTGGAGAAATGGAGAAGTAACCAGAAGACTTCTTTTTTTAGTTTATTTTCCTTTACTTTCTTTCTCTCCTTTTTAATGCCTTCTTTTACTTTTACTTTTTTTTTTCTTTTCTTTCTTCCCTTTTCTTTTACTTTATTAGGCTCGAAGTGGAGAAGTGGAGGAGGCCCATTATTTATTTAGTAGTGTTACAAACATCACAAGAGAAAACAAATAGAGCATGAGCCCAACATCCGAATTTAAAACCAAAAAGTACATCTCAATCCAAAATACAAATTGAAAAGATATTAAAACCAAGGCCCAACCTAATTAGAAGTAGTTGAAAGTTTGATATTTTGGAAAACTGACTCAATAGAAAGCCCTTCTTATTTATTAGTGCTTCAAGTATTCAACTTTTTAACAAAGCATATAATTTTATGCGTGTAATTGAGAGAGATAAACAGAAAAAACTTATATAATGAACTTATTTTTTATTTTATTGATTTAATGTTTTTGCAAAGTTCAAAGCACGGGGAGATCTACACAGAGGTTCCGAAAGAAGTAATACCATTTTTTTATTTTGAGCACATTGATGTAATAAAGAACGGGAAAAACCAACTATTGAAAATAAATAAGAATATATAACAAATATTTCATTACAATAAGAATTTACAATTTGTAAGTAACAATTTATGATAAAATCAGATTTGCTAATAATTATTTTGTTTATAATAAGAATTTACAATATCTAAATATGAATATGCAATACATAAGAATTTAAAAATATGATAATTTCAGTACAATAAGAATTTATAGTATCTAATTTATTTACAATAAGAATTGACAATACAAATTTAAATGCTTACACAAATAAGAATTTACAATATATATGATTTACAAGAATAATAAAAATTTGTATGTAATTCTTACAATTAAATTAATAAATTATTGGAAAATACCCCCCTTGATGGGAGGGGGGCATGGAGTTACATTTGAAAATTACAATATAAATTGGCAACTATTTTGGAATTTTCAAGGAGTAAGCTGCCTAAGTATCCCGAAGGAATCAAAGCCCACATAGTTCTCTACCTACCTTATTTTAAGTCGTGGTTGACAGTTGACTATTGTCCAGCATCCGTATGTTCCCCTGCATTAGATGAACTAGATGATTCGGTGTCCATTAGCATCCAAGGATCATCTGCTTCTGCTTCTATTTCCCTTAATCCTTGCGTTCTTTTTTCGGCTTGATCCCAATCTTTTTTGCAAACTGCAAATCTCGATGCTTTGTGGAGAAAGACGAGATCTTTTTTCATGCAACACTCTTCTACGTGCACTAAAAGCAGACTCCGAAGCAATAGTTGATGCTGGAATTGCATGTATTTCGCTTGCAATGCTAGCCAAAATGGGAAATGGATTTTCCTTAAGTTTCCACCATTTAAAAATGTGAAAATCTGCACCTGTTTCAAATTGATAGGACAAATAATCGTCTACCCCCGCGCAAGCGGATCCGAAGACACTAGTTTTTTGTTTCTTTAATATGTTAGTAATTAAAGAATTGCATGTCCGGAAGTCGAAACAAATTCGGGGTCATACATCGAGACATAATGATCATGAAGTCCCTCCAAAAGGTGTCTACACTTCAAAATATAACTGCCAACATCATAAGAAACACCTAAACATTAATAATAGAAATTTAGCAAGTTTGATAGGCCATCAAGTTTAAGCGCCGGATCAAGTATACAAGCAACACTATAAATGTACGGAAATCCACTAAAATATGCAAAGCACTTTACCTTCATGCTAACAAGCACAACTTTGATTTCACTCACATCCAATTTCTCATTGAAGGCATGTAGCACTTTAATGCATTCTACGATTACCAAATTAATGTTGGGTTCATAAACCGAAGAAAATGTGTTAGTCACATTGTGAAAAGATTTAAGAACATCCCGAACAAGCATGGCAACTGTCCACTGATAACCAATGATCAACATATCTTCTTTCGAAACAACTTCATAATATAAAGGAGTCATGACATCACGATACCTGATTGCATCATTCAGCAGTTTATAAGCAGAGTTCCATCGTGTTGGAGTATCAAGAGACCACACCTTCTTAGGCAAGCCAAATTCCTTACACAATGCCATGTACCTCCTCTTAACCTAGTTTTTGCTTAAGACCCTAACGATATTTCTAATGGGCTCAAATAAAGGTTGTAAACAATTTATACCTTCTTGAACAGACAGGTTGAGTATATGAGCACAACATCTAACATGTAAGAATTGACCATCTAATATAAGCTTAAATGCACTTTCCTGCTTCAAGAAATCAATGGCCTTAGTGCTTGCCGTTGCATTATCCATAGATAAGGAAAATAATTTATCAAGCAAATGGTATTTCTTACAACACTCCATTAAACAGGCTTTTATGTCGTACCCACTATGACTCTCTTCCACAAGCTCAAAAGCAATAATACTTTTCAGCAAAAACCACTCATCATTGATCCAATGGGCGATATTACAAATAAAGGGTTCTCCAAAACAAGAGGTCCATGTGTCCTTGTCAGGCTAATTCGACCGTTGAAGGTACGAAAAATCTCCATCATATGACTTCTATAGAGATGAAATGCAGTTTGCGTGCGACGCTTAAGTGTGTTCATAGGGACTTTCCTAAATGCTGGTTGCAAAGCAGTTCTATTGAAATATTCATAAGCATCACTTTCCCCATGGTTGAACGACAATTCATCAGAGATAACATATTCAGAAAATTCATCAATCATACGATCTCTGTTGTAGGAGAAAGGCATACCTGCACCGGGCATCTCACCAGCATTCTCGTGGAGTTGTGTCTGGGTGTTTCGGTCCCCGCCAATACTAACATTCTCTACCGTGAGGCAATGTTTGTTGGTCAAATGACGACCCATGGTTCCAGTTCCACCACTGTTCCTCCAATTGTAAGTCGGAGGTGGGTTGACGCCTGCGTTCTTGCAAAGCTTACAAATGCACTTCTAGTGTTTGGGTTCATTGGTAGCAAACTTTTCAAAGAATGGCCACACCCATGACACTTTTTTGGTTCCTTGAGGTTGTGAACCACCAACTCCGTCGTCGTCGTTGCCCACCTCGGTTTTACCATTCATCTACAATATTTAAGTAAACATATATTAATCATTATCGATTAACATAATTAACCCTAATTAGCTAAGTCATAGTTTATTTAACATAATTTAACATAATAATGATTAGGTATCTTAATTTTTTTTCGCTTAACATAATCACAATTAAGTGTTATTTGATTTACGCATACATAATTGTTATTGCTAAAACAATATTAATTTAACATAATCATGAGTAATTATATTATCGTTATCGGTTAACATAATTAACATTAATTAGCTAAGTGATAGTTTATTTACATAAATATTATTGCTAAAACAATATTAATTTAATATATATATGATTAATTGTCTTAGTCCTTGCCTATTAAAATAATTACAAATAAGTAGCTAAGTGATAGTTGATTTACATAAATATTATATTATACATAACTTTTATTGCTATAAACCATTAATTTAACATAATCATGATCAATTCTCTTAGTCATTGTCTATTTATATAAGAACTAATAATTAGCTAAGTGAAAGTTGGTTTACTTAATATTAAACACTAACCCGATTGTTGCATGTTTGAAGTCCGTGGTTGTTGGTTGGTTGGCTGCATGGGAATTTCAATATCATCTATCAACTGATGTTCTAATTCTTGGATGAAATCGCTATTGTCGATGGACGGTGAAATAGAAGAACCACCCCTTCGGCTACTAGAACCACCACTTTTACCTCTTCCAGTTATCTTTTTCAAAAATTTAGACATTTTTTTAAAAATTAAAATAAAATTATGAAAGTAATATGATATTATTTGAACTAATAAGGTAATAAAGAGTAAACTAAGACAACGAAGAATTTAAAAATTTGCTAATTAGACAGTAGAAAGATAAGAAAAGATTGAGAATTAAGAGAAAGAAATAAAGAGAAGTGTGAGAATCAGAAATTGAGAGAATGTATGTGATTGAGAGAATATAAGAGCTGTAAAAAATGAGAATGGTGGAAGGGGTATTTATAGGATTTTTTGGGAGGGAAAAAATTTGATTTTGAAGTGGCCGAATTGCGATGGAAATAGGTGATAATTGATGAAATGAAGTAGATGGATGATAATTGACCCATTGGCCCTTATCAAATGGGGAGCAAAAGCTGAAAAAATGCAACTGCAGTAATGGAAAAAGATAGAAAGCTAATTCAAGACCAACAACCCATGTTATTGCACCATAGAATTGATAAAATTGAACAGTGAAGCATTGTTGCTTCTTTTGCCAAGTTGATAAGCAAGCTAGAGGACAAAACATTGTGCATCAAAAGTTTAAACAAAAAATAATAATTTTTTTTGTTACATTTTATTTTTAACCTCCCCTTTTTTCTCACTCTCACTCTACTGCGTTTACCCTTTTATTTTTCTTCCCCTCCCTTCTTCAATTCTGCTGCGAGGAACCACCACTTTTCTTGTTGGAGTTTAGCCAGTTTGGTGGCCATGGATTTGCGCAAGAATTGAAGGAGAGATTTCGAGTGCGGTTCAGATGCGGTTTCGTGAGCAGTTTTGATTCGACTACGATTTAGAGGGCGGTTCAACCACGATTTTTTGACAGGTTCGGTTCGACTGCGGTTTCCAGGGCGGTTCAAGGACGGTTTCATGGGCGGTCCTGCACCGTTAGGGGGGCGGTTCAACCTACGGTTCTCAGGCGGTCCAACCCTCTATCACTCACGGTTCACGGGCCGGGTTTACGAGTGGTCTATGCCGGTTAAATTTTCCAACATTTTGACCCACAAAAAACTGCCATCTCCACAGGCTACGGGCCGATTTAGGCCCGGTTTTTGGTGCTTCAATTCCACTCCGTGCCCTTATCGGGCTGGTTTAGCGCTGGTCCCGAGTTGACCTTCCCATCGGCCACCTCTAATCACAGGTAATGCCATTTTTTCAACCAGCTGGTAACTGCTTTCCGGCCCGTTAAGGAAGGCTTTGCTTTGTTCCTCGCCCCACTCAAAATTCTTGTTTCCCTAAACCCTCACCGGTGACCCATGTGTACCGCCGCTGCACTGCAGCTTCAAGGTCATCTCCTCCACTACTTCTCTCCCTCGTGCTCTGTTATCCCTTCTGTTTTCTTGCTACTTTACCAGAGCACTGAGGACCAAGAACACCGCCTGGCCATTACCGCCGGAAACCCGCGCTACTTCCCAGCAACTCACCGCGGCGCGACCTCCTTCGCTTCCTCTTCCTTTGTTTCCTCCTCTACTTTGTGATGCTGCCACGCTGCGCCACCGCGTTGCAGCCAGCTGCACCGGAGCTCCACCGGAGCGCCGGCTAATCGCGCCTGATGTCAGTCTCACCAGTACACTGTACCGGAGTGCCGCCTTATCGTGCCTGATGTCAATCTCACCGGCACGCTGCCCAGCTCGCCGGAGCTTCGAACCCCCCCCTTTGTTGCTTCTATTTCACGCAGCTCCAAGAAAGCAAACTTAAAGCTACCTCCTTTTTATTTATTTCCCTCTTAGAGTTTCAATTTTAATTTTAGAAATCTAAGCCAAAGTTCAGTTATGTGAAGGATGCTCCGGAAAGATTGCATTGTAGTGATTGTATAAATTTGGGATATTTAGGATATTCTGTATTATGGGTAATCATTATGAATTATTATTCATCATTTGTATGTTTAAGAGATCCCTTTTAGGCTATTATTTTACTAGTGGGCCCTAACCCACATGCTTAAGTTATGATTCCGTTGCCGATTAAAGTTGTGTATTTCCGGGGCTTTACAAAGGCATTGTCGGCTGACTTGGAAATGAAACATATGAGGGCTTCCATCCTTAATGCCAGCCTTTGAATATCCCTTACACTTTTCGGCTCACTTAGATCCATGATTGCACGAACTTTGTCAAGGTTCGCGTCTATACCTCTTTTGCTCACCATGAAACCCAGGAACTTCCCAGCTCTTACTCCAAAGACACATTTCTTTGGGTTGAACTTAATCGTGTATTTTCTCATAGTGTTGAAAGTTTCTTCGAGGTCGTTAAGGTGTTCACGGTCAGTTTTACTCTTGACGATGGATTCGTTAACATATACTTCTATGTTCCTCCCCCTCTAGTCCGCAAAGACCTTATCGACCAACTTCTGATATGGTGCTCCAGCATTGCGGAGTCCATATGGCATTGCCTTGTAATTATAACCATCACAATCCGTGATGAATGCAGCTTTTCTCCTGCCAGCCTCCAGTAGCTGATCTGATGATAGCTTGAGAATGCATCCATGAAGCTTTACAACGCATGACCGCTAGTAGAGTCTACCACCTGGTCTATTCTCGAAAGAGGATAGCAATCTTTGGGGCAGGTCTATTTAAGTCCGTGAAGTCCACGCACATCCGCCACTAGCCATTGGCTTTCTTTACCATAACAACGTTGGCCATCCACTCTGGATAATCATACGCTTCAATGAAGTCGGCTGCCAATAGTTTATCGACTTCATCCTTAATGGCCTTGTTTTTCTTTGCTGAAAAATTTATTTTCTTTTGCTTGAGATATTGGACTGCATTGTTGACGTTCAGACGATGTATCATCACGATCGGGTCTATTCCCGGCATATCATCCGCCGAAAACACAGATACATCAACGTTTAATTTGCTCGTAAGAGAGTCACCAGGTTGACTCTGACTTATGGGTCCATGTTTGTCCCGACATTGACCGTCCTTGTCGGATCTTCACCCAGCTTTTATTGCTTCTATTCTTCATCAGGTTTAGGCCTTGGCATATCATCATGCCTGACCTCCAACTCTTTCGTAGTTATCTCCATCACTTTTTCATCCTTATTTTCAAAATCTTTTGCGTCCTCCAATGCTTTCTTCTTGGCTCTCTTTTCCTTCTGTGTTGGCGGACACAAGTCTTCAATAGGAATTCTTCTTGCAGGCTGCTTCAGAGCCGTTAGGTAACACAATTTTGTTGTTTCGTGATTTCCTCTCAACTTTGTTGTCGTACCCTGGATGGATACATACAACATTGTCATAATGATAAGTTGATACTACTCCCTGGACGTCATGAATGAAAGGTCGCCCGACAATGGCATTATACGCCCTCGATATATCTACCACTAGAAACTCCGCCATTAGATCTCTAGCATCATCATTCTCCCCCACTCTTACTGGCAGCTTTATAATCCCTTTAGAAATTGCAGACGCTGCCGTGAATCCTATCATAGGGTAGCGTACGGCTTCAAATGTTCTCGCCCAATCATAAGTTTTTCGAAGGTCGATAAAAAGAAGATATTGGTTGAGCTTCCTCCCTCCAGAAAAATTTTATGAATCAAACAGTTCGAACATTCAAAATGACCATTAGATGGTCGTCATGAGGATATATAACATGCTTTGCATCTTTCACTATAAAAGACATGGCTGGCATTGCTCGCGGTCTACGCCATTGCAGACTCTCGTTGAAGTTTACTTGGTGTCTGAACTCTTTCAGACTTGCTTTTGTGCCACTCATGCTACCGCCATGGATGCGGCTACCATTGATGACATGGATCTCCCCTAGCCGCGATTGAATATTCTGGCTGCTGGACCTTCCCTGATTATCGTTCAACTGGTTTATATATACTACGTAAAGATCTCCTTATTAGGTCCTCTATGTTATCCTTCAGATGTCTGCAATCCTCAGTTGTGTGGCTGTGATCCCCGTGGAAGTCACGCGACTTTGTCTTTTCATGGTTCTTGTGAAACATCTTTTTCGGGTGCTGCCATTTGTCACTGTCTTTGTTCATGGCATAGATCTGAGCCCTTTTTTATGTCAGTAATGTATAAGTGTCAAACTTGTCTTTTCTTTCATAATTTTCTCAGTCACTTCCTCTTTCACGGTCATGGTCATTCCCCTTCTCAATTTATCATCTTTTTTCTTCTCAGACTCACAATGTTAACTATTCGCGGCCTTGTCGAATTCTTCACCCCTTATGAAGTCATTTGCTTTTCCCAACACTGGACCAAGGGACGTGAATGTTTTTCGACCCAAGTAACTCCTAGACGCGAAACCTTCTTTCAGTCCCGTCATTAGGGCTGGATCCACTACATCTTGCTCAAGGCGTGGAATAGTGACCGCTTCCTTATTGAAACAGCCGATGAAATCATGCAAATCCTCACTTTCACCTTGCTTGATGGATAGTAATTCTCCAGTTGTGCCCTCGCGGCACCTATTACTGACGAAATGAGTACTGAATATGGACGAGAGCTGAGAGAAACTTGAAATAGAACTTGGAATGATGCTCTTAAACCATGTATGTGCGATCCCCATTAGAGTGGATGGGAACACCTTATACCAGATAGCATCCACCTGAGTGTACAGATACATGTGCCCCTCGTAGGCTATGACGTGATCGTCGGGATCAAAACTGCCATCATACTTACATGACGGCATCTTAATTCTTTGCATGGGGTGATTTAAGATTTCTGGAGCAAACGGAGAGAGCTTAGGTTTATTAACAGGTGCCCTCCAGCCGAGTAGTTACTCGCGGCATTTGTGCTATTCTCACAACGGGAGTGACCCTCGTCTTCCTCACCCTCAAAATTGTAAATCTCCTCGGTTTTCAAAATTTATTCTTCATACCCTGTGTCATACAACTACCTTTCCAAATGTCGTCCCTCCATAGTGAAGGTACGCAACTTTCGTATCAGTGTACCGTCAGTGTTTCTACCAGTTAAAACCAGTGGTCGCTTGCGGTGTTGACCGACATTAGCATTAGGAGTAGGGGTTGCATTAGCATTAGGAGTAGATTGAGAAGTACCCACTAACACTTATATAAATGATGCTACTATTTTCAACTGCTCAGGAGAGAGCTGGCTTAACTGAGCTAGGTTAAATGGGACATTACCAGTGTCCACCTGAGAGATGTTGTTCTCAGGAGTTTGTTGAACAGCGTTGTTGTCGGACACCCTAAAGTTGAACTGTTGTGCACCGATTGTCCTGGTGATTGCGGGTTGAGAAGACCCTTTACCGGCATCGGGGAATCCAGGTGCAGCTTGACTCGAATTGTTCACATTCTCCATGACTGCTTCACATAAATAGGAGGCCCCTCCTTCTAGCGCCAAGTTGTTCCGGTTGTAGAACGATTGACGGTCTTGAGAAGAGTCCGCCAAGAAGTGGAGTAGGCATCCGTTAGTGAATAACTACAAGGAAGCAAACGTAAACTACCCTCGGGGGGATGCGGGGAAACCCCCTCCGACGCTCAAGTCAGTATTATGTACATCTAGGATTTAGAGAGAGAAAGTAGAGAGAAGAAATTAGTGTTTAGAATATACCTGCAAAATAGTACCATTGGGCTATTTATAGATGTATTATTCCTCTGACAGGGTGCGTATCCTTTTACACGTGTATGGATGTGATCTGCTTGACATAGGGAATATTCCCTTATTTTGTCTTGTTAAATGGTCGCCAACAGTGTTGTCGGACAATTTTATGGAACTGAATCAAGCGTTGTTATGATGGTCTCTTGTTCGCGTATCGGTATATCGTTCACGAACGTTGACATAGGTCCGCTAGCATACTTGGTTTATACCCATACATTATCTATAACAAGGAATAACTATATGTTAACAAAGCCACAAAGGTGACTATGTCTAAATAGAAACTTTAATTATGAGTTAGAGAATATGTTATAAAAAAGGTTCTTATGTCAAAAAAAAAAATTTAAATAGGGGTCACAAGTTCCGCGTACTATTTTTGGCACGCGTGACCTTTGGTCCACAATAAAATTATTATGGACCAGGTCCACACAAGTCTTACTCAATAAAAAGAAAAAAATACCTCACGTGTTTCAAAATACTTATCACACTCCCATGAAATGTGAATGCCATGCATAATACTTGCTATATAACCATAAATAATGGACTTCTTTTTACCCCTAAACTTTCTAAAATACCCTTAAAAAGTTGATGTTCCTCTACTTTCTCCTTTAACATACACATAAGTTTTCCTTAACAAATGTGGTCCCTCAATTTCTTTATATAACATCTAAATTAAGATGGAGGAAATATTAATGGGATTAAACTAACTAACACTTCCTAAACCTAACTTAAGTGCTATTTAAGATAAGTGATATATTGTGATAAACAAGTGTTGAACAAAATTATTTAAAAAATATATTTAAATAAAACATAAAATATTCGTGAAAAATATTGCATTATTATTTTCGGGTCAGGTCGGGTTCATGTCATAATTTTCATGTCACTTTCGGGTTGGGTATGTTCGGGTCGGGTTATCTTCAGTGCGGGTCATATTGGGTCCATTTATTTTTGGGTCGGGTCGTGTAATTTTGGGTGGTTACTTTTGGGTGAAAAATGGGTCTCAGATCATGTCAACGGGCACATGTCTATTTAACCGGCTCTATGTAAAAGTACTGTTTTGGATACGTTTAATTTTATTTTATATTAATAGTAAAGGACAAACTAGTAAAAGTATATAAATTGGTCAAAAATGAAACTTATGTAAAAGTAAAGATATTGGAAACCAATTTGAAAAGTTACTATTAAGGATATTTGTATATGTAAAGTATTTTCTGTATATTATGTTTATTTGTTTCCATACATAGTTGGGCTTGTAGCCTAAATTAGGGATGTATATAAGCTGATTTCACTTTCATTTCAATTCAAGAAAAATCATTAGCCTAAAATTATCATGGTATCGGAGCCTAAAACGACCTAGCCGTTTTTTTTCTTTTTCTCGACCTCTCCTTGTGCTGCCTACAGCTCCACCAGCGTGGTTTGTTGTGCGCTGCCATGGGTGACGATGCTAAGCTTGATCCTTCATCTCCTTTTTACCTTGGTTCCGGTGATCAACCCGGCAACGTTATTTCTCATGTTGTTCTTAAAGGTGATAATTACGTGGCTTGGACTAGGGCCATAACCTTGTCCCTCAAGGCGCGCCGCAAATACGGTTTTGTGGACGGTACAATTTCGAAGCCCTCTACTTCGAAGAAATTACTTGACTGGGAAACGGTAAATTCTATGATTGTTTCTTGGATTTTGCGAACTCTAGACCCCAAACTTGCTGCTTCCATTCCCTTTCATGATGAGGCTAAAGATTTATGGGACTTTTTGGAGAAACGTTATTGCGTTGCTAATGGCCCTCGTCTCCAACAGCTTCGTGCTCTCATTGTGGGATGTAAACAATCCAAAACTGAATTTGTGGAAGATTATTTCAATCGCCTTATGGGCTTGTATGATGAACTTAATAGGTTGAAACCTCTCTATTCCTGTTCATATGGCTCGTGTACTTGTGGTCTTGCTGCCAAGCTCGCCGCGGATCTTGTTGGTATTGATGATGACATTTATGGTACTGTACACACTAACCTCCTCTCTCAAAGTCCTCCTGCGGATCTTGACCGTGCATACCAAGCTTTTCTTCAAGAAGAGAAATCATGTGCTCTTGCTCGCGGGAAAGCCATACCTGATGATGTCCATGCTTTTGCTATACGTTCGGAGCCCCGTAAATATGACAAACAGGATAAATCAACTCTTACCTGCACGTATTGTAAACGTTGCGGGCATGACAGTGACCATTGCTTTAAACTCCATGGTCCTGCTCCATGGTATATTGAGAAATATGGTGGAGGCTCTTCCGCATCTACTGCTGCCCCGAATCCACCGTCATCTGGTTCGAAGGGTGTTGTACGTGCTCATGCTATTCTTGACTCGGGTGCTGCTGGGTCCGGTCCTGTTATTGCTGCCATGTCTGGGCCTAATCCAGGTGATGCTACTGGGCCTGCTGCTGGGCCTAATAATGCTGCTGCCACGTTTGGGTCAGTGGGGGGAGGCACCCCTCTTTCGGATCTTAGTCCTACACAAGTCCAGGTCCTTTTAAACCTCATTAATAATGAGACAAATTCCAAGGATCGTATGATGGGTGAATATTACTCCACTTCTTGGTTGTTAGATACTGGGGCATCTCATCATGTCTCTGGTACTCGCGCATTTTTTACTAACTTGCAGCCTATTTCTGCATGCCCGGTTGGCTTACCCAATGGCCGTCGTATTGTAGCTACATTCGCGGGCACCGTTATGCTTCCTGGTGGCCTACTCCTACATCACGTTTTATTTGTTCCTCAATTAATTTGCAACTTGATTTCGATATCTCAACTTATTGATGAGTCACATTGCTTTGTTCGCTTCACTAATTCTTTATGTGCTATACGGGACCAACGTTCGGGGAACCTGATTGGAGCCGGTGAACGTCGAGATGGACTTTATTTTTTCCGTAGCATTCCTACCATACAAGCAGTCAATGTTCCTGGTTTAACGGAGTTTGAGTTATGGCATCGTAGATTGGAGCACCCTTCTGATCGTGTCGTCAAGTTAGTTCCTGCTATTCGTTCTAGCTGTAATAAGAAACAATTGACTAAGGCTTGTGTTGTTTGTCCTCAAGCTAAACAAACTCGGGATAGTTTTCCTACTAGTAATAATAATGCCACAACTATGTTTGACTTAATTCATTGTGATTTGTGGGGTCCCTACTCTACTCCCTCTTCTTGTGATGCTGTGTATTTTTTTACTGTGGTGGATGATTTTTCTCGTGTTGTTTGGGTGTATTTGTTGCGAGCTAAAAATGAGGTGCAAAAAGCATTCCCTTCATTTTTTGCTATGGTAGAACGTCAATTTGACACTCATGTCAAAAGTGTGCGTACCGACAATGGGACGGAATTTAATTGCATGTTAGATTATTTTACTTCTTGTGGTATTTTCTTTCAAACCTCATGTGTTGGGACCCCTCAACAAAATGGCAGAGTTGAGCGCAAACACCGACACATGATTCTCCCCGTGATAATGTTCCGGAAGTCTTTGATAATCATGTTGATGATATTTTTTTGGATGACCTTGAGTCTATTTTGGTTAATGAAACCTCACTTCCGACCGCTGGGCCTCACGATCCAGCCCTTGTCCCTGTTTTAGCCCCTACCGCTGGGCCTACTGCTTCACCGCTCCTGTCTACTGGGTCTTCTGCCCCTGATTCTCAGCTCTCGGTCACTGGGCCTGATGCCTCGGCTGTGGCCACGGGTGCTGCCAGCAGCCCAGTTATTGTGCCTCCTGACGAGGGGGGGGGCTCTCCACTGATACTAGTGCTACCGCTTCCAGTGAATCGGTGTCTGTTTTGGGTCGTGGTTGTTGCACTAAACAACCTTCGGTTCTGCTTAAAGATTATGTCATCAACACAGTACGGCAAATAAGTCCATCTCTGCCTTCACCTCCTCCCCCTGGTTCCTCAGGTACGCCATATCCTTTAGCACATTTTGTAAATTGTGATAAATTTTTTGTGCGCCATCGTCCCTTTCTTGCTGCAGTTACAGAGGGGGTTGAGCCTCGTAGTTTTGCCGAGGCCATGCGTGATTCTGGTTGGCGTGAGGCTATGGCCAAGGAGATTGGTGCTTTGGAGGATAATGGCACCTGGGTTATGGCACCTTTACCTCCTGGTAAAAAGGCATTGGGGAGCAAGTGGGTTTACCGGATTAAGTATCACTCAGATGGCTCAGTCGAGTGTCTGAAAGCTCGTCTTGTTATATTCGGTAACCATCAGGTGGAAGGTATTGATTATAATGAAACTTTTGCTCCTGTTGCTAAAATGGTCATTGTGCGAGCGTTTCTTGCTATTGCTGCCGCCAAGCATTGGGAATTGCATCAGATGGACGTTCATAATGCTATCCTACATGGTGATCTCGATGAGGAGGTCTATATGAAGCCTCCCCCAGGGTTCTCCTCTTCTCCTGGGATGGTGTGTCGCTTGCAGAAGTCTTTATATGGTCTTCGCCAAGATCCTCAATGTTGGTTTTCTAAACTTGCTGCATCATTGATCTCTTATGGTTTCACTCAGTCTTACTCGGATTATTCTCTATTTAATTTCAGCAAAGATGGTGTGCAGCTCTCAATTCTTATTTATGTTGATGATTTGATTATCTCTGGTAATGACTCTGCAACTATCTCCTCCTTCAAACACTATATTGGTTCTTGTTTTCACATGAAGGATTTAGGTGCTCTCAAATACTTTCTCGGCATTGAAGTAGCTCGAAGTCTTGAAGGCATCTTTCTCTGCCAACACAAGTACACACTTGACATTATTAGTGAAGCTGGCCTTCTTGGTGCCAAGCCTGCTTCCTTTCCTTTCGAGCAAAATCATAACCTCGCTCTTGCTACGGGACCTCTCCTAGCTCACCCAGAGACCTATTGTCGCCTTGTTGGGCGCCTTATATATTTGTCCTTCACACGTCCTGATTTGGCATATGCCGTACACATCTTGGCACAGTTCATGCAGCAGCCTCGTTAGGATCATCTAAATGATGCGTTACATGTTGTTCGGTACTTGAATGGTTCTCCGGGCCAAGGTATTCTTCTCACTGCTACTTGTGATCTTTCTTTAACGGGATGGTGTGATTCTGATTGGGCGAGTTGTCCTCTTACTCGTCGTTCCCTTACTGGTTGGCTTGTGTTTCTTGGTGGCTCTCCAACTTCTTGGAAAACCAAGAAACAACACACTGTGTCTCGCTCTTCTGCTGAAGCGGAGTATCGTTCTATGGCGACGTTACTTCTGAGTTAAAATGGCTCAAGGCCTTACTTGAGTGCCTCGGGGTTCATCAACCTAAGGCTATGCGTCTATTTTGCGATAGTAAATCTACCTTACATATTGCTCAGAACCCCGTCTTTCATGAGCGCAATAAACATATCGAGGTGGATTGTCATTATGTTCGTGATGCTATTCACTCTGGGTTGATTGATCCTTGTCATGTGTCCACATTGAATCAATTGGCAGACATCGTCACTAAAGCTCTTGGGAAACGTCAATTTTTGAACCTTCTTGGCAAGTTGGGCATTTATGATCCTCATGCTCCAACTTGAGGGGGGTATTAAGAATATTTGTATATGTAAAGTATTTTCTGTATATTATGTTTATTTGTTTCCATACATAGTTGGGCTTGTAGCCTAAATTAGTGATGTATATAAGCTGTATTTCACTTTCATTTCAATTCAAGGAAAATCATTAGCCTAAAATTATCAGTTACATAATTATAAAATGCAACTAATGACACGGAAGTGACATAGACCATTTGATTTTGATCATCTAATAGAGGCCCATATTGGTGTGAGAGAGAGAAGTCGAATAAGCAAAAATGATTTTGGTCTTTAGTCTTTAGAATGTACAAAGGTTGTCAGACTTATCACTCTCGTAGAACATCTTTAGAGTTTAGACATTCTAAGTCCTAACAAAGATGGTCAAGTATATATTATGACAAAGAATAGCATATATCAAAATGCTAATTAAGCATACAAACATGGCATAATTAAGTGGCCAAACAGCAAGAAACTTTGTAAAAAGTAGAGATGCCCTCCATCAATTGAATAAGTTAGGCGACCTTACCCCTTCTTTGCTCAAGGCTGATCTAGCTAATATTATTTGTAACTTTGGAACCCCTAAGCATCCATTGCTCAAGTAATACAAAGTCTTGTACGAACCGAGTTTACAGTAGAATTACTATGAAATAAGTTACCGGCCAATAATTTTTTCTAAGCGACCATCTTTACATGGTCATACTACATTCATTTGAAATAAGTGTAGCTCAAAGTATTAAAAAACCGACTTTATAAAGAACCAAAATAAGTACATTAACTTTTATAAAGATTTATTGAAAACCCAATCCATAAAAGTTCTTTTTATTCATTCCAGTAAATACAATGTAGCAGCAAGCTAAGTTCAATATGCTGCAAATTGCCTTTTGCAATTTTCCTTTCTTAAAATTTTCCTATAGTTACGTACAACACATGATACAAAAGACACTGACCCCTCACATAATAAAATATATAAAGAAGACACTAGAGCAAACTATTACGACCATTAAACTTGAGAATGTGCTAGATTTTCTGTTATGATTAAATTACATATAAGCACCATTGTCTTATTATATGCAAGAATAAGGTTTTGCAAAAACAATAAGAGGAACTTTTTTATGAACTGCGATACCTGCAGTTTCAGCCATATCTAATTTCTCACATTCCACTCCACCAGGCAATTTCCAGTCAAATGCATATACAAGATTTGCAAGTAGAATCTCAGCATTGACCATGGCAAATGATATCCCAGGACAAAGTCTTCTACCCCCTCCAAATGGAATATATTGAAAATTTTGTCCTCTGAAATCAAACGAAGTAGTACTCTTTAGGAACCTCTCAGGAATAAATTCCTCAGGTTCTTCCCAAAAACTCGGGTCTCGCTGTATCGCCCATGCATTAGTAATAACTTGTGTACCTGCAGCGATGTCAAAACCATTTATCTTGACATCTTGCGTTGACTCTCGAAACACCAACAACGGGGCGGGATGGTGTAGCCTGAGTGCTTCCTTTAGCACTGCTTTCAAATACGTTAATTTTTCTAAATCATCCTCACATACCCTCAAGGCTTTGTCTTTGACAACTTTTCTGACCTCTTCTTGCACTTGTTTCATTACTCTGGGATGCCTAATTAGCTCACTCATAGTCCATTCTAACAGTGTGTAGGTTGTTTCAGTCCCAGCAGCAAACATTTCCTGCATAAAAAATACTATCATTGGATGTTTTTTTATTCTTTTCACATGAATCACAAAAAAATGTAAAGTATGTAAGTAGTGCAAAAGTCAAACTGTTGCAACAAAAAAAAAAAAGGCTGAAGAAATGCGTACAAACATAGTATAAGAGGAATCCATACCAATATAACGGCTTTGATACTGTCTGTGCAAATCCTATCCTTGTTGTCTCTCTGATATTCAAGCATGATGTCTACGAAGTTTTTCGCATGCTTCCCTTTGCCAGACTCATCATCTGTAGTTGACTTGGTCATGAGACGATGTCGATGCTCCCCTATTACTTACTCAAGGAAATCATCCAACATTTTAGCAACCTTCTGCACTCGAGCATCCAAACCCTTCACTCGATCCATCCAACTAAGCCAAGGTATAAAATCTTCAAGAGTAAAAACACCGAGTAACACCATGGTTTCATTCAAGATCTCGTTGAAATCAACACTGCCCTCACCATTACTAGTATACTTCTTACCAAAAGCTGCCCTACATATTACATTATTTGTGGATCTAATCATAATCTTACTCAAATTCACCTCTGAAGATTGAGATTCTTTTATCTTTTCAATAAGAGACATAGCTTCTTCTTCTCTTATTATTCTGAATGATTGAACTTTTTTGTTACTTAAAAGCTGCAATACACAAATACTCTTCATCTGCCTCCAGTGTTCGCCATAGGAAGCAAAAGCGATATCCTTACAGTCATAGAAGATTTGGCTAGCAATATGCAATTTAGGCCTGTTGGAGAAGATCAGGTCTTGAGTCTTCATGATTTCTTGGGCTGCATCTGCTGATGATACGACAAGGGCAGGCTTGCTGCCTAAGTGAAGCAACATGAGTTTGCCATATTGCAGAGACAATGATCGAAGCGATCGGTGAGGTAATAATCCTACCTGGTGCAAGTTTCCTATGATTGGCACCGTTGGTGGCGAGGGTGGCAGGTTTATGCCAGTGAAAAAACTTGCACAAAGACTTTTGTACATGATAAAGATTAGAAATAGTAGGAAAGGGAGGAAGAAAGGGTCGGAGAAGAGAAGTTGAAAGTTGTGTAGAAACAAACTAAACATTGTTTCCATAGTAAAGCTTGTAATTGTGAAGATGAAGCTTACCTATCAGGGAGACTTTATAAGAAGGGACTCGAACATTAGAAAACGAAAACAAAGAAAAATAATATCTTCGGTTTTTCGTTTTATTTGTTTTCTTGTTTTTCTTTTGGTTCTTGTTTTTTTTTTTTTTTTGGGTGTGGATAACACCTCTTCTTGCTATATTTTATGATTTAGTAATTTGTCCAAGATGTTGCCAGTTATGACAAATTAGTGTTGCACACTTACTAAAGGGGGTGAAACATTTTGCAACCACTAACAAATAATGAATACTTCTATAGCGCAATGGTCATGCTCATGGACCATGGAGTAATCAATATACTTGTACTTATCTCCTCCCTACTTTGTCTTTCTTATGATTTATGAGGGAAGTGATCAGAAGTCCTATTGGACATATAGCATCAAATTATCTTTCTCATCAATGAATATACGAAATACTATTTTATTAGTTTTTTTATTGATATGTCGTATTTTTATATAGATTTTAGGTGCATTTAGGTTGCATTATAGGAGCATTTAGATGCATTGTAGTTCATAATTGCATACTATTACTTAATCTGCGAAATATTACTCCTTTTGTGTGTTTTTGGTATTCTTTGATTAATTTCAGAAATTGGGAACATACTTGGAGTATTATTGGACAAGCTCGAGTGCTTAGGAGCAATTGAAAGCAAGCTACATTGATACGGATCATTTTGGATGTAATTTAGTGAAAATTGGAGCTTAATTGGAGTTGGAATTTATTGAAAGAATTATGGAAATCGAGTCATGTTCACTCTATTGTCCATAACTTTTGACTCGACGCTGATATTGGGTTGATTCCAGTTGAAGAGCTTTCCAACGATATATCGCACGGCCCAAGACGAGTTGTATTTTGAGAGATATGGGCTTCGCAAGTTGGCCTAGTCTGCCAGGAACTTCTTGCGCGCACGCGGTTTTGATAATTTCGACCATTTAATGATTTATTTGGTTTCCTTATCTTGTAATTTGGTTTCCTACTAGTATTAGGAGTTATAACTATATATTAGAGGTTTTCTAATTAGAAGAGGAGATCTATTACTCACTTTTCAATATCACGTTATTTTTCCTCTCTAGTTTATGCCCTAGTTTGTTTTTATTGTTATTTTGGAGATTCAAGATTCAAGCTTTCATATTCATCTTCAATTCAATCAAGTTTTATTCTCTCTTCTTCTCTTTATTATTATTTTAATTATGTTTTCCATTATGTTTATTGCTTTTATTGCCATGATTAGTGAGTAGTCTTTTAATCTAGGATTGAGTTGAGCCCTAGTATGGATTGATTATGTAAATTCTTCTCTAATTCCCATGTTATTATGTTATATGTTTAGGGTTTGATAAGATCGTTTTTATTGTCAATTTTGCATCTTAATTTAGCCCTAATTTTATATTATCAACGAAAGTTGGAGTTGAGATTAGGAATATTCATTTGATGTTAAATTGTTATTTTATTAATTGAGTTCATCAACGAAAGTTGGGTCTTAATTTAGATAATCTTGTTATTGATTTGAATTCTCCCATGAAAATAGGTGAGAACTAGAATTGGGAATTATTTTACATTGGTACTTAATGCTTCTAATTATGTGTGTAAACCATGAAAATAGGAGGCATGCATGTTAGTTAGGCCTTTTGCTATCACGAAAGTGAGCTCTAGGTATTGAGGAATGACTGAGTATTTAGTTTCGGTTCGCAGATGTGCTTTATTACTGAGTCATAAGGGAATGTCAATCTCGCCTAAGCTATAATTGAATAACTGGGATGTGAGTCGTGTTTCGATCAATTCATATTAGTGGTGATACTTAATTCTAGTCTTTTAATCATTTTATTCATATAGTTTGCCATAAATCGTCATTAGTTTAGCCTCTAGTGTATAGACTATTCTTCATATATTTGGATTGTGTAACTATTTCGTAATCGATAATCAAGTAGTGTTTAATCTTGCACCTCCTTGAGTTCGACCCGTTTGTGCTACAACACCGTACACTTGCGGTATTAAAATAAAACCCTAACAAGTTTTTGGCGCCGTTGCCGGGGAGGTAACGGATTAGAATTATTTTGATTATAGATTTAATACATTTCACCTGTTACTTTGTTTCTTGTTCATTTCTTCACTAGTTGTTGTTTTCGAATGGGCAGGCGATCGCGATCTGTAGATCACGTGGTTTTTGATCCCGAGATAGAAGCCACAACTAGGAGACTCAACGCGAAGAGAAGAAGAAGGGAGCAGGAAAACATTCGGAGAGAACCAATGGCTCGTCCTCTTCGAGAATATAATATGCCGGATGTCACATCCACATCTAGCATTGCTAGGCCTGCTGTAGAGGCCAACAACTTTGACATCAAAATCCAACTCATCCATTTCATTCCACAAGATCAGTTCAGTGGCAGTCCGATGGAGAACCCCAATGAACATATCAATTCTTTTCTTGAGAAATGCGATACTGTGAAGATTAATGCGGCCTCTGGTGAAGCTCTTCGCCTCCGCTTGTTCCCTTACTCCTTGTGGGATAGAGCAAAAGAATGGTTGAAAAGTCATGAAGCGAACAAGTTCACAAGTTGGACTGCGCTAGCCACTGCTTTCTGTCATAAGTACTTTCCTCCTGGGAAGACGGCCAAGCTACGTAATGCACTCACATCCTTCACTCAGTTGGATGGTGAATCACTCTATGAAGCTTAGGAAAGGTACAAGGATTTACAAAGGCAATGTCCTCATCATGAGATCTCAACATGGCTCCTTATCCAGACATTCTATAATGGGTTGGCTCATGAGGTTCGAATTTCTATTAACGCGGCAGCCGGAGGTGCTCTCATGGGTAAGACAGTTGTTGAAGCCAAGGCCTTTCTTGAGGAGATGGCGGCTAATAGCTACTATTGGTCTAGTGAACGATCTACATCTAAGAAGGGCGGCAAGCATGAGGTTGATGCAATAACTTCACTCTCTAGTAAGGTTGATGCTTTGTCTCAACAAATCAAGACTATATCAATTGGTGCTAATGCCGGGATGAATGCTTTCCAAGGGAATAATGCAAATTCCATGTCTCCAGATATGAGTATAGTGGAACAAGAGCAAGCCAACGCGGTGTATGGTGATGTAAGACCTAGAAATTATCCTTACTCGAACACCTTCAATCCAGCTGGTTGGAGGAATCATGAGAACTTCTCTTGGAACAACAATCAACCTCAAGCGCCACGAAATCCCAACCCCCCCTGGGTTTCAGCAGAGACAACAAGGTCCACCCTCTCAACAGCCTCTTTAAAAGTCATTACCGACTCCTTGCTAGAAAGACTCTTAGTAACCTCTGAGGAAACTAATAAGAATTTTGATAGAATTGATGCTCACAGCAAGATAGTTGACACTCAGATTGCACAGCTAGCCCAACAAATGTCTCATGTAACTCAACCGGTAGCCCAGCTTCAGATGGCACCTCCCCAATTTCCAGGGCAGCCAGAACTAAATCCTAAGAATCATCACAATGTCAGTGCAATCACTTTGAGGTGTGGAAAGACTTTAGAGGAACCAATGAAGCCTATTGTGACATCATCGAAGGTTGATAAAGACGACATTGCTGAAGAGGTTGAGAAAGCTCCATCAAAGCCAGCTAGAGTTTATGTAGAGCCGGCTCCTTTCCCTCATCGATTGACAAAGGCTAGAATAGAGAAGAAGTACGGGAAGTTTCTTGAGTTATTGAAAGATGTTCATCTTAAAATCTCGTTCCTTGAGGCCATTTGTGAAATCCCTGCCTATGCTAAGTCCTTGAAGCAACTTCTGTCTAAGAAGAAGAAGATTTGTGAAGCTACTACAGTAGAGCTCTCCGAGGAGTGTAGTGCCATTCTTCTTAATACGCTCCATCCAAAGCTTAATGATCATGGCAGCTTCACCATTCCATGTTCCATTTGGGATGTAACTATTCAGAGGGCACTTTGTGATCTTGGAGCCAGCGTAAGTCTCATGCCTAATGCTATCTTCAAAAAGCTCAATTTTGGTGATCTTCACCCTACTCGTGTCTCCTTACAACTAGCAGACAGATCTATAAGATATCCTTTGGGTGTTTTAGAGATGTACCCCTCCAAGTTGGCAAGTTAACTATCCCATGCGATTTCTTTGTTATGGAGATGCCAGAAGATGCGCACACCCCAATCATACTAGGTAGACCATGTCTTGCTACTGCTGGAGCTTTGATTAATGTGAAGCACGGTAAGTTGTCCCTCAACGTGGGTGAAGACAAGGCGGAGTTTGAACTCCATAAAGCTATGCATGTTCCTTCTTTGGGAGATACTTGTTATTGCATCGATGCTGCTGACAGATGGGAAAATGCATCACTTATGGAGGGTAGAGATGTTGACTCACCCCAATGGAGTTTCAAAGGTGATGCGGTATCCCTTCCACCAAATGTCAGATGATCTCCAAGGAGTCGAGCTCATTGACTTTAAACGAGCGCTTTTCGGGACGCAACCCTCGTTTACACCTATTTTTCTTTGATTTTTCCCTTTTGTGTGATTTTAATTACATTGTTGTTTTTGTGTTTGTTTTTGGTGTGTTTATAGGTTTATAAAAAAAAATGTTCGCAGAAAAGAAGCTTGGAAGAAGGTCTTTAAAAAGACGACTCGCGGTACAATGGCCCAGCTCGTGGCAAATACCGCGACTCGCATTTTTTGGGATTGAAAGACTTAAACACAAAAACAAGGACGACTGCTTCGTAGATAACATTGCTTCAACGTGGTCATTAAACTCCTGCTCACAGCCAGCTGCCACGGACACCACTGAATCACCAGCACAGCCTCCTTCTCACTCCTGCTCAGAACCAGTCGCAAACCACCACCGTTTCACCGCCCTCCCTGCCGCGCACCAACAACCACCCCCTCCCCTGTTTCCTATCCTCGTTTTTATCCCCCCCCCCCTCCAGCTCTTTTCACCCCAACCAGCGCACACATCGTTCACCAGCGTCGCTTCTGACCACCCACAACAGCCCTGCACCCACCGCACCACCAATCTCTCCTCTCTCACCCCACTTCCCATCTCCTCTCTCCCCAATCCCATCCTGTCTTCGGTCTTCCCGTCGCGTCTGCCTCCACACTACACTGCGCGCCACCCTCTCCGGTTCAGCACCACTACCACCGGACTTCACACCGGCAACTTCGGAATCCCCGCCTTCTGTTTCACTCACTTTTCTCCTCTGCTCTGTTCTTTCTTTTGTCTTCTTTCGTTCTCCTTTTTCTTTTATTTCTTCTTTTTCTTTTCTTTTTATTTTTGTTTTTATTTGATTTCCTTTCTCTCTTTTCTTTTCTTTTTCTTTTCTCTTTTTTTTTCCTTTTTCTTTTTCTTTTTACTTTTTCTCTTCAATACCTAATTTCTTTTCTTTTCCCCCTTTTTCTAATTGATAGTTGTTGCAGGATCCGCGCAAGTCGGCTACCAATTGTTTCAAGTTGGTTTTCAAGAAGCATTGCGATATAAATATTGAGCTTATTCGACTCTTTTTCCCATTAAATTGGGCAGTAAGCCTCTTTAATATATCTCGTCGATGCTCTTGATGTTCCTTTCAATTTTTGCTTGGATTTTTGTTTGTGTGGCTATACTTAGCTTGTTGGATTTTTATGCAACCTTGATTTCATTCTTTCATTGTTGGGAATTGCGTGTGGCAATATTGGTGGTTTGGTGTGTTTGTGGGACTGTTCGACGATTTGGTGATCGGTGTCGTTTGACTGCGTTCCATCTCTAATCTCATTTCTTGCAGTGAGGAGACTGCAGATTCTAGCTTGGGGAGGAATATTCTATCATTTATTACTTTTTAGTGTAGATTTTATTGCTTTCTTAGGTTGTTGCATGGTTTGTACTGCACATTAGGAGTTGGAGTTTACGTGAAACCAAAAAAATTGTACTGCTTTCTTAGTTGCATCAGCATATAAGATTTCATCTCATCTTAGTTGCATCTATGGGACTATTGCTAGCACTATTTGAGAACCTTGTTGATATCTTTACTACGGTCTTAAGCGTAATCCATCTCATTCATGATTCTTTATAGCATGATTGTATAACGATTGATTTCTTGTATTAAGATTGGTTGATCTCTCTCTGGCTTGATTTAACCTTACTGTTTAGACATCTTAACCCACGTGAGCTTTTGTACCTAAAAACTGACGTATCTGTGTCAGTTATGATCTTTTATGTGTGATTAGTTCCTCATTTGTTACATGGATCTTGACTTTGACTTAGTACTCTTTGACACCTGACCTTATAAGCATTTGGATATGATTGAGGAGTTCTTTTCATTGTTCTGAGCTTTCAGATATATTTTCTTTTCAGATCTATTATCCTTTCTCTTGCCCCGCTGAGCCTTTCATGACTTTGTTCTGAATCAATCTACATTACAAGCCTCTAACCTTTTATGATTTCTCTACCCAAGTCTTGCTAAGTGGAGTAGCATTAAAGTTTATGTTTTGAGCTTGTGTTTGTGGTTTGTGGTAATTATTGGAAAGAAATATGTTGAAAGAAAGTTGCTTGAAATAGTGTGAAAGTGCAAAATGAATAGAATGGTGAAAATGTTGTAAAAAATAATTCTGAAAAAAACAATAAAAAAAAAAGTTTGAATAAAAGGTGAATGAAATTGGTTGGAGTTGGTAAAGATGGGTACTATGTTGATTTAATGGTAATTTGTTGTTGAACTTCTAGTAGAAGTTTTTGTGACATTTGCATCTAATGGGCATAGATGTTAAGTGTTGTTTTCTCCACTAGTTGGCTTTTAGCACCACATTTCCAAATACATATCCGACCCATAACCTTAGCCCCATTACAACCCTTGAAAGTCCTCATGATCTTTTCGCATTATAATTTCGAGTGGAAAGTGAGTCGATAGTCAAAGTTAAAGAGTAAATGTTTCATTTGAGTCGACATGGTTTAGGTTGAGTGACATTGATTATGCCATAAACACATGCGAGTATGAGTGCACATGACTAAAGTGAGGTCTCTCAGGTTTGGTTGATTCTAGCTTAGGGGAGATGGTATGTGGTATGCTAGGAGAGTTGATTGCATTACATGACGTGCTATGCGGTGTAATAGCCCATATTTTAAACAGGTTTAATTAGACGTTAATTATCTGTCTTAACTTAAAAAAAAAAAATTCAGCATAGTTTGATAGATCTTGTTAATAAAGTTTATAGTTTCATGACAAAAAGAGAACTCTATTTTGTATTCTAAAATGACATTTTCTTATATGATTTTAATATTAGTATTTTTATTTTAGAAATAAAAAAAGAGAAAACATATGTATATTTGTTGAGGTGTCAAGTGTGAGTTTCAAACTCTCATTTATCCTCCTCTCTCATTCGTGTCAAGTATACAGGAAGACAACCAAAAAAAAGATTAATCCCTTGATGTGTAAACAAATCCAATCCTTCATAAGATTTTCTAGATACAAATTCTCAATTTCTTCTTATTCATCACCAAGAATTGAAGACCAATGTGCCTTAAGTTTTCTCTCTCCTTTGTTTTCGTCAATCTGTTGCGTCAATTATCTCCAGCATGCAACCCAATTTTGCTCTTTGTTTCTACATCAAAATTATAGATCTATTCGAGTTAATGAATTTAGACCCAAAAATCACTCAATTTGGAGTCCGGAGCTATGAGTTATGCCCTCCGGAAGTTTATAGCTGTTGTTGCCCTGTTATGTTGCGTTCTTCGAATTTTGCTCATTTCCCTCGAAACCAAAGAGCCCAAAACTGATTTTTGGAAGGTAATTTGTTTGAATCCTAAATCAATTTTATGAAGTAAGTTTTTTTATTGTTTTAAGTTGATTGATTTAGAAGCAATTAGTTTGCTAATTGTTTCTAAGTAAGAAATTGAGGTTGGTTTATGGTATGATATTGGTTAGTTCATGAGATTAGAAAAAAAAATTCATATCGAGGTTTCAACTTTCTGTTTTGCTGTATATAATCTAATAATGGTCTATTAGTTTGATTGATGGGGTTCATTAGAGTTGTAGATTGATAATGTGAGTTAGTTTAGGGGAATGACTTGAATATAAGAGTTTAGGAAGTAAGTAAGTCAATTTATTTATCTAAATTATGGTAGGGTGAATGTTAATTGTTGTTCTTATTGTTTTGAGGTGATTATCGAAGAGTTGCTATGGTTATATAAATAATTCAAGCTAAGATGGTAATCAAGTTATGATTCTTGGAGGTCGCGTATAAATGTTCTTAGATTTACTTCCAAGATTATTTTATTGAGGTAACATTTATGTTCACCAAAAATGTATTTACATGCCCGTATGTGTTATATTATATTTTTGATATTATATATCGTTTATAGTCATGGCCATGGTTATAAATGCATCTTTATAAGTTAGTTGTGAAGTGTTATTGAATGAGTATGAAACAATGTTTTTGTTCTGTCATTGGAATTGTTCGGAAATGTTTATGTTTACGTATATGGTTTTAGATATGTTAAAATGGATTTCGTATTTGTTTTAGCTGGCTTAATTTATGAACTGAGATGAAAAGTGGGCAAGGTACAGGTGGAGGAAATGGTTTGGATATAAGTTCAGTTTAGACCAGAGAAGGTCCAATATTGTGTTATGTTATACTATCTTAAGTTTCTGCATGTACTTGCCAGCGATTTCTGTTAAGTGATTAAGCTAGGCCAGCGATATATTTAAAAGGATGAATTCTTTTCCGAACAATTACCAAGTTTGTTTCTTATATGGAAAATGTTTACGAACCAAAACCGTTTTGACGGGCTGAAGTAAAGATACTGAGCTTTCCGCTCATTTTAGTTTTGTTTTTGTTTTTTATTCTCTTCTGTAATTGCAGGTTTGTGTTGGAAGCTCAGAGTGGATCTTAAGCGAGAGTTTGTTAGGAAATTGTAATTTGATTAATGACTCTTATGTTGTATTGAGAAGTATTCAAGTGCTTATGTGAGAATATAATATTACATTATTTTGAGAATCGAGTAAAGTATTATGTAATCTGATATTTGGTTTTGAAGGTGTTTTGTTGTGGGCCCTGACCTACAGGTCCAAGATCGTTTATAGATTATGTTTCCGCTGCGAGTAAATATAAATTTGAGGTTTATTAAGTGTTAATTGAGATTTGTCTATATCTTAAGTGTGATTAGCTAGCAGCTGGGAAGTGCGGGCTGTTACAGGTGGTATCAGAGCATGGTTGTTTTAGAGTTATCGTGATCTTCATATCATGGCATATGAGTTTAAGAAAGATTTTCGCGATTGTTTGAAATTGATTTGGGTTTTTAGTTTGTTGAGAATTGAGGAATAGAGATTGAGAAATTGAAGGTTGAGTATTGAGATTGAAATTGTGCAAAAGTTAAAAGTGTTATTGGGATTTTAGATTATTGTATTTGATGATTTGGGGAAATTATAGAGAATTTTAATTAAGGCTTAGTGATTATTGGGTTCAGGAGCCATTAATCTTTTGATGTAGTAGAGTAATTTATGTGTGTATTTAGTCTAAAACGTTTTAAGTGATCTATTCATTTTGAAATACTCTCAAGTTAATGTGTTTTCGAATTTCGAGGACGAAATTTCTTTTAAGGGTGGTGGATTGTAATAGCCCATATTTTAAGCAGGTTTAATTAGACGTTAATTATCTATCTCAACTTAAAAAAAATATTTCAGCATAGTTTGATAGATCTTGTTAATAAAGTTTATGGTTTCATGACAAAAAGAGAACTCTATTTTGTATTCTAAAATGACATTTCTTATATGATTTTAGGATTAGTATTTTGATTTTAGAAAAAAAAAAAGAGAAAACAATTGTATATTTGTTGAGGTGTCAAGTGTGAGTTTTAAACTCTCATTTTTTCTCCTCTCTCATTCGTGTCAAGTATACAGGAAGACAACCAAAAAAAATATTAATTCCTTGAGGTGTAAACAAATCCAATCCTTCATCAGATTTTCTAGATACAAATTCTCAATTTCTTCTTATTCATCACCAAGAATTGAAGATCAAAGTGCCTTAAGTTTTCTCTTTCCTTTGTTTTCTTGAATCTGTTGCCTCAATTATCTCCAGCATGCAACCCAATTTTGCTCTTTGTTTCTACATCAAAATTGTAGATCTCTTCGAGTTAATGAATTTAGACCCAAAAATCACTCAATTTGGAGTCCAGAGCTATGAGTTATGCCCTCCGGAAGTTTTAAAGTTGTTGCTGCCCTGTTATGTTGCGTTCTTCGAATTTTGCTCATCTCCCTCGAAACCAAAGAGCCTAAAACTGATTTTTGGAAGGTAATTTGTTTAAAGGGAAATTCCCACTGGTAACCCTGTACTATGGAACATTTGCAATGGTGAACCGTTTTTTTTTTCAGTTTCAAAAATAATTCAATACTTAGTAATATTATACAAAAGTGACCTTAATGATGGTAAAACCGTTAATTCAACAGTTAGTTTTATTGGTTTACTAACCCAGGTTAAGCCCAACCCCCAACCACATCCCAGCCCACTGACATCCCACCCAACCACCATAGTTTTTACCAATAAAACTAACGGTTGAATTAACGGTTTTACCATCATTAAGGTCACTTTTGTATAATATTACTAAGTATAGGGTTATTTTTGAAACTGAAAAAAAAACGGTTTACCATTGCAAATGTTCCATAGTACAGTGTTACGAGTGAGAATTTCCCTTGTTTAAATCCCAAATCAATTTTATGAAGTAAGTATTGTTATTGTTTTAAGTTGATTGATTTAGAAGGAATTAGTTTGCTAATTGTTTCCAAGTAAGAAATTGAGGTTGGTTTATGGTATGATATTGGTTAGTTCATGAGATTAGAAAAAAATATTCACATCGAGGTTGCAACTTTCTGTTTTGCTGTATATAATCCAATAATGGTCTATTAGTTTGATTGATGGGGTTTATTAGAGTTGTAGATTGATAATGTGAGTTAGTTTAGGGGAATGGCTTGAATATAAGAGTTTAGGAAGTAAGTAAGCCAATTTATTTATCTGAATTATGGTAGGGTGAATGTTAATTGTTGTTCTTATTGTTGTGAGGTGATTATCGGAGAGTTGCTAGAAGTTAAAGATGGAAGTCCAAGTATAAGGGACTAAAAACGTTACAATGAAGGGGAAATTGCAAAAAGGGAGTTAGAGGAAATATTATGGTCTATAAAGTTAGAATACTATAGGTTATACGTGCTTAGTGTTGGTCTCGCCAATAGTTCACCATCTTGTATATCTTTGAGAAACATATGCTATATTTTGATTACGTTATCGGTTCCAATTGTGAAAAACATTTAATATCAAAATTTGTCTACTGTCAAATGACGTTAAGGAGATGAAGATAATTCTAGATTTCAGTTTTTTAAAAATGCTAAGTAATTTAGAATTGTGTAATGGATTTGGCATATGATTCCTAAGTCAAATCTCCATCATTTCCAAAGTATGTTTCCAAAAATAAATGTTATGAACATGGATTTGTTATCTTATTATAAGATATGAATATATGCTATATGAATATTCAGAACCATGTATATGAGTTTCGAAAAATATGAGTATGTGAAATTAATAATTAAGTATTGTGGTTATATTTTGTTTCATAAGGAAGTAGCTGCGAAAGCAGTGACGAACAACATTTGCAGAGCGGGTTTGCTCCTTATGTGTTTAGAGCAGGTATTGCTCTGTTATGTAGGGTCATGACCTAAAAGTCTTGCAAGCAGAATATAAGAAAGGTGGGGAGACGTCCCTCAAAATTCTGGAGATGTGGTTTACCCCTCTCCATTCGTGTTCCTTCCCTGAGTAAATATTCTGATGCTAAAGTATTTAGAAAAAAAAACTAAGTTATGTTTGATAATGATGCTGATATAGCAAGATAGTTTATGGAAATCATTTGGGAAATTACTCGGTATATTCTTTGACATATTACGTTTGCATCCTTTGTATCTATAGAGAAGTTTCTCTGTATTTTGAGCAAAATAATTGAGAAGCACAAATTGTGTTAGATTATAGTATTTGATGATTTGGGGAAATTATACAGAATTTTAATTAAGGCTTAGTGATTATTGGGTTCAGGAGCCATTAATCTTTTGATGTAATAGAGTAATTTATGTGTGTATTTAGTCTAAAACGTTTTAAGTGATCTATTGATTTTGAAATACTCTCAAGTTAATGTGTTTTTGAATTTCGAGGACGAAATTTCTTTTAAGGGTGGTAGATTGTAATAGCCCATATTTTAAGCAGGTTTAATTAGACGTTAATTATCTATCTTAACCTAAAAAAAATATTTCAGAATGGTTTGATAGATCTTGTTAATAAAGTTTATGGTTTCATGACAAAAAGAGAACTCTATTTTGTATTCTAAAATGACATTTTCTTATATGATTTTAGAAAAAAAAAAAAAAGAGAAAACAATCGTATATTTGTTGAGGTGTCAAGTGTGAGTTTCAAACTCTCATTTACTGTCCTCTCTCATTCGTGTCAAGTATACAAGAAGAAAACCAAAAAAAAGATTAATCCCTTGAGATGTAAACAAATCCAATCCTTCATCAGATTTTCTAGATACAAAGTCTGAATTTCTTCTTATTCATCACCAAGAATTGAAGATCAAAGTGCCTTAAGTTTTCTCTCTCCTTTGTTTTCTTCAATCTGTTGCCTCAATTATCTCCAGCATGCAACCCAATTTTGCTCTTTGTTTCTGCATCAAAATTGTAGATCTCTTCGAGTTAATGAATTTAGACCCAAAAATCACTCAATTTGGAGTCTGGAGCTATGAGTTATGCCCTCCGGAAGTTTAAACCTGTTGCTGCCTTGTTATGTTGCGTTCTTCGAATTTTGCTCATTTCCCTCGAAACCCAAGAGCCCAAAACTGATTTTTGGAAGGTAATTTGTTTAAATCCCAAATCAATTTTATGAAGTAAGTTTTTTTTATTGTTTTAAGTTGATTGCTTTAGAAGGATTTAGTTTGCTAATTGTTTCCAAGTAAGAAATTGAGGTAGGTTTATGGTATGATATTGGTTAGTTCATGAGATTAGAAAAAAAAATTCATGTCGAGGTTGCAACTTTCTGTTTTGCTGTATATAATCCAATAATGGTCAATTAGTTTGATTGATGGGGTTTATTAGAGTTGTAGATTGATAATGTGAGTTAGCTTAAGGGAATGGCTTGAATATAAGAGTTTAGGAAGTAAGTAAGTCAATTTATTTATCTGAATTATGGTAGGGTAAATGTTAATTGTTGTTCTTATTGTTGTGAGGTGATTATCGGAGAGTTGCTATGGTTATATAAATAATTCAAGCTAAGATGGTAATCAAGTTATGATTCTTGGAGGTCGCGTATAAATGTTCTTGGATTTACTTCCAAGAGTATTTTATTGAGGTAACATTTATGTTCAGCAAAAATGTATTTACATGCCCGTATGTGTTATATTATATTTTTTATATCATATATCGTTTATAGTCATGGCCATGGTTATAGATGCATCTTTATAAGTTAGTTGTGAAGTGTTATTGAATGAGTATGAAAGAATGTTTTTGTTCTGTCATTGGAATTGTTCGGAAATGTTTATGTTTACGTATATGGTTTGAGATATGTTAAAATGGATTTCGTATTTGTTTTAGTTGGCTTAGCTTATGAACTGAGATGAAAAGTGGGCAAGGTACAAGTGGAGGAAATGGTTTGGATATAAGTTCAGTTAAGACAGAGAAGGTCGAATATTGTGTTATGTTATACTATGTTAAGTTTCTGCCTGTACTTGCCAGCGATTTCTGTTAAATGATTAAGCTAGGCCAGCGATATATTTAAAAGGATGAATTCTTTTCCGAACAATTACCAAGTTTGTTTCTTATATGGATAATGTTTACGAACCAAAACCGTTTTGACGGGCTGAAGTAAAGTTACTTAGCTTTCCGCTCATTTTAGTTTTGTTTTTGTTTTGTATTTTCTTCTGTAATTGCAGGTTCGTGTTGGAAGCTCAGAGTGGATCTTAAGCGAGAGTTTGTTAGGAAATTGTAATTAGATTAATGACTCGTATGTTGTATTGAGAAGTATTGAAGTGCTTATGTGAGAATATAATATTATATTATTTTGGGAATCGAGTAAAGTATTATGTAATATGATATTTGGTTTTGAAGATGTTTTGTTATGAGCCCTGACCCACAGGTCCAGGATCGTTTATAGATTATGTTTCCGCTGCGAGTATATATAAATTTGAGGTTTATTAAGTGTTAATGAAGATTTGTCTATATCTTAAGTATGATTAGCTAGCAGCTCGGAAGTGCGGGCTGTTTCATGCGGCTTTGCTTGAGAATGTTTCGATGCTTGGTTCATGTAGTAATTGTATCTCTCGTGTTCTCAATTGTGTGCTTGGCCCTATCGTAGTTCCATATTGTAGGTTGTCTTTCTTTTCCAATGTCAATGTCTAATTGCTTGAGGACAAGCAATGGTTTAACTTGGGGGAGTTTGATGTGTTGTATTTTTATATAGATTTTAGGTGCATTTAGGTTGCATTATAGGAGCATTTAGATGCATTGTAGTTCATAATTGCATACTATTACTTAATCTGCGAAATATTACTCCTTTTGTGTGTTTTTGGTATTCTTTGATTAATTTCAGGAATTGGGAACATACTTGAAGTATTATTGGACAAGCTTGAGTGACATGGGAAAGTAGGCTTGAAGAGCTTTCCAACGATATGTCGCACGGCCCAAGACGAGTTGTATTTTGAGAGATATGGGCTTCAAAATTTGGCCCAGTCTGCCAGGAACTTCTTACGCGCACATGGTTTTGATAATTTCGACCATTTAATGATCTATTTGGTTTCCTTATCTTGTAATTTGGTTTCCTACTAGTATTAGGAGTTATAACTATATATTAGAGGTTTTCTAATTAGAAGAGGAGATCTATTACTCACTTTTCAATATCACGTTATTTTTCCTCTCTAGTTTATGCCCTAGTTTGTTTTTATTGTTACTTTAGAGATTCAAGATTCAAGCTTTCATATTCATCTTCAATTCAATCAAGTTTTATCCTCTCTTCTTCTCTTTATTATCATTTTAGTTATGTTTTCCATTATGTTTATTTCTTTTATTGCCATGATTAGTGAATAGTCTTTTTATCTAGGATTGAGTTGAACCCTAGTATGGATTGATTATGTAAATTCTTCTCTAATTCCCATGTTATTGTGTTATATGTTTAGGGTTTGATAAGATCGTTTTTATTGTCAATTTTGCATCGTAATTTAGCCATAGTTTTATATTATCAACGAAAGTTGGAGTTGAGATTAGAAATATTTATTTGATGTTAAATTGTTATTTTATTAATTGAGTTCATCAACGAAAGTTGGGTCTTAATTTAGATAATCTTGTTATTGATTTGAATTCTCCCATGAAAATAGGTGAGAACTAGAATTGGGAATTATTTGACATTGGTTCTTAATGCTTCTAATTATGTGTGTAAACCATGAAAATAGGAGGCATGCATGTTAGTTAGGCCTTTTGCTATCACGAAAGTGAGCTCTAGGTATTGAGGAATGACCGAGTATTTAGTTTTGGTTCGCAGCTGTGCTTTATTACTGAGTCATAGGGGAATGCCAATCTCGCCTAAGCTATAATTGAATAATGGGATGTGAGTCGCGTTTTGGTCAATTCATATTAGTGGTGATACTTAATTCTAGTGTTTTAATCATCATATTCATATAGTTTGCCATAAATCGTCATTAGTTTTAGCCTCTAGTGTATAGACTATTCTTCATATATTTGGATTGTGTAACTATTTTGTAATTTAAAATCAAGTAGTGTTTAATGTTGCACCTCCCTGAGTTCGACCCGTATGTGCTACAACACCGTACACTTGTGATATTAAAATAAAACCCTAACATTTATCGGTTACGAAGTTTAACTATTTTTATTTGATTTCATAAAACTACGACTATAAATTTTCATCGATAATATCAAAAATATTTTGATATGTTGTTATATTAGTCTTGAAGTGAACATCAATATGATCAATATATAATAATTTTAATCATACATGATTAAAAATAAAGCAATCAAATGTTTGTTTTAGAGATCATGAGAGTGAGAAAGTCCCATGGTATAAACTAATATAAAATATACTCCCTCCGTCCCAAAAATATATGAACACTTGTTGGGACACGTAGTTTAAGGTGATTAGTTGTAGTGTGATTATCAAATGTTATTTTATTAAAAAAAGTAGATATGATAAGAGTTGGTGGGGTATTTTTTATTAGAGGAGAGAGAAAGTTGGGTAACTTTTTATTGATAAAAGGCAGTGTGTGGGCCAAAGATGTGTAAAACAAAAAAAAATATATTAATAGTGAGACCATGCTAAAAATGTAAGTTTTCAAACTAATTTGGGACAAACATAAAAAGAAAGTGTTCAGACTATTTTGGGACGGAGGGAGTATGAGATAGGAGACTTGAACTAAATTGAACTTCATTGTTACCTATTTAGGCTTTATATTCTCAAAAATATGAAATTAAATAGAAAAAAGAAGAAGTAATATATTGCATTGGCACCTCCAATAAGTCTACGAGTGGTTCTATATTTTCATAAATTGTAAATTTATATTGTACAAGTGGCCCTTCTATAGAAAAATAAAAAATATATTGAGATTGTATCTTATGATTACATAGCTTTATATACTCCAAGGTGTACTATATATGTTATTCATAAAGTTAATGACATGCAGTAATAATTTAGCTTATGGACCAAATGAAAATAAAGTAAATTATAGAGGATATACGATTTTCACAATAAAAAAGAGTCACTCAACTTATTAAAAGGAAATATACTTCATTTATATTTTACATTAAATTTCTCTTTACGAAATTAAGATCGATATTATGAGTGCGTCATAAACATTCACATTGGTGTAAAATATAGTTGATATAGGGAAAAAAAAAATATAACTTCATAGTTTATATTGAAAAAATTGAATATAAAAGCATGTAAAATGTAGCTAAGTTAAGAATTTGTGTATACATACAAAACTTAAAAATTATAATGGTAGTTTTCGAGATTTGGGGGAAAATAATGGGAATTTTGGGGAGTACCCACTCTATATTGGGGGTATGTTGGAATAATTTTTTACCAAAATTAATAAAAATACCACCGGCCATCACACTAGTAGAAAATAACTTTATTGCTGCAATTGAATTATTGTAGTTTTACCCATACGCACTAATAAATTGTATGACAATTAAAAAAAGCGTGTAAAACAACCTATTACTGCGGTTCCTAGGAAAAACCGTAGCAATAGATTTTTTTTAATAAATTAATCTATTGATGGTTCCTAAGAAAAACCGCAACAATATGTTCATTTAATTGTTAGGGTTTGTTTCCTTAGTTGGCCGCGATTCTAACTTCATTCCTCACTCCTCAATTCACACATTCTCCCTTTCACTCCTCTCATTCTCACTCCACTGATTCTCCCTCTCTCACTCTTCTCACTTATTCATCCTTCCACCTCCACCTCCACCTCCATCACTTTTCCAACAATCTCCGGCACCTCACCTCTTGTTCCTCCTCCTTCACCCTCTATCACTCCTTCGCTACTCGCTAGTCACACCTTCTTCACTTTGGATTCAAAAACTACTTTTCACCCTCTCGCATTCTTTTTTTTTTTTTTATGATATCACCCTCTCGCATTCTTCTCCCTCTGTCACTTCGATGTGGGTAAAACCGCGGAATTCTCGTCGGAGTTTGGTGAGCGAAGTTCTTGCTGGAGATCCCTGACCGAAGATCTCGTTGGGCGCGGGACGCGGGACGCCATTGAAGCAATAATTACGCAGAACTGGAAACCCGCGAAGGCAGACAAGACGAGAAGGGTAAAACGCGACGATCTGGAAACACGCGAAGGCAATGGTGGTTGCAGCCCAGAATTTCTCCTTTTGGTTAATTTGTTATCTTCGATTGTTGTTTTTTATTTTTTTATGGTTTGTTAAATTAATTTCTTTGTCATATCTAGGATTGGGTTCTTTTTAGCTTGTTCGATTTTTTCTTGGAATTCATTTTTTTTCTTTCTTTTTTATTGTACATGTTTCCTTCTTAATAATGTTCAATATGTAAAGTGAACAAATTTCATAATGAGAAATTTTCAAGGTCGTAATATATTACATTTAAGATATAAGTATCCTTCAAACTATAATTTTTATATCCTTCAAATTTGATAGCATAGACACAAATATCTAAATTTTTTTTTTTTTTTACCTACCGTTGTTGCGGTTTTGGGCAACAAATGCAGCAATAGGTTGGACCTATTGCTGCAATGCAAAACGCAGCAATATGTGCTTTAAAAACCGCAGCATAATGATATTATTCTACAAGTGTCATATGTATGACAGCATGAGTATATTACACTTATATATAATTAATGTCCTAATACGCTTAAAACAAGTAAAACATATTCCAAGTAGATCGGAGTAAAACCTTGTAAGCAAAAGACCTCTACTACTAGACTCCAAACTAAACTATAATTTTAATACAATGAGGAATCCCAATTCAACTAGGACTTAGACTGCTAATCCAACTAGAATTATGATTAATTCTTATACTTCTAATGCAACTAGGAGTTCTAATTCTAATAGAACTAGGATTACATGATTCTTACTCCAACAAGAACAAGGAAAAACTAGCAATACACCTAACAGAACTAGGAGTACTTTACAACCTTGATTACTAAGAGGGATTAAGCTGGATCAAACTCTTCACACATGCATCAATGTGCTAGAAACTCTCTTATGATTAGTTAGACATATTTTTGTCTTACTACATGTAAGAATAAGATTTTGCAAAAACCATAAGTCGAACTTTCTTATGAACAGTGAGACCTGGACTTTCAGTCATATCTAATTTCTCACATTCTACCCCACCAGGCAATTTTCAGTCAAATGCATAAATAAGATTTGCAGGTACAAGCTCAGCATTAACCATGGCAAATGTTATCCCAGGACAAAGTCTTCTACCCCCTCCAAATGAAATATATTGAAAATCTTGTCCTCTGAAATCAAACGTAGTACTCTTTAAGAACCTCCCAGGAATAAATTCCTCAGGTTCCTCCCAAAAACATGGGTCTCGCTGAATTGCCCATGCGTTGGTAATAACTTGTGTACCTGCAGCAATGTCAAAACCATTTACCTTGACATCTTGTGATGACTCTCGAAATACCAGCAAAGCGGCAGGAGGGTGTAGCCTGAGTGCTTCCTTGAGCACCACTTTTAAATACGTTAGTTTCTCTATATCATCCTCACATACCCCTGGGGATTTGTCTTTGACAACTTCTCGGACCTCTTCTTGCACTTGTTTCATTACTTTGGGATGCCTAATTAGCTCGCTCATAGTCCATTCTAACAGTGTGTAAGTTGTTTCAGTCCCAGCAACAAACATATTATAAGTGATATTTATTATTCTCAGTCATTGACTTTGTATATATAGTCTACTGTAGCTAACTTTCTACTTTTTGTAATAAACAATTCTATTACCTTCTTTCTTCTCTCTGTAATATTCTCTCTCATTAATTGAGAAATATCTTCATCTTCTCTTTTCATTAAGGTACCAGAGCTGATCTCACACTGAGATTAGGTTTTCTTCGTGAATTTTTCCGCTAAATTCATCTTCATTGATCATGTGTTGTTTCGCGTTTCTTCGATTTCTTGATTTCTTAAAAAATCGCAATATTCTTTGAGGTATCCTTGATTTCTTGATTTCTCGTGAAATCGAAATCATCTTCATGTTCTTCTTATTGATTTCATAATTCTTTGTAGAAATTGAAATCGATTTTTTTTTCTTTGATTTCTTTCTTAAGGTTTCATTGTTTTCGTGATTATTCAGCAATTAAATCGCTGAATTCTTGCTGTTTTCTTCTTCAATAGACTGCAATGGGTGAATCATCTCCTAATTTGAATGCGATTAGTAATGGTGATCCTTTTTTCATTGCTAATTCGGATTCTCCTATTTCGGCGTCTATTGCGGTGTTATTTTCTGGCAAGAATTTTGTTCGTTGGAGTCGTAATGTCAAGTGTGCTTTGTGTGCCAAAAATAAGGTTGGTTTTATTACTGGTGAACTTCCTATACCTGCAATTACAGGCAATTCTTATGGTAAATAGAAGCGAGCTGATTATATGGTGCTCAGTTGGATTTGTAGCTCGATGATAAGTGATATGGCTGATGATTTCTCATATGTTGATACTTCGGCTGAGTTATGGTCAGAATTGAATGAGCGATTTGGACAATCGAATGGACCATTAATTTATCAGTTAAAGAAGGAATTAGAAGGTCTTAAACAAGATAATTTGACTATCATTAGTTACTATGGGAGAATTACGAAACTCTGGGATGAAACTATATGCAGTTGTGGTGCGGTGAGCAAGTGTACTTGCAATTTTCTTAAGCAGATTGCTGATCTTGAGGCTGAAGAACAACTTATGCAGTTCTTACTTGGTCTCAATGGAGGTTTTGATAATACTATTACGAATATTCTTTCTATGGATCCCTTACCTACCATAAACAAAGCTTTTAGCATTACTCAGTGAATTTGAAAAACAAAAAGAAGTTTCTGGAGCTGCTGATCTTGTATCTAAGAGTAGTGCAATGGCTGTGCACAGGCATATGAAAGGTTCACAAAGTGGTGTTAAGTTTACTTCTCAAGGTAATCAAGGCAAACGCGACTGGAAGAAGGATAAGTTTGCTTGATTTTGTGACCATTGCAAAACTAAAGGTCACACTGAGGTCACACTGTGGATCAGTGTTTCAAACTGATTGGGAGGTATCCAGAGTGGTACAATTCTCTTAAAGGTTCTAAAAGTGGTGTTACTGGTAATTCTGGTATGTCTAGTCATACTGGTGGCTATAAGATGGCTGCTAATGCTCATTCTATGGCTGAATTGGATTCTCCTCTGGATGTTGCTGGAGATCATGCTGGAGATAAAGGAGTTTTGGATGCAAATATGCTGAACATTATCTGTAAGGAGGTTATGAAGGCTATGAAAGGAGGCACTGTTGATGAAGATTCACCAAGTTTTTTTGTTAATTGTGCTGGTAATTTTTCTTAATCTAATTTTTCTTACTCTCTTAGTTGCACTGTGGTAAAACCAAATGATCATGCTATGTGGATAATTGATTCTGGTGCTTTTGATCATATGACCTTTGATGTTCAGTTGTTGTTCAATAAGAAAACACTTAATTAATAAGCCTGTTAGAGTTGGGTTACCTGATGGTTCTTGCAAGTTTGTTGATACTGTTGGGAGTGTTATTTTGAATGATAAATTAGTGCTGCATGGTGTGATGTATGTGAAGGGTCACTACTACATTAAATGGCAAAGGCAACACATGAAAACCGTTGCAATAGGCCCAAAAGTCGTTGCAGTAGACCTATTGCAACGATTTTGAACCGTCGCATTTGGTGGCGTTGCAATAGGTCTAGTGCAACGACTTTTGATACCTATTGCAACGACTTTATGAACCGTTGCTCAAGACCAATCTTTTATGCAACAGCTGAGTGAGTCATTGGTTTCATGTAGATTATGCGACGGTTAGGCTATTGCAACACTTATTAGTAAAAGCTATTGCAACCCCTATTACTACAAGATATTGTACCACTATATATATATATATATATATATATATATATATATATATATATATATATATATATATATATATATATATATATGTATATACACATGTTTGTGACAAAAGATTGAAAGCCTTTCGAGAAGCTCAAAATAGTTGTCATGTTTGCATTGAAATTTCTCAAACTAATCAATTAATAAGAGTACTACAATCATGACTAAATTCTTATTAATATAAAAAATATGTACTAAATCAAACCAAACTAAATATAATGTACCACAAAACATTTCTAGCATATACATCCCTAATTTCCTTCTATATACTGCCTGCAAGCTTGATATTACAATATACAACTAACTAAATCTGGCCACCAATAGCGTATATAGTGAAACCTATATGTTTGCTCTCCTCCATTAGCTCAATGTTCACCTAATAATTCAAACATTGTAAATGGTTAGAAAAACACTAAATTTAGCAATTAAAATCGAAAATGGAGATTAAACAACAATAAAAAGTAACGGATCGGAGTAAGAGTGCAGATATATAGAAGAAACTAGTGGAAAAGGGGTTAAGGTGAGTCAATTTTATTCATACTTAACCTTGTCGTGTACATGGCCCTTTTAGGGATTAAAGCCAAAGAGGTAAACATGTCCTCATCAACCCGAGATACATCGCCTCAAGAGATGTGGTTACCAAGTTCTAAATTATGCTCTGGATAGTGGAAAGCACACGTTCCTACTATACCTGATTTGCAACATAGCTAGTTAAGCTACTATAAGAAAATGCACTCATGTCTAGTTCTGAGTGGAGTGAGAGAATAGTACCTCATTTGACAAATGCATGCCATCTGAGAAGTGAGATATGTACGTTTGATCTCCTCCATTTGGCTCATTAATCACCTAAAAATTTAAACATTGTAATAGTTTGAAAATGCTTAATTTAGAAATTTAAAAAAATGGAGTTGAAATAACTATAACTATAGCAAATTAAAATGTGTTATATTCTCAGTTTCTTACTCTCGTTTCCTTCTACTACTCCAATACTGTTTTAGGTTGTGGAGGAAGGATATGAGTAGGGTAAGCCAATGGGTTAGCAGAAATCATACTTTTTGTAGGAACTGTAAATCATGGAGTTCAGCAAACATCTGAGTAAGCAAACTCAAATGAAGATAATACAATCAAATAGCTTAAAGTTCCTATAACAGGTAATATAGTTAAAAAAGGACACACTATTTTTCTTCTTCTCCCGACTGACCTAGCCAATCAATCCAGGCTATCCTCCTATGTCAATTGTTGGTTAGATAACCCCCACTGATAATTAGTGACACATCTAATATTGAGCTTCAATACCAAAACGAATTGGTTACAATAGAAGCTACCAATAGTATTATTTGTTGGGGAAATGATAATCTAGTGAACAAATACCAACAATATCAAACATGATTTGGGGTTCAAGGGAAGCCTGCAATGTAGATTAGACCCTTCATCTAAACATCTATAAAGTTGAAATGATAGCAGATAAAGGTAAGATATGCTGGGAAATGCTTTAAGAAAAGAGTCCAAATCACAATTTCTTTTGGATGACAAGTATTTAGATCACCTACAGGATTTGATATCCGCCTTCTTTGTGCCAACTTTTCTACTAAGAAAGCAGCCCATGGAAAATATGGGAGAGAAAGATTGTAGTTTAAAACAATAGTAAAAGTAAGTGCATAAGCAAAGATAGGATCTGCATCCATGTAGCACACAACTTGTCAGTAAAATGTATTGATAGTAAAAGACTTACCAGCACATGAAAAGAGGCCAATCCCTTAATGACTTTGAGCTAAACCAGAAATCAGCTCGTATGAGCAAACCATACTGCAAATATAGTCAGCGAAACATCAATTATACGCAAAATCAAACCCAATCAAGGAATCATTGAATTACTGACAAAATAAAAAGGCATCCAAAAAGACAATTGACAAACAACAATATAGATGAAGATTATGCCATTATGCAGAATAAATTTCATGAAAAATCAAATTGTTCCCCTGAAATTATGAAATAAGAAGCTGATACAAAATAGAAAAGAAAAGCGAAAAAGATTTTGAAACAACTTATTACTGCAAAGGTGAGAGAGGAGGAAAGATATTATTGTAGCCAAACCAAAGCAGCGAAGCATGGCGTACAGGATAATCATGGCGTAATAATCTCAAGATTTTCAACTTAACTCAAAATTAGCAGAATTATGCTCGTTTATAATTGCAGAAAGATATAAGAGAAAGAAAAAATTACCTAATTTCGACTACACTAGGAATTCAAGGTCTGATAACCCTAGTTATTACTACCCCAATTGTCGCTACTCTTGTCTTCTTCTACACCTTCATCGGCGGACTTCTCGGCGGCGCTAGCTTCAATCCTACTGGTACGCTGCATTTTACGCCGCGATTCTCTCCTCTCTTTGGCTCTTCGCTTTCCTGCTTAGATCCTTTTTCAATTTTTTCTCCTTTTTTGAGCCCGAATTTTGGTTGATTTTGTGAAATTGGAAGTTTGTGGAATATAAGTTTATCCCTAAAATCAAATTTGAGTCCCTGGTTATTCAATTGAAAATCGAATTGAAATTGCAAGTTAGGTGATAGATCAATGTAGCGCAACGATCGTACATTATCCGTCGCCATAGCCCAGCACATTTATCCATATTGATATGAGTCGTTGCATTAGACACTTCTATTGCAACGACATAAATTAGATCGTTGCATTAGCCATTTTCAAGTTGTTGCCTTTGTTCAAAAATGTAGTAGTGGGTTTTAAGCACAATTTATTATCTATGGGACAATTAGTTGCTCAGTCTCACGTTAAAGTGCACTTCACTAGAGATGGTTGTTCTTTTCAGGACCCTTCTAGTGGAGAGGTGCTTGGTTTTGGACCAAAAGAGAACGGTTTGTATTGTTTTACTACTGTAAGAAAGAGTTCTGTTTCTACATCTGCAAGCGAGGTATTTTTGCCTTCGGTAAATAGTGTGAGTACACATACACATGTGCTCCCTAATAAAACTAGTACTAGTCTGGTTAACAAATGGAAAGGACAAGTTAGTTTGGATTTGACGCATGCTCGAATGGGGCATGTTTCTTTGTCTAAAATGCGACATATCTCTGGTTGTAGCTGTGAAGAAATTTCTGAATATAATTGTGACATTTGTTTGCAATCTAAATTTCATAAATTGTCTTTTTCCTATTAGTATGAGTAGGGCTACTGAATGTTTTGATCTTATTCATATTGATCTATAGGGGCCCTATAGGGTTGTTTCTCTTAATGGGGCAAGGTATTTTCTTACTGTTTTGGATGATCGCAGTAGGGTAACTTGGACTTTCTTGCTTCATAATAAATTACAAGTATATAAGACTATTTTGGGATTTCTTGAGATGGTTGTTACTCAGTTCAATAAGAAAGTTAAGATTATGAGGTCTGATAATGGAACTGAAATTGTTAAAGCACAATGTGCAACACTTTTTCTTTCTAAAGGTATTATACATCAGACTAGTGTACCTAATGTTCCTCAACAAAGTGGAAGAGTTGAGAGGAAAGATAGGCATTTACTAGAGGTTTCTAGGGCTGTTAGGTTCCATGCTCATTTGCCTAAGAAGTTTTGGGGTGATTGTTTGTTGACTGCTACTGTTTTGATCAATAAAATGCCTTGTAAGGTTCTTAATTGGAAAAGTCCATATGAAGTGATGTTCAACAAGGCTCCTGATTATTCTGTTCTCGGAACTTTTGGTGGCTTATGTTATGCTTATAATATGCATAAAAAGAAGGATAAGTTTGATTCTAGGGCTAGAAAATGCATTTTCTTGGGCTATCCTTATGGTCAAAAAGCCTATAAACTCTATGATTAAAAACTCATACTTCTTTTGTTTCTAGAGATGTATTTTTCTATGAATCTGTGTTTCCTTTTTCTCTACAATATTCCCCAACTGATCATTGTACTCCTCCTCAGCCACTTGTTACTTTTTCTACAGAATCTGAATTTTCTTTTATTTCGAATTCTTCTGATAATAGTTCTTTTGCCATTGATCATACACCAATTTCTTCTTTACCTGTTTCGTTGTCTCAGTCATCCTCTCATGTTATCCATACTCTTGCTCAATCTCCTATTCAAGATACACATAATACTTCAGATTCTTCTTCTTCTTCTTCTTCTTCTTCTTTTCCTATTGTTGTTCCTAGACATTCTTCTAGACAAGTGTATTTACCTTCCAAATATAATGATTACTTGACTACTTCTGCTCCTCACAGAACAATAAATGTGAATTCTGATTCAGATACACTTTCTTTTAATGTCATTTCTTCCCCTGAACCTGAACCTAAAACTTATAATCAAGCTAAAAATCACCCTGGTTGGATTGCTGTCATGGAAAAGGAAATTCAGGCCCTAGAACATAATCAAACTTGGGATGTTACAACTTTACCTAAAGGGAAGAAAGCGGTTGGATCTAAACGGGTTTTCAAAACCAAATTAAAGCCTGATGATTCTGTGGAGAGATTGAAGGCTAGATTAGTAGCCATTGGGTATCAACAAGTGGAAGGGGAAGGGGAAGACTATACCCAAACTTTTTCTCCTGTTGCAAAATTAGCCACTGTCAGAATTGTAATTGCCTTGGCAACTGTGCAGAAATGGCCTTTATGTTAGTTAGATGTGAATAACGCTTTTCTTCATGGGTACTTGGATGAGGAAGTTTACATGGTTCCTCCTGCTGGTTATACTAAGGTGAAACCAGGTGAGGTGTGTAGGTTGAAAAAGTCAATCTATGGTTTGAAACAAGCATCTAGAATGTGGAATAAGGAGTTGACTAAGTTCATAACTTCCTTTGGTTTTCATCAGTCCAAACAGGATTATTCTCTCTTTACAAGAATCAAAGATAATGAGTTTATTGTGGTTTTAGTCTATGTTAATGATATGCGTGTAACTGAGACTTCAATTATGCAAATTGAAGATGTAAAGAAAGGTTTAGATGGAGATTTTTCTATCAAGGATCTTGGTTCCCTAAACTACTTCTTGGGAATTGAAGTTTCCAGATCAGATAGAGGTACTTTTCTGTCAAAGAAGAAGTATATTAGGGACATTATTTCTGATTGTGGGATGACAAATTATGCTCCTGTTGCTGCTCCTCTGCCAACTGGATTGAAGCTATCTACAGATGTTGGAGAGGTCTTCCTGAGCTTGATATTTATAGAAGATTAGTAGGGAGGTTATTGTATTTGGGTATCACAAGGCCTGATCTTTCCTACTCTGTTCAACATCTTAGCCAATTTATGCATAGTCCTCGTGTACCTCATATGAGAGCTGCTTTACATGTTGTAAAATACTTACTAGGTACTTTGGACCATGGTTTATTTTACTCTGCTATATCAGAAAACATGGAGATAACAGCTTATAGTGATTCTGATTGGAGTGGATGTCAGTTTACTAACACTAGTAGAATAATTGCTTATTGCTGCGGTCTTTAAGTGGCCTATTGCGGCGGTTTTGGCAGCGCAGCAATTAAGGGCGCAGCAATAGGTGCGGTTCCTACCCGAAACCGCAGCAAGAGGTATTTTTTTAATATTAAATATGCATGTCTATTGCTGCGGTTTCTTACCAAAACCGCAGCAATAGATGCAGAGCAAGGTAAAAAAAATTTTTTTTTTTTAAATTTATCAAAGCGTAAATTTTTTGTAGTTATAGTACAATTACAATATAAACATAGCTACAACAATCCAACACCAATTACAAAAAGAGACGTAAAAGGTAATGCTAAGAAAAAGATAATCTAAATCCACAAATCAGTACAAAAAATCAGAAAATCAGTATATACAACAAATTACCTAGAAGAAAATTAAGAAACAATACACCAAGTCAGTATATACAAAACCGCAAATCTAAATCTCAAAAACAAATAAAAAATACGGATCCAAATCACACGAAATTTGACATGAAAAATTTTAAAAAAAAAAATGCAAAAAATCTCACTTATTGAAGCTTCTCTTCGGCATTTCCGAGCTGAAATTTGTTGTGGTTGAAGAACAAACTAAAAATCCGGATCAAAATCACACGAAATTCGCTCAAAGAGAAACTAAATCTGAAAAACAAACTAAAAATCTGAAACAGAAAAATCCAAATCACAAGAAATTCGCTCAACGAAAAAACCAAATTTGTTGTGGTTTGCGTTTGAAGAAACGGACGAGCGACAAGTGAGAGAAGACCGACGAGTGAGGAACGAACGGATGAGCGATGAACGACGAACGGATGAGGGATGAACGACGAACGGACGAGCGACGAGTGAGGAAGACAACGACGAACGGACGAGCGACGAGAGAGGAAGACGAACGACAAAAAATCCAACGGACGAACGACGAACGATTTGAAGATCTGAATTTATAAGGAGATTTGAAGGAGGAGAGAAGAGGGAGAAGAGTGAGAGAAGACCGACGAGTGAGAGAAAACATGGAAGACCGGCGAAGGAGCTAAAGGAGCACTACTACAAAAACCAGAATATGAAACGCTAGATAAAGAACGGTTAAGTGTTTAAAGCGTTTTATAGGTTTATATAGAACGCCTTTCTCTGACAACCGTTATGTGAGTGGACAATATACAACGCCTATCTTAGATAACTGTTTTCTTGATGGTTACCAGTTACCACAATTAAAAAAATAAATAAATTAATGAATCTAAATAAGGCTGACATGCTCTCACTCAGTCACTCCTCCTCTCCCTTCTTTTGCAGGAGTCACGACATCTCCCTTTTCTCCTCTCTCTCTTCCTTCAACCTCTGTTCTCTAATTCTTCAGATCTAACCTCTCTCAGTTTTGCTCCCTACTTTGCTAACTCTATCTTAGATTTCTCTCATGTGCCCTTAACAATTAACTTACCGAATTCTACTGGGTAAGATTTTTGTGTATATTATTTCCTTTTAATGCAATTTCGCTTCTTATAGATCGATCTATAACTTTCTCTCTATTTTGATTTTCGTAATTCTAAGTAAGTTATTCTCACTGAATTGCATTATCCTTCTCCCCATGATGATTTTATAGTCGACAATTACTTCAGCATCAAAATTACAGATTCTTATAGATGGTTTCGATTCAATTTTTTTGGGTTTTGAATTTGGTTGATTGTTTTCATCAAATTGAATTTTTTTTTGGATGATTTAGGCTTGAAATCCGGATTTTGAAGCAAGAAGCGGTTTATGAAGAATCAAATGAAGTGCTTCGCAGACGAGCCAGTTTGATTTTCGAAGAATATGGAAGATTAAACTTCTCTTTAAATTTCGTACTGCTACTTTTTTTAAAAGATTGAGTATAATGATATATCAAGATGAAGATGAAGGTTGTTTGAAATGGACAAGAGGAGGGAGAATTTGGTACAGACTTGCAGAGAACAATGAAGTTTGGGGGACTTAAGTTTAATCAAATGAAGTTGAAGGTTGGGGGAAGCACGAGAAAAGAAAGTTGCAGATGTAATTAACAATTAGAATCTGAAAGTTGCAGATTTGAGTTTTTCTTTAATTTCTAACACTATGTAAATAAGTCAAGTATATTTGTATGTATTTGTTTATAGTTAGATAATATTATATATTCATAATTGTAGATCACTTACCTGATCATAGCCTAAGATATAGCCTAATATCAAGTTGTAAATATCATTGACAAGTTGTATGAGATAATCAGGGCAAAATATTCTCTTAATTCCTAATTTTTTTAACTAGATTCGTATTTATCTTATGAACAATTCATTTAGCTAATAATAGAAAATTCATTATATATATTTTTTTTTTTGGAAAAAATGGAAGCAGAAGAATATAGAACTGTCCACTATACTAACTGTTTCCTATTCCTTCTTTATTTCCTTTGATTTAGGAAGGGAAAAAAGAGAACGGTGCTTCGTGAAAAGCGCTCTCTTTGAATGAGCAAACAAAACGCCTCCTAGGCCCGTTTTGTAAACTTTATAGATCACTTAGCAAGAGAACGCTCCTAAGGTGTTCTATAAAGCCAATTTCGACAGTTCTCTTTACTCTTTTTTGTAGTAGTGGAGTTTGAAGGAGGAGAGAGAAAGGAGTGAAATCAGGGAAAGAGGAGCACGTAGGAGATTTGAAGGAGGAGAGAGAAAACTGAAAACGGCTGAAGATCAGGGGATGAAATAAAACCCTAACGGCTTTAAATCAAATGACATATTGTTGCGGTTCTCCCACAAAACCGCAGCAATAGATTAATATTTATTAAAAAAATAATGTTTTAATATATTGAATGAAATTTGAAAAAATTTCCTGTTCAAACATATTGCTGCGGTTTCCAGTCACAACCGCAGCAATATGTTTAATATTTACCAAAAAAATAATATTTTAATATATTGCTGCGGTTGTGCCTGGGAACCGCAGCAATATATATGGTCAAACAGTCAATGAAATTTGAAAAATTTTCCTGTTCACACATATTGCTGCGGTTTTCAGCCACAACCGCAGCAATATGTTTAATTCGATTTTTCTTTTTTTTATATTCGTGGTTTATTGCTGCGTACGGGTAAAACCGCAGCAATACCACCGCAGCAATAAGCAAAAAATCTACTAGTGTAATAGATCATTAAGTGCATATGCAGTATTTCTTGGTTGCAATTTGGTGTCTTGGAAGAATAAGAAGCAAACAACAGTGTGTAAATCTTCTACTGAAGATGAATACAGAAGCATGTCAAATACAGCTAGTGAGGTAGTTTGGATAGAAGGGCTACTACAAGATCTACATGTTCCAGTATCTCTACCTATCACACTATTCTGTGATAATTCATCTGCTGAGCATCTAGCACAAAATCATGTATTTCATGAAAAGAACAAACATTTAATAAGAGACATGCATTATGTGCGTGAAGTTGAGGCAGGTTTTCTTCACAAGGCTCATGTTTCAAGTGCAAACCAGTTAGCTAAAGTCTTGACCAAGCCTCTTGCTGCTCATCAACATTTTCATCTTTGTTCCAAGCTTGGACTTGTGTCCCAAGTCAAGCTTGAAGGGGGTGTATAAGTTATATTTATTATTCTCATTCATTGACTTTGTATATATAGTCTACAGTAGCTAACTTTCTACTTTTTGTAATAAACACTTCTATTACCTTCTTTCTTCTCTCTGTAATATTCTCTCTCATCAATTGAGAAATATATTCATCTTCTCTTTTCATTACATATCCTGGATACAAAATACTATAATTGGATATTGTTTTTCCTTTCTTATGAATCACAGAAAATATCAAAGTATTTGAAGTATAATATGTAAATAGTGCAAAAACCAAATTGTTGCAAGAAAAACAAGACAAGAGAAGTAGGTAATAACATATTATATGAGGTATTCCATACCAATATAACGGCTTTGATACTGTCAATGCAAATGCCATCCATGTTGTCTCTCTGATAATCAAGCATGATGTCTACAAAGTTTATCCCATTTGTCCCTTTATCACACTCATCATCAATGGTTGACTTAGTGATTAGACGACATTGATGCTCTGTTATTACTTTCTCAAGGAAATCATCCAGCATTTTAGCGACCTTCTCCACTCGTCCATCCAGACCCTTGACTCGATCCAGCCAACTAAGCCAAGGTATACATTTTTCCAAACTAAAAACTCCGAGTAACTCCATGGTCTCAGTCAAGATCTCATTGAAATCAACACCGACCTCAGCATTACTATTATACTTCCTGCCAAAAGCTGCCCTGCATATTACGTGATTTGTGGATCTTATCATAATTTTACTCAAATTCACCTCTGAAGATTGAGATTCTTTTATCTTTTCAATAAGAGAAATAGCTTCTTCTTCTCTTTTTTTTCTAAATGATTGAACCTTTTTGTTACTCAAAAGCTGCAAAACACAAATACTCTTCATCTGCCTCCAATGTTCTCCGTAAGAAGCAAAAGCGATATCCTTACCATCATAGTAGATTCGGTTAGGAATGCGCATTTTAGGCCTGTTGGAGAAGATCAAGTCATGAGTCTTCATGATTTCCTGGGCTGCATCTGCTGATGATACGACAAGGGTAGGCTTTGTTAGATGTTTGATCAAACAAGGGAACCAGATATACCACTCCAAGGCACGGAAACTACGCTTTCCTATTAGTTTAATTTCGCCCCTCTAGGATCACCGGGTTAACACGAAATAACTAATGAGATACAATGGAGAAACCAATTCACAAGATGATCTTCTATGCGAATCAACAAGAACTTTGAGTTTGTAGTTTGTGAAGAACACTAGAGAGAAAATAGCAAGGTTTCTCTCAAGCAAAGCAAGTGTTTTTGAATATGAAAAACTGATTTTTCCATCCACCCCTCATAAGAATGACAAAGGTCATATATAAAATATTCCCTTCATAGATTAGAGCTGTTATTGTCTTAATCTCCCTTTAATCCCCTGATTAAGAATACTTAATAGTCATTAAAAGGAAAACGTACAAAATACAACGGTTATAAACCGTCCACGCAAAATTTCACGCCCCAAAACATAATACACGTCGCGACCCGCGATACAGATCGCGAGTCGTGAAAGCGCGCTGGTCGCGACCCGCGACGGGTCGCGACCAACCTTCTGTTTTGCTTGATTGTTTCACGTGTTTTTGCGCATTCTAATCTTAGCATACTAGACCTCCTACTCTTCTAGTATAGAACCATATGAGCTTATAAAACCCATTACACTATAGATGTTCCAACAATCCTCCTCCCATTTACAGGGTAATGTTGAAAAGTTTTCCAACTTGCTATAAATCAGAAACAAAACATGCTCATGCATTATGGAAATATCTTACGATTGAATCTCCACTTAGTAAAAGTAACTTTACAATAATTTCGATCATAATGATAGGCAAAGCTTTGAATCAATATAACCACCACAAATCATTCAAGATACTAATACACATAAGCATAAACTTAGTTCTTAACCTCCGACACCTATGAAGCCTTGGTGTCCATATCCATTCATAAGCGTTCCAAGTCAAGCCTTAGACTTGGTGAAGCGGCCAAACCTCTAGCTTACAATCTTTACGAACATGCTCCTACAATTGAGCACTTATCAAAGATTTATTAAGAAATAAATTCACCCTCTTAACATTGTAGAAACAAGCACTAACCTTAGGATGTGTTAAACAAGTGCTCCCAACCTTCTTGAGAAGTACTATCCTCATTGAATTCGAGATCTAACGTTGTATTAGACGTCAAATTGAGTTTTCCTTCGCCATAGGTTGTTCAATAGGCTTAAGACCCATCCCTTTGATCATTTTGTTCACTAGTTCCCTTGACAACGGTTTAGTAAACGTATCCGCCAAGTTCAAACTAGACCGAACAAAATTAATAGTTATAAAACTATTCCTTATCATTTCACGCACATAGCTATGTCTAACTCCAATGTGCCTTGACTTGCCATTGTAGACTTCACTATAAGCTTTAGCTACGGTAGATGCACTATCACAATGAATAGCAAGAGGTGACATAGGTTTGACCCACAAGTCAACCTCACTCAGCACATTCCTTAGCCATTCCGCTTCTTGGCAACAAGAAGCCAATGCAATGAATTCCGATGCCATACACTACTACAAAAAAGAGTAAAGAGAACTGTCGAAATAGGCTTTACAGAACGCCTTAGGAGCGTTCTCTTGCTAAGTGATCTATAAAGTTTACAAAACGGGCCTAGGAGGCATTTTGTTTGCTCATTCAAAGAGAGCTCTTTTCACGAAGCACCGTTCTCTTTTCCCTTTCTAAATCAAAGGAAATAAAAGAAGGAATAGGAAACAATTAGTATAGTGGACAGTTCTATATTCTTCTGCTGCCATTTTTTCCAAAAAAAAAAAATATACAATGAATTTTCTATTATTAGCTAAATGAATTGTTCATAAGATAAATACGAATCTAGTTAAAAAAATTAGGAATTAAGAGAATATTTTGCCCTGATTATCTCATACAACTTGTCAATGATATTTACAACTTGATATTAGGCTATATCTTAGGCTATGATCAGGTAAGTGATCTACAATTATGAATATATAATATTATCTAACTATAAACAAATACATACAAATATAATTGACTTATTTACATAGTGTTAGAAATTAAAGAAAAACTCAAATCTGCAACTTTCAGATACTAGTTGTTAATTACATCTGCAACTTTCTTTTCTCGTGCTTCCCCCAACCTTCAACTTCATTTGATTAAACTTAAGTCCCCCAAACTTCATTGTTCTCTGCAAGTCTGTACCAAATTCTCCCTCCTCTTGTCCATTTCAAACAACCTTCATCTTCATCTTGATATATCATTATACTCAATCTTTTAAAAAAAGTAGCAGTACGAAATTTAAAGAGAAGTTTAATCTTCCATATTCTTCGAAAATCAAACTGGCTCGTCTGCGAAGCACTTCATTTGATTCTTCATAAACCGCTTCTTGCTTCAAAATCCGGATTTCAAGCCTAAATCATCCAAAAAAAAAATTCAATTTGATGAAAACAATCAACCAAATTCAAAACCCAAAAAAATTGAATAAATTGAATCGAAACCATCTATAAGAATCTGTAATTTTGATGCTGAAGTAATTGTCGACTATAAAATCATCATGGGGAGAAGGATAATGCAATTCAGTGAGAATAACTTACTTAGAATTACGAAAATCAAAATAGAGAGAAAGTTATAGATCGATCTATAAGAAGCGAAATTGCATTAAAAGGAAATAATATACACAAAAATCTTACCCAGTAGAATTCGGTAAGTTAATTGTTAAGGGCACATGAGAGAAATCTAAGATAGAGTTAGCAAATAGGGAGCAAAACTGAGAGAGGTTAGATCTGAAGAATTAGAGAACAGAGGTTAAAGGAAGAGAGAGAGGAGAAAAGGGAGATGTCGTGACTCCTGCAAAAGAAGGGAGAGGAGGAGTGACTGAGTGAGAGCATGTCAGCCTTATTTAGATTCATTAATTTATTTATTTTTTTAATTGTGGTAACTGGTAACCATCAAGAAAACAGTTATCTAAGATAGGCGTTGTATATTGTCCACTCACATAACGGTTGTCAGAGAAAGGCGTTCTATATAAACCTATAAAACGCTTTAAACACTTAACCGTTCTTTATCTAGTGTTTCATATTCTGGTTTTTGTAGTAGTGATAGTTGAATCCGTTATACATGTTTGCTTCTTGGATGCCCATGAAATAGCACCTCCTCCAAGAAGAAACACCCATCCACTTGTGGATTAATAATCTTCCTTAATGGAAATCCAACTAGCATCCGAGTAACCTTCTAGAATAGAAGGTTCTCCTTTGTAAGTTACGACATAATCCAAGGTTTTATTCAAATACCTTAGCACTCTTCTCCATGCTTGCCAATGCAACACACTGGGATTACTAGTATACCTACTGAGTTTACCAATAGCAAAAGCTATATCCGGCCGAGTGCTAGTCATAGCATATATCAAGCTTCCAATTAAGCTTGCATACTCCAATTGTGAAATAGGAGTACCACTACTCGGAACCAAGTGAACACTAGGATCCATCGGAGTAGCAAAATGAATCGAGTTCAATTCATTAGACCTCTTGATCACTTTCTTAATGTAATGAGATTGTGATAAAGAAATTGACCCTTTACCTCTCATTATTCTAATACCTAGAATAACATCCGCTTCACCCAAATCTTTCATGGAGAAGCTAGAAGAGAGAAAGACTTTGGTCTTTTCCATTTGTTCCAAATCAGTCCCAAAGATAAGCATATCATCAACATATAAGCAAATTATAACTCCATTACCGTTATTATCAAATTTACTATATACACACTTATCAGACTGATTTATTTTGAACCCACTATACAAAATGACCTCATTAAATTTTTGATGCCATTGCTTAGGTGCTTGTTTAAGACCATACAAAGATCGAACTAATTTGCAAACCTTAGTCTCTTGATCTTTGACTATAAAACCTTCAGGTTGATTCATGTACACTTCCTCCTCCAATTCACATTTAAGGAAGGTGGTTTTTACATCCATCTGGTGAATTACTAGACCATGAATCGCAGCCAATGCTATCAAAAGTCTAATGGTAGCTATTCTAGCAACCGGAGCATAAGTGTCAAAATAATCGATACCATATCTTTGCCTAAAATCTTGGACCACTAACCGGGCCTTATGTTTTAGTATGGTTCCATCGCTCTTCCTTTTTCTTACGAAAATCCACTTACAACCTAGTGGTTTGCAACCGGGAGGTAAATTAGCTAAAATCGAAGTATGATTTCCCATTATTGAATCCATTTCATCATTCACCGCCTCTTTCCCGAAAACAGATTCATGAGACTTCATAGCCTCAACAAAGGTCCTAGGATCCTCCTCCATATTGTAACAATATGAAATTTGAGTCACAATAGACTCCCTTGACCCTTCAACTAAATATAGTTGAAAATCCGGTCCAAAAGATTTATCTTTTCTGATTCTTTTACTTTTCCTAATTCCGGTGTTGTAGTATCATGATCATTGTTAATGTCATCCACAACATTGGAACTAGTACTAGGTATCATGTCCTTTGGTCTTGGAATCGATGAGAATCGAGTCTCATCAAATATTGCATCCCTTGACTCTATCACAGTATGGATAGAGATAAAATCATTTGGCTCAATGACATAAAACCTATAGGCTTTGCTATATACCGCATAGCCTATAAAAATGCAATCAATTCCTTTTTCACCTAAAGTTTTCCTTTTAGGTTCCATCAATTTGACAATTGCCCTACCACCCCATACCTTAGGGTAATTGAGATTAGGCTTTTTGTTACACCAAAGTTCATAAGGGGTAGTCTTATTCCTCTTATGAGGAACTCGATTTAATATATAACATGCAGTTAAAATTGCATCACCCCAAAAACCGTCATTAAGACCCGAATTAGAAAGCATAGTGTTAACCATTTCTTTTAGAACCCTATTTTTCCTTTCCGCTGTACCTTTACTTTGAGGTAAGTATGGGGCGGTTGTTTCATGAATTACACCAATGGAACTAAAATAACTAGGATTATAGTATTTACCACCCCTATCCGTCCGAAGTCTTTTAACTTTTTCATTAAGTTGAAGTTCCACTTCGGTCTTAAAAATCTTAAACTTTTCTAGTGCTTCATCTTTAGTAAATAATAAATATATGTAACAAAACTTTGAAAAATCATCAATAAAAGTTACAATATATTTTTTATTTCCCAAAGAAGGTGAACTATGAAAGTCACACAAGTCACTATGCACCAATTCTAGCAATACCGTTTGTCTATAGTCATACTAGGATAAGGATTTTTTGTAATCTTATTTAGCATGCACGTCTTACACTTCTCTAACTTTAAATCGAAATATGGTATTAAACCTAGCTTAGACATGTCATATAATGTACGATAGTTTACATGACATAATCGATTGTGCCATAGAGAAGAAACATCAAGCATGTAAATAGAACTAGTATCAATTGCATTATTAATACTAAATTTAAACATCCCATTGCAATAAAATCCTTGTCCTACATAAACAACACCCTTGGAAACAATAAACTTATTCGATTCAAATACAACTTTAAAACCAAATTTATTCAAAAGACCCCCCGACACAAGATTCTTCCTAACTTTCGGTACATAAACAACATCCCGGAGAGTTAAAGTATTTCCCGAGGTTAGCAACAATTCTACTTGGCCTATGCCCTTGGCCTTTACCGTAGAATCATTCCCCATATACAAGATTGGACCATCATCCAATTCTTCCAAAGACTTGAAGAAGTGCTTATTATTGCACACATGTCTAGAGGTCCCCGAATCTATCCACCAAGAATCATCAACCTGCACAAACATAATTTCAGAAATTATAGCCACAAAATTTCATTTCTTCAATTACATTTTCATGTGCAACTTTACCTTGGTTTTGAACAACACTAGGTTGTTCATTCTTTGTCTTCTTCTTCTTCTTAGAAGGACAATCCCTCTTGAGATGAGGTCCATTGCATACCCAACAAGTGAGGGTCTTCCTCTTCTTGTTTGCAAAATTGGTTTTAGAGTTGTTATTGTTGGATTTCATGGTCCCACTAGACCCACCAACCTCTACCATATTCACGGTAGACTTAGGAATACTAGTAGTAGTATCCTTAACCCCATCTTGAGCCCGGATACCCTCTTCAATACGAAGATGAGTTCCTAATTGCTCCATGGACATATCTTCCTTCCTATGTTTCAAGGAATGCTTAGTTTCTTTCCAAGAATGTGATAATTTATCAATGATTGAGGCAACAGCAATAGCCTCATCCATCACCATACCATGTGATCTTATTTCGTTCAAAATATGATGAACTTCATGAAATTGCTCAATAATAGGCTTATCATTAGTCATTTTAAATAAATTAAAATTACTAACAAGAAATTTCTTATTTGAAGCATCTTCCGAAATATACTTGGCCTCAAGAGCATCCCAAAGTTCCTTTGCACTCTCCACATTTTGGTAAAGATCGAACAAAGTGTCGGTAAGAAAGTTGAGGATGTGACTCCGGCAAATGTAGTCATCATTCTCCCACTTTGTTCTCTTCCTTGTAGTCTCCACGGACTCTTCCTGTCCATCTTTCAGGAATGGAAGCATGGGTGTTGAAAGAGCATACACCACACTCAAAGTTGTCAACAAGAAGTGCATCTTCTTTTGCCATCTCCGATAACCCACACCTTCAAACTTGTCTAACTTTTGGAAGTTCATGGTCATGTCCTTGAGTGATTGAGCCATATTCGAAAAAAGAAAATTAAACTAATAGAATGTTAGATGTGTGATCAAACAAGGGAACCGGATATACCACTCCAAGGCACGGAAACTACGCTTTCCTATCAGTTTAATTTTGCCCCTCTAGGATCACCGGGTTAACACGAAATAACTAATGAGATACAATGGAGAAACCAATTCACAAGATGATCTTCTATGTGAATCAACAAGAACTTTGAGTTTATAGTTTGTGAAGAACACTAGAGAGAAAATAGCAAGGTTTCTCTCAAGCAAAGCAAGTGTTTTTGAATATGAAATACTGATTTTTCCATCCACCCGTCATAAGAATGACAAAGGTCATATATAAAATATTCCCTTCATAGATTAGAGCAGTTATTTTCTTAATCTCCCTTTAATCCCCTGATTAAGAATACTTAATCGTCATTAAAAGGATAACGTTCACAATACAACAGTTTAAATTCGTCCACGCAAAATTTCACGCCCCAAAACAGAATACACGTCGCGACCCGCGATACAGATCGCGACCCGCGATACAGATCGCGACCCGCGATACAGATCGCGAGTCGTGAAAGCGCGTTGGTCGCGACCCGCGACGGCCTCCTGTTCGCGACCCGCGACCAACCTTCTGTTTTGCTTGATTGTTTCACGTATTTTTGCGCATTCTAATCTTGGCATACTAGACCTCCTCCTCTTCTAGTATAGATCCATATGAGCTTATAAAACCCATTACACTATAAATGTTCCAACAGGCTTGCTGCCTAAGTGAAGTAACATGAGTTTGCCACATTGAAGAGACAATGTTCCAAGGGATTGGTGTGGTAATAATCCTACTTGGTGCAAGTTTCCTATGATTGGAAGCGTTGCTGGCGAGGGTGGCAGATTTTTGCCAGAGGAAAAACTTGAACAAAGACTTTTGTACATGATAAATATTACGAATAGTAAGAGAGGAAGGAAGAAAGGGTAGGAAAAAAGTTGTTGAAAGTTTTGTAGAAACAAACTAAACATCGTTTCCATTGTAAAGCTTATAATTATGAAGATGAAGCATGGCTATCCTAGAGATTTTATAAGAAGGAATTCCAACACTAGCTAGAAAACGAAAGCAAAGAAAATTAATTGCTTCTGCTTTCTTTTTCTTTTTTTTTTGGTTGCGTGGATAGCTCGTCCCCTTGCTATTTTTGATGATTGTAATTTGTCCAAGATGTTGCAAAATTTGACATATTAGAGTATCGCACTCAAAGGGGCGAACCATTTTGCCACCACTAACAAAATAAATAATGAATACTTCTATGATGTATTGGCAAAGGTCGGGACATGCCTCACATTTTCGAGGGCGGTAAATTTTGAAATTTATTGTTTACTCTAGTCACGTGATACTAATATCCATACTTTAGGTGCTCCTTTTTTTGTTAAATGTAATATTATATGATAATTTTATTAATAATTAGGACCTATATTTTATATCGATGCTTAATAAATTTAATTGAAGAGACTAACGTCAATTATTAGTACAGAGCCTCTATCCTTTTTAAGACGACCCTATGTACTGGGCATGGATAATGGAGTAATCGATATACTTGTACTCGTTTCGTGGACAATATGATCAAATTATAACCTATATCTTTTTGAATGTATATACAAAATAATATTTTATTATTTTGTTGCCAGTTTAAGAAGTTTAACTATTTTAATTCGTTTTCATAAAATTATGACTAGAATTTTTCATCGATGTAGATTGTATGTTCATATATTGTTATATTAGTATTGAAGTGAGTTTCAATATAACCAACTAGCATTTTTTTGCACACTATGCGTGCGTGTCATATTAACGTTCTTTTTTCTCAGTTAGTTATTTATCCGTGTTACAAATTTTTTTGATTCGAACGGACATTTATAATTATTTTTAATATTCTAATATGTTTTTCTTAAATAAAGTTTTCGTTGATTTTCTTAGTTATTTGTTCATCATTATTCAAATATAGTATGAAACAGAAGAAAGCTTGTTCTCAAATAAAGTGCAAGAATTTGTGTATCAGGTTCACTGTTCAATCGTTGAATATTAATAAAGGGAGAGAGTTTGATTTATATAATAGAGTTACCGAATAATAATCAATATTTAGGTTTTAAATATTATAAGTATGATTATTAATATAAAATTTATGCTTTTATTTTTTCTTCTATTTGTGTCAATCAAGTTATATTGTCAATTTAATTTTTTATCAGAGTTTTTCACACATATGTAATAAGAAGAAATCATTCTTTTTAATTTAATATTTAATTAAAATTTCAAATTTAATTCCATTGTTAACTTGTTCAATATATATGGTAAGTAGGATAAAGAAAAGATTATTATTATATATATGGCAATTTAATTTCTTTAAGGGTATATCCGACATTTTGTAAAGGGACACCATCATCCTTCCCCCTTCACTTAATTCTCAACACCAAAATCATTATCATCAAGTATAACCTGTTGGTTAGTAGGTTGTTGCACAAGTAGTTCAATAGATTTCGTCATGTTTTGGTAATCATGAGCTAATTCATTTAAATCTTCATGTTGTTTAACAATATACTCTTTCATCATGTTAAAAAGTTCCTAACGCTCTGATGTTTCGGGTTGAAAATAATTATTCACTTCAGGTTGATAACATTGGGTATAATCGGGCACATAAGACTCATTAGGGTAATAGGAATATTCACAGGAATTCATGCACAGATTTTGTGAATTTTGACAATCATATGATGAATCATAAACATAATCATTCACATTCTAATACCCAGAATAATCATATTGCCCTGGATAATTAGAAAAAACATCCCCTCTGAACTATAATTATTCCACTCCATGACAACACACTAAAACAGACAAGGAGAACAAAAAAAAAATATTCACAAAAAAGAAAGAAAAAAGAAAAACATATATATATACAGTTTAATTTCACCAACAATAAAAACTAAATAAAACAATACCGTCTCCCCGCCAACGACGCCAAAATTTGATAGGCTGTCATACACCTGTCAAATATAATTCCTGCAAAACCTTCTAACAATGTAGTAGGGTAAGTAGGGTCGAATCCACAGAGAGATGGTTGTTTTAATCTAATTTCTAAGGTAATGGAGAAACTAAACAAGATCAGAAATATTATAATTAAAGTTCTAAACTAATTAAACTACGAAAATCAAACTAAAAGGGTCTAGGGTAATGGTCCACCATGTTTGTACTTATAATCTATCAAAATATCATCAATAATTCAATTAATCAGATATCTAGAGCATAACGGTCGGGTCTTAACGCTCTCAAATCAACATATGCTAGTACGGTCGCTCAACATAATCAGATTTGCTAATTGTAGGCAAGCCTCTAAAAGTAAGATCTTGGTCAATACAAACAATTATTAGCAATATCTAATCAGACAATTAATCAGATTGCAAGATTAACAATAAAAACACTAATCAATTAGAGATATCAATAACTAATCAAAACATCAATAAATATCAATCAAGAATCACAGCATATAAACATGGATTCCCAACCCCTAGAAATAAAAACTACTCTATCATGAAATAAATAATGAAACTAAAATCTAGAAAGCAAAGCATAATCAAAGAAATAAATGAAAGAAAAGAGATGAAAATTATAAACTCGTGAATTAATGAAGAAAAGAGAAACTAGGGTTTGCCATGAAAAACTACAGAGAGAAAAAAGAAGAAGAGAAAACCAAACTAAAACCTAAGAATGAAACTAACGTCAGAAGGGGGGAGGAGAGAGAAAGAGAGTGAAACCTAATCTAATTAATACTAAGTAACCTAATACGAGTAGGAAAGTAATTTACAAGATAAGGAAAGTCTCAAATAAATCATTAAATGGGTGGAATAGTGATTTGCGCGTACGATGACATATTCGGAAAGACATAACTCTTTGAATAGAAGTCTCCTCGGGGCGTTTCACCTATCGTTGGAAAGCTATTCAAGTCTAGTTTCCATATATGCTGGAATTTTTTGATTATAAGAATGACATAAAAAGTTATGATCAGAATAGTAGACGTGACTCCTTTTTCACATTTCTTCTAATGATTTTCCGCATTATTTTCGCTCAAACTTGTGCTATAAAATATCCGTAGCAATCCTTATGCATTGCACCTTCCTTCCAAGTGGTCCTAATCCTCAAGCTTAGCTAATTATACTCCAAATACGTTCTCATTACCTGAAATTCATCAAAAACAAGAAGACATACCGAATAGGAGTAGAATAACATAACTTAAGAATATGATGCAATAATGAACCTAAATATGAATCTAAATGCTCTAAAATGCAACCTAAATGCACCGAAAAACTATATATAAATATGACTTATCATGAATATAAAGAGATTGAAAGAAAAACTAATTCAATTCTTTAAAACCAAGTTTTCGTAATACTTATTACACATTATGAAATATTTCCTTATACACTACATTTGTGGTAACATTTGAGTTCCCACGCTCTTGATCACAGATGAAAATTTTCAAACCCTTTTTTCTTGTAACTCTTGATACAGCAACATACAATTATCCGTGGCTGAATACTAGCCGAGGGAGATATAATCCTACATTCTCTAAAGACTGCCCTTGGCTTTTATTTATCGTCATTGCAAAACATACAACCACTGGGAACTGCCTTCTCTGGAATTTTATCTGGAACTTTGTTGCGTCTGATGGTGTAAGTGCCATTCTGGGAATGAAAACTTTGTCCCCCACATTACTGCCGTACACAACAACAGCTTCAATAATGCGATTACCAAGATGCTTGACGACTAATCTGGTACCATTACATAGTCCAGAAGTCAGGTCAATATTATAGCATTATCAGTGCCCCTACCTTTAATCTAATGTTATGATTTGGCAATCCACCGCACTTGATTGTAATTAGAAATTCGGTAGAATACATCTCATGAACTCCGAAATTCCCTTCCTCAACAGAAATTGCTTCTGAACTCAAATAACTTCTTTCTTCACCTGGCAACCGACACAAAACATGCATGCTAATTAACCAAGTCAGCAATTTCATTAGTTGGAGCAAGAATAGCTATTTCTTGAAGATACTTTGCTTCCCATATGTGATTCTCTAGGTCGGGACATGTACACTCAACTATTGCATAAATAGGGTCATCTCCTCCATCTATCAATGTATCATGAGGAATTTCTACATCAGCTTCACCATCATTCGGCTCACCAACTTTGCCATCTCCAATGTTCAAAATCCACTCTGAGAACTCCCTAATTTCATCAACATTGGAGCTACTGGAACCTGTTCTCAAGCGCATATTCTTTGTTAATCTTAGCACACGACAAAAATCCCATAAGTAAGAACTGTTGATTGCTGAGAACACAATATCTTGTTTGCTTCCTTTGGGAATGACAGGCAATACCTGTCTTAAATCACCAGCGAACACAACAACCTTTCCACCAAATGGAATATGTTGATTTGCTGGATTCATGCACTGCATAACATCCTTTAAGCTTCAATCTAGAGCTTCAATGCAATATTTATGCATCATAGGAGCCTCTTCCCAAATGATCAGTTTTGTCCTTATAAGGAGAGCTATGAGGTCTGATCCAGGCCTAATTGCTGAACACGTTGAGTTCTCAGTAACATTTAAGGGAAGCTCAAATCTAGCATGTGCAGTTATGCCTCGTGGAAGCAACAAAGAGGCTATTCCACTTGACGCAACTGGCAAGACAATTTCCCCTTGACGCCTTAGTGCATCACACAGTAATCTCCATAGGTACGTCATACTAGTTCCTCCATAACCATATACAAAGAAGATGCCCCCCTCACCTCTTGATACCGCAGACATGATTTCATTATAAATTCCACGCTGTTCAACCATCAATCCCGAATAAAGTTCTTTAAACTCCTTGTATTTATCATAAGATAGCTCATCAATTATGAGCTTGTTTTGACCATTTGAGATGATCAAATTATCTGGGAATGGCATTTCTGTGAATTGACGGAGGGTGCCACTGTTACTTTGTAGCTTAGCTTCAATATCAGCGAGAGCTTAAATTTGCAATTGTTCATTAGTTAGTCGCAATGCTGCAAAACAAACACATTTGATGGTTACTCCCAATTGAAAACATTTCGAACAATAAATATATATGAATACATTTAATAAAGGTACTGATGAAAATGCTCACATACCATTGTCTTTGAGAAGTCTTTGTTGGCTGAATAGGATATCATCAGAAATAATATGCCAAGTCTTATCCCAAACAACCTCAAGTTTTGTCAAACTGCAGGGTAGTAGCAACATGCAAAAACGATTACGTAGATATTGTCCCGATTATAGCTTCTATTATGGGGTCAACGTACTCATTGTCATCGTCTAATAAACCTCTGGCATAACATGCTTCTTTGAAAGTGGAATATTGTACACCATCAACAACGTGTATGTCTTCATACGACGTTGAACCTTTAACGAAATTCAATAAGGTCCACAAATAAAAAATTTCACCAGCTCCCGGAGTTACATGATAAATCCTCCCAATGCAAAACCCTTTCTTCCGAGGTGTCCATTCACGTTCACCTGGTTGCCATACAAATTTTGTCGAAAACTCAACATAGCTCAATTCTCTGGCCTCAGCATATTTTTTATTGCACTCCATCCATGACTAAAACTTTGTTCTGTCAATGTTAGGTCTTTCAAGCACCGACCCTAAGTCAGCATCATCAGTATAAAGGACGATTTGCTCGTCGGGTAAATGAAAGCTTAGCCTCTCCACAGCAAGAATTCTATAATGGATAATGAACCCAAATATCCTCCACATGGCTTCACATGGGGATATGTACCAACAATCATAATACATTTGTATTTCATCAATTTCCTTAGGATCATCAGAGTTTTGACGATTTTGATATGCTGCTGTCGTGACTCTATCATATCCCTTATTGATATACATGAACAAATATTTAATAGATCTCGACTGGTTGCACCATTCAACGTTTGTATGTGCACGATACATACACAACAACTCTGGATTATGCGGGACCACAAATCTATTGTCAAGCGTGATGGTTGCACCATTATCTCTTCTCCTATAAATAGGGTAGCCATCTTCATCAATTGTTGTTCTCTCATTGAATTTTTTTGGAAAATGTTTTGTGCACTTTTTTATCAGTAGTACATGGGGCGTTATTGTTTAAAGCACCACATGGACCATGAATCATAAACTCTGAAACTACATCGTATAACTCCGGATTTTCATCTTTGTTCGGAAGCTCAGCAGAAATAATTTTGTTAATTGCTTCGGCATTAGGAAATTTGTCGCCCCGGTGTAAAAACAAAAGTATATGCGCATGTGGCAATCCACACTTTTGAAATTCCACAGTGTAGACAACTGTAAATCATAGTAAGATAATTATTTAGCCAACATGTTAAGATTTTCATAAAAATATTGTGCCAAAGCACAACTAATATATATATATGAACATGCAATAATCTTCCAGCTTATTAGCTGATTACCTGCTTTAACTCTTCCAAAAATCTTTTTATCCTTAAGATCCTTAACCATTTGATCGAGCTTCATCTTAAAAACTCGACAAACAATATCTGGTCTATCTTCAGGTCTTAGGCCCCTCTTTGGTACAAACCGTGTTATTTCGGGCCACTTTGGATTACATGTGAATGTTATAAACGAATCTGGGTAGCCATACCATCTACAAATAGCCATTGCATCTTCATAATTCTCTCTCAGGTAGTTGTGTCCTCCAGTAAACGATGCTGGTATAATTACTCGACTCCCTGTAGATGCTCCTTCTGTATCTCCTCTACTTGTTGCCCCTCTTATGTTCTTAACATTGTCAGCCCTTAAACTCTGCTGATTATTCCTTACGAATGACAATCTTTCAGCCTCCATCATTGTTTAACCATCAACGCAAAACTGCTGGCATAAACGTCAGACAAACAAATTGGTGTTCGTCTCTTCTTCACGGTCTTGTATTCGATATGCAAATCACTCTCTCAAAGTCAATCTATCTTTTTTTTTTTTTAATCGCCGGTAGCTAGACTTTTATCTCTATGGCAAACATCAACTCTGTATCCGTCCTCACCATATGGAAATAGCAGAGGATATTGTAAAGGCAGATAAGAAGGATGGAGCTTAGAGATCTGCTTCAGCTTTCCACTTCGTGTCTCGACAACTACATCTCGTTTATCCGCAGTATCGATGTCTCCAACTATCAAGGCAGCTACCTCAGATGTTGTAGGTAGATTGTATGTCCTACCATTAGTGTCTCTCATCCCAATTAATTTCAACCGAACTTCATCACACTGATGATCTTTAAAGCGATCTCTTGCCATCCTAAAAATTTTAGCATGAGGATTGTGCTGATCAATCATATCTTGTAATTCGGCAATTAGAGAATCTTCAAATGTATCAGGATTTTTAGAACTGTGATGACCATTTAGAAAGTTATTAGAAGATACATTCATAAATTTTTAATTAGCACACAACGTTAGTATTTGTCACAAAAATGTAATGTTTAGTTTACCTGTAAGCAACCTTCCTATTACCAATCTCATGCTCTGTGTCATATATGTATAGTTGAGAAAACTTCGGACGCGATCCTTCATTAGGCAGCAAGCTACCAATTAGCTGATGATTCTGACCACCTATTTGAAATTATAGTGTCCGCGTCCTTGAGTGGAAGGTGCTTGTATCTTTCCTCCCATCGATGTAAACGAATGCATCATATTATATGGTCGGATATTCTCAATGAAGTGCTTGCTTCTAGGATGTTTTCCTTTCAGCAAGTATGTCAATAGCTGTGGAGGCCGATGCAACAAAGGAAGAACAACTTTGCCTTGCATACAGCATAGTGAGAATTTTGGCTTGTCCGTTTTTTATAATTTCTTTTTGCTCTTTCTTCATACCACATCATTGCGCCACAATACTCACACTTCCATATTGGATCACCAATATCCCAGTACTCTAAATATATAGCATTATGTCTGTATTAATATTCTCAGTAATATATATGTCATTTATATGCAATTTAAATTGTAAAGTTATTATCTTTGAATACCTGAAACTTTATTTTGAACTTCAACATTTCTGGGTGCATTTTCGTGACTATGAACTTCCCCATGAACGGTCCGGTCTCTTAAATTTGTCGCAAATTCATCGGTTGAGTCTCCTATACATATGCAAATCATTTAATAAAAATGAGCAAAGAAATATAATCAAAATAATATGAGATAAGGGTTCTTATACTATAAGTAGTTAAATACCTAAATCAATATGTCTTCTCACTTGTTTCACGACCTTTTTGCTTTGGACGCCATATTTTTTGTATCTGAACGAATAACGACCTTCTCCTAATTAATCGACTTAATTAAGTGGCTATCTGCAGCTAGGTAAATTAAAAATCATTGAGTATTTGTCAAGATAATTTCTTTTATATATATATGCATATATTATGATTGTAAGTAGAATAACAAAATCAAATAACAAATACCTAAATTTCGATTCTCATACAATAAAAGTCTTCTACTATGTTGTGCTAACTTCGAATCAGCTTGTTCTTCTTGAGTACAAACAAACAAATACTAAATAAGTTTAGTAATTTGATAGTTTTATTTAATTATCATTCTTAATGGAAGCAATGCATAGTGTATTGTAATAATACTCACGGTTCGTTGTAGTACTATTAAGAGAAGTATATTGCTTAATTGTAATATTTGAAGACGTAGGTGTCATTTGATTATCAGTATGAACAACTACAAAAAGATGTTGATAGTCTTTTAAACTAAAAACATCCATATAAAGCCAATTCAAAGTATTAATCTTCCGGCAATGACAGTCTACCTTTTTTTGAGCGTTTATGTTTCAATATTGTCATACGTTTATATCGATTAAATTTTCCTGAGTTGCGCTCATCTTCATTGATATTGGTATCTACAAAAACCTAATTACATCAATGAATTGCAATTGTAATTTATTATAATAAGATCACATATCAATTTGATGAAGATTATATTCCATTTGTAATGTTATTAAGCGGTGTTATTTGGCTTCATCATAGTTCAATGATGAGTCAGAATAGTTCAATGGAGTTAACTTGTCATTTGGACCTAAAATCATTGATAATTAGAATTCTATTGGTTACTATGGATTTAGTAAAAGCATAACTTATATAAAGTAGCTTATAATTGATGTATTACATGTTATTATTTGTCTTTTCTTACTCCTTGAATTGATATGAGGTTGTAATGTTGTCGGTGTGCAAACTTGAAAATCAACATATAAAAGATTAGAATTAATAATCTTAATCAATAAAGTGCAACTTATGAATATGAATAATGAACTTGTAAGCGTATTACATTGGCTATTATTTATAACACAACTTAATGGAGTATCATTTGCTTTAAACATTGGATCTGAGGGAGAACATAAACGACTGTCACGCTTCTCCTTCAGTATAAGCCTTCTTTTTTCTCGAGCAATACGGGCTGATTCATTATGAACTGTATTGTCTATCATAGGCCCTGTTTTAAAAATCAATTCGAATTTTTAATAGAATAACAATGAATAGTATATTTTGTATGATTCATTAATGATATATAAATTTATAATAAAGAATCTTATATTATGAAATCAAACTTAATAATTTGAATAATAAACTTGTAACTGTATACAATGGCTATTACTTGTAGCACAACTTAACGGAGTCGGATTTTCTTTCATATCTCTTTGAGAACAAAAACGACCGTCACGCTTTTCTTTCAGTATAAGCCTTCTTTTTTCTCGAGCAACACGTGCAGATTCCCTATGCAATGTATTGACTATCATTGGCCTTGTTTTAAAAATCAATTTTGATTTCATTAATTAAATGACAATGATTTGTAACTTTTTTATGATTCACTAATTATGTATACATATAAGACTAAAAAATATGGTTTTACCGTTTGATACATCGAGCAAAGGTGTCCTATAATTTGATGGCAAACCAATTTTCTCTGGTGGAACTGATGTATTAAATTTGATGTTTTCTCCGCCTATAATACAAGTAAATAATAAATTATATGTTCAACTTGTATATTAGTGAAAAAAATATTATATATTCATGCATTATTAGTAAGTAGAATACATTTGGCATAAGTATTTGGCAACCAAATTATATATTCATTTCTTATTCTCTCCATGTAAAAGCAAAACATTATAAGATTTTGCAATGTATTAAAAAAAATATGTAAAAAATATAACAAACTATATTACAGCACACACTTAGTATGATAAACATATTATAATTTTAAAATCTATTATAAAAAATGCTTTGATAAAAAAATTTTGTATTAGTTAAAAGCACATGGCTAGCAAACTTTTAATAACATATTATATCAATGTATAGGACAATGTGATATATAAACATCTTATAATTTTTCTTGCATTCAGTTTGTATAAACTTTTATAACATGTATATCAACTCAAATTTATATGAACTCAAATTTGTATAAAATTTATATCAACTCAAATTTATATCAACGCCTAATATCTTCTTTTATAAATATCTTTTATACACTCAAATTTATAACCTATTTTAAAAATCTCTTCTATTTTTCTTCCAAGAGATTTATACATCTAATTTTTCCCAAAATAGTCGGCCCACATTCAATCAAATCTATTGTTATTAAAAGGCTAAGGTATTGGAAGAGGTTATAAAAATCAAAATAAAACCAAATTCTCTCAACAAAATCTTTCCACATTCTCTCAACATCTTTGTCTCTCTATATTCTCTTTCTCTCTCTATCTTACTTAATCTCTCCAGAATCCGGAAAAATCAAACTCAATTCTCTAAAAAGAATCGGTTCTTCGAATCTTTACATCTCCAATGTGCGAAAAAAAAAATCACATGCAAAATTGTGATTATATAGTAGATCGATTGAAATTTTTTACATGCAACACTAATTTGGGCATTAGTGAAGGTGAAAAGTTTTTTTTTTTTGGGGAAGAAAAAATGAAGATTTCTATGGAAAATTCTAATTTGGGAAAAAAAAAAGATGAAGATGCGATGATGATGATGATGGCTGATCTTGAAGACTTGGGTTTTTTTGTCAACCAATTCGATTTTCATCATGTTCGGATAAGTAACCAAATTTTTATTGTAATCGTTTTTAATTATTTATTTATTCACTAATATTAAAGATAATTTAATTACATACAAATATTATTATTGTCTAAGCTTATAAGTAAATGTATGCAAGAAAATCTATTAGTTTAAGTATAATATAATATTTTAGTTAGATAATTTTAAATTAAACCTACATGCATGTAAATATAATTGGATATATTGATTTTAATTCGACTTTTTAATGTTAATTATAAAGTCTAGGTATATGTATGTTGAAAAATAATTACATAAATTATGTTGATATCTTCGAATAAGGTATTTTGACAAAATTACTTGAACTCAAAAAAAAAAAAAAAAAGATTCCAGTTTGGCCCGGTTTACAAAATCCAAAGTTTTTATGATTTAAGTGTTGAAAACCGAATTTATACTAATATTTATGAGTTCAAGTAATTTTCAACATTTTGTTATAAATGCTAGGATTATTTTTTGCATGATTTCTAAGATTTTTTTTTTAAAAAACTACTATTAATTAAAAATTAGTTGTTTGGATTAATAATAATGTTAAATTTACATTATTTATGGTCGAATGAACATGCATGTGCAAAAAATCGGATATATTGATATTAATTTCACCTTTTGTTGTAAATTACAAAGTCTATGAATATACATGTTGAAAATATAATATAAAATTTGTTCGAATTAAATTATTAGACTTTTTTTAAAAATTATTAAGTGTATGTATATCGATGTTGAAAATCAATTCAAGAAAAAAATAATAAAATTTTAAAAATGTGACTAAATTTGTGGAGATGAAAATGTGGTGCTGTTTTAGGTTAACTTTTAGGTGAAAAACAAACCGGAATTTTGGAAAAAAATTTAAATCAATTTATAGTTTCTTTAATTTGAATAATAATTATAAAAGACAATATATTTTGGGTAGTTGTAAAGTTTCAAATAATAATATGAATGTTCTTTTTATGACAGATTCTAAAGGATTATCATAATAACATACAAAATCATGTAAGATTTTTCTTTTTTTAATAATTTTACTCAATAATATTAATATAAATAGTTTTGTGTTGCTTATAAGTTAGGAGTACAATACTTTTTGTTATATATAGAATATGTCAATAAAAAAATCACTTGACATTTGTTTTTTTTTAATTCATGTGTTTTGTTATAAAGTATATCATTCGATATTATCAAAATAACTATCCAATTTTTTTGGACTTCTAAGCATATTTTTCACTATAGAATGAATGTCATAATATCAATGTTAATTATTTCATGGATAATTGATTAAAAATATGTTGGATATTTTTATTAGATTTAGGTATTGAAGAGTTATTTTTTTTTTTTTTTGGTAAGTAAGTAAAATTGTATTAACTCCAAAAAAGAAACCAACAACAAACTAACTTCCATGTAAGGAAGGGAAAAACTAACCTAGCCACAGGTGGCTATTTTACAAATTGCTACACCACTCCTTGTCTCTCAAACTCCATTTGTCAGTATTACACAAGCTACTCCTATACTTCACTATACATTTTATTTCTTTTACTATACAATCAATTCTTTGTACTTTAAAGTTCCAAAACGCATCATTTCTTGCATGCCAAATATGATATACAGTGGCAGCAAGTGTAGCAAAAAGAAACTGTTTTCTGTGCTTAGATCCATTATACCTCTTCCTTGCCCAAGTTATCCATTGATGGAAATTCCTTTTCCTGTAATTAACCCCCATCCAAACAAGAACATCCTGCAGTAACTGTTCACTGAACACACACTCAAAAAACAGGTGAGTATGGTTTTCTACACATAAGCGACAAGTATTATCTGTGCTCACTTGGAATTGAAATAAGTGATCTTTTGTTCTGAGTCTTCCCTGAATTGCCAACCAAGATATAAATCTATGCTTAGGCAGAGATAACCTGTTCCAGATTCCACTTGCCCAAGGCATACACTGCTCCTCAACAATTAACTTGTTATAAACTTTGCCTATTGAGTAGGAATTGCTGCTGCTCCACAGATGCATACCTATGTGCTGCATTTTGTTCTTTACTTTACATAACTCTTTCACAACCCAACTTGCTCCCACTTGGAGCCTGAAAATCCCAATTATCTTCCTTGATATAGATGTTATGTATCCATTTCACCCATAAATCATCTTTTTTACAGCCAATGTTCCAAACTATCTTACCTACAGCAGCTACATTCCAACTCTTTATGTCTCTAAAACCAAGCCCTCCAGTTTTTTGTGTCTGCAGATCTATTGAAGAGTTATTATTACCATCTCTTGAATGGATATTTCACCAACCATCTCTTGAACGTATATTTCATAGATGCCAAAACTCCAATATGTCTTGCTATTATTCTATAAGTTTGCTATTATTTTTAATGTACTACTATAACAATTCACCAACCATTTCTCTTATTGATATTATATTATTTTAGGTGATTAAATAAATAAAATATGGCAATTCTAAGTGTATAAGTTTAACTTACTGTTCATTTGATAGTTTAACTAACTTTAAATGATATGAAAATAACATAATGAAGTTAAAAAAATTACCTTGAACACGTTTGTTCCTTGAGTCATGATTCTCTCCTATTGATCTTCTCCTTTTGTCACGAACAACATTTGAATTCTCTTTACCCATTATTTTTGTATTTCTTTGATATGCTATTAAAATGGATATATAGATGCTTTCTTTGTCCTATGAATATGTTTGATGTATGATTTGAATTTGAGAAAGTAAAATATGTCTCCCTACAAATTCATAGGTATGTTGAAATGTTTGTGCATATGTGATTATTAATAATAACACTAGCTTTATATATTGATATCATATGATGATATGTAAAGAATAAATGGTAATAAAATAACATTATATAGGATAATATATTAAGTAATATAGCATGTAATATATTTATGAAATAACTATACATAATGTGAAGATTTCGGATAATATGACCCTTAAAAAATGCTAAGTATTATATTTAGTTGATTAGGTTAATCCCTCAAATTGAGTTAGTAAGACTCACAATATATCCCAAAGATATGGCTGGACAAAATTAATTGTTTATCTAACTCCTAATTCTCGAATTTTATTAAATCGTGTCTTAGTGTAAATTTAACTAAATCAATCCACTTAAAAAAGTTAACAAAGCACGATTTTAGTCCCTTCATTATTAAATCATGTCTAAGTATTAGATTGAGTTGATTAAGTTAATCCCTTAAATTGTGCTAGTAAGTTTCACTATATATATGAATATATGGCACGATTTTATGGCCTATATTATAGCCTTCATTATGCACACTTTTATGTCACGTTAAAAAATGCTAAAAATGCTAAGTAATATATTGAGTTGCTTAGGTTAATCTCTTTAATTGTGTACTAGTAAGATTCACAATATATTCAAATGATATGGCACAATTTTATGGCCAATTTTATGGCATTCATCATAATAACCGATTTTAGTGCAATCGGTTTTTAGTGTAATCATTTAATTACATTTTATATTAATGTGTGATAAGTGTAACTCTAAAAATGATACTTTTACTTATGAAATAAATGATAAATTATTCTTTTAAAGTTTTTTTCTTGATTAATGTATAATCAATGTAGAAGGCCGAATTTTTTAAAACCTATAATAAACCCATAAGTAATCTTGTATTATGGTTTGTATGGTATTTTAAAAGGATTTTTATTTTTTAGCAATTACAATATTTTGCATTTTTTCCTAGGACATCATCAATTGCATCTAATATCATCTATTCAAAAAATGTGAAGCTTCAGGTAGTATATCTTAACCCTCCTTTTATACTTTACTAATTTTTTCATGTAATTATGCTTTCGTAAGCCTATTAGAATTTATCTTATCAAAAAAGGGCAATTGTTTTAGTATGTGTATGCTTAGTAATAAAAATAGCCAAAAGAAATAGGTAGTACTTTTTTTATTAAAATATTTGATATTCCACCTAATATAAGAGTTTATTTTAGTTGGGTTGTAATAATTATAAATAGTAATTCTTTGTTGTTATTTTAAATGTAATAATTAATTTAATTGTAATTTTTCTTTATTAGGTGGAATAACAAATATTTAAATATTAAAGTTTACTTATTTGTTTAGAAATCTATGTATAATAATAGTCCATCACATATAGTTAAATTAATATGTTAAAGATTTGTAGCAAGAATTCGACATATTAAAAATAATAACTTATAAACAATGAACTGATCATATAGTATTCAAAATTGTCTAAAATTAGGTCAAAAACCAACATACAAATTATTCAAAACATAGATATAAGTAGTTCAACCACCAAATTATTAATTGTTTTCGAAATGACTACTATAAAATTCTGTAGATAGTTTTATCCATTCTTCTCGACCTTCACATTAACTTGCTTCTTAGTTGTTGATAATTGAGAGACAATATTAGGACTATCAACATATTCTACACCAACATCATTCATTTCATGGGCACGCTTTTGAGGTGTAATTGAAGTTGCTTCATCTTGACTCGATTTGGTGTCATATAATAAAATAACAAATAAAATTAATGAATAATAACATTTTTTAAAGCCATATAACAGATGTACAAATATATATCAACTTCATGACAATTAATATTACCTTTCCCAAAGAGACCTCCTTCACACTCTCTAGATCATTTTGGAGTTGTCTTACAATGTTGTCCTATATTATATTTTGGTTATTAGTGTAAAAGAAAATAAAAGCTGGAAGATAATAAATAAATAAATAAAATTGAAAATAAAAAGGTCAACAAATAGTTCTTATAAAATACCACAAACCTCTAATCTCATGTGCATCCCCATGCATTTGTCTATATAAGAACCTTAAAGTTCTTAGTTCCAACAACATTGTTAGGATGAGGGATTTCCACTTTAAATAGTAATCTTTTTCCAAGCATTGTTGCGAATTCTTCGGGGAAACCGTCCTTATCACCTTTCTATTAGAGATTACAATTATTAAAAAAACATTTCATGTTAATTATAAAAAGAGATCGTTGTTTTATGAGTAAGACATGAAAATTTTAATATATGTACACCTTATTTTAAGCTTCTAATAAGTCAGAAGAAGATTTTCCAACTAACTTCAACATTTTGTTCTCAAATAGAACAAATGTAGCATCATCAGTAGAGTCAGATATTATAATCTTAACTCTAAACCTGTAGACAATACAAATATATTGGACATAAATTATTTATAACTATTAACAACATTATATTATATTAAATTTATATATAGCTTACCGTGGAATGGTTGTCTTCAAAACTTTATTACACTTTTTGCATCGTATGATATCACCATCATGTTTAACTCTAGTGCGGCATATCTTACATGACTCATAATACCAACTAAAGTTTGCGTCAATGTCTTCAATGGTACCAAGACATGCACATATTCCAGGCTAAAGAACAAAACATAATACTTAGATATTTAGAAAAGTAGTATATTTAAAATATTAAGTAAAAACAAATCTTAAATATTAGGAAAACTTACTTTATCACATGATAGAAGGTCATAGATGTCTTTGATTGTATCCTCTTTTAGAAATTCATTTGGTATGCTTGATACCTCACTTGGTCGTCTTTGAAACAGAATGCGACCTCCCCGCACTTTTCCTATTTAAAAATTAAAATATAAAGCATATAAGTATTTTCATTGTCCAATACCATTTGAAAAAAAAGAACTTATTTAGACAATGAAATAAAATAAACCGACCCTTATTTATGAGAAGGGGAGAAAATGTAAAATGATAGGCCACTATAGTGGACCGACTAAATTGGATTGGATCATACAAAGCAAAATAAAGTGGGCCGAATGCAATATTATTTCCCAATTTTAAATTGTATTTTTTTTAACCTAACAACTTATTTTAACAAACAAACTATCCAAGTACATTTATATTAACTTTGTTTATTTTAAATTCGATTTTAAATTTTGAAATTTAGTGAGTCAAAAGATTTTATTTTTTTTACACTTATTTTGTGTTAGACTCCATAACATTTCAAATATAAATCTAAAGTAACAAAAAAGGAAATGTTCAAATGCCTCTTTTTGAACTCAACTATTTCAGGAATTTCAAAATTGATGAATATTCTTGAGGCATCACGTATTGTTGTAACACGAAGATCACCAATCAAGATTATACAATACGACATTATTAATAAAAGATTCATAAAGGAAAAGTAAATAAATGAGCATATAGAATTGATATAATTATACTTGCCTAAATAAATAATACGTTTTGCTAGTTGTATTGTATAACAACAACTATGTTCGTTGCACCATTATTTTTGATGTATTCATTGAACTCATCAGCATAGTCACCCCCACAAAATGAAAGTGATGGACTTGCTCCTACATTTGATTTAAAACGATTAATAAATTCTTAATGTTCAAAATGCATGGCAATTTAAAATTACATTGACTTAATCTATACATATAAGCATAATGTAACTTACTCTAAATCCATGAATTCAAGTGTCATCAACTTCGAATTAGCAGTTTCTTGCATAGGTGTATATGAATTGACCTCTCCAATTACATCTATAGAGTTCATACAATATATATGATATAAATTGTCAAAAAATAATTCATTAACTAAATAATTTAGTGTCTATCATTTTTAGTACCTACCAAAAACACATCAGAATCTTTCTTTGACAATATATCATCAAATGGAACAAAATCCAAACCATACTCATCAATTCCTAAGTCTTCACATTCAGAAACATGAAATGCAAAGTTCAAATCAATTCTATAAGGATGTTTAGTGGCTCGATCTGTCCCATCATTTTCCCTGGCAGAAAAATTAGATATCTCCAAGTATTTTGCCTGAATGAGACTTGGTGAAAACGTAGCGACTAAAGATTTCTTGCAAGCAATTTGAATCTTCACTCCCTATACATTGAAAAATATATATGTACGTTAATAATTATTATTTATCAAAAAACGTGCGTGATTAAGAAAATCCGGCCCTAATTTAATGAAATTGACTTATTTCATTATCCATCAAAACGAACTTAATCATTTCAATCTCCTCATTACTCTTCTCAATCACCTTATTCTTGGTGTACACTGGTTTCTTCCACAATCTAATTGCTCTTCCTTGAATCGAGCAACGTTTGGATGATCTATTGACTTCACCTAATTGCACCTTCTCGGTAGCTACAACATTTCTGGAACTCATTTTTGAATGCAATTATATCTCTTATGAGTATATTTGTGTGAGATGATTAATGCTGAAAAATATATGCTATACACTATTATATATAGATGGTGACTTCAAGGATTCATAAAGATAATTATTTTCCTTTTTAAATAAACGTTTTTGTTTGATAAATCTTGTTAAAAATTTGGCATAAAATCGACAATATCATTTAAATCAAATAATCGAGAATCTTAATTATGACAAATATAAAGTCACAAATCTCATACTATATGTACATTAAAGATATGTTAATTGATTGATTGCATATACTAAACTTAATTACAGGTTTAAATAAAATATCTAGTATAGGATCCCTATCATTATGCAATTAACTAATACATATTATTTTCAATGACTAATCTATCACTTTTGAAGACCGAATTATATACAGAAGATTCGTATTTAGAAGATTATGCGTTTTATCAAAACAATCCATAATTATAACATTTCATTTATTTAATTGTATTATTATATCAAGCAGATTATTATGTATCCCTATAATTAAGCAATAATCTGATACATAATCTATGTAAATTTAAGTTAAAATCCGAATTAGGGAAATCTGGAAAAGCATATCGTACTAAATTAACCAAATGGTGTACAAAAAAATCTTACTATATAAAATTAATTCCGAAAATGTTAAGAGCTTAAATTATCAAAACAGTCACTTACAAATCTGGACCAAATGAATTTGAAAGTCTACTATATCAAATTAAAAAGAGTAATATTATTTCACTTTTATAATGATATATCGTGTGATAATGTATACTAGAGAAAATATATTTTTTTAATCTATATCAAACATAAATTGTTGTATCTGCACTCCTCAAACTATAAAGTCACAAAAAAAAAGTAAATGAATCATAATGGTAAAAGAGTTGGTCAATTAGAATAATTTCATTCTCTTTAATAGAATTTATAAGAGACAAATTTTTGTCTGAATTAATGATAGTTGCATGTGAAAATGTTCATAAGATAAATAGGGTTAAATGTAATATTAGTGAGAATATTTCAATTATATATGCATCGTAAGATACATATTTATAATAACATCATGGCCAAGTCTGATATTATAGTTTATGCTTTAATAATTAAAAAACAATACATTACTTACAAAATAGAACATGAAAGAAAAAGGATAGTTATTTTATTTCATAATAAAATTTATTGTCATAAAAGACAAATAAAATACTCTACGTAAAAAAGCAACAGCATATTGAGTGTCTACAACATGTTTGCTAAAAAGAAACGAATTTCTCTATCACACTTGCATTCTTCACAATCAACTTTGTCGCAATCATTGGGATAGGAATAGTAATCACCTATTTCCTATTGGTTCAGGTTCTTATTATGTATTTGTTGCATTTTGCAATACTTTTGCGGCTTTTCTACTAAGTTCACTCTACTTTTAACCCATATTGTGTTCACCATCCTCTTAAATCTAATCCTACAGTTTACAATGCCATTCATACCAATTTCCCTAATTAGACAATTAAGGATTCGCCCTTCTTCTGTAGGTCTTCTTCTTTATTACATAGATAAATCAGGGCTAACAAATAAGTTGCAATATGAAGTCCTAAATTTGATGCCTCTTGTAGTTTCGGCAATCCATAATGCCAATGACCACGTTGAAAAATCAAAACCTACAAAAATATAATGTAAAACATCATTAGAAAAAACGATAAAATTCGTAATAAATTGAAATGTGCATGAATAATTGATATCTAATGTTACTATCCAACAATATATTTTTAGATTTTTTTATACTGAAATATAAATATATTTACACGATATATAACATTAATATACTATATCGACGATATATAACATTATGGAAATTGTATTAGTAATAAATATAAACCTACATAACTAATTGATATCTAATGCAATATGTAAAAGTCTATTTGATGCTAATATCAATTTAGGCAAAACTGCATTTTAAAAACTCTTATATTTGATAAATGCTAATGTAAAAAGAACGCCTAAATTATACAATAAAAGGCAACAATATATATTCCAATATTATTAAACAAAACTTACAAAACCATAACGAAGTAAAGACTTGGTATTGTTGGCTACTAAACAATGATAAAAAAAAGTTCCTTGCATGTAGATCAAATTTCATTATTAGATCCATCATACCCTCTACACTGACGCGTTGAAGAACACTTTCGTCATTAGAAATAGTGTTAATCGTTTTGCAACTGCTACAAATAAATTTTAAAAAATTAAAAAAGAATGAAGTTTATAAAAGTAATATAAATATTTGAAGTGAAAAATAAAACACGTACCTTAATTTGCATTTAAATATATCAAATGGAGCTTGCGCTATTCTTCCAAGTATATCTATTATAATCTCATTGGGTAGACGATTGAATAAATTCGGTAATGGCTTATATTGTCGCTTCATCCTTGCTTATACTTAATTTTTTATTAAAAATCAAAAAATCTAAGATAAAAAATGCTTGGTTCGTATAATTTCTAAGCATATATATAAGGAATTCCAAAAACCTAATATAGATTTGAATATAAAAAAATCCGTCCAACTTTTTTTTAGGGCAAAAAAAATTCGGACAATATATGCATTGATTGATCATATATTTAATCCTATCCTTTAATATAATTTATGATACACTATTATACTATTTAAAATTCCTTGCCGTTTTTTTCATGAATTGCTAATCAAGTATTCCGAAAAAATAGCTTCCATATTTTATTTATGTCAAGTTAAAATGCCTATATTAATAGAGAATCGTCTAGATTATGATCTTGTTTGGTTTGGTGAATAATTAAGATTCGTTATATTAAAGAATTTCCTTAACTTTTTACTAATTGCCCTTTTTTTAAATATGATATGTAAGTTTACCTGATTTAAATTAGAGCAACTATATAAGATAACTTGATTCATATGTACTATTCGAATTTTTTTTTTTATGTTAACAAAGGTCTCCAAAAAATAATTGATTCACATTATTATAAAGTATTAAATGATTTTAGTCAAATGGATCATATATGTTTATTTAACTTAGAATTTAGTATTTTTTATGGAATTACGTATAAGTAATTTCCAGTTGACTTATACTCCCTCCGTTTCTTTTTAATTTACACACTTTCCTTTTTGGTCTGTTTCTTTTTAATCTACACACTGTTGCGTTTTCTATTTTAGGTAACATGTCACATCTACTTTCTCCTCTTTTTCCACCCATGTCATCCACTTTTTAATATTTTAATCCACTTTTTATTTTCTCTCTCTCACTTTTCAGTTTCTCTCTCCACATTTTCAGTTTTTCTCTCATACTTTTGTACTTCCTCCTTGGTTCTCCCCCAAAGTGAAGTGAGTAAATTAAAATGAAACGGAGGGAGTATAAAAAAAATGTATAATTGCCTAACTAACTCCTAAAGTCATTTCCAACTTATGTTTTATGTACAATAAATGTATAAGGCCAAATTTTTTAAAACCTATACAAAATATTGAAGATTTTCTACTTATGTAAGCATTATATTTTTCAGTTTCATAATCTTATTTAGTCCTTTTGATTCATAGTCTTATTTAGTCCTAATATCGGATCATTATATATATCGAATCAGGATTATTTAAGTAACTTAAATAAGCAATGGTTATAACTTTGACAATTATTTGCCATTATATAACTATCATATTGACATTTTATGTAAACAATAATATATGAAAAAAAAAATTATAAAATAAAGGGAAATAATGACATTTTGGCCATCCAACTCAATACGTAAAAAAAGACAAAAAAAATGTCTATATTCGACTTACAAACTAAAACGAAAAAATGTAGTATTATTATTTGAATGACCTTTGAATGACAAATATTGCGTAGATTCAAGGTAATACAATAATAATTTAAAAAACTAATACCAATCATTACCTAAATAACGCAATACTACTCTTTTTGTAGGTGGTATAACATCTCCCGCGTTCATGTTGATTTCTTCAAATGGTCGACATAATTTATGAACTCGGTTAGGAATGCAATGAAGAAAGTGTAGTGCCATACATTCTAGGTCAATATAAATTCTAGAATCCTCAATTGTAGAAAAAATATACTCCAACATGTACCAATTTTCCGAATTCAACTCTTCATCCATGTTGACATCATTGCTTACTTTGTAGAAATTAATATGACCTTCATGAAACATTGTAAGTACCATACCTTCGTAATCAAAAAAATTTGAGTGTTCCACTTTAGGATGCCAAATCTTTAAATTTCTAGGTTTAAATGCTTCGTCAAATGAACCATAGTCATTTTCCATTTCAAAAAAATTTTAGGTGCACGGATATGTGGGAAGGTATTTAGGGTTTAAGAGTCGTGGAGGTTGATGTAAACTGCATAAATGAGTGTGTTATTTATAGTGCACATAAATAACCGATTTTGACCTAGGTTTTTTTTAAAATAAAAAGTCAATCAATATCGGCCATATATGATTTCCCATATTTAGGAGTGATTGAATCAATCCCTAAAATCAAGTTATGCAATTTAGGAATGATTGAGATATGGGTGATCAAGTTGCACATGATTGAATATTCTAATGATTGCATTTCGAATAATTTAGGGAGGCATTGAAAATTTTCGGCCAAAGTAAGTGCTAATTGGATGACACGTGGCGATTTATCCTAGTTGGACAATGTTTTAGTGAAAAAATTCGACATGTGGCAATATTCTTGTGAGAGTACATATTAGAGGGTTAAATCGTGAGAGCAATTCTGAATGCGACACGTAGGACAAAATTATCAAGATTTATTAGTGTATATAGATACAATATCACAAACTTTTTAAAAAGGTGGGCCACACCTTCAACTAATGGTGTGCCCAACCCATTTCAGCAGCGCACGGCCTTTCTCTCTCTTTTTTTTTTTTTTTTGATTAAGAAAACAAACCATTTTCCCGCTCTTTTCTCTCCCTCATTTTCCCCATCTTCTCTCTCCTCACATTTTCCTTATTTTTTTGCCTCATTTTCCCCATCTTCTCTCTCCTCTCATTTTCCTTATTTTTTTGCCTCATTTTTTCTCTCTCCTCTTATTTCCCCCATTTTTTCCTATTTTCTCTCTTCTGTCATTTCCTCCAGAATTTTACCCTTACCACGTTGATAAACAAGGACGTGGCCAGCTAATAAGAAAGCCCAAGCTTGGCCTTATAATGATGCTCGCGTCCCCTTAAAAAAAGCCCAAGCATGAATCTATTTTCAGATAACCCTATTTGAATGTACGTGTAACCCTTATTATTTGTAACATTATTTTATAATACGAGGAATCAATTACTTCATAATAAGTAACAATTATTATTTGTACCTTTATTTTATCATACGAGTAACCCATTTATTACTACAAGTAACCCTCATATATTTTTCAAACGACCCATTATATTATAGATATAACCTCGTTAGTTAATGAAAGTAGCCCTAATTAAATGTATGAGTAACCTTATTTATTTGTTCGAGTAACCTCATATGTTCACAAAAGTAACTCTAATTATTATATAATAGCTTGAAATGTTTATAAAAAGTAACCATAATAAAGGTACAAGTAACCCCTTAGTTCATAAAAAGTAACCCCATTATATATTTAAAGTAATCTCATTTATTCATAAAAAGTAAAACGCGTTGCTTTCCAATCTAAGGTGTTACTTTTATACTTATGCAGATGTTACTTTTTATAACAGAGGTTACTTTCATTGAAACTAGGGGTTACTTTTTCAAAATACAAAGGTTACTTTTTTATAATGTTGAAGGGTTACTTTTTACTGAAAGTATGGGTTACTTTTTATAATTATAAGGGGTTACTTTTATTGAAACTAGGGGTTACTTTTTGTAATTATAAGAGATTACTTTTGTAATTATAAATGGTTACTTTTACCAGAAATAAGGGGTTACTTTTACATTTATTATAGGGTTACTTTACACTTATGCAGGGGTTACTTTTTGTAACAGGGGTTGCTTTTACTAAAACTAGGGGTTACTTTTTCAAATACTAAATGTTACTTTTTTTGTAATGTATGAGTTACTTTTTACTAAAAGTATGGGTTACTTTTTGCAATTATAAGGGTTACTTTATACAAACACCAAACCATTTCTCAATCTCCCTCCCCTTTCTTTGATCAAACCATGGAACCACCATGTCCTCCCCCTCCCATGATCTACATTTAATATTTGTACTTTCCAATCCAAATATCTATCTTTTCAATGAAAAACATTCATATTGTCCTCTGAAAACATCAAACAATACTAGCTACACCACAATCACCAAAACAACAACTACAACAAACATCAATAATCAACTCAAATTTCTCAATGAAAACAAATTAAATCTCAATCAACTAAAATTAGGTTTTGAAATTACATTCCACCAACACCTCCATCAGTCTCAGACGAGATAATACTAAAAGGAAGTTCACAAAAGCAACAGAAGCGCCGAAATTCGAAGCAAAATGCAACGCTCTAACACCACCACTTCCAGCACCAATGGTGAAGAGGTCGAAATCGAAGAAAATGCTTATGCAGGAGCGCCATTGTCGGACGAAGAAGAATCAGCTCGAGCTGATCAATTACGGCGGAGAAGAAGGTGGCATGGAGAAGAGAGAAAGTGTAGGGTTTTGGAAGAACGTCGAGAAGATGAGGAGAGAGAGTGGGGAAAAAAGAGGAGAGAGAAAGTCGTTTGCAGAGAATTTGAAGGGGTTGAGAAGAAGATGATGAGAAGGTGGTGGTGATGGAAAGAAGCGAAGATTGAGAAAGGAAGCTCTCGTTTGCTTGCTTGTGACGCGCGCTGCCACACGGTTTGCTTTTCGTGTGGCCTGTGTCACAAAAAACGGACACATAGAATATAGATGATGAAACCCGTTATCATGAAATATTCGAACAGAAAAAGCCATTACAATATTCAAAGTGAATTGAAAACTTGATTATTTTTTGGGAGTTCGGTCCAACTTGATAACATATTAACACTCCTTTATGTGCAAGCATATGGAGTTGCAATGACCATAAGAGGATCTCGCCTAACAACAGTGAGACCTGCAATTTCAGTCATGTCTAACTTCTCACATCCTATTCCACCAGGAAGTTCCCAGTCAAATTCATACATGAGATTTGCAATCGCAAGCTCGGCATCGACCATGCCAAACGATATCCCTGGACAGCCTCTTCTGCCCGCTCCAAAAGGAATATAATGGAAATGTTGTCCCTTAAAATCAATTGTACTACCATTGAGGAACCTCTCAGGACGAAATTCCTCAAGTTCTTCCCAAAAAGTCGGGTCTCTTTGTATCGCCCACGCGTTGACGATCACTTGTGTACCTGCAGCAATGTCGAAACCATCTAGTTTCACGTCCTGTGACGACTCTCGAAATATCAACAAGGGTGCTGGAGGGTGCAGCCTGAGTGCTTCCTTCATCACAGCTTTTAGATATATCAGTTTCTCCAAATCATCCTCAGATACACTGCGACCTTTACGGCCTCGGACAGTTTTTCTAACCTCCTCTTGTAGTTGCTTCAGAATTTCTGGATGGGTAAGCAACTCGAGAATCGCCCATTCCATGAGAGTGTATGTAGTGTCCGTTCCAGCGGCAAACATATTCTGTATAGTTAAGTTTTCATTAATCACACATCTCAATGTTATTTGGCTAAAGTACTTGGGTGAACTATATGCTTTTTCCATTATGAAATAAATGAAACACTATTCTCATGAATCTCTCACATAAAAGAGATAAATGTTTTCACTTATTTCAGCACGGAGGAAGTATATACTTCCTTTATTCTTACATAGTTGCAATACTTAGATTTTGAAGGTCAAACTTTTTCAATTTTGGCTTTGACTAATATGTAATTCATAAGAAACAACAAGATAATATGTGGTAGATTATACTTCATAAGATGTAAATATTTGATGTATTCGTTTAGCTTGCCATATATGTCTCATGATTCTTTTGCAGTTTTGTTAACCTTGTTCAAGGTTGTAACTAATTTTATGTTACTAAAGCCAATAGTAAGCCTTCCAAAGGGAGTCATTTACCGAATCTCACAACATCAAATCTTGTTATTGTTTGTGTCATTCTGTATTTCCAAATTAAGGTTCATATTTTATTACTTATTTAGCAATTATAGTCAAAGGTGTATGCATCTAAGAAAATTCAAAGTATTGTAATTATTTGAATATAGAAAAGCACTTACCAATATCACGTCTTTGATACTATCCATCGAAAGAACATCTTTATTGTCCGTGTGAATTTCAAGCAAAATTTCCATAAATTTTTTAGCACTATCCCCATTCTCTGACTCGTCGTTAATGTTCATCTTAGTGTTTAGGCCATTTTGGTGTTCTTGTATTACTTTTTCAAGAGATACATCCATCCTTGTTACAACTTTGTCCAATCGACCTCCCAAACCGTTGACTCGATCAATCCAACTAAGCCAAGGTATGAAGTCTCCCACACTAAAAGCACCAAGCAACTTCATGGCTTCCTCCAAAAGCTTCACAAAATTAACTCCTCCATGATCACCACTATATTTTCTGTTGGATTATAGTCTTCAATATGTAATCGGAGAGTTTGTGTGTGGGTGTTTGTCCCACATGGAAGGAATAGAGTGTTGTTGTTGTCTTTATATTAACCCATGTGATAGTTATATTAAATTAGATGATGGTCTAACTACTTGGGCCAAGGTGAGCATTGGGCTTGGATGTGCTTGTATTTGGGTTATTAATATATTTGTATATTTGTATATTTCTAATTAAAGACTTAACATTTTGATTAGTATTTAATTTTCTGCCGAAATATTTTTTTTAATTATTAATTAATTATTTTTCGGATATTGGGATAATATTTTATTGACAGTTTCCTATAAATGCCATCTGATTTTATCCCAATATATAGAGAACGTTATTTACAATCAGTTTTCAATTTCTCTTCTTCTTCACAGAACGTTTTCTCTCAAAAACTCTCTCAACCATGTTCATGGAGGATGTATTAATTGCTGTAAATCCATTCTTAGATTAGGAAATCCTGGGGGTAAAATAGCATTAATCCCATCAGCGTAATAGTGGGACTAATATTATCCTAAGGACAGAGAAATACTCGTCCTAGTCTAGTTTCTGTAATTTCTTTTTGTTTTCAATTACTTTGTTTCTAACATTTTCTTCCGAAGGATGCTCTACATATCACGTCATTTGTAAATGTCATAGCAATCACCCTTAAATTCACCACTGATGAACAAGATCTCTTAATCTTTTCAACCATTAATCCCACCTCTTCTTCTCTTATTGCTCGGAACGATTGAACTTTTTTGCTATTTAACAGTTGTGTAACGCTTACACTCCTCAGCTGCCTCCAATATTCTCCATAATGAGAAAACGCGATATCCTTACAGTCGTAGAAGATTCTGCTAGCACTGCGAGATTTAGGCCTGTTAGAGAAGTTCACGTCGTATGTCTGCATTATTTTTTGGGCTGCATCCGCAGATGACACCACAAAAGTTGGCTTTGAACCCATGTAGAGGAACATAAGCTTGCCATAATGTTGAGATAAGGCGTGAAGTGAACGATGTGGTAGTAGACCTAGCTGATGAAGATTCCCTATGATTGGTAATTTTGGTGGTGAGGGTGGTAGGTTTTTTTCATTATTAGAAGGATTTTTAAGGAGAAACTTGTAGAAAAAATTACAAAGAGTAAGACAGGTAAGAAGCAAGGATGAACAAATAGATTTTGCAAGAATTGCGGAAACAGATTATACATTGTTTTCATATGCTTGTGTTGGACTTAGATATGTGTATTATGCATTGTAAACCCACTTCGCCACTTATATAGATGAAATAAGACATGAACATGGATCGGAGTAACGGCAGTCCTATTAAATAGCAATTTAGCAAGTAGTAGCAAACAATACTAGAACAACGAAAGAACGAAAGCAATAAAAGACACAAAATAACTTTTAACGTGGAAACCCAAGAACTGAGAGAAAAACCACGAATATGCACTAGGAATCGATGAATGTTCAAACGAAGGTTACAAAAGCTCTCCAATATCTCTCTCTAACTTTTTCTCTGTTGAATCTGTGAATAATGATGAATAATAGTCTAATTATCGCATTAGGTTAAACCTAATTATAACTTAACTCGGAAAATCGCCCCTCCGCGTGAAATTAACCTCCGCCCGATCGGGTGGCCAATATTGCCAAACAAGTTCTGCTCTCGGGCCCGATCGGGCGACCTTCGCCCGGTCGCTCGCCTGGAAGATCGGTATATCGCCCGATTCCATCAGGCGCCCTTACTTCCACTCCTCTGCCAAGACGATCGACCCCGCCCGATCGGGCGGACCAGGAAATTTGCGCTGTTTGACGAACTAGCTTCACGCAACCTCATCTCCACACCATACACACACATTGAGCCCCATATGACACCATATGCCCAACAATCTCCCACTTGGAGATAGGTGTAAGTGAAGAATACCTTATACCATCATCATCCTTTCATTCATCTCAACTCCTAAAGCACCACCTTCATCAACCATTACCAAAGGCCAACTAAGGTTCGGCACAACCTTAGATTGTCACAACTCACACTCTTAGTGAGCATATCCGTTGGGTTCTTAGCATCCAACACTTTCTCCAGACACAACACATTCTCTTCCACTAAACTTCTGATGTAGTGAAAGCGAGGACGAATGTGCTTAGTCCTACAATGATACATAGGATTCTTAGCCAAATGCACTGCACTTTGACTATCACTGTAAAGTACCACTTTCTCCTGGTTAATGCCCTTCTCTTCAAGAAAACCAATAAGCCATTCCATCTCCTTACCTGCCTCAGACATAGCCACATACTCAGACTCTGTAGTAGACAAAGAGATACACTTCTGTAACTTGGACATCCAGCTCACTGCAGTATCACCAACAGTAGAGACATATCCTGACGTGCTTTTGCTAGTATCGATATCTCCTCTGAGATCAGCATCAACATAACCCTCAAGCTTCACTCCTTTCTTCCAAAAGCAAAGCCCTATACTTGAAGTGCCCTTCAAGTACCTAAGTAACCACTTCACAGCATCCCAATGTTTCTCACCTGGATTAGAAACAAATCTACTCACAACTCCCACTGCAAAAGGAATGTCTGGCCATGTCCAAACCATGGCATACATCAAGCTACCAACAGCCGAAGCATAGGGAACAGTGGTCATCCGCTCCTTTTCTTCTTCTGTAGTTGGTGAGTGCTCCCTTGTCAATTTGAGGTTGCTAGAAAGCGGCGAATTTCTGGGTTTTGCATCTCCCACATTAAACCTCTTAAGTACCTTTAGAATGTAATCTTCCTGAGACAACTTCAACATGCCAGTAGACTTGTCCCTGAAAATCCTCTTACCTAAAATTTGTGTAAGACCACCCAAATCCTTCATCTCAAAAATCTGTGACAGTTTTCCCTTCACACTATTTATCACCTCTATGCTCGTACCAGCAATCAGCATATCACTACAAGAATCCGCCATTTTAACGACTGTCTAAAACGGTCGGTATTTTCTCAAATACGGTCGGTATTATAATCACCGATCGCTAAGTAGTCGTTTTGCTTCAGTCAGTAAAAGGCTTGTCGATAATTAGATTATAACGACTGCTGAACAGTCGGTAAAACCACCGACTACCATAAGCGGTAGGCAATTACTGGAGACAAAATTAAAAAAAAAATTCAGCGCCATCCCTTCAATTTTGAGAGATGCCACTAATTATATAATTCCATTTAAAATTTGAATCAATTTCAAGAATTTGAAGGAGGATAAACCAAGCAAAAATCAACAGTATCAAAGTAAACAAAATTGCTCACAATTAAAATTCACAAAAGAACATATGGTAAAATAATATTCATTCATATTCACATTGACGGTTGACCCATTACAAAAATTGATACATCAGATCCAAAAGTTACATAAAAAGATAAAAATAATTACACCTTCACTCCTAGATTCTGGAATTTGAATTGGTTCTTTATTTATCACCAATTTGAAACCTGCCAAACTTTTACAAATTGAAGACAAAATAAAATTACATACGCTCATTACTAATGTAGTTGGTTCTTTCTTCGTCGCGAGTCTTCAAATTTGGCCAAACTTGATAATACTAACAGAAGAAGGGAAGAGCAAACAGCAACAACAACAAAAGAAAAGTAACAAAATACCTTCAAGAATGAGTGAAAATCTAAAACGAAAAACTAAAAAAGAAGAAGAGTAATATGAAACTTCAAACAAACAGACACCGCTAAACGTCGAAGAAGAATGAAACTCGACGGAACCGCTACCACAGACGTCGTTCGATGAAAGATGATGGAGGAGGCGAATGGGGTCAACGAAGGAGTGAGAAACTGAAGAGATGATTGAAAAATTTGGCTAAAATGGAGATTAGGGATTTGAGAGGAGTGAGAAACTATAGAGAAGGATTAAATCTAGTTTGTTTTTTCCTTTTTATATGGAAGCGGGTAATGGGGTTCAAAATTAGGGTAACATATCTTTTAAAGGGGGCGGTATTTAATTACCTGCTGTTGTGCAGTCGGTAATTACAACAAAAAGGGTTGGTAATTTTCGTCTGATATTTTGCGGTCGGTGTTCTCTAATTTACCTACTGTGATTTTGGCGGTCGGTATTTTGCCGTCGTTGAAATGGCGGATTCTTGTAGTGATATCATCAACATACAGAAGTAAGTAAACATAGTCATTTACATACCTCTGAAAATAGCAACAATGATCGCCATCAGCTCTCTTGAACCCGCTGCTACACATGAAAGTGTCAAAGTTTATGTACCACTGTCTCGGAGCCTGCTTCAATCCATATAAGCTCTGCTTGAGCTTGCACACCAAATTCTCCTTTCCCCTGACTTTAAAGCCATCCGGTTGCTTCATGTAGATCTCCTCATCCAGATCACCATGTAGAAACGCGGTCTTAACATCCATCTGTTCTAAGAACAAATTTTCAGCAGCAACAATAGCCAACAAGATACGTATAGTAGTCAACTTCACAACAGGAGCAAATATCTCGTTGTAGTCAATGCCCTCCTATTGTAGGAACCCCTTTACTACTAATCTCGCCTTGTACCCGACACTTCCATCAGGATCTTTCTTCAATCTGAAGATCCACTTGTTGCTAAGTGCTCTCATTCCTGCAGGTAATGCAGACAACTCCCATGTCTGATTCTTTTCCAGGGACTGCATCTCATCTTTCATGGCTAACTCCCACTTGGATGAGTCATTCGAATTTATTACTTCTTTATATGATTCTGGTTCACCTGCATCAGTTAGTAGCAAATAAAACATAGAAGGAGAATATCGATTAGGTGTTTTGGACACCCTTGCGGATTTTCTCAAGTCAACTTGAGAGACTATTCTCCCTGTACTAGGACTGGAGCCTCTTGGTGGTGTGACAGTAGCACCATCTGAATTACCTTACTGTGAGTTATCTGACTCATCTGAATCACACCCTGCAGGAGTGTGAGCCTCATCTCTATGTTGCTCAACCCGTTTTGGAACAATGACATCTCTTCCATCAATGCCTTCAGTCTCCATAAACTCATCCTCCTCAACTCCTACTGGCTCAATAATCTCAGATTTATCACCATAAACATCCTTGTACACCTTAGAATCATCAAACGTGACATCACAGTGTCTCAAAATCTTCCTACTTTTAGGTTCCCAACATCGATACCCATACTTCTCAGAACCATACCCAATAAAATAACATTTAACGGCCTTTGGGTCTAACTTGTCGCGTTTCTCAGATTGAACATAAGCAACACAACCAAGTAATTTTACAAAAGAAAGATTTACCTCCTTCCCACTCCAAACCTCCTATGGTAGTTTGAACTGCAATGGAACTGATGGTCCCCTGTTGATCAAGTAAGCTGCTGTACTAACTAAATCTGCCCAGAATGTTTTAGGTAGCCCAGCATGCAACCTCATACTTCTAGCCCTTTTAGTCAGTGTCCTGTTCATCCTCTTTGCGACTCCATTATGTCGAGGTTTCCCTGGAACAGTCCTCTTCAGAATGATGCCATTCTCCTCATAGAGCTTTGTGTACTCTGTCAATTCATACACACCTCCATTATCAGACTTAATGCACTTAATTTTCTTTTCAGTCTGATTCTCTACCTCAACCTTCCACTTCTTGAAGGTCTCATGAAGCTCAGATTTCCTCTTCATGAAATAGACCCATACCTTCTTGCTGTAGTCATCAATGAAAGTAACAAAGTAATGTGAGCCTCCAAGGGATCTGACTGGGGAAGGCCCCCACAAATCAGTGTGCACCAACTCTAGCTTCTCAGTTTTCAACTCTTTCTTGGCTTTTGTGAAAGTCACCTTTTTCTGCTTGCCATAGACACAACTCTCACAAAATTCCATGTCAACTGATTTCAACCCTAACAATTTGCCACTTGAAGCTAAAATCTTCATCCCTTTCTCACTCATGTGATCAAGTCTAGTATGCCATAACTTAGTCTCATTCACTGTAGCTGCAGCAACCATGTCTGTACATCCTGCAATAGTGTATAGTGTTCCCATCTTAGTACCTCTAGCCAAGATCATGAAACCTTTGGAAATTTTCCACTTCCCCTCACAGAACACAGTCTTGTAGCCACATGAGTCCAGTTGACTCACAGAAATCAGATTCTTTGCTAGGCTTGGAATGTACCTAACATCATGCATTTTTAAAGTTCCCCCGTTCGCAATCCTGACAATCACATCTCCCTTCCCCATGATATCCAAGGTCTTGTCATCAGCAAGATAAACCTTACCCAACTTCTTTGCTTTGAAGTCATGAAACAGCTCCCTCATAGGTGAAGAGTGAAACGATGCCCCCCAATCTAGGATCCACGACTCTATGGGACTATCAACACTTAGGACCAAAGCATCCTAAATCTCATTAGATGCAAAATAAATCGATGAGTTATCACTATTCTCTTGTTTATCATTATGGTCATACTTTCCACCCTTCTTCTTGGGATGTGGACACTCCCTCTTTGGATGACCCTTCTCACCACAATTCCAACAGATAATACTGGCCCTGCCTTTTGACTTACTCCGGCCCCTAGACTTTGATCTACCCTGAAAGTTCTTTCCTTTTCCCTTTTGTTTTTCCCTCCCTCTACCCTCAGCACTGTATGCTCCAGATGATTCTCCACTCTCCTTCCTTCGAATACTCTCACTCAAAATCAGAGCACGGACAACATCATAAACCAATTTTTCGTTACCAGAAGAATTACTAACAGCAGTTACTACAGTTTCCCAAGCAACATGTAAGGAGGACAACAAAATTAAGGCTTTCACTTCATCATCAAAGACAATATTTACCGAAGATAATTGACTTATTATTGAATTAAATTCATTAATATGTTCAGCAGTTGAACTACCATTATTCTTCTCTAAATCAAATAAACGACGCATCAGATATACCTTATTCATAGCCGAGGGCTTCTCATACATATCTGATAGAGCTTTGATCAATCCCGCCGTTATTTTGATATCCTTGACATTGAAGGCCACAGTCCGAGCCAATGTCAAACGCAACACCGCTAGTGCTTGCCTATCGAGCACCTTCCACTTTGCCTCTTCAATGTCTGCAGGCTTCGTTTCAGACAAGGGTTGATACAAATTCTTCTGATATAGGAAGTCTTCATTTCGCATCTTCTAATATCCAAAATATGTGCCATCAAACTTCTCAATTCTGATCTTTGCATCCTCCATTGTTAATCACTTCTAGATCTAGACAATAATCCGACCTGGCTCTTGATACCACTTGTAGGTTCTATTGAATAGCAATCTTGCAAGTAATAGCAATCTTGCAAGTAATAGCAAACAATACTAGAACAACGAAAGAACGAAAGCAATAAAAGACACAAGATAACTTTTAACGTGGAAACCCATGAACTGGGAGAAAAACCACCAATATGCACTAGGAATCGATGAATGTTCAAAAGAAGGTTACAAAAGCTCTCCAAGATCTCTCTTGAATATGTGAATAATGATGAATAATAGTCTAATTATCGCATTGGGTTAAACCTAATTATAACATAACTCGGAAAATCGCCCCTCCGCGTGAAATTAACCTCCGCCCGATCGGGTCGGGCGACATCCGCCCGATCGGGTGGCCAATATTGCCAAACAAGTTCTGCTCTCGGGCCCGATCGGGCGACCTTCGCCCGGTCGCTCGCCTGGAAGATCGGTATATCGCCCGATTCCATCAAGCGCCCTTACTTCCACTCCTCTGCCAAGACGATCGACCCCGCCCGATCGGGCGGACCAGGAAATTTGCGCTGTTTGACGAACTAGCTTCACGCAACCTCATCTCCACACCATACACACACATTGAGCCCCATATGACACCATATGCCCAACAGATTCCAGTTTGAACGCTAATCCAAATAAATTAATAGTTAGTTGGTTTGGTACGTTGATGTTTACTTTCATTATTTCAAAACTTCATTTTATGACAATATATCTAATGATTTATAAGAATATTATTTCATTGAGGACTATTCGTTACAATTTTTTTTTTATACTTCCTCTATTTTGTAACGGTTGTAACATTATTTTCACTTTTGCAAATTTATATACTTATTCTCACCGGAAATTTGCGACTAATAAATAATATGAAGTTTAGTATGCAAAATGTTGTTGGATTGATCACAATATATATTCATAATATTTAAATTACAATTGCCCCAAGCCCGCTGACTGAGCCCGTGAACAGGCTCGGTCCATGCCCAGGACTAGGCAGGAGGGTGTAGCCGGAGTGCCTCCTTCATTACCGCTTTTAAATACGTTTAGTCTCTATAAGGGTGTATTTGGTTGAGAGGAAAGTATTTTCTAGGATAACTATTTTTCTCATTTTCTTCTGTTTGGTTTGGATCAGATCAAGGAAGGGAAAACATGGGTTGAAGTTGAACTTCATTTTTCAAGGGTGGAAAATTACTTTCTCTAGGGAGGCAAGGTAAGCCACACTAACACAACACAACACAAACAAAGGAAAAATGAATTCAGAGGGAAGTTACTTTCCTTGCAACCAAATAAAGAAAAATCAATACCAAGGATGTCTTGGCCTAGTGGTTAAGATTGAGGTGCTGTGAACAATAGGTCACAGGTTCGAATCCCCCTTCCCCTTCTTTGTTCAGCCTTCGTGGCTCATATGGATCAAACAAAAAAAAAAAAAGTTAAAGAAAAATCAATCTAGAATTGAGTTTTCCTCTAGAAAATGGTTTTCGTGAAAAACCATTTTCCGTTGGAAACACTTTCCGTCCAACCAAACACAGCCTAAATTATTTACACATGCATACGCTTATGGCTTTGTCTTTGACAACTTTTCTCATCTCTTCTTGCACTTCTTGCATAACTTTAGGACGCCTTAGTAGCTCGCTCGTACTCCATTCTATCAGTGAGTCAGTATGTACAATATTCTTTCAGTCACAGCAGCAAACATATTATGCAGTGGAAAAGAAATAACAGTTCGATGTGGTATAACCTTGTTATTAAAAACTCTCTTTATCCCTAATTTATTGTGTTGATCTTTTTGCCTATTCAGAGTATTCAAGACACATATATGCCCATTAATATTTGTTTATAGGTTAGTAAAACTCGTAGAAGTTTGATGTTTTGACAAAGGAGGAAGAAAGTGATAAGGATACCCCTCATAATTCATCTCACATGGCATTATTACTACTAGTCTTCTTTGCACGCGATGCGTGCGTGGATTATTTTGGCGGTTATCATTAAATTTCATTTAAGTGTAATTTTGAAGAATGTAATATACAATCATCATTAGTTCTAATTGAATATCGTTTGGTGTAAATACAAAATATAAAAATTACTTGATGAAGAAGTTGTTTTTTTGGTATTTTTATTACTTGTTAATGGATGTTGGTATTGTTATTGCATTTCAAAGTTTAGGTAAAATTAAAATTTTTGTCTTTGATTTTGTAATTGATTTGAAAACTGCTTTAGTTATTTTAATTTGTTCTTCAATCATAAATTTTTTCTTGGAAAAATTGATTCTAATAATCCAACCTTTGGGCCGTTCGCTCAAAATAATCCAACCTTTTGATTATTATTTAATAATCCGACCTTTTAGTACGATCCGCTCATATTGAGCCTTGACCTGTTGAAACAGGTTGGTGACCATTGAAATAGGTTAATTAAACACGTGTCGTGTTCTAATTCGTTCTAATCTAATTAATCAATTTTAATTTTAATTAAAATATTTAAAACAAAACCACACCACATCAACCCCCCACCCAACACCCCCCACCCCCCACCCCTTCACCACTGCCAACACCCCCCACCGGCCACCCCCACCACTGCCAACACCCGGCCACCCCACCCCCCACCCACCAACACCACCCACCCCCCACCCTCCACCCCACCCACGCCAACACCCCTACCCTACCCACTACCAACACCACCCCCCCCCACGCCAACACCCCCACCCCACCCACTGCCAACACCACCAAACAACACCCCACCCCACCACAACCACTGCCAACAACCCCCATTTCACCCACACCACCACCACACAATCGCAGCACCAACCACCACGAAACTTTTTGCACAATCTGCCCCACCACCCCAATTCAAAATTCCAAGATGAGAGGCGTGGCATCATCAAGAAGAAGAGAGAGAGAGAGAGAGAGAGACTCGAAGGGGGGGGCGGCGTTGCTGCGGGATTCGAGAAGGGGATGCGGGGGAGGGGGAGGGGATTCGAATGGGGATGCAGGGGAGGGGGGGGGGATTCGAAGGGGGATGCGACGGAGGGGGAGGGGGACGCGCGCTGCGGGGGAGGAGGGGCTGGGGGGGGGGGGGGTGCTCAAAGTGGGGGTAGGGGAGGGCGGGGAGAGGGGCGGGGATCTCACGGTGGGGGCGGGAAGGGTAGTGGAGGGGAGGGGGTGCTACGGTGGGGGGTCGGGGAGGGGGGGTGAGGGAGGGCGGGGGGGAGGGGGCCGGGGGAGTGGGGGTGGGGGTGGGGTGGGGATTGTGAGCGAGGGAGTGGGGGTGAGCAGGGGGGGGTGGGGGTGGGGATTCATAAACAGGGGGGGGGGGTGGGGATTCATGACTGGTAGGGAGGGAGGGAGGGAGGGGGGGGAGAAAGGGAGGGAGATTAAAGGAGAAAATGAAAAAAAAAAATTTACCATTCAAACAGGTTACCGGTCACATGGTGCATTATGAGCGGATTGGGATAAAAGGTTGGATTATTAAATAATAATCAAAAGGTTGGATTATTTTGAGAGAACGGGCCAAAGGTTGGATTATTAGAATCAAATTTTCCTTTTTTCTTTCACAACACATATTTTTATGAAAGTTTATTTTAGCTATTTTGAACTTCTTTTGATATACATATTTTAAATTAGGAAGGACTATGATTGAGGAAAATTTCAAAATCTTAATAGGTAAGTATTTTTATTGGATGAAGGGTTAAAAAGTCTTTTCAAAGGGGGACACCATAGCTCCCCCCTTGGCTTATATAATAGAGATCAGCCATACTTGACGCATCAATTAAGGGTATCTTTTATTTATGTTATTATTTGTTGTCAATCTCCTTAAGTTAGGCTAGTGGCATATTCTTTAGTTAGGTAATTTTGGTTTTCCTTCTCTTTTATTGCCGTTCATGTAATGTTAACGAGAATATTTATAGTACACCTGGGTGTACTATGCTCATGGTACACCTAAGACTAATTTCTCCAAATGAGCAAAATGAGCAACTGAGCAAACATTTCTACTCCCTCCGTAACACATTACTTGCAACATTTGCCAAAAATGGGTGTAACATATTACTTGCAACAATTGAAAACTTTCCATATATGGCAAAATTTAGCATGTAAAATGTCTCACCCATGTGATTTCTCTCTCCTACTTTTTCATAATTAATCTCCTTAACTCATATGATTTCTCTCTCCTACTTTTTCTTTCCTCAACTCATGTGATTTCTCTCTCCTACTTTTTCATAATTGATCTCCTTTACCCATACTTACCAAATTTTGCCTAGGAAATCCCCCTAGTCCAATTGTTACAAGTAATGTATTACGGAGGGAGTACTTATTTAGGAAAATGAGCAAACACTTTTATTACAAAAAGAGCAAAATCAGCAAATGAGCAAAATGAGCAAAATGCCCAAATGAACAAACTTGATGTCAAATGAGCGCCTGAAGTTCTATGTAATTACAAAAATGCCCCTAGGTGTACCATGCTCATAGTACACCCGGGTGTACCATGAGTGGACTCAATGTTAACTGTATATATTCTTTAGAAAGGGTCGGAAAAGAGGGTTTTCAAGTTTTGTAGAAACAAATTGAAGTACTGAACATTGTTCCAATATTATGTTTCTGCGGAAAAAGGAACACTAAAAAACACGCTTAAAATTAGGAAAATGAAGCTCATGAAAGAATAATTCAACGCTACAAAACGGAAACAGGGAATATGATTTTATTACTTACTGATTTTTCTTTCTTGTGGACAACAACTCTACTTATATTAGTTTCTCTTGCACTGTAATCTGTTGAATAAGTGACGAATGGACGATGTCGACGAATCAGTTCATTTAGAAGGGGTAAAACATCTTGCGACAAAACCATGAATCATTGAATAATGCAATGGTCATGGACCATGATCGATTAATTATTGTACTTTTTTTGGGGTGGGGTGGGGTGGGGAGGTTGGTCTAAGAGTAGGTTCTGATGATTCTCATCATAATTTGTGTTTCGGTATTGAAACGGTTGGCGGTCTTGGTTAGCCCGCCAAAGATTTAGGGTTGTCGTCTCTGGGAATAGCTGCACAGGGAGCAAACGTGAACTACCCTCGGGGGGGATGCGAGGAAACCCCCTCCGACGCTCAAGTCAGTACGTGGCCCACTTTAGAGAGAGAAAGTAGAGAGAGAGATAAGAATTATGAGTGTGAGAGAATGTACCTGCCAAATAGTACTAGTGGGGTATTTATAGAAGTACTATTCCTCTAACAGGGCGCGTAATCCTTTTACACGTGTATGGCTGTGATGCACCTGACACTTGGGAAGATTCCCTTATTTTGTCTTGTTGGGCGACCGCCAACGTTGTCTAACCACGTCAATGAATTGACTTGTTAGAGCGCTAGGTGACACTTACAATATTCACGTCCGTCGTTATGTTCGCGGACTCTTCATGGGGATCCGCTAACATACTTGGGTTATACCCAGCATCTTTTGGGGTCTTGACCGCTAAGGATGTTGTCGGTGGACGCGAGTCATTGTTGTCGTGTTCAATTTTTGGAGAAGTTTATTCGTTGGATGCAACGTGTCGTCGCAGGGAGTTGAAAAAGTTTTGAAAAGTTAATCATTGCTTTTCCGAAAATCCCACCCAACATTTTATTAAGGTTTAACCTCGATGTTACACTTGGCAGCAACCTGGAGAGAAGTTGGATGGTCCTCTTAATCTCAGCTGTTCATTCGTTGTATATATGGACAACAGTTATCCTTTTTCCGGATTTTTCTATTTCTCTCAAGCTTTCCTTCTTCCTTTTCCATTTCCTCTCTCACGAACCTCCATACCCACAGCTTCATTTGCTCAAAAACTGATTTTTCTTGCTCAGATTGCTCCGGAAAGTTACCAAATTTCTTAGTTTTTACTTTCCAGTTTCACAGTACTAAGAATTTCGTCATTTTTTGACGAAGTTTTTCTAGGTTTTCTCTGGGATTTTGAGTTTGAGTTTCGCCGGTGACATTTCTGCACTTCCGGTGGTCTTTTCGTTCAAGCTCGGGCTTTTCTACACCATTTCACTCCTCGGAATCTTCGCTCGTCTTTTTTCGGCAACCGGCGACTTTACTCTTCCAGGTATTTCTTCATTTCTTCTCCAAGCTTAAAATTTCTTTTTGTATTTTCATCATGTCGGACCAGTCTGATAGCCAGAATACCCCTAGTGATGCATTTATGACCGAAAGTGAACCTTCTTCGCCCCTGTCCGATAGCGAGCCGTCTTCCCCCTTGGCCAGTAATGAAACCTCTTCCGGTTCTAGCCCTGTGGGGAGAACTAGATTGTTGTAGGACATCCCCTTAACAGCTGAGAGAGAAAAAGAAATGAGATCTAAGTTCCTTGATGACCCCGCCACTCCTGAGGAGCATAACTTGACTAGGAGATATCTGGTTGCCCAGGAAAGCGGTGATAGACAGACGCTTAGGGAACTTAGGCACCAGATCCTTGCTAGACGGTCCCTTAGGAGTCCGCCAGCTGATGCCGTTCCCGGCCTTGATGTTTCCCCTTTAAGAGAGCATGCTTGGTTGGATAGCATGGCGGACGCAGGGATTGAAGTAACGACTGATTTTTATGACCGTTTACACGAAACTATGGCCGCTAATCCGCCTATCATTGATTTAGGTGACGACAGTGATTCTATTGCGACCGTTATGGCCAACCAAGAGTCCGTTTACCACCGTCGGTCTGCTCCCAACACCCCCGTTGCTCATGCCTCCGGAGACGCGACGGATATTACATCCGCGAACCTTGGCACCAGTGTGCCCTTGTCAGAGCGTGTGGTTGGAGAAAGTTCTCGTGCAGGCGAGAAGGGAATGGAAGAGGACGTTGAGGGTCCCGGCACGAATGCTTTATGGTTGCCCGAAGATGAGTGTGTCGGGCCGTTAACGGTTGAAATTGATTTACCTTGGCGGCAGGATGCTCTTGACCTTGGTTATCCTAAAGTCGCTGATCAGTTATTTCAGTTCCCAGCAGGTTATATGCTGATGATTCCTTCCGAGGGTTCCATTGTAACGGAATGCCCTCCCGGTCATGTGGCCATTGATACTCATCATTTTGATTTTGGGCTGCGTTTTCCTTTGGATTCCTTTTTGGTGAAGATTTTAAACTCTTTCAACGTCTGTTTAGCCCAATTGACTCCTTTAGTGGTCCGCAATTTGATTGCATACATCTGGACGATCCGCTTTTTGGACTTCCCTGAAACTCTGAATTTATTCCGTCATCTCCACTGGTTAAAAAGGAATGGTTCTGCCCGTCAAGCGGGGTGGTGGTCGTTAATGACGGCCGATAAGAAGATGACGGTTCAACCCAAAGCTACTGGATTGAAGGGTTGGCAGGACGCCTTCTTTCGGCTTTGGGTGCCTGAAAACTATCCAGTGCGTCGTCACTTCACTGAGCCGCGTCCACACATAGAGCACTTGCCCTTGGTTCCGCTAACCGATGATGAGAGGACAGCCTATGACTTCTTTGATACTGAAGATTTCATGATTACTTAAGAGGACGGGAGGGAAGTTAAGGTCAAGGAACCCAAAAATTAGCTCCCTCACTCTAGGTATATCTTGGGGAATCAACAACTGTCCGCCATGTTGCTTTGTCATACTCATGCTAATGGTAAGTACTGCTATCGGACTAGTATGTCTGATGTCCGAAATTTTTTTATTTTTTTTTTTAACTTTACTTTGTATTGTGCAGGCTTTGAACAATTAGACCTACAGACCCTTTGTGTCTCCGAAGACTTAGAGCCGCTCATCAACATGCAGCCTGCTCCTACTGAGGGTCCTGAGACCGTGCATGGCGTTGTAAACGGTCGTAGAGGGGGAAACCGCCATGGTCGCCAGAACGTCCGCCGTATTCGCGGCGCTCATACTGGTCGTACTCCTGGCCGTGGCGGTATTACTATTGCTGCTTCTGGCGGTCCGCCTTCCTCTGCTGCCCCACTCAAGTCTTCTACTTCACGACCTGTCGTTAGGGGTAGCGGGACAAGGAGGCGACAACGTGAACCGACAAGGGAGGGTACTTCTGCTAATAAGCGGCCTACTACAGCGGATCCTCCGGCCTCTGCCTCTACTCAGGATGTCGTCCATATTGAGGACGTGAACATGAACGCTCGATCTGAGGGCCAAGATCGTGGCGAGGTCGCGACCACTGGCCCTGGCCATGTTAGCGGCGCCTCCTGGCTCTCGGGCTCTTATTCTTCTCTCCGCGAGAAGATCCGTGAACTTATCACAATGCCCAGCTTCTTATCCAACTTATCTCCCAGCATCTTCTCTCGGTACCGTGAGTGGATTGAGAAGAAGGAAGTGTCGCTGAATGATGCTGTGGCGGCATCCTTTGCGCGTCGGCCTATCGTCTCTGGCCAGATTTATCAACCTGACTGGGACGTCAGGGAAGATGAGTCGCTGTATGCCGACATTCCTGAAAACGGTGGCATCCTAGCCTACCGTATCCTGAAAGGCATGCAGCTGCCACTGGATAGGCCGGCAGGCTCTTTAGTGACGCCTGCTGCAAGGTTGGCTCACGACCAGCTTGTGGTACGTTTTCTTACTTGTGATATTTTGTGCCCTCTTTTTCTCTTTTTTTTTTTTTTTTTTATATTCTCCTTTCTTCTTCGCAGGCCAACAACGCTGCTCTTGAGCTGATTGAGCAGTACGTTGAGTACCAGAAGCTGGCGGACAGCTACAAGCAATCACTTGAGACTTGCCAAGGCCTGCTGAGGGAGACAAAGGATAAGCTGGCGGCCAAGACAGCAAAATTGCAGCCCCTGGAAGATGAGCTGTTAACCCTAAGGCCAAGGGCTGCTTTGCTGGAAGAGACTGAGGAAAATGTTAATACATTGACCAAAGCTTTGGAGGCCGCTAACACTGAAAAGGAGGTTGCCGTACTGGACGCCAAGGCAGAAGCTAGAGCCATGGCTATTGCTGAATTTCAGCAATCCGATGAGTACGTGACGGCCCTCCATAAGAGGTATGACGGTGGGTGGGCAGCCGCTATGAGGTGTGTGTGCAAGACCATTTCGGGATTTGACTGGAATGTGATTGAAGATGCTCATGCTGCCGGCCAACACCTCACGCCTTTCGAGGGGGATCCCAAGTTTGCTGACGAGGATGCATAGCTGATGCGGATCCTCGTGACTTGGCAGAGCAGATAAACCAGGGTGCCCCCCCTTCTTGAAGTTTTTGGCGGCCTTCTCTCAGCTCTTCCTGTTCTTCTAATAGTTTATAGCTTGTAATATTTTGAATATTTTGACACACTTTATTCGGCCCATGTTGGCATTTGTAAACGTTAACGTCTTAATTTTATAAGTACAATTCCAACTAAAAGCCTTTTATTTGGCCGCCTTCTTTTTGTCTGTAGTTGGCCGCCAAGCTAGTAGCTTTTATTCTATGTGAAAGTACTTTATATCTTGCGTTTCTGTCGCTTTAATTATCATCTGATTGTTGTATGTCCGCCAATCTTTTTACTTCTTAATGATAATTATCATTCGGTCTTTTATATGACCGTTAACGCATATGGGCCTGTCATATGGCTTTAGTAATGCGGTAGGTCTGTCATATGACCATTAATGCACATGGGCCTGTCATATGGCTTTAGTAATGCGCTAGGTCTGTCATATGACCGTTAATGCACATGGGCCTGTCATATGGCTTTAGTAATGCGCTAGGTCTGTCATATGACCGTTAATGCACATGGGCCTGTCATATGGCTTCAGTTATGTGCTAGGTCTATCATATGACCGTTAATGCACATAGGGCCTTTCATATGGCTAATAATGTGCTAGGTCTGTCATATGACCGTTAATGCACTTTGAGCCTGTTATATGGCTTTTGTTTTTAATTTATTGATCGGTCATATAGTCAGCTAACATACATGAGAATAGTAAGACAATCAATGAATTTGCTGGCGTAAGTTTGTATTATTTATGCAAAAAGGGTGGCTCTCAGCCTATTACACTTGGGGAATCAAACATAGTTTTTCTTTAGAACGCTAGCATTCCAGCAATTTCTAAGCTCCTTGTCATCCATGCTTTTTAGAATGAAAGAGCCGGGAGCAATCTTCTTAGCTATGACATAAGGACCTTCCCAGTTAGCAGTTAGCTTCCCTTCAGTATGAGCCTTACCAGTAGCTGCTGTTCTGCGAAGAACCAGGTCGCCAACATCTAACGGCCTTTCCATGACCTTCTTATTGTAAGCCTTGTTGATTCTATCTTTGTAAGCGGTTGCTCTTAATTCCGCCATAAGCCTTGTTTCTGGCAAGAAATCTAGGCTTTCCCTGAGTGCTTGGTCATTCTTCTGGAGGTTCTGATGTTTTATTCGATAAGAGGGTAACCCCACCTCTACCAGTAACACCACCTCTGTACCGAAGGCCAACTTGAATGGGCTCTCTCTTGTCGCTTCTTTCTCTGTGTTCTATTTGACCATAGCACTGCCGGCTCCATATCAACCCATCCTCCTTTGAATTCATCAAGCTTTTTCTTCAAGGCATTTAAGATTTGTTTGTTCGCGGCCTCTGCTTGTCCATTACTCTGTGGATGGCAAACGGCTGAGTATGCAAACTTTACGCGAAACTCGGTTAGAAAAGCTTGTATGGGGCGACAATCAAATTGAACACCATGGTCGAAGACGATAGCAGTGGGAATCCCAAATCATGTCATAATGTTCTGCCAGATGAATTTCTTACCCTGAGCCTTGATTTTTGCTGTCGGTTCTGCCTCTATCCACTTTGTAAAGTAGTTAATGCCCACTATTAGGAACCTCCTCCCTTCAGTTGCTATGGTGAGTGGTCCCAGGATGTCCATTCCCCACTAGGCAAACGGAATTGGGCACAGGATGGGCTGCAAATCATTTGCCGGCCTGTTGATGACGGGGGTATACCTCTGGCACTTGTCGCACTTCTTAACATAACCCTAGGCATCCGGCAGCATACTCGGCCAATAGAATCCAGCTCTTAGTGCTTTCAATGCTAGGGCTTTACCGCCAATGTGATTGCCGCAAATACCTTCATGTATTTCTTCCAAAATCTTCGCGGATTCCCATGCAGTTGCACACTTAAGCAGAGGTAGACTGAACGATTTCTTGTATAACTCACCCTGATATATGACATACCAGCTGGCTTGTCGCTTCAGTTTCATAGCGGACGAAGGATCATTGGGAAGTGTCCCAGTCTGCTTATACGCCACCAGCTCACTAAACCACTCCCCTTGCTGGTTTATGCTGTTGACAGTCACAACATGCTCTGTGATGCTCTTTTCCTTCAATACGTCCACCGTCACGGTTCTTTCGATGCTAAATGAGTCAGAACTTGCTAATTTGGACAATGCGTCCGCTTTCGTGTTCTCGGCTCTAAGTATTGCTTGAATCTCAAAGTGATTCAACTGTGCTATTAACTCCTTGGCCTTCTCTACGTATTTCAGCATATTGGCCTCTCTGACATCAAATTCCCCCCTTATCTGACCGCTAACCAATTGTGAGTCTGTTTTTAAGAGTACATTCTTAGCGCCTGCTGCTAGACACATTCTCAAGCTGGCAATTGCCGCTTCATATTCTGCTTCGTTGTTTGATGCCGGGAAAACAAACTTGATGGCGTACTGGTACGAGTTTCCCTCAGGGCTAGTCATCACTAATCCTGCCCTAGATCCGCTAACAGCGGACGATCCGTCAACTTCCAGGAGCCAGACTTCCTTTTGCTCCACTTCTTCTTCCTCATATGAGGCTTCCACGATAAAGTCCGCAAGGGCCTGAGCTTTGATAGCGGTCCTGGGCTTGTATTGTATATCATATTCCAACAGTTCGACGACCCATTTCAGCAAACGGCCTGCACTATCCATCTTCTGCAACGCTTTTTCTAGTGGCTGATTGGTTAAGACCTGGATGGGATGACAGTCAAAGTATGGCCTGAGTTTCCTGGCGGCAATTATCACGGCCAAAGCCATCTTCTCAACCAGCTGATAACGGCTCTCTGGCCCGTTAAGGATGTGGCTGACGAAGTATATTGGCCGCTGTCTCTTCTCCTTTTCCATCAATAACACGGCTGCGATTATTTTCGACGAAGCCGAGATATACAACTGCAATACGTCCCCTGTCTCTGGCCTTGTAATGGTGGGTAGGCGTTTCAAGTGCTCCTTCACCGCCAAGAATGCTTTTCTTTGCTCCTCTCCCCACTTGAACTTCTTATTTCCCCTTAGCAGTGCAAAGAAGGGCAAGGCTTTGTCTGCCGATTTTGAGATGAATCGAGTGAGGGCTGCCATTCTTCCTGTCAGCCTCTGAATATCCTTGACGCTCTTTGGTTCAGGTAGGTCGACAATGGCTTGAACTTTGTCTGGATTCGCGTCAATCCCCCTTTTGCTTACCAAAAAGCCTTAAAACTTCCTTGCTCTTACCCCAAATACACATTTCTTTGGGTTGAGCTTCATCTTATACTTTCTCAACGTTCTGAAAGTTTCTTCCAAGTCGGCCATGTGTTCTCGATCAGTTTTACTTTTGACGATGGAGTCGTCCACATATGCCTCGATGTTTCTCCCCCTCTGATCCGCAAATACCTTGGTGACTAGCTTTTGATATGGTTGCTCCTGCATTACGGAGCCCAAACGACATTGCTTTATAGTTGTATACGCCACAGTCCGTGATGAATGCTGCCTTCTTTCTGTCGGCCTCTAGCAAACTAATCTGGTGATAGCCTAATAACGCATCCATAAAGCTGAGCAGTGCATGACCGCTAGTAGAGTCTACTAGCTGGTCAATTCTTGGTAACGGATAGCAGTCCTTTGGGCAGGCTCTATTATGGTCCGTGAAGTCGACACACATCCTCCACTGACCGTTAGCTTTTTTCACCATGACCACATTTGCCAACCATTCTGGGTAATCACATGGCTCAATGAAATCAGCCGCCAGCAGCTTATCAACTTCTTCTTTTATGGCCTTGTTCTTTTCAGTGGAGAAGCTTCTCTTCTTTTGCTTGATAGGGTGGACAGTGATGTCAACGTTTAAACGATGTACCATCACGGCTGGGTCTATTCCCGGCATCTCATCTGTGGAGAACGCGAATACATTTGCATTTTCTTTTAGGAGAGCCACCAGGTTGACTCTGGCTTGTGGGTCTATGTCCGTTCCGACAGCAACTGTCCTTGCCGGATCTTCTCCTAACATCTCCTCCTTTGTTTCTCCCTCCGGTTTGGGTCTTGGCATATCATCAGGCCTAGACTCCAGTTCCTCCATTGAAATTTCCATCATCTCTTCATCTTCTTTCTCGGATTCTGCTTTGCCTACCTGAGCTTTCTTCTGCGCTCGCTTTTTTTTTTCGAGCCTTGGCGGATTCAATTCTTCTACCGGCATTCTCCTTGCCGGCTGCTTCAGTGCTGTTAGGTAGCATGATTTCGTTATCTCTTGATTTCCCCTCAACTTCGCTGTCGTCCCAAGATTAGAAACGTACAGCATGGTAAGATGGTATGTTGACACAACTCCTTGGACGTCATGAATGAAAGGGTGCCCGATAATTGCGTTATAAGCTCCTGGCAAATCAACCACCAAAAATTCCGTCATCACATCTCTGGCGTTCTCATCTTCTCCTACTCTGACCGGTAAGGTTATCAAGCCTTCGGGAATTACTGACGCCCCTGTGAAACCAATAACTGGGTAACGGACGGGCTTCAGATGCTCTCGGCCAATCATTAGCTTCTCAAAGGTTGAAAGATATAATATATTTGCCGAACTTCCTCCATCTACCAGAATTCTGTTGACCAGACAGTTTGATACTTTCAGTGTGACCACTAAAGGGTCGTCATTGGGGTAAACAACATGTTTCGCGTCTTCTACAGTAAAAGACATAGCAGGCATCACTGGCGGTCTTCTCCATTGCATATTTTCGTTGAAGTTGACTTGATGCCTGAACTCTTTCAAGCTTGCCTTAGCTCCGTTCACACTGCCTCCATAAATTGGGCCGCCACTGATAACATGGATTTCACTGATCCGCGACTGAACATTTCGGTTGGCTGATTTTATCAAGTCTCCATCCTTAGTCTGAGCTTTATATTGACTGAAATAGCCCCTTCTTACCAAATCCTCCAAAGTTATCCTTCAGATGCCGACAATCTTCCGTCAAGTGCCCGTGATCGCCATGAAAATCACACCACTTGCTCTTGTCGCGGTTTTTATGGAACATTTGTTTTGGACACTGCCATTTATCACTATCTTTATTCATCAAGTATATCTGACTCCTGGAGGTGGTGAGTTGAGTGTACGCATCAAACTTCTCTTTGCGATCTCCCTTCTCCCGGTCGTGCCTCTCGCGGTCACTTCCTCTTTTGACCACATTAGATTCTTGCCTTCTCTCGTCTCGGCCGCGATCACTTTCACGACCTTTGTCTTTCCTTTGATTCTCCTCTTTTTTCTTTTCGGGCTCGCGGTCCTGATTGCTCGCGGCCTGATCAAGCTCTTCGCCTCTTATGAAATCATTTGCTTTTCCCAGAACAGGGCCTAAGGACGTGAATGTCTTGCGACCCAAGTAACTTCTGAATGCTGACCCCTCCCTCAGCCCCGTCATTAAGGCTAAAACGGCCACGTCCTGCTGAAGTCGTGGAATGGAGACTGCTTCCACGTTAAACCGTCCAATGAAATCGCGAAGATTTTCTGTTTCTCCTTGCTTAACAGAGAGCAGTTCACCGGTCGTGCGCTCACGACGCCTATTACTTACAAAATGAGTGCTAAATGTGGAAGCCAACTGGGGGAAACTGGAGATAATGCCTGGCTTCAAACTCTTAAACCAAGTCTGAGCAATCCCAGTCAGGGTAGACGGAAACACCTTGCACCAGATGGCGTCCGCCTGTGTGTATAAGTACATGTGCCCCTCATATGCTGCAACATGGTCATCTGGGTCAGAACTGCCGTCGTATTTGCAGGACGACATCTTGATTCTGGGCATGGGGTGATTCAAGACTTCTGGAGTAAAGGGAGACATTCTGGGCTTAATTAACAGGTGTCTTCCCGCTGAATAGTTACTAGCACCCTGGGTACTGTACTCTCGGCGGGTCTGACTTTAATATTCATCCTCTGAGTTGTTTAGATCCTCGGTTCCAAGTCGACTTCCTCGTACTTCGGGTCATCAATTTGTTTTTCCATCTGGCGTTCTTCTTGCATTAACGTACGCATCCTCCTTACTGGCGTACCGTCAACTTCAATATGCTGGTTGTTACATTATTCTCAGGAATATGCTAGTTGTTATCGTCCTCGGAAACGTTAATGTGAAACGGTGGTGTACCGACAGGTCCGGTAATGACAGGTTGAGAAGACCCTTGGCCAACTTCAAATCCTAGTGGACCGCGACTCGAGTTTTTGGTTTTGTCCATGACTGCTTTGCAAAGACGGGAGCCCTCCTTCTAACTCCAAGTTGTTTCGGTATTGAAACGGTTGGCGGTCTTGGTTAGCTCGCCAAAGATTTAGGGTTGTCGTCTCTGGGAATAGCTGCATAGGGAGCAAACGTGAACTACCCTCGGGGGGGATGCGAGGAAACCCCCTCCGACGCTCAAGTCAGTACGTGGCCCACTTTAGAGAGAGAAAGTAGAGAGAGATAAGAATTATGAGTGTGAGGGAATGTACCTGCCAAATAGTACTAGTGGGGTATTTATAGAAGTACTATTCCTCTAACAGGGCGCGTAATCCTTTTACACGTGTATGGTTGTGATGCACCTGACACTTGGGAAGATTCCCTTATTTTGTCTTGTTGGGCGACCGCCAACGTTGTCTAACCACGTCAATGAATTGACTTGTTAGAGCGCTAGGTGACACTTACAATATTCGCGTCCTTTGTTATGTTCGCGGACTCTTCATGGGGATCCGCTAACATACTTGGGTTATACCCATACAATGTGTTTATTTCAATAGAATTTTGATTAGAAAAATACTCTTAAACATAATAGCAAGGTAAGTCAGGTTAATCGTACAGAGAAGTTTTTTTTTAATAATTAGCTACTTTCAGGTGTACAGTATGCTCAACATTGTTTTCTTTTTGTTCATTCTTTAATTTTTGCTCATTTGGAGCTAGATCTAGAAGTGAGCAAAGAGCAAAGAAATAGCATTGGGTATACGATACACCCGGATGTATAATATAAACTACAAGTCCGCAACCTAATTTAATAGTAGTAAATTCCCTCAAAAAAAATATAATAATAGTAATCAAGATTATAAATATGTACGAATGTTTAATTAATTAAATTGAATCAACTAATTAATTATATTAATAAATAGCCTTCATGGCATGTTTGCAACTCAGTCCAGAGATCTACTAAGCCACATAAACACATGACTTGTTGTTGAGGCTCACTGGTAGTGTGGATCTCCCATCAACAACCTCATATTCACCTTCTGAGCTTAGGTAAGCAATGCAAGTCCTTGAGTCACTTGAAATAACTTGCAACCTTGTGAGAATGTTAGGACACAAATCCTCTGTCTTCCATTCCTCACACATTTGGCTCCTTGTAGCCATCCTCACCATTGTAACTCTCCTAATGCCTGCCAAGTCAAATGTGTTAGTATGATAAAGTGCTAAGTCAAAACAAACACAATTGAATTCAAGGTAATGTAACAGTTTTACCTTCTAAAAGTGTGAGTATAGGTCTGCATCAATCAATGCCAAGAGTGGCATTGAAGTTCTCAACAAATTTGGTTTTGTTGACATCACTCTAGGTAATTGGCTTGAAAGCAGGCTTTGACCATGTTAACTGCTCCCTAATTTCAGCTAGCCAAACAGGAGCAAGTGGGTTTGTTTTCTATAGAGCCTCCATTGCTTTTCTGAATGTGAAAGGGGAGTATGCACCAGATGCCTTCCAAAAGTGACTTAGCATCAGTGGACGAGGGAACTTCCTCTTCCAATTCTTGGCAAGGTGTTTAGAACAATATCTTTTGTCCAATTTAGGCCATAATTCCGCTATGGTCAGATCAATGCCTTGTAACACAAGTGAAACTCCTCTGTCAGTTGAGAAATTAAACAAGATAAGATACAACTGAAGAAAAAAAACAAGTGAAGTGCACTTACTTTTTGCCTAGAGATGATGCACCATTCATCTCCTCTTCCTCTAGTAGAGATAATTTTTTTCAGATCTCTTATGAAGAACTTCCAAGATTCTTCAGCTTCACCAGATACTACAACCCATGCAAGGGAACGATCTCATTGTTTGCATCTAGGGCAACTGCTGAGAGTAAAACACCTTAATAATTACCCTTGAGGTGAGACTCATCCACCACAACTAAACTCCTACAACAACAATAACTCCATCCAAAGTACCTTTGAAAGAGATGAAATTTGAAACAAAAGCAAGAGGTCGTCTGTCCACATATTCTGGGGGGGTTCCATGAACAATTGGCAGTTGAATTAGGGTTGATGCACTTGATAACCTCACAATAATACATAGTTAAGAAACTGTAGGAAGTATCATTCCCCCCATGTATCTCCATTAGAGCTCTCTGTCTTACCCTTTATAATGTGCTTTGACACATTTTAACTCCATATCTCTCAAACAACAGCTTGTTCAATGCCTTTGCAGGGATGTCATTATGTTCAACACTCCTCTTCATAAGGATCAAAATTATCATTCACCATAAATGCATAATCATCTAATGAAAGCCCCTCATCTTCATCACAAACACTCTCATCAATGACATCACCCTCCCCATTGTAGTTTGACACTTCAGGACTGTATAGCTCATCATTGTCCTTAGATATATCTTCTAAATTGTCATCATCACCTACTCATGAAACGAAAGGGATTCTCCTTAAAATTTTGCCCTAAATTTGCGAATTTTGGTAAATAACTGGATTCATAATTTTTCCCTCTAAGTTTTGCCCTAAATCTGGGTAGATAATTTTTTCTGGGTTTATGGGTTCAAGGATTCGAGCAAGTGATCTAGAGAGAAAGGAGGAAGACGAAGCGAAGGAATGGGAGGGAGTTCTTTTTTTTCCTTCGTGTTATAAATTGGGGTGGGGTCAACTTTACTTAGACTTATTTAATCTAACCTAGGTTAACTCACTAACTAACGCTTTTAACACTACGTAAACGTTTTTCATCAAAAAAAAATTACGTTCTTAATATGTTAATTAATATGGGTCTACCAAGAATATTAACCCATTAGAAAAGCCACATGTCGTGTTTTGAACTTTGAATATTTTGATGATGATAAACACCCTATGCTATAACATGAATATTTGTAACAATGATCAAGCTATCAAGATTGGATGATTGAAGACAAGGAAGCTTAAGTCTAGTTATATTGAATTCATGTGTATGCAATGTAATTAACATATTATATTTTTGTGCTAAAATTAGAAATATGAAATTAGGATGATTAACTATTTTCTTAGAGTTAAGAAAATAGGAGATTATATTAATTTCATGTTTATATGGTTTAAAGAAAAAGAAGGGAGAGTTTTGTTAAAACAAGGATTTCGAAAATTAGTCTTAGAAAGAAAAAGATTTTTGTTTTCGAAAATAAGCTTTGAAAAGAACAATATTTTTATTTTCGAAAAACAGTTTTAAAAAGAAAAATAATTTTTATTTTCGAAAAATCAAGTTTTGAAAAAGATAAAAGTTTTGTTTTCGGAAAAAAGGATAAAGAAAACAAGTTTGAAGATTTTCCGGAAAATGAAGTTTAATAAATAGAGAACAACTGTTTTTTAATTATGATAAAGTTTGTTTGATAAAAACTGATTTAAGATATGATTTAGAGTTAATATAAGATATGGAGAAATCCTTATCCTATAAGAAAATAAGGAAATCAGTTTTTTTATAAAAGATAAAATTGGTTTTTGAATAGGAAAAGAATTATATCCCTTATTTTAGGAATAAAAATGTTCAAAAAGATAATACATCTTGGGGAAGGATTTTTATTCAATTGACTAAAATATATATGGGATAGAAATCTTTATAGAAAACCACGTTTTTAGATTTGTGAGATTAAGATTTTTGAGAGCTGAAAACGATCTCCCAGAGCACAGTGTACGGCACAGAGTTCTAGTAGGTTAAGGTCTCTAAACAAAGTTTGTAACGATCCTCTATTTGCTTGAATAAGAAGCATGCTTTTGAGGAATCATTATTTCCGTAATCTTTCATATTATAGAGAGTAGCAACACTTAGGGTTAAGTGTTGGGGAGCACTACTAGAGCTAGTAGTGGGGGAATCGCATTGTATCGAGGGTTTGGTATTTTACGATTCAAATAATAAAAGAGTAGTTTGTGTGGATGTAGATCTCAGAGGTGAGATTGAACCACGTTAAATTCCTGTGTTTTATTATTTAATTTCATTGTTTTATTGTTTGATTCATTTTCGTTTGAGCAAAAAACATAAATCAGAGAGTTTACGAGTGAATAACACAGTGCATGGCACTGTGCTATAACAGTATTTTTGCGAAAATCGATTAGTTTAAGTCACTAATTCCAACCCCCCTTTCTTGAGTGTCACCTTGTGTTCCAACAAGTGGTATCAGAGCAAGCTATTCTCGAAAGGCTCATCCCTAGAGAATAGAAGTCATGAACATGCAAGATGACTCCCGAGATTGACACACAAAGTGTCCAATTTTCAACGGAAAGGACTAAGAAAAGGACTAATCCTTATCCAAACCAAAAATGCTGAAGGAAAGATGGTCGACAAGGATGAAGATGACTATGATTCGGTTGACTATGCAAAAGCCGAAAAAGAACTACAAAGCTGTGAGTATTCTCCAATATGGAATTGGACCTGATGAATACTCAAGGATCTCGGCATGCTCTACAGTAAAGGAGATATGGGATACTCCAGAATTGGCCCATGAAGGTACGAATGAGGTAAAACAATCTCGAATTGATTTACTTGTGCAACAATATGAACTGTTTACTATGAATACGGAAGAATCAATTAAAGAGATGTTCACTAGATTTACACTAATCACTAATGAATTGCAATCTATAGGTAAAATCTATCCTTCTGAAGATTTAGTGAGAAAGGTGTTAAGAAGTTTAACAAATCGTTGGCTCCCTAAAATAACTACTATTCAAGAATTTAAAGGTTTGACAAAACTCTCACTAGAACAACTTATTAGATCATTAATGACTCATGAACTTGTTTTAGAGTCTAAAACTAATGAACCAAAAAATAAAGGTCTAGCCTTGAGAATTGAATTGGAAAGTGAAGATAGTAATAGTGATGATGATGTTGATCTTCTTACTAGGAGATTTAAAAAATTTCTCAAAAAGAACAAAAATAACAATCCTAGAAAAAGTGGAAATTTCAAAAGTAAGAGTACTACCTCGAACTCTAAGAAAAGTGGTACTAACTCCGGTTGTTTCAAGTGTGGGGATTTAAATCACATGATTAAGGAATGTCCCTTATGGGATGATGAGAAGCCCAAAGAAAGAAGGGAGCAATCCAAGAAAGAATTCAGAAAGGCTATGATAGCTGCCATTTGGGGAGATTCAGATTCTGATGAAGAAAAATTATGTCTGAATGAATGTACATACATCACAGAGAAGGGCACAGTGCCATGACGACTCTCATTTGTGTCTAATGGCGAAAAGTTCGAACTCCCAAGATGAAATTGAAGACGGTGAGGTAAGTCTTCTTTTTCTAAAACCTTCAATGCATCTTCTTTCAAAAAACCAACTTGTTACTTTGCTTGGAAATATCATTGATAATTGTCAGGAAATGAATGATGATTTTTCAATCATGAAAAAGGAAATAAAAAATTTAACTAAGCAAAAGATTGGGTTGGAATTGGAATATAAGGATTTATTAAAGGATTGTAAAGAACTGATGAAAAAGAATGATGAACTTGAAAAAACTGTTAAAGAAAAAAATGTTGAGTTAAATGCTTTAAGGTACGAAAAGTCTCTCGCAAAAGAAGTTGTTAATAACACTATGCCATACACTGTGCTAGAGGCTAAAAATTCGGATCTTGAAAATCAAATTGAATTGTTAAAACATGAGTTAACTGAGTTGAAAGAATCAAGACAAAGATCTAGAATTGTGCCACTTATGCTACTTCATGATGTTAAGTGAAGTGATGAACTTGATAAAGTTAAAAGAGATTTGGAAATTTCGAGAAAAAGAAATAGCCATCTAAACACTACCGTTGAATTCTTGGAATCACAATTGGCTATTGCTCGAAAAATGTATGAAAAATGGTCAGCTGGTAAAAAAAGCCCTAGACTATATGTCTAGTACAACTAGCAACCGAAATGGAATTAGTTTAGGATACACAGACCAGATACACAGTGTAAGGCACGGTGCCAAATATTTTGAAAGAGACTTTCGTAAAAGAAAATATGTCGATCTACCTGAATATTTGATTTGCAACTTCTGTGGAAAGAATGGACATCTTATGGATAATTGTAATGTCAAGAAAAAGGGTGTTGCGAAAAATGTAAAGTATGTAACTCAAATATGGGTTAGAAAAGACTTATTAGAAGCTCAACGAAAGAAAAAGGGACCCACACAGATTTGGGTTCCCAAAATTAACACATGATCTTTTTGCAGGCAAACGTGAGAGGAAGCAACCTATGGTATCTCGACAGTGGTTCCTCAAGACATATGACTGGTGATAAATCTCAATCCCTCTCACTAGTAGCGTACCATGGAGGTTGTGTTACATTTGACGACAACAAAAAGGGAGAAATAAGTGGTATTGGAAACGTCGATAAATCCCTAACACACTCCATAGAGAATGTGATGTTGGTAAGTGGTTTGAAACACAATTTGTTGAGCACATCACAATTGTGTAATCGAGGTAATTTTGTTGAATTCATGCATAAAGTGTTTTACAAGATAATTCGTGGCTTTGGGATTAATATCTGGAAATTCGTTGAGTATTATGCTTGTTGTCCTCCTTTAAATATGTTAATTGGAGTAGGAGTGCATGTCTTTGTGAAACATTGTGAGAAAAAGTCTACCTAATATAAAAAGGACTCGTAATGGTCTAATGATGTTGCCCTAATGTCATGATCCTAAGTTGCCGAACTAATGAGCTATATGATCCTAAGTTGCCGAATTATTGAGCTATGAAATGCTAATTCTTTCTCCTATGGCAAGCTTGATCTTTATCCCGACATTCTGATTTTCTATTTATGATTTGACATTTGTGCCTCATTATTTCTTTCTTTCATATGTCTCACCTTCTCGTCATTTCCCTATTATTATCCTTTTTTTCCTCACCCATTGATCCAAAGTTCAACAAGTGCTTTTAATCTTGATTAATGATAATTTATGGGGCAACAACATCTTCATAAGATGATGGAAGAAAAAGACGCATCAATTAAGGGGGAACATGAAAAGGTTGGAATGAAACACAAATACGTGAAAGAATGAAAAGTACTTATTAGATAGTAATCTTGTATAGTATTATGTTATTTATGTTAGGTTATTATATGTTGATTTTGACGCATCAATTAAGGGGGAGCATGAAAAGGTTGGAATGAAACACAAATACGTGAAAGAATGAAAAGTACTTATTAGATAGTAATCTTGTATAGTATTATGTTATTTATGTTAGGTTATTATATGTTGATTTTATTGCCTTGTATAGCCTAGCTTGTATACCTATTTAATGATAATGAGAATCATACCCTAATCAAGGGGATTCACCATCTTTCATGGTAATCAGAGCAAGGATTTTTATTTCCTTCTCCTAAGACCACCCCACGACAATGGCAGGCGACCTCGAGACACCTAACTCCAACCTTGAGCAATCGACCACCAAGGGTCTCCACCCTGTGTATACCGTCAGCAACATCCAACACAAAGTGCGTGTGCTTGACAGTGTCAAGGTTTCGTATTCTTCATGGGTCAAACTCTTCAAGCTTCACCTTCATGGATACAAGGTAATACATCACGTTGATGGTACTGCACCACCCGCGAAAACCGATGTTGAGTTCTCCACTTGGCAAGAGATTGACTCCCATGTGCTTCAGTGGATCTATGGATCCATTTCCGACGATCTTTGCTTAAGGATTCTTGAACCTGACACCACGGCTCATGAAGCGTGGTTGAAACTTCAACAATTGTTCCACAACAATAAAGGTTCGCGTGCTGCAACTCTTGAGCATGAATTTAATACTCTTAAACTCGAATCCATGCCATCCCTCGATGACTATTGTCATCGTCTCAAAGAATTGGCTGACCAACTCTCGGATGTCCATAGCCCGGTAACTTCTCAACGCCTAGTTCTTCAACTTGTGCGTGGTTTGCCGGCGGAGTTTGACACGCTGGCTACTTTTATTAACCAACAAATTTCGTCGTTTGAAACAGCACGGAGTATGTTGCAATTATGCAACAAAGGAAGGTTGTGCGTGATGAAACCGCACCCTCTCCTGCTGCCCTCGTCACCCCGGCGTCCCCACTGTCTGACTCCCAGGGGTGGTCTGAACCACCGCGTCCCCAGCCACCCAAAGGTGGTCATCGCTCTGCTCGTCGCAACAACCGTGGGCCCCAGCGCGGTTTTACTCCGCGCCCAGCCACTGTCGAGCCTTCTCAACGCCCTCCCATGGCTGCTGCTGCTCCTCAGCCTTATTATCCGTCCTGGGGGCCCCCGCCTCCGTACTGGAGTGTCCTGCCTTACCCCTACCCCGCTCAGGCAGGCTGGGCAACTCCCTGGCAGCCTCGGCAGCCACAGTGGCGTGCCTCCTTGCCCACTCGTACTCACTCATAGCAGCCATGTAGCACTGGGCAGGCCTATCTCACTGAGTTTGATGCCCTTGAAACCACATATATCGGTGCTGCATTTGAAACCATGTCTCTCCATCAACCTAATGACTCTTGGTATATGGACACCGGTGCTTCTACTCACTTAACTGCGGATCCAGGAAATATTGTCCCCTCCTCTACTCTAAGCACTATTCGTTCTATTTATGTTGGCAATGGTAACTCTATTCCAGTTATTGGCTCGTGCACCGCTAAAATTATAACCTCCACCCGTCCCCTTAACCTTAAAAATGTCCTTTACACCCCTCAAATTATTAAAAATCTTATTTCTGTGCTTCAGTTCACTAAAGATAATAATGTCTCTGTTGAATTTGACCCTCATGGCTATTCTGTGAAGGATCTTCATAGTGGGACTACTCTTATGAGGAACAACAATAATGGCGACCTTTATCCAGTTTCATCATCCACCCCATCCACCTCAACTCATTCTGCTCATCTCACTCAATCTTCTCATGATTTGTGGCACGATCGTCTTGGTCATCCGGGACCCAATGTCATGGATTTTTCTTCGACTTAATTTATACATTAAATGTAATAAAGGACGTGGTTCCTACCTTTGCAATTCTTATAAAATTAGTAAACACAAAAGACTTCCTTTTTATGATTCTACTTCTTCCACTATTGCCCCCTTTGATATTATTCATAGTGATTTGTGGACCTCTCCGTTGTTCAGAAAAAGTGGTTATAAGTATTATCTTGTTCTAATTGATGATTTCACTCATTATGTATGGGTTTATCCCCTCAAATATAAGTCTGAAGCGTTTGCAAAGTTCCTTCAATTTAGTGCCTATGTTCGAACTCAATTCAATGCTACTATTAAATATTTTCAATGTGATTTGGGACGTGAGTTTGACAATACCCCCTTTCATCAGTTTGCTGTGACTAATGGCCTCATTTTTCGCTTTTCTTGTCCTCAAACTTCCTCACAAATGGCAAAGCTGAACGAATGATTCGTTGATTAAATGAAATGGTTCTTGCCCTTCTCTATCATGCTTCTCTCCCCCCTCATTTTTGGGTTGAGTCTCTTCACATTGTCGTTCATCTTCACAACATTCTTCCCATCAAAACTCTTTGCTTCCGCTCCCCCGTCTCCCTTCTTTATCACAAACATCCATCTTATGATCACCTTCGTGTTTTTGGTTATGTGTACTATCCCAATCTCTCTTCTAAACGGCCTCACAAACTTTCCCCCAGATCCACTCGTTGTGTCTTCCTTAGTTACCCCACGAATTATCGGGGCTACCGTTGTCTTGATCTCACCACCGAAAAGATCATATTGTCTCGTCATGTCACTTTCGACGAACATGTTTTTCCCTTTAACACTCCTTCTGCTTCCATCTCCCCCTCATCTTATTCGTTCTTGGACCCGGACTTTAGCCCTCATTTTCCCCTCACTCACTCTCACACTTCTTATTCTCCCCTACTTCGGCCCAATCCTTCCCCATCCCCTCCTATTCCCTCACCTGCCTCATCTCCTAATGCTGGGTCTAGCCCAACTCCCTACCCTTCCCCATTTCCCTCTCCCACCTGCACTACCTCCCCCTCCCCTCATATTCCCTCACCCACATCCTCCCCTATTGCTGGGCCTAGCCCACCTGCCTTTCCTCTCCCATTTCCCTCTCCCAGCCGCACTCCCAGCCCAGTCCAACCCCTATCTCCTCACCCACCCACTTCTCCCTCCTCTCGCCCCGCTCACTCCCCCACTCATATTTCCCCCAACCCACCCGTATCCCCCCGCCACTTCTCCTACTGCCCCCACCACCACCACCACCCCCTCCTCCCATTCTCACCCATTCCATGACCACTCGTGCTACGCACGGTATCTTCACACCTCCCCACAAACTTAACCTTCCTGTCTCCACTTCCCCTCCTCTCTCTCCCCACTGCCTAAATCTCACCTTTCTGCCCTCTGTGACTCTAACTGGAATAAGGCCATGCAGGACGAATATCGTGCTCCTATTGATAATCATACTTGGGACTTGGTTCCTCGCCCTCCTGGTGCTCATATTATCCGGAGTTTGTGGCTTTATCGCCATAAATTTAACTCTGATGGCTCTTTGGCTCGATATAAAGCCCATTTGGTAGGTAATGGTAAAAATCAGCAGGTTGGTCTTGATTGTGATGAGACATTCAGCCCGGTTGTCAAACCGGCCACTATTCGCACTGTCCTTGGTCTCCCAGTCTCTCGATCTTAGCCTATCCATCAGTTGGATGTCAAGAATGCTTTCCTTCATGGAGACTTGAAGGAAACTGTCTACATGCATCAACCCCCAGGTCTCGTTGATCCCTCTATGCCTCATCATGTTTGTCAGCTCCGCAAATCTCTCTATGGCCTCAAGCAAGCCCCTCGGGCTTGGTATCAGCGGTTTGCTTACTTTGTTTTGTCACAGGGATTTTCCAACAGTGTTTGTGACACCTCCCTTTTCATATTCAGGCAGGGCTCTGATATAGCTTATATTTTCCTCTATGTTGATGATATTATTTTGACTGCCTCTAGCACTGCTCTTCTTGGTCAGATTATTGATACATTGTCTCATGAATTTGCTATGACTGACCTTGGATCTCTTCATCATTTCCTTGGTATCACTGCTACTCGTACTTCTACAGGTCTCTTCCTCACTCAAGAACAGTATGCTAAGGATATCTTAGCTCGTGCTTCTATGACCGGGTGTAACCCCATCACCACCCCGGTTGATACTTCTTCTAAGCTAAGTGCTACTGATGGTCCTCCTGTCAAGGGCCCGACTCTATACCGCAGCCTTGCCGGTTCTCTCCAGTACTTTACCTTCACTCGTCCTGATATTGCATATGCTGTTCAGCAGATATGCCTCTTCATGCACTCTCCCCGCGAGTCACACTTTCACTTTCTCAAATGAGTGTTACGATATGTTAAAGGTACTCTTCATCATGGACTTAGTTTGACTGCATTTAAGTCTCACTCCTTAACTGCTTACTCTGATGCTGACTGGGCCGGCTGTCCTGATTCCCGTCGCTCTACTTCGGGGTATTGTGTCTTTCTTGGTGATAATCTTGTCTCCTGGTCTTCCAAAAGACAAGCTACTGTTTCTCGGTCCAGTGCTGAAGTCGAGTACCGTGGTGTTGCCAATGTTGTTGCTGAAACTAGCTGGATACGTAACCTTCTCCTTGAGCTTCATCTCCCCATCCGCACTGCCACTATGGTTTTCTGTGATAACATTTCTGCTGTTTATCTCTCTGGCAACCCCGTACAACATCAGCGAACTAAACATGTTGAACTTGATATTCATTTTGTTCGCGAAAAAGTTCAGGTTAGACATATTCGTGTTTTGCATGTCCCTTCTGAGCATCAGTATGATGACATCTTTACCAAAGGACTGCCACGTCATCTCTTCACCCGTTTTCGGTCCAGCCTGAGCGTTTGTCCTCCTCCCGCTCCGACTGCGGGGTTGTATTAGATAGTAATCTTGTATAGTATTATGTTAGGTTTTTATATGTTGATTTTATTGCCTTGTATAGCCTATCTTGTATACCTATTTAATGATAATGAGAATCATACCCTAATCAAGGGGATTCACCATCTTTCAGTACTGATTCACGCTGTGCACGACACAGTGCTAGGAGATGCATCAAAAAGAAAATGAGGTCCGAATTAACTTATTATCTTTGATCTCTTATTGATTGACTCTAGTAATATTGTATGGTCTGCTTCTCCTTCATAAAAAATAAAATAAAAAAAGAAAAGAAAATAAAAGAAAAGAAAAGGAGAGTAAGACACTTATTTTAGATAAGTCCTAGAGTTCAATTCAAATGTGAAGAAAATTATCAAAGTTTTAAAGATCATCATTTTGGATTCCAATATATCCGAAGATTAGTTATATTTGGAAGGGAATAGATTGTTCACTGGCACAGAAAATACACACAGTGCCACAGTGAAGAAAGTCCTATGATGTTTATTTGCAGAAGTTGAAAATCTTAAAAGAAAGGTTTAATCACTTGTTGAGCCAATTGCTATTTCAAATCTTTAAGCTTGCATTACCTTTCTTTATCTTACTTTCTTAGCTATCAATGCTTCATAATTTCGGATTGTTGGTTGGATTATTTTTTGCTTAATGACTTCGGATTGTGAGTTGGATTATGACATAGCACCAGCATCCTTAGTATCTTTTGCTTGAGCTACTTGCATTATTTTGATGACTATATCTCTGTTTTGTGTAGCTTGACATGTCATTGCTCTCCTTTTTGATAATGTCAAAAGGGGGAAGATGGTATAATACTTAAACTAATGAATGAAATTTGGTATGTTGGCTATTGGATTATGGTGATTGATGTTGTGAATGGAATTATGTTTTGTCTCTCTACAATGATTAATGATGCATGATTTGAGGGGAAAGTATTATGTGTTTGTCATCATCAAAAAGGGGGAATTTGTTGTGTTTTAAAATTTGAATATTTTGATGATGATAAGCACCCTATGCTATAACATGAATATTTGTAACAGTGATCAAGCTATCAAGATTGGATGATTGAAGACAAGGAAGCTTAAGTCTAGTTATATTGAATTTATGTGTATGCAATGTAATTAACATATTAGAACTTTGTGCTTAAGTCTAGTTATATTGAATTCATGTGTATGCAATGTAATTAACAGATTAGAACTTTGTGCTAAAATTAGAAATATGAAATTAGGATGATTAACTATTTTCTTAGAGTTAAGAAAATAGGATATTATATTAATTTCATGTTTATATGGTTTAAAGAAAAAGAAGGGAGAGTTTGTTAAAACAAGGGTTTCGAAAATTAGTTTTAGAAAGAAAAAGATTTTTGTTTTCGAAAATAAGTTTTGAAAAGAAAAATATTTTTATTTTCGAAAAACAGTTTTAAAAAGAAAAATAATTTTTATTTTCGAAAAATCAAGTTTTGAAAAAGATAAAAGTTTTGTTTTCGGAAAAAAGGATAAAGAAAACAAGTTTGAAGATTTTTCGGAAAAAGAAGTTTAATAAATAGAGAAAAACTGGTTTTTTAATTGTGATAAAGTTTGTTTGATAAAAAACTGATTTAAAATATGATTTAGAGTTAATATAAGATATGGAGAAATCCTTATCCTATAAGAAAAGAAGGAAATCAGATTTTTATAAAAGATAAAATTGGTTTTTGAATAGGAAAATAATTCTATCCATTATTTTAGGAATAAAAATTGTTCAAAAAGATAATACATCTTGGAGAAGGATTTTTATTCAGTTGACTGAAATATATAGGGGATAGAAATCATTATAGAAAACCACATTTTCAGATTTGTGGGATTAAAATTTTTGAGAGCTGAAAACGATCTCCCAGAGCGCAGTGTACGACACAGAGTTCTAGTAGGTTAAGGTCTCTAAACAAAGTTTGTAACGATCCTCTATTTGCTTGAATAAGAAGCACGCTTTTGAGGAATCATTCTTTCTGTAATCTTTCATATCATAGAGAGTAGCAACACTTAGAGTTAAGTATTGGGGAGCACTACTAGAGTTAGTAGTGGGGGAATCGCATTGTATCGAGGGTTTGGTATTTTACGATTCAAATAATAAAAGAGTAGTTTGTGTGGACGTAGATCTCAGATGTGAGATTGAACCACGTTAAATTCCTGTGTTTTATTATTTAATTTCATTGTTTTATTGTTTGATTCATTTTCGTTTGAGCAAAAAACATAAATCGGAGAGTTTACAAGTGAATAACACAGTGCACGCCACTGTGCTATAAGAGTATTTTTGCGAAAATCGATTAGTTTAAGCCACTCAATTAAACCCCCCTTTTCTTGAGTGTCGCCTTGTATTCCAACAGCATCAAAGAGAAAAAAAAAAAAAAAGTAAATGACTATCAGATAAAATTTCCCATAAAATTTGTAATTTTGGAACCCCTAAGCCATCAATGGCTTAAGTAATACAAAGTCTTCTACGAACCTAGTTGACAGTAGAATTACTATGAAATAAGTTATTGGCCTATACTTTTTTTTTTCTAAGCGGACCAGCTTCACATGGTCATACTCATACAGTCATACTACATTTACCACATTAAATATATGATTATGTGACCATTTGAAAATAAATGCAACTCAAGCATCAAAAGTCAAAGCACCGACTTTATTAAGAACTAAAACACGTACATTAACTTTTATAAATATTTACTCAAAACCATATCCATAAAAGTTTTTTTTCTTCATTCCAGTAATACAATGTAGCAGCAATTTGTATATGCTGCCAATTATCTTTTGCAATTTTCTTTTCATAAAATTTTCCTACAATTACGTACAACATATAATATAGAAGACACTGACCCCTCACATAATAAAAAAATATACTTCCTCCGTTCTGTTTTAAATGAAATATTGGGTGAAATGACACTAGTTATTGATCAATTTTGACTCCAATTTGTCGCCATTATATAAAGAAAAAACATAGTCAAGTGGGATATTGTTAGGATTCGTCTCGATGCATACTATCAAATTATAACTTTTTTATATTATTTACGTGTGCACAACTAAAGATATTAATGATCAAAGAAACGCGTTGGGTTGCATGAAAAAGCAAACGTCTCATTTAAAACAGAACGGAGGAAGTATATAAAACACTGGAGCAAACGATTACAACCATTAAACTTGAGAATGTGCTAGATTTTCTGTTATGATTAAATTACATACAAGCACCATTGTCTTATTATATGCAAGAATAAGGTTTTGCAAAAACCATAAGAGGAACTTTTTTTTTTTTTTTAAGGATAGGAGTTAGCTCAAGTGGATAGAGCACTCCCCCTTGGCCCTTGAGGTCAGGGGTTCGATCCTTACCCCCAGCATTATGCTGGGGTGTTAGCATGCTGTGCATGCCTTACCAACCAATGTGTTGGTGTTTCCTACAGGCTAGTAGCCTTGTAGGGGTTAGCCCTTGTGCTGACTTAATTTCCTAATAAAAAAAAAAATAAAAAATAAGAGGAACTTTTTTATGAACTGTGATACCTGCAGTTTCAGCCATATCTAATTTCTCACATTCTACTCCACCAGGCAATTTCCAGTCAAATGCATATACAAGATTTGCAAGTACAATCTCAGCATTAACCATGGCAAATATTATCCCCGGACAAAGTCTTCTACCCCCTCCAAATGGAATATATCGAAAATTTGTCCTCTGAAATCAAACGAAGTAGTTCTCTTTAGGAACCTCTCACGAATAAATTCCTCAGGTTCTTCCAAAAACTCGGGTCTCGCTGTATCACCCATGCATTAGTACTTGTGTACCTGCAGCGATGTCGAAACCATTTATCTTGACATCTTGCGTTGACTCTCGAAACACCAACAAAGGGGCAGGAGGGTGTAGCCTGAGTGCTTCCTTCAGCACTGCTTTCAAAATACGTTAATTTTTCTAAATCATCCTCACATACGCTCAAGGCTTTGTCTATGACAACTTTTCTGACCTCTTCTTGCACTTGTTTCATTACTCTGGGATGCCTAATTAGCTCACTCATAGTCCATTCTAACAGTGTGTTGGTTGTTTCAGTCCCAGCAGCAAACATTTCCTGCATAAAAAATAATAACATTGGATGTTTTTTTTTTCTTTTCATATGAATCACAAAAAAAACTGAAGGTGTTTCGGTGTTGAAACGGTTGGCGGTCTTGAGATAAGTCCGCCAAAGATTAGAGTTAGCGTCCACTGGTGAATAGCTGCACAAGAAGCAAACGTGAACTACCCTCGGGGGGAATGCGAGGAAACCCCCTCCGACGCTCAAGTCAGCACGTGCCCAAATAGGATTTAGAGAGAGAGAGTAGAGAGAGAAAGATAAGAATTCTGAGTGTGAGAGAATGTACCTGCAGACTAGTACTATTTGGCTATTTATAGAAGTACTATTCATCTGACAGGGTGCGTAATCCTTTTACACGTGTACGGTTGCGATGCTCATGACAACTGGGAAGATTCCCTTATTTTGTCCTATTAGGCGACCGCCAACGTTGTCGGACCATGTTGATGTACTGACTTGATAGAACTGTGGGCGACATATGAAGTGTTCGCGTCCGATAAGGCGTTGGCGGATCCACTACTAGGGTCCGCCAACATACTTGGGTTATACCCATACAACTAGCCCCCCCAGCATCTTTTGGGGTCTTGACCGCTAAGGATGTTGTCAATAGACGCGAATCATTGTTGCCGTGATCTACTTTTTTTGGGGAAGTTCATTCGTTGGGTGGCACGTGTCGTCGTAGGGAGTTGAAAGAGTTTGAAAAGTTAATGATTACTCTTCCGAAAATCCCGCCCATTACTTTATTAGGGTTTACCCTGCTTCGACACTTGGCAGGCATTTGGAGAGGGAGTTACTAAGTCTTTCAATCTCAGCCGTCTATTCACTGTACATATGGACACCAGTTGTCCTTTTTCCAGATTTTTCTATCATTTCTCAAGCTTTTCATTTTCCTTTTCCCTTTCCTTTCTCTCGAACCTCCATACCCATAGCTTCATTTGCTTAAAAAACTGATCTTTCTTGCTCAGATTGCTTCGAAAAGTTATCAAGTTTCTTAGTTTTTTCTTTCCGGTTTCACAGTACCAAAAATTTCGTCATTCTTTTGAAGAGGTTTTTCTGGGTTTAGTATGAGATTTTGAATCTTGCCGGTGACAGTTCTTCATTTCCGGTGGTCTTTTCGTTCAGGCTCGGGCTTTTCCACGCTATTTCGTTCCTTGGAATTCTTGTTCGTCTTTTTCCGGCGACCTTTTGCCCCTTGCCTTCATCTTTCCGGCGATTTTACTTCTCCAGGTATTTCTCCATTTCTTTTCCAAGCTTAAAGTTTCTTTTTATATTTTCATCATGTCGGACCAGTCTGATAGCCAGAATACACCTAGTGATGCATTTATGACCGAAAGTGAACCTTCCTCTCCCCTGGCCGATAGCGAGCCTTCTTCCGGTTCTAGCCCTGTGGGAAGAACTAGGTTGTTGTCGGACATTCCCTTAACAGCTGAGAGAGAAAGAGAGATGAGATCTAAGTTCCTTAACGACCCTGCTACCCCCGAGGAACATAATCTGACCAGGAGATATCTATCCGCTAGCCAGAGTGGTGACCGGCAGACGCTTAGGGAGCTTAGGCATCAAATTCTTGCTAGACGATCCATTAGGCATCCTCCGGCTGATGCCGCTCCCGGCCTTGATGTAGCACCACTTAGAGAGCATGCTTGGCTGGATAGCTTAGCGGACGCCGGGGGGGGAGGTAACGACCGACTTTTTCGATCGTTCTGACAATCTGCGGCTCCTAACCCTCATATTATTGATTTAGGTAACGACAGTGACTCCATTGCTACCGTTATGGTCCGCCAAGAGACCGTTTATCACCGTCGCACTGTTGTTAGCCCTGCAGTCCGCGTTACTGGGGATGCAATTCACTCAGCGGACGCAATCATTGACGTTTTTGTACCTTTGTCTGCTCACGCGGTCGGGAAAATCTTCCCGTGCTGCCGAATTAAGGGTCGATAGTTCGAATCCGATGGAGGAGATTGAGACTGGACTCGGTTACGATGCTTTATGGCCGCCTGGGATGATTTCAGGTCTGCCGGTCCTATCGATGTCGAGATTGATTTGCCTTGGAGTCGGGACGCCATTGATCCGGGGTTACCCGAGAGTCGCTCGGGATTTATATTGTCTCCCGTCGGGTTACCGGTTGATAGTCCCGCCAGAGGGGGCCATTGTGACGGAGTGTCCTCCCGGTCACGTTGCCGTGTATACTCACCATTTCGAGTTTGGTCTCCGCTTTCCTCTGGATTCTTTTTTGGTGAAGATCTTAAACGCTTTCAACGTGAGCTTGGCTCAGTTAGCTCCTTTGGCGGTCCGGAATTTGATAGCGTACATATGGGTTGTGCGTTTCTTGGATTTTCCGCAAACTTTGAACTTATTCCGCCACATTCATTGGCTGAAGAAAAATGGATCTTCTAGGCAGGCGGGTTGGTGGTCGCTAATGACGGCCGACAAGAAAATGACAGTTCAGCCAAAAATGACTGGTTTGAAGGGCTGGCAGGATGCTTTCTTTTGGTTACGAGTTCCTGAGGATTATCCGGTGCGTCGTCATTTCACTGAGCCTCGTCCGCGTATGGAGCATTTACCCCTTACTTCGCTAACTGAGGAAGAGTTAGCGGCTTTCGACTACTTCGATACGGAGGACTATTTAATTACCTATGAGGACGGGAAGGAGGTGAAGGTTAAAGAGCCTAAATATTGGATTCCTCATTCCAAGTATATCCTGGGGAACAAACCCTTGTCGGCCCTGCTGCTCAGTCCTACTCGTGAAAATGGTGAGTGTTGATGTCGGACTGGTCCAACTGATGATTTTTTTTTTTTTTTTAATTATGCTTCTTGTCAATTGCAGGTTTTGACTTCCTTGACCTCGACGCCCTAGCTGTGGACGAGAACTTCAAGCCGTTAACCAACTTACCACCTGCTCCCCCACAAGAATACGAGACTATGCACGGGATTACCAATGGCCGACGGGGAGGGAATCGCCACGGCCCTCAGAATATTCGCCGTGGTCGCGACGGGGCGAATATTGTTCGTGTTCCTTCCCATAATGTTACTGTCGTTGCTGCTGCTCCTGGCGGCCAGACGTCGCCAACCGTCCCAATTAGGTCTTCCACTTCCCGGCCTGTTGCCAGGGGTGGTGGGAACAGAAGGCGGCCTCGCGAGCACGTTGCAGCGGACACATCTGCCAACAAAAGGCAAGCTTTGGCGGGCCCTGCTTCTTCTGCCCACAGCCCTGATGCTCAGGTTGTGGTTTTGGCCTCGGATGTTCCAGAGATTCAGGAGCGGGCTGTCCCGGCCCCTGCTTCAGGACACGTTAGCGGCGCTTCCTGGCTATCAGGCTCTTACTCCTCCATCCGTGAAAAGATCCGGGAGCTGATTAGCATGCCCAGCTTTCTCTCCAACTTATCTCCCGGCATCTTCTCTCGGTTCAATGAGTGGATCGAGAAAAAAGAGGCACCGCTGAGCGAAGCTATGGCGGCCTCCTTTGCCCGTCGGCCTGTCGTCCCTGGCAAGATTTATCAGCCTGACTGGGACGTCAGATAGGATGAGTCGCTGTATGCCGACATCCCTGAGAACGGTGGCATCCTTGCCTACCGCATTCTGAAGGGCATGCAGCTGCCAGTTGATAGGCCGGCAGGGTCCCTGATCACTCCAGCTGCTAGGTTGGCTCACGACCAACTTGTGGTACGTTTATTATCTTTTATTCGTTTCGCTTTCTGCTGCTTTCTTTTCTTGACACTCCTTTCATCTTCGCAGGCCAACAATGCTGCCATTGAGCTGATTGAGCAATATATTGAGTATCAGAAGTTGGCGGACAACTATAAGCAGTCTTTGGAAACTTGCCAAGATCTGCTGAAGGAGACAGAGGGTAAGGCTGTCGGCAAAGACAGCGAGAGTTGCGGCCTACGGAGGATGAGCCGACAACGCCGAGATCTAGGGCCGCCTTATTGGAAGAGACCGCGGAGAATGTTAATTCATTGACCAAGGCTCTTGAGGCCGCTAACTCCGAGAAGGAGATTGCAGTGTTGGACGCCAAGGCACAATCAAGGGCTCAGGCTATGACTGAGTTTCAGCAATCTGAGGAGTATGCAGCGGTTCTCCACAAGAGGTACGATGGCGGTTGGGCGGCAGCCATGAGGTGCGTGTGCAAGACCATTCCGGGGGTTTGACCGGAATGTGATTGAAGAGGCTCATGCTTGCCGGCCAACACTGTCGCCATTCGAGGGGGATCCAAAGTTTGCCGACGAGGATGCTATAGCAGATGCGGATCCTCGTGACATGGCGGAGCAAGATGATCAAGATGCCCCCCCCTTCTTGATGTTTTTGGCAGCCTTCTCTCAGCTCTTCTTACTCCTCCAATAGTTTATAGCTTGTATTATTTTGTGTATTTTGATCAACACTTTATTCGGCCCATTTTGGCGTATGTAAACTGATTTTGTGTTTTTAATCTGAAAGTTCTTGACTCCGACTGAAAGCCTTTTATTGGCCGCCATCATTTTTTGCTGTAGTTGGCCGCCAAGCCAGTAGCTTTTATTCTATGGAAAGTACTTTTGTATTTTTGTTATTGCTTTGTTAGCGCTCTAATCTTTACACACTTGGTTTGTCATATGACCATTTATATTCGTTAAGCTTGTCTTGTGACCATTTGCGTATTCTAGCCTGTCATATGGCTTTGGTTTTTTGTGCTTGGTCTGTTATGTGACCGTTAACGCACTTTGGCCTGTCATATGGCTTCTTTTTTTTTAATTTTTTTTTTGTGCTTGGTCTGTTATGTGACCGTTAACGCACTTTGGCCTGTCATATGGCTTTAGTTTTTTGTGCTTGTTCTGTTATATGACCGTTAATGCACTTTAGCCTGTCATATGGCTTTAGTTTTTTGTGCTTGGTCTGTTATATGACCGTTAATGCACTTTAGCCCGTCATATGGCTTTAGTTTTTTGTGCTTGGTACCGTTATATGACCGTTAATGCACTTTAGCCTCGTCATATGGCTTTGAATTCGTACTAAGGTCCGTCATATGACCATTTATATATTTTGAGCCTGTCATATGGCTTTTTTTTTTTTTTTTTTTTTTTTGCTCGCGGTACTGACTACTCGCGGCCTTGTCAAATTCTTCTCCTCTTATGAAATCATTGGCTTTGCCAAGCACTGGTCCTAACGACGTGAAAGATTTTCGGCCGAGATAACTCCTGAACGCAGTTCCTTCTTTCAATCCCGACATCAAGGCGAGGACCGCTACATCTTGCTGCAGCCTGGGAATTGACACGGCCTCTACATTGAAACGCCCAATGTAATCCCTGAGAGATTCGGTTTCCCCTTGTCTGATTGACAATAATTCCCCAAAGAGTGCACTCACGGCGCCCTTGGCGACAAAGTGAGAACCGAACATAGATGAGAGTTGAGAGAAACTGGACACATTACCAGGTTTGAGATTCTTAAACCAAGTTTGAGTTATGCCGGTAAGGGTGGACGGGAAAACTTTGCACCAGATAGCGTCTATCTGCGTGTACAAATACATGTGTCCTTCGTAGGCTGCGATATGATCGTCTGGATTTGAACTGCCATCAAATTTGCACGATGGCCTTTTGATTCTCGGCATTGGATAATTAAGAATATCCAGAACAAATGGGGAGAGTTTCGGCTTGATTAACAGATGTCCGCCACCTGAGTAGTTACTAACACCTGCGGTGCTGTACTCTCGGTCTGTGCGGCTGTGATGCTCTTCTGAGTTGTTAAGATCCTCATTTCCAGGATCGACTTCCTCGTATTCTGCGTTGTCAATATGTTCCTCCCTTTGGCGATCTTCCGGTGTTAACGTACGCATCCTTCTGACTGGCGTACCGTCAACGTTTCTACCGGCCATGGCCAGTGATCGTTTACGGTCTTTGAACGCATCTTGTGTTAGGAGCGAGGAGTGTTATTAGGGCCGAGGAGTGCCTTGTAGTAGTTGGATGAAGGATGCGACAGTTTGTAGCTGATCCGGGGAAAATTGGCTCAACTGAGCTAAATTGAAAGGGACGGCACCAGGGTTCACCTGAGTTACATTGTCCTCAGGAGTAAACTGATCGTTGTTGCTCTCTAGCATGTTGGGTTGGAACTGAGGTGCACCGGCAGATCTAGTAATTGCAAGACGAGAGGATCCTTGGCCGGTCTCCAGTCCAGGTGGACCGCGACTTGTATCGTTTGCTTTTTCCATGACTGCTTCACAAGAATAGGAGGCCCCTCCTTCTAGCGTCAAATTGTTTCGGTGTTGAAACGTTTGGCGGTCTTGAGATAAGTCCGCCAAAGATTAGAGTTAGCGTCCACTGGTGAATAGCTGCACAAGAAGCAAACGTGAACTACCCTCGAGGGGGATACGAGGAAACCCCCTCCGACGCTCAAGTCATCACGTGCCCAAATAGGATTTAGAGAGAGAGAGAGTAGAGAGAGAAAGATAAGAATTCTGAGTGTGAGAGAATGTACCTGCAGACTAGTACTATTTGGCTATTTATTGAAGTACTATTCACCTGACAGGGTGCGTAATCCTTTTACACGTGTACGGTTGCGATGCTCATGACAACTGGGAAGATTCCCTTATTTTGTCCTATTAGGCGACCGCCAACGTTGTCGGACCATGTTGATGTACTGACTTGATAGAACTGTGGGCGACATATGAAGTGTTCGCGTCCGATAAGGCGTTGGCGGATCCACTACTAGGGTCCGCCAACATACTTGGGTTATACCCATATAGAAGGAATGCGTATAAGCATATTATAAGAGGAATCCATACCAATATAACGGCTTTGATACTGTCAGTGCAAATGCTATCCTTGTTGTCTCTCTGATATTCAAGCATGATGTCTACGAAGTTTTTCGCATGCTTCCCTTTACCAGACTCATCATCTGTAGTTGACTTGGTGATGAGACGATGTCGATGCTCCCCTATTACTTTCTCAAGGAAATCATCCAACATTTTAGCAACCTTCTGCACTCGAGCATCCAAACACCGAGTAAAACCATGGTTTCATTCAAGATCTCATTGAAATCAACACTGCCGTCACCATTACTAGTATACTTCTTACCAAAAGCTTCCCTACATATTACATCACCTGTGTATCTAATCATAATCTTACTCAAATTCACCTTTGAAGATTGAGATTCTTTTATCTTTTCAATAAGAGACATAGCTTCTTCTCTTATTTTTCTGAATGATTGAACTTTTTTTGTTACTTAAAAGTTGCAATACACAAATACTCTTCATCTGTCTCCAGTGTTCTCCATAGGAAGCAAAAGCGATATCCTTACAGTCGTAGAAGATTTGGCTATGAATGCGCAATTTAGGCCTGTTGGAGAAGATCAGGTCATGAGTCTTCATGATTTCTTGGGCTGCATCTCGCGATGATACGACAAGGGCGAGCTTGCTTTGCCTAAGTGAAGCAACATGAATTTGCCATATTGCATAGATAATGATCGAAGCGAATGGTGAGGTAATGGCGGGCGCGGATGTGTCGTTGTGCACCGCACCCGGCCAAAGATAAAATTTCTCCTACTATCTTTTACACTAAGCTAGTATAATGGAAGTAGGGGTCGTATCCACAGGGAAACAGGGACGAGTTTTATATTCAGCATGATTCAAAACCTAGATTAAGCTAAGGGCCGAGAAACCTAATTACAAAAGGGGGGTTTCAAGTAGATTTACGAACAAACTAAAACTAACTAGCATATAAACAAAATGAGAAATCAATATAGGAAGATCTTGAATCCGATTAACATCCACTTCAATTCATTATCGATCATTTAACCTCGACTCTAATTATTTCCATAATTATCTATTGTTGAGAATTAATCTCGCATTCTCCTTATTCTTAGTTGAATAGCACGATCAGCGTGACTATAAAACCCTAACTAAAGGATAACCTTGTCCGATAGCGTCTAAGTTCAATCCAATAGCAGCAATAAACACAGAGAACCAATAGACCTGCTAACGTCATACAAGCGATAAACATTCAACAGTTGATTCAATTTCCCCAAGAAATAACCAAGACGATCTGCATCTAAGTTACTCCCTAGTTTGCTACCAATTGATAAAAGAATAAAACAATCCGATTCTATTCTTAAATCTAGCATTAGATTAATTACACAATCAAACTAGTAACGTTCCTAGCATAATTATGCAAAAACCATAGAAAGCAATCATAGAAATTAAACCATAATCAAAGAAACTAAATAGAGAGGAAAGATCTCACAATAATGCTTGAAGCTCCATATTAATCTCGTTCAAGAACGGTTCAAGCTACAATCGGCATAGCATAAGCCAATCCCATAATTGAAATCTACAAAAACTAAACTAGAAAATAAAAACTAAAAAGAGAAGACAACAAGAGAGGAGTGGAGTTTTGGAGACTCCCTCTCCTTGGTGCTGCTGCCCCCATAGGTCCAAAAACAAGTTTGGTATTTATACTAAAGCATAAAAATCAGCCGACATTTACACCGACGTAGGGGTCGCGAGGTGCGGTACAGGTCGCACCGTGCGATGAGTTACTGCCTCCAACACGAGCTGAAGAGCTGGGCAGGCCAAGAAGTCGCGAGGTGCGAAGTGACTCGCGAGGTGCGAGCAGCAGGTCGCGAGGTGCGACCTGCGTTGTGCTGCTTGCTGGCTTCCGGTAGTGCTAGGCTTCGAGCGCGCATGAGAGCCGGGGAGCTCGAGGCTAGCGAGCGTGCGATGATGGTCGATGATGCTGGCTGCTCGGTAGGCTTGGTGCTATGCTCGGCTACGGCTTGCGACGATGCTTGATTGGAACATGTGGCGACGCTTGGCAAGTATAACGATGTTGAGTCGTTCCAAACACTAATGCTTCTAGGAGCTCGGAACTTACAACTTTAACTATAATTAATATACAAAATTCCGAACTTCCGCTAAGAGCTAAATAAAATGCAAACGTTAACAATTATGATCAAGACCCTTAGCAAAAAGCACCCAAAATATTATATAAACACCGTATAACTTGAGCGTATCAAATACCCCCACACTTGAACTTTACTCGACCTCGTGTAAACTCAAAAATGAGAATCACCAAATAAATCATCACCCAAGCTATCGACACCAACCTACACTCTCCATCGACTACATCATCATCATCACATCTTAACAACATCCGCTCAAAACCTAAACGTAAGGGACGATGATTCCCCCACACTTAGATTCAAGCTCACCTGAAATATATAAAGACGTAGCAACAACAATAACCAGCAACACCAACAAGTTTAACCAGCAACACCAACAAAAATCAAAATGTCAGCTCACGACACATTAAACTATCAGCTCTCCCAAACCTCCAAAAGATGACCTACTACTACTATACTACTAGTACAACCAACGTAGAATAGCAAGCCGTGGAACAAAGACAAAAAGGGATAAATTCCATGCTTACTCCCAAAAACAAACAATTAACCAAAATAATGTGGAAGCCAAAACAAATCTTCACAAAATCAAGGATGAATTCACCAACCTTACCCGAAAACGCTTTCTACCTTATGACACCATCTCCGGCAAATGAGTTTTCAAAGTATATAATTCTCTCTTAATCTCTCATTTTGCCTAGGAGCCCTTTCGGGTTTTCATCCTAGCTTCTCACATTTTTTTTTTTTTTTCATCTCTCTTCTTTTTCCGGCTCACAAAACTCACCCGCTCAACTAGCCCTTTTTTGCATAGGCTGCCCTTTCGGGTTTTCGACCTATCCGAGCCCCCAATTTTGCCCGAGTCGCCCGCCCTTGCGGGTTTTCAACTCAGCGGGATTCACTTCATCATCATTCATTCTTTTTTTTTTTATATATTTTTTTTTTCATTTTCATTTTTTTCAAATTGAAAGTAATAAATACAACATAGATACATGAGAATATACAACAAAGATACATGAGAATGAGAATACCCTTCCCCCCCACTTAAACTACACATTGTCCTCAATGTTACGACAATTAGAAGAAAAAGTAAACTGAAAATGGGGGGGAAATTTGAAAATCGGGTAAATCGAAGATCGAATGCTCAAAACTCATGACAAACAATCCGTCAGACTCAAATTTCTTAACAACACCAACTCAAATCTCATAAACCAACTCACAACCCTCTCCCTCGAATCACTTAAACAAATGACAAATTCAAATGTTGTTAATTTTTGAGATTTGCACCTAGCTTGCGAGATCGAAAAGATACATTAACAATCTCAATCCTCTAGTGTTACCAACTCCTAGCTATTGAACTCCTCCCAACGGGTTTTCTTTTGTGGATTTTTGTTCCAAGCGGATTAAGATTGGTTGTGGATCTTTTTAGTGGGTGGGCGGTGGGTGAAAGAAAATTTATTGTGGTGGTGGAAATTTGATGAGAAATAAAGGAAAAGAAAGAAAATAAGAGGGGTCTCGGGTTGCCTCCCGAGAAGCGCTGTTGTTTAAAGTCGTTAGCTCGACTTATTACCTTAAGCTCAATCATTGGACTTGTGCTCCATGTGTGACAATGGCGGTTCCATGTCAATCTCCACTTCAAGTATCTGCAAAATTGATTGAGAAGAACTTTTGCAATGCATAAACAGAGAGCACAAGTAATACCATCCAAAAATCACGCTAAATACAAACAAGTAACACCGTCTCCCCGGCAACGGCGCCAAAATTTGGCGGGCGCGGATGTTTCGTTGTGCACCGCACCCGGCCAAAGATAAAACTTCTCCTACTCTCTTTTACACTAAGCTAGTATAATGGAAGTAGGGGTCGTATCCACAGGGAAACAGGGACGAGTTTTATATTCAGCGTGATTCAAAACCTAGATTAAGCTAAGGGCCGAGAAACCTAATTACAAAAGGGGGGTTTCAAGTAGATTTACGAACAAACTAAAACTAACTAGCATATAAACAAAATGAGAAATCAATATAGGAAGATCTTGAATCCGATTAACATCCACTTCAATTCATTATCGATCATTTAACCTCGACTCTAATTATTTCCATAATTATCTATTGTTGAGAATTAATCTCGCATTCTCCTTATTCTTAGTTGAATAGCACGATCAGCGTGACTATAAAACCCTAACTAAAGGATAACCTTGTCCGATAGCGTCTAAGTTCAATCCAATAGCAGCAATAAACACAGAGAACCAATAGACCTGCTAACGTCATACAAGCGATAAACATTCAACAGTTGATTCAATTTCCCCAAGAAATAACCAAGACGATCTGCATCTAAGTTACTCCCTAGTTTGCTACCAATTGATAAAAGAATAAAACAATCCGATTCTATTCTTAAATCTAGCATTAGATTAATTACACAATCAAACTAGTAACGTTCCTAGCATAATTATGCAAAAACCATAGAAAGCAATCATAGAAATTAAACCATAATCAAAGAAACTAAATAGAGAGGAAAGATCTCACAATAATGCTTGAAGCTCCATATTAATCTCGTTCAAGAACGGTTCAAGCTACAATCGGCATAGCATAAGCCAATCCCATAATTGAAATCTACAAAAACAAAACTAGAAAATAAAAACTAAAAAGAGAAGACAACAAGAGAGGAGTGGAGTTTTGGAGACTCCCTCTCCTTGTGGCTGCTGCCCCCATAGGTCCAAAAACAAGTTTGGTATTTATACTAAAGCATAAAAATCAGCCGACATTTACACCGACCTAGGGGTCGCGAGGTGCGGTACAGGTCGCACCGTGCGATGAGTTACTGCCTCCAACACGAGCTGAAGAGCTGGGCAGGCCAAGAAGTCGCGAGGTGCGAAGTGACTCGCGAGGTGCGAGAAGCAAGTCGTGAGGTGCGACCTGCGTTGTGCTGCTTGCTGGCTTCCGGTAGTGCTAGGCTTCGAGCGCGCATGAGAGCTGGGCAGGCTCGGCTGCTGAGCGTGCGATGATGGTCGATGATGCTGGCTGCTCGGTAGGATTGGTGCTATGCTCGGCTACGGCTTGCGACGATGCTTGATTGGAACATGTGGCGACGCTTGGCAAGTATAACGATGTTGAGTCGTTCCAAACACTAATGCTTCTAGGAGCTCGGAACTTACAACTTTAACTATAATTAATATACAAAATTCCGAACTTCCGCTAAGAGCTAAATAAAATGCAAACGTTAACAATTATGATCAAGACCCTTAGCAAAAAGCACCCAAAATATAATATAAACACCGTATAACTTGAGCGTATCAAATACCCCCACACTTGAACTTTACTCGACCTCGTGTAAACTCAAAAATGAGAATCACCAAATAAATCATCACCCAAGCTATCGACACCAACCTACACTCTCCATCGACTACATCATCATCATCACATCTTAACAACATCCGCTCAAAACCTAAACGTAAGGGACGATGATTCCCCCACACTTAGATTCAAGCTCACCTGAAATATATAAAGACGTAACAACAACAATAACCAGCAACACCAACAAGTTTAACCAAAGAACACCAACAAAAATCAAAATGTCGACTCACGACACATTAAACTATCGGCTCTCCCAAACCTCCAAAAGATGACCTACTACTACTATACTACTAGTACAACCAACGTAGAATAGCAAGCCGTGGAACAAAGACAAAAAGGGATAAATTCCATGCTTACTCCCAAAAACAAACAATTAACCAAAATAATGTGGAAGCCAAAACAAATCTTCACAAAATCAAGGATGAATTCACCAACCTTACCCGAAAACGCTTTCTACCTTATGACACCATCTCCGGCAAATGAGTTTTCAAAGTATATAATTCTCTCTTAATCTCTCATTTTGCCTCGGAGCCCTTTCGGGTTTTCATCCTAGCTTCTCACATTTTTTTTTTTTTCATCTCTCTTCTTTTTCCGGCTCACAAAACTCACCCGCTCAACTAGCCCTTTTTTGCATAGGCTGCCCTTTCGGGTTTTCGACCTATCCGAGCCCCCAATTTTGCCCGAGTCGCCTGCCCTTGTGGGTTTTCAACTCAGCGGGATTCACTTCATCATCATTCATTCATTTTTTTTTTATATTTTTTTTTCATTTTCATTTTTTTCAAATTGAAAGTAATAAATACAACATAGATACATGAGAATATACAACAAAGATACATGAGAATGAGAATACCCTTCCCCCTACTTAAACTACACATTGTCCTCAATGTTACGACAATTAGAAGAAAAAGTAAACTGAAAATGGGGGGGAAATTTGAAAATCGGGTAAATCGAAGATCGAATGCTCAAAACTCATGACAAACAATCCGTCAGAATCAAATTTCTTAACAACACCAACTCAAATCTCATAAACCAACTCACAACCCTCTCCCTCGAATCACTCAAACAAATGACAAATTCAAATGTTGTTAATTTTTGAGATTTGCACCTAGCTTACGAGATCGAAAAGATACATTAACAATCTCAATCCTCTAGTGTTACCAACTCCTAGCTATTGAACTCCTCCCAACGGGTTTTCTTTTGTGGATTTTGGTTCCAAGCGGATTAAGATTGGTTGTGGATCTTTTTAGTGGGTGGGCGGTGGGTGAAAGAAAATTTATTGTGGTGGTGGAAATTTGATGAGAAATAAAGGAAAAGAAAGAAAATAAGAGGGGTCTCGGGTTGCCTCCCGAGAAGCGCTGTTGTTTAAAGTCGTTAGCTCGACTTATTACTTTAAGCTCAATCATTGGACTTAAGCTCCATGTGTGACAATGGCGGTTCCATGTCAATCTCCACTTCAAGTATCTGCAAAATTGATTGAGAAGAACTTTTGCAGTGCATAAACAGAGAGCACAAGTAATACCGTCCAAAAATCACGCTAAATACAAACAAGTAACACCGTCTCCCCGGCAACGGCGCCAAAATTTGGCGGGCACGGATGTGTCGTTGTGCACCGCACCCGGCCAAAGATAAAATTTCTCCTACTCTCTTTTACACTAAGCTAGTATAATGGAAGTAGGGGTCGTATCCACAGGGAAACAGGGACGAGTTTTATATTCAGCGTGATTCAAAACCTAGATTAAGCTAAGGGCCGAGAAACCTAATTACAAAAGGGGGGTTTCAAGTAGATTTACCAACAAACTAAAACTAACTAGCATATAAACAAAATGAGAAATCAATATAGGAAGATCTTGAATCCGATTAACATCCACTTCAATTCATTATCGATCATTTAACCTCGACTCTAATTATTTCCATAATTATCTATTGTTGAGAATTAATCTCGCATTCTCCTTATTCTTAGTTGAATAGCACGATCAGCGTGACTTATAAAACCCTAACTAAAGGATAACCTAGTCCGATAGCGTCTAAGTTCAATCCAATAGCAGCAATAAACACAGGGAACCAATAGACCTGCTAACGTCATACAAGCGATAAACATTCAACAGTTGATTCAATTTCCCTAAGAAATAACCAAGACGATCTGCATCTAAGTTACTCCCTAGTTTGCTACCAATTGATAAAAGAATAAAACAATCCGATTCTATTCTTAAATCTAGCATTAGATTAATTACACAATCAAACTAGTAACGTTCCTAGCATAATTATGCAAAAACCATAGAAAGCAATCATAGAAATTAAACCATAATCAAAGAAACTAAATAGAGAGGAAAGATCTCACAATAATGCTTGAAGCTCCATATTAATCTCGTTCAAGAACGGTTCAAGCTACAATCGGCATAGCATAAGCCAATCCCATAATTGAAATCTACAAAAACTAAACTAGAAAATAAAAACTAAAAAGAGAAGACAACAAGAGAGGAGTGGAGTTTTGGAGACTCCCTCTCCTTGTGGCTGCTGCCCCCATAGGTCCAAAAACAAGTTTGGTATTTATACTAAAGCATAAAAATCAGCCGACATTTACACCGACCTAGGGGTCGCGAGGTGCGGTACAGGTCGCACCGTGCGATGAGTTACTTGCCTCCAACACGAGCCGAAGAGCCGGGCAGCCAAGAAGTCGCGAGGTGCGAAGTAACTCGCGAGGTGCGCGAGCAGAGGTCGCGAGGTGCGAGAAATCTCGCGAGGTGCGACTCGCGTTGTGTGCTTTGCTGGCTTCCCGGTAGTCTTGGGCTTCGAGCGCGCATGAGAGCCGGGGGCCGGGCTCGGTTCTTGAGCGTGCGATGATGGTCGATGATGCTGGCTGCTCGGTAGGCTTGGTGCTATGCTCGGCTACGGCTTGCGACGATGCTTGAGTGGAACATGTGGCGACGCTTGGCAAGTATAACGATGTTGAGTCGTTCCAAACACTAATGCTTCTAGGAGCTCGAAACTTACAACTTTAACTATAATTAATATACAAAATTCCGAACTTCCGCTAAGAGCTAAATAAAACGCAAACGTTAACAATTATGATCAAGACCCTTAGCAAAAAGCACCCAAAATATAATATAAACACCGTATAACTTGAGCGTATCAGGTAATAATCCTATCTGGTGCAAGTTTCCTATGATTGGCACAGTTGGTGGTGAGGATGGCAGGTTTTTGCCAGTGAAAAAACTTGCACAAAGACTTTTGTACATGATAAAGATTAGAAATAGTAGGAAAGGGAGGAAGAAAGGGTCGGAGAAGAGAAGTTGAAAGTTGTGTAGAAACAAACTAAACATTGTTTCCATAGTAAAGCTTGTGATTGTGAAGATGAAGCTTAGCTATCATGGAGACTTTATAAGAAGGAACTCTAACATTAGAAAACGAAAACAATGAAAAATAATATCTTCCGTTTTTTGTTTTTTTTTGTTTTCTTGTTTTTCTTTTGGTTCTTGTTTTTTCTTTTTTGGGTGTGTGGATAGCACCTCTCCTTGCTATATTTTATGATTAGTAATTTGTCCAATATGTTGCCAGTTATAAAAAATTAGTGTTGCAAACTTACTAAAGGGGGTGAAACATTTTGCAACCACTAACAAATAATGAATACTTCTATGGCGCAATGGTCATGCTCATGGACCATGGAGTAATCAATATACTTGTACTCATTGAAGGAACATATAGATGCATATAGCGGAATTTCAGGAAACAAATTTCCTAACATCTATCACAAGATCGCATGCATAACATAAATATGAATCATATTATAAGGAAAAGAATGTACAACCTTTGTAGCGTATTTTCCACCGGATTGCAAGTGCTAGAGATCAAAGAACAGCAATTGATGTCCCTCTACTTAGTCCACGAGCACCAATTGAATTCCCACGTTTGCTAGAATGGAAGAGGATGAACAGATTTCACTCTCTTACTTTTTAAGGAGGGTGGCCGGATTTTCCAAAGGGAAATAATAGTGTTTTTTTCTCTCTCTTTTCAGTTTGAATGTTACTGTCAAAATGAACGTTCTTTTCCTCTCTCGTATTATAACCTTTTATAATAGTAGGAGAATAAAATAAGAGAGAGACCTAACCTAACCCTAATTTCTCCTATTAGCCGGTTTCCTTACTTCAATTACTTACTACAATGTGTGACCTCATAGGATTAGGTTAACTTAGTTGTAGGTACAATCAATATTGTTCTACTGACCACATTTATTCTCTAGCAAGTAAATGTGATTACTAAACTAACGTAATTAATTATCTCTATAATAATTCCTTTTATATTTAGTAATTGCCGAGATGTCTAAGGACATATTCCTTCAATTTCCCACTTGTCCGAAGACAAGATCGCAATGCTAAATTCCTTAAGTCACTTAATGCCGAATTTGATAACACCATGTTATTCTCAAATTTATGTTCCTTGATCGCTGAGTTCGAACTACTCAAATAAGGATTAACTCTTTAATCCTATTCCGCATGGCCATGCAATTCTCCAGTTCTCGCTCATCAAGAGGCCCAGACACCATTCCTATTTAATAGGAGGACTTATCCACTCTTGTATGACCATACTACCACTCAATTCTTAGCCCACCTGATCACTGCCTTTATAACCTCCTTTTACGGCGCAGCGTTTAACAGTGCCAAAGTTAAACTAATTTTGTTGTGGTTATTAAGACATACTCATGTCTAAGGAATCCACTAAATATAGTAGTTCGATTCTACTTTTAGAATCTAATTAGGTCAAGTCTCAATGTATCAACTATACATCCATATAATTAATTAGACATCTCTATGTCTCCATAGCCCATGGAACACTTTTTTTTATATGTTTTTTTATTTGAAAGTAATACATACAACATAGATACATGAGAATGAAAATACCCTCCCCCCCTTCTTAAACTACACATTGTCCTCAATGTGACGACAATTAAAAGAAAAAGTAAACTAAAAATGGGGGGAAAATAGAAAATCGGGCAAATCGAAGATCGACAGCTCAAGACTCATGACAAACAATCCGTCAAACTCAAATTTCTTAGCAACACCAACTCAAATCTCATAAATCAACTCACAACCCTCTCCTTCGAATCACTCAAACAAATGACAAATTCAAAGTTTTAAATTTTTGAGATTTGCACCTAGCTTAAGAGATCGAAAAGATACAACAATCTCACCGTTCCAATTTCGCCAACTCCTAGCGATTGAACTCCTCCCAACGGGTTTTCGTTTGTGGATTTCGGCTCAAAGTGGATTAAGATTTGTTGTGGTTCTTTAAAGTCGTTAGCTCGACTTAGTACCTTAAGCTCAATAATTGGGCTTGTGCTCCATGTGTGACAATGGTGGCTCCATGTCAACCTCCAATTCAAGTACCTGCAAAACAGATTGAGAAGAACTCTTGCAATGCATCGTTAGTGGTACAGTTTCAAAACAAGGTGGTAAGTCAGGAGGCTTTTTCTGCTCTTTCAACTTGGGCACCATAACCTGCATGTTAGTAGGAGACACACAATCCTCAACCAAGACATCATCAGCATTCATCGACTCATCAACCGGTTCGATATCAAGAACATCATGCAAAACAGAGTCAACAATGTTAATAGAGCAAAGAGGGTTATCATCCTTAATCAAAGGCTTAGAATCATTGATTTTAAACGCTTCTACCTTTCCCTCAAACTCCCTGGTCAAAGAACCAGCGCAAACATCTATCTTAGTGCAAGACGTTTTTAAGAAAGGTCGCCCAAAAGGATGGGGGAGGCATGCTTATCAAGTTCCATCTCCAAAACATAAAAATCAGCAGGAAATTGCAATTTCCCAACCTTAACTAACATATCCTCTAATTTACACCTAGGATAAACATTGGATCTATCAGCTAATTGAATCACCACGCCAGTTTCATGCAAATTGCCAAGTTTCAAGGACTTATACAATGAATATGGAATCACATTAATTGACGCATCTAAGTCTAACATGGCTTTAGGAAACATGGTGTCACCTATAGTACATGGGATGGTAAACATGCCTGGGTCATTGCACTTTTGAGGTGATTTCTTTTGAAAGATATTAGAGACATGCTCGCTAGCCTCCACTTTTTGCACTACCTTTTGTTTTTGCTTTCTTTTCGAAGTACACAATTCTTTAAGGAACTTAGCATACCTAGGCACTTGATTTAAAGCATCAAATAGGGGAATGTTTACTTCACATTTACAAAAGATTTCGTAAATCTCTTTATTGCGCTCTGCATTGCGGGTTTCTCTCAATGCCTCGGGAAATGGTGGCTCTGGTTCATATGGTGGAGGAGGCGATTTTAGACTTTCTCCTCATGTTGAGGTGGCAATGATTTACAATCTGTTGTTGGATCATGCTCGATCACCTCTTCCACGATCTCTTTGTCTCGAACCACTAACCTCTCTTTGCTTGCAATTTTCGCTCCACTCCTCAATGTGATAGCACACAAGTTCATTTTAGGGTTGAGTTCTGTTTGGGATGGCAACCTCATCGAATCCCTAGGCTCTAACTTGGTTACAGCTCCTGCAATTTGGCTTACTTGGCTTTCCAAGTTCTTGATGCTCGATCGAGTTTCCTCTTGGAACTGCACCATGTTACCCTGCATGTTAGTCACATTTTTAGTTAAAACATTTAACATTTCTTCAGTGGACATGCTAGAGCTCGAGTCTTGGCCTTGGGGCCTAGGATAAGGGTGTGTTGGTGGCCTGTTATGGTGTTGTTGTTGATGTTGATTGCCAAATCTGAAGTTAGAATGATCTCTCCATCCTTGCTCGGAAGCATAAGAGTAGGGATCATGTCTCTGTAATGCTTGTTGGCCTTGAAAACCTGCAGCTTTGACCTCTTCCCTAAATTCTTCATGCATTTGAGGGCAAACATCAGGGTGATGATCTAAAGAACAAATTCTACACGCTTTTACCTGTTGAACTCTATTGTTCTTTACCATGAATTCACGCATCATCGATGTAAGAGCTTGTACTTGATCCTCGGCCTTTGAAGAGCTAGAACCTGGACTTTCAACATTTGCTCTATGATGATTCGATCTTCTACTGAACTGTCTCGAGCCTTCAGCTAGTTCTTCAATGAGTTCTCTAGCTGCAGTTGGGGTTTTGTTTGTGAAAGAACCTCCACTAGCAGCATTCACCATTCGCACATCTTCATCAGAAGAACCATTGTAAAAGTACAAAATGAGGTCTTCATCAGAATAGCCATGATATGGACAACTAGCACAAAGTCTCTTGAACCTCTCCCAATATTCGTAGAAAGACTCATCGTGTTTCTGCTCAATATTGCCGATTTCCTTCTTTAATGTTGATGACTTAGAAGCTGGAGAGAACTTCTCAAGAAATCGCCTCTTCATTTTAACCCAAGTGGAAATATAACTAGGAGGAAGATAATATAACCAATCTTTAGCTCCATCCTTCAAACCAAAAGAAAAAAACTCTCAACTTGATTTGTTCATCCGTTGCTCCACTTGGTTTCAAGCTAGTACAAACCACGTGAAACTCCGAAAGAAATTTGTTTGGATCTTCTCCATTGAGCCCATGGAACGGACGAAGCAAGTGTATCAACCCCGACTTCAATTCAAAAGTAGTGATGCCTTTATTAAGAGCCGAAAATGAGATGCACAATGGCTGTTGCTCAAGGTTAGGAGCCGTGAGCTCCCTCAAGGTACGAGTTTCAATTCTCGGAGGCATCTCTTCCTCCACTTCAACGTTAAATGGAAATTCCTCAAAATTTTCTCACTAAAGGTTCCTCAACCTGAAAAGAGTCAATTCTAATTCGGGATCGTACTGCAAAAATTCTTTGTTAGTAGCACGAATGTTAACCAAACACAAAGAGCACTAGCAATATAATCCAAAAACACACGCTATATACAAACAAGTAACACCGTTTCCCCGGCAACGGCGCCAAAATTTGGTTGTGCAGTTTTGTCGTATGCACCTATCCAAAGATGAATTTCTCCTACTCTCTTTTACAATTAAATGTAGAAGGGAAGTAAGGTTCGTATCCACAGGGAAACAGGGACGAGTTTTATTTTTAGCGGGAATTAACACTTGGATGACTCTAAGGACCAAGTAACCAATTAAAGGGGGGTTTTCAAATAAGTTATAAACAAACTAAAATTAATTAGCAAATAAATAAAATGTGAAATCAATATGGAAAGATACTGAATCCGATTAACATCCACTTCAATTTAATAATCGATCATTGAATCTCAACTCTAAATATTTCCATGATTATCTAATGTCGAGAATTAATCTCGTATTCTCCTTATTCTTTGTTGAATAGCACGATTAGCGTGACTATAAAACCCAAACTATGGGACAACCTAGTCCGGTCAACGTCTAAGTTTAATCCAATAGCAGCAATAAACATAGAGAACCAATAGACCTGCTAATGTCATTCACGCGATAAACATTCAACAGTTGATTTAATTTCCCCAAGAAATAACCAAGACAATCTGCATCTAAGTTACTTCCTAGTTTGCTACAAGTATATAAAAGAATAAAACAATCCGATTCTATCCTTAAATCTAGCATTAGATTAATTACACAATCAAACTAGTAACGTTCCTAGCATAATTATGCAAAAATCATAGAACACAAGCATAGAAATTAAACCATATCAAAGAAACTAAGTAGAGAGGAAAGATCTCACAATTATTGAGCTAACGACTCCTAGTTCTATTAGAATTAGAACTCCTAGTTGCATTAGAAGTATAAGAATTAATCATTATTCTAGTTGGATTAGCAGTCTAAGTCCTAGTTGTATTTGGATTCCTAATTCTATTAGAATTATAGTTTAGTTTGGAGTCGAGTAGTAGTAGAGGTGTTTTGCTTACAAGGTTTTACTCCTCTACTTGGAATAGGTTTTTATATAAGTGTAATATACTCATGTTGTCATGCATATGACACTAGTAGAATAATGTCTTTGTGCTGCGGTTTTTGAAGTACATATTGCTGCGTTTTTTGCATTGCAGCAATAGGTTCAACCTATTGCTGCGTTTGTTGCCCAAAACCGCAACAACAACTATAGGTAAAAAAATATAATTTTTATTTGTGTCTATGCTATTAAATTTGAAGGATATAAAAATTATAGTTTGAAGGATACTTATATCATAACTGTATTATAATACGAACTTGAAAATATCTCATTATGAAATTTGTTCACTGTACATATTGAATATTATTAAGAAGGTAACATCTACAATAAAAAACAAAAAAAAAAAAAATGAATTCCCAGAAAAAATCAAACAAGCTAAAAAGAACCTAATCCTAGATCTGACAAAGAAATTAATTCAACAAACCATAAAAAAATACTCCCTCTGCTTTTTTTTTTATTTGCTACATTGTTGTTTTTACTAGTTTTTAGGAGATGTCCCTTTCCATCTTTTTTTGTGTACTTTTTGACCCATTTAGCATTAAATGAGGTTGGGAAATGGTGAAAAAGTAGTACTTTTGGGTGGAAAAATAGAAAAACATATATAATAGTATTACTTTTTGGTGGAAAAAAAGATAAACAAATATAATAGTATTACTTTTTGGTGGGCCAACTCTCCCAATAAGGAAAGTTGAAACAATGTAGCAAGTAAAAAAAAAACAACCATTTAAAGAAAATGTAGCAAAAAAAAAAAAGCTGAGGTAGTAAAAAACAACAATCGAAGATAACCCAGGAGAAATTCTGGGCTGCAACCACCATTGCCTTCGCGTGTTTCCAGATCATCGCGTTTTACCCTTCTCGTCTTGTCTGCCTTCGCGGGTTTCCAGTTTAGCGTAATTATTGCTTCAATGGTGTCCCGCGTCCAACGAGATCTTTGGTCAGGGATCTCCAGTGAGATCTTCGCTCACCAAACTCCGGCTAGAATTCCACAGTTTTACCTACATCGAAGTGACAGAGGGAGAAGAATGCGAGAGGGTGAAGACAAATGTAGACCTGGTTATTGGGCAAGTCGGGTCAGGGTCAGTGCGGGTTGGAAGCGGGTTGGGTCATAAGAGGGTCGCCTCATAAAGGGTCGGTAGCGGGTCGGGCCAAATGGGTAGAGGGCTGATAGCGGGTTGATAATGGGCGGGTCGGTAAACGACCAAAAAAAAACAAAGAACAAAGAAAGTCAAAAGTGAGTATAAATGAATGTGAATCCGAATATGTAATTGTTTTTACAAAACCTATTTTATTTTTCAAAATTATTGGATTTCTTTGTTGGCCCTATAATGGCCCTGTCCAACAATGACCCTGTCCAATAACCTGGTCTAGTGAAGAGTATTTTTTGAATCCAAAGTGAAGAAGGTGTGACTAGCGAGTAGCAAAGGAGCGATAGAGGGTGAAGGAGGAGGAAAAAGAGGTGAGGTGCCGGAGATTGTTTGAAAAGTGATGGAGGTGGAGGTGGAGGTGGAAGGATGAATAAGTGAGAAGAGTGAGAGAGGGAGAATCAGTGTAGTGAGAATGAGAGGAGTGAAAGGGAGAATGTGTGAATTGAGGAGTGAGGAATGAAGTTGGAATCGCGGCCAACTAAGGAAACAAACCCTAATAATTAAATGAACATATTGTTGCGGTTTTTCCAAGGAACCGCAGCAATAGATTAAAATATTTAAAAAAAATCTATTGCTACGGTTTTTCCTAGTAACCGCAGCAATAGGTTGATTTACACGCTTTTTTTAATTCTCACACAATTTATTGCTGCGTATGGGTAAAACTACAGCAATTAAATAGCAGCAATAAGGTTATTTTCTACTAGTATGATGGCCGGTGGTATTTTTGGAAAAAAAAAATCCAACATACCCCCAATATCGAGTGGCTACTCCCAAAAATACCCATTATTTTCCCCCAAATCTCGAAAACAATAATTTTTTAGTTTTGTATGTATGCACGAATTCTTAACTTAGCTACATTTTACATGCTTTTATATTCAATGTTTTCAATATAAATTATGAAGTTATTTTATTTTTTTCCCCTTTATCAACTATATTTTACACCAATGTGAAAGCTTCTGACGCACTCATAATATCGATCTTAATTTCGTAAAAAGAAATTTAATGTAAAATATAAATGAAGTATATTTCATTTTACTAAGTTGAGCGACTCTTTTTTATTGTGAAAATCGTATACCATGGGACTCTCATGATCTCTTAAACAAACATTTGATTGCTTTATTTCTTAGAAATGTATGATTGAAATTATTAAATATTGATCATATTGATGTCCACTTCAAGACTAATATAACAACATATCAAAATATTATATTTTTTCCTTATCGATGAAAATTTATAGTCATAGTTTTATGAAATCAATTAAAAATAGTTAAACTTTGTAACCGATAAAAAAACTAATAAAATATATAGTATTTCGTATATTCATTGGTGAGAAATATAATTTGATGCTATATGTCCGATATGACTTCTGATCACTTCCCTTATAAATCATAAGAAGGACAAAGTAGGGAGGAGATCAGTGAAGGAATATGTCCTTAGACATCTCGGCAATTACTAAATATAAAAGGAATTATTATAGAGATAATTAATTACGTTAGTTTAGTAATCACATTTACTTGCTAGAGAATAAATGTGGTTAGTAGAACAATATTGATTGTACCTACAACTAAGTTAACCTAATCCTATGAGGTCACACATTGTAGTAACTAATTGAAGTAAGGAAACCGGCCAATAGGAGAAATTAGGGTTAGGTTAGGTCTCTCTCTTATTTTATTCTCCTACTATTATAAAAGGTTATAATAGGAGAGAGGAAAAGAACGTTCATTTTGACAGTAACATTCAAACTGAAAAAAGAGAGAAAAAACCCTATTATTTCCCTTTGGAAAATCCGGCACCCTCCCTAAAAAGTAAGAGAGTGAAATCTGTTCATCCTCTTCCGTTCTAGCAAACGTGGGAATTCAATTGGTGCTCGTGGACTAAGTAGAGGGACATCAATTGCTGTTCTTTGATCTCTAGCACTTGCAATCCGGTGGAAAACACGCTACAAAGGTTGTACATTCTTTTCCTTATACTCCCTCCGTCCCGAATACTCTTTTACACTTTCCTTTTTCATCATCCGTCCCGAATACTCTTTACACTTCTATTTTTGGATGTGACCCACTATTACTTTAACTCTTGTACCTTTTAAGTTGGCCTACCACTCCTACCACCCACCAACTCTAACCATGGCCCACACTCTCTCTCCTTAAAATAAAATAATACTACTTTTACTAACTACTAACTCCTATCACATCTACATTTCAATAAATTAATAATTGATAACCAAACAACAACTTATCATCTAAAACTACGTGCATTGATAAGTGTCAAGAGTATTCTGGGACGGAGGGAGTAATATGATTCATATTTATGTTATGCATGCGATCTTGTGATAGATGTTAGGAAATTTGTTTCCCGAAATTCCGCTATATGCATCTATATGTTCCTTCATAGGGTATCGGTTTGCCTCTTGCATAATATTTTATGATCATGTTCATGTGCTATTTTGATCATTTTATTCAATTAAAGAAGAGATTTCTTTATGGATTAATTTGCTAATTAATATGGTGATATTAATTGATTGGAAATTGTTTAAATTTTGTTTTAAATTATAACTATGCTCAATTTTTATTTTCCGGCAACCTATTCCACGGTTGATCAATTTTATTGCTAGATTTATGGTTAATGGAGATTAAAGCATAAAATCTAATAACAACATTAAAATTCAGATTTTAATTTGTGCGTAAAATTAAACTAAATGCCCAGATGAACTATGTTTTGTTGTCTTCATAAACCGATTGAATTTTTGAAATTTTGGCCCAAATCATCTCTTAACCCCAATTTTGAATAAATTTGCACAATTAAATTCAGTTTTAATTCATGTAATTGTTGCATAAATTAAATAAGGAGTTTTCGGCAACCATGGCTGGGTGGCGCATCTCACCGGTGCAGCCACTGTGGTCTGCTCGATGTTGTGCGTGGGTGAGAAGGACGCCGACTGGGCAGCCTTGCGCTGCGCTGGCGGATGTCGTGGCCTGCTGGCCTTGTTCTGGCTGGCTGCGCAGCGAGCTGCGGTGGTGGGGATTCCCTGTTGCCGTGGCTAATCGGTGAAAGGAAGCCATGTTTGATGGCTGATTTTCTGGGTCGGTGGTGTATGAAAACGACGCAAAAGAATACGTTGTGTTGGGCGGCAGACGCGGTTGGTTGGCTGGCCTTGTGCGGGTTGCTGCGGTGGTGGGATTCATTCCTGCTGCCGTGGCAGATCTTCAATCAGTTGAAGATCTCGTGGTTATGGCTGAATTTGTGGATTTGCAGTTCCTCATTGTGGGGAACTTTGTTACTGCAGTTTTCAATTTAAAAAAAAGTAAAAAAAAAAAAAAGAAAATAAAAGAAAAGGGAAGGCATTTAAACGTTTTTCAAGGAATGCAGTTTTGTCCTGTTAGTTGATCAAAATTTTTTTCTCTTTTCCTTTTTCTTTTTAGTTTGAGCATTATTATTATTCCAATCATGCAAATTAAATTTTAATTTGATTAATTCCATAATAGGTTCTAATTGAATTAAAATAAGGTAGTTTCCTAGAGTTAGTTTACTACTTAAATGGTTAAGTACTATAACTAATATGGAGCCTTTTTGCTTTAGTTATTTCTTAAATTTGTTAAGTTTAACTATAGGTTGACGTGTTTACTATTAATTGTTAATGACATGTTTTATTTGCTTATTAATTGTTAATAAGTGATTTTTAATGTTTATTTCATTATGATATTACAAATGCATGGATGCTTAATATAATATGTATGATATTATGTTTTGCATGTTGTGACTAGTATGGCCTAAAACTAGGATAGAAAATACGATCTGCGCATCGTTAAATTTTATGTAAATCAAATACGATCTGCGTATCGTTTGTATTTTTGTAATTTAAATTTTCGTTATTTAAATTATAAATGATATGTAACTAAGAATGAAGTTCCATGGAGAATCAAGGATGGAGATCCATAAAGATTCAAGGAGGAATTCATGAAGATTATTTTTTCCTAAGATTAGGGGCCATACTAGGATCACTTTTTAATTATACTTATATTCATTTATTCATTTATGATGTTTAAATGCTTGCTTAAGTTTATGTATGTGTGGATATTTATGTTATGTGTTCACTTTAAATTAACCAACATAGTAAACTTAGGTCCCCAACATGTAATATTGAGTTTAATTGCTTTTCCAAACAACACCTATAACGCCTTAGATAGTGAGTAATAGGTTCTGCCAAAGCAGGGTGTTGCTCATTTTATCCGGGGATAGTAGGGTGGGTTTTTGAAACTTAAATGTTAATGTTTGGTTTAACTCAACAAAATCATCAAAAGACAAAGTTTTGGGTTTTGAAGTTAAGAGATAGGAGTAAACAAGGAGTTGTTAACCTGTCTACCAAGAATTATAATTAGTTATAATTAGTAAAGTTTTTACTTACCTCAACTACTATAAATTGAAGGCAGGGCCAAAGTCCGTTTGATTGTAGTGGGAGGGGATCTTGGTGTTTCTTTATTCAATAGGGGACTCTTATTTTTAGTAAAGGGTAGTAGTTAATTAAAATTTGTTTAATTACTGCTTTTCTTGATAAACATTGATTGAATCTTGTTTTATTATTCTTTTGTTGTAGTTATCATGTCTTGTTCAAACAACAACAACCACCCCGGTTTTAATTTGCATTATTTACTCGAAAAAGACAAACTAACTCGCTCATAACTTCCTAAAATGGGAAATGGCTGTGAGAATCGTTCTCGTGAGCCGAAGGAAGGGAAAGTGTTCTTGATAATCCTCTCCACGAACCCCTTCGCTAGACACACTGCTACTCCAGTGAAAGGAGAGCAAAACAAACCTTTGAGGCAAATTACGTGCAAGTAACATGTTTGATGCTTGCTTGCATGGAACCAGAATTTCAAAAACGTTTTGATGGTCCGGACGCCTATTCCATCCTCCAACAATCGAAAACTATGTTTCGGAAGAACGCGAGGCCGGGAGAGGTTTGAAGCTCATTGTAAGTTGTTTGGAGTGTAAGTTGGGAAAAGGAAAACCCGTTGGTCCGCATGTGTTCAATATGATTGGACATTTTCGGATCATGGAAAAATTGGGATTCCCTTATCCCCGAGAACTAAGAACCGATATTGTGATCAAATCCTTGCACCGAAAACTTTCAAAACGTTCGGTTGAATTTTTACATGCAAGGAGGGGAGGCTACCTTGCAAGAGCTGCATGGTATGCTTACTCAGTTGAAAGGAGCTTGCCGGTGAACCCGAACATAGGGATGTTCTAATGGTTAGGAAAGGCAAGCAATTCAAGAAAAAAGGGGCACCTCGGAAGAAGAACAAGGGCAAGGTTGTTGCCACGATGATACTTCTAAGCCAAAGGCCACTCCTAAGGCAAAAGTAGCAGCACTACATGAGTGCTTCCACCGCCATAAGATTGGCCACTAGAAGAGGAACTGCCCGAGTATCCGGAGGATAAGAAGAGTGGTGCTTCAACTTCGGTATTTATGTTATAGAGATTAACTTATCTACTTCTACTTCATGGGTGTTTGATACTGCGTGTGGATCTCACATTATTTGTAATGTGCGAGGCACTAAAAAAAGTAGATCATTGAGCAAAGGAGATGTGGACCTCCGCGTGGGCAATGGAGCACGAGTTCTTTGCTTTGGGCTTGGGGAGATTGTAGTCTACTTTTACCTTCTGGTTTAGTATTAAAACTTTATAATTGTTATTATGTTCCAACTATTACCAAGAATATTGTTTCGATTTCGGTTTTGGATTCGGAAGGTTTTTCATTTCAAATTAAGAATAATTGTTGTTCTGCTTATTTGAATAATTTATTCTATGTCTCAGCTAAGTTATCAAATGGTTTATATGTGCTAGACTTAGAAACCCCCATCTATAACATAGACAGCAAGAAACCTAAAACAAATGATTCGAACCCGACATACCTATGGCATTGTCGATTAGGCCACATAAGTTCAAAGCGTATTGAGAAGCTTCATAAAGATGAAATTCTCAAATCATTTGATTTCGAATCATTTGATACTTGTGAGTTTTGCTTAATGGGGAAAATGACAAAATCACCTTTCACAGGTTCAAGTGAAAGGGCCAATGACCTTTTATCCCTCATACATACAGATGTGTGCGAACCCATGAGTACATTGGCTAGGGGAGGGTACAATTACTTCATTAATTTTACCGATGATGTGAGCAGATTTGGATTTGTTTACCTCATGCGGCATAAGTCGGAATCCTTTGAAAAATTTAAGGAATTCCAGAATGAAGTACAAAACCAACTTGGGAAGAAAATTAAGGCATTACGATCCGATCGGGGTGGTGAATATTTATCTCAAGAATTTGGTGATCATTTAAAGGATTGTGGAATACTTTCACAATGGACTCCACCAGGAACACCCCAGTTAAATGGCGTTTCTGAAAGAAGGAATCGAACTCTACTTGATATGGTTCGATCCATGATGAGTCTTGCTGATCTTCCTATTTCATTCTGGGGATTTGCGCTTGAAACAGCGGCATTCACACATAACGAGCACCATCCAAAGCAAGTGGAAAAGACACCATATGAATTGTGGATTGGAAATGTTCCAAAATTGTATTTTCTAAGGATATGGGGTTGTGAAGCCTATGTAAACCGTTTACTTTCTGATAAGCTTTCACCCAAATTCGATAAATGTCTCTTTGTCGGTTACCCAAAAGAGACTAAGGAAGATACTACTTCTACAACCAAAACGAAAACAAAGTGTTTGTTGCTCGTAATGGTGTCTTTCTAGAAAAGGAGTTTATTTCCCGAGAAAAACAAGTGGGAGAAGCTGTATATCTCGAAGAAATTCGAGATGAGCAACAAATGGATGAGGTTAACACCTCATCGAGGCGGCCCGGCATGAAAATGCTCGGGGAGGCGGTGCATTCAATTCACGTACCTCCTACCGTCCCACTTGGAGATACTTCGTATGAAGTCACTCAACCTAATGAGGTAGAAACTTCTTCTGTTGTTCCCCAACGTACGTCTAGTAGGACCATCATTCCGTCAAAGAGATATATTGATTTCCTTTTGACTGAAAGTTACGAAATAACTATTTTAGAATCGAGAAGAACCTACTAGCTACAAAGATGCTTTGGAGAGCCAAGACTCCGAAAGATGGCTTGAGGTCATGAAATCGAAATGGATTCCATGTCTCGAAAATCAAGTATGGGACTTGGTTGATTTGCACGATGGGGTAAAACCCATTGGATGCAAATGGATTTTCAAGTTGAAAACAGACAAGGATGGAAACATTAGTGTTTTCAAAGCAAGGTTGGTGGCGAAAGGTTTCAAACAAATTCATGGTATTGAATATGATGAAACCTTCTCACCAGTACCCATGCTGAAGTCCATTAGGATAATCCTTGCGATTGCTACCTTTCATGACTATGAAATATGGCAAATGGATGTCAAAACCGCTTTCTTGAATGGGTTCTTGAAAGAGGATGTGTACATGACACAACCTCAAGGTTTTGAAGATCTAAAAAATCCAGGGAGGGTATGTAAGCTTAAGAAGTTCATTTATGGACTAAAGCAAGCATCAAGGAGTTGGAACCTCAGATTTGATGAGGCAGTCAAGAAATTTGGCTTTCTCGGAAATGAAGAGGAATCTTGTGTATACAAGAAGTTAAGTGGGAGTAGTATTACTTTTCTGGTCTTGTATGTGGATGACATACTTCTCATAGGAAATGATAAGACCATGCTTGAGTCAGTCAAGGAATGGCTTAAAAATTGTTTCTCTATGAAAGATCTAGGAGAGGCGAGTACATATTGGGAATAAAGATCTATAGAGATAGATCAAAAAGGCTAATTCGACTCGGTCGGAAACTTATATTGATAAGGTTCTTGCAAGGTTCAAGTTGGAAAACTCCAAAAGAGGTTTCATTCCCATGCAACATGGCATTGCACTTGGCAAGACTCAGTGTCCTTCGAGTCCTAATGAGGTCAAGCGTATGAGTAATGTTCCCTATGCTTCTGCTGTAGGATCCATTATGTATGCCATGATATGCACTCGACCGGATGTTGCATATGCTTTGAGTATATGCAGCGAGATACCATCAAATCCAGGAGATGCGCCTTTGGATTGCATCGAAAAACATCCTTAAGTGCTTGCGAAGGACTAAGGATAATTTTTTGGTTTATGGTGGAGATGATGAGTTGGTTGTTCTTGGATACACCGACTGCAAGCTTCCAGTGACAAAGATAATTTTCGATCGCAATCTGGTTTCATATTTTGTCTCAATGGAGGAGCCGGGAACTGGAAGAGCTATAAGCAGAGTACCATCGCAGATTCTACAACAAAGGCTGAGTATATTGCGAGGGCGATGCAAAGAAAGGAAGCTGTTTGGATCAAAAAGTTCATTGGTGAGCATGGTGTAGTTCCTAGCATTGAGAATGGCATTGAGTTGTATTGTGACAACAATGGTGCCATTGCTCAGTCTAAGGAACCCAGATCGCATCAAAGGTCTAAACATGTGCTCAGGAAATTCCATCTCATTCGAAAAATCGTTGGTAGAGAGGATGTGAAAGTAAGCAAGGTTCATACTGAGGATAACGTAGCAGATCCTCTGACTAAACCGCTTGCTGAACCTAAGCATGAGTGTCATACTAGGTCTAATGGGGCTTAAGCATATGGGAGAAAGGCTTTAGGTTGTTTACTTCATGTTTACAATTGTAAAGACATTTATTATGCTTTGAAATGTTTATCAATAAAATTTCGTTCTTATTTAATTGTTTGGTTTAGTATTAAATAAAATGTCCAAATAATTTGTGTTTTCAAATAGGATTATCGAAAACGTTTTGATATTGGAACCCTATAAAGTGAACTAATCCTCCATCTCTAGGATTAGGCTCCTCCTCATCCTCATCCTCATCCTCATCAAACTCATCTTCTTCACCATCTCCATCATCCTCATCATCCATAACATCCACCAAGTGACCTCCCCGACCCCGGGCTTGCGAACATCGCAACCGCTGATACTCAACACGCACTACCGCTGCAAAAGCGGCGTCAGGGGCAAGAAAAAAGTGCTCTGCTGCGGCATTGGGAGGAATAGCCACCCGAGCAGGTTGAGGTAGGGTCATGAAAGTGACATGACTACCTCCATAAAGCCACACAAAACGGCTTTTAACCCCTGCAAATGAGATCATCTTTGCACTAACCATCTTTGACAGATCATACATGTTAGAATCATCGGTCAATACTTGAACATTATCATTCGGTTGCACACCAAGGTGTTCAGCTATCAAGGAGATCATGCCACCCACACTGATTTTGCCTTTCTGCAGCTTAGAAAGCTCAAGACATCGAGCTACCCAAATTGCAGCTAGATCAGGCGTCCCCCGGCCTGCTGGTGTCATAGACCATAGAACCTTCAACTCTAGGCTAGGGATGTTAGTGGGTTCCCCTTGTCCAAATACGGCCATAGAAAATAACCGGTGCACATAACGAAGAGGGGGTGGCGCAAAAAGGAACTCTTGTCATTAGGAGTCTTGCAAGGCGAGAGTGAGTGTGTGCCAAAAGATATCCTCGTTGTACTCATTGGTGCGGTGGAAGTTCACGGCGTTCAAGTTCCGCCAACCAAAAATAGCTTTCAATTGTGGCATGGTTAGGCTATAGGGTTTGTCATTAAGGTGGAATTCGATGCCGGGACGCTCACCCTCGGTTTTTTTAGAGTAGAAAGGAATTCTAGGGTAAAACACCGATAGGTTGGTGCCCATTTGTTCACAAAACCCTCGAAGCCCAATTTTTGAAGCGGTTGGGTGACCGGCGCAGCCTAACTCCAATGTCTCTAATGCGGAGTAATCAACGAACTTAGTAACCTTGATGTGACGGTTGGGCAGCGTGAGACGCGCCCAACGCCCACGGTGCTCACCGTAAGGTTACGAAGTCCCAAGGTGTCTACCCTAGGGGTTGATTGAGAGGTGCTAACTTCTCCTGTTTTGGTTCGTTTGGTTCGGGGTGGCATGGTTCACAAGTGTAAGGGCTTCCAATTCAACAAAACAAACACAATAAGTACTCCACTCCACGCTCCAATAACAACCAATCCACAACAAGGCACAATAATACCAACCACAATCCAATTATCCGACCAACAAGCACCAACAATCACCAATAACAATCAACCACAATCATATATATCCAACCAACATAATTTCAACAATCCTAGATATGAAGCTAGAACAAGGAATTCAAGCTATATCAAAGGAAGGTAGGAATGTGAAATTTATACCTCTAGGAGATCAAGGGATGCACTCCAATGCCAAATTTACTAAGCTAGTGCCCAATGTGGTTGATTGCACTCTCCAATTGCACCAAACAAGCCTTAATGCAAAAAGTCCCAATTTATAGGGTTTATGGTAGTGGATTGATTTTGTGAAATGTGGGTTGAAATAGGGGTTAGGAGAAGGCCGGTTGGGGTGGATTTTTGTAGTAGAAGGGGTTGAAAAGAGGAGGAGGGTGGTGAAGATATGTGGTGGTGGTGGTTGATATGGTGGAGGGAGGGGAGTGAGAGAAGAGAGAGGGAAAATTTCTTGTGAGGGAGAAAGGTAAAATCGAGAGAAAAGAGTGAGAGAGAGAGAGAGAGAGAGAGAGAGAGAGAGACACGGGGTTAAAACCCGTCTCGACTTACCTCGTAAACCGCGAGTCTCGGTACTGACCGCGAGTCGCGGTCAAGGCCGCGATGCGCGATTTACGCCGCGAGTCGCGGTAAGCTCTCGGCATTTTGCCGCGAGCTGAGGCAATGCGCCGCGACTCGTGCCTTTGAAGGTGTGCTGCAGCTTCTTTTTCCACGATTTTTTTTTTTAACCTATAAGCACACCAAAAACAAACACAAAGACATTAATGTAAACAAAATCACACAAAAAGAAAAAAAAAAGGACAAAAATGAAAAGGAAGTAGGTGTAGAACTCGGGTTGCCTCCCGAAAAGCACTCGTTTAAAGTCAATGAGCTCGACTCCTTAAAATCATGGGGCAGTTGGTGGAAGAGATAGGCAATAAACTTGCTTGCCTTCAATAGGATCACTGGTGACATAATGCTTGAGGCGACTTCCATTCACCTTGAACGAGCCACTTGCTTCACTAGTGACTTCCACCGAACCATAGGGAAAAACCTTGGTGACCCGGAATGGTCCAGACCAGAACGCAGCTTGCCTGGAAAAAGCTTCAATCGGGAGTTGAATAAGAGGGCGGAGTCACCAATGTGGAACTCTCTCCTCATGAGCCGCTTGTCATGCCACTTCTTAGTGCGCTCCTTGTAAATGCGAGAGCTCTCATAAGCGTCTAAGCGGAGCTCTTCAAGCTCATTCAATTGCAAAGCTCGGTGTTCACCCGCTCGGTCAAAGTCATAATTTAGGCACTTGATAGCCCAAAATGCTCTGTGTTCTACCTCGACGGGCAGGTGACATGCTTTTCCATATACTAAACGATAAGGCGTGGTACCAATAGGAGTCTTGAAGGCCGTCCTATACGCCCATAGCGCATCATCTAACTTAAGAGACCAATCTTTGCGCGATCTAGCCACGGTCTTCTCAAGTATAGATTTGATCTCCCTATTTGAAATTTCAACTTGTCCACTTGTTTGTGGATGGTAGGAAAGACCGACACGATGTTGCACACCGTATTTCTTAAGAAGAGCTTCAAACTTACGTTCAATAAAAGTGACTTCCTCCATCACTAATCACAACGCGGGGGACACCAAAGCGGGGAAAAATTACCTTCATGAAGAACTTGGAAACCACACGGGCATCGTTCGTTGGATAAGCCAAGGCCTCTACCCACTTCGATACATAGTCAACGGCTACCAAGATAAACTTATTCGAATAAGAAGATGGGAATGGTCCCATGAAGTCAATACCCCATACATCGAATATCTCAACCTCGAGAATGAAATTGAGAGGCATTTCATTTCGCCGCGAAATATTCCCCGTGCGCTGACATCTATCACATGCCTTGACAAAATGGTGGGCATCCTTGAACAGAGAAGGCCAATAGAACCCGCATTACAACACCTTTGCAGCGGTTTTAGAAGTACTAGCATGGCCTCCACAAGGCATATCATGGCAATGAGACAAGATAGAGGTCACCTCCTCCTCCGGTACACAACGGCGGAGGACCCCATCCGCACAAGATTTAAAGAGACAAGGATCATCCCAGAAATAATATTTGACATCATGAAAGAACTTCTTACGTTGATATGATGAATAATCGGGAGGGGGTACTCCACTAGCAAGAAAGTTCACTATGTCAGCAAACCAAGGAGATTGACCAATTGTAGTAGAGAAAATACCAAACAACTGATCATCAGGGAAGGAGTCGTCGATTGGGAGATCATCTGCTTGGGCGTCCAATGTGAGACGGGAAAGATGGTCAGCCACAACATTATCAATCCCTTTCTTATCCTTGATCTCCATGTCAAACTCTTGGAGAAGCAATATCCAACGAATCAACGGGGTTTGGCATCTTTCTTGCTTAATATAAACTTCTGAGCCGCATGATCCGTATGCACTATCACCTTCGATCCCACCAAATAAGACCGGAACTTCTCCACTGCAAACACAACAGCTAACAACTCCTTTTCAGTGGTGGTGTAGTTCATCTGAGCACAATCTAAGGTTTTGCTAGCATAGTAAATGGCATGCATCTTGCCATCACGCTTTTGCCCCAACACAGCACCTACGGCATGATCACTGGCATCGCACATCAACTCGAATGGAAGAGTCCAGTCTGGAGGTTGAATAATAGGTGCTGAGATCAATGCACTCTTCAACCTGTGGAAAGCTTCAAGACAAGCATCAGTAAACACAAATGGGGTATCTTTGGCTAGGAACTCGGTCAAAGGCCGAGAGATCTTAGAGAAATCCTTGATAAAACGGCGGTAGAACCCCGCATGACCAAGGAAACTCCTCACCCCTTTTACATTGATCGGGGGTGGAAGCTTCTCTATGACTTCGACTTTTGCTCTATCCACTTCGATACCCTTATCAGATACAACATGACCCAAAACTACTCCCTCTTGTACCATGAAATGGCACTTCTCCCAATTTAACACTAAATGGACTTCTTGACACCTACGCAACACTTTTTCAAGGTTTATCAAACATGCATCAAAAGAAGGACCATAAACAGAGAAGTCATCCATGAAAACCTCCATAGAGTATTCTATAAGCTCAGAAAAAATAGCTATCATGCATCGTTGAAAGGTTGCTGGAGCGTTACATAGTCCAAACGGCATCCTTCGATAAGCAAAGGTGCCATAGGGACATGTAAAAGTCGTCTTCTCTTGGTCACTTGGATGGACGGAGATTTGAAAAAAACCAGAAAATCCATCCAAGTAGCAAAAGAAGGAATGTTTAGCAAGACGGCTCCAACATTTGATCAATGATGTGCGGCCTTGTTCAACTTCCGTAGTCGATGCACATTCTCCATCCAAAGGACAAGTGCGAGTAGAGATGAGCTCACCTTTTTCATTCTTCACAACCGTCATGCCGCCCTTTTTCGGAACAACTTGAACCGGGCTTACCCACTTACTATCGGAGATATGGTAGATAATGTCGGCCGCAAGAAGCTTAAAAACTTCTTTCTTCACAACTTCTTTCATATTAGGATTAAGGCGGCGATGTGACTCAATAGATGAAGCATTTTCTTGTTCTGACAAAATTCTATGAGTACAGAAAGATGGACTTATCCCCTTAAGATCATCAATAGTATACCCAATAACACTTATGTACTTGCGAACAAGACATAACAACCGTTCAAGTTGAGAATTATTAAGTGCACTATTGACAATAATGGGATAGGTTGAGTTTTCACCCACAAAAGCATATTTTAACTGAGAAGGGAGGGGTTTCAACTCTACCTCAGGAGGCTTAGAACACTCCTTAGTTGTGGCTTCAACCTCTAGGACCTCGATTGAGGGACTGTCGGGCGCACAAACTGGTGCATCATCTAACATCTTCTCATATGCCATAGTATTTTCATCACAAGCCCCATTGTTGTTTAAGCACCGTTGAAGAGCATCATCATCCGTACTCTCCATAGGTGAATCTTCTTCCCATGTCTCAACAACATCAACCCGGTAACAAGTGTCTCCCAAAGAAGGAGCATTCAACGCTTTGTGCAGCTCAAATTCCACCTTGTCTTCACCCACATTGAGAGACAATTTGCCGCTTTTCACATCAATCAAAGCTCCCGCAGTGGCAAGGCACGGTCTACCCAAGATAATTGGCTTTTGTACATCTTCTGGCATCTCCATGACAAAGAAGTCACATGGAATAGTCAATTCGCCCACTTGGAGGGGTACATCCTCCAAAACACCCAAAGGGTATCTGATAGACCTATCCACTAGTTGTAGAGAGACACGGGTAGGGCTAAGGTCACCGAAGTTAAGCTTCTTGAAGATAGTGTTAGGCATGAGGCTTACACTAGCCCCAAGATCACAAAGTGCCCTTTGAATAGTCACGTCCCCAATAGAGCAAGGAATGGAGAAACTTCCAGGATCACTCAACTTTGGAAGGAGCTTGTTAAGAAGAATAGCACTACACTCTTGAGAGAGTTCCACCATAGAAGCTTCACAAATTTTATTCTTACCGGACAAGAGTTGCTTCAAGAACTTAGCATATGTAGGAATCTCAGACATAGCCTCAAGGAACGGGATGTTAAGGTGCATACCTTTCAATAACTCAAGAAATTTCCCTTATTTCTTCTCATTTCGAGCCTTTGCCAACCGATGAGGGAAAGGAGCCGGCTCAACATAGACTCTAGAAGGCTTTGGTGGTGCTTCATCAACCTCTTCAATGGGGTCCTCCTTATCAACTACATCACCAACACTCTCGGAAGTGTCTCCCACAACCTTTGATGGTGTCACAGTTAGCTTGCTTGGCTCCTCTAAAGTTTTTCCACACCTCAAAGTAATTGCACTCACATTTTGGTGACCCTTTGGATTCGGTTCCGGCTGCCCCGAAATTGGGGTGGTCCCCTTTTGAAGTTGAGTCACCTGTTGAGTCACATGGGACATTTGTTGAGCTAGTTGCGCAATTTGAGTGTCAACTATCTTGTTATGAGCATCCATTCTATCAAACTTCTTGTTAGTTTCCTCGGAGGTAGCAAGGGAGTCTCTCGAGCAAGGAATCGATATATGATTTTTTGAGGAGGTTGACCTTGTTGTTTGTGCTGGAACCCAGGAGGATTGGAATTACGTGGTGCTTGAGGTTGATTGTTGCTCCAAGAGAAGTTCTCATGATTCCTCCAACCCGGATTCTATGTGTTTGAGTAGGGCTCGTTTCGAGGTCGAGCATTACCATACACAGCATTGGCTTGCTCTTGCTCTACAGAATCCATGTCCCCATAAGTGGAACTTGCATTATTCCCTTGGAAAGCATTCATCTTGGCACTAGGACCAACTGATATATTCCTGATCTGTTGAGATAATCCGTCAACCTTACTAGAGAGTGAGGTTAGTGCATCAACATCATACTTGCCACCTTTCTTAGAAGTAGACCGATCACTAGACCAATGGTAACTGTTAGAAGCCATCTCCTCAAGCAAAGCCTTGGCTTGATCGGCCGTCTTACCCATGAGTGCACCCCCGGCCGCGGCATCAATAGAGATTCGGACTTCATGAGTCAACCCATTATAGAATGTCTGAATAAGGAGCCATGTGGGGATCTCATGATGAGGACACTGCCTTTGTAGATCCTTGTATCGTTCCCAAGCTTCATAAAGTGATTCACCATCCAACTGAGTGAAGGAAGTGATTGCATTGCGTAGCTTGGCCGTTTTCCCAGGAGGAAAGTACTTCTGACAAAAAGCAGTGGCTAGTGAAGTCCAAGTTGTGAACTTGTTCACTTCATGACTCTTCAACCATTCTTTTGCTCTGTCCCGCAAGGAATAAGGGAACAAGCGGAGGCGAAGAGCTTCATCAGAGGCCCCATTAATCTTCATTGTATCACATTTTTCGAGAAAAGCATTGATATGTTCATTAGGGTTCTCCATGGGACCTGCCACCGAACCGATCTTGCTTTGTGAAATGGATCAATTGGATCTTGATCTCAAAGTTGTTGGCCTCAACAAGTAGTCCCGGCAATGCTAGATGTAGATGTGACATCCGGCATATTATATTCGCGAAGAGGACGAGCCATTGGTTCTCTCCCGAATATTTTCCTGCTCCCCTTTTTCTTCTCTCAACGTTGAGTCTCCTAGGCGTGGCTTCTATCTCGGGATCAAAGACCACGTGATCTACAGATCGCGATCGCCTGTGTAACACCCCGTCCTTCTACTACTAAGATACTTAACAATATCAAATCAAGAAATACTAAAATGACGTTAGCGGAAATAACGTCGGGACGGTTGTGCTACTCTAAAACAATAATAAAAGATAATAACTCAAAATTTCATAGCTTAAAAAAGGGAATAAATCTCCGAGTAAACATCATAGTTCTAACATAAAAGAAGTATCCCAAATTGTATCTTATCATCAAATCCAAATACCATGAGACATGCAAGTCTCCCAAAATAAACTTAAATAAAACTAATGTCCTTGAATGCTATCCAAAAATAAGTCTCCCTATGGCCTATATAGAGTTCATCTACCAAAAACAGAACTAGAAGCTTCTTCTCACAACCAACTCTCACACTTTGCTAGCCCAAGCAGTCACAAACCTAGCATTCATTTCCATCTGCAAGATTATATTAAATATTTCCACGGTCGGTGGGGAGTTACTAGCAGTTCTCCCGGAGCAATAGCAATCAAAGCACCATTCAGAGGTAGATTATTAAGAAAGGAATAACATGCAATTATTACATCCATAGCATGCACATAGAAATCATAAAGCTCATAGATAAATCAAGAGATCATTAAGTAAAGTGAGTGACATAATTCTAATATAAATAAATAATAATAATAAATCAAAATACAGCAATTTATTGAGTCAGAAACCGAACGCCAGTGATTCGCAAATCACTTCCTAAGGTTTGTCAGATCGCAATCTCCGGGTCGGTCTATGGGCTTACGTTCCCCACCGCCCGTGTCTAAGAATGGCCAAACTCCCGATGCGAGGGTAGAACACGCAGAACTCCCTGACCTCTCGGACGACAACAATTAACCCAGGTGTACCCCTAGTTCGCAAACCAGGTGGTTGGCATGTTCTTCACCGGGGACTACATCTATCCCACCGGATATTCTTATCTCAAAATACAATCATGCATACAATCCAAGTACCATTCATCAAAATATTCATCAAAAAGGGATGCCACCCGGCCTTATACCCACAGTTCATCAAAACAGTTCTTCAATATTTCCTCAAAATAAATCACTTACAAAATATTCAACAAATAAATCTCACAATAACACTTGAACATTCCCAAACATCATCAATGGCAATATATTGGTTTTTACAGCAACCACAACTCAATCAAAAATACATCACCAATTAACTCTAAATCATATTCATTAAAAGAGTAATAACAATTAAATCATTTTCTTACGTAAATCAAACTTAAACATGTGGTTACCCAAATGATACATACTGTATACTACTGAAAATCAGCAACCCAGAATATATTAAATTATGAATTATTTCTGAATTACAAGCCCTCAAACAATTTAAAAGTGGATCCTCAATTTCATCACAAAAACACCATAATAATTATGAAACTAACAAATTCGAGCAGTAAAATCACACAAAAATTATCATATGACCCTAATGGCTCTACTGACGTGGTACAATTTTTATTTATAATTTTCGGACTCTAAAAGTGTTTTTAACAGTTAATATACAGATTCCCCAAATAAGCCATTATAATAATTAAAAATATAAAAAGACGCCCAAAAATTACCAAAAATTTACATAACATGTAAAAAATCACGGAAATATACATATTATTCAAGTAAATTAATTTTTCTTCCTCTAAAAATAATTTTCATGAATTATATACTGACAGAACAGAAATTACAAAAACAGATATATCAATTAATTAAAACAGTAAACAGTAGGTAAAAATTATTCTAAGGCACAGAATACATTATACGCATGTAACATGATCTAAGAAAAATGATTTCATCAATTTTAATAGTCGTTAAATAATTATTATGAAATTTAGCCAAAAACGCACAAAATACTAATTAAATCAAATAAATATTAAAAATCATGTGAAAATTATTTTTCTCTACACAGTATTCACATAGCATGTGTCACATATGTTCATGTCAAATTTCGTCAAAAATCTCATTCAAAAAGTATTTTAGATAATTCCTAACGTATTAATCTAATACCGAATACTACTCTAATCGCTATGATTCTAAGATAACAACTAGTTACCTGGATCGTCGGAGGCGAGCTGAAAACTTCGGAAATCCCCACAACAGGGCGTGTGACCCTCTTCTTCTTCAAATCCCAAGCACCAAGTATAAGGAAAAAGCCACAAAAACAATTCACGAACAATTAACAAAGAGTAGAAATGAAGAAAATTTGAGAAAATGAAGATGATGTTGATGGCCGAAAATATTGGAGAATGGCAGCCAAGAGTTCTGATTTTCTAATCAGAATTTGAAGTGAATTAAGAGGTTTAATGGGGTTTAATTAACGGAAATCATTAAGGGGGGGTTATAGGGGTTATAAGGCATCAAAGAGTCTTAAGGAAAACAAAAGAGAAAAGAAAAGGAGAAGGCTCTCCTATTACTTCACTTGGCCGGCTGCCCCAAGCCCAAAACCCACACAAAACTTTCGGCCCAAATTCAACAACGATCCATGCTCCGAAAGCCCGATACGCGATAAAACGGTTAATTCCTAAATCGCGCCTAAACTTTGAAAATACTTAATAATAAAAATAATTCTAATAAATTATATTATAAATATAAATGAAATAAACACATTGACACGCCATAAAATTAAAAATAATAATTCAGCTCCCAAAATTATAAAATAAAAATAATTAATTTAGAGAAAATAATAGTTTTAGAGAAATTTCTTGCGAAAAACTAGGAGCAAAATTATGGGTTGTTACAATCTCCCCTCCTTAAATAAAGTTTCGTCCTCGAAACTTCGAAAACACAAAAACAAGACAAGAACACAAATAGTACACGAAACGAATAGTTCCGGGTATTTCAGTCGCATCGACTCTTCGGTTTCCCAAGTAGCTTCTTCGTACTTTTGACTTCTCCAAAGTACTTTAACCAAGGGAATCACCTTCCTTCTAAGAGCACGGTTCTGACAGTCCAATATACGAACAGGTCGCTCTTCAAAAGTCAGATTCGGCTCAACTGACACCGACTCAACAGGGATCACATGCGAAGGATCACTACGATACCTGCGCAACTGCAACACATGAAACACATCATGAACCTTCGACAGCTCTGGCGGCAAAGCCAAACGATACGCGACCTCCCCGATCCTTTCAAGAATTTCATAGGGACCTACGTACGTCGGACTCAACTTGCCCTTTTGACCAAACCGCATCACTCCCTTCATAGGAGAAACCCTCAAAAGCACCTTATCCTCCACTTCAAAAGAAATAGGTTTCCGACGCAAATCAGCATACGACTTCTGCCTATCTTGAGCAGCCTTCATCTTTGCTTGAATTACTTTCACCTGCTCAACTGTATCCTGAATTAACTCCGGGCCTAAAATCAATGAGTCACTGATGTCGCTCCAACAAGTAGGACTACGACACTTCCTTCCATAGAGAGCCTCATACGGAGCCATTTGGATACTAGCTTGTTAATAAGAAAACTCCACCAAGCTAAGAGACTTGACCCAAGACTGTTGAAATTCCAAGGCACAAGCACGAAGCATATCTTCCAAGGTTTGAATAGTCCTCTCTATTTGACCATCGGAAACTGCATGAAATACAGTACTCAGCTTCAACTTCGAACCAAAAGCCTCTTGCAAAGCAATCCAGAAATGGGATAGGAATCGCGGATCACGGTCGGAGACAATGTCTTTGGGAACCCCATGAAGACGAATGATCTCATTAGCATAAGCTTCAGCTAACTCTTCCATAGACCAAGTGTTCTTCATCGCAATAAAACGAGCCACTTTAGTCAATCGATCCACAATCACCCACACAGCATTCAATCCACCGGCAGCTCTAGGCAAACCCATCACGAAATCCATCGAGATCGAGTCGAACTTCCAAGCAGGAAGAGGCAAAGGTTGCAACAAACCACCAGGCCTCCGATGCTCAATTTTCACCTTCTGACAAACCAAACACCTAGCTACGAACTCGGCAATCTCTCTCTTCATACCAGGCCACCAAAAATTAGCCTTCAGATCCTTATAGAGCTTGTCACCCCCAGGATGAACGGAATAAGGAGTACTATGAGCTTCCTCGAGAATCTTTCTCTTAAGCTCACCATCATTGGGCACACACCAACGCCCCATAAACCTCAAGCTATCATCAACACAGATCTCAAAATTCTCTACATGACCTTGCATCTTTGCTTCACGGATCTTCTCCAGCTTAGGATCACCTTTTTGCTTGCTTCTTAACTCCTGGAACAACTCAGGCTCAGCACTCATGGAACCCAACAAAGCAGATACATAACCCTGAGGAACAACCTCGATATCAAGCTTGTGAAACTCTTCACACAATTCACGAGGCACCACCATAGCAGCGTTTAATGAATGCTTACTCTTGCGACTCAGAGCATCCGCTACTTTATTCGCCTTACCCTCTTGGTAATCCAGGGGTCGATCATAATCCTTGATCAATTCAAGCCACCTTCTCTGCCTCATGTTAAGATCACGCTGAGTGAAGATGTACTTCAGGCTCTTGTGGTCAGTATACACCTTACACGGAACACCATACAGATAGTGTCGCTATATCTTTAGTGCAAACACCACAGCCGCTAACTCCAGATCATGGGTCGGGTAATTCCTCTCATGCACCTTCAGCTGCCTCGAACCATAGGCTATTACTTTCCCTTGCTGCATCAAAACACAACCCAGACCATTCTTCGATGCATCACTGAACACTTCATACCCAACGCCCTTAGATGGCAAGGTAAGAACAGGAGCAGAGGTCAAACTCTTTTTCAGCTTCAGAAATGCCTCTTCACATTCCTCAGACCAAATGAACTTGCAGTCCTTGCGCATCAAGCGAGTTAGAGGTTGAGCTATCTTGGAGAAATTTTGAACGAACCTCCTATAATAACCAGCCAGACCCAGAAAACTCCGAATCTCGGTCACATTCTTAGGACTCTCCCACTCGACAACAGCCTTGATCTTAGCGGGATCCACCTTGACTCCTTCCTTGCTGATTACATGCCCTAGAAAAGCAACTTCCTTCAGCCAGACTCGCACTTAGACAGCTTTGCGAACCACTTTTGCTTGCGCAGAACATCCAACACCAGTCTCAAATGCTTCTCATGCTCCTTCTCATCCTTAGAGTAGACAAGAATATCATCGATGAACACGACCACACAAGTATCCAAGTACTCGTGGAAAGAGCGATTCATTTGATCCATGAAAATCGCAGGAGCATTCGTGAGACCAAATGGCATCACTTCAAATTCATAGTGCCCATATCTGGTGCGAAAAGCAGTCTTCGGAATATCCTCCTTCTGCACGGGAATTTGATGATATCCGGATCTCAGATCGATCTTGGAAAATACTCCAGCACCTTTTAATTGATCAAACAGATCTTCAATGCGAGGCAACGGATATTTATTCTTGATCGTTACCTTATTCAGCTCACGGTAATCGATGCACAGACGCATACTCCCGTCTTTCTTCTTGACAAATAGAACAGGAGCACCCCAAGGAGAAACATTATGCCTTATGAAGCCCTTATCTATCAACTCTTGCAATTGAGTCTTCAACTCTTGCAATTCGAGGCAGACGCCATTCTATACGGAGCCTTGGATATAGGAGCGTGCCGGTACTAAATCAATGCCGAACTCCACATCTCTTTCAGGAGGAATACCTGGCAACTCTTCAGGAAATACATCAGGATAATCCCGAACCACCGGAATACTTTCGAGCTGATCTTCGGATGACAAATCCTTCACCATGCAAAGGTATACCACATCACCTTTTTGACGCATCTTCCGCATTCTCAGAGCGGAAACCCACTTAACACCCTTCTTCACTACAACACCCGAATAAGAAATCATTTTCCCCTTAGGATCTCTGAGCACCACCTTCTGATCACGGCACTGAATGCAGGCATGATACTTCGATAACCAATCTATTCCAAGGATCACATCAAACTCTGACATAGGAAACTCCTTAAGATCGGCTGGCAACTCAGAACCCAGAATACTAACAGGCACGCCCTTAAACTCAGAATGACAGGGATAATTCTCACCAGACGGAAGAGAAATTAGGGACTTAATAGGAGATCTAGAGGAAAGATTAGCTTTTCGAACAAAGGAACTAGCAACAAAAGACACTGTAGCACCAGTATCGAACAGAACAAAAGCAAGGATATTATTTACAAGAAAAGTACCAGAGATGACATCAGGATGGACATCGGCTTCAGCTTTCGTCATCACATAAATCCTGTTCTTCGGAGGAGCGAGAAGAACTAAGCGGCTTAGCAGGACCAGCAGAAAAAGACGGGGCTCTAGGAATCTTAGAACACTGGAAAGACTTGTGCCCCACTTCCTTGCAATAGAAACAGACAACGGTCGATCCATCACAGTTCTTCCCCGGATGAGCAGCTTTACCACAGATTCGGCACTTGCTCGGATCAAAACTCGGACGAAATCCCGATCCAGAACCCTGTTGATAACCCCCTCGGCCAGACGGCTCATACCTCGGCTTCTTAGCCGAGAACTAAACATAGGTAGCAGCAGGCTTCTTAGCAGCAGCGGCCTTAGCAGAATCTTCCTCTTTCAAAGAGGCATGAATACTCAGAGCTATCTCATAAGCTCCCTGGAAAGTCGAAGCTCCCGAACTCAGAACATGGGTCCTCACCATAGGATCCATTTTCTTGATGTACCTCTTCACACGCTCAACTTCAATAGGTACAACTGAGGTAGCAAACCTGGACAGCTCGGTGAATTTGTCAGTGTACTCCTGCACACTCAGAGTACCCTGAGACAGAGTTAAGAACTCTTCCTGCTTCTGCCAACGGAGCTCATCAGGATAAAACCTCTCCTTCAGCTTAACACGAAACTCATCCCATCCAAAACCCGGTGTAGCCATGCAGCTTGCACGAACAGTACTCCACCAGTTGTCAGCTTCCATCTTCAGATAGTAGGTACCAATAGGCACCATTTCAGCAGCAAGGCATCCAGTAGCGGCAAACAGCTTCTCCATCTCCCTTATCCATCCCTCCAGCACAACAGGATCAGATGTCCCGTCAAAAGTAGGCGGACGGTGACGGTCAAACCGATCAAAAATAGATTGCCCACTAGGCGGAGCAGAAGACCGATTAGCCATAGCTATGATGGCGTTCTCAAGTGCTTGGCGCCTTTTCCGGGCAGCCTCCTTTCTAGCACTAGTCATACCTCGAGGCGGCATTCTACAACACAAGTTAAACATTCGTTACTGAACACGTTATTAGTTGTAAATTAACAACTTATCACATCAAAATAAGAAAAACATTTTCCCGTGGTTTCCTACCCAAGTGACCCTCTCACCACTACTTTTCTTGAAGCCTAAGATTCTAATGATCCTAGTTACTTCAACTATACATTTCCCGGGAGTTTCTTAGTGACTAAGTAAGGGTCTCGGGTAACTTTGCTCTGATACCAACTGTAACACCCCGTCCTTCTACTACTAAGATACTTAACAATATCAAATCATGAAATACTAAAATGACGTTAGCGGAAATGACGTCGGGACGGTTATGCTACTCTAAAACAATAATAAAAGATAATAACTCAAAATTTCATAGCTTAAAAAGGGAATAAATCTTCGAGTAAACATCATAGTTCTAACATAAAAGAAGTATCCCAAATTGTATCTTATCATCAAATCCAAATACCATGAGACATGCAAGTCTCCCAAAATAAACATAAATAAAACTAATGTCCTTGAAAGCTATCCAAAAATAAGTCTCCCTATGGCCTATATAGAGTTCATCTACCAAAAAACAGAACTAGAAGCTTCTTCTCACAACCAACTCTCACACTGCTAGCCCAAGCAGTCACAAGCCTAGCATTCATTTCCATCTGCAAGATTATATTAAATATTTCCACAGTCAGTGGGGAGTAACTAGCAGTTCTCCCAGAACAATAGCAATCAAAGCACCATTCAGAGGTAGATTATTAAGAAAGGAATAACATGCAATTATTACATCCATAGCATGCACATAGAAATCATAAAGCTCATAGATAATTCATGAGATCATTAAGTAAACATGATATAGTGAGTGACATAATTCTAATATAAATAAATAATAATAATAAATCAAAATACAACAATTTATTGAGTCAGAAACCGAACGCCAGTGATTCGCAAATCACTTCCTAAGGTTTGTCAGATCGCAATCTCCAGGTCAGTCTATGGGCTTACGTTCCCCACTGCCTGTGTCTAAGAATGGCCAAACTCCCGATGCAGGGTAGAACACGCAGAACTCCCTGACCTCTCGGACGACAACAATTAACCCAGGTGTACCCCTAGTTCGCAAACCAGGTGGTTGGCATGTTCTTCACCGGGGACTACATCTATCCCACCGGATATTCTTATCTCAAAATACAATCATGCATACAATCCAAGTATCATTCATCAAAATATTCATCAAAAAGGGATGCCACCTGGCCTTATACCCACAGTTCATCAAAACAGTTCTTCAATATTTCCTCAAAATAAATCACTTACAAAATATTCAACAAATAAATCTCACAATAACACTTGAACATTCCCAAACATCATCAATGGCAATATACTGGTTTTTACAGCAACCACAACTCAATCAAAAATACATCACCAATTAACTCTAAATCATATTCATTAAAAGAGTAATAACAATTAAATCATTTTCTTACGTAAATCAAACTTAAACATGTGGTTACCCAAATGATACATACTGTATACTACTGAAAATCAGCAACCCAGAATATATTAAATTATGAATTATTTCTGAATTACAAGCCCTCAAACAATTTAAAAGTGTATCCTCAATTTCATCACAAAAACACCATAATAAGTATGAAACTAACAAATTCGAGCAGTAAAATCACACAAAAATTATCATATGACCGTAATGGATCTACTGACATGGTACAATTTTTATTTATAATTTTCGGACTCTAAAAGTGTTTTTAACAGTTAATATACAGATTCCCCAAATAAGCCATTATAATAATTAAAAATATAAACAGACGCCCAAAATTACCAAAAATTTACATAACATGTAAAAACTCATGGAAATATACATATTATTCAAGTAAATTAATTTTTCTTCCTCTACAAATAATTTTCATGAATTATATACTGACAGAACAGAAATTACAAAAACAGATATATCAATTAATTAAAACAGTAAACAGTAGGTAAAAATTATTCTAAGGCACGGAATACATTATACGCATGTAACATGATCTAAGAAAAATGATTTCATCAATTTTAACAGTCGTTCAATAATTATTATGAAATTTAGCCAAAAACGCACAAAATACTAATTAAATCAAATAAATATTAAAAATCATGCGAAAATTATTTTTCTCTACACAGTATTCACATAGCATGTGTCACATATGTTCTTGTCAAATTTCATCAAAAATATCATTAAAAAAGTATTTTAGATAATTCCTAACGTATTAATCTAATACCGAATACTACTCTAATCGCTATGATTCTAAGATAACAACTAGTTACCTGGATCGTCGGAGGCGAGCTGAAAACTTCTAGAAATCCCCACAACAGGCGTGTGCCCCTCTTCTTCTTCAAATCCCAAGCACCAAGTATAAGGAAAAAGCCACAAAAACAATTCACGAACAATTAACAAAGAGTAGAAATGAAGAAAATTTGAGAAAATGAAGATGATGATGATGGCCGAAAATATTGGAGAATGGCAGCCAAGAGTTCTGATTTTCTAATCAGAATTTGAAGTGAATTAAGAGGTTTAATGGGGTTTAATTAAAGGAAATCATTAAGGGGGGGTATGGGGGTTATAAGGCATCAAAGAGTCTTAAGGAAAACAAAAGAGAAAAGAAAAGGAGAAGGCTCTCCTATTACTTCACTTGGCCGGCTGCCCCAAGCCCAAAACCCACACAAAACTTTCGGCCCAAATTCAACAACGATCCATGCTCCGAAAGCCCGATACGCGATAAAACGGTTAATTCCTAAATCGCGCCTAAACTTTGAAAATACTTAATAATAAAAATAATTCTAATAAATTATATTATAAATATAAATGAAATAAACACATTGACACGCCATAAAAATAAAAATAATAATTCGGCTCCCAAAATTATAAAATAAAAATAATTAATTTAGAGAAAATAATAGTTTTAGAGAAATTTCTTGCGATAAACTAGGAGCAAAATTATGGGTTGTTACATGACTGCGCATTCGGAAACAACAACTAGTGAAGAAATGAACAAGAAACAAGGTAACGATTGTGTAATCTATTAAATCTATAATCAAAATAATTCTAATCCGTAGCCTCCCTGGCAACGGCGCCAAAAACTTGTTAGGGTTTTATTTTAATGCCCCAACTCAGGGAGGTATAAGATTAACCACTACTTGATTTTAGATTACGAAATAGTTACACAATCCATAAATGGGGAAGAGTCTATGAACTAAAGGCTAAACAAACGACAGAATATGACAAACTATATGAATATGATAATTAAAACACTAAGATTAAGTATCACCACTACTATGAATTGATCAAACCATAACTCACTTCCCAATTATTCAAATTATAGCTTAGGTAAGAGTGACAGTCCCTTATAATTTAGCAATAAAGCACAGCTGCGAACCGAAACTAAATCCCAAATCATCCAACAATACCTAAAGCTCACTTTCATGATAGCAAAAGGCCTAACTAACATGTATGTTTCCTATTTTCATGGATTACATACACAATTAGAAGCATTAAGAGCCAATGTCAATTAAATCCCAATTCCAATTCTGACTATCCAAACTAAGACCCAACTTTCGTTGATGAACTTAATTAATGAAATGATAATTTAGCAAACAAACATATGATCCTAATTTTCTATTCCAACTTTCGTTGATAATAAAAGCTAGGGCTAAAGTAAGATGCAAAATTGACTACAAATACAATCTTGTCAAACCCTAAGCATATAATTCAATAACATGGGAATTGGAGCAACAATCTACATGATCAATCCATAATAGGGCTCAACTTAATCCTAGATAGAAGTACTGCTCACTAATCATGGCGATAAGAACGATAAGCATAATTGAGTACATAATTAAATAGATTAAGAGAGAGAGAAGAGTAAAACTTATTAAGATTGCTTGAATTGTAGAAGAATCCCAAAGTACTTGATCAAATTCGTCTTCAAACTCCAAGTTTTGCATACAAAATGAAAGCTAGGCCTAGAACTCTAATAATAATGTGCATAAAAACTGCTCAAGAAAAATAACATCCCACCCCTTCTACTTTTCTAAAACCCACTAAACAGAAAAGCGAGAAAATAACATAACGGAAAGCGCTGCCCGCGCCTACCGCGAGTCGCGCCCATGACCGCGAGTCGCGGTAAGCTCTCGGCATTCCATCGCGAGCTGCTGGTAACGCCGCGACTCGTGGTAGAACCGATGTCTCTTTTCTTCCTTGGACTCTTCAAGTACGGCTTCCAATCCAATTGGACCTTCTAGGAAGCCCAATTACTTCCATCTTGGACCTAGCCTGGTGCCATTAAACCTCTAAATGAGCCACAAATGCATACGCCTCTCATAATTTAACATTTCTCATCAATTCCTATCACTTGGGTACAAATCTAATCAAATCCATCCAAGTCACAACATAATATCCCTCAAAATGTGCCAAAATAAGAGTAAAATGTGGACTTAACAATCAGGCGTAGAATTTGTATATGCAAGCGCAGGTATACTAGCATTTTTGTGAGGTGAAGATGATGAATTCTAGATGATGTGTCGTGGGGAATTATAGAGGGAGTGTAGATGTGTGATAGGTGATGGCAGTATGGTGTAAGGTGTTGTAGGTTTTTGAATGGTGATGAATTATGGTTGGCGTGCATTATGAGAGCTTTGTGAGATTAGGCGGTGAGTTGTGTAGGTGTCGAGAGATTAGTTTTGTAGAAGTTTCGTAATTTACCGAATGATTATGGTGAGGAGATGTTGTATTATTTTTTAGTGTGTCGTGGAATATGAGGGATGATCCGTGTAAATTAGTTAATGAGGTATTATATAGGTTTAGGGTGGTTGAGAAGCAATAAGTTTTTGAAAGATAATATATTTCTAAAAGATTTTTATTAAAAAGATTTTAGAAAAGAGTTAGATAAAAATATTTAAAAACACCTTGAAAAAAGATTATTTTTGCAAAAGATAAATTTATTAATAAAACTAATCAATATAATAGATTAACGGGTTTTTTACCATATACCCCTGACAATTTTTTTTTGCACCATATACCCTTTCGAGTTTCCAAATTCACCATATACCCTCGACGTTTTAAAAAATACATCAACCTACCCTTATGACTAACGGAAGTCTAACACCGTTAGTAATTAAGCCCTAATCCCTCCTCTAACCCTAATTAACTAACCTAAACTAAACCTAACTCTAACCCTAACTCTAACCCTAACCCTAACCCTAACCCTAACCTTAGCCACCCACCCACCACTCCTCCCCCCCACCCCACCCCACCCCTTTCCCCCACCACCCACCCACCCACCATCCCTCCCCCCACCCTACCCCCCACCCCACCAGCCACCCCTCCCCCTTCCCCCACACCCCGCAGCCCCCGCAAGTCGCCCAGCCCCCTCCCTCCCCTTCCCCGTCAACCGCAGGCAACCCCCTCTCCTCCCCTTCCCCCGCAGCCGCCGGCAACCCCCCCCCTCCCCTTTCCCCGCAACGCCGCGCAACCCCTCCCCCTCCCCGAAATGAAAAAAAAAATCGAAACGCCCGGAATTCGAAAAATACGAAATTCGAACCAAGCGAGGGTGGGTTTCGGGGGTACGCGATTGTAAGGGGGTTGCGCGACGGCTGCGGGGGAAGGGGAGGGGACATGTGCTCTTGGCGACCGCAGGGGAGGGGGAGGGAGGGGGGGCGCCATGGCAAGGGAAGGGGAGGGAGGGGGGCGGCGCGATTGGCGTGGAAGGGGAGGGGGTAGGGTGGTGGGCAGTGGGTGGCTAGGGGTAAGGGCTGGGGGAGGGGTGGTGGTTAGGATTGTTAGGGTTATTAGATTAGGGGGTTAAGGTTAAGGTTTAGCTTAGGTTTAGGTTAGTTAATTAGGGTTAGGGGGGATTAGCACCTTTAGTCATAAGGGCATGTTGATGTATTTTTTGAAAACTGGGGGTTATATGGTGAATTTGAAAACTTGTGAGGGTATACGGGGAAAAAAAAAATTGTCAGGGGTATATGGTGAAAAAACAGATTAATTAATTCTATTAATTAAATTGGGCGAGAAAAGGGGTTTTATAAAATTGGGCTTTCATAACACTATTTTTTAACAGGTTTTCGAAGATGGGCTTTTTGAAAGGTATTTTGAAACGTTTTCGAAAATAGGCTTTTATAAAATTATTTATAAAAATGGTGTTTGGAAATGGGTTAATAAAAAAAATTTATAAAATGGTTTGGGCTTAAAACATTTTATTTTAGACTCGTTCTTTATTCTTTTCTTGATCCGGACCAATTGGAGCAGGGTATTGGTCATCATAGGGTATACTAAATGGGGAGACACGATTATGTGTCTACAGAAGCCCCCACTTTAACTGAGGTTTGGAAAACCGAAAGTCAAAGTATACGTGTCGGGACGGAGAATGACTCTGGATGCTCTGCAATCCACAATCACACTTTTACGCCAGTACCTGCAAAACAAGTAAAAGTTTCAGGAACAGACATATATGAAACAAATTTGCAAAATAAATGTAAATTTGCAAAAATGAAATGATATAGGTGAAGAGAAATCATGAGCTATTATGGTCCGGCTCGTGTCGGGATATAGCTATTATGGTCCCGCTCCAGGGTGTTGATGACGTGTAGAGCTATTATGGTCCAGCTCCAGGGTATTGATGATGTATAGAGCTATTATGGCCTGGCTCACGACAGGATATAGCTATTAATGGTCCGGCTCACGATGGGATAGAGCTATTAATGGTCCGCTAATGACGGGATAGAGCTTTTAATGGTCCCGCTCCAGGGTAGTGATGATGGTCCACAGACCTAACGGTATGTTTTCCGCTGTTAATACTCCTGAGTACTTGTTGTCTCTCGAGCAAGATTTATGTGGACTATAGCATGTTGGAAGAATGGCAAAATTGTATTTTTATTGCGGATTTAAAAATCCATTAGTTTTGTCGCGCGCAATGTCGAATTGTAACGAATATTTGAATTCATTGGAAGTTGAGAGTGTGGGCCCCACTTGGCTAAGAAGCCCACAAGCGTGTTGTATAGGACTTTGCGCCAGACACACAGGCCTGCGCTTGGCGTGGGATGCTGCGCTGGACGCAGTTTGCTGCGTGCGATGTCGTAATGAACATTTGAATTCATAAGGAGTTGAGCATGTGGACTCCACTTGGCTAAGAAGCCCCCAAGAGCGCGGTAAAGGGTTGTGCGCCAGACGCACAGGCCTGCGCTTGGCGTGGGATGTTGCGCTGGACGCAGTCTGCTACGTGTGGCATAGCATTGTCGGTGTGCTGGACGCATCACGTATGTAGCACTTGGCTTTTGTTGTTAAATTGTAATGGTCCGCAGGCCTTGGCAGAATATAACTCGTATAGAGTTGTTCAATATTGGGTACCTGTAAATACAAATAATACACAGATATACAGACAAACAATGCATGTTTCCTGTGATGTGGGTGCTAGTGTATGGATAGGAAAAGACTTGACCTATAAAGAGTGAACTCTAGTACTCTAAACTTAAAGGTGCTATCGTGTGTGCATACGTGTGTGTGTATGTGTGACTCGATGATTGACGGTAGAATCCTATGGCTAAGCACGAAGGATGCAATGCTTGACACAGTGTTTGGACGATGCAGATATGTAATGCAAATGCAGAGGTATGACACTAATGCAGAGATATGATATGATGCATTGTTGTTCCTCTAGAAGCTCAAATTTTTATTTAGAAAACTGTTTTTTGAAAGAAGAAGAAATGGGAAGCCCCCAAGGATGATCCATGTAGGTTATATTTGATTCGAAATGTGTTTTAGTTGTTACGGGCCTAAGTGAGCCCATAAAACAATTCGGATTTCGTATGGGTCTGGAGCCCACAATCTTTTGTATGGACTCGAAATGTAGTCTTTATCAAGGTACACATGGAGCCCAAAGATAATCTATTCAGTTAATATACTATGGTGGATTTGAAATACGTTATAGAACGAGCTTTTGTAACGCTTGAGCTGTATATGCTTCGAGTTATGTAAGCCAAGGGCCTAAGCGAGCCCATAAATAGACGCAATCTTGTATTAGTGTGGGTTTTAAATCCCAAGATTTCATGTATGGAATCGTAATGAAGTCCTTATTACGATAGACTTAGACTTGGAGCCCATGATTTTCTGTGTGGAACAGTGATGAATCCCCTAGTAAGATGGAGTTTATGCAGTCACGCTTAGCGAAAGTTTCGACCAAAGATTCCATATAGGGTTCCTAAGGTGAGAAGACAAGAAAGGCCTAAGAAAGGAATACTCGAAAGATGAGGCACAGTCATAGCGCTGAGTGTTGAAAGGTTTTGCTAAGGTTGGCTGAGAAGCGATAATGTGGCTTAGAAAAATAAAGTGATTAGCATAAGAAAAGGCAGAGTCATAAAAAACGGACTCACGCAATGAGGTAAGCTGGTGATGCAGGTTCAAATCCCAGCCTAGTTCTAAGGGTAGGGGATGAGCATTGAAAACTCATTATTTGGGAGATCGCGCTTTTCTCATGGGCCTAGGCGAGCCTTAAAAATATGCTGTGAATTAAAATGGTCGGGCCTTAAAAGAGGTTGCCTACGTATCCATGATGGAATCAGGCCAGTCGTAACTCTTAACATTTTAATTGGTGGCCTAACATTTTTGCTTTGGAGCCATTTGCATTGAATTTAAGCATTGAATTAAATGAGGTCTTTAGCAAGGGTGGATAATGATGTTGGTTTGGTTTGGTCTGAAGGGGTCGGACCTCAGGGTGAGGTTTCCTACGTATCTTTAGCAGAATCAGACTATACGTATTTCAGGCTAATGAATGAGAAGGTGCCTTGACTTTTGCCTAAGTCGCCCTTTTGGGTTTTCGACCTAGCGGGCTTGGGTTTGTCTTTTATGGCTCATTGAAATGCAGTGTGATTGTGGGTTGTTAAGAAGGTTTATCACAGAAGATTTGAAGTTGGAAGTTTAGAATCGAAGGTTTAAGGTTTTGAAAAGAAAGTACTTTTGACAAAGCTATTGCTAGGCTTATTTGCAACACTTTTTTTCTTATTTTGCACTTTTTGTATCATTTTTTATTTTTTGCTTTTTTTTTTGGTTTGATTTTTTTTTTGTTGTTGCTCTTTTTCTTTTACGTTGCCCTTTACGTTGAATTGTTGTCAAATGTACTTCCTATGAGGTAGGCTGATGAGAGAGGGGTGTTATGTATTTAGGTTGAAATGGATGAAAAGGATTGGAGAAAGGAAGGGATGTTCGTTTTATGCCAATTATGTTCATTGCCTTTATTATAATGGTCATGAGAATTAGAAATCCATTTCTTTTAAGGCGACAATCGTCATTTTCATTGATGCTCATTAATGCAAGGTTAGAAAAGAAATACTCATGTATTATTTGAAAGATATGAGTACATACAATAAAAAGGGAAAACCTATATTAGATTGGCCAAAATGAGAGAGATGAAATAGAAAATGAAATCCTAAGCTTGAACTCCTACGTCACCTGACGAGACAGCTTCGTCATTTCGGTCTCCATGAGTACATACAAAAGGGAAGAAGTGTATTTTTTTCGTGTTGATTAGCGAGTCCAAATGTCTTAATGAGCGATTGTGCTCAGAAATGTGTCTGCTTCTATGGCATTGAGGTCATTGTCTTCGGCATTTTTCAAATACCCACATCATATACTCTTGTGAAGCTATCAAGACATGTTAGTTGCAGAGAATTTTTCGGAAAGTTCCCCTTCAGTTTGGTATATCAATAAACTCAAAATAGGAATTTGCATTGGTTACGACATTCTCCATTTTCTTGTTGAATCCAGGAGATTCACCAGACTCGACCTTCTCAAGCCTTATAGTTATTTCTTCCATCATATTAGACATCTTGGCTAAAGCTCTAGCTATTTCAGTGAACTGCTGCTCGTTATTCGATGGACTGCCCATTTCAATGTCGCTTGATTTCTACATAGATCATCAAAGGAGATTTAGAGATAGAATGATGATGGAGAGAGAGAAATGGAATGAAAGAATGTATGTTTGTTTAAAAGTTGAGCTCCTAGGAACAAATCCGAATATCCTAAATGAATGACGATTTTTTTATTTTTTTCTTTTGATGCACCTAGACCTAATGCATGTATGCATGACTCAATCTATGCGTTCGAACCTGTAAAGGCTGCCTACATATCTCAAAAGAGGGAATCAGATCGCTTGTAATTCAGGACTACTAAATGTGGAATGCATGAAATGGAATGAAGAGTATGGATGCAATGAGACTCTTAAATGCCTAATAACTCTAGTTATGCATGAAGTGTATGAATGATGGACTATGGAATGCAAAAGGATTCTAGTATGAATGCAGTCCTAATGGATATGAAATTCTAATGAATTCAGAATACTTAAAATGACGTTAGAAGTTTAGACTTGGTGAACTTTTAAGGATGCTAGACCCCTACTATACACGAGACTCTGGTGGACCTAGACTCCTAAAATGAATGGAATTCAAATGGATTCGAAACTCCTAATATGAACGAAATTCTAATGGATTTAGACTCCTGAGATGGACAAAATTCTAATGATTTTAGACTCCTATCATGCATGGACTTTCTACGGATTATTGACTTCTAAGATGGATGGGAGTCAAGCTAATGAAGGCACCTAACATGGACAGAGTTAGATGGGCTTAAGAACTCTAAATGGAGTTAAACTGGATGAACCTAGACATATGAGCTAGATGGACTTCTAATGGAGTTAGAATTCCTAGGTGGATGAGACTTTTACAACAAGATGGACACTAAAAGGAATCCTAGACGATGTGCACAAATGATGGATAATATACAAGAAAGGATGAATTTTTGAAAAAGATATGAGATAGGAAAAAAAAGCTGGAGATTTTCTTTTGAAGAAAAAAAAGGTGGAGATTGAATTTTTGAAGTAGATAGAAGATTGAAGATGGGATGAAATTTTGAAAAAGATAGGTTAATGATTTTTGAAAAAAAAAGATGGGGATGAGACTTTTTTTTAAAAAAAAAGGATATGAGATAGTTTTTCGAAAAAAAGGATAGGAGATATAGTTTTCGAAAAAGATAGGAGATAGAATTTTTCGGAATAGATAAGAGATTAGAGATTGAAATTATTTTTGAGATGGAATTTTTTCTAGAAAGAATTAAAAAAAGGAATAGAAGAATAAAGTGGTAAAAATAGAAAAAATATAAAAAAATAGGAGGATTGGAAAGCGAGATTAGAATTACGTGCCGCAAGAAACACGACCAAATTGGAATAAGCATGATGCGCATGGCGCAACAACATAGCGCACCACGCAGAAGAACGTGCTAAACGCAAAAGCAGAGCTGCGCGGAACGCGAGGGAAAGCACGACACGTGACCATATTGCGTTAGACGCAGGGGAAGTGCGCAGAGTGCAGCTGAAGTGGAGACAATTTTTTTATTTTTGCTCGTCGCGCAAATTGATTCGATAGTTTTGACTCGAAAACTGATAATACGAAATATTTAATGGCACTCACACACAAATATGCGCAAATATGATAATATGCAAAGTTCTCAAACTAAAGTCAAGTTCTACGTTTGAACTATGGTCAGGTTTAGGTTAAGTCTGCAAGGCTCGATGACTAAGAGATTGATCCCACGCTTCGTACCCTAGCTTAAAGAGGTGGCCACGTGTAAGACGCACTCCAGTATCAAGTTAGAAACAAGAGATCAATGTCATAGTTAGGTAAGTTTGCTTATAACTAAGATCCAACACTATCGCTCAGGGAGCTTTTTGGAAGGACAAAGCGCAAACCCCCCACGGGTGACCTCACACATAGAACATGTGCTAATGAGGCAAGGTAGATTGTCCTTATGGTGGATAATAGCCACGCACATGCAAAACAATATATTATTCTAAGGCATAAAAATAAGAGTGAATTGTATTTTTCAAGTTTCACCCACTCATTTAAAAAAAAATTATTTTTTTAAATCCTCCCCAGTGAAGTCGCCAAATGGTAGGTGTGGATTTTTCAATTCCTTTAATGCCTACACGCGGTGTGAGCGCGTTTATTTGACCACCCCATTCTTAACGTTTTACTAAAAATACGTTTTGAAGTCGCCAACAATTCTTTAAAGGAAGAATCATAAACCTAATTGGATATTGAAACGGAAGGGACATCTTAGGGACTTATCCAATGTAGATTTCCCCGTCATGACTCCATAGATGGTCAGGAACCAAAAAGTGAGTTCGGGGGTGAGGCTACAATATAGTCAAGAACTATATTGCCCATTACTGGCCTCCATTAAATAACAATTCACAGCAAACTTTATGCAATAGAATCATCAAACAACTTTTTAAAGCACCCTAAAATAATTACACTAGATGGATTCTGGAAACACACAAAAAGACTAATTATTTAGTGATCAGTTATTATACAATCATTTTACAAGGTTCCTAACAGGTTGTCTAAATTATCTGAATTAATGAGAACAATTCTTTAGGTCTTATTTAGCATAATAACATGCATGTGGGTGATAAAAAGGCATGCAAGACAATCATAATAATATGAACATTATATACAGAAAATATAAGAAAAGATGTTAGAATTTACAAAAGGAACACGGTTATTAATTATGAATCTACATCATGACAAGAAAAAGGTTAGTAACTTCAATAAAATAAATATGATTATTCAAGAGCCCTCAGGATTATACCTATGCGGTTTAGATCGAAGAGCGTAGTGACCTTCAGTCGAAGCAATCTTTAAACCAGGAAGGTAATAGGATCAGGAACAATAATTAATGTAGAAGATTAAAAGTGTTTGGGTGTTTTTGTATTCGAAGTATGTTTCGGAGTATTTGAGAGTATTTGCGTGCGTAAAAATAATAATTCGAAGCCGTGTTTGATTCGGGAAATCAGCTCATATATATAGGCAAAACAAAGCGTGCGATCCACGCAAGACCTGCGCCAAGCGCAGTCCTACGTGGCAAGCACGAGGACACGCGTCAGGCCCAAGTTGGCCTGCCTGACGTGGTCCGTCCAATTAAAACGTTGCATATGAAAACGCGTTTTCAAAAAGATAAAAATCTAACTTGCGTCTCACACAAGACTTGCGCCAGGCGCAGGACTCTGTGTGAGTCACAAGTCCACGTGTCAGGCGCTCATTGGCGTGCCTGACGCGATCTGGTCAATGTGCTGGACGCACATGGTGCGTTGAGCGCAGCCGCCGCGTCCGGCGCATATTCCAAAATATTCCTTTTTTATGCTATGCGTGCTTTCAAGATGCCATTTTTATCTATAAAAATCCGGAGATCAAATTTTTCGGATTACAAATCTGATTTATGTGTAAAGGATAATAATAAAAGCTTTTAGGAAAATATTTATCAAAACAATAAACATTAAGAAAAGATTTATCAAAACAATAAATATTAGAAAAATATTTATTAAAATAATAAATATTCAGTTGGGCTTTTAAAATGGACTTAAAAATATTTTATGGGTTGAACTTACAATTAATCATCATGAATGATTAATTGGGCTTTTATAATATTATTTCAAAACACACATTGCCTGGTTATTCGGACTGCTCCTTCCTTGGGCCGTGCCAACTAAGACCGCGGTATATTTCATCATTGGACCCTTAAATGGGGAGACACGATTATGTGTCTGCAATAAGTAATCTCACTAAATAATAAGACGACCCTATTTAATTACACTAGTAACCTCAACTGTTCACAAAAGTAACCTCATTTTTTCATCAAGTAACCTCATTAGTTCACAATATTAACTTTATTTAATCATACGATGACCCTATTTGATCAAATAACCCCAATTGTTCACAAAAGTAACTCAGTTTCTTCATACGAGTACCTCATTCATTCATAAAAGTAAACTGATTAGTATTCCCTTTTGTAATAAAAGTAACCACATTTGTTTATAATAAACACCCTTTTATTGCTAAGAGTAACCATATACTCACACAAGTAACTCCATTTGTTCAAGAGTAACTCCATTTGTTCAGAAGGGTTTGTGCACAATGGTCAATTTCAAAAGGTCATATCTCACAGCACACTTAATATTTTGGGAAGATTCAAGTTGGTGATGAAAATTTGGCTCGATAGCTTTCCAACGCCTTGTCAAAAGCTCGATTCTGATGAGAAACGAGTGAGATATGACCATTTGAGAATGAGCTGACAGGGTGTCGTGCAAGCGGCCACACCTATAATTTCGCGTGTGGCCGGTTGTATGCAAGACGCGCTGTAATGAGAATACTTAGTCAAATATTTTAAAGTTTGACCCATTAAAAATAAAACATACACTATGTTATGAGACGGAGGGAGTATAAGAATGAGCATATGTATAAAAAAATTTGTTGAAAACCCAACCCATAATTAAAAGTTGTTTTTATTCATTCAAGTAATCCAATGTAGCAGCAAGTTATGTATGCTGCAAATTGCTTTTTGCAATTTCCTTTACTTCAAATTTTCCTACAATTACGTACAACAACTTCTAATATAGAGGATAGTGACGGAGCCACTAAGTCACAAGGGGTAGCATAGCATATGCTAACCCTGTTTTTTATTAGTAAAATAGAGAAAGATAAGTTCTTCCAACTGAACTGGAGCCCTAGCCCCTAATGTGTAATATCAACTGCTTCTTCTTCCTTTCTCTCTCCTCCTCTGTGGCTTGACGGATGGCTTTTATAGTTATCATTTATTTGATTATCTAAAAGCAAAGAAAAGGTTCCTTTTTTTGCTTCCTCTTGACGCAATTTCAGATTTTCTTTTTTAGGTTCAATGTTAATTTGGTGGTGATTTACTTATGTATGCCTAGGCTGATCCGAATGCATTTTGATTCTGGAAACTGGCCTTATGTTATTATAATTCAAGTTTTGGTTGAATTTTGTTGTTTTTTTTTTAATTCTCCAGAGTAAATAGATTTTTCATCTTCATCTTCTTCTTTCCTTCTTCCTGAATTCATTTCATTGTTTTCTTTATGATATGTCATATTTATATTTAGTTTTTAGGTGCATTTAGGTTGCATTTTAGAGCATTTAATTTTGGATTTAGGTTCATTATTGCATCATATTCTTAATTTATGTTATTCTACTCCTATTCCGTATGTTTTCCTATTTTTGATGAATTTCATGTATTGAGAACTTATTTGGAGTATGATTAGCCAAACTTGAGGATTAGGAGCATTTGGAATAAGCTCCAATGATAAGGATCATCATGGAGTATAATTAGTACGAGTTGGAGCAAAAATAAAGCGAAAAATCATTAGAAGAAATGTGAAAAAGGCTTGATGTCTACTCTTCTAACTATAACTTTTGAGGTGATTATGAGAATTGTATAATTCCAGTAGATTTGGCAACTAGACTTGAAGAGCTTTCCAACAATAGGTGGCACGCCTCGAGGAGACTTCTAGTCAAGGAGTTATGCCATTTGGAAGTTCATACTGTTTCTCCTGGAATCTGTTATCGTACGCGCGAATCACTAATTCTGCCCATTTAATGATATTTTCACTTTCCTTATCTTTGTAACTTACTTTCTTAGTCATAGGAGGTTACTTAATATTATTTAGATTAGGAACCCTAACTCTCCTCTCCCTCACGTAGTTTTATTCATTAGCTTAGTTTTAGTTTTCTTTTTCTTTCTCTATAGTTTTTAGTTGTAAACCCTAGTTTCTCTTCTCTTCATTAATTCATGAGTTCTAATTGTTCCTTTAATTGATTTCTTTAATTATGTTTTCCTTAGTAGATGTAGTTTTTATTCTTTCTTTTATGATTGAGTAGTTTTTATTCTAAGGTTTGAGAATCCATGTTTATATGTTATGAATCTTGCGTGATATTTACTGATGGTTTGATTAGTTATTGATATCTCTAATTTATTAGCGTTTTTATTGTTAATCTTGCAATTTGATCAATTTTCTAATTAAATATTGCTAATATCGAGTCATAGATCGAGAGATAGTACTCTTTAGAGGCTTATCTACAATTAGCAAATCTGATTATGTTAGCGATCGTACTGCATATGTTGATTTGACATCATTAAGACCCGACCGTAGGGTTAACTTATGCTCTACATATCTGATTAATTGAATTATTGATGATATTTTGGTATATTTTGATTACGAACATGGTGAACCATTACCCTAGATCTTTTTAGTTTGATTTTCATACTTTATTAGTTTAGAATTAATCTTATATTTCTTATCTTGTTTAGTTTTCCAATAATTTAGAAGTTAGATCAAAATGGCCATCTCTCTGTGAATTCGGCCCTACTTACCCTACTATATTGTTAGAAGGTTTTGTAGGAATTATTTTTGACAAGTGTACAACAACCTATCACTTTACCAAAATTATAATTGTGAATGTTAAGATTTGTAAATAGTAATTAGTGAATTCTAAACCGTGGGTTTTTAATTTTTGTGGACTAATTGACAAATTGTGATGTTGTGAATTGTAAAATTAAATGTGTGAGATTGCTTTGTTAGTTTCCTAATGTTGAATTACAATGGCAGTAATGAAATTCTAGTTGAAATTTATTAAAGTATTATTTTTACCAGGGCCGTTTTTTAGATTATTGTGGCCCCATTCTTATAACAAAATGAGGCCCTATTGTAAGTATCAACCTTCAAAAACAGAATTTATTAGAAAATCCAACTGCTGTGTATGAAAACAGCAGCATCTTAGTACAATTCAAGTTGGAAAATGATTATGTGTATAATCAATATATTTTAGAGTTATGATGAAATTACAACAGAACTATTTCAGAAATGACACACAAAAAAGTGGACATAATTTTAATCCAAATTTTCCTCCAACTCAATTGAACAAACAAACTTTTTTCTGCATCAAGTAGTATTCCTTCTCAAATTCAAGAAGGTGAATTAGAATTTGGAAAATTCAACATGAACAACTACTTTTGAATTTTATAACTTTCCAAATGTAATATAGTTTATAAAGAATTTCTTTCTTATCTTTGATACATAATTATCAATATTACACTACCTTTCACTCCAAATCCTGGATCCATCCTTGATAGATGACACTGACCCCTCATAGAAAAAAAATATAGAAGACACTGGAGCAAACCATTACGACCATTAAACTAGAGAATCTACTAGATTTTCTGTTCTGATTAAACTACACACATCGTTGTCTTATTCTATGTAAGAACTAGCCATATGTGCACGCGATGCGTGCTTCGTGTTAACATCGAAATCAATTTTAATTTACTTATTAAACGTGTTTGTACAAATAATTTCATATGTTCGGTGGATTTTTTTAAATTCATAAAAATAACGAATTGAGTTTGCTAGAGATTGTGGATAATTTGCTTGAAACTATGTGATTTATGAGTTATTTGCTTGAAATTATAATATGAAAATACTTGTCTTGTTGTTTGGGTTAAGTTATTATCAAGTAATTAATTGAAATTTCGTCGTCCTAATTTCTCTATAAGAAAAATCTAATATTTTATTAAGTAATTAACTTCAACCCAATCAAGTACATAAAAGTGTACAATAACAATTATACAACATTTTCTAATATTTTCTTGTTCTTAGCATTGTAACTTGAGTTGAAAGCATTTGATCGTTGTTTGATGTGTAATACATGTAGAGATGAGTGTCCTTGATTAATGACAGAAAATTCCATATGTAAATTCTTTCAATTTTGGTTGAAATTTAAGTATATAAAATGGTGCTAAATTTCTTTTTTTCATATGGAAAATTTACTTTTGCAACTAACTTTGACATTAACATTAATTGACATATTTAGTATTAATTGAAATTAATGTGATTTATTCAGAAATAAAGTAATGATGGGGCATTATAGTCTTTTTAGGTGGACAACGCTCCCTCCCCTTCCCTTATACTTCCTCCGTTTAGAAATAGAGATAAAGATTTGCAAAAACCATAAAAGGAACTTTCTTATGAACTCTGGTACCTCCATTGTAACAATCTGCCCTTCCAAGCTCCTAATGAAACACACTTAACAACCATAAACTTCATAAACAAAATATCTAACTCATTATTAACTCAATTTGAATAATTAGTAAAGGAAGGAAAGAATTAAAGATGGGTACAGTACCTTGAACAACCACCACAAGCGACGGCAGTAAGGTGAGAAGAAAGAGAATAAAGCTGCGGTAAGGCGGCGGTGGAGTAGACAAGAGCAGCAGCGGAGGGGAGAGAAGAGCAGGGCAGCAACGCAACAACGCGACAGGAGAGAAAGAAGGACAGCAGTAGCAGCGGCGACGTATGGTGGTGGTGGAGCACCACCAACAGCAAGGACAGCATCAACAGTGCAGTCGAACCGCTAAATTACGAACATTAGCAGCAGTAGCAACGAGCGAAGAAAGATGACGGTGGAACGCGAGACCGGCAAAGGGGAAATCTCTGGCGAGCAGGAGGAACACAGGTGGAGGCTAAGTGAGATGTGTTTGGGCTTAATTAATCAGTAGCCCAATAAGGAGCATAAAAGCCTCCTAAAGCCTGGGACAGGTGGCAGTAGTGGGTCCCACCTAAAAGTTGACCTTATCATAAGGACTTGGGACACCTCTAAAAGGGTGGAATAATCATTGCCTAAAAAGGTAACATGCCCATTGGTACCAAAAAGGCCCATCTGAACAATGTTTCTTGTCTGGGAAATCCCCAACACTATAAAAACCAACTGCCTCATCAATGAACAGGTATTCAATTCTCACCTAACAAACTAGAGCATCTCTCTCTAGACTTTCTCTCTCTACCTCAATCTTATCTGACTTGAGCGTCGGAGGGGCGATCCCGGAGCCACCCCCGGGGTAGTCTAACCTTGTTTTGCAGGATTCCAGCGTACGGACATCGGAGCTCAGGCGACCGCTCTTGGGGCCCACATCACATCTCCCAACCAATTACAATCCTTAATTTCTTAGCAGAAACAGTTTGGCGCCGTCTGTGGGGAAGTTACAATCAAAGTCGCTTCGCCACCACTTAGTAAGATCAACTCCACAATGGCCCAGCCAAGAGCACTCGCACCCGACAGCTCTCAGCACAGGCTCAGAGATCCGAAAGGGATCCGTCCCCATCTCTTCAACGGAGGTCTGAACGGCCCAAAACACCGACCGTTCAAACCCTCGACCATGAAGAAGAAGAACAGTCCATAGAAAACGGACAGGACCCCTCACAGCAGCTGCAGCTGCAGCACGCTGACCCCCATCCTATATCCACAGCGGATATAAACATGATAGCGGCTCAGCTCCAGCAAACCTTGCAGCAGAGCCTGATAGACATATTGGCCAACCTGCAGCAGGGATACCCCCTTCAGCCCCCTAAAGATCAATCCTTGGTCCATTCCCTTCGGGCGGAGAACCAAGGTCAGCCTAGCCGGCAGCAGTCGGGGGCAAGGGAATACAGTCAGCCTGGTCGACGACGATCCAAGCAAGGGGAGAAAGAGCGACACGGGTCTAAAGAATGATCCGCTAGGCATGGTGAAGAGACTCACATATCTAAGTCCCCTCGAGGCGATGTGGGTCATAAGCACAACGATGCCCGACACTTCCTCAACGAGAAGCGCCTCAACAAAGGTTACGATGCGAGGCATATACTAAACAAGAAAGCAGCTCAGCGCGAGAGCAATGGTGATTCTGCCCATTCAAACCCCATTTGAATTAACAGTGGGGCGCTCAAGTTCATGGTCCCATTCAGTCAGGCCATACTCGAGGCGCCCAGCCCGGGGAAGGTCAAAACACCAACTATCGAGCCATTCGCGGGTCTAACCGACCCGGACGATCACATGGCCACATATAAAGCTCAAATGAGTGTTCAAATTGGCTGCGAGGCCACTTGGTGCCGTTTCTTTCCCACAACACTCAAAGGTCTAGCCCTGAACTGGTTCCAAGAGCTTCCCGCGGGGATCATAACTGATTTCTCGGTGCTCGAAGACCTATTCATTCACCAGTTTGTTGCTGGAAAAAGACAAAAGAAAACAAGTCTCCATTTGATGGGAATTAGGCAGGAGAAAAATGAAAGTTTGGCCGATTACATCAAAAGATTCAATGAGGACTCATTGAAAATCTCATATCTACAAGATGTTGTGGCGTTCGCCGCCTTAATGTCTGGACTTCAGCCCGGTCGACTAAGATGGTCCTGGGCGAAAAACGAAGTCAAAACCTTCTCCGAGGCAATGACTCGGGCTCAAAGATTCATCCAAGCGACAGACATATGTCGTCACTCAGACGACGGAGGCAAGAAGAGGAAGGAATAAGGAAATCACAAGGACCAATTGAAGCAACAGAAAACAGGCGGTCGGTCAGATAAGTTTAACGACCATGGCATCGACCCCCGATTCAGCAAGAACATAAGAGAGATCTACTTAGACATAAAGGACAAATCCATGCTTCCCCGCCCACCTCCCATCAGAACATCAGCTGCTCGAAGAGATAAGAGCCAGTGGTGCGAATATCACAAGGAATGCGGGCACACCACCAAAGATTTTTGACATTCGGGGAATCCAGTCGGGCTCTACATACACCTCATGACGACCCTCTAGTCATTGAGCTCAAGGTGGCCAATGCAAGAGTAAAAAGGGTGCTGGTGGATAGTGGATCCTCAGCCGACATAATCACACTGGAGTGCCTCAGGAAGTTGAAATATGCTGAAAGGGATGTAACCCCCCTCGATCAGCCGCTTATAGGCTTCGGGGGAAACTCTGTCCATCCTGTCGGATCTATAAAATTGCCTACTCGGATGGGAGAGAAGGGCAAGGGAAGAAGCCTACCGATCGACTTCCTAGTAGTGGACATCCCTCTGCCATACAATATCATAATGGGAAGACCAACTCTGAACAAGGTCAAGGCAGCGATTTCCATTTATCAACTCCCCATGCAGTTTGAAACCGACGAGGGAAAAGTCGGAAAGATCCAGGGGGACCAGCAATCAGCCAGAGAATGTTACGTTAACAGCTTGAAAAGCAAGGTCGACGTCCAAGAAGACTCGAAAAAGAGAAAGCGAGAAGAGGATCAGCCCTCAAGTGGCTTCGGGGTTTACATCACAGAAAATCCGAAGCAGTGGAGCGCCCTCAGCCAGCCGAGGAGGACGAAAAAGTCATCATTGACGAGGGACTTGGTCAGACTTTGAGAGTGGGAAAGGCCATAGACCCTCAAACAAGAAAGAAAATCATTCACGTACTCACGGAATACAAAGATGTCTTTGCATATGAAGCCACAGAAATGCCGGGACTCGACCCCAAAGTCATGTGCCACGAACTCAACATCAAAGAGGGGTTCAAGCCAGTCAAACAGAAGTTGAGACATCAAGGCCCCGAAAGAAACGTGGCGGCGGCGGCAGAGGTCAAGAAATTGCTCGAAGCGGGGTTCATAGAAGAATGCCAGTACTCAAAGTGGCTGGCCAACGTTGTGCTAGTCAAAACTCAAGTGGAGCATGGAGATTGTGTGTGGATTTCACAGACCTGAACAAGGTCTGTCCAAAAGATAACCACCCTCTGCCCAAGATCAATAGGCTGGTCGACTCAACTGCAGGTCACGCCCTATTAAGCTTCATGGACGCAAATGCGGGGTATCACCAAATCCCAATGGCTGAGCAGGATCGAGTCCACACTGCCTTCGTCACCAACCAAGGAGTGTATTGCTACAAAATGATGCCCTTCGGGCTCAAGAACGCAGGGGCTACGTATCAGCGTACGGTCAACAAAATCTTCAACGACCAACTGGGTCGGAATATTGAAGTATACGTCGATGATATGATCGTCAAAAGCAAGGTTCAGGGTGATCACCCCTTAAACTTAAAAGAGACCCTCAGCACGTTGAGGCGATTCTATATGATGTTGAACCCCAAGAAGTGCGTCTTCGGAGTAAAGGGAGAGAAGTGCTTCGGATTCCTGGTAGATGAAAGGGGAATCGAAGCAAACCCTGACAAAGTCAAGGCCGTGATGGAGATGAAGTCTCCTCGGAATGTAAGAGAAGTACAACGCCTAACCGGCCGTTTGCTGCCCCTCGGCCGCTTCCTATCCCGGTCAGCAGATAAGAGTTTGCACTTCTTCAAAGCTCTGAAAAGAAAAGAATTCACATGGGATGATGAAGCCGAGCGAAGCTTTTACCTCCCTCAAAATCCACCTATCGGCACATTTTGTACCACGACCTATTAGGAAACAAATTGGCATTTATGTAGCAAAGCCAGCCCATTGAACTTGATCAATCAAAATGGTTGGCATCTTTTATAATCCAGACTTAACCAGTCACTAAGATATCCGATTCGGTAAAATTCGACCAAACGGTTGAAGACTTGATCAGTCACAAAAAGACTAAGTCAAAAACCGGAAAATAGATCAGCCACTCAAAACATGTCAATCAGTTAACATACAAGTCAGTTGAAGTCAGCAAAGCTAGTCGGCAATATTGCAATCAACAAACATAAGGAAAAATTGAGGCCAAAAGATGAATTTCATTAAGATGGTCGGGCATTACAAAACAAGAGGAATTGCAACGATAAGTGAAACAATGACTAAGGGAATGGCCGAGTACAGGGGCCATGAATCCTAAGAGCTAGGGGGAAGGGGAAGATCAGTTACACTCCCGACATTGGTTTCGGTGTTATCACCGACTCGCTCCTCCTCCCGACCCGCATTGCCGGTCGCATCATCATCATCATCATCATCGCCATCAATGACATTGATGTCAACCTGGCCCTCTTCGTCCTCCTCGTCATCATCCTCCTCGTCTTCATCTGAGCCAGGATGGCAAGATTATCGTAGTCGATCGACATCCGATATCCCGACCGATGTCGCCCCAAACCAGCTCGGGATGCGACTCACCCAAAACCTTCCTCAATCGATCCAGGGCCTCATCCTCCCCCATTTTATGCGCCGCGCTGCCTACCTCATTTGGCATAGACCTCGGTAGCATCAGACTTCTCCCAGTCGGAGAACCATTGCTCCTCGGTCTTGACCTTGCCCTCCAACTCGGTCAGTTTGGCCTCAAGGTCAGCGACCTTCTGCTCGGCCACTTTCAGCTTGACAAGAGCATCATCCTTAGCCGTTTTTCCGAGTCGCGGGCAAGGATGAGGTCGGCCTTCTCCTTCTCCCATTTGGCCCGCTCGACGGCGAAGTCTTCCTGATCTTTCTTGATGGCGTTCTCAACATCAGAAAGCTTCGACTCGGCAACCGCTTATCCTCCTTGGCCCGGTAGACCTCATCGAAATGCTTTTTGGCTTTTTCTTTGAGGTCGGCCACTTCCTCGGTCAGGCTCACTCGATTCTGAGCCACATTGGCCATCCGAGCGGAGAACTGAAACGAAGGAAGAAGGTTAGAAAATTGAACAAAGGAAAATAAGGGCGAATCAAAAAGAAATAGGCTTACATCGTGCCAAGAGCGAAAAAGCTCATTGGTCTCATTCGGACCATGAATAACCTCAATATACTCCCGGTCGGCTGGTGTATATATGTGTTCCAGGGCCTTAGTCCAACGCCCGTCTTTCTCCGCCCGACTAAGCTCAGTGAACGGCACTGAGAGCGCCGCACCATCACCCGAGCTACCCCCGATCCGATCGGAGAACGGAGATATGGGAGTATATTGGGGACTCCCAATCGGCCAAAAATTCGATGAGTGAAGGGGAAAGGGCGCCGTCATCGCCGGCCGTGGTGGCCCCCCTCAGCCGATCACCTCAATAGATTTGGCCTTTTTGGCCTCCTTCTCCCGATCAGCCCTCTCCCGATCGGCTTTAGCTCTCGCGAGCGCCTTCTCGGTCTGAGCGACCTTGTCGGACGACCGCTCCTTCCTCTTCTTTGACTTAGGCTTAGCAGGATCCTGAGGAAAAAGCAAAAAAAAAACAATTACGAAAATGAATTGCCACTCGGCCAAAAAGAGAAGCAGCAAGAAGATGGAAATTTCACCTTAGGAGGGGCGGGAACCTTCATTGACTTAGCCGCAATCTCGGCCTTCAGCCGAGCAGCTCTCATTACCGCAACATTCAGTTTGTCAGCCATGATCGGGTCAACCTCGTCTATATAAGCTCGGGCAGGTTCTGCAACAAGGTAAAACAAAATGTTAGTCAAAAACCAAAAACTTGGGAGTTTATCATACCAACCACTTAAACTATCCCCTCGGCAAATTACCCTTCGGAAAGGTCGAGCTGAGACCCATAGCCGAAAGGAAATGCTCGTCTTTGAAGAGCTTGCAGTCAGGAAGCCACTGGCCGGGAAAAAATATTTCGCCCCCGTCCACAATCTTGGACTCGGTCTGCATATAGTAGGCCGCCGCACCCTCCTCGTCATCAATTTCACCCACTCAGAGATTTAAGGCGACGAGGGGCTAGGTCGGGGAGGAACAAGGGGAATCCCCCAATCTCCGCCAAAATAAACAAAAGCAAATTCTCTCTGGAACCCCTTCTGCGATGAGGGCAAGTTCAGAACGGTTCGGTATCCCGGTCGGACTTGAAAGCTCCACCAACCAGGACCATTCGTTGCAGCCATAACCTCGACCAGCTTATACATATGCCTCCATAATTTGATGGTCGGTCGGATTTGGATCAAGTCGCAGAGCACCTGGAAGGCGTTGATTCAGCCCCCAGAGTTAGGGGAAATTTGGCAAATTGCCAAATTATAGGCATTCAGCAATTCCTTGACAAATGGGGTCAGTGGAAAGTGGAGCCCCAACTCCATTGACATGTAATATACATCAATGCACCCGGGAGGAGGGCTGAGCACCGTGTGGTAGGCCTCTGGTCGGACCAGATAATAAGGGTCCTTTATTTGGAATCTCGTTGCTGTCCCCCTGAGGTCCTCGGTCAGGGATTTTATTACGCCGGGCTCGGGAAAGAATGGACCTCCTTTCGGATCAAGGTCGGGATACTCTAGTTCTTGACCAGAAGTAGACGCTTCATCTGCTCCCCTCGGCAAAGGCCACCCTCACTACATCACAAGACAAATATTTGTCTAAGTAACTCCTCGAGGGGGATAGGCCGCCGACACTTCCCAAGGATAGGGAATGATACCCTCGACCTCCTCCTCCACGTAAGACGACGGTTTGGAAGAGCAACCGTGCTCGGGCACAGCCGAGGGTCGGGCAACTTATTATAGCCGACACCAATGTTATTCCCATCCCTCTCACCTCCTCGGACAATTTATAAGGAGGTGAGGTCGAGGGTGTCGACGACTCGGACGAATCTCCCACTATTTATGGACAAGGGAGTCGGCCGAGATTATTCGAAAGAAAAAGAAAACTTAAAAAGAGCAAGAGCGTACCTGGTCGGACGAAAAGACTAGAGGAAGAGCTTGAGAGATAGAGAGAAATTGAAGATCTTTGAGAGAGAGAGAAAGTTGGGGAAATGAGCAAATGATCCCCAACTCTCTCTACTCCCCCGTATATATAGGAGCGCCTTGGGGGACGTGCAACGCAAACATCCCCGCGTCGCCTTGATAGGCTTCCAATAGAGGCCCAAAGGGACCTATTCACTCCATCCCATGAAGAGCCCAGTAAAATCAAGCAAAAACCTTCTAAATCCAAGGAATTTGAAGCGTCAAAGTTCCTCAAAGCACCTCGTCAGCTCAGCCAATACCAAGGGCCCCAATGTCCCAAGTATCAAAATCGGCCATGTGGCATTTCAGGTCGGACATATCTGGTCAAGCAAAACAGTAGTTGCTCCACCATCCGGAATGCGAAACCCACTCGAACCAACTTGGGGCTCGTTAGCACCTCATCCAAGTGGCATTGTACCCTACTCGGCTACCAGGAGTTTCTCTCCTCTGCCGAGTCGCTTCTATACTCGGTCAAGTATGGCCAAGTATCAGCTAGCACCACTCGGACCAACTTGGGGCTCATTAGCCCCTCATCCGAGTGGCCTTGTACCCTACTCGGCCAACAGGAGTTCCTCTCCTTTGCTGAGTCGCTTCTATACTCGGTCAAGTATGGCCAAGTATCAGCTAGCACCACTCGGACCAACTTGGGGCTCATTAGCCCCTAATCCGAGTGGCTCTGTACCCTATTCGGCTAACAAGAGTTCATCTCCTTTGCCGTGTCGCTTCTATACTTGGTCAAGTATGGCCAAGTATGAGCTAGTGCCCATTCAAGCGAATTTGGGGCTCAATAGTAGTGATCCGGTCTGCCATCTCCTCCTCCAGGAAAAGTGACCTGGTCGGCGCTCGTCGTTCAGCATGAAGTGGCCTGATTGGTTCTCACCACCAATAAGAGGTGATCGGGTCGGCACTCTTCACGTTCAATGAGAGGTGACCGGGTCGGCCTTCTTCCTTCAACAGGGAGTGACCCGATCGGCCCTCTTCCCATTCAATGAGAGATGACCGGGTCGGCATTCTCCCTTCAATAGGGAGTGACCCGGTCGGCCCTCTCCTCTTTCAATGAGAGATGACCGGATCGGCATTCTTCCTTCAACAGGAAGTGACCCGGTCGGCCTCTTCCCATTCAATGAGAGAAGACCGGGTCGGCATCCTTCCTTCAACAGGAAGGGACCCGGTCGGCCCTCTCCCCATTCAATGAAAGGAGACCGGGTCGGCATTCTTCCTTCAACAGGAAGTGACCCGGTCGGCCCTCTCCTCCTACCATAAGAGGGGACCGGGTCGGCATTCTCCCTTCAACAGGGAGTGACTCGGTCGGCTATCTCCTCATTCAATGAGAGGTGACCCGGTCGGCATCCTTCCTTCGACGGGAAGGGGACCCGGTCGGCGTTCCTCCTTCTAGCAGGAGATAAGCCGGTCGCAAACCAGTCAGAAATAAGGCGGTCGTTATTCCGCCACAGACGGGCGTCCTTCCAGTCAAGTTTTCGTGGTCCCCCCATCTATGGCATGGGGCTAATTGTTTGGGCTTAATTAATCAGCATCCAATAAGGAGCATAAAAGCCTCCTAAAGCCTGGGACAGATGGCAGCAGTGGGTCCCACCTGAAAGTTGACCTAATCATAAGGACTTGGGACACCTCTAAAAGGGTGGAATAATCATTGCCTAAAAAGGTAACATGCCCATTGGTACCAAAAAGGCCCATCTGAACAATGTTTCCTGTCTGGGAAATCCCCAACATTATAAAACCAACTGCCTCATCAATGAACAGGTATTCAATTCTCACCTAACAAACTAGAGCATCTATTTCTAGACTTTCTCTCTCTACCTCAATCTCATCTGACTTGAGCGTCGGAGGAGCGATCCCGGAGCCACCCTTGGGGTAGTGTAACCTTGTTTTGCAGGATTCCGGCGTACGAACATCGGAGCTCAGGCGACCGCTCTTGGGGCCCACATCACATCTCCCAACCAATTACAATCCTTAATTTCTTAGCATAAACAAGCTGCAAGGAGAGAGAGACTGGGGAGGTTTAATGGGGTGGGAAAGTGTATCGGGGAGAGGGTGAGAGAGTAACGGGATGAGAAAGGACAAAAATGGGGTTTTCGTTTTCTTAAAGGAACCGACAAATACAATGGAGATGAGATAAGGAACCAAATTTTGACTTACTATTTGCCCAGGTACCACTTAACTAAGGTAAATAATTAAATCCAAAATACATTTAATCATAACATGTTAAATAAATCGCAAGCATAACATATTCAAATTTCATAACTATATTTAAATAAAATAAACTCAATATTACTAAATATAACTCATAAATTTTTATATAACAACTCAATTAAAATAATATTCAGTACATAATTATGTTAATAATTATAATTAGCATTTTATAAATCCTTTTTAAAACAAGCCTATTACATCCACTTTCAGCCAGGTATAATATCTAATTTGTCACATTCTACTCCACCTGGCAATTTCCAGTCAAATGCATAAACAAGATTGACAAATATAAGCTCATCATTAATCACGGCAATTTCCACCTGACAGTTTTCAAAACTATCTTTTTACTCCAAAACTCTAATTGCCAAACACCCTCAAAGTCTTCTACCCGTCAAAATGGAATACATTGAAAAACCTTGTCCTTTCAAATTAAACGAAGTAGTACTCTTTAGGAACCTCTCGGAAATAAATTCCTCGGGTTCTTCCCAAAAACTCGGGTCTCACTCAATCACTCATGCCTTGATAATAACTTGCATACCTGCATCGATGTCAAAACAACTTATATTGGCATCCTGCGATGACTCTCGAAACACCAACAAAGGGGCAGGAGGGTGTAGCCTCAGTGCTTCCTTCAACACTGCTTTTAAATACATTTATTTCTTTAAATCATCTTCACATACCATCGCTTTGTCTTTGATAACTTTTTAGACCTCTTCTTGCACTTGTTTCACTACTCTGGGATGCCTAATTAGCTCGCTCATAGTCCATTCCAACAGTGTGCAAGTTGTTCGAGTACCTGTAACAAACATATCATGGATGCAAAATACTATAATTGGATATTGTTTTTCAATTCATATGAATCACAAAAAAATGTCAAAAGTCTTTTAAGTAAAATATATAAATAGTACAGAAGTCAGATTTGTTGCTACTAAAAAGACCGAAAGAATTGCATATTAAAACATATTATATGAGGAATTCCATGAAGGAATATGTCCTTAGACATTCCGGCAATTACTAAATATAAATAGGAATGTTATTATGAAGATAACAAAGTTAATTAATTTAGTAATCGTATTTACTTGCTAGAGAATAAATATGATTAATAGGACAATATTGATTGGGCCTATAACTAAAATAGATTAATCCTATGAGGTCACACATTGTAGCACAAGTTGGACAAAGCAATCCAAATCCATTTAGGATTAGGATTGGGCCGGTCCAAAGGGGAATAGGAGGAGAATTAGTTCTCCTAACTAACCTATGACTCTTCTATTATATATAGGATATAATATTAGGGTTTAGGTGATAAAATTTATTAGTCAGTTTCTTTTCACTAGAGAGAGAAAAAGAAACCCTAGATCTATTCCCTAAACCGGCGCCTATACCATCAAAAGCAAGAGATTTTCTTCTCTTCCGTTCTAGCAAACGTTGGTGTTCAACTGGTGCTCGTGGACTGATTAGAGGAGCAACACTTGGGGCTCTCGGATCTTCAAAGCTTTCATACAACAGGGAAATCACGCTACAAAGGTTTGATATTTAATCCCTATTGAATGATTCATATGTTTGATTATGTTTGCGATCCAATGATAGATGTTAGGAAATTGTTTCCTGAAATTCCGCTATATGCATCTATATATTCCTACAAAGGGTATCGTTTTGCCTAATTCATAATATTCATATGATCATGTTATTGTATGCAAAGTTATTATTTTTATTCAATTAAGTGAGGATTTATTTATGGCTTGAATTTGCATAATTGATATTTGATATTAATTGATTGGAAATTGTAAATATTTGATTTAATTGTGATTTATGCTCAAATAATTTTATAAAGTTCCGATTTTTTGTCATTATGGACGAAATAAACTGGTTAATTCACTCCAAAATTTTCGGATTTTTATAAGTATATTTGATTGATTTAAAATTATTTAATATTTAATTCGATTAATCATTGAAATAATTTGTTAACAATTAAAGATTTGATTTTTAATTTGTTAAATAAATCTAATGTTCATCACCCACATAGATCTAGAATAATATGATGGCTGAAAATAATTTGATTATTTTTCCCACTAATTTTCGAATTTTATCATATTATTTATGAATTTTGATTAACTTTTATGTTTAATTTGATTATTCATAGAATTTAAGGATAACAATTAAAATATTTGATTTTATTTGTTAAGATAATTCAGTAGATCACCCTAAAAATTATTTTCAAATTTTACAGAATTTAAATGTTAATTTTCTGAATTTTTGGAGATAATTTGATTCTTGCCCAAATTTTGAATTTTTTGTTAGATTTAATGTTTAATATAGATTAAGCATTGAAAATCTAATCTTAACAAATCTAAAATTTTGTTTGAGTTTTAAGTGATTCAAAATTTTTTGCCATAATTTTCGGATTATTAAGACCTAATTAAAATCCTCAATCTTTAAATAAATTGTTTGTTAAAGATTTAATGGCAATTTTGTAAATTGTTACAAAATTCAAAAGGTTTGCCCACCATGGCTGGGTGGCCCCACCTGCATCGGTGGAGTCACGGTGGAGGGCGGCAGTAGGTCGACGTCAACAGGGGCAGAGACGGGCGGCACTGGCAGCAGCCACGCGTGCGGTGCACTTTCGAAGTGCGCAGCGCGTGCTGGGGCGTTGCTCCGGGCTCCGGCTGGCGGCGAGGGGATGATGGTTGCGGCCGATGGTGCGCAACTGGGTGGGTTATGGCAGGCGGCTTTGCTTAAGGCTATTGGTTGTGTTGTTATGGCAGGCGGTGAAGGCTGCCTTCAATGCTGGTCTTGTTTCTAGCGGTGGCTGGATGGTTGGCTGTTGACTGGCAGCCTTGAGCTGCTGGTCAACAAGTCAACCTTCAATATTTATAAAAAAAAAAAAAAATTGTTTTGGAAACAAAAAAAATATGATTTACTTCTTTGAGCATAAATCCAAGATTTCCTTTAATGCAAATTGAGATTAATAAAGATTATTCTAGCCATATTTAAATAAGTAATTGAATTAAAATAATAAAGTTTCCTAAATAATTTCTAGCTTAAATTTGTTAAGTTTTATAATTATTATGGAAAGTTGTATTTGCTTATTAATTGTTAATAAGTAAATAGATTGTGTTTATTTTATGATGATATTATAAATGCGTGGATTTTTAATGTAATATGTATGATATTATATTTTGCATGTTATGACTAGTATGGCCCAAATTAGGATAGTAATTACGATCTGCGAATCGTTAAATTTGAATGTAAAATTAAATACGATCTGCGAATCGTTTGTATTTTTGTAACTTTAAATTTTAGTTATTTATTTAATTCAAATTATGTAATCAAGCATGAGGATCCAAGGAGTTTCAAGGATGGTGATCCGTGGAGATTCAAGGGAGGATTCATGAAGATTAGTTATTTTCCTAAGTATAGGGGCCATACTAGATCATTTAGTTATTGCTTATAATAATTCTCTTGCATTTATCTATCTTGTTTAAATGCTTGCTTCTAAGTTTGTTTGTGGTTAATGGATTGATGTGTTCACTATTAATTGACCATATTAGTAAACTTAGGTCCCCAAAAGTAATATTGAGTTCAATTGCTTTTCCAAACAACACCTATAAAGCCTTAGATCATGAGTAATAGGTTCTGCCAAAGCAGGGTGTTGCTCATAGTTCCGGGGATAGTATGGTAGGTATTTTGAAACTTACATGTTAATGTTTGGTTTAACTCAACAAAATCATCAAAAGACAAAGTTTTGGGTTTTGAAGCTAAGAGATAGGAGTAAACAAGGAGTTGTTAACCTGTCTACCAAGAATTATAATTAGTTATAATTAGTAAAGTGTTTACTTACCTCAACTACTATAAATTGAAGGCAGGGCCAAAATCCGTTTGATTGTAGTAGGAGAGGATCTTGGTTATTTCTTTATTCAATAGGGGACTTTCATTTTGAATAAAGGATAGTAGTAATTAAAATTTGTTTAATTATTGCTTTCTTGATAAACATTAATTGGATCTTGCTTAAATATTCTTTTGTTGTAGTTATCATGTCTCGTTCAACCAACAACAACACTCCCGGTTTTAATTTGCGCTATTTACTCGAAAAGGACAAACTGAATGCACATAACTTCCTAGAATGGGAAATGGCTGTGAGAATCGTTCTCAGAGCTGAAGGAAGGGAAAAAGTTCTTGACAATCCTCTCCCTGAACCCCTGCCAGAAAATGCTACTATAGCTGAACAGAGAACAAGGCAAACCCTAGAGGCTGATTCCGTGCAAGTAACATGTCTGATGCTTGCTTGCATGGAGCCAGATTTTCAAAAGCGTTTTGATGGTCTAGATGCCTACTCCATCCTCCAGCAGCTGAAAACTATGTTTCAGAAGAATGCTAGATTGGAGAGGTTTGAAGCTCACTGTAAGGTGTTGGAATGCAAGTTGGGAAAAGGAAAACCCGTTGGTCCGCATGTGTTCAATATGATTGGACATTTTCAGATCATGGAAAAATTGGGCTTCCCTTACCCTCCAGAACTGGCAACTGATATTGTGATCAAATCCTTGCCTGAAAATTTTCAAAACTTTCAGTTGAATTTTTACATGCAAGGAGGGGAGGCTACCTTGCAAGAGCTGCATGATATGCTAACTCAGGCTGAAAGGAGCTTGCCTGCTGAACCTGAACATAAGGATGTTCTTATGGTTAGGAAGGGCAAGCAATTCAAGAAGAAAGGGGCTCCTAATAAGAAGAACAAGGGCAAGGTTGTTGCCACTGATGATACTTCTAAGCCACAAACCACTCCTAAGGCAAAAGTAGCAGCACTACATGAGTGCTACCACTGCCACAAGATTGGTCACTGGAAAAGGAACTGCCCCAAGTATCTGGAAGATAAGAAGACTGGTGCTTCGACTTCAGGTATTTGTGTTATAGAGATTAACTTATCTACTTCTACATCATGGGTATTTGATACTGCATGTGGATCTCACATTATGTGTAATGTGCAGGCACTAAAAAGAAGTAGAATGTTGAGCAAAGGAGAAGTGGACCTCCACGTGGGCATTTAAGCACGAGTTGCTGATTTGGCTGTGGGGATTGTAGTCTATTTTTGCCTTCTTGTTTAGTTTAGAACTCCATAATTGTTATTATGTTGCAACTATTACCAAGAATATTGTTTTGATTCCGGTTTTGGATTCGGAAAGTTTTTTCATTTCAAATAAAGAATAATTGTTGTTCTTCTTATTTGAATGATTTATTCTATGTCTCAACCAAGTTATCAAATGGTTTATATGTGCTATACTTAGAAACCCACATCTATAACATAGACAGCAAGAAACCTAAAACAAATGATTCGAACCCGACATACCTATGGCATTGTCGATTAGGCCACATAAGCTCAAAGCGCATTGAGAAACTTCATAAAGATGGAATTCTCAAATCATTTGATTTCGAATCATTTGATACTTGTGAGTTTTGCTTGATGGGGAAAATGACAAAGTCTCCTTTCACAGGTTCAAGTGAAAGAGCCAATGACCTTTTAGCCCTTATACATACAGATGTGTGTGGACCTATGAGTACGTTGGCTAGGGGAGGGTACAGTTACTTCATTACTTTTACCGATGATGTGAGCAGATTTGGATATGTTTACCTCATGCGGCATAAGTCGGAATCCTTTGAAAAATTTAAGGAATTCCAGAATGAAGTACAAAACCAACTTGGGAAGAAAATTAAGGCATTACGATCCGATCGTGGTGGTGAATATTTATCTCAAGAATTTGGTGATCATTTGAAGGATTGTGGAATACTTTCACAATGGACTCCGCCAGGAACACCACAGTTAAATGGCGTTTCTATTTCATTCTGGGGTTGTAAAGCTTATGTAAAACGTTTACTTTCTGATAAGCTTTCACCCAAATCCGATAAATGTCTTTTTGTGGGTTACCCAAAAGAGACTAAGGGATACTACTTCTACAACCAAAGCGAAAACAAAGTGTTTGTTGCTCGTAATGGTGTCTTTCTGGAAAAGGAGTTTATTTCCAGAAAAACAAGTGGGAGAAATGTATATCTCGAAGAAGTTCGAGATGAGCAACAAATGGATGAGATTAACACCTCATCAGAGGCGGCCCGGCATGAAAATGCTCAGGAGGTGGTGCATTCAATTCACGTACCTCCTACCGTCCCACTTGGAGATACTCCATGCGAAGTCACTCAACCTAGTGAGGTAGAAACTTCTTCCGTTGTTCCCCAACGTAGGTCTAGTAGGACCATCATTCCGTCAAAGAGATATATTGATTTCCTTTTGACTAAAAGTTCTGAAATCACGATTTTAGAATCAGAAGAGCCTACTAGCTACAAAGATGCTTTGGATAGTCAAGACTCCGAAAGATGGCTTGAGGCCATGAAATCTGAAATGGATTCCACGTCTGAAAATCAAGTATGGGACTTGGTTGATTTGCCTGATGGGGTAAAACCCATTGGATGCAAATGGATTTTCAAGTTGAAAACAGACAAGGATGGAAACATTAGTGTTTTCAAAGCAAGGTTGGTGGCGAAAGGTTTCAAACAAATTCATGGTATTGACTATGATGAAACCTTCTCGCCAGTAGCCATGCTGAAGTCCATTAGGATAATCCTTGCGATTGCTGCCTTTCAAGATATGAAATATGGCAGATGGATGTCAAAACCGCTTTCTTGAATGGGTTCATGAAAGAGGATGTGTACATGACACAACCTCAAGGTTTTGAAGATCTAGAAAATCCAGGGTGGGTATGCAAGCTTAAGAAGTCCATTTATGGACTAAAGCAAGCATCAAGGAGTTGGAACCTCAGAGTTGATGAGGCAGTCAAGAAATTTGGCTTTCTCAGAAATGAAGAGGAATCTTGTGTATACAAGAAGTTAAGTGGGAGTAGTATTACTTTTCTGGTCTTGTATGTGGATGACATACTTCTCATAGAAAATGATAAAACCATGCTTGAGTCAGTCAAGGAATGGCTTAAAAAAAAATTATTTCTCTATGAACGACCTAGGAGAGGCTGAGTACAGATTGGGAATAAAGATCTATAGAGATAGGTCGTAAAGGCTGATTGAACTTAGTCAAGAGACTTATAAAGATAAGGTTCTTGAAAGGTTCGAGATAGAAAACTACAAGAGAGGATGTGAAAGTAAGCAAGGTTCATACTGAGGATAATATTGCAGATCCTCTGACTAAACCGCTTGCTCAACCTATGCATGAGTGTCATACTAGGTCTATGGGGCTTAAGCATATGGGAGAATGGCTTTAGGTTGTTTACTTCATGCTTACAATTGTAAAGACATTTATTATGCTTTGAATGTTTATCAATAAAAATTCCGTTCTTATTTAGTTGCTTGGTTTAGTATTAAATAAAATGTCCAAATAATTTGTGTTTTCAAATAGGATTATCGAAAACGTTTTGATAATGGAACCCTATAAAGTGAACGGAAATCACAATTTATTTAAAGTCCCTAGTCTAAATCACTAAATTGGACATAAACCGGCGATTTTCTTCTCTTCCGTTCTAGCAAACGTTGGTGTTCAACTGGTGCTCGTGGACTGATTAGAGGAGCAACACTTGGGGCTCTCGGATATTCAAAGCTTGCATACAACAGGGAAATCACGCTACAAAGGTTTGATATTTAATCCCTATTGAATGATTCATATGTTTGATTATGTTTGTGATCCTATGATAGATGTTAGGAAATTGTTTTCTGAAATTCCGCTATATGCATCTATATATTCCTACATTCCATACCAATATGACAGCTTTGACTGTTTGTACAAATGCTATATATCCTTGCTTTCTCTATGATATTCAAGCATGATGTCCACAAAGTTTTTCGTTCCCTTTGTTAGACTCATCATCAATGGTTGCCTTAGTGATTAGACGACGTTGATGCTCTCCCATTACTTTGTGAAGGAAATCATCCAACATTTTAGCGACCTTCACTCGATCCATCCAACTAAGTCAAGGTATATAAAATCTCCCAAAGTAAAAACGATTGGTAAGATGACTAATCTCTGAGTTGGGGAATTCTCCTCCAATTACCCTTCACTTGATGGGATTCGAATTCTAAATCTTGAGGTCATGAGGTAAAATCCCCACGAAATGAGCCAAGCCAAATTTGGTAAAAAAATAATAAAAGTTGATAAGCCTAATTAGTAATTTTATACAAAGAAAAATTTTAGGAGATACACAAGAATTTATGAGAAATTCTTGTATATTGAGATTTACCGTATACTACTAAGATTTGTAATAAATTTATCATACATCCTTAAAATTATCAAACATGGGAAGATGTGGTTACTTTTATTAAAATGCATTTATACTTCTTCTATTTCATACTACTTGAAACATTGCTCAATACACGCTTGCTGATGCGTAACTTTAGTCATTAATATCTTTAATTTCCTATAGATAAAAAAAATATAAAAGAATTTGACATTTTGAAACTAGATGTTGATATGAATATAATAAGATCTATCTCAAATGACTATAGTTTTTCTTATGTAAAATTTACAAAATACGGTTAAATGGAGTGTGTGAATAGCGTAAAAGTCATAACATTTTATGTAATATGAAATGGATGGAGTTTAAATTTTTTTGTTGCAAAAAACCAAAACATGGAACTTTTTATTAAAATAGCTATCTTGTCTTAAATTCCGACCACAAAAATCATACCTCCGTTATTAGCCAAACACAACATTGGGTGGTTATTCTGACATTATAGCTCTATTATTTCTAGATACAGAAATACCACTAATAATATATAGAGATGAAACCTTGGGTATGTTAACACCACCGTACCAAGGCCAAGGGATATAGAGATTACACTCCACTATTTTACATGCAAATGACTTAATTCTTCCAATTACATCTATGACCTTTTTTATAGCCTTATTTCTACTTACTGTTACAACCTTCTCATAATTGCAATGTTGGACGATGGTTCATGGTTGTAATATAGGACTAAGCTACATTACAAGTCTTCATTGTTGGGCTAAGAGTGAAATTTTTAGCTTAGGTACGGGTAGCTAGGGTTGTAATGAGGAAGTACTTTTGTTGTCTGGGAGAAATGTGGTTCTTAAAGTGTAACTGTGTCAATAGTTTATCCATAAGACCTGAGAATTTGCATTGCAATCCAATTTGAAATCAACTACAATACACTGAAGACCGTCTATTTGCAGGCAAATGGAGTTGCGATGACCATAACTCCATAAGAGGATCTCGCCTAGCAACTGTGAGACCCTAAAGCTCCGTCATGTCTAGCTTTTCACCCGGAAATTTCCAGTCAAACTCATACATGAGAGTCGCAATCGCAAGTTCAGCATTAACCACGCCAAATGATATCCCAGGACACCCTCTTCTACCTGCTCCAAAAGGAATATATATTGAAAATTTTGTCCTTCGAAATCATATAAACTAGTGTCTAGGAACCTCTCAGGGCGAAACTCCTCAGGTTCTTCCCAAAAACTTGGGTCTCTCTGGATTGCCCATGCATTGATGATCACTTGTGTTCCTGCAGCAATATCAAAACCATTTATCTTGACGTCCTGCAATGACTCTCGAAAGACCAACAAAGGACCTGGAGGGTGCAATCTAAGTGCTTCCTTAATTACAGCTTTCAAATACGTCAGTTTCTCCAAATCATCTTCACATACACTGCGACCTTTGCCTTGAACAGCTTTCCTAACCTCTTCTTGTAACTCTTTCAAAACTCTAGGATCGGTAATCAACTCAAAAATCGTCCATTCTATGAGTGTGTAAGTAGTGTCCGTCCCAGCGGCAAACATATCCTGCATAGTTAGAATTACAGATTTCAATCTAATAGAACCATGTCATCTGAGCTGATACTTGAGTGAACTATATATACTTCTGACGTATAAGTGTCCATTGATAAAGAAGGGAGATGAGTTCACTTTATAAACCTTATCATATGGTTTTAATGGAACCTCCTTTATGTTGTGACATCTCCTTGTGAGGCCCATATTTAACATATCAAGCAGGCCCACGACTAAAATTACTGGCCAATTGAAAAGGACCTCACATGTGAGGGGTGTTGAAGCTATGACGTATTGCACCACATTGAGTGTCCACATTGATAAAGAAGGAGATGAGTTCACTTTATAATGCGAACTCCCCTTATCCATATGTTTTAAGGTGGAACCTCCTTTATGTTGTGATGCTATCTCCCATTGATGGGTGGCGCCATATTTAACAACTTCCTCCATTCTCAAATATCGGAACACTTCATTTTAACAAATGGTTCCTCCCGTTTTTCTAATACTACCATTTGGACTGACGTACATCATTGACCATTAACATCTTTGATATTTTGAAGACGTAAATTATGAATAATCAAACACGTTTCAATGTAATTATAATACAAGATGGTCAAGTGAATAATGTTGATAGTGTCAAAAGTAAAAATGAATGTCCTCTAAAAAAAGAATGCATATAGAAGAAAAAATGAACATTAATATATGGGAGATAATAGGTGTTCTCCTTTTATACCTTCAAAAGACTAACTTCTCATAAATTTTACTAATACCACAAATAGTCATATGTAGTCAACTCAAACTATACATCAGAGACACAATGGAAAGGTAAAGTATTGCAATCATTTAAAAACAGGGAAGTACTTACCAATATAACACCTTTGATATTGTCTACTGAAAGAGCATCTTTGTTCTCCTTTTGAATTTCAAGCAAAATGTCCACAAAATTTCTAACATTCTCCCCTTTGTCTGATTCATTTTAAATCATCTTCTGAGTGCTTAGGCCATATTGGTGTTCTTGTATCACCTTTTCAAGAAATGCATCCATCCGTGTTGCTACGTCCTCCAATCGACCTTCCAAACCGTTCACTCGATCAATCCAACTAAGCCAAGGTATGAAGTCTCCCACACTGAAAGTCCCAAGCAACTTCATCACTTCCTCCGAAAGCTTCTCAAAACGAACATCTCCTTCATGATTACCACTATATTTTCTCCCAAAAGATGCTCTACATATCACATCATTTGTGAATATGATAAGAATCTCCCTTAAATTCACCACTAATGAACAAGATGTCTTAATTTTTTCAACCATTAAAGCCGCTTCTTCTTCTCTTATTTTATTGAACTTTCTTGCTATATAACAGCTGCGTAACGCATATACTCATCTGCCTCCAATGATCCCCGTAAGGAGAAAAGGCCATATCATTACAGTTCTACAAGAGCCTGCTGGCACTGCGAGATTTAGGCCTGTTAGAAAAGATTGTGCCATGAGTCTTCATGATCTCGCGTGCTGCATCTGCAGATAATACCACAAGGGTTGGCTTGCAACCCATGTAGACGAACATAAGATCGCCATGTTTCTTAGACAATGCTTGAAGAGATCGGTGAAGTAATTGACCTAGCTGATGAAGGTTCCCTATGATTGGCAGCTTTGGTGGCGAGGGCGGTAAGTTTTGTCCAGTAGCACGAGTTTGAAAGAGAAACTTGTAGAAGAAGATTACAAAGAGTAATACAGGGAGGAAGCAAGGATGGAAAATCAGTTTCTGCAATAAAGGCAGAAACAGACTATACATTGTTTCCATATGTTTCAACCTACTTTTATTTGAAGAATAAGATGAGAACAAGTTCAGCAGAATGAAGATATAATACAGTATGAAGCAATGCAGTCATAGATAAAGGGTATGTAAACTAGGGGGGAGAAAAGGAGAAAGTGTTGGCGTCTCATCGTGAGAGTTCATTTTGGCCTCACACAGAGGTATTTTTGACATTTCGCGCAAAAAGACAAAAGCTGACTCCTAACTTTGGTATCAGCATATACCAAAGATCTGTAAAATTACTAATACCAAAATAATTATTACTTTGGTACCAAAATATAAGTGAACTTTGGTATCATGTTTGAGCTTTGGTACCAATTATACTTACTTTGGCAACAACTTTGAGCTTTGGTACTAGTAATATCAAAGTAACTCTTACTTTTGTACCTCCATATGTTAAAATTTTTGCCTCTTGAGCTTTGGTACCTCTAGTACCAAAAGTAACTCTTTCTTTGGTACCTGCATATACTAAAATGAGAGGCCATTTTATGAGACGTCTATCCAAGGAGGGATGATAAATGTCTAACTATTAGAGCATCATTATTGGTGAATGAAAAAAAAGATCATCCCACTCTCTTTCTAACTTTCTCTCTCTAAAAAATTACATCCCACAATCTTTTTCCACTTTCTTCTTAACAATGAACCAAAAAAAAGATCATCCCAACTACTTTTGCCTACCCAACTACCTTTTTTACCCTACCCAACTATTTTTTTCTCTCTCATCACCCCACCACCATTATACAATATTTTTATTATTTACTTTTTAATAATGTAAAATATTCATTACTAATTGATAAAAAATTAATTAAATAAATACATAATTAGTTTTTTTAGCATTAAATAAATTAAATGCACAAAAAAAAATTATTTTTTTAGAGGGTACAAGTGAAAGATATTTCATATAAAATAAGAAAAATAATAGAAAATTAGTAAATAGCTAAAAAAAAATGTCCAAAATATTACAAAATGGGTCTCTATTTGTAGATCTCGGAAAAATAGAGTCATTGGTAATTTTTTATTTTTTTTGGCATTGTATTTTTAAAGATATTGCATTTTTAATATTTGTAAATTGCATTATTTCTCTCTCCTTGAGAATTTGACAAGTGTCAAATTCTGACGCACGCGTCAGAAAATCTGACACGCGCCTCAGAAATCTGACAATTTTTTTTTTTTTTTTGCTTTTTTTCAAGCCAAAACGCTACGTTTTGGCTAATCTCCAGCCAAAACGCCGCGTTTTGACTGGAAGAAAAGCAAAAAAAATTTAAAAACTCGGATCAGGCAGTGGGTCCCACTCCCACGCCTGATCATAATTTCACTCGTGGGATGCAAAAAAATTTTCCCAATCAACATACAATCTTATTTTTTTTCACCATTAAGCCATTCCATTTAAGATTAAGTACATGATCTTTTTTTTATTTTCACCATTAATGCTGCCCTTAGACATTTGCTATATGTCTAACACACAAGTGGCACACATGTCTCAGAATTACTTTTGCAATTTTGAAACTTCTATATCTCAAAAAATATGTTTTAAAAAAATATATATACCAATATTCATATATTTTTATTCTCTATAAATAGACATCCATTTTGATATAATTTCATCATATTTTTATTTTACCCTTCTCTAAATATTATATAGATATGTAGAAAAAAATAATACAAACACTATTTGTATATACACAAACTCTATTTGTTTATACACAAACAACATATCGTGTTTGTGTATAATCAGATAGTGTTTGTATTATTTCTTTCTACATATCTAAATAATAGTTAGAGAAAGGTAAAATAAAATATGATAAAATTATATCAAAATGGATGTTTATTGTAGTGAAAAAAAATATGTGAATTTCATGATAAACATATAGTTTTTGTGCTTATAACAAATAGTATTTGTGTACACAATATATATTGTTTGTGTACACAACGTATGTTGTTTGTGTACACAACATATAGTTTTTGTGTATAAATAAATATTGTGTTGATTTTTCCACAAATCTAAATACAAGGATGCTCTTAATAGTTAGAGAAGGGTAAAATAAAAATGTGATGAAATTATACCAAAATGGATGTCTATTTGTAGAGAATAAAAATATATGAATATTGGTATATATTTTATTTTATTTTTAAACATATTTTTTGAGATATAAAAGTTTCAAAATTGCAAAAGCAATATTGTTTGGACAAATATAAGCATGACATGTGTAATGTCACCAACTTTCCTTACACTAAAAGACATCACTACCCTTAATAAATTACTGAAAGGACCGAAATACCCACTATTAGAATCTAACAGTTAGATGTTTATCATGACTCTCTATCCAAGCTCGAACAAAAGAATGATCCAAAAGATATTTAACAATCATGTCACTGTTATTTTGTTTGCTAGTGTTTTAATGGCAAAGAGTGAGAGTACTGCCAGCTAACCAACAATTGCAGCATTAATTATCTTTGCTTGTTTCTTACACTAAATATTTTTGGACACAAACCTCTCCTGACTGTCAATCAGTCCCAAAAGTCAATAATTGACAAATCCGTTTTATTCAGGGCTTGTTCTTTTATCTTTTTTTGTTTCTTATTTTTTGTTTCTACAAAAACTGAAAACACAGATAAAACGGGGAGGGGCATAGGGGGTATATAATGAAAAAAATACGGACGATTACAAGTAAATACGGACGGTAAATAGCGATTCAGTATATTATAAGATGGAGGGAGTATATGACAACCTTGATTGGAAACTTGCAAGAAAGTTAGAGAAAAAGGTCACACTAAAGTATTGCCAGAGAGAGATTGTACTTTTTTTTTTTTTTGAAGAGAAGCAGCAATTAATATAAAAACATAATAACTAGTACAGCCCTAAGGTGGTTCTGGGTGCCCCACCAAATTCGAATGTCTGTGGTTTTCCGAAATATAAAGTTTATCAGCCTCATAGGTACTATTACAAGCCGAGGGAGGATTACACAAAATACATAGGGTATTAATCCCATCTATCTTCCCCTTTGCGTCTTTAGCAACGCTATCCGCCAACTTGTTTGCTCCTCTCTTTTCATGTTGCAATCTAATACCTTCTTGATCTTGGAGCAACGCCCTGCATGAGTTCAACATTTCATAATCATTATTATTACAGTAGTCTCCCTGTGAAAGAGCCATGACAGCCCGAAGGCAATCCGTGGTCAGCAGTACATTCACCCAATTTTTCCTTTTTATCCATTGGAGTGCAAGTAAGAGAGCTTTGACTTCTGCTTCGAAAGCATTGTTTGTGAAAGTTATATATTGAAAACCTTCAACCCATATGGCATTGTGGTGACGGCACACTACCCCAATGAAAGCTTCTTTGGTAGATAAAAGGAAAGATGCATCAGTGTTAATTTTAATGTGGGTAGGAGGGGAGGGTTCCATGAACAATAAGGTGTGGTGAGGTTGTTGGGGGCTTTACCCACTTTAGGTTGGTTCTGGGTGTAGAACCATTTAGTGGCGGCCCAACTAGAGGATTTAAAAAGGACATCTGATGTTACATTTTTTTTTTCTTGAAAAGCCACAAATTGCGTCTCAACCATAAGTTCCAAAGGATTAACATGAAGAGAACATTATGGGGGAGGGAGTTTGACAGAATTAGGCCATTAGTGAGGTTAGATCTGAGCCAGGTTTTGAAGGAGCAGTCAAGTCTCAGGTCAATTTTTGCCAAGATCCAAGTTTCTTGAGCGTGGGGACAGGTTCTAAGGACATGGTTCATTTCTTCCACATAATGGGGGCATAAACGTGCGGTTGCCGACAAATCTTTCATCCTAAAATTTAGGTTGGAGTTTGTTGGCATTCTCTCCCACCAAACTTGCCAGAGGAAGTATTGTAGTTTAGGGAACCCCGATGACTTCCAAATCCAGTCCCAATCATCTATGACAGACTCATTCCTGCTAGTTAAAAATTTTGTGGCTAGTTTGGAATCGAACTTGTTGATATTAGTCCATAGGGAGTAGGTTACATCTTTTTCCCCAATGAGCTGGATGCTTCTCACTCTTTGATTGAACGATAGGAGTTGTGATATATCATTTGTTTTGAGTTCATTGCGTTTTAGATTACACTCCTCTTTTTTTGGTGGGCCGATAACCAAAGACTGAATATTATCTCCATTAAGCTACTTATCGCTCCATAAATTAATATATTCCCCATTCCCTACCTTTCAAGCTAAGCTCTTGTTATAACCTGCCCAACCGAACCCAATATTCTTCCAAATGTGTGAGCCTTTGTTGAAGTTAGTTGGGGTAAGGTTTTTTGTTGACGTACTTTTCATGCAGGATTTTTGCCGCCCACATTGTGTGGTTATCTAGCTTCCAACAAAGTCGGGCTTATTTTATTAAGGTCAAGGTTTGTGAGGCAACCTATTCCCCCACTCAATTTTGGTTTACAAAGATTTTTCCACGAAATCCAAGTTATTTTCTTTTTTTCGCCACTACCACTCCAAAAGAAATTGCTACAAATGGCATCTAGCTTGTTTGTAATGTATTTTGGAAAATGGATAATGTGCATATAATATCTAGGGATTGCTTGGAGGGTCGAGTTTATCAGTATGACCCTATCCGCTTTGGAAAGGGCATTAGCTTTCCAGGAAGCTAATTTTTTGACATTTTATCGATGATGAAGGACATTTTTCCTTTGGATGGTTTTCTATGACAAAGAGGGAAGTTGAGGTAAGTTCCTAGGTCATGAGTACTCATTATATTTACCTCTTGTTCAAACTCATCTCTCATTTCCATAAACGTGTTGGGCGAGAAACGGATCATGCTTTTTGTGTCATTTGCTTTTTGACCCGAGATTGAGAAGAAGTTATCAAGAATGGATTTCATGATTGAGAGGGTTTTTTGGTTTGCTTCTCCAAAGAGAATAATGTCGTCAGCAAACATGAGATGGGAGATTTCGGTTTCACCCCCTCTAACTTTGAAAGGTTTCCAATTCTTTGCGGAGCAAGCCTCGTGAAATTTCCTTGAAAGGTATTCTAGGCAGAGAATGAATAGGTAGGGGGAGAGGGGGTCTCCTTAACGGATCCCTCTTGATGGCTTAAACGAGTTGGTTCTATGACCGTTGACTTGGATTGAAATCGAGGTGGTCGACACACAGCTCATGATGAGCTCAATAGTATCGTTTGTGAAATTGTACATTTTGAGGCAAAGCTCAATGAACAGCCATACAAGACGGTCGTAGGCCTTTTCTAGGTCTAGCTTTAGCGCAAATAAACCATTCCTACCCTTCTTTTTTTTTCATGGAGTGAAGGATTTCAGTTGCAATTATCACATTTACTTCCGATCCCCTGCCCGGGATGAAGCTATTCTGATTTGGTGAAATAATGTCATGAAGGTGAGGGCGGATGCAATGAAGCAGAATTTTTGTTATTATTTTATAAGTTGTGTTGACCAAGCTAATGAGTCGGAAGTTATGGACTTTAAGGGGATTCTCAATTTTAGGGATTAAAGTGATCAACATTTTATTAAGATCCGGATGGATAACATGGTCTTGAAAAGTTTTTTTTATCAACTCATAACAGTCCGTTTTTAATAAATCCCAGAAGTGGTGGAAGAAAATTGCATGATAACCATCTTCCCCGGGAGCTTTAGTACTATATATGGATAGTAGGGCTGCCTTGGTTTCCTCTATGGAAGGGATGCTACCACAGTCGATCAATTGACGAGAACTAATGTTATTAAGTGTAGTCATAATCTCATATTTGAAGAGATCTCTGTAGTAGTCCAGAAAATTTGATTCGATATCATTTTGATTAACAAAGCTATTGCCATAATTATCCTTTAGCATGTTAACACGGTTTGTTTTACGTCTAATTACAGTAGATAAATGAAAAAAATGGGTATTTTTATTACCCTCAAGCAACCAATTCGTTCTAGCTCTAATTTGTCGGAAGCATTCTTCTTGGTCTAAAATTAGATCTAATTCTTTGTTCAGCTGGGCCTCAAGGTCAAACAAGTACGGGTTGTGTGGGTCTGATTGGAGTGCGATTTGGGCTCCATTTAAACAGGCCATTAGGTGTCTTTTTTTTCCAAAAATATTAGAAATTGTCGGCCCACTTTTTCATATCTTTACTAAGGTTGTTTAACTTAGGGGAGAAAGTCCAGTCATACCCGACCCAAGTTTCATTAACTCAAGTTTCAAAATCCGGCTCAGAGACCCAATAAGGCTCGAATTTTAAAAAATAGGTATTTTTGTTTTGGATTGTCGACTTTAGCGTTAGAAGAATTGGGTTGTGGTCAGATGTTAGACGGGGAAGGTTGTGGGCCACTGCCATAGGGTAGTCAAGAATCCAGTTTGGGGAAGCCCAGCAACGGTCCAATCTTTCAAAGATTGGCTTGGACTTTCTCTTGTTAAACCAGGTGAATTTACTTCCAATAAAACCTAAGTCTTTCAAATTACAATTATCCATGGTTTCTCTGTACAATCTGATTTTGTATTCTTTGGGTTTGTTTCCACCAATTTTCTCATGAACATGGGTGATTTCATTGAAATCATTAAGGACCAACCAAGGTAATTTAACCGTATTAGCAAATTTTTCGAGATTTCTCCACATTTCTACTCTACCATTGAACTTAGTGTTTGCGTAAATAATTGAGATAACAAAGGGATTTTCGTTACTGACCTGGATGACTCCGTGGATTGCCTGGGCCTCCTTGGATATTGTAGTGAAGGAGTGAAGCCCCTTATTCCAGAGAATAAGGATGCCGCCTGAGTACCCTGCTGGTTCGACGGTTTCAAATGAATTGAAGGGCAAACTTTCCGCTACTCCCTCTATGTTCGGTCGCCCCACTTTGGTCTCAGTAAGGATCACTATCATTGGGTCGTGATCCCTAATGAGTTGGTTGATGTTTCGGCGGAAGCTATGCCTTGCCACCCCGCGTGCGTTCTAGAGGAGGATGGACATTCCCGGGTTGAGGGGAGGCATTGACATAATCTCCTCCGTCACAATTTGGGGTGTGTTGGAGGAAGGAGATACCATTTGTTGAGAGAGGTTGTTGTAGATTAGATCTGAGTTGATCTTTACTTTTATACCCGACATTCTTCCCTCGGTTTTGGAGTATCCCCATGCACATTTGAGAGTGAGTTGGTTGCATGGTTTTGTTAGACGTATCCACTTGACATTGTCCGTTGCGCTTAGGGCTTGTACCATAAGCCAGCTCTTTGTAATTGATAGCGCCTTTCTTTCTTGCGGAAGCACAGGTGCTGGATCGCACAGAAATTCCAACTCTCAGGGAATCGGATTGAAGGTGAACTCCTTCACTAGTTGGTTTGTCCACCATAATAGTAGGATTTCCAGAGTTTTGGAGAAGCTTCCCATGTCGGAGAGGTCTAGTATGTGGGCTGGGACAAGACTCATCGGGTCCTCCGGCCAAATCATCCTGAAATTGGCGAATTGTTGTGGGACTAGGTGTGGTTTCAGAAGGATGTCCTTCAGGAGCCAAGGACTGACCCGACACCACTCGCCCATCATGTCTTGATAAAAATACATGAATTTGTTCAGCCACACTTCGGGGAAGGTCATGCAAATTCTGGTTCGGGTTGTAACTGATGTCACCGGAGATAGGATAACATGGATGGGTTTTGGGTGGGGAGTAGGGGGCATGATGAAACCCTTGTTGTAGGTAGGGTCCAAAAGGTAGCGTGGGAGTTTTTTCTCTTGAGAAGGAAAGGGTGATGCCATCGTTTTTTTCCAGAGATTTTGAGGCACTTTGGGTTTAGTGAAGGGTTAGGGATATGTTAGACAGAGATATGTTTATAAGAGGGGGGGTAGATTGGTGTCTCAAGGAAGGCTGGATGATGCTGACCAGTTGGGAGCTCTGGGAAGCCGGTAAAGCCTGGGTAAACTTGTAGCAGAGATTTTGTTCAGTTTCGCAGGAGATGGGATAAGTCAATAAACTTCCTTTTTCCATGATTCCTTGGGGTTCTTGCTCAGAAAGTACGAGGAAACTATTCTTTAATCCCACATTAGTATTTCCTGTATTTTTCGAATCACTGGTTCCAATTTCAGAGTTCTTTGGATGGGCTTTCTATTTTGTTTTTTGGACTATAGTCCAATTTGTTTCTTTTTGGCCTTTCGAGTTTACTGTGGCGATTTTTTTAAGATTTTCTGGGCTTGGGTCAATTGTCAGTTTTGGGTTGGGTGGATTATTTTGTGGATTTTTAATAGTAATATTTTTGTTTGTGGGTGTAACAGGGTTCTTTGAGCAGGGTTTTGAATGTCGGTTTATAACCGAACATTCCTCACAAGTTATGCGGCCAGTTGAGGTATGCCTAGGAAAGAAAAACTCGCCCGTTCCGTTCTAGAACGGGCGCTCCGTAACGGGTTTGAGAGTTGCCGTTACAAGAAAACTCGTTCTAGAACGGTGCAAGGAAATTCACACCAAACTCGGCCATTCTGCCGTTACATAACGGATTCGCGACGTTCTAGAAGGTTTCTTGGCCGCTTTTTGTAAAAACGCGAGAGGGAGAAGGAAATATGAGAACACAAGCATAAATCTGACTTAAATTTCTCAAATTAAATCTTACCCGGCTCTTTAAACTCTAATTCGACACAAACCCCTCAAGTAATTGCATTGAATTACTTCAGGTTGCAGTCTAAAATGGAAACCCTAATTTTAACAAAAACCCTAATTGCATGTGGGAGGTAAATGATGTCCCCTACTTCGCCGGTCACAGCAAGCAATGCCTTTGACATACCTCCGGCTGCTTCTGGCATTATAGCCACCGGTGGACGGCGGTAGTCGTTGAAGCAGTTTAGTGCTCTATTTCTCTCTATGTCGATCTAATTCTTCCTCTTCTTTTCTCTCTCTTCTTTTTTCTTCTCTTTTTCTTTTTATTCTGTGACTGCCAATCACGTCTCACGTGAGAATTGAGATAAAATATCTCTTTCTCTGTCTTCTTTTCTTCCTTTTCTATTTTTTATCTCTTTTCTTTTTATTCTCTTTTTCTTTTTATTCCCACCCTTAGTCACACATTTACTATTTTTTTTTTTTTTTTTTGAGGGGACATATTTACTACTTTTTAATTGCACCATTCTTTTTGGTAGCAGTTGTCTTCCATTTTACTTATACACGAGCTCTTGTAAAGGATTCTATGTTCAAATATCATCAAAAATACCCCAAAGAGTGTATTTATAACTGTTTTGGACATGATATAGTATAAAAATAAAACAGAAGAAAAACAAAGTTAAAACAAAGCTTGTGTGAATTTTTTTTAAAAATTCACACCGCGACGGCCGCGAAACGTTCTCTTTCTCCGTTACAAGTCGTTCCCGCGACAACGCGACCGTTCCTGCGAACGCCTTTTTTTCCATGAGTATGCCATGCGCTGTTTAACGTTTCCTATCCAGACATTATCTTTTTTCCTCATCGATGTATCCACCAAAACAAGGATCCTTGCAAACTGATATTTCTTTTCGGCTATAGATTTCATATCTGCCTTGATGAAAAATCTCAAGCTATTGCCAATCTTCTTCAAGACCTGTTCGGTTAGAAATTCAGCCGGAATTTCTTGGAGTTCGATCCAAATAGGGAATTTGAATAGGTTGACGGAGGAAGCCCTGAATCCCGGAGACCATTTTGGACGGAGATGTACATTCCATTGGGCCATGAGATAAGATTCGGTCAACTTCAGCCGATAAGGCAAGCTTGGAGACAAAGAAGCCTTTCCCAAGGGACGAAGTGGTGCAAGAGCTTGTTTTCCAGATTCTTTCAATGGACTTTCCAAAGTATTCTGATGAGAATAAACCTCCACAAGGCTTAGATATTATTGTGGTTTCCCATGGTGAACATAAATTTTTATATACTTCCTCAGATATTGGAATGAAGGTTTCGGACTCTGGCTTAAAAGATGGCGGTGGAGAGAGCGCCGCCGGAGTAGGACCCGAGAAAGATGGGTTTAAAGCTAAAGAGGCTTTTAACGATTTTTGAGGGTGTTGCAAAGTTTGTCCGTCAATCCCTTCGTTGCCGATGAACGCGAGCTGAGTACCTGCAACCACAGAGATGTTAAGAGGAAGGGGGAGGGGGGGTTGGGTGGTTTTTTTTCTGGAATTTTGTTTGAGGGAAGTTGCGGGGAGGGGGAGGGGGGAGGGGGAGAGCATCTCTCTCCCTCTAGGAATTGGGAGAGATTGTACTTGATGACTAATTATCTGATTACTTGAGAGAAATTACTAATTCCAACCTAGGAGTACACATAACATTCCAACCATGGCAATTCTATTAAGTAAATATTATCATATATTTCCGACAATGACAATTGTTCAGGAAACCTATAAGACCCATGCATGCAGCATGTGGCTAAACCAGGTCAACTAGATGCAAACACAGCATTGCAGCAATATATATACATTTGGGTAAGATGACACAACTTCTTTACTTCACAGCAAAAAGATGTGACGATGTCACAAAGCTTGTGTACAATGGTCACAGTACAAAATATAAACATACAACTTTAGCTGGCTATAGTTGCACGGGCAATTGCTTCCTAGAGACAGTGAGAGCCTGTAGAATTTTCCTTTTTTTAAAAAAAAAAAATATTTATTTTTTTTTTTGGTTAAGTACATAGTAATCTTTATTAACTTAGCATTGCTTCCTAGAGACAGTGACAGCCTGTAGAATTTTCTTCCTCGGTCCCTGTTGACAGAGCAGAACATGTAATCAGAAGTGCTTAGGGTTAAGTACATAGTAATCTTTATTAACTTAGCATTCGCATCACCTTCATATCATCAGGTCGCAAAATTCTAATGTGCACAAGTATAAAGACTAAGGCTCCGTTTGTTTTGGAAGAAAACGTTTCCAGGAATACCGTTTTCTCATTTTATGTTGTTTGGTTGGACAAGTGATTTAAATTGGAAAACTAAGATGGAAAACATTTTTCCATCCCTTTGTAAACATTTTCCTCCAAAATTTGAAGGAAAACCATTTTCCTCCACTCTCTCATTCCCAACATCTTCATTTTCCCCTTTTTAACCTAATAGTTTTCCATCAAACCAAACAAATGGACCGCAAACTTAAATACATAAGAAACAGATAAGCTAGAGTACTTCAATGTGAGAAAGAATAAGGTTTGGTTGTCACATCTCAATATTCATGAGGGCATAAGAGGAAAGGTTTTGACATCAGAGAGTTACCAATATAGGCTCAGATGAAAGAGAAAACTTGCATGAAAGATACGCTCAAACAAAAAGAACTGATAAACAATAGTAATCATCTAATCATGACAGGTAAACTTCAGTATGATATGTCGTGATACATGGATAACGAATCAAATGCAGCATGCTATAGTAAAGCTGTTACTTTCTCACAGTCAAGTAATTAACTTGTGACTTCAAACAATTTAGCTTTGCAGAATGTACATTTAGTTATAAAATTGTCATGTGAACTTATGGCCAGGGGTAACAAAAATCATACTCCAGCTTTTCCAAAAAAATCACTAACACTTCTCTTTTCACTAAAAGCAAGAAGATCATTGACATGTTGGAAGGAGACAAAAAGTAGATAGAGGAGAGAGAAAAACTAAGGCATGTGAGAGTAGATGGGAAAATAAGTGGTGGGTTCTATTTTCCAAATTGGTTACACGTAAAGTACATCGTTTTTAAACAGTCAAAAACGGGAAGTGAGTAAATCTTTGTGAAACGGAGGAAGTACATTAGCACAAAAAGAAAACAAGGGTTGGTCTTGGTCCTAGTAGGGACCAGTGATTTCACCACATAAAGCAATTTGGAGGGAATCTTTTTAAAACAATCAAAAAACACATTAATTAAATAAATTTATAAAAAACTCTATGTACCTAACTGTTCGGTACCGAACAAGATGTCTCTCGACATTTTTGCCCTCACTCACTAACTATGGTTGAGTAGCAACTTTATTTTTTATTGTTCAGTTAGACACTATAGATCAGTAACCTGTGATATCATTTCCTGGTAAAAAAAATTCTGCTTAAAACAGGTAGCTGTACAGAAGCATATTTTACTAATGGCCTATTTTTCTAAATCAATCCATTAGAGTCTCATGCTCTTAATAGTGAGCTGTCAAGAACGTTCAAGAGGTTGAACAGATGGAGAACTTCGTTGTTTACTTCTAATTCAGTATAGTTTTATTATTCGGGTCTTAACAATCCCATCATATTGCCATGTAGAACTATTTTTCAGGCTTCTACAAAGTAATAATAAGAATGTAGATCTCGCAAGCTGAACAAATATTATTTTCTGGGCAGATTGAGGCAAGAATTGTGAAGGGAGAGAGTAAAGTCGTAGTAGACTAGTAGTTAAGGCAGAGAAGCAAGGAACTCAAAACAAAAATAAAAATAAACGAAAAGAAAAGAAAAAAGCAGCTTGGCAGAAGAAAAAAAAAATTCATGTAAATTCATGTATATAAAATGCTACAAAGATGTATACTATACCATTGGTATTCCCAGATCCTTCAAGTCTATTTCCCCCATCTGCTTCAAAGCTGACATGTCCACCTGAGCAATAAGGTGAGTTGCATTTCCACATTAGTATGTACATTTAACTTCTGATAATGGAAGTGAAACAAAAGGAAGTCAAGCAACATTAAGCGCGCCTTTCAAGGTCATCCCTCCCAAATATATCATCGAAGGAGAAGCTAATTCAGGCTACAACTTTGCAGTGGTAAAAGGGCTTCCTCTATAATTGGTTTTTTTTATAGATTTATGGTTTCCATTCAGCTGAATTTGGGTCATCTCATCCAGGCAATAGGCATAACGTCATTCCGAGGCCTACCATCTTGGGCTTGGTTCAATTAACAATTGCACATTTGACAGCGTAATAAAGCTTTAACAGATTCAATTTGATGCTCTGCTAGCAAGGAAAGTAAGAGCTACACTAAGTTAATTAGCTGTCCTGTTTCAGTGCATCTACAGAAATAAGGGAAGGAAGGTTATTTTGTTGCTTGGCTATTTTACAGGTTTGCAGCTAAAATAAAAAACTGAAATTCCAGAAGAGGTCTTCCGAAAGCAGCTCCATTTAGTGTGTGTGATTTCGGTTCTCTTTTCCTTTTATTATTCTGCAGCACATCAGCATAATACTGGACACCTCATTACATACAAGAGGAGGGGCAAGAAAGGTAATGCACCAGACAAATGACATCAGGGTCACACGTCGGAGGATCCAGATGGCAAGAATAGAGAGGAGAAGGACAGTTAGAGAGAATGTTCCCCGCTACCACCTTGTACTGATTTTCTCTAATGATTATTAGGCCTGGGTAGTGGAGTTGAAGTAGTATAAATAGTAGGATGGAGAAATAAGTAGATATCCAGAAATTACTTGTTTAGTTTTCATTTAGTTGTATTTAGCTTGTGGGAGAGCCTCACCTCTCGAATGAGGGCCTAGTTGTGTGTAATTGTTGATCCTTGATCCAGTTTATACAACATATCCTTCTGTTTTCTTGTTATTTTCCCATTATCCTTGAGTATTTGAGCTGGTTTCTAGCAGTTGGTATCAGAGCGAGGACGTTATCCATGGCCCCTACGCAACTGCAAAGAGTGGAACAGCTAGAACAGGACTTCGCTGGGCTACACGCCGCCTTGAACGAGGTGATGATGAACCAGCAGACCATGGGGGAGAAGCTATCAGGGGAAATGGCTCAGATGAGTCAGCGCTTGGAAGGGACCGAGACAGAGAAAACCATGATTTGGTGATGAATAAGATGAGGGAAGAGCAGCGAAAATTTATGGCTGAGATGAGGGAAACTCTAGCAAATACAAGAACTCCGACCCACGACTCCTCGGCCACCCCTAGCATTCGACAGCTTCAACCCTTCCAACCACCGATCCACCCTAACCCCCCTTTCAATCATCCAAATCAACCAACTTTTTACCCACCACCAACTAACCCACCCACCCAACCACCCTTTCAACCACAGATTGTGAACCCACCCTTTAACCCCCCTTTTAACCCACCCTTCGGACCGGAACATCATAACGAAGAGTTCCATCAGCCACCCCCATATACCCCAAAGGCCCAAACACCCCTGCAGCCACCCTCAGCAACTGGAGGTTTAAAAAACTTGATCTACCCCTCTTCGACGGAATCAACCCTGATGGGTGGATATTGATAGCGGAGAGGTATTTCCGTTTCTACAGACTTGAGGAAGCGGAGAAAGTTGAAGCGGCGGTCGTGTCCTTAGAGGGCGACGCTTTGTTGTGGTTCCAGGGGAGAACGGAAGGAGAGAGATTGTAAGATGGGAGTAGCTTAAGGGTATAGTACTCCGGCAATTTCGACCTGCGGTGGCGGAAGCTTACACGAGCAATGGCTCGCACATGAGCAAGAGGGAAGTGTGGTGGAGTACAAGCGACGGTTTATTGAACTATTGGCACCGTTGGAGGGGATACTCGAAGAGGTGGCCAAGGGCCAGTTCATTAATAAGTTGAACGGAGAGGGCTGAAGTTAGATTACTTAACCCATCAACCTTGGATATGGCCATCAAGGCTGAAGACAAGTTAAAATGGGCCGGCCCACGAAAAGCAAACTCAGCCCAAACTCGCAATCAAAGCTACAGCTCAACCCAATACACCCAAAACCCAGCACCACAAATTACAACTCCAGCACCACAAGCTACAACCCATCCCAAAGTGGATCCAATATTATTCCCACATCCACTGCCTCATCCCAGCCTTTTCCCTCCAGAAACTTCACTACCACAAATACCACGCGAAGTGGTGGCGAAATTAGGAGGCTGAGCGAACGAGAAATGCAGCAAATGCGAGAAAAAGGCTTGTGTTTCCGTTGCAATGAGAAGTGGAATGTTGGACATCGGTGTCGCCGGCGTGAGCTCAATGTTTTGGTCAGCGCCGAGGAGGAAGAAGATGAGGTGGAGGCAGTTCTGGGTGACACCGAGGTGGAGGAGCCAAAGGAATACAACACCACCGAAACCCAACCGGAAATTTCATTAAATTCCGTGTTGGGGATCAACACACCCAAGACAATGAAGATGAGAGGGCAGATTCAAGGGCAAGCAGTAGTGGTTATATTGGACCCAGGAGCCACCCACAACTTCCTGTCAAAGGCCACTATACAGAAGCTGAACATTCCCATTACTTCCACCAAGGGATTTGGCGTCACTCTGGGGACTAGCAAAGCCATCCACGGCCAACGGCCAAGGTGAGTGCAAATTTGTGCCATTACAATTACATGGGATAGATATAATAGAGGATTACCTACCCCTTGAGCTGGGCAATTCTGATTTAATTTTGGGTATTCAATGGCTGGAGAAACTTGGGACCATGACCAACAATTGGAAAACTCAAACTCTGAAATTTAATGTGGGAAATAAGGTGATAACTTTAAAAGGGGATCCATCTCTGGATAGAACCCTTATTTCACTCAGAAACATGGTAAAAACCTTAGCTAAGGAAGGTGGAGGATACTTGGTGGAACTGAACAGAATGGAGGGGATAGAAAAAACAAGGCAGCCTGAAATTCCCTTGTTTTTGAGGCAGGTAGTGAAGGATAACGAGGGGGTTTTTGCTGCATTGGGTGAGTTGCCACCTTATCGGGGGCACGAGCATGCTATCATATTGATAGAGGGGTGTGATCCAGTGAGCGTTTCGTCCCTACAGGTACCCACAGATTCAAAAAAATGAGATTGAGAGTCTTATTGAAGACATGTTAAAGGCTGGTCTCATTAGACCCTCGAGCAGCCCCTTTTCTAGCCCCGTACTTTTGGTGAAGAAGAAAGATGAGAGTAGGCGATTTTGTGTTGACTGTAGAGCCTTGAACAAATCCACCGTTCCCCACAAATACCCAATCCCCATTATTGACGAGTTATTCGATTAGCTCAAGGGAGCAACGGTGTTTACAAAGCTTGATTTGAAATCGGGATACCATCAAATAAGAATGAAAGAGGGGGATGAACATAAAACCGCATTCCGAACTCACCAAGGTCACTATGAATTCATGGTGATGCCCTTTGGCCTCACCATTGCCCCGGCCACTTTTCAGTCATTAATAAACGATGTGTTCAAACCATACCTACGCTGCTACGCAAGTTCGTGTTGGTTTTCTTTGACGACATTCTTGTTTATACTTTATAGCCCCACCCAAGAAGCCGACAAACACCACCTATACACCGTCCTCCAAACATTGAGTCACCACCAACTCTTGGCTAACTTCCAAAAATGTGATTTTGGCAAATCTGAAATTTCCTACCTTGGTCACATTATAACCGCTGCTGGGGAAGCAGTTGACCAGGAGAAAATCAGGGCTATGACATCTTGGCCCCTTCCACAGAACATCAAAGAGCTACGGGGGTTCCTTGGCCTCACGGGCTACTACCGGAAATTTGTGGCAGGATGGCAGGATATGCCAAAATAGCCCATCCTCTCACCCAACTCCTCAAAAAAGACAACTTCAATTGGACCCAAGAAGCTATCCTTGCCTTTGATAACCTCAAACGTGCTATGAATACCGTTCCTATTCTAGCCCTCCCCGATTTTTCAAAGGTATTCACTGTGGAAACCGATGCTTGCAGCTATGGTCTTGGGGTTGTTCTATCCCAAGAGAACCACCCAATTGCTTACTTTAGCCAAACTTTGGGTCCAAGGGCCAAGCTTAAGTCAATCTATGAAAAAGAACTTATGGCTATTGTGACGGCGGTGCTTAAGTGGAGGCATTATCTTTTGGGAAGAGATTCGTTATTAAGACGGATCAACAAAGCCTCAAGTTTTTTATGGAGCAAAGTTACATCGGGCCGGAATACCAACGTTAGGTGAGTAAACTAATGGGATTCACATTTGATATTAGCTACAGGTCGAGTGTCACCAATACGGTGCCCGATGCTCTTTCAAGGCAAAAGAACAATGATGTTGAGTGCAACACCATGAGCACTACATGCAAGTTTGCCTAGGATCAATGGCTGCCCCAGATTAAACAAGATGTCTTCGTGAAGCAGGTCACTCAGGATACACTCAGGATATTCAGGAAGGGGGATTTGAAAACCTATCAAAGACTTGCCACAAAGTGGTTTTGGCCAGGTGTAAGGAGGGAAATTTGGAGGTATGTGCAAGCTTGCAGCACGTGTTAGCAGAACAAACACTCATCTTTGAGCCCAGGAGGATTACTCCAACCATTACCCATACCCAACCAGGTTTGGGAAGAAATCAACCTTGATTTTGTGGAAGGGTTACCCCCCTCACATGGGAAAGACACAGTACTGGTTGTAGTTGACAGACTCACCAAGTACGCTCACTTCATCAGTCTAAAACACCCTTTCACAACCCCCCGATGGTAGCTGAAATTTTCACAAAGGAAATTATCCGGTTGCATGGCACCCCTCTCAGCATAGTGTCAGACACAGACAAGGTTTTTCTTAGCTTATTTTGGAAGGAAATCTTCAAGCTAGAGGGGACCTCCCTTTAGTTCAGCACTGCTTATCATCCTCAATCAGATGGGCATACCGAGGTAGTTAACAAATGCCTTGAGTCCTATCTCCGATGCTTCATCAATGGGAAGCCAAGGACTTGGAGCAAATGGCTCCATTGGGCAGAGTACTACCAGCATGCACTCTGCCACTGCTTGCACACCCTTCAAGGCACTCTATTGGAGTGAACCCCCCTCAACTCACTAAGTACAACAGGGGTCAGACACCAATGTCTACTGTGGAGGAACAAATGATTGAGAGAGATGCAATTCTGGATGACTTAAAGGCCCACTTACTGAGATCACAACACAAGATGAAGTTGTATGAAGATGGGAAGAGGAGGGAAGTGAGCTTGGAAGTGGATGATATGGTGTACCTTAAGTTACAGCCTTACAGACAAAGCTCCCTGGCTAAAAGAGCTAATGACAAGTTGTCAGCAAGGTACGATGGATCCTTTCCGATCCTACAGAAGGTGGGCAAGGTTGCCTACAAATTAAAACTGCCTGTGGAGAGCAGGATACACCCTGTGTTCCATGTCTCCCAGTTGAAACTAGCTATTGGTAACAACTCAGTCAATCCCAGCATCCCTCCCCAACTCTCACCTGACTTGGTGATGGAGACTGAACCTGAAGAGTTGCTGGGCATCAGATCCAACACTCCCACTGCCTCCAACCCTACTGAAGTATTGATTAAGTGGAAGCATCTGCCTACATATGAAGCTACATGGGAAGATTTTTCAGCCATTTCAGACAGATTCCCTGGCTTCCACCTTGAGGACAAGGTGGCTCTTTGGGGGGCAGGGTAATGCGGCACATCAGCATAATACTGGACACCTCATTACATACAAGAGGAGGGGCAAGAAAGGTAATGCACCAGCACCAGACAAATGACATCAGGGTCACACGTTGGATCGATGGCAAGAATAGAGAGGAGAAGGACAGTTAGAGAGAATGTTCCCAACTACCACCTTGTACTGATTTTCTCTAATGATTACTAGGCCTGGGTAGTGGAGTTGAAGTAGTATAAATAGTAGGATGGAGAAATAAGTAGGTATCCAGAATTTACTTGTTTAGTTTTCATTTAGTTGTATTTAGCTTGTGGGAGAGCCTCACCTCTCAAATGTGAGCCTAGTTGTAATGAACGCGCCTAAACCACCTCTCAGGTTTGTGTATGCGAGACTCCCAAAATGAAGAAATAGTTCTAGAAGGTTCTAGTGGCAGGAGCTGGCAATGATTGGCAAATTTGTCCTTAGTATTACATCAGCTAGTTGTCCTTTTTTTGTCTTTTCTTTCTAGAATAATTCCGTTGGACAGGGGATCTATCTAGGGCACAGTAGGTGCCACGCTATAAATAGAGAGGGAGAGAGCAGTAGAAGGTATCCAGAAATTATTGAGTGATTGTAATCACTGGGAGGAACCCAGCTCCTCGAAAGCTGTGGAATTTAGTGGCAATATAACAACTGAGTTTTCTCTTTACTTTTCCTTCAAAGATCTCCACTTTATTGTTCCTTTCCCCGATCCCAGGTTGATTCATTACAACTTGGTATCAGAGCCGAGCCCTGTGAACCCCAATAGCACCACCATCCACCACGCAAAGAGTTGAAACCATGGAGCAAGAACTGCCGCCATAAAAAGAGACGCTACTAAGTGGTTGAACAACCTCCATGGTAACCAAGAGCAGTCCATGAGGACTTTGCGAGAGGAGATCTCACTCCTAGCTAACACCTTCGCTGAGCAACAAGTAAAGTTCAGGGAAGAGGTTATTGCCTCGCTGGCCTCAGTTCCAAGAAATGGGGAAGAAGACACAGAGGATCGAGAACCTCTTGGGTTCGTGCGCAGAGTCGCACCACCAAACGGTGGACAGGCAGGAGGGCAGAACTGGAAATACAGGAAGCTTGACATGCCCCTCTTTGATGGTACCGGCCCCGACGGATGGATCCTCCGAGCAGAGAGGTATTTTGATTTTTACCGACTAAGAGAGGGGAGAAGTTAGGAGGCAAGCAGTGGTGTCGCTTGAAGATGACGCTACCGGCCCGGTACCAACGGGAGCATCGCCGAAACCCGTGCACCTGGGAGGAGCTGAAAACGCTGCTGCTCAGGCAGTTTAGGCCCACTCACAAGGGGTCCCTCCATGAACAATGGCTAACCTTGCAGCAAGAAGGGACAGTGATGGAGTATAAACGTAAGTTTATTGAATACGCTGCTCCTTTGGACTCCTTACCTGAATCTATTGTTATGGGCCAGTTCATTAAAGGATTGAGAGAGGATGTAAAGGCTGAGGTCCACTTAATGGGCCCAATCAGTGTTGACCAAGCCATGGATCTTGCCCTAAAGGCTGAGGTAAAGATTAACTGCGGAAGTAGGGCCAGGTCCACTTATGGGCCATCTGGGTCCAAAACCCACAACACATACCTATCCACTACGACCCAAAACCCCACTAAAACTAACACCCTCCTCTATACCAAAAATACACCACCCTTTTCCCAAACCACAGCCACAAAAACAATCACCTACCCGAAAGCCAGCAACCCGAACCCGCGAACCAACCCACCGGTCCGCCGACTGACCGACCAAGAGCTACAATACCGCCGAGAAAATGGGCTGTGTTTTAGGTGCGATGACAAGTGGTCCCAGGGGCATCGCTGTCAAAGGAAGGAGCTCAGCATCATAATTATGGATGGCGATGAAGATGTGGGCCCTAAGGAGGCGGCGGAATCGGAGAACGGAGGCGAGATCGGCGCGGAGATCACCGCCGTTGAGTTATCTCTAAACTCGATTGTGGGTCCGACTAACCCGCGGACCACGGCAAGGGTGGGGCTAATTGACGGGAACGAGGTGGTAGTTATGGTGGACCCGGGCCACCCATAACTTTATTTCCATTCGAGCCGTCGAGAAATTAGGGCTCTCCGTGGAAGGAAACATTAAGTTTGGTGTCTCTTTGGGCACCGGTGCTACTATACATGGAGAAGGGGGGTGATACTTGAAATGCAGGGTCTCATAATACAGGAGGATTTTTTACGGTTAGATCTGGGTAATTCAGATGTGATCTTAGGGCTTATGTGGCTCGAAAAGTTAGGAAATGTGACTACCAATTGGAAGTCACAGGTGATGAAATTCAAGCTGGGGACCAAGGAGGTAACTTTGCAAGGTGATCCCTCTTTGGGCCCGAACCCGTGTCTCTTTGAAGGCTATGTTTCGAGCCTTGAGAGCAGAGGGGCAAGGGGTATTGGTAGAGATGAACCAGATGGAGGAAGAAGGGGGGATGAAAAGGGAGTGTGACAAACACGCCACCATACCCAGCAGCCTACAGCCACTCATTCACTCCTACCAAAGATGTTTTTAATATGCCCACGTGCCTTCCCCCAACCAGGAGGAAAAGAGCACAAAGATACTCTCGAAGGAAGGAGGGAGTAACCCAATCTCAAGGTGAGGCCTTTTCGATACCCACAAGTGCGAAGGATGAAATCGAGAAATCGGTGGGGGACATGCTTACCGCCGGTATCATTCACCCATCAACAAGCCCATTCTCAAGCCCTAGTTCTCCTTGTGAAAAAAAAAGACGGGTCTTGGCGCTTTTGACACGGCCTTAAACAAAGAAACCGTACCCGATAAATACCCGATTCCGGTAATCGATGAGTTGCTTGATGAGTTGTATGGCTCGGTGATTTTCTCTAAATTGGATTTGAAATCCGGCTATCACCAAATACGAGTGAGGAGGGAGGACGTGCACAAAACCGCCTTTCGTACTCATGAAGGGCATTACGAGTTCTTAGTAATGCCTTTTGGCCTAACCAACGCACCGGCCACGTTCCAATCCCTCATGAACCAAGTGTTCCGACCTTTTCTTAGAAAGTTTGTACTGGTGTTTTTTGACGACATATTGGTTTATAGCCCCGATGAGGAGTCCCATGCCCACCACCTAGCTCAGGTTCTTCACACTTTGGCCGAACACCAATTATACGCCAACCTTGGCAAATGTGAGTTTGGCAGACCACAAGTGGCTTACTTGGGCCACATCATATCAGCCCATGGGGTGGCAGCAGACCCAGAAAAGGTGAGGGCTATGGTGGATTGGGCCCCCCCTAAGAGCATTCGGGAATTGCGCGGATTCCTTGGGCTAACCGGATACTATCGGAAGTTTGTGGCAAATTATGCCAGAATTGCATCCCCCTTAACTGATCAGTTGAGGAAGGATAGTTTTGCATGGACAGAAGAGGCCACTCAGGCCTTCGAGAATTTAAAAGAAGCCATGGTGGCTGCCCCAGTTCTAGCCATGCCCGGTTTCTCCCAACAGTTTGTGATCGAGGCTGATGCGTCGGGATTTGGTCTGGGTGCGGTACTTATGCAAAATCTCAGACCCATAGCTTTCTATAGCCACGTCTTAGGGCCCCGGGGTCGCCTCAAGTCAATCCACGAAAAGGAACTCATGGCTATCGTGCTCGCCGTCCAAAAGTGGCGACATTATCTCTTAGGCCGCCGGTTTGTGATACGGACAGATCAAAAGAGCTTGAAGTTCATTATGGAACAAAGAGAGGTGGGTGCGGAATATCAGCGTTGGGTTAGTAAACTGATGGGATTCGAATTTGAGATACAATACAAGCCGGGTACAGCCAATCGGGTGGCCGATGCTCTCTCACGCCAAGGCCCGATTCAGACAGAATTGAAGTCGCTCATATCCACCAGTGGGCCTAGCTTGGAGGAAGTGCAAAATCAGCTCAAAACATACCCTTACATACAACAACTTGCTGCTGGAGAAGGGAGACCATCACATGGAAGGGTTCACTAAAGAAAAGGGGCTGGTCATGTACAAGGGCCGGATTGTTGTGCCCCCAAAATCTGCCTTAGCCCAAAGCCTACTGAAATTCTATTACGATGGGCCTATTGGAGGGCACTCGGGGGACCTCAAAACCTACCTTCGTATAGCATCCGAGTGGTATTGGGTCGGGATGCGAAGAAATGTAGCCCAATATGTGAAGGAGTGTCAAGTTTGTCAACAGAACAAGTCCTCAAATCAAAACCCAGCCGATCTCTTACAACCTCTACCTCCGCCAACCCAAGTGTGGGATGACATCACTATGGACTTCATTGAAGGTCTCCCTCCCTCTAAACGGGTAGACACCATACTGGTAGTGGTTGACCGTTTCACGAAGTATGCCCATTTCCTAAGCCTAAAGCACCCCTTCACTGCTGCCTCTGTTGCGGGACTATTCATGAAAGAAATAGCGAGGCTCCATGGATTTCCGGTTTCAATCATCTCAGACCGAGACAGAATCTTTATGAGTGTGTTTTGGAGGGAGCTGTTTCGACTCCAAGGCACCGATCTCAAAAGAAGTACAGCCTACCATCCTCAGACGGATGGACAATCGGAGAATGTTAAAAAGTCACTCGAAACTTACTTGAGATGCTTTGTGAATGGCCAACCCAAACAGTGGCCTATTTGGCTTCCATGGGCAGAATTCTGTTATAATACCTCCCCCCATGTCTCTATCCAGATGACCCCATTCAAGGCCTTGTATGGAAGGGACCCTCCTCCCTTGATTCGAGTGGGGCGCGGTCAAACCCAAGTAGACTCTATGGACAACCATCTGCAGGAGCGAGATGCAATCATGGATGACTTACGAGTGAATCTCTTAAGGGCTCAACAGAAGATGAAATTTTGGGCAGATAAGAAGAGAAGGGAGCTGCAACTTGAAGAGGGGAACTATGTGTATCTGAAATTGCAGCCATATCGACAGAAAACATTGGCAAGAAGGCCACTCGAGAAGCTGGCAGCACGTTTCTACAGACCATTCCAGGTAATTGAGCGCATTGGGCAAGTGGCTTACAAGCTCAAACTGCCACTACACAGTAAGATACACCCTGTGTTTCACGTATCTCAATTGAAACCTGCCATTGGACATCACAACGCTCCCAGCAGCATACCAGAACAACTCTCCCCTGACCTGGAACTACTAACTGAGCCAGAGGCCCTCCTAAGTGTTCGGTATGACAGCTCAGGCCAAGACAAACCCCTGGAGATCCTCATTAAGTGGAAAGGCTTTCCAGAAAGTGAAGCTACTTGGGAAGATATGGCAGCCATGGAGCAGAGGTTTCCCACATTCCACCTTGAGGACAAGGTGAAACTTTGGGTGGCAGGTAATGTAATGAACGCGCCTAAACCACCTCTCAGGTTTGTGTATGCGAGACGCCCAAAATGAAGAAATAGTTCTAGAAGGTTCTAGTGGCAGGAGCTGGCAATGATTGGCAAATTTGTCCTTAGTATTACATCAGCTAGTTGTCCTTTTTTTTGTCTTTTCTTTCTAGAATAATTCCGTTGGACAGGGGATCTATCTAGGGCACAGTAGGTGTCAGGCTATAAATAGAGAGGGAGAGAGCAGTAGAAGGTATCCAGAAATTATTGAGTGATTGTAATCATTGGGAGGAACCCAGCTCCTCGAAAGCTGTGGAATTTAGTGGCAATATAACATCTGAGTTTTCTCTTTACTTTTCCTTTAAAGATCTCCACTTTATTGTTCCTTTCCCCGATCCCAGGTTGATTCATTACACTAGTTGTGTGTAATTGTTGATCCTTGATCCAGTTTATACAACATATCCTTCTGTTTTCTTGTTATTTTCCCATTATCCTTGAGTATTTGAGCTGGTTTCTAGCATATTCCTAATGAGATTCCTGGTTCACTGAAGCATCATTGTCAATTTCTTTTTTGAAGCAACTTCCTTTTACCTACAGACTTTTGACCACTTAAAAATCTTGAAATTCAACTGCAAATTCACTCTGCCAGATACATCAACGGTCTTCCAAACAAGCAAATGAAATGAAAGACGTCTAGACTCTTGACTCTAGACATTACCTCCTCAGCCTGAAAATGGATAGCATATTTGCCCAAACCAAGTGAGTTTAACAAACCAGCAACAGTCACAGATGGATCAACCTGCACAAAATGCCAAAAGGTTTGAGCATTGAGACAAAATGGCAAACCTAGAAATAAATTAGATTATAGAAACAAATCAAGCACTAGTTTGGCTGAAGATTATAAATTAGATTATAGAAACAAACCAGCGATTTATTATGACTTACTAGCAGTACACTGACATATAGAGCCACAGGGGACTTTTAATTAATTAAATAAACAGCCTAATACATCACACGTTATGTATACTATACAGATTTATGGATTAAAAGATAAAATAGAACAGACAAAGAGAGAGAGCAAGTAAGAGAAACTATAAATATAAAATGAAACTGGAGTAATAAATGTGTAATGTGTAATGTGTAAACTCAGTAAATAAGATGGTGTACTGCAGTCGGACAGACCAAAGGAAAAGTTAGAAGAGGTGTAAAGCCCAACATGAGTGGATCATTCCTGTCATTGGGTGATTTCCTGTCAGAATTCTATATAGCCATCAAAGCCGGCAGCAAAGAGAGGAGTATTACCATGAACGAACTTCTTGGGACACTGCCACTTGATGATGGAAACAAAGCCACAGCTTTGTCCCTTCTTGACTCCGTTAACGTCATCAAATGTGATGGTACAGTTGATCTAGGTGGAACAGGGACAGAACTGCTATAAGCATGTCGACTACCTAAGGGATCAATTGATCTTGTTGATGTAAATTTCTGCATTTCTGTCCTAGAGGTTGGTGGTGACAAACAGCCGGAATTACAAGTGGGTCTTGCAGGAGATCTCTGTCTTAAATCATCTCGTGTCACAGTAGAATAGTAATATCTCGATGAGTCCATGTAGGACAAGTCTCTAGTAGCTTCTCTATAAGGATCTCCCTGGAAACATATATCCCTTTCAGATTGAGGGCCATGGTGAAGCACATTAGAACGTATAGATGACTTGGCAGGTGCACTAGAAAATTCTCCATTGAACTTCCCCCTCTTCTCATCACCGCTAACTACAATACGGCTTTCACTGGATAGCCTTCTCTTAGTCAGTTTGTGACGGAGATCATGTCTGTCAAGGCCCAAACCTTCAAGACAATGGAGATAATATAATCAATTTAGGCATGAACAGGAAGAAGATATTCCATGTAAGCCTTCAAATGTTTTATGTTAGGCTAATTATTACCATTTTCACCAACATTTCTTAGATTCTCTTTAACAGCATTATCTCGCACCCTGCAAGATTGAAATAGTAACTACATTAATAGACTAACAACAATTATTAGTGACCAAACGCACTCCAGATAAAAGTTGCATTCATTCACTAGCCTCGCATGCCATCAGAGGCAGTTTACGTACACAAAGCCAGTGCCCTAAAACGCCGATTTTCTATTTATCCTTTTATTTATCAGATAATAAATTCCATTAGTGAAATATCTATGTATTCCAGAGCCATTTCCGGGGATTAAACAGACTTAATTAGCTAAATTTTTTGTCAAAAAGTGGTGCAAAATTAACTTAAACCCAGTTTTCTTTAGTTCACAACAAGTTTAGCTAACTACTGTATACGGATGCATTCTCTTCACCTGAATTCTCCCGAACTTATCTTAACATAATTGAACATAATTATAAACTTGAAACTAATTATTGTTCTTTTAATGTGAAGAGAATGCACCCTATATCAGTGCAATTAGTAGGTGCACGCGTCCATATGCTGAGGAAGATGCGCACGATGAACATCAAGCACTAGGTTATAAACATAAAGACCAATACCAATGAATATATATAGCAAAACAGATGTAAATATGTTTCATTTGGCTTGTTAGCCATGTACATGTGTTCATTTGACTTGTTGTTCATGTACACTTGGATTGTTAGCCATGTACATGTGTGCACCTTCCTCACCATACGGACGTGTGCACCATCTATGGATTGCTATATCAGTTCAAACCCCAAAAACTGAGTTTAGAACATACACAAAATTTCACTAACTGAATTTATATTACACAGAATGACAGAAGTACAAATTAAATTTCTGTCAATTTGTTACCCTAAACACAAACCAAATTGAACAAAATTACTGACATTACGTTACCAAAAATTACGAAATTACAAACCTTTTATGGCGAGACGAAATAGAAGCGTTTCTATTTCTCGCAGGAAATTTGTAGGAATGAGAGCGATTTCCCGCTAAATACGACGGTTTTCTCTTCACTACCTGCATCAAAATTGAAAAAGAGAAACAGTCTTTAAAAAAAAATGCAAAATTTAGGATGAATGAAATAAAACATTATTATAAGAAAAGGAAATGCAGTTAGGGTGGAAGAAAAATATAGAGTATAACGGGTCAAACGGGTCGGGTACGGGTCGGGTCATTACGGGTCGGGTCATAATCGGGTCAACTTTGTGTTCGGGTTACGTTCGGGTCGGGTCGGGTCCGTTTGGGTTCGGGTTAGTTTCGGGTCCATTAGATTTCGGGTCACATCGGGTCGGGTTAGATCGGGTCGGGTTAAAACGGGTCGGGTTAGGTCGGGTCGGGTTAAAACGGGTCGGGTTAGGTCGGGTTTTAATTCTAGAAAATAAATAAAACACATATAAGACTAATAAAACTAAGTTAAATAGTTAATGGGAAGTGGTTAAGTCATATATAGTATCTCACGATAATTTTTTTCCTTAAATTTGTTTAAAAAATAACTAATATGACAACTTTTCGGGTCGGGTCGGGTTCGGGTCATCATTATCGGGTCAATTTCGGGTTGGGTAGATTCGGGTTCGGGTAGATTCGGGTTCGGGTTATATTCGGGTCTATTTGCTTTCGGATCGGGTTTGGGTCGGGTCGGGTTATTTCGGGTTCCGGGTTCATTTCGGGTCATTATTTTCGGGTGGGAAACGGGTTTCGGGTCGGGTATTTCGGGTCGGGTCAACGGGTACGGGTTTGTTTTGCCGGCTATATGTATACCTGACGAGAGCGGCCTAAAGTAATGGTGATTGCGGGAGCGAACATTGAAGAGAGAGAGAAAAGGAAAGAGAGCAGAGTGAATTTTGGAGTGAGTTACTAATCAATGCTTTTCTCTCTATTATTTACTCCCTCCGTCTTAAAATATAGTTCTCATTTCCCTAATTTATGCAAATAGAATTTAAGAGGAATAGTAAATATTTTTTTGTTTATTTAAATAAATGTTGTATGGAAAAATATGATTTTAGGAGAGAGAATGGAGAATAATTGGTGAAAGAGCATTAATTGTAACATTTGGGTTGAATAAACAAAGCAAAATACAAAATTCAAGAAGCAAAAAAATGATGGGACACGGTTTTTCTAGACAAATTACGGAAAAATGTGAAACTAAATATGGAAATGGGAACTATATTTTGGGACGGAGGGAGTATTTGCGAGGGAGGACTAGAACTGAAACGGCGTTGACGTTAGTACTAAGTACTAACTAGAATTTTGCAATTTTCATAGAGGCTAGAGCCACTATCTATACTAATATATTAAAAGGCGTGCTTAAATAAGAAACGGTGCCACGTGGCGCTCTCCCTAAGGGAGTTTTACTCCATGCAATCCACAACAATAAAAAAAAATTAGAAATTGCGTAGTATATGACTTGATCCCGGGACCTCACGAACATATACTAAAGTCTTAACCGCTAGACCAAATAACATTTAGTGTTATCATTTTAATGTATAATATTAATAAATGAAAATTTTCCTTATCCGGGGCGTAGCCCGGGCCTAATAACTAGTTTAAATATTAAAAGGATGTGGCCCGTTCAGGGTTTAAGTCCATGCAATCCACATATAATTAAAAAAACGGCTTTTTCAACAGGTATCCCTGTGGTTTTTCAAAATTCATGGGGTACCCCTATTTTTTAAAAAATACACCAAGTACCCTTATTATTTCCACAAAATGCATGAAATGCCCTTAATGACTAACGGTGTCAAGTTTTCGTTAATCATTAACCCTTATTTTCTATTTCGGTTTTTTCACCATATACCCCTGACAAATTTTTTTTGCACCATATACCCTTTCAACTTTTGAAATGCACCATATACCCTTGACGTTTTAAAAAATACATCCACTTACCCTTATGACTAACGGAAGGCTAACGCCGTTAGTCATTAACCCCTAATCCCCCCCACTAACCCTAATTAACTAACCTAAACCTAACTTAACACCCTAACCCTAACCCCTAATTTAACACCTAACCCTAACCCTTACCCTTAACACCCAAAGAACCCCCCTCCCCACCGCCCCCACCACCCAGCCAGCCCCTCCCTCCCCACTACCCCACCACCCCGAAGCCCCCTCCCCACTACCCCCACCACCCCGAAGCCCCCCTCGCTCCCCACTACCCCACCACCCCGAAGCCCCCCCCTTCCCCACCACCCAAGCAGCCCCTCCCTCCCCCATTACCCCACCACCCCGAAGCCCCCCTCCCCTTCCCCACCACCCCGAAGCCCCCCTCCCCACTACCCCACCACCCCGAAGCCCCCTCCCTTCCCCACCACCCAGCCAAAGACCCCGGAAACACTCGCACCACCCTAACACCACCCTCGCACCACTCTCCCCCAAAGAACCCTAAAACCTCGCACCACTCTCCCAAAGAACCCCGAAACCCGTCGCACCACCCCCCAAACCCCTCGCATCACCCTCGCACCACCCTCCCACCACCCACAAACCCACACATCACCCTTCCCCGCTGTGGCGAACTCCCTTCCTCACCCTTCCCCCGCTGTCGGGCCGAGATTGCGAAAATCGGTGGGGGAAGAAGGGTTGGGTTGGGGGCGAAAATCGGTGGGGGGAAGGACGGTTGGGTTGGGGTGGAAAATCGAAGGGGTGGGGGCGTGGGTGGGGCGGTGGAGGGTTGTTGGGCCGCGAGGTCGGGGGGTTGGGGCTGGCGAGGCCGCGGGAGTGGGGGAGGATGGGTGGAGGGCCGCCGTGGTTGTGGGGGTTGCGGTGGTTGTGGGGGTTGGTGGGCTCGCGGTGGTTGTTGGGAGGGCTGGGTGGGGGATGTGTTTGGGTTGGGTGAGTGGGTCATTGGGTTGGGGGGTGGTGGGCAAGGTTAGAGAGAGAGTTAGGGTTTACTTAGGGTTAGGGTGGGGGGAGGGTGTTTAGAGTTAGGGTTAGTGTTAGGGTATTAATTAGGGGTTAAGGTTAGATTTAGGTTAGTTAATTAGGGTTAGAGGAGGGTTTAGGGCTTAATGACTAACGGAGTTTAACGCCGTTAGTCATTAAGGGTAAGTCGGTGTATTTTTTAAAAGGTGGGGGGTATATGGTGCATTTCAAAAGTTGAAAGGGTATATGGTGCAAAAAAAATTTGTCGAGGGTATATGGTGAAAAAACCGTTTCTATTTTAAACCCTAATCCTAACCCTAATCCTAACACCTACCCCTAACCTTAACCCTAAACTCTAACCCTAACCATAACCACCAGTCCACCACCCCTCCCCCCACCCTCCCACCACCCCCAGCAGCCCCACCCTCCCACCACCGCTCCCCCACCCTCCCACCACCCTGCCAGCTGACCCCCTCCCCCACCCCGTCGATTTCCGTCGAACTCCCCCACCCCGTCGAATCCCGTTGAATTCCCCCCCCACCCTCGTCGAATCCCATTGAATTCCCCCCCACCCTCTCTTCTTCTCGCGGTTGTTGCTCTCTTCTCGAGACAAAACAAAACACACACACTCACGCGAAGGAGGGAGGATGAACGGGCTGTTGTGTTCTTTGTTTCGCGGCGGCAACGAGACGAGGAGACCAGGTGGTGATGCGGTGGTTCACGAAGATGAGATCAACCGAGGGTGAGAATGGAAAATAAGGAGGAAGCAACGAGATGTGAGAAAGGGAAAAGGGGTGGCTACGGGGGTAGGTGGGCTATGGGGATCGCGGGGGAGGGGTTGCGGCGAGGTGCGGGAGGGGGCGGGGAGGGTGGGCTACGGGGGTGGGGGTGGATAACGGGGGGTGGAGGAAGGGGGGGGGAAGCCGTGGGTTGGGTGATTATGGTTAGGGTTTAGGGTGGGGGTTTGGTGTTAGGGGGTTAGGGGTTAGGTTTAGGGTTTTGGGGTTAGAATTATAGGGGTTAATTAGGGTTAATGATAGGGATGGCACCGGGTCTAAGAAAGTTGGACCCGGATCCAGATCCTACAGATCCGGGTCCAAAACGGTTCTGACTCATTTCATGCAATTTCACCTACTTTGTGATATTAAAATGATTTCCGAAGCGTTGAAACGCTAATTGTTCACATCTCCAACGGATGGAAGATCAATCTCATTACAACTAGGAGATAGAAAAACCAATAAAACTACAATAAATTGTACACAAATGTCTTCCGAATAACAATCCGAATAACAATAAAAAAAAGAAACAAAGTAACAACAATATTTCATTGTCAAACGTTCATCTCCCACACTTCCATTTCCCAAGAGCTCTAATCTTCATCGCTACTAATATCATCAACATCCTACAACATAAAACCAACCAACAAAAAATTATTAAAAATATATATGATATCATATTTGTAAATATCATTAATTACTCATGATTATGTAAATAATACATTTCTTAACATTACCATGTCAATAATATCTATCATTTCCGCATCATCCTCACAATCTTCATTAATAGTGGAACAAACATGAGTTCCTTCAAAGGTGTCTTTATCATAAAGGAAAAGAAAAACAAAAAAAAATTAGATAATAATATCAATTATAAAATAAGAGGGAGAACCATAAGTATATACTACTTATAAAGTTAAAATTACCTTTCACATCATCAATCATCCAATTTTGCAAACACATCAAAGCCTCCACGGTTTGTGAATGAAGCCTAGAACGGTGAGCACTAACCACTCTTCCACCCATGCTAAATGCACTTTCCGAAGCAACCGATGAGACCGGAATTGCAAGAATATCCTTTGCAATTTTTTTCAAAGTAGGGTAATGTTTGTCTCTTTTTCACCAATCAAGAACATCAAATGCATTATCCTCGGGTTCGGTAGCACTCTCCAAGTATTGTTCAACCTCACCCTTCACCGGCATCACTCCTATTTTTAGTCTCTTTGATCTAGCAAACTCATCCTCATCACCATCCTCATGAAACCCTCTTGTTAATGGTGATTGTCCATTCACTACTTGACTTTTATTTTGATACTCAAGGACAAGATTATCAAGAGTCTTCCTTAGGCCCTGTTCTTTTGAACTTATTTTGACTGAAATTAAATTAAATTAAATTAAATTAACTGAAATTAACTGAACTAAACTGAAATTAAATTAACTGAAATTAAATTAACTGAACTGAAATTAAATTAAATTAACTGAACTTAAATTAACTGAACTGAAATTAAATTAACTGAACTGAAATTAAATTAAATTAACTGAAATTAACTGAAATGAGAGAAACTGAACTGAATTGTATATTTAATTTTCTAAAATAATAATTATCGATAATAATTAATAAGTATTAACATAATATTATCAATACTTATTATTATTATTATTATTATTATTATTATTATTATTATTATTATTATATTATTATTATTATTATATTATTATATTATTATAATTATTATTATTATTATTATTATTATTTATTATTATTATTATTATTATTGTTATTATTTATTATTATTATTATTGTTATTTTTTTTTATTATTATTATTATTATTATTATATTATTATTATTATTATTATTGTTATTATTTATTATTATTATTATTATTATTATTATTATTGTTTTTATTTATAATAATAATAATAATAATAATAATAGTAATAATAAACAATAATAATAATAAAAAATAAATAATAATTAATAATAATAAAAATAATCATAATAAATAATAATAATTATAATTATTGTCATAAATAATAATAATAACAGTAATAATAATAATAATAATCATAATAAATATTAAATAATAATATTAATTATTATTATTTTTATAAATAATAATAATAATAATAATCATAATCATAATAAATAAAAAATAATAATTAAAACATTACATAAGATGAACTAAACTGAAATTAACTGAAATTAACTGAATTAAACTGAAATTAAATTAACTGAACTGAAATTAAATTAAATTAACTGAAATTAAATTAACTGAACTGAAATTAAATTAACTGAACTGAAATTAACTGAAATAAACTGAAATTAAATTAACTGAACTGAAATTAACTGAAAATAAGTTCAAAAGAACAGGGCATTACTCTTATCAATTCAACATTAGCACCATCTCCATATAACCTCCCAAAATAATGAGTCACACAATCCATTTTGTTTCTTGGATCTAAAATAGCGGCAATGGCCAAAATCCCATTAATGTGTGACCAATATTTGTCAAACTTTTCAACCATACTCTTAGCCATTGTCCTAACAACCTCATTATCTCCATCTTCCATCCAACGACTCAAAAGCAAGTCTAATCTCACAAACCGTTCGAAAAAACAAATTCGAAGTAGGACGATTCCTAATAGAGAAAACCTTAGTCGCCTTATAGAAAATTTCCAACTTTTGACAAACAATAGTAGCCATATTCCAATCATGCTCACTAGGAACAACAAATTTCAACCTTTAATTAAACGTTTCAACTTATTAAAAACTTCCTTGAAAGCAAACTAGATTCAAGCATCAAAAAGGTTGAACTCCATCTAGTTTTGCAATCAAGACCAACCCTTTTAACCTTGGTCATATTCAAAACACGACAAACCTCTTCAAACTTTTCAATCCTTTTAGGGGTAGACATCCAAAAAGCAATACACTCCTGAACTTTTACAATTGCGGGATCAATCATATTTAACCCATCTTTCACAATCAAATTTAAAATATGAGCACTACACCTCATATGTAAAAAGTCTCCACCCAACACTAAACAACTACTTTCCAATTTGTCCATTAACACATTAATCATGGCATCATTAGTTGTGCAATTATCAACAACAATAGAAGAAATTTTGTTCTCCAAACAATATTGAGACAAACAATCCATAAGAATCTTAGCAATAACCCCCTTGGTGTGCGGGCATGGAACAAAACAAAACCTATACAAAGCCATACATAACAAATAAATAAAATGACGTAACATAAATCTATTTATTCTAAACAAAACTAAATTATTATCATATAACCATAAAATAAACAAACTAATTAAAACATTACCTCAATGTTCGATTATGCAAAACCCACTTTTGATCGATGAAATGTGATGCCACGGCCATATACCCTTTCTTTTGGTTGGAAGCAGTCCACATGTCAGTTGTAATAGCCACTCTACCCTCACTATTCTCCAACAAAACTTTAAGCGAACACCTCTCATTGTTGTACATTTTCAACACATCGTTCTTCAATGTGTTTCTTGAAATCATCTTGAAATTGTCATTCAAGCTCTTCACAAAGCTCCTAAAACCCATGTGATCAACAATAGACAACGGGTATTCATGTATTACCACCATCCTAACCAACTCCCTCCTTGAAACTTCTTGATCAAATATCACTTTCTTTTGCTTTTCCTTAACCGCCAAAGAAGTAGATCCATCTGATTCCTCTTTGATCTTCAACTGTGTGTTTGATTGGCTGCAAGGTTGAAATGTCTTCCTGAACATGTCTTCTTGGCATGTTTGAGGAGATGTGAAGTCCCACTACTTCCACTATAAGAGAGTGTTTTTTTACAATTCTTACACTTTGCCTTTTTCACACCATTAACCATAATCAACTCAAAAAAATTCCATGCCCCAGAAGTTAGTTTCTTATTTGACTTGAGATCACAACTTGCCTCTTTTTCTTTGTCACCCTCAACAAAGCCTTCGGAATCCCCTTCTTCCCCATCCAAATCAAGCACCTCAAATGGTTGTTCATTATGGTGACTAGAACCGGCATCACTATCTTTAGGAGTAACTCCATCCATATTCTAAAATCTGAATATATTATTTGACAATAAATTCAAATCAATTTTTCAATTTAATTTTCAATTCAATTTAAACAATATTAACTACACTAACATACTAACTATACTAACATATAACTAAACTTCGAAATCAAATTATTTGACTTAACTATACTAACATACAAACGAAATTCGAAATTCAATGGCAAAGAGAACATTCACTATACTTTTATTCTTCAAATTCAACCATAAACAAATCAAATTCAACCCTAACAAACGAAAAACAACATCTTAAAACAAATCTCCCAACAAATTAAAAACCCTAAACACCACAATACAACCACAACAAACAATAACTTTCAACAACAAAGTCGATTCAATCAAAAACCGAAACCCTAAACATATCATACCAAATCAAAACCCTAGAAAATCATCAATATCAAATAAGATAACAAGAAAAAAGATCAAATTTCGAAAAGTAGACTGAGAAAGAGAAAGAGACAGACCTGAGAGAAAGGTGCGCTGAAAGTCACGAACCGGTGGCCGGAACTGGTGGAGAAACGTGTGCAGGAACCAGTGGCTGGAAACGGTGGTCGGAACTAGCCGGAACTGGCGTGAATCGTGGCCGGAACTGGTGGAGAACGAGTGTACTAGTGAGAGGAAAATGGGAGTGTACGAGTGTTAAGGTTTAGGCAGGACCGCAGGATAATGGGAGTTAGAAACTTAGAAGTTTAGGACATTGGAACTTAGAAGTATAGAAATTAAAATTAAAAGGGCACCTGGTGCATTTTTTTTAAAAACAGGGGTACCCCATGAATTTTGAAAAACCACAAGGGTACCTGGTGAAAAAGCCGTTATAAAAATTAGAAAATTCGATTCAGGTGATTAATGAGCACAAGCATATACTACCTCTATTTTTTAAATAAGGCTATGTTTTTTTGGACTAAATTAATGAAAATTAAGTTCATTTCAGGCAAATTCAGTTAATTTCCTCTAACAGTTTTAATTCAGTTCAGTTCAGTTCAACCAAATTAAGTTAAGTCCAGTTCAGTCGAAATTAAGTGTTAAATTCACTTTTTTTACACAACTCATTACACATCTTTAATCATTAATATACTTAATTACACACAAGTAAAAATTACAAAAAGTTGATATTTTAAAAGTATACATTAAGACGAATCTAAAAGTATCTTTGGAATGATATTTAATATTAATAAATGAAATTTAAAATTATCTCGTGTGTAACTACTCCCTTCATCCTATAATATATTAATCACTTCTCATTTTTCACGGGAATTAAGAAAAATAGGAGTAGTAGGATTTCCCAAAAAATATTAAAGTAAGTGCTTTTTTGTTACTTTTGTCTTGGAACTAATTCTTTATATTCTTTTTCCTTTAAAATAACATAAAAAGCAATAAATGTTCTTTAGAATGGTGTAAAACAATAAATAAGGGCACATATTTTAAAAGAAACTAAGAAAGGTAGAGGTATATTGGAAAGTTTATGTAGAGATGAAGGATAATTTAGTCTAAATAAATTGATAAAAAAAGAAAATAGGCACAATATTTTGGAACACCCAAAAAGGAATGTGAGCACTACATTATGTGTTTGGATCCTCTAGAGTTCTAAAAAAAAACTCTACAAGGTAGAGTTTGAGCAATACCAATCATTAAATAAAAAATCAAGTAGTTCAATTTAATTAGGAGTTAGAATATGTTTTTTTGAGGTAAAGCCATGGGAGAGAGTTACATTAGATCAAGATCCACCAAAGTGCAGACACTTTGTGGGAAATAGTCAAACCAAATACATTCAGAGTTACATGCTACCTCCCAACGAGTTAACAAGTGGGCTACAAGATACCCGCTCGTTTAACATGAGAACAAACAAAAGAGTTAAGATCCCCAGCCATCCTTTGAATATTATTCACAACATGAGAAAACGGGTTCAAACTCTCGCTTTTTTTCATCACCGCATTTACCACTTGCAAAGCATCTCCTTCCAAGGATAAGTTAACAAAATCAAACCTGTGAGCAAGGTCAATCGCATACCTGGCAGCTACAGCTTCCGCAAGGCTCATCTCCCACCTAGCCGCAATTCTCTTCGAGCCTAGTGCTAGAATACTACCACCTTAGTCTCGAAAAATCACACCTAACCCCACCTCCCCATTCTAATTTAAATGTGCGTCAAAATTCGCCTTCACCATCAAACCAGTAGGGGGTTTCTAACATGCTGTCGAAGTGCAGCTTAACACCGTTAAGCGAAAGACATCCCTCGCATATGCACAATAATCCACCACTTGCTGCACAAAGCGACTTGTTACCGCAGGAGCATCAACAATATCCATGTCAAATATTCGTTTGTTCCGACAATACTAAGCCGCCCACATAAGCGCACGTAAAGTACCGACATCCTCCTTCAAGCACTTGTCTAGAAGCCACTCAAACTTGTCAACAAAGGAAGAAGTGGGAGCATCATCAAAGAGCGCAACATAGGAGCTCACCCCGCCATAATTCTCTAGCTTGAGTGCACTCAAACAAGTGCATGCACAATTGATTCACTCTCGGCACCACGATTTGACACTCACTCCCACCGCTAATATGACGATCATGGAGTCTTTCACGAACACCAAGACTACCTTTGCAAGCTCTCCAAACAAAATGTTGGAGCTTCGGATGACCCTCAACCTTCCACACAGCCTTCCATAGTTTCGTTTCCCTCACACCATGTTAGAGATGCCACGCATGGTTATGCCCCAGCTTTCCGAGCCAATAACACGATTTCACATAAAAGATTTCACTACTTGTAGGCCACCAAAACTTGTGATCATTCGACCAATAACGCGAGAGCGAAATGCTTAGAACCTTCTCCCATTCAACTTCCACATAATTTTGCTTCACAACCTCAACATCCCACCCCCACAACTATAGTCAATCAAGTCACAAACTCGTAACTCTAGATCACTATCTTCCTTTGGGGTAGGAACCAAATGCGATCCCTCCCCCATCAACCACGCATCCTCCCATACCCGTATGTTCACCCCCGTCCCTGTTCACCCCCGTCCCAACACACCACTTTATCCCTTCAAGCAATAATAATTTCTCCCCCCACACACTTCGCCATGTGAAGCTAGGATTATAGTCTCATAGAGCCTCAACGAAATCACCCCTTCTATAGTAGCGCGCTTGCAATAACGCACCAAGTAGAGAAGCATCCATGGTACTCAAGGGCTAAACTTGCTTGGCAAGTAACGCTTGATTGAAACATTTTAAATCACGAAAACCAATCCCACCTGTCACCTTCAGAAGGCACAAAGAACTCCAACTATGCCAATGCATCTTTCTCTCAGCATCCTTTGCTCCCCACCAAAATCGCGCGAGTAAAGAGTGAATCTCATCAAGGAGGTCGCATGGTAAAAGAAGACACTTATCATATAGGAGGGTATATGGCCTCGTGCTATTGCTTTAATAAGAACCTCCTTTCCCGGCTTCGATAATAATTTTTCTTTCCACCCTTGAAGTTTCTTCCATATCCTCTCTTTGATGCAAGTCGCTTTTTTTTTATCTCCCAATAATGGGTCGGCAGCCCCAAATATTTTTCCTGCTTATCAACTTCCTTGATCCTTAAAATAGTGACGATCTCATCCCTTCGCTCTTGATTCACATTCTTAATAAAAACAACTTCCGTCTTGCTCAGATTAACTTTTTGTCCGGATGCTCTCTCGTATTTAATGATAATATCAGCCACCATAGAACATTCTTGCACGGAAGCTTTTGAGAAGAGAATACTATCATCTGCAAAGAAAAGATGAGACACCATAAGGGCACCTCTACATATAGTAGCACCATGAATCTTTTTCACCTGAGCTGCTTTAGATAGAAGAGTAGAAAACGCATCAGCACACAAAACATGTTGTCTTGCATATATATATTTTTTTTCTCAATTTTTCTGAACTCCTCTTTTTTTTCCCTTAAATTTTTTATTTTTTCTAAACTTTTTGAAACTTTCTTATTTATTCTCAACTTTTCCTATGTTTCCTTAACTTTTCTTGATGTGTCTGCACTTCGTGAATTTAGGAGAAATACTCTAGTTAAGAATTAAGAGCACCAATCTCACGTTTATGGTTATAAAGATCAAATCTTTCACAGTTTTTAGGGGTTAAAGATTGTAACTTTAGAACAACGTAACAATAGATAGGCTCTAATTGTTCCCTCAAAAACTAGAGGATTTCTCACTAACCTCAATTAGGAGATGCACACAAACCTTAATCTATATGTTTTAGGTTAAACAACCACCATCCAACGCAACAAGCACTCGAATTCTTTTAATCAAAATCACAAGTATATTTTTGATGCACGAAATATATATATACTCCATCCGTTTCATTTTAATTTACTCACTTCACTTTGGGGGAGAACCAATGAGAAAGTGCAAAAGTATGAGAGAGAAACTGAAAGGTGGAGAGAGAAATTGAAAAGTGAGAGAGAGAAATTAAAAAGTGGGTTAAAATATTAAAAAGTGGATGACATGAGTGGAAAAAGAGGAGAAAGTAGATGTGACATGTTACCAAAAATAGAAAAGGCAACAGTGTGTAGATTAAAAAGAAACGGATCAAAAAGGAAAGTTTGCAGATTAAAAAGAAACGGAGGGAGTATAAGTTACACGCCTAAATAAGGTCCTAAACAAGCTTAACTACTAACAAGATAAACATAAGTACTCCTATCTAAGCTAAACAAGCAAAGATCACACGCCTAAGATAGCTATGTCACACGACATATTAGGATAGATTTCTAAGACTCCTAATCCATGTAGACAAACTAATAAGACTCCCATGATTAAGGGAATTAGACTCCTAAACATAATAGGATTCCTTTAAACATTTTCACACGCCTAAAACAAAGATTAATTAAAGAAACCTAAAGGTCAAACCATGTAAAACCTTTCGAAGTAGATATATAGTAAAACCATGGAAGCAAATCTAATACAAGTAAGAAAGCATAAAAACTACCAAGAAAGTCCAAGAAGCATTCAAGAAAGCTAAACAACTTTCAAGAACCACTAAAGAAAGGATTATGACTCAATTGTGACTCCACATATGCATCATTACTTCTAATTTTTCTTTTTTTTTTCAAAAAAAAAAAATCTAAATTTTTCTGAACTTTTTTAATTTTTTTTTCTAAACTTTTCTTTTTTAAAAAAATAAGCAAAATTTAGGTGGAGAGAACATTCCCTTAATTGTCCTACTTTTATTGACTGGAATGTATTACTACTAATAGAAACCGATTTTTGCTTATTAAAAACTTATTTTTCTTAGATTGTTTTTATTTTTTTTTTCAATATATACAAATATATTAAAAGGAATCGAACCCATGGTCTTTGAAATGAAATGTGAGGGTTTAACCATCAATCCAGTACAATTTCAATGTTAATGTTTCAAAGTAAAACATGATAAAATCTTATAATTTTATGTAATTATAAAGACATAAATAAGCTTTTTGATCTCTAACACTTTTATTAAGGTAATAACATTCTCTTACCCTAATTGTTATTTTTATCCTCAATTCTTTAGAAGTTTCTTTTAAACAACTTAACATGTCATAACGTCTATTTTCCAATTTCGCATTAGACAGAATATTACGAAAAGTTAATAAAATCAGTTACGAAATTTATGAATAATTATATATTTGATGATTGTAACCGATCCGTCTCATCGCCTGGGCCAAAACACTAGTTTATAGACCAAAAAACCTTTTTAGTAGTTGTAATTAACGTTTACTTATTAGAACTAACATTTGCTAATTATAACTTATTTTCACTAATTAAATTCGTGCATCTTTTCAATTGTTCCCTTTTTTTTGGTTGGTGCACAACATTCACCACTAATATATTCAAGGTTCATTCAATTTAGCGTATCTTTATTAATCTACGTATTTAAATCATCTGAACTATTTTAAACTTATATTCAATTTATCTTAACTATATCGTAATTGATTGAAACTTATTAAAGGTTATTATGTAAGTTGTTAGAACTTACTGAAACACATTTGTATTTATTGAAACTTATTGGAACTTATTTAAATTTATCTAACCTTATCTTATTTATCTGAATTTATTCTAACCTATTTTTTCATAGCTAAGTCATAATAAGTTAAATTGAACAAAGCCTTTATTATCGATCTGTAAAGATTATGAAAAAAAATGAATATACATTGAGACAAATACAATAATATAGTGCATTTTTTTTTGGGAACCCATGGTAAGATGAATGCCCTGCCAGACCAAAACCTCTCGCAGGTTAACCCGGCCTAAGTTTGCGGGTAGACACTATGAGAGTGGGGGGATGGTAAGGGAAAACCCTCTCTCAAAGTGTCCCTAGTGGGGATCGAACCCCAACCTTGAGGTTGGAAGACTCTTTCATTACCACTAGGTCAAGCTTAACTTGGTACAATAATATAGCTCATGATAATTTTTGGGAAAAATTGTCAAGAATAAGCTAACCTTTGGGCGATCTGCTTAAATTAAGTCATACTTTTGATTAACTTAGAATAAGTAAAGCTTTTTTTTGTATCTACTTTTAATAGGTTCAACAGGTAAACAACCTGTTATTGTAGGTAACATGTCCACTTGTCTTCATTTTATTGGTTTAAATTTTTAATTTTAGTTTATTTCTAAATATTAATTAAAAAAAAAAACTAAAAAAACCTCTACCCCTTCTTCTTCTCTCTCCTCTTTTTGACCTCCATGCCCATCCTCTACCCTAGGGATGTGAAAAACGGACTCAACCTGTTTACCGAACCCGAACCCAACCTGAAATAAGCGGGTTTGGGTTGAGATTTTTGATCTATTTAAGTAAGGTTGACATGAATTACCCATTAGGTTAAGGTTGATATTTTCAACCCGAAATTAACCTGCTTTGACCTATTTAACTCATTAAAATATAAATTTCCTAAAAAGTTGTGTTAAAGATGGTGAAAATTTTAAAAATACTAATTGTAGAACACAAAAATTGAAAAGAAAATCTAATCATGCATACTTTTATGAATTTATTATTGAAAACTAATAAATTTTAATAAAAATTTAATAGTAATAAATATGTAAATGGGTTAAACGGGTTATATAGGTAACCCGTTTAATAAACAAGTCGGGTCAATGTTGAGTTTTGCAACCCGTTTAATAAACGGGTTAGGTTTGGGTTAGGACATGTTCAACCTGTTTATTATTAACCCGAATCCGAACACGACCCGACCTGATCGGTTAATCAACCCTACTCTACCCCTACCCTGCCATGCTGCCACTCTCCCCAACAGACCCTAAGGCTTTGTTCTTTTGGATCGAATAAATGGAAATCGGTTCGACGAATTCAATCGATTCGGTTCGACTCGACTTATTATATTAGATTATTCGGCCTACACAACTACATTATTATTATTATTATTATTATTATTATTATTATTATTATTATTATTACCATTATTATTATTACTATTATTATTATTATTACTATTATTATTTTTATTACTATTATTATTTTTATTATATTCTTCTTCTTCTTCTTCTTCTTCTTCTTCTTCTTCTTCTTCTTCTTCTTCTTATTATTATTATTATTATTATTATTATTATTATTATTATTATTATTATTATTATTATTATTATTATATTATATTATATTATATTATATTATATTATATTATATTATATTATATTATATTATATTATATTATTATTATTATTATTATTTTTGACAATGTCACTTTTAAGCTTTTTGGAGGGTATTTTTTAACCCATTAAATATAAAATAAGGGAGCGAGACAAGTGATAAGTAATTTTTGGTGAAAGAAGCGAAAGATAGAAATGTAATACTCCCTCCAATTTATTTTGTTGTTCCTATTTTGAATAGTTTTGTGAGAGGAAATTGCTTAAAGTAGGAAGAACTTTCGGAAACGGAGGGAGTATTACTTTATGGTGGGTGAAGAACTCCAAATAAATAAGTTTAAACAATGTAGCAATTAAAAAAAAGAACATTTAAGGGAAATGTAGCAATTAAAAAAAACAAAAGGAGTATTCTAAATTTCCTAATAATCTTCTTCCATACGATCTCCAACCTCGTCATTTTCCTGATTGTAGCAAGTCTTCCTTGATTGTAGCAATATTTTCTTAAAAATATATGTCAAATATAGTTTTGTAAATATAGGAGTAGTCAAATATATGTAAATATAGTTATGTAATTTGTAAATTAGGCAAGTTAATATTTTGTTGCTTAGAATTAGGAGTCATACATGCTATTGTTACTATTCAACAGTATTAGGCTTGAAACATGCTATTGGTTTTGTATATATGTTGACTTGCGAATAGCAATCTTGGAGGAAAATATTATATTAATAATATTATTACTTCATATCATTATTATTCTACTTGTTATTATTAATATTACTCAATTCATAATAATATTATTATTATGCATATTATTAGTATTATTATGCATATTATTATTATTATTATTATTATCATTATCAATGATGATAAAAATATCGGTTTTTTCACCAAATACTCCTGACAAATAAATTTATTCACCAGATACCCCCACTTTTTTCAAAATTCACCAAATACCCCCGACTTTTAAAAAAATTCACAAAATGCCCTTTTCTTGACGGACGTTAGTCATCCGTTAGCGTTTATTTACAAGTTTGCCCTATGTCAACCTAATTAGCCCTAAGTCAACCTAATTAACCCTAAGTCAACTTAACTCTCTCCACAACCCACCCCCAACCCCAACCCCACCCCACCACCACCCCCCCACCCCCCCCACCCCACCCCACCACCCCCCCACCACAAACAACCCCAACCCCACCCCCCCTCCCCCGAGCCCCCCACGTAGGGTCCCCCGCCCCCGCCCGCACCTCGCCCTCCCCGCAGCCCCCCACGCTCCCCCTCCCCTTCGTATCCCGCAGCCCCCTCCCCCTCCTCCTCCCCTTCGAATCCCGTTGCAAAATCGCTTCTCCTCCCCTTCGAATCCCGCCTCAAAATTGCTCCCCCTCCCCCTCCTCTTCGAATCCCGTTGCAAAATCGCTTCCCCCTCCCTTCGAAACCCGCCGCGAATTGCTCCCCCTCCTCCTCTTCGAATCCCGCCGCAAAATCGCTCCCCCTCCCCTTAAAATCTGCGATGTTGCTGCTGAGTGTTCACGAGTGAAAGGAGTTCCCAAAACCAAGCTTCGAAGATGGTGTAGCAAAGCTTAGGAGACCTCGGTGTTGATAATGGAGTTCCGAACGCCGGAGTTGAATAAGGGGGGGAAGTGGAGCGATTTTGCGTGGGATTCGAAGGGGAGGGGGAGAAGGGCTGCGGGATACGAAGGGGAGGGGGGAGGGGAGCGTTTTAGCGGCGGGGGACGGGGAGGGGGCCTGCCGTGGGGCCGTGGGGGAGGGGGAGTGGGCCGGGTTGAGGGAGGGGTGAGGGGCCGGAGGTGGGTGGGGGGGTATTGGGGCCGGGGGTTGGTTAGGAGAGAGAGTGTCTTAGGGTTTTAGGGTTAGTTAGAGTTTTAGGGTTTAATTAGGATTTAATTAGGGTTTTTTAGGTTAATTAGTTAATTAATTAACGGAGCACTAACGTCCGTTAGCCAAAAAGGGCATTTTTGGTATTTTTTGAAATGTCAGGGTTATCTGGTGAATTTTTTTAAAGGTCAGGGGTATTTGGTGAATTTTGAAAAAAGTGAGGGTATTTGGTGAATAAATTTATTTGTCAGGGGTATTTGGTGAAAAAACCGTAAAAATATTATTCTACTTGTAATTATTAATAATTCTCAATTCGGCCGCTCGAGATCGGTTCGGACTTGGATCGCCCGGCTCGGACTTATTCATTTCAGTTCAGTTCAGTTCAGACTTATTCATTTCATTTCAGTTCAGTTCAGACTTATTCAGTCTAAAAGAACAGAGCCTAAGTCAAAATAAAATCCCCAAATCAAAAATGTCAAACCCTAAGGTTTTCTTCGATATGGAAGTCAGCAACCACCGGCTGGAAGAATATGATGGAACTCTTCGCCGACTGAGCCCCAAAAACCGCTGAGAATTTTCAGGAACTTTGCACCGGCGAAAAAGACGTCGGTAGAAAGGGTTAACCCCTCCACTACAAGGGCTCCTGCTTCCACCGTGTCATTCCTGGTTTCATGTGCCAGGGTGGCGACTTCACTGCTGGAAATGGTACCGGCAGTGAGTCAATTTACGGCGACAAATTCGCCGACGAAATAGTCGTGAAGAAGCACATTGGGCCTGGTATTCTTTCCATGGCTAGCGCAGTGTTTTTCATCTGCACTGCTAAGACTGTTTGGTTTGATGGTCAACACTGCGTTTTTGGACAGGTGGTTGAAGGTCTTGATGTTGACATGTTGTTAGGGCCATTGAGAAGGTGGGGTGCGGCGTGCGGTGGTGGTAGGACTTCTCAGATAGTTGTTGCTGATTGTGGTCAACATTAAGGCTCCGTTTAGTAGCGTAAAACGTTTTCCTGAAAAACTGTTTTCCTTTATTTTTAATTTTACATTGTTTTGTTTGCAAATTAGTATAAAACCATTTTCTCTAGGGGTAAAATTGCTATTCCAATGATGGAAAACTATTTTCCCTTCAAAATGAAGAAAAAAATGTTTTCCTTATTTCTTTTGTACACTCCTGTCACTACCTCCTTACTTTCCTTTCCATTTTCCTTTCTTTTCATCATTTTTCTTACATGAAACCAAACAATGGAAAACTAATTTTGGAATTGTGTTTTCCATGAATATTATTTTACACTCGAAAATGTTTTTACACCCAACTAAACTGAGCCTAAGGGTTGGACAAGGGTGATGGTCGGGCAAGGTTGGGGCTGGAGGTGGGGTTGTGCAAGGGTGGTGAGGGGGTTTTAGGTGGGTTTTAGTGGCTGGTGTTGGGGGCTAGGGTTCTGGTGGTTAGTGGCTGGAGTGGTGGTGGAGTGACGGAGTGAGAGAGGAGGGATAAAAAATAAATTATTAATTAAAATTTTTAACCCTTTGTTCAGGTCATCGGTTACCTAAACCTATTACAAGCAAATACCCAAAAAGCTTTACTTATTCCGAAATAATCAAAAGTATGACTTATTTTAAGAAACAAATTTCAAAAATCAGCTTATTGTTGGCAATTTTTCCTAATTTTTGTTTTAATTGGAGTACTCACTCTGTATTTTTATAGTCTTCCTACTTTCAATATAAGCGTGTTCCTAAAAGATCTTCCTATTTTTACTTTTTACAAATTACACTTTTCATGTTATGCTACCAAAAATAATCAAATCTCAAGATTACCCTTATGTTTTTCGTTCATGCACCTTCAACCATGGATTAAAATGTGGACCAATAAGCTTTTGTTTGTTTAATACAATATGAAATTAAAATTAATACTTTCACCTTCCTTCCATAACCCACATACCTATTTCTCCTAAAAATTTATGCCTAAAGAAGTGGATAAACTACTAAAAATCGAAAGGAGTATTAGGGAGAGATATTGTGAAGATATACATTTGGTGTATAAATTCCAAGCTCTCTGTTTCAACCCCCAAACTACGAAAGAAAATCAAAGACAGGAAGAAAGAAAAAAGTAAAGAAAGAAATGAAAACATAGTTTGATGAAGAAAATGGCAGTGTTAAGCAAAGTTGTTGGGGGACTGAAATGCGCATCATTCTCCCCATCACATGTTCTTTCAATTACACTTGAAAGTTGAAATCAACTTAATGGCTAGTTTCACGTAACACCAAGTGCTCTTTACAAAGTCTCCACAATTCAGTTATCATCCAAGCCATTCAAAAGCCATAACACTGAGATGAAAAAATAAAATAATGATCTTAACTGGAGTAGTAAAAAAAGCAACCTGATCACAGCAAAAGGTGAAAAACCTTAATGCCGATAATCACAACAACGCAGATCATGACTGAGAAAATCAAATAAATCAGTACTCGTATAAATCAAGTATGGCTATGTACCTTGATTAAGTTTTAGAGTTAGAGATGACAAAGCTCTCCAAAATAAGTGTATATACAGCATAACAGTACAACAGTTATTGGCATCCTCGTGATAATACGTAATGTACAGGCCTACTGTGGCTACGCAGAAGAGGACTCAAGTCGTAAGAGATCACATATTTGCTGTCGTTTCCCGTATTTCATCCAAAGTGATGGTCTGCGACCAAATGACATACTTATTAGACAAATTATGAAAATGCAGCTAGGATCTCTTTCATTAGTTCCATCACATAAAAAAAAATATTTGCTTTTTTTTTTTTTGGGGGAGGGGGGGGAGGTTGGTGGGAAGAACAGCATATAAGCTAACCTGATCCTTGCCAGCAAAATCATTGTCAGGGGTCAAGAAAAGCATGCAGTGGCACTCTTTCCTGTCAAATTGCCAGTTCGATATTCTCCTTTGTTAGATATGAGGATTGACATCCACTAGAAATAGAAAATCTGAGGAATAGTAAAGTTTCATCATAACTTTTCTAAGGAAAATTTAAAAAAATACAAGGAAAATCAGTATCATATGGGATCTTTTAGCATCAATATAATGTGTATTTCAAATTTATGAATTTTGTGTACTTATCAGCTTAAATGGGAGGTATCACCGAATCAAGGTCACCAAGTTTTCTTCCACTGCCATTATGAGGTTAGTTCGTTTAGCATGTAGGCAACTCACTATATTCTATCCCAAAAATGTATACTGCAGGCCGCAGGGTTAATAGAATACTACCTGTTTGGTTGAAATCCTGACTACGAATTCCACTAAGAGTTTGGCTCTTTGGCCAAAATTTTTAATTAGTATTAGTCCCTCGAGTCTTAGATAGGCCAAATTTGTAAATGCACTGGATGTGGAACCCACTACACTACCTCAATTAGATATCTAGGGTTTTTCTTCAAATAATCCCATTTGAATGGCGGAGACAGACAGAGATTACTAGAAATTATATAGCATAATCATGGCACCAAAGATTCCTATATATGAAACATTTATAAGTTCCTACCACACTCCTAGTTTGTATTTTGTAATAGATCCACATTAACCACTGATAAGAGAGATGCCGAACATCAGATCATTCACTGGAGGGGTGTGGGTATCACTACATAGAACTAAGTTGGTTCCATCAGTCTTTAAAGTGATAAAGCAGAAAAAACTTCCAATATGTACCACTTTACATGTGATTGAATCCTTCATTTCCTAATAATCTCTAGAACAGACTATAAGCACACTTCTCCTAGGCCTCGGAACTTGCCAGTAAATAGCAGCTTGCTCCACATTGCATAAATGTAGAACAATATTTTAGCTACTGTAAGCAGTCCAGAGATATAAAATACACAGATCAAACTCTTCTACCACTTTGACACAGACAACATACCAATAATTACAATTTCCTACTACCACCGAGCTTAAAGTCTCAATAACAAGAAATCTAACATCACAAGTTTCAACATTATCAACTCTAATTGCATGTTTGGTTCAACTCATGAAAAAATAATAAGGGAATCACTTATAGGTGTGAGATTGAAGAGGGTACTAATTGGATGGAATTAGTTACCCTCAAGTAATTCATAAATTCACTCATACAAAACATGCTATGTAAATGGTTTCTTATTTCCGTTTCCAACAACTAACAATCTCATACCAAACATGCTTTTATTGTGCTGACAAAACCAGCTCTATGCTACACAGGTGAAGAAGGTATAACTATATGCTGAATCCACTATGGCACATATTTGACTTGGGAAGGAGATCATACCTCTCCCTCATTGGCACACACGGGCAATTCCAAAAACCCTGCTTCGCTTCAGCTACCTTGTCATCATAATGCCTGAGGAGCATTAGAATAACTAATACGTTAAAAATGTGAACAATATGGAATACGGAAGAAAAGCTTCATGAACATAAAGGACTACTCACCGACAAGGGCAAAGGGGGGCACCTAATGTGTCCTTATGTTCTGCTAATCCCTGTTAACATCCCAATAAGCAAGTTAAATTTAGACTTTGAATTGCATGATGAGAACAAGTGCATCTGCGGAGAATGTTACATATCTGACCAGAGACTTTTTTCCGTAGATGTGACCAGAGGGAGGAGATAACCTTTCAAAATCTACTTCCTTCATTATCTATGAATTTCTTTTAAATACTTCTCATATATTCTCTTTTATTATGTAACGATCCTTTAGGTATCTCAACTAAAGGGCGGCCAAAGTTCGCAGTTACAAAATCAACAAGCAGAACCAATTGCTTGGTGTAGTTGGTAAGGACTCCAACTTGTGACATCAAGTGCAGGTATTTGGGGTTTGTGCTTCCCTTATCCTTTATACCTCCTCCCCCCCCCAAAAAAAAAAAAAAAAAATTTCCTTGCCCAGGGGCGCATAAAGGCTATATCAAATTGACCAGCAAAGGGGTTGGATCCAGTTAGACCATTCATCTTACCTACCATAATATACAAAGTTGAGAAGTAGCATCTAATTTTGAAACACCGCATATAGTTTTAACTCCCTAGTTACATTTATTTCTTATTTTTATGGCACCCTAGTTACATTTCTTGACAATACTACACACCATGTCCCTACATAATAGGCCACACAAAATAAGGGGTGCATTTTTATGAAATTGAATCAAAATACCATAATCATCGTTCACTATTTTGAAGTTTAAATTCCCACATTACCAATGTAGCTTTTCTTTGAAATCTTAGTGAAAGTTCTCGCTATGGGTAATATAGGAAATTTCAAAATTTTACTTACTAAATCTAGAAAGTGGCTTGCTTCTTTAAGACGGCCCAAAATAGAAATATGACATTATTATAAAGGGACGAAGCGAGTAGCTCATTATCTTAGGTGGCCTCCTAGGAAGTTCTCATATTCAACTCTCTACTTCGAATGTATCGGCAGTGGTAATGGTCTATATGGTGTGGCATCTTATAATACAATCATTTCTAAAGAGAGCAGAGAAAGATGGTGATATAAAGCATTCTCTTTTTGAAGAAAACAATAGCATTTCCTTCAGACACGCAAAAAACAAAGAACAGAGGCAATAGCATCAATATGAAAACTCTTTGGCAACAACAGGACTTTCTTCCACTTGGCCATTTTCATTCAATGAATAACAGTTATTTGAGGGCTGCTTTTATTATTTGAAGCAAGTTCTGCCTAAAATTATTGAACCTAAAATACAAAAGATTCGATATATAGGGCAGAATGTGGTTTCTGTAGGGTAATATAATCTTCTTATTTACACACACACATACTCAAGAACAAAAGTACCAATCAAACAAGGAAGAGAAACGGTAGAATCGCTCCCTTCTCATGTGGTTCATGTAGCGCAATGTACTCTTCTTAAACAGAGAAAGAACAACATACACAGGGATAGTCAAGAATCAAGTATCACAAGCAGAGCAAGAGAAAGGGCAGAATCGCTCCCTTCTAATGTTGGTAGGGTAATACATATAATCTACTGAAACAGAGAAAGAACAATATACACATGCATAGTCAAAAAAGAAGTATCAAAGAAACAATGTAAGAGAAATTAAGCATGTAATCTAGGAGATGAATATTACCTTGATAACAACAGCAGTGACACTTTTATCAGCACAGAAGTATGTTTCCGACTTACGACAGAACTGCTCAGAGAATTTCCTCATCACTTCAACAGATTTCTCTGAAGGATCCACTGAAAGACAAGTTGACATATAAAACATAAATCTACTTAGACGCATCATACACATGTTTGTTAACATACAAAAAAGAAGTAAAATCAGAAAAACATATCATAGACCTTTGAGTGCATAATCTGCACAGTCTTTTAGATATCTGGTGCAGCAATTAGAAATTATGAATTGAGCTTGGCAGTCAATTGCACAACCAGTATTTTTGTATTCCCTTTAGTGTTCAGACAATCCATGAAGTCCTAAAATAGAAGTCTTGGTTTCAACATAATAGTGAGTCTAAGCCTTATCAAAGATGTTTTGCTCAAGGATCTTTTGGGAAATAATCCCACTTCTTCAATTAAACTGAGTATATCTTCTGAAGAAAAGATAGATTCTATCTAATGCATTTTCCTTACAGTAGTTCTTTCCTACCGATCTTCTATTGGTTCATGTATAGTTGCACATTAGCTGTCATTATCTTTTTGATTCTTCTTTTTCTGTGCATTTTTACTCGATTTCGCCTTGAAATTGGTTAGGGTGATTGGTTGAGTAATCCTAGGTTAACAATTAACTACTAAAAGAGTGTAGGTATATATAAGGCTGACAGCCGCATTGTCAACAGGCAAGAGAGAATACAGATTACAGATAAGTAGGGAATTCTTGCCAAACCAAAAACATCATCTTTTAGCCTTTTTAATATTTGCTGTATCTGAATAAGAAAGATTTCACCATCTATCTTCATCTTCACCTTTTCAAAACTCATCCATGATAGGAATTATAATCCCATTTTAGCATGACTGAAACCTGAACTCCAAAATCTCCAGAGTCCAGACAAGTACATAATACAACTTCTGGGTAATACCACCATTATTTAGATATAAAAACTTTCGACCATTTCGTAACGTTCATGATTTGAATCAGCTGATTACGCAATTCAAATCATTTTTGCTATACAGCTATACTAGCATACTTTTGGTCAAGTTATCCATCGAGGTCATAAATAAACTTCTTAGCATGGCAAAATATTCTACAGGTACAACACCACAAAACGTTGGAAGTAAAACCTGTCTTAGGGCTTGCTTATTCAAACGCTACCACCCATGAAGATTTCAAGTGTTATGAACGAAAGAGAGAAAATAAAAATACTTGGTTGTCTCATTGTAGTTCCTATGTCATCTAATTGTCATAGAACATTAAAAGTTGCTTACCTAGGGGACCTAGGGAAAAAGAAACATCCCTTGTTCATCAACAGTTAAGTACTATTTCGAGTATCTATCACATAAACTGGTAGCCATATCTCTTCGAAATACTACCATGAAAACTTCAAAATGGTACTCCATGACTACATGTACCAATTGAAAGGGTTTTGAGTACTGATTGATTTTTTTCGGTACCAATTGGAAGAGTTTTGGATACCAATATAGTATCGTGTTACTGTTAGATACCAAATTGGTCTCCCACATATAGATACTGAGACTTTCCAGTACTATATCGCCCATCATCTGTTCTTCTTAGTGAAAATAGACAAATATTTATCAAGCATATTGTCTTCGAAAATTAACTTGCCAACCAAATAAACCAAATTACCTTTATAAATAACCATGTTTCTTCAGAAATTTTAGTTCCATGAATATAAAGTTTACCAGATTCAGTTGAACTACTTCCACTACACATAACCCTCCATTCTTTTTCTAGATTTCATATCCTTGATAACAAAAAATGAATATATTATTTGAAGACATAAATTTCAATATATAATCAAAACAGAAACAAAAAAATATATATCAATTTGTAACAAGCTAAAATGATTATATCTTCATAACATTCTTACATTTTTCAACAAATTCAACAAAGATGTGCCCACTATTTCTTCTTCAAAATTTCAACACTACCCCAATTTTTTTCACACCCACCCCAAAATCCCCCAGATAACTTCATACCCGATAACCCATTAATCAAGACTGAAAATACCCATCTAAGATAATTCATTCTGTCACCAAAAAAAATCTAGATTTAAGAAATTAGATTAAATTATACTATGAATATTTATATAGTATAAAGTTTTTACCTTGAGCACGAATAACACGGGAAAATCGTCTGGGAGAGATTGAAGGAGAGTAAATTGGGAAGCTGTAAGCACTTGAAGCTTGGAGAGATTTCATGGTCATTATTTTTGCAGTGGAAATGATGAAAGATTAGAAAGACAGAAAAAAATAATAGAAAAAACCTACGAAATTTTATGAAAGAAATACTTTTGTTGTTTTTGAGGGGTTTAAAGAAAATGAAAAATATTAAAAATACTGCGCGCCACTCGTTGAAAATATCTTTGATAATTTTTGTAGTTTTTTTTGGTGAGAAAATTAGTGAGCCACTCGATTTGGCTTTGGTTGTTTTTGGGCTTGGGGTTATGAAGAATAGAGGTAGGCCCAAGGGTAAGAACACTGTTTTTTTAGCTGGCTGCTTTTCATAATTGATGAGCCAGATTTGGTTTCTTTTTTAGATTTTAGAGATAATAATAAGGGATAAAATTTATTTGGATAAAAATCGAAATCCAATTTAATCCAAATCCGATTAGTAATTTGGATTAGATTTGAACTATATTCGGATTGAGAATTCTTGAAAAATTAGATTCTCATATTGGATTGGATTGAGCGTGATTGGATCCAAAAATCCAAAATAACCGAATAGTAAATAGCACGAGCTTTCGTCATATGACCTTTTAATCTTGTCTATTAAGGACACGTTCTCCGTACTTTAAAAAATAAGTATCCAATTCAATCGGTTCGGATCGGTTTAGATAAGATTGATAAGGTTCAATCGAGTCGATCGGGTCCAATAAGTTTCGGTCGGGTCTAATAAGTTTCAATCGTCCCAATCGCGCCAATAAGTTCCAATAAAGTCCAAATAGTAAATGATTAATAAAGTCTAATAAGTTTCAATCAGGTCCAATAAGGTGTAATATGTTCCAATCAGGTCCAATAAGGTGTAATATGTTCCAATCAGGTCAATAAGTTCCAATTAGTCCAATAAGTTGAATAAGGTCAAATAAGTTCAGGGTTTTTAAGGTGAAGAGAACGGACCTCAAGGGTGCGTTCTCTTCACCTTAATAAATTAAGTTTCAATTCAGTTTAGTTCAGTTCAAATAACTTTCAATCAGGTCCAATTAGGTCAATAAGTTCCAATTAGGTCCAATAAGATCCAATAAGTTACAATTAGGTGCAATAAGTTCCAATTAGGTTCAATCAGGTCTAATCAGATCCAATAAATTCCAATAATGTCCAAATAATCAATGATCAATAAATTTAAATTAAATATTTAATCAAAGTACCACTATGATTATTATATAGTATTATATTTGTAATATTGTCTATTATTTTATTATTCATAGTACTATTAGCTGATTATGTTATTATTAAATTTTTTAATTAAAGGACACTATGATCATATAATATTATATATGCATTATTATCTATTATTTTATTATTCATATTACTATTAGCTGATTTTGTTATTATTAAAAAATATTATAATCATGGTCAAATAAGGTTAACAATAATAATCATCATAATAATTATAGATAACATGTTTTCATTACTAATAGCAATGAAAGATATAAATGTTATTAATTGATTTCCTACTAGTGCTTTATGAAATCAAAGCAAGACTATTAGATATATTAGTGATGAAAGTTGTGAATACGCAAGCATATAAATAGCTTTTTTTTTGTTAAAATATTAATTATAAGAGATAATTAATAATTATTATTTTTCGAAGGGTAAATTTTAATAACTATTAAGTCATAATAAATTTAGAGGGATAGTATTTATGTTAGAGGTAATATTTATGTTATTACTCGTCAAATTTTTTTGTCAAATAAGGTCAAATAAGGTCAAATAAGTTCCAATCAGGTCCAATAAGGTCTAACAAGTTTCAACGAGGTCCAATCAGGTCTAATAAGTTCCAACCAGGTCAATAAGTTTCAATCAGGTCCAATAAGTTCCAATCAGGTTCAATCAGGTCCAATAAGTTCCAATCAGGTTCAATCAGGTCTAATAAGTTCAGTTCAGTTTAGGGTTATTCAGGTGAAGAGAACGCACCCTAAATCATCTAAATTGCCAAGCTTTCCTGTAATTTATTTCCCTTTTCTTTCTCTCTCTTTTTTTTTTTTTTGTAAAATGTAAGAAGTTATATTACCAAAAACTCATGAATGAACCACCAACCAACAATACAAACATCACTCACAAACTATTTTTGTGAGAAACTAACAAGCCAACACAAACATCAGACTCTAACCAACTATCTTCTAAGTGTATGTAACCACTCAGTAACACTTACAGACCACCTATCATTGACAAAAGAATTAACTCTAACAAGAGTATCATTTTGAATACATTTTACAACTCTACTAGGCAGCAATACAACATCATTCCACAACGAATGATTTCTCGCTTTCCATACATAATAAACGGTAGTAGCTAAAGCCGCATAACAGACTCTTTGTTGCTTCTTGGTTCTGTATCTACGCCCCCATTTCTTCCATGCTGTATACACACTCTCATCATTGCTTACTCTAATCTATAGCCATTGCATTACTTGAGTACAAACACTTCTGCTAAAAGGACATCTAAAGAACAAGTGTACACTGCTATCTTAGCCAAGATCACAAAGCAAACACTTGCTATCTTGACAAACACCAGCCGCCATCAGCCTATCCCTTGTTTTAAGTCTCCCTAAAGCCACCAACCAAGAGATGAACGAATGCTTTGGCACATTCAGAGAATTCCAGACCCAAAATTGCCACCCAACCTTAACAAATTGACCTTTTATCCAAGAATAACCATCTTTTATAGAGTATGCCTTAGCACCATTTCTCCACTGATTATTCTGCAAATTATAGGTAGGTTGCAGAATATCCCTCACTTTACATATACCTTTCCAAATCCAGCTAGCAGAACTAGGAACTCTATACTCCCACCACCTCTCATCTTTGATATAAACATTATGCACCCATTTGATCCACATAATATCTTCCTTCTGAGAAACCTGCAACACCAATTTACCCACAGCAGCAGCATTCCAAGCTATACAATCTCTGATTCCCAACCCTCTTCTTCCTAGGTAAACACACCCAAGACCAAGCAACTGGAGGGGCTTTACTCAAGTACGTTTTACCTTCCCATAAAAAAGCTCTGCAGATCTGAGTGATTGTATTCAGAACGCTTTTAGGCAACAAAAAAATTTGAGCCCAATAGGTGTGAAGGCTCATAAGCACTGAATTCACAAGAACAACTCGAGCAACATAAGACAAATGACGTGAGCTCCAGCAATTAATTCTCTTCATCATTTTATCCACTAACATATCACAATCACATTAGTAAGCTTCTTGGAGATAATTGGAACTCCCAAATATCTAAATGGAAAATTCCCCTATTTGAAAACTAGTTACTTGAATGATTCTGTTTTGCACTTCCTCAGGGACATTACCAAAATACATTGCAGTTTTACTAGGAATTGCTTCCAATCCATAGACCTCAGCAAAAGATTTCAGAGTCCTCCTTAACAACACAGCTGAGTTCACATCCCCTTTGCAAAAAAGCATCAGATCATCAGCAAAAACCAGATGATTTAAAGACAAGCTACCACATCTATGATGGAACTTAAACTCTCTTCTCCTACCCATTCTTTGCATCAATCTTGTGAAATACTCCATCACAATAACAAACAGGAGTGGAGATACAAAGATCACCCTGTCTCAACCCTTTTTGACCTTTAAAAAATCCATAAGTACCACCATTGAAACTTAAAGAATAAGTTGGGGAGGTAATAAACAACATTATCCAATCCACAAATTTCATTGGGAACTTTAAACAAATCAGCAGCTCTTTTCTGAAATTCCAGTGAATGGAATCATAAGCTTTCCTCAGGTCCACCTTAACTGTACACTTAGGAGGCAAATTTCTCCTTCTGTAGTGCATCATGATGTCCTGGCATAAGAAGATATTATGCAGAATGACCCTATTTTCCACAAAAGTAATTTGAACTGGAATTATCAACATAGGCAAAATATGTTTTAATCTAGCACAAATCATCTTAGAAATGATTTTGCACAAAACATTGCAACATGCAATTCGCCTATATTGAGTTACATCAGTAGGTTGGTCACATTTAGGGATTAAGCATAAAATAGTAGCATTTATTTGCTTAAGGATTCTCCCTGAATGAAAAAATTCCAACAGTACAGCTTATGTCACCTTAGGACCAATTATATTCCAAGCCTTCTTGAAAAAACAGCTAGTATACCCATCTGGCCCTGGAGCTTTGTCATCATCAATCTCAAACAGAGCTTGCTTAACATCCTCACTAGTGAAATTCAAGCTGAACATTTCTTGTTGATCATGATTCAACACTACACCTTCATTCACAATAGACTGACTAACAGCTTTCCTGTCTTCAGAATTGGTACCCAGCAACCCTGTATATAGCTGCAAAAAAGCATCTTCAAGACCTTGCTGAGTATCAACCCAATCACCATTTAAATTCTTCAATCTGTAAATGTGATTGTAGTTCCTTCTTTGTCTAAGACACGCATGGAAATAAGAAGTATTCGCATCCCCCCTTTTAGCCAGTCTTGCTTAACCTTCTGTTTCAAGAAACTCACCCTAGCACAATTCAACCTTTCATGCTCATGCATACAATATCTTTCTCCTGCACAAGCAGGGAACTATTATTTGGATCAATCCCCACTTGCATCTGAATATCCCTGAGCTTCTTACAAGCAGCATCAGCCTCTTGTTCAATGTTAGCAAATCTGGATCTATTCAACTCTTTCAAGTGCTTTTTCAACCTTTTGAGCTTGTTAACAACTCTATACATGGGAACTCCCTGTACATCCATCTGCCAACTATATTAAAAAACTCATCATCTAAACACCACATATTAAAAAACCTAAAAGATTTAGGCTTAGTAATAACATGACAGTCCATCTTTACAACACAAGGGCTATGATCAGAAATACCTTCAGGCATGAAGTTATAGCTAGCCCTAGGGAACATCAATTCCCACTCTTCATTAACACAGATTCGATCAATTTTAGAGAAAACCCTATCCAACCCTTCCTGTTTATTAGACCAAGTAAAAAAAGGTCCAGTACAAACAGTGTCATGAAGCAAACAAACTCTCAAACATTCTCTAAAGTCAATAACCTCTTCTAAGGGACTAGATGACTCTATTCTCTCATCCAGATTAAGCACATTATTAAAATCTCCCCCAATAATCCAATCACTAGTAACACTGCTCTTACATCTTTGTAACCCCTGCCAAAGATTCCGTCTCTCAACAGCAACACTAGCACCATACACCATAGTAAGAAAGAAGTTTTTATTGGAAGCTTTATGATAAATTTTGCAGTGAATAAATTGTGCATCAACCTCAATAATATCCACATCAAACTTAGCAGGAATCCAACTCAACCATATTCTCCCCCCACTATGACATTGATAATTAGTGACCACACTCCAAGAACCACAAACTTTAGGAAAAACTTTATGAAAATTACAAGCTCTAACTCTAGTCTCCAATAACCTAAACAGACCTAGGGAATGTTGCTTCAGAAAGCATCTCACATCCCCATGTTTATTAGGACTATTCAGTCCTCTCACATTCCAGAAACCTAAGCTATCCATTAGGGTCCTGAATCACCTGTTCAGCCTCCTTTCTACTACAATGTCCTTCCATGTGAGTAATCATAGTTATAAGACTACCCCCTTCGTGCTGTACTTGTGGCACTGTATCCAGCTCCGTACTGCTTCCAGACTCCTTTTGCATCTTTTGTTCACTATTATTAATTTCACTCCCTATAGCCCTTTCTACCTCCTGGATTTCAGTCTCATCATTTTCCCCACTATTCTCCTCAATAGTAGGGAGAGAAGGAGCATTACCAGGCTGTTTAGGAGGCATCTGCACAGTTTGTTTAGCCACCCACACTTTCCTGGGTTGAATTTTGCTCTTTGCTATTTCGAACTGTTTCTGTCTACATTGCTCAGCAGTATGTCCCACACATTTGCAATCAGTGTAAATAATAGGTTTGCACTTATACACCACTTTCTGCATTTGCGCAAGGCCCTTTTCATTTGTAAAAGTAATTTCCTCTGGAAATAACTGATCAATTTCAACTTCAACAAGGATCCTAGCATAAGCTAGCATATCCTTTTGTGCCGTTGCTTTATCAGTTCTCAGAGGGGTACCAATAATTCTAGCCAACTTATGTAAAGTGCTTTGACCCCAATATTTCAATAGCAATCCAGGCAATCGTATCCATGTTGGTACAATTCTCACATCTTCCATTGAAACATCCAACTCCGGAGTCCAACATTTCACTATGACTGGCTTCCTATCAAATAAAATAGGACCAGCAGCCAAAGCCTTCTTCCGATCATCCTGAGTACGAAATTTTACCATGAAAGCTCCATTCTCCAGCATTACTATCTTCTGAACACCAAATTGTCTCCAAACCCTCCTAATAAAACCATCAACAATCCTAAAAGGAGGTTTGATTCCCAAAATATAACACACCACAGCAGAGCCCTAGTAATCAATTTCAGGTTGTACATCCTCCATAGTAATCTCTACCGTCTTCTCTCCAACCTCCTGTCTCACCCTATCTACCCCATTTGAAAGATCTAACCCCTCCTCAACAATATTGTGAAATAAAGATTGACGCCAAGTAGGAACATGACCAGTACCAGGATTACTCACCAGTTGTTGCATCGGGTGCGGAGATGGATTCACCGGAATAGTAGGTTGAATAGGAGTTCGAATCGATTCAACCCATTGAGTCGTGAGAGTACGCGCTGCCACAAAAGCTGCAGAGTCCTTCCTAGAAACCGCTTGATCAATGGATGAAATCGAAGCCTCATCATCATCAGAGGTCCAACTCAAAGCTGCTACCTCCTGTAGTTCATTGATATCCTTCATCTTTTTTGCATCCCCTGTTTGAGGAATATGAATCGCCTTTTCATTGTGCACCGCCATTTTCTGTTTTTGATTTTGCTTCTGAACATTCTTCTGACCTCCCTGATTTTTCTTAGTTCCTTTTTCCATAGCATTCAGCAGAGCTGAGGACCCAGAAAAGTAGGAGAAATCGTTTTCGAAAATCGCCAAAAACCTAGAGAGAGAACAGAGTTTTCCCCCCTTTTCTTTCTCACGCCACCTAAATTTGCACTAACTTTATTCCTTACCTTTTCAAAATTCATTTGCACTCCGCACATTACTAGACTTGCCTAATCATTTCTCTTTTCTACCTTTTTATCTATCCCATTATTTTTTTCTACCTCTTATCTAATTATAAAATTATTATTTTCTAGTATCCTCAACACTCACATGGTAACCTATAATTGATTTCCCTTTTGGGAAGGTGCCCCGCTAACTTTAATTTTAGAGTACCCTCAAATTTATATTATACACCATGAGCATAATTAATATTCTTTTTGCAATATTGACATGTTCTTATATTATACTACTACATATTTAATTGAAGGATATGTTCTCTGATTATGCATTATATGTTCTTTTATCATGCAGATAATATATACTCTTATAATATGACCTGTATTTTTTTATTTTAAAATGTTTATATTTTTTGGGACGACCATGATACACATGATATCCCTAGGTTTGGGATTTACTATCATGTGCTTTCTTCATTTACTTTTCCGCCAACTCATCATGACAATCTTTTTTCAAAATTCATCTTTAGCAATGACTAAGAGTGAAAAAGATCATACTTCGTCCGTTTCAAAATAGTTGCACCATTTGGCATTTGGTCATTATTCATCAACCAACTTTAACAAGCTTTCTCTCACCATTATATAAGAAAAACATAGTCAAGTGGAATCTTGTTAAATTCGTCTCAATACGAGGATTTCAAATATCAACTTTTTATAATTTTTACTTATACACTATTAGAGATATTCACGTTTAAAAAAGCGTCTTGGCAAACGTGAAAAAGCAAACGGTGCAACTATTTTGAAACAAAGGAAGTATCTTTTTTTTTTTATCTTATTTCTTACCTAGCTACCTTACCATATGTTCTTAGGAGTGGTTATATTAAGCGCTAATAAATTGTGCAATCAAAGTATATATAATATGCGAAAAGAAGCAAATAAGAAATAAAGCACCTACAAAAATTACATAAGAACCTGAGATTTGAATAAAAGCTACACAACTACACTAAACTTCTAAATCAATATATAAGATGGTTGTACATTGATACTGTAACACCCGACCCACCCGGGGTCGAGTATATTGTCACCAATGCGCATCTAGGGCCAACAACTGTCCTCAATAACCAACACAAGTTCTTCCGGCGCATTTTATCCTCACTCATGCGCACCCTGAGAAACTCCTCAGGAGATCACCCATCCCTGAACTATTCCCAACCAAGCACGCTTAACTGTGGAGTAACTAATGAAATAAGCTCCCTAAAAGAAAGATGCATCTTATTGGAATGAGTAGCTTGCCACATCCCTTAAAGCAGTCATGAGGGGTATTACAGATACTCCCTCCGTTCCTTTTTAGTTTTCTCACTTCACTTTAGGGGAAAATTAAGGAGGGAGTACAAAAGTATGAGAGAGAAACAAAAAAGGTGGAGAGAGAAACTGATAAAGAGAGAGAGAGAAACTAAAAAGTAGGCTAAAAATTAAAAAGTGTGTCACATATATGGAAAAAGATAAGAAATTAGATAGAACATGTACGTTACCAAGAATAGATAAAGCAACAATGTATACATTAAAAAGAAATAGACCAAAAAGGAAAGTGTGTAGATTAAAAGAAACGGACAGAGTACTAGATTTTCTTAACTTTTAGGGGTAAAAGTTCGGTGTACGGCTTGGATTTAGGCCTGATCCAACCCGATCCGAATAAATTTAGATTCTAATTTTTCAATCTAAATCCAAACCAATTAGAGTTTGAGTCCAAACTAATCCAATCAGAATTTTCAAACAATAGATCACTTGGGCTTTTTTTTATTGAAGAAAATCAATGGTAATTTTTTTTTTCAAACATATTATATATACTTTGATTGCACACTGTTGAGCCTATGGTTTTGATGATGACAAAATAAAGTAACAACTAACAAGGTTAATAAGTTTTATGTGTGCAAGGTTCGTGAATTAATGGTGCTTTACAAAGATAATAAGTGAAGTTCTTGCGTTGGAAATCCAAGAGAAGAAGAGCTTAGTTACATAAGGGTGTAATTAGGTTTCTTATGTAAGAAACAAAGATCAACATAAGGTAATGAATTGGAGCTATGGAGCTGTTCCTATGAATAAAGGAGCTGTTCCTATGAATAAAGGAACTGTTCCTATGGAACTATGTTAATGGAACTGGTATAGGAAACGTGTGTCTAAAACTGATGAACTGGCACTAATGAGTTAAGTTAAAAGAACTAACGAATTAAAAGGAACTAGACATATGGTAAATGGTGCAACAGTTAATTTGTGTCGATTGAGTGATTAAAGCCTAGAAAATAGGAAACCGTTTTTTTGTTTGTTAAAAATCCGATTTAAAGGAAAATATTTTTAAAGGAAAGATTTTATCTTTAATGGAAATAAAATCCTTTTCAGTTTTTAGAGAAAAATATTTTAAAAGATATTATTTTGTTAAATGGATTTAATTTTGATTTTATTAATTAAAATACTTTTTAATTAAAAATCAGATTTAGGATTGTTGCATAAGTGGTTGCTAAAATTAAGGAAGCAGTATAATTCCATAACACACGTTCAACTAAGATCGTAGAGATCATGGGTAACAAAAGGAACGTGTTCCTCTAGTTGAGGAACATCATGGGAAAATGGTTTAACTACTAACACATGTTTTAATCCCACATTTTATCTAATCACGTTTTATGTCTAATTAAGTTCCAAGTATGTTTGACAAAGTGATAATTAATCTACAAAGGTATTAATTTGAGTATCATGTTTATTAAGTCAGTATCACCAAAGTGCAAAGTCCCAAGTTCCAAATTTCATTACCATATGAGTTCATTGTTTCATTAGTACTTTCTATCATTCTACTATTTTGTATTTTGAGTTGAGAAAAGAGTTGAAAAGAACTCTTATAGTTTGAGTTTGGGGAAGGGGTTTGAGCGAACTCCTGTAAAGTGCGAGGCTTTGAGTGAAACAAAGAAAGAGGAAGGAACTTCGAGTGAAGTTTGAGAGGAACAACAGTTAAAGGGAACTGTTGTTGGGACTTGAGTTTGTAGAGGAACTCAAGTGGCCCGAAAGATCATAGGTTTATAACAAAGGTGTTTTGGCCTATTATAGTGAAAGAGTTGAGATTAAAATCCCTAGTGGTCGAGGTTGTTTCTTCTTGTTGGGCCCATGAAGTTTTTCCTCGTAAAATCTCTTGTGTCTTTCTCTTGTTCCTTTCATTGTTTTATAATTCCGCAAAAAATTACGTTCATTTCCCACACATACAATTCACCCCCCTCTTGTAGCGTTCCTATAGAAATAACATACAATTTATTAGCGCTTAATATGTTTGCTCCTAAGAACATATGGTAAGGTAGGAAAGATTATAAAAACAAATAAGATATGATCTTTTTCACTCTTAGTCATTGCTAAGGATGAATTTTGAAAAAAGATTGTCATGATGAGTTGCAGGAAAAGTAAATGAAGAAAGCACATGATAGTAAATCCCAAACGGGATATCATGTGTATCATGGTCGTCCAAAAAATATAGACATTTTTAAATAAAATAATATACGGGTCATAGTATAAGAGTATATTTTTATCTGATTGATAAAAGAACATATAATGCATAATAAGAGAACATATCCTTCAAATTAAATATATTGTAGTATAATATAAGAACATGTCAATATTGCAAAAAGAATATTAAATTATGCTCATGGTGTATAATATAAATTTGAGGATACTCTAAAATTAAAGTTAGCGGGGCACCTTCCCTAAAGGGAAATCAATTATAGATTACCACGTGGGTGTTGAGGATACTATAAAATAATAATTTTATATTTAGATAAGAGGTAGAAAAAAATGATGGGGTAGATAAAAAGGTAGGAAAGAGAAATGGTTAGGCAAATCTAGTAATGTGTGGAGTAAAAATGAATTTATAAAAGGTAAGGAATAAAGTTAGTGTAAACTTAGGTGGAGTGAGAAAGAAAAGGGAAATAAATTATGGGAAAGCTTGGCAATTTAGATGATTTAGGGTGCGTTCTCTTCACCTTAAAAACCCTAAACTTATTGGATTTGATTCAACTTATTGGACCTGATTGAAACTTATTGACATGATTGGAACTTATTAGACCTGATTGGACCTGATTGAAACTTATTAGACCTTATTGATCATTGACTATTTGGACCTTATTGGAATTTATTGACCTGATTGGAACTTATTAGACTTTATTGATCATTGACTATTTGGACCTTATTGGAACTTATTGACCTGATTGGAACTTATTAGACCTGAGTGAAACTTATTGGACCCGATCAGACTTTATTGAACCTTATAAACTTATCTGAACTAATATGAACTAATTGAATTAGAAACTTACTTTTTAAAGTGAAGAGAACACGTCCTTAATAGACAATAGTAAAAGGTCATATGACGAAAGCTCGTGCTTTTGCCTTGACTAACCCTATTTATAAAACATGTTTAGTAGTGAACATGTAAGAATATAAAAGCTTGGAAAATACACTTGCAGTGGTGCTGACTGCTGACAGTTGAAGCTTATGTATTCTTCTCGCTTGTTCTCTACACAATTGTCAGTAAATAGAGTTACTCTTTTGCCTTCAATCATGACAAACTAGACATGGAGAAGACACTTAGACAACCCAAACTCTTACATATATACTTCCTCCATTTCTTAACAAGTGAAACATAGAGAAAGTGGGGGAATATCAAGGAATGTAGATAAAGAATGTTGGGACTACAATAAAGTAAGGTAATTTAAGTGGTAAAACAAAAAAGTAGTGATCCCCTTTTACTTTTTAGTGGCATATTTGTAATAAAATTATACTTTTTTTTTTTTTACCATTTTGAGCTTGATTGCACTTATTGTATTCCAAATAAGGAAAGTGTTGCACTTATTGAAAAACGGAGGTAGTATGACACTTGTTCTCCAAAACAAATAGGTGATCATGGGTCGGGCTTGGCAACAAAAAATGACCCATTTCTGGCCAAAGCCTCGGGTCTGGCCAAGCCGCCAGCCGAAATTCCTGCGCCATAACCCGTTAATTCGGGCCGGGCCAAGCGGGTTTTTAGGCTGGAACAAAATTTAGACTAATGTTACATATTTAAGTTGCCCGTGGCTGGATCAAAACAAATGAACTGAATTGAATTAAATTATAACTAATTAATAGTAATGATAATCATTTAGGAACTGAACTGAACTGAATTGCACTGAACTGAACTGAAAATATGCTGGGGAGAACAGGCCCTAACTTTGACCTATTATTTCAGTTTTTTTATAAGTAAAAATATTGTCATGTGTGGTCTTGTTAGATTCGTTTCGATGTGTAGATTCATAATATCAATTTTTTATAATTTTTACTTAAACAAAATAAGAGATATTGAGGGTTAAAAATGTATTGAAAACCGCACAACAATAATGTAGCAAATAGAAAAAGAGGGAGTAGCTAACTAGCCATGTAAAGAGAGTAAGCCACTAAAAATGGGTGGGATTGAATATGGGTAAAAATTGTAAGTTTTATGTGTGAGCCATCTTTTTTGAATTCACTTAATTTTTTTGGATGATCCTACCATGGTCTTTTTTCAAAAAAGACCATTGAAACAAATCAGTGTGAGCCACCCATTTTTGTTAGTGGACCCCTTTCATCATTTCTTTTCCCTTTTCTTTTAATTGCCAAAACTTATTTCTTTTCATTTTGTTTATTTACCAAAAATCATGAAATTAATTTATGAAAATCATGAAAATAAATAATAAATTTTTTTTCAGAAAATCCGAATTTTTTTTGGCTTCCAAACAGTAATTTACGTATGGAAAAAATTTTTGGAGCCAATTTTTTTTTTACCCATTTTCTCTCTCCTCCTTGTTCTTCATGTATGTTCTTCACCAAATCCACCATTATCAACCGAATTTCTCCCAAATTCGACTCATTCTTCCACCTTCTCCCTCAATTTCGACCCTATCTTCCATTTGGTCCTCCATTTCGACCCATTCTTCACCTCCATTTCTCCCCAAAAACCTTCACCTCCATTGTTGAACTTGACCTCCATGGATTTCGATCTAAACTCTTCACCTGTAGATGAAATGGATGTAAGTTTACTTGAGTATTTCGTATATAGTAACGAATTAATGATTTTCTATCTTCATTTGTGTGTTTGAATAAGATTATACTTTCAAATTTGGAAAAATTTCCCCAAAAATATCTAGGGTTTTAAGGAAAAAAATGTCGGTATTGGTGACTAAATTTCTCTAAATCAACGCACTTCACACTTTTATGCGACAATTTGTGGTTACATTTGAGTAGTTCATACTTTAGTTTAGCTATGATGCAAAAAAAATCAGCTTTTTCGCGACCTCCATGGGAGGTTGAGCTGGTTTCTAGTCTAAGGTATTGCAGTTGTTTGGTGATAACTAAGGATATTTTAGACATGACCAAACTTAAAGATGTTTTGGTAATTACTAAACATATTTTGGACATAACCAAAAATAAATTTAAGGTGTGTGAGATAATGGCAATAAATCAATGCAGATAATGGCAATAAATCAATGCACTTCATACTTTTATTGGGTTACATTTGATGCGTAGATCATACTTTAGTTTAGCAATTAGATGAAACAAATTTGTAGCATTTTGGGGACCTCCATTGCAGTGGAATGTCACTTGTTTTTTGCGCAAGTTAGTGCAGGGTATAGGTAATTACTAAAAATATTTTGATCATAACCTAACATAATCACTATATACGTTAGGTAATCACCTAATTAGATTAGGATATTACCAACATTCTTAGGTCATTACCTAAACCATTTTAGGGCATTACCTAAAATAATAATTGTAACACCCCGTCCTTCTACTACTAAGATACTAAACAATATCTAATCAAGAAATACTACAATGACATTAGAGGAAATAACGTCGGGACGGTTATGCTACTCTAAAACAATAAATAAATATAATCCTCAATCAAATTTTCATAGCCTCAAAAGAAAAGTCATATCCGAGATAACAACATAGTTCTAAATAAAGAAATATCCCAATTGTACCATATTATCAATCCAAAAACTATGAGACATGCAAGTCTCCCGATAAAAACTTAAATCAGACTAAATGTCCTTGAAAGCTATCCAAAAGTAAGTCTCTCTATGTTCTACATAGAATTCATCTACCAAAAACAATACTAGGAGCTTCTTCTCACTACAAACCCTCACTCTGCTAGCCCAGGCAGACACAAGTCTAGCTGTCATTTCCATCTGCAAGGATATATTAAATAATTCCACAGTCAGTGGGGAGTAACTAGCAGTTCTCCCAGAACAATAGCAATCAAAGCACGATTCAGAAATAAATTACTAAGAAAGGAAATCATGCAATCATTACATCAATAACATGCATCTAAAAACCATAAAGCTCATAGGTAAAACAAGTGGTTATCAACAATTAGTAAACAAGATATAAAGAGTGAATAAATTCTGGAATACAAAAATAATAATCAAGAATACAACAAGTTATTGAGTCAGGAATCGAACGCCAGTGATTCGCAAATCACTTCCTAAGGTTTGTCATATCGCAATCTCCAGGTCAGTCTATGGGCTTACGTTCCCCACTGCCTGTGTCTAAGAATGGCCAAACTCCCGATGCAGGATAGAACACACAGAACTCCCTGACCTCTCGGACGACAACAATTAACCCAGGTGTACCCCTAGTTCGCAAACCAGGTGATTGACATGTTCTTCACCGGGGACTACATCTATCCCACCGGATATTCTTATCTCAAAATACAATCATGCATACAATCCAAGTATCATTCATCAAAATATTCATCAAAAAGGGATGCCACCCGACCTTATACCCACAGTTCATCAAAACAGTTCTTCATAATTCCTCAAAATAAATCACTTACAAATTTTCAACAAATATCTCTCACAATAACACTTGAACATCTCCAAACATCATCAATGATAATATACTGGTTTTTACAGCAACCACAATTCAATCAAAAATACATCACCAATTAACTCTAAATCATATTCATTAAAAGAGTAGTAACAATTAATCATTTTCTTTCATAAACCAAACATAAACATGTGGTTACCCAATGATACATACTGTATACTACTGAAAATTAGCAACCCAAAATATATTAAATTATGAATTATTTCTGATTTACAAGCCCTCAAATAATTTAAAAGTGTATCCTCAATTTCACAACAAAAAAACCATAATAATTATTAAACTAATAAGTTCGAGCATTAAAATCACACAAAAATTATCATACGACCCTAATGGCTCTACTGACATGGTACAATTTTTATTTATAATTTTCGGACTCCAAAAGTATTTTTAACAGTTAGTATGCAGATTACTCAATAAAGCCAATATAATAACTAAAAAAATAAAAAGACGCCCAAAAATTACCAAATATTTAAATAACATGAAAAAAATCACGGAAATACATAATATTCAAATAAATGAATTTTTTGGCCTCTGGAAATAATTTTCATTATTTATATACTGACAGAAACGAAATTACAAAAACAGATACAAAACAGTAAACAGTAGGTAAAAATTATTCTAAGGCATGGAATACATACTACGCATGTAACATGATCTAAGAAAAATAATTTCATCAATTTTAACAGTCGTTCCATAATTGTTATGCAATTTCGCCAAAAACGCACAAAACACCAATTAATTCAAATAAATACTAAAAATCATGCGAAAATTATTTTTATCTACACATTATTCACATAGCATGTATCAAGTATATTCATGTCAAATTTCGTCAAAAATTTAATTCAAAAAGTATTTTAAATAATTCCTAGCGTAATAATCTAATACCGAATAATACCCTAATCACTGTGGTTCTAAGATAACAACTAGTTACCTGGATCGTCGGAGGCGAGCTGAAAACTTCTGGAAAATCCCAAAATAGGCGTGTGCTCCTCTCCTTCTTCAATTCCCAAGCACCAAGTATAAGAAAAAGGCAACAAGAACAATTCACGAACAATTAACAAGAAGTATAAAATGAAAAATTTTGAGAGATTGAGAAAGATGATGATGGCCGAAAATGGCAGCAAGAAGTTCGGATTTTTTAATCAGAAATTGAAGTGATGAAGGTTGGTTTTTAAGAGGATTAATTAGGAAAATGATTAGGGGGTTATGGGAGTTACAAAGCAACAAAGAGTCACAAGGGAAAAATAAAAAGAAAAGAAAGAAGAGGAGACTCCCTTCTCCTTCACTTGGCCGGCTGTCCAAGCCCACAAACCAAACAAAAAAATTCGGCCCAAATCAACAATGATCCATGCTTCAAAAGCCCGCCACGCGATAAAACGATAACCTCCTATGCCGCACCTAAACTTTGAAAATACTTAATAATGAAAATAATTCTAATAAATTATAATATAAATATAAATAGAATAAACACATTAGCACGCCATGAAAATAAAAATAATAATTCGGATCCCAAAATTATAAAATAAAAATAATTAATTTAGAGAAAATAATAATTTTAGAGAAATTTCTTGCGAAAAACTAGGAGCAAAATTATGGGTTGTTACAATCTCCCCTCCTAAAATAAAGTTTCGTCCTCGAAACTTCGAAAACATACAAACAAGACAAGAACACAAATAGTACCTGAAACGAATAGTTCCGGGTATTTCAGTCGCATCGACTCTTCGGTTTCCTAAGTAGCTTCTTCGTACTTTTAACTTCTCCAAAGTACTTTAACCAAGGGAATCACCTTCCTTCTAAGAGCACGGTTCTGACGGTCCAATATACGAACAGGTCGCTCTTCAAAAGTCAGATTCGGCTCAACTGACACCGATTCAACAGGGATCGCATGCGAAGGATCACTACGATACCTGTGCAACTGCGACACATGAAACACATCATGAACCTTCGACAGCTCTGGCGGCAAAGCCAAACGATACGCGACCTCCCCGATCCTTTCGAGAATCTCATAGGGACCTACGTACTTCGGACTCAACTTGCCCTTTTGACCAAACCGCATCACTCCCTTCATAGGAGAAACCTTCAAAAGCACCTTATCTTCCACCTCAAAAGAAACAGGTTTCCGACGCAAATCAGCATACGACTTCTGCCTATCTTGAGCAGCCTTCATCTTCGCTTGAATTACTTTCACCTGCTCAACTGTATCCTGAATTAACTCCGGGCCCAAAATCAATGAGTCACTGATGTCGCTCCAACAAGTAGGACTACGACACTTACTTCCATAGAGAGCCTCATACGGAGCCATTTGGATATTAGCTTGATAACTGTTGTTATAAGAAAACTCCACCAAGCTAAGAGACTTGACCCAAGACCGTTGAAATTCCAAGGCACAAGCACGAAGCATATCTTCCAAGGTCTGAATAGTTCTCTCAGTCTGACCATCGGTAGCTGCATGAAATGCAGTACTCAGCTTCAACTTCGAACCAAAAGCCTCTTGCAGAGCAATCCAGAAATGGGATAGGAAACGCGGATCACGGTCAGAGACAATGTCTTTGGGAACCCCATGAAGACGAATGATCTCATTAGCATAAGCTTCAGCTAACTCTTCCATAGACCAAGTGTTCTTCATCGCAATAAAACGAGCCACTTTAGTCAACCGATCCACAATCACCCATACAACATTCAATCCACCAGCAGCTCTAGGCAAACCCATCACGAAATCCATCGAGATCGAGTCGAACTTCCAAGCAGGAATAGGCAAAGGTTGCAACAAACCACCAGGCCTCTGATGCTCAATTTTCACCTTCTGACAAACCAAACACCTAGCTATGAACTCGGCAATCTCTCTCTTCATACCAGGCCACCAAAAATTAGCCTTCAGATCCTTATAGAGCTTGTCACCCCCAGGATGAACGGAATAAGGAGTCCTATGAGCTTCCTCGAGAATCTTTCTCTTAAGCTCACCATCATTGGGCACACACCAACGCCCCATAAACCTCAAGCTACCATCAGTACAGATCTCAAAATTCTCTGCACGACCTTGCATCTTTGCTTCACGGATCTTCTCCAGCTTCAGATCACCTTTTTGCTTGCTTCTTAACTCCTGGAATAACTCAGGCTCATCACTCATGGAACCCAACAATGCAGACACATAACCCTGAGGAACAACCTCGATATCAAGCTTGCGAAACACTTCACACAATTCACGAGGCACCACCATCGCAACGTTTAATGAATGCTTACTCTTGCGACTCAGAGCACCCGCTACTTTATTCGCCTTACCCTCTTGGTAATCCAGGGTCAGATCATAATCCTTGATCAATTCAAGCCACCTTCTCTGCCTCATGTTAAGATCACGCTGAGTGAAGATGTAATTCAGACTCTTGTGGTCAGTATACACCTTACACGGAACACCATACAGATAGTGTCGCCATATCTTTAGTGCAAACACCACAGCCGCTAACTCCAAATCATGGGCCGGGTAATTTCTCTCATGCACCTTCAACTGCCTCGAACCATAGGCTATCACTTTCCCTTGCTGCATCAAAATACAACCCAGACCATTCTTCGATGCATCACTGAACACATCATACCCAACGCCCTCAGATGGCAAAGTAAGAACAGGAGCAGAGGTCAAACTCTCTTTCAGCTTCCGAAATACCCCTTCACAATCCTCAGACCAGATGAACTTGCAGTCCTTACGCATCAAGCGAGTCAGAGGTTGAGCTATCTTGGAGAAATTTTGAACGAACCTCCGATAATAACCAGCCAGACCCAGAAAACTCCGAATCTCGGTCACATTCTTAGGACTCTCCCACTCGACAACAACCTTAATCTTAGCGGGATCCACCTTGACTCCTTCCTTGCTGATTACATGCCCTAGAAAAGCAACTTCCTTCAGCCAGAACTCGCACTTAGACAGCTTTGCGAACCACTTTTGCTTGCGCAGAACATCCAACACCAGTCTCAAATGCTTCTCATGATCCTTCTCATCCTTAGAGTAAACGAGAATATCATCGATAAACACGACCACACAAGTATCCAAGCACTCGTGGAAAGAGCGATTCATTTGATCCATGAAAATCGCAGGAGCATTCGTGAGACCAAATGGCATCACTTCAAATTCATCGTGCCCATACCTGGTGTGAAAAGCAGTCTTCGGAATATCCTCCTTCTTCACGGGAATTTGATGATATCCGGATCTCAGATCGATCTTGGAAAATACCCCATCACCTTTTAACTGATCAAACAGATCTTCAATGTGAGGCAACGGATATTTATTCTTGATCGTTACCTTATTCAGCTCACGGTAATCGATGCACAGACGCATACTCCCGTCTTTCTTCTTGACAAACAGAACAGGAGCACCCCAAGGAGACACACTAGGCCTTATGAAGCCCTTATCTATCAACTCTTGCAATTGAGTCTTCAACTCTTGCAACTCAGACGGCGCCATTCTATACGGAGCCTTGGATATAGGAGCAAGTACCCGTACTAAATCAATGCGAACTCCACATCTCTTTCGGGAGGAATACCGGCAACTCTTCAGGAAATACATCAGGATAATCCCGAACTACCGGAATACTCTCGAGCTGATCTTCGGATGACAAATCCTTCACCATGCAAAGGTATACCACATCACCTTTTTGACGCATCTTCCGTATTCTCAGAGCGGAAACCCACTTAACACCCTTCTTCACTACAACACCAGAATAAGAAATCCTTTTTCCCTTAGAATCTCTGAGCACCACTTTATGATCACGGCACTGAATGCAGGCATGATACTTCGACAACCAGTCCATTCCGAGGATCACATCAAACTCTGACATAGGAAACTCCTTAAGATCGGCTGGCAACTCAGAACCCAGAATGCTGACAGGCACACCCTTAAACTCAGAATGACAGGGATAATTCTCACTAGATGGAAGAGATATTAGGGACTTAATAGGATATCTAGAGGAAAGATTAGCTTTTCGAACGAAGGAACTAGCAACAAAAGACACTGTAGCACCAGTATCGAACAGAACAAAAGCAGGAGTATTATTTACAAGAAAAGTACCAGAGATGACATCAGGATGGACATCGGCTTCAGCTTACGTCATCACATAAATCCTGTTCTTCGGAGGAGCAGAATAACTAACTGGCTTAGCAGGACCAGCAGAAAAAGACGGAGCTCTAGGATTCTTAGAACACTGGAATGACTTGTGCCCCACTTCCTTGCAATGGAAACAGACGACAATCGATCCATCACAGTTCTTTCCCGGATGAGCAGCCTTACCACAGATTCGGCACTTGCTCGGATCAAAACTCGGACAATATCCAGATCCAGAACCCTGTTGATAACCCCCTCGACCAGACGGCTCATACCTCGGCTTCTTGGCCGGGAACTGAACATAGGTAGCAGCAGGCTTCTTAGCAGCAGCAGCCTTAGCAGAATCTTCCTCTTTCAAAGAGGCATGATTACTCAGAGCTATCTCATAGGCTCCCTGGAAAGTCGAAGCTCCCGAACTCAGAACATGGGTCCTCACCCTAGGATCCATTTTCTTGATGTACCTCTTCACACGCTCAGCTTCAGTAGGTACAACTGTGGTAGCAAACCTGGACAACTCGGTGAATTTATCAGTGTACTCCTGCACACTCAGAGTACCCTGAGACAGAGTTAAGATCTCTTCCTGCTTCTGCCAACGGAGCTCATCAGGATAAAACCTCTCCTTCAGCTTAACACGAAACTCATCCCATCCAAATCCCGGCATAGCCATGCAGCTTGCACGAACAGTACTCCACCAGTTATCAGCTTCCATCTTCAGATAATAGGTACCAATAGGCACCATTTCAGCAGCAGGGCATCCAGTAGCAGCAAACAGCTTTTCCATCTCCCTTATCCACCCTTCTAGCACAACAGGATCAGAAGTCCCCTCAAAAGTAGGCGGACGGTGACGGTCAAACCGATCAAAGAAAAATTGCCCACTAGGCGGAGCAGAAGACCGATTAGCCATAGCTATGTTAGCGTTTTCAAGTGTTCGGCGCCTTTTCCGGGCAGCCTCCTTTCTAGCACTAGTCAAACCTCGAGGCGGCATTCTACAAACACAAGTTAAACATTCGTTACTGAACACATTATTAGTTGTAAATTAACAACTTATCACATCAAAGTAAGAAAAATATTTTCCCGTGGTTTCCTACCCAAGTGACCCTCTCACCACTACTTTTCTTGAAGCCTAAGATTCTAATGACCCTAGTTACTTCAACTATACATTTCCCGGGAGTTTCCTAGTGGCTAAGTAAGGGTCTCGGGTAACTTTGCTCTGATACCAACTGTAACACCCCGTCCTTCTACTACTAAGATACTAAACAATATCTAATCAAGAAATACTAAAATGACGTTAGCGGAAATAACGTCGGGACGGTTATGCTACTCTAAAGCAATAAATAAAGATAATCCTCAATCAAATTTTCATAGCCTCAAAAGAAAAGTCATATCCGAGATAACAACATAGTTCTAAATAAAAAAATATCCCAATTGTACCATATTATCAATCCAAAAACTATGAGACATGCAAGTCTCCCGATAAAACTTAAATAAGACTAAATGTCCTTGAAAGCTATCCAAAAGAAAGTCTCTCTATGATCTACATAGAATTCATCTACCAAAAACAGTACTAGGAGCTTCTTCTCACTACAAACCCTCACTCTGCTAGCCCAGGTAGACACAAGTCTAGCTGTCATTTCCATCTGCAAGGATATATTAAATAATTCCACAGTCAGTGGTGAGTAACTAGCAGTTCTCCCAGAACAATAGCAATCAAAGCACGATTCAGAAATAGATTACTAAGAAAGGAAATCATGCAATCATTACATCAATAACATGCATCTAAAAACCATAAAGCTCATAGGTAAAACAAGTGATTATCAACAATTAGTAAACAAGATATAAAGAGTGAATAAATTCTGGAATACAAAAACAATAATCAAGAATACAACAAGTTATTGAGTCAGGAATCGAACGCCAGTGATTTGCAAATCACTTCCTAAGGTTTGTCAGATTGCAATCTCCAGGTTAGTCTATGGGCTTACGTTCCCCACTGCCTGTGTCTAAATGGCCAAACTCCCGATGCAGGGTAGAACACGCAGAACTCCCTGACCTCTCGGACGACAACAATTAACCCAGGTGTACCCCTAGTTCGCAAACCAGGTGGTTGGCATGTTCTTCACCGGGGACTACATCTATCCCACCAGATATTCTTATCTCAAAATACAATCATGCATACAATCCAAGTATCATTCATCAAAAAGGGATGCCATCCGGCCTTATACCCACAGTTCATCAAAACAGTTCTTCATAATTCCTCAAAATAAATCACTTACAAATTTTCAACAAATATCTCACACAATAACACTTGAACATCTCCAAACATCATCAATGATAATATACTGGTTTTTACAGCAACCACAATTTAATCAAAAATAAATCACCAATTAACTCTAAATCATATTCATTAAAAGAGTAATAACAGTTAATCATTTTCTTTCATAAACCAAACATAAACATGTGGTTACCCAATGATACATACTGTATACTACTGAAAATCAGGAACCCAGAATATATTAAATTATGAATTATTTCTGATTTACAAGCCCTCATATAATTTAAAAGTGTATCCTCAATTTCACAACAAAAACACCATAATAATTATTAAACTAATAAGTTTGAGGAGTAAAATCACAAAAAAATTATCATACGACCCTAATGGCTCTAATGACATGGTACAATATTTATAATTTTCGGACTCCAAAAGTCTTTTTAACAGTTAGTATACAGATTACTCAATAAAGCCAATATAATAATTAAAAATATAAAAAACGCCCAAAAATTACCAAAACTTTACATAACATGCCAAAACTCACAGAAATACATAATATTCAAAGAAATAAATTTTTAGGCCTTTGGAAAAAATTTTCATGATTTATATACTGACAGAAACGAAATTACAAAAACAGATATATCAATTAAATAAAACAGTAAACAGTAGGAAAAAATTATTCTAAGGCATGGAATACATACTACGCATGTAACATGATCTAAGAAAAATAATTTCATCAATTGTAACAGTCATTCCATAATTATTATGCAATTTTGCCAAAAATGCACAAAACACCAATTAATTCAAATAAATACTAAAAATCATGCGAAAATTATTTTTCTCTACATATTATTCACATAGCATGTATCAAGTATATTCATGTCAAATTTCGTCAAAAATTTAATTCAAAAAGTATTTTAAATAATTCCTAGCGTAATAATCTAATACCGAATAATACCCTAATCACTATGGTTCTAAGATAACAACTAGTTACCTGGATTGTCGGAGGTGAGCTGAAAACTTCTGGAAAATCCCAAAATAGGCGTGTGCTCCTCTCCTTCTTCAATTCCCAAGCACCAAGTATAAGAAAAAGGCAACAAGAACAATTCACGAACAATTAACAAGAAGTATAAAATGAAAAATTTTGAGAGATTGAGAAAGATGATGATGGCCGAAAATGGCAGCAAGAAGTTCTGATTTTTTAATCAGAAATTGAAGTGATGAAGGTTGGTTTTTAAGAGGATTAATTAGGAAAATGATTAGGGGGTTATGGGAGTTATAAAGCAACAAAGAGTCACAAGGGAAAAATAAAAAGAAAAGAAAGAAGAGGAGACTCCCTTCTCCTTCACTTGGCCGGCTGTCCAAGCCCACAAACCAAACAAAAAAATTCGGCCCAAATCAACAATGATCCATGCTTCAAAAGCCCGCCACGCGATAAAACGATAACCTCCTAAATCGCGCCTAAACTTTGAAAATACTTAATAATGAAAATAATTCTAATAAATTATAATATAAATATAAATAGAATAAACACATTAGCACGCCATGAAAATAAAAATAATAATTCGGCTCCAAAAATTATAAAATAAAAATAATTAATTTAGAGAAAATAATAATTTTAGAGAAATTTCTTGCGAAAAACTAGGAGCAAAATTATTGGTTGTTACAATAATTGTCTTGAGCAATGACCTCAAATCATGTGACTATAACATACATGATGAGGGAATTGTATGGTTAAGATGTGGGTTACTGATAACCTAATCCATGAGATTTTATGTGGTTTATAAGATAAGATTGCATCGGGGTTAAACATTGCATTTTTTCCTTTTTCTTTTGCTTTCAAATGATTGAATTGAGTGACTTTTGTGATATGAAAGGTCCATCGATAGAGTGTTTATGTGAACAGCGGATTGAAATGGTCAAACAATCTCTAAAAAGAATCCTCTCCATTGTAGTGGAATGTCACTTGTATTTTGTGCAAGTTAATGTAGGATTTAGGTAATTACTAAAGATATTTTGGTCATGACCTAATATAACCACTATATATGTTAGGTAATCACCTAATTAGATTAGGATATTACCATAAGCTTTAGGTCATTATCTAAACCATTTTAGGGCATTTCCTAAAATAATAATTTTCTTGGGCAATGGCCTCAAATCATATGACTATAACATATATGATGAGGGAATTGTATGGTTAATATGTGGGTTATTGATAACTTAATTCACGAGGTTTTAAGTGGTTTATATGATAAGAGTGCCTCAGGGTAAAACGTTGTGTTTTTTCCTTTTTTTTTTTGCTTTCAAATGACTGAATTGAATGACTTTTGTGATATGAAAGGTTCATCGATAGAATGTTTATGTGCACAGCGGATTGAAATGGTCGAACATTCTCTAAAAAGATTCCTCTTCATTATGATGGAATGTCACTTGTATTTTGTTCAAGTAAATGCAAGATTTAGGTAATTACTAAACATATTTTGGTCATGACCTAATCTGACCACTATATATGTTAGGTAATCACCTAATTGTATTAGGATATTACCATAACCTTTAGTTCATTATCTAATCCATTTTAGGGCATTACCTAAAATAATAATTGTCTTGAGCAATGGCCTCAAATCATGTGACTATAACAAATATGATGGGGGAATTGTATTGTTAAGATGTGAGTTATTGAAAACTTAATCCATGAGGTTTTAAGCGGTTTATATGATAAGATTGCATCGGGGTAAAACGTTGTATTTTTTCCTTTTTCTTTTGTTTTCAAATGATTGAATTGAATGACTTCGGTGATATGAAAGGCTCATCGAAAAAATGTTTCTGTGAACAACATATTGGAATAGTCGAACAATCTCTAAAAAGAATCCTCTCCATTGCAGTGGAATGTCACTTGTTTTTTGTGCAAGTTAATGCAGGATTTAGGTAATTACTAAAGACATTTGGTCATAACCTAATATAACCACTATATATGTTAGGTAATCACCTAATTAGATTAGGATATTACCATAACCTTTAGGTCATTATCTAAACCATTTTAAGGCATTTTTTAAAATAATAATTGTCTTGGGTAATGGCCTCAAATCATATGACTATAACATATATGATGAGGGAATTGTATGGTTTAGCTGTGGGTTATTGATAACTTAATCCATGAGGTTTTAAGTGGTTTATATGATAAGAGTGCGTCAGGGTAAAACGTTGTATTTTTTCCTTTTTTCTTTTGATTTAAAATGATTGAATTGTATGAATTTTGTGATATGAAAGGTTGATCGATAGAATATTTATGTGAACAACGAATTGAAATGGTCCAACAATCTCTAAAAAGAATCCTCTCCATTGTTAGTGGAATGTCACTTGTATTTTGTGCAAGTAAATGCAAGATTTAGGTAATTACAAAAGATATTTTGGTCATGACCTAATATGACCACTATATATGTTAGGTAATCACCTAATTAGATTAGGATATTACCATAACCTTTAGGTCATTATCTAAATAATTTTAGGGCATTACCTAAAATAATAATTGTCTTGGGCAATGGCCTCAAATCATGTGACTATAACATATATGATGAGGGAATTGTATGGTTAAGATGTGGGTTATTGATAACTTAGTCCATGAGGTTTTAAGTGGTTTATATGATAAGAGTGCGTCGGGGTAAAACGTTGTATTTTTTCTTTTTTCTTTTGATTTCAAATGATTGAATTGAATGACTTTTGTGATATGTAAGGTTCATCGATAGAATGTTTATGTGAACAACGGATTGAAATGGTCCAACAATCTCTAAAAAGAATCCTCTCCATTGTAGTGTAATGTCTCTTGTATTTTGTGCAACTTAATGCAAGATTTAGATAATTGCTAAAGATATTTTGCTCATGACCTAATATGACCACTATATATGTTAGGTAATCACCTAATTAGATTAGGATATTACCATAACCTTTAGGTCATTATCTAAACCATTTTAGGGCATTACCTAAAATACTAATTGTCTTGAGCAATGAACTCAAATCATGTGACTATAACATATATGATGAGGGAATTGTATGGTTAATATATGGATTACTGATAACCTAATCCATAAGATTTTATGTGGTTTATAAGATAAGAGTGCGCTGGGGTTAAACATTGCATTTTTTTCCTTTTTCTTTTGCTATCAAATGATTGAATTGAATGACTTTTGTGATATGAAAGGTTCATCGATAGAATGTTAATGTGAACAGCGGATTGAAATGGTCAAACAATCTCTCAATAGAACCTCTCACTAGTAGAGAATAGACGATTTGCGTCGGATGCGAGGCGCCCATTTGCGTCGGACATGGGTCCGACGGCACAGGCCTCGACGCAGATCAGAATACAGGATCTGCGTCGGACGTTGTCCGACGCAGTTGATTAGCTATCTGCGTCGCACATAGCACTACAAGCGACGCAGATGGCCAAGCCAGCAACACCCCAGCCTTATTCATGTGCGTCGCACATAGCAGTACATGCGACGCAAATGAACCTCATATGCGTCGCATGTAGTGCTATGTGCGACGCACATGATGTTTTTTTTTGTTTTGTCCTAGCTGCTTATCAACCCTGATTTCTCTTTTGTTTTATCAAATATCAAAAAGAAAAAAAAATCCAGCAACCACAATTTACACCAAGAAAATCGAGAAAGAAAAGATAAAAAAGGAACTTAATTTCATTAAAAAAAATGTAATTTACACATGGATCGAAGCAAAATTCGACAATCCCACTAGAAACTTACAATTTTTCCAGATCTAAAAAAAATGGAAGTAAAATACAACACTACAAAATTACTAAAAAATGAAAACTAAACCTAAATTCTGGAACCTTGCTTGAAAATCTCATTCTTCAACTTTGCCCGCCGTAGACCGCTTGAAAATCGATATAAATAGCATGTAAACCCATAAGTTAACTAAAAAGAACTAAAATTTCCTGAAAATTAAAGATTAGAGACAAAGCCTTGAAATTCGAAGGGAAGAATCCGAAGCCTTTATCTGAATGCTGAGTGAAGCGACATCCCGCGAAGACGTTGCTCAAATTTTTGGTTGCCATCGAATCTGAACTTTGAGATTTTTCAAGAAAGAGCAATGAAATGCAAGCATCGACATCGAAGCGAGTGTCCGGAATTCGATTTTTCTTAGGGTTCGCGCAAATTCTAAATCCAAATCACTTTGGAATTCGATTTTTGGTTCAGTTATTCAAATTAATCTCAGCGTTTTGTGTTAGCATCTGTTGATGAATAGCACCAAAGAAAAAATAAAGGGGCGATTTATTGAGGAGAGAGAGAGGAGTTGGAGAGAGAGAAAGGGAGGAGTGAGGGAGATTACGTTTTGACGGCTTGTGTGAAGGAAAGAATGAGAGATTAGGTTTGAGGAGTTGAAAGTCCAAAATATAAAGGGGAAACGGGTTGGGTTGGTAACTTGCGTCGGATCCTAAAGCCCATTCGACGCAAATTAACCACATCAACTATCCGCGTCGTACCTTGGGTCCATCCGACGCATATAGTTTTAATCATCTGCGTCACGTGCTCTTGAACATCCGACGCAAATCTTCTTTTTACTCATTTGTTGTGGTTATTTGCGTCGCACCTTTGTTAACATCCGACGCATATCGTCTGTTCCTGAACATTTGCGTCAGTCTTTCTTTTGTACGACGCAAATAGGGTGACGCAAATTATCAGTTTTCTACTAGTGCCTCCATTGTAGTGGAATGTCACTTGTTTTTTGTGCAAGTTAGTGCAGGGTGTAGGTAATTACTAAAGATATTTTGGCCATGATCTAACATAACCACTATATGTGTTAGCTAATTACCTAATTAGATTAGGATATTACCAAATTTCTTAGGTCATTACGTAAACCATTTTAGGGCATTACCTAAAATAATAATTATCTTGAGCAATGACCTCAAATCATGTGAATATAACATATATGATGAGGGAACTATATGGTTAAGATGTGGGCTACTGATAACCTAATCCATAAGATTTTATGTGGTTTATAAGATAAGAGTGCGTCAGGGTAACACGTTGAATTTTTTCCTTTTCATTTTGCTTTCAAATGATTGAATTGAATGACTTTTGTGATATGAAAGGTTCATCGATAGAATGTTTATGTGAACAGCGGATTGAAATGGGCGAACAATCTCTAAAAAGAATCCTCTCCATTGTAGTGGAACGTCACTTGCATTTTGTGCAAGTTAATACAGGATTTAGGTAATTACTAAAAATATTTTGGTCATGATCTAATATGACCACTATATATGTTAGGTAATCACCTAATTAGATTAGGATATGACCATAATCTTTAGGTCATTATCTAAACCATTTTAGGGCATTTCCTAAAATAATAATTTTCTTGGGCAATGGCCTCAAATCATGTGACTATAACATATATGATGAGGGAATCGTATGGTTAAGATGTGGGTTATTGATAACTTAATCCATGAGGTTTTAAGTGGTTTATATGATAAGAGTGCGTTGGGGTAAAACGTTGTGTTTTTTCCTTTTTCTTTTGCTTTCAAATGACTGAATTGAATGACTTTTGTGATATGAAAGGTTCATCGATAGGATGTTTATGTGAACAGCAGATTGAGATGGTCGAACAATCTCTAAAAAGAATCCTATCCATTATAGTGGAATGTCACTTGTTTTTTGTGCAAGTTGATGCAGGATTTAGGTAATTACTAAAAATATTTTGGTCATGACCTAATATGACCACTATATATGTTAGGTAATCACTTAATTAGACTAGGATATTACCATAACCTTTAGGTCATTATCTAAACCATTTTAGGGCATTACCTAAAATAATAATTGTTGGACAATGGCCTCAAATCATGTGACTATAACATATATGAGGGGGAAATTATATGGCTAAGAAGTGGGTTGTTGAAAACATAATCTATGTGGTCTTAAATGGTTTATATGATAAGATTGCATCGGGGTAAAACGTTGTATTTTTTCCTTTTTCTTTTGCTTAAAAATGATGGATTGAACGACTTTGGTGATATGAAAGGTTCATCGTAAAAATGTTTATGTGAACAGCAGAATGGAATAGTCGAACAATCTCTAAATAGAATCCTCTCCATTGTAGTAGAACGTCACTTGTTTTTTATGCAAGTTAATGCATGGTTTAGGTAATTACTAAATATATTTTGCCCATGACCTAAAACAACCACTACATATGTTAGGTAATCACCTAATAAGATTAGGAGGTTACCAAAACTTTTAGGTAATTACCTAAACCATTTTATGGCATTACCTAAAATAATAATTGTCTTGGACAATGGCCTCAAATCATGTGATTATAACATATATGATGGGGGAATTAGATGGTTAAGATGTGGGTTATTGATAATTTAATCCATGAGGTTTTAAGTTGTTTATATGATAAGATTGCATCGGGGTAAAACGTTGCATTTTTTCCTTTTTCTTTTGCTATTAATTATTGAATTGAATGACTTTGGTGATATGAAAGGTTCATTGGTAAAAATGTTTATATGAACAACGGATTGAAATGGTCGAATAATCTCTAAAAAGAATCCTCGCCACTGTAGTGGAATGTCACCTGGGTTTTGATGAATGTTACTGCATAGTTTAGGTAATTACTAAAGATATTTTGGTCAAGACCTAATACAACCACTACATATGTTAGGTAATCACCTAATTAGATTAGGAGATTACCAAGACTTTTATGCCATTACCTAAACCATTTTAGGGCATTACCTAAAATAATAATTGTCTTGGACAATGGCCCTAAATCATGTGATTATAACATATATGATGGGGGAATTAGATGGTTAAGATGTGGGTTATTGATAACTTAATCCATAAGGTTTTAAGTTGTTTATATGATAAGATTGCATCGGGGTAAAACATTGTATTTTTTCTTTTTTCTTTTGATTTCAAATGATTGAATTGAATGACTTTTGTGATATGAAAGGTTCATCGATAGAATGTTTATGTGAACAACAGATTGAAATGGTCCAACAATCTTTAAAAAGAATCATCCCCATTGTAGTGGAATGTCACTTGTATTTTGTGCAACTTAACGCAAGATTTAGATAATTGCTAAAGATATTTTGCTCATGACCTAATATGACCACTATATATGTTAGGTAATCACCTAATTAGATTAGGACATTACCATAACCTTTAGGTCATTATCTAAACCATTTTAGGGCATTACCTAAAATAATAATTGTCTTGAGCAATGACCTCAAATCATGTGACTATAACATATATGATGAGGGAATTCTATGGTTAAGATGTGCGTTATTGATAACCTAATCCATAAGATTTTATGTGGTTTATAAGAGAAGAGTCCGTCGGGGTTAAATATTGCATTTTTTTCCTTTTTCTTTTGCTATCAAATGATTGAATTGAATGACTTTTGTGTTATGAAAGGTTCATCGATAGAATGTTTATGTGAACAGCGGATTGAAATGGTCAAACAATCTCTCAAAAGAATCATCTCCATTGTATTGGAATGTCACTTGTTTTTTGTGAAAGTTAGTGCAGGGTATAGGTAATTAGTAAAGATATTTTGGCCATGACCTAACATAACCACTATATGTGTTAGATAATTACCTAATTAGATTACGATATTACGATAACCTTTAGGACATTATCTAAACAATTTTAGGGCATTACCTAAAATAATAAGTGTCTTAGGCAATGGCCTCAAATCATGTGACAATAACATATATGATGAGGGAATTGTATGGTAAAGATGTGGGTTATTGATAACATAATCCATGAGGTTTTAAGTGGTTTATATGATAAGAGTGCGTCGGGGTAAAACGTTGTATTTTTTCTTTTTTCTTTCGATTTCAAATGATAGAATTGAATGACTTTTGTGATATGAAAGGTTCATCGATAGAATGTTTATGTGAACAACGGATTGAAATGGTCCAACAATCTCTAAAAAGAATCATCGCCATTGTAGTGGAATGTCACTTGTATTTTGTGCAACTTAATGCAAGATTTAGATAATTGCTAAAGATATTTTGGTCATGACCTAATATGACCACTGTATATGTTAGGTAATCACCTAATTAGATTAGGATATTACCATAACCTTTAGGTAATTATCTTAACCATTTTAGGGCATTGCCTAAAATTATAAGGATTTTTTGATGGGAATAATCCCACCTTTGAGCGATCCTCCCAAAACAGTCCCACCTTTCATAAAATTGGGAATAATCCCACCTTTGGGGTGTGTCTGCTCAAAATGGACCCTTACTTGTTGGTAACCTGCAAATGCAGGTTATCTCATTTCTCCCTCCTCTACTTCTTTTCCTCCCTAACCACCACCACCTAGCCACCCCTCCCCTTGCAACCCCACCCCACCCCCACAAAGAAACCCTAGTCCCCCCACCCTCCATCCCCGCAGTGCGACCAACCCCCCACCCCACCCTTCGTCTCTGCCCACCCCGACGCCCCTCCCCCCTTCTCCTCTCCTCTCCCTTCGTCTCTGCTCCCCCTCCGCCGCCCACGCTGCCAAACCCAAGCCCCCCTCGCATCTCCCCTTAACGCGCAGCCCAGCCCACGGCAAACCCCCATCCCCAGCCGCGCTTCCCCGGCGAACTCCCCCGGCTCGCGTGCTTCCACGGTAAACCCCTACCCCTTCTTCTTCTTCTTCTTCCTCATTCTCCCCGCTCCGAAAATTCAAAAAAAAAAAATACTATTGTTATTCGGGGGGGATGGGGCTAGTGGCGGATGCCGGAGGAGGAGGAAGGGCGTGGAGCGAAGGGGGAAAAGGGGAAGGGGGAAGGGGAGACGGGGGGTGGGCAACGGCGAAGTGAGAGGAGAGGGGGGAGGGGTGACGAGGGGTGGGCAACAACGAAGTGAGAGGAGAGGGGGGGATGGGCGGGCATCGACGAAGTGAGAGGAGGGGGGGGAGGGCGACGAGGGGTGGGCAACAACAAAGTGAGAGGAGAGGGGGAGGGGCGGGCAGCGACGAAGTGAGAGGAGAGTGGGGAGGGGGCGACGGGGACAGGGAAGAAGTGGGGAGGGGCGACGGGGACAGGGAAGAAGGTGGAAGGTGTGGCGGGGGTGGGCGAGACGAAGGCCGAGGTGGGGGTGGCTGCCCGCCTACGGGGGGTGGGGGTGGATGGGGGTTAACGTGGGGGGGTGGGAGGGGGGCTGGTGGGGAAAAAATGTCAACATGTTTTTTTTACCGGTCAAACAGGTTATAAGTTAAAAGGGCCCATTTTTAGGAGACACACCCCAAAGGTGGGATTATTCCTAAAATAATGAAAGGTGGGACTGTTATGGGAGGATCGCTCAAAGGTGGGATTATTCCCATCAAAAAATCCAAATTATAATTGTCTTGAGCAATGACCTCAAATCATGTGACTATAACATATATGATGAGGGAATTGTATGGTTAAGATGTGGGTTACTGACAACCTAATCCATCAGATTTTATGTGGTTTATAAGATAAGAGTGCGTCAGGGTTAAACATTGCATTTTTTCATTTTTCTTTTGCTATCAAATGATTGAATTGAATGACTTTTGTGATATGAAAGGTTTATCGATAGAATGTTTATGTGAACAGCGGATTGAAATGGTCAAACAATCTCTCAAAAGAATCCTCTCCATTGTAGTGGAATGTCACTTTTTTTTGTGCAAGTTAATGCAGGGTATAGGTAATTACTAAAGATATTTTGGCCATGACCTAACATAACCACTATATGTGTTAGGTAATTACCTAATTAGATTAGGATATTACCAAATTTCTTAGGTCATTACCTAAACCATTTTAGGGCATTACCTAAAATAATAATTGTCTTGAGCAATGACCTCAAATCATGTGAATATAACATATATGATGAGGGAATTGTATGGTTAAGATGTGGGTTACTGATAACCTAATCCATGAGATTTTATGTGGTTTATAAGATAAGAGTGCGTCAGGGTAAAACGTTGTATTTTTCCCTTTTCCTTTTGCTTTCAAATGATTGAATTGAATGACTTTTGTGATATGAAAGGTTCATCGATAGAATGTTTATGTGAATAGCGGATTGAAATAGTCTAACAATCTCTAGAAAGAATCCTCTCCATTGTAGTGGAATGTCACTTGCATTTTGTGCAAGTTAATGCAGGATTTAGGTAATTACTAAAGATATTTTGGTCATGACCTTATATGAGCACTATATATGTTAGGTAATCACCTAATTAGATTAGGATATTACCATAATCTTTAGGTCATTAGCTAAACCATTTTAGGGCATTTCCTAAAATAATAATTTTCTTGGGCAATGGCCTCAAATCATGTGACTATAACATATATGATGAGGGAATCGTATGGTTAATTAAGATGTGGGTTATTGATAACTTAATCCATGAGGTTTAAAGTGGTTTATATGATAAGAGTGCGTCGGGGTAAAACGTTGTGTTTTTTCCGTTTTCTTTTGCTTTGAAATGACTGAATTGAATGACTTTTGTGATATGAAAGATTCATCGATAGAATGTTTATGTGAACAACGGATTGAAATGGTCGAATAATCTCTAAAATGAATCCTCTCCATTGTAGTGGAATGTCACTTGTTTTTTGTGCAAGTTGATGCATGATTTAGGTAATTACTAAATATATATTGGTCATGACCTAATATGACCACTATATATGTTAGGTAATCACCTAATTAGATTAGGATATTTCCATAACCTTTAGGTCACTATCTAAACCATTTTAGGGCATTACCTAAAATAATAATTGTCTTGGACAATGGCCTCAAATCATGTGACTATAACATATATGAGGGGGGAATTATATGGTTAAGATGTGGGTTGTTGAAAACATAATCTATGAGGTCTTAAGTGGTTTATATGATAAGATTGCATCGGGGTAAAACGTTGTATTTTTTCCTTTCTCTTTTGCTTACAAATGATTGAATTGAATGACTTTGGTGATATGAAAGGTTCATCGAAAAAATGTTTATGTGAACAACAGATTGGAATAGTCGAACAATCTCTAGAAAGAATCCTCTCCATTGTAGTGGAATGTCACTTGTTTTTTGTGCAAGTTAATGCATGGTTTAGGTAATTACTAAATATATTTTGGTCATGACCTAATACAACCCACTACATATGTTAGTTAATCACCTAATAAGATTAGGAGATTACCAAAACTTTTAGGTCATTACCTAAACCATTTTAGGGCATTGCCTAAAATATTAATTGTCTTGGACAATGGCCTCAAATCATATGATTATAACATATGTGATGGGGGAATTAGATGGTTAAGATGTGGGTTATTGATAACTTAATCCATGAGGTTTTAAGTTGTTTATATGATAAGATTGCATCGGGGTAAAACGTTGCATTTTTTTCTTTTTCTTTTGCTTTAAAATGATTGAATTGAATGACTTTGGTGATATGCAATGTTCATTGATAAAAATGTTTATATGACCAACGAATTGAAATGGTCGAACAATCTCTAAAAAGAATCCTCGCCACTGTAGTGGAATGTCACTGGTTTTTGATGCATGTTACTGCATAGTTTAGGTAATTACTAAAGATATTTTGGTCATGACCTAATACAACCATTACATATGTTAGGTAATCACCTAATTAGATTAGGAGATTACCAAAACTTTTAGGTCATTACCTAAACCATTTTAGGGCATTACCTAAAATAATAATTGTTTTGGACAATGTCCCCAAATCGTTTGATTATAACGTATATGATGGGGGAATTAGATGGTTAAGATGTGGGTTATTGATAACTTAATCCATGAGGTTTTAAGTTGTTTATATAATAAGATTGCATCGGGGTTAAACGTTGCATTATTTCCTTTTTCTTTTGCTTTAGAATGATTGAATTGAAAGACTTTGGTGATATGAAAGGTTCATTGTAAAAATGTTTATATGAATAACGGATTGAAATGGTCGAACAATCTCTCAAAAGCATCCTCGCCACTGTAGTGCAATGTCACTGGTTTTTGATGCATGTTTCTGCATTTTTTAGGTAATTACTAAAGATATTTTGGTCATGACCTAATACAACCACTACATATGTTAGTTAATCACCTAATTAGATTTGGAGATTACCAAAACTTTTAGGTCATTACCTAAACCATTTTAGGGAATTACCTAAAATAATAATTGTCTTGGACAATGTCCTCTAATCATGTGATTATAACATATATGATGGGGGAATTAGATGGGTAGGATGTTGGTTACTGATAACTTAATCCATGAGGTTTTAAGTTTTTTATATGATAAGATTGCATCGGGGTAAAACGTTGTATTTTTTCCTTTTTCTTTTGCTTTCAAGTGATTAAATTGAATGACTTTGATGACATGAAAGGATCATTCATAAAAATGTTTATGTTAACAGCGGATTGGAATGGTAGAAGAATATCTAAAAAGAATACTCTCCATTGTAGTGGAATGTCACTGGTTTTTTGTGCATGTTACTGCTGGGTTAGGTAATCACCTAATTAGAGTAGGTTATTACCAAACGTTTTAGGTCATCACCTAAAATAATAATATCTTCGACAATGGCCTCAAATCATGTGACTATAACATATATGATGAGAGAAATGTATGGTTAAGATGTGGGTTATTGATAACCTAATCCATGAGATTTTATGTGGTTTAAATGATAAGATTGCATCGGGCTAAAACGTTGCATTTTTTCTTTTTCTTTTGCTTTCAAATGATTGAATTGAATGACTTTTCGTGATATGAAAGGTTCATTGATCGAATGTTTATGTGAACAGCGGATTGAAATGGTCGAACAATCTCTCAAAAGAATCCTCTTCATTGTAGTGGAATGTCAATTGTTTTTTGTGCAAGTTAATGCAGGGTTTAGGTAATTACTAAAGATATTTTGGTCATGACTAACATGACCACTTTGCATGTTAGGTAATCACCTAATTAGCTTCGGGTGTTACCAAACGTTTTAGGTCATTACCTAAATTTTTTTAGGGCATTACCAAAAATAATAATTGTCTTGGGCAATGGCATCAAATCATGTGACCATAACATATATGATGGGGGAATTATATGGTTAAGATGTGGGTTATTGATAACTTAATCCATGAGGTTTTAAGTGGTTTATATGATAAGGTTGCATGATTTTTTATATTTTCCTTTCAAATGGTTGAATTGAATTCAAATGATGATATGAAAGGCTCATTGATTGAAATGTTTTTGTTAACAACGGATTGGAATGGTAGAAGAATCTCTAAAAAGAATCCTCTCCAAGATGGATGCTATATTCTCAAAGGTGGTGCACATGGAGGTCGCATTAGAGAAGGTAATCTCAACCATACCTCCAGAAGAGAATGAAAAGGCACTTGAGAAGGATGGGAATGATGTTGATACCAACAATGTATCAGAAGGTAATGATGGGGGAATGGAAGGGGACGAAATCTTCAACGATGTCCGAACTGTCCCCACTCAACCGAAAACACATAGAGATAAGATGTGTTCTCCGTTTCTATCTCCCATACTTTGTGATACGCTTAAATGTGCAAAGCGTAAGTTGGATATTAACGATGATGATGAGACTTTTGTGCCTAGTGTGCAAGTTAGATCATCGTTTAGCATGAAAAAAATTCGCTTTGTTCGTCCCGAACCTATCTTTGGTTTGAAAACCCTTCGGGACATGCCAACATAGAAGTTGATGCCAAAAAAGACCACCAAAAAAGCCAATACTAAAAAAGAAGAAGATGGTGTAGCAAGTGATTTGGATACGCTTTCAAAGGAGGTTACTCCGAAGAAGAGCGCCAAAAAAGTAAATGTCACAAAAACACCTCCGAATGCCAAAAAGATCACTCAGGCAAAAAAAGTTCAGGAAATAAAACACCCCTCGAGGTGGTTGAAGAAAAGTTAATGAGCAGCGTATGAATTGTTTTCTTTTAATTGGTTCTCATTTTATCCATACTTAGGATTGTTGATTTCAATTGTTTATTTTTAATATACTTTGGAATTGACGGTTTTGAGACTTCTCTTAGTTTCTGTTAAAATTTGGTAATTACTAGAACCCCTTATAGTAATAACTTAAAGTTTTCGAAGTATTTGAAGGTTATTTTTTTAGGTTATGAAATGTTTGCTTCAAATCATGAATACATTATCCACCACATGCATTATGCACACTAAAACATCCATATTATATACTAAACTAACATCCCATCAGTATTAGGATATTACATCAAACATCACAATCATAAACAAATTACATCGAAAAGTTAAATAATATCCAAACATATGTCTTGTTAATAATAATTATCCAAACCAGAAACTGAAGTTCATAAATATTATCCAAACCACAACCACGAAAATAGTTTTTTAGGGAAATTATGCGTTGGCCACAACCTCATCTCTGAGAAAATTATGCTCCCACCAAATGGCATCGAGCAAGGTGTCGATGCGGTACCTGTCCATATCCTACATTAAGACAACAAGAACCAAGTTAATGAAACACCTTTTATGAAAAACAAATTGGTGTTAGGTAATGACTAAAAAACTATAGGTCATTACCTAAGACTGCAAGAAAACCAAATAAAGAGTTGTGGATGTTTTTGGTAGTAATTAAACATGTTATGGTAATTACCAAATAACCCCAGACCACTACCTTAAAATGTTGAGGGTTGTTCCAACCTCCAAATTCCTTTGTCTCCAGCAGCTTAATGACATACATCCCACAATCATATCTGACAATGATTTAACAATTAATTAACATGATTTCTCAAACCCAAGATCACTATGTTCACACTAGCACACTAAGATTTCAGTGGCCAATTATATGTTATTGGAAATTACCCATTTTCTTGAACTGGAATACGGATAGATTTCAGTGGCCAATTAGGCATATCCTCCATCTTCCTGCCGTATGCATCCTTCTTTCCAGTCGACAGAAATTCAGACAACTTCTTCACCTACGTTGGTCAAATTTTAAAAAAATTAAACGACTCAAAATATTAACCCTTCGTATAAAGTACTGATAAGATTTGTTTCGAAGTTACACCTGTTCCCCGGCATACTTAAATCGCTTTTTAGAATTTGCCCCAGGATCCGAATCAAAGAAGTATGTACAATATTGCGGCAATGAGATAATAATTAGGAACCAATGATTTGGGTCCGACAACCACATAGGAACAAGAAACTACATCATAAATATCGGGACCCATTAAAATAGAAGTTAGGAATAAATCTTTTGCCTAAGGAGTGCATAGTGTATACCTGACGGCATCGAGAAAGTACTGTAGATAGGTAGGTCGTCTTAACAAGTGGATTATACGACAATAGTCCTTGCTTCCCATCAGCCTGTTCTTTCTTATCAAATTTTACCGGATCCATGTTCTTAACAAAAATAACACATAGTAAATAATTAAAAAGTTTAAGGTAAATAAATAAAATAAACATACTAAATAATTTATAATTACAAGGAAAATAAAAGATGAAATTATTTTCTATATAGATAACGTACTCGGAATGTTGTTGGGATATAGAATGAAGATGGGTTTTTCACACTCACTCTAACCCCAGCTACATTGATAGCCCGCATGTGTGCTTAATATCAGTTAACTATTATGTTCATGTGTAATTAATGGGGTCACCTAGATGTTCATACTGTTTCCGTGACAAGCGCCGTAGGATATAGAGTACGGAGGTTGGAACGTGTGGCCTGGATCCACTCAGAATCAACTAATAACTCACTGCTTGTCAAACAAAAAAAATCACCTTACATTAAACAGTAATGACAAGCAAAGAAAGAAACTGATAAAAGAATTATCACAAAAACGTACTCCATGTCCTTTGTGTCATCAAACACATACTCCACAATAGCCTTCTGAGTGCTTTCTAATATGTGCAATACGTGATGGATTGTGGCAATCCTGATCTTGAAATTCCACTTCACCTCATCCTAAATGCAATCATTGATGAAGAATTTTCTATTACTTCTAAACAAGCTAGAAACGGTTATGTTTAGTTATTACCTAAACCTGTTTGGTAATCACTAAACAGGAAAATAGTGAAAATAGTATTTTTGTCTATGTTAAGTTACTACCTAAATAAGTTGGGTAATGATCAAAGTTGAATCAGTCCTGTTTGAATATTACCTAAACCTCTTTAGGTAATTCCCAAACAGTATGAAAGTTCAATCAGTCATGTCTGGGAAGTACCAAAACATTTTTAGGTAACCACCAAATTGTATGAAAGTGAAAACTTAGCTCCTGTCATGTTAAGTCATCACCTAAACATATTTAGGTTATAACCAGAATAGAATCACTAATTTTTACTTAATACCTTAACACATTTAGGTTATTACCAAACAGTAACAAAGTGAAAAATGTACCTTAAGAATTTTTTTTTCTTTCCCTTCACATTAGGGTCTTTATCTTTGTGCTCTTCAGTTGGTGCTTATGTAGTGTCTTCTAAAGAATTAGGCCCACCCTCTTGCCCCATAGGAGGCTCAGAGCTTTCCTCGGGCTTATTCTCAGACGAAGTCCTACCTACACCATTGCCTTTTCCTGACCCATTATCATCATCATTGTCTGGTTCATTTTTCTTGTCCTTCTTTCCATCTCCCTCTGCCTCAGTCTTTGTTTCTTCATCTTCCTCCTCCTCAACCTTCTCTTCCTTCTTCTCTTCCTTCTTCTGATCCTCCTTTTTCTTTGTTCTTGCCTCATGCTTCTTCTCTTCCTCCACCTTATCTTGTTCCACCTTTTTCTTTTTTTCTGTCTTCTGCTCTTCCTTCTTTTCTTCCTCTTTCTTCTTATAAACCTGTTCTTTCTTTTTTGGTGCCTCTTTTTTTTCTTTCCCCTTCACATTGCTTTCTTTTTCACTTCCTTCTTTCTCTTCAACACCCTTAATTGAGAGAATAGGATTGCTTTTAACTAAGGACTCAACATCAACATCACCAATCTCCTCAACACCAATTACATCCTCCTCTCCTTTTTGAGTTTTCTTACCTTTTCAGTTTCTTTAGGTATTTAAGGTGTTTTTTTTGGATTTTGGTGTAACCTTGCAATTACTCTTTGTTGGTGTCTTACTTTCCTGAGGTAGATTGGCAAATGTCAACTTCTTTTTGCGTTGAGTCGGCTTATGCAACTCCTCGTCATCGCTCTCACTAGCAGAATCCGTGCCAGCTTTCTCACTCTTAGACATAGGGCTGACATCACTGAATTTTTCATCATTATCTCCATCATCATCACCATCTGAGTTTTGGGCAACCTGTTTACTGCTTTGTTCTTGATAAACAATCAAATGACAAGATTAGAAACAATCAAATAACAAAGATCAAAGCTAAAACTTCTCTCTTTTATAAAAATGCACCATCAGATACAATCCAAAAAAAAATACAATATATGTCCACCTACTGACCATATTGGGTAGTAACCAAAAGAAACTCAAGTAATCACTTAAATAAGTACATGTAGTGTTAGGTAATAACCGGAGTGGGCTTGGTAATTACCAAACATAAACTCATTACCTAATCAGATACTTTTTTAAATTTAGGTAATACCTAAACTTGTTCAGGACATAAACTATTTCAGATAACATAATCCTAAATTTTTCAATCTTAGGTAATGACTAACTGTATTTGGGTAATTACTAAACTTCGGCATATGACCTATCACCATCTTTTAAGTTTTAGGTAGTGCCTAAACATGATTAGGTCATTACCAAACAACATCAGATTACCTTATTCCACATTTCTATAAAGTTTAGGCAAGACAACTTTTGAAATATCAACCTACACTATTATAACTACAATCCACATAAGAAATTTGCATCTCATTTAACAACCAAAGAACCCAAATTAATGCAATCATAACATATTAGGTAAGAATTATACTACTAAGAGCACGGACCTTCAAGCATCCATTTGAACATTTGGTTAAAATTCTGCGATAGTTGTTCAATTTTATTCAATATGACAAACTGCATCTTCAAGCAATTTGCCGCGAAATCGCTCGGCAAATTTCCTTTGATCAACTCCTTCTCATTTTCAATCTTTTGCATCAACTGAGATAAACAAAACCATAAACATTTACTTCAATAAATTGTCAAAAAACAACTTGCAAGTCAATGACTTAATGATCATTTACAAACTAACTTTCGGGGTTCTGTAAGAATCTTGCAACTGAACGACGGTGTCATTCAAGCACTTGGTGTTCGCGTCACTCCAGTCAACCACTCTTGGAGTCTTAAATCTCCAAATCTCATCGAGGCCAGAAGCCCAATAGTACTCAGCGAAAATCAACTGTTGCAAATATAACAATTAAAAAACAAAATTATTGGTCAAGGTAAACCACACAATTGAACATTTTATCATACTTGTGTTATGAAGATTGTTAGGTAATTACTAAAACTTTTGTGGTGATTACCAAACAATGTCAGACCAACTTATATACTTGTGCTCTAAAGAGTGTTAGGTAATTACTAAAACAATTTTGGTAATAACCAAACAATGTCAGATAAACCTGTATGTGTTCTGAAAATGTTTAGGTAATTACTAATACTATTTTGGTGATAACTAAACAATGCCAGACCAACTTATACGTGTTCTGAAGAGGTTTAGGTAATGCCTAAAACAATTTTAGCGATTACCAAACAATGTCAGACCAACTTTTATATATGTGAAGAGGCAAAAAAGTAATGAATACTTACCATCCAAAACAGGAAACAACCACCAACATTTGCACCGGATGGGTTGGCTTGAAATTTAGCCACTTCACTGACTGAAGTGTCGAAGATAAACTTGGCGTAATTCCATTGCGGAATCATCTTCGCGTTAACCACAACATGAAGCCATCCCTCCTTGGGTTTGCGATCAGGAGTGGGCAAAAGAACTGTAGTCATCATGAAGAGGGTGAACAATGCCTTGAACAACTTATCGTCATGATCAAGTTTGCGTAGATTCACGGCCATACTATCTACATCCATATTAGCCAACCCCATAAACCTTTCCTCATAATCATCGTCAAGCATTTTATTCTCAATATCAAAGCCTATGCTTTTAAACCCCAACAACCACTCCACATGCGTCGGGGTTATTATAGTTTGTTTCCCATGAATTTCTAAGATGTGTGTTTTAGGATCGAAGTGGTCAATCACCCACTTACACATTGTTTCCCTCATGACCTTGCAATTTATGGAAAACAAGAAATCAAAACCAAGTTCGACCAAAACGTTATTCTTTTCTCTCGGAAACTTTTTAATGACCTCAACAAACTGCTCAAGATCACCTAAAGTTGACCACGTATTCTGTGTGGATATTAGAAAGTATTAATAATTACTCAAATAATAGAGTTTGTAAAAAAGGCAACAAAAGTCCTTAAAGAATTATAGTTTCGTCCATACCTTGCTTATGGATGAACTCGGCATAGTTGTTTGCCGTTTAGCAAGAGGTATGATAACTGGGTCATCCGATTCGGGTTGCTTTCGCTTTGACATCGTGCTTAACAACATTAAAAGATTCTCAACAATTAACAAAAATCACAATTACAGGACGATTTTGGTAATTACCAAAACCAGTTTGGTAATGACCAAAAATTTTCCAGGTATCACCAGTCAGTTTTAGGTAATCACCATATGTTGCATCTTATTGATAAAAAAACGACATCTGAAGCATAAATAGCAACAGATTTAGGAAATAGATTGCACAACTTTGAAGAAAAATCAAAGAAGTTGCCATTAAACTTTAAAGAAAAATCAAAGAAGTTCCCATTAAACTTTAAAGAAAAATCAAAGAAGTTCCCAAATAAAACAACCCGAACAATATACATCATTCCCCAAAATTCAGTGTTACACAACTTTTGTGACACAAGATCTAATTTTCCATTAAACTTTGAAGAAAAATCAAACAAGTTCACAAATAAAACAACTCCAATAATATACATCATTCCCAAAAATTAAGGTATTTACCAAAACTCTCTTTGTAATCACTACATATTCAAAATTACATGCACAAGTCGATTTTATTCAAATGTTTTTCATCAAGGACCATCCTAAAACGACAATATAACAAAACCATAAAACAACATTTTACAACACTCAAAACTTTTATAGGGAAAAATTCAAATTAATTACTTATCATAACAAACCAACCCCATCATATAATTCACTCACAAAATAACTACATTGAAACATAGACAAATAAGCAATAAATAGAAGAACACTATACTTACTCTCCTTTGTAAGATTGGAACATAAAACATTAACCAAATAATGATGAAAATGTGGGTCGAAAACTAACCTCGGTAAGCGTTTTCAGGCGAGTTGTGCAAGATTTTTCACGCCGGCGATGCAAAAATACAGTGCTAGGGAGGAGAGAGAGAGAAACGAAAAAACAGGGGAAGATGGAGAGAGGAAAATGGCGGTTAGGAAGGAGAGAGAAAATGACAGTGACTTAAGAAGAGTGGGAAGAGAAAAAGGGGGGAAGAAGAGTAAAAGGGACAGTTTCCCCAAAATTAATTATGTCCAATATTTTTTTTATTTTAAAAAAAGGTTAAAGTAAAATATATAAATTTTTATACCTTAACCTCTATTTTTCTTACTTTCTTTCAACTTTTGTCACACAACCCATCAACTCAAGTCAATTCTAACAACTCAAGTTCAATCTCCATTAGAGGAAACCTTCAAATAAAAAGAAAAAGGTTAGATCTTTTATATCCTAAATTTATATTTATGTTCTTAAACTATGAATTATGTATTAATATTACAAAATGAGTCTTTACTTCCATTACATGAAATGACAAAATCCTCAAAATATAATTATGTTAACATTCATAATCATCATCTAAAGCATTTATTGTTGTTTTTTTATGGTCGTAACAACAATAAATGTAGTATTTGACTTTGATAAACCAATCAATGCTTAACATTTCACTTTTATAATATTATAGTTCCACATAAATTAAAAGTTTTTATAAAAAGTAAACCCTACAAATTTTGAACTTTAAAAACCATTATATTTATTATATTTTTTGCAACAAAAGAACCATAGTGAACATTCTAAGTTTAAATATAGCTTTCTCTTCAATGGTATTTTTTTTCAAACAAAAAAACCTTTGTCTTTAAATGGTATTTTTTTTCCATAAATAGTGGTATAAATGTATCCTTCTACAGAACATGTTTAGTAATTACCTGTATATATTTAGGTAATTACCAAACATATACAGAATTTCTTAACAAAGTTAAGGGAATTCAAAAATATAGGACAAGTTTAAACCTACCATTATTATTGTCATCATTAACTATTCATAAACCAATCAATAGCGTAATCACATGAAAACTTACAATTCGTAACATCACCACAACTTCTTGAACATTTTAGTAATCCCCAAACATACATCTAGTAATCACCAAACACAAGTGAGGCAACACTAGAATAGATTACTAAACACAGTTAAGGGATTGAAAAGGCTAGGACTAATATAAATCTAGCCTTATTATAGATATCATTAACTATTCATAACACAAATAACACTAGCATGCATAGATTACAAGAAAACTTCCAATTCATAACATCACTACAATTTCTGGAATGGTTTGGTAATCACCAAACATAATTAGGTAATAACCAAACACATGATTGCATTGGCATTCCACTTAATTTTAATGATTGCATTGGCTTTAGCAAATGTTAATGATGCAAATTTCTAATTATATTCAATATTTTGCATTTAGAGGTTATTGGAGTGCGTATGAACAATACGTAAACTCATCGTGTCAACGAAGCACAATGAACATATACATGGCTTGGATGAATTGGAGGTTAATCAAAAACTTGATATGGAATATGAAGCTATTCACACACCAAGGTCCGCAAAGGGTCACGATACTGAACATATTGATGAGTTGGATGACTTGGAGAATACTCACAAAATTTATGAACAAGACAAAGCTCGGGATACACCTAAGTCCCGATGGATGAAGATATTGACGAGTCAGATACTTTCATTGATATGGAGATTTGGGAGAAATTTGACAAAGATCTAGAAGAGTTCAATGAGGAAGATATGAAGCAATTATACTTTGACACTCTTGAAAATTGTGTTCGGTTTTATATGTTGTATGCCAAGGTTAAAGGATTTGGAATCCGACACAAGGCCCCAACTAAGGGTGCAAGGGGTGATCACTTCACCTCAAAAACCATATGGTGTAGTAAGCAAGGTTTTCGGGATAACCAATACTTGGATAATCCAAATAGGAAGATTTCAGAAAGAGCACTTACAAGATGCGGTTGTCAGGCGATTGTTAAGTTCAAATGGGATAAGGTTCAGGAAAAATACTTTGTCAAGGAATTCAATGATGTCCACAATCATGATCTTGTTCCCCCACACCAACAACCATTCATAAGGTATTTTCAATATGGGTTCATTACATTTACTTCTTCTAAGATCATGTTTCTTAAGAAATTATCTTCACTGTTAAGTTATTACCTATCCTGTAGTTGGTTATTACCTAACCAGTCCATAAAATGAAAATATTTGGAGTAAATGGTTTTTTATCTTTGGTTATTACGAAAATACTATCTGCTGATTACCTAACACTCAATGTATTTGTTTCAGTGATTACTTAACTTGTTTTTGAATACTACCAAATATGGTCAGTAGGTGGACATTTGTGAGTAAACATGATTTATATCAAAAAATGTGCCATTCTGTGGTTTACCTTGACAATAAAAAATGTGTCTTTTACTTATCTTTTAACAGGCACCATCGTCATATTTCTGAGGCTGACAAGAGTCGTATTAAATCCATGATCAATTCGGGAGTTTCTCCTTGTGCAACTATGCGTAATTTTGTTCAAGAAGCAGGAGGTCCAGAAAAAGTTTCTTTCCTAACAAAGGACATGTACAACACTATTAACCAGTTTGAAAAGGAAGAAATCGATGATGGTGATGCAGCGGCGGTAATGGCATACTTGCTATGTGCAGAATAGCATGACAATGACTTTTTCTTACAATACATACGGGACAAAAACAAAGACTTGGAGAAGATGTTTTGGTGTGATGGGAAGTCCCGCCGCAATTACAAAGCATTTGGTAATGTCATTGCGTTTGACACGACATACAAGTGCAACGCTTACAATAAGCCATTAGTGGTGATCGTCGGTACCAATCACCACGGGAAAACAGTCCCATTCGCCGTTGCTTTGGTTTCGGATGAAACAACGGAGACCTATAAATGGGTTTTGGAGTAGTTGGTCCAATCTGGGGAAGGAAATATACCACACACGATCATAACTGATGGAAATAAGGCCATGACCGCTGTAATCAAGATTGTCCTACCAAATGCCCATCATAGATTATGTTTGTGGCATTTGATGAGGAATATAAAAAAAATGGAGGAAAACGGTTTGGCAACGGCTTCATGAAATGCCTTGACAAATGCTGAACAAGAGAAGAATTTGAAGAGGCGTGGCGTGAACTTGTTGTAAAGTACAAATTGCAAGAAAAAAAATGGGTCGCGGATCTGTACAATGACAAGGAAAAATGGGGAGAAGCATTTATGCATGGCCAGTTTTTTGCCGGTAAGAACAAATCCAAATTATTTTCCTCCATGCATAGCTTTTTAATGTTTAGGTAATTACCATACCTAGCCTAGGTGATTACTAAACAGTCAATACCCACTTAAGAACAAATCCAAATTATTTTCCTCCATGCATAGCTTTTTAATGTTTAGGTAATTACCATATATATACCTAGTCTAGGTGATTACTAAACAGTCATTAACCACTTCTCACTACACACTAAGGTCACTGTGAGTGTTTAGTAATTACCTAGATGTGATTTGGTTAGTACCTGACATGTTAAGTAAGTATTAATGCTTGTTCCAGTAATTACCTAAATTATTCCTGTACAACGTTCTCACTTATTTAACCAATGAATAGGTATGAGAAGCACACAGAGATACGAGTCAATGAACCGCACTTTGAAGACTGTTCTTGGAACCAAAATAAAGTTGTATAGATTTGTTGCATTGTACAACATAACACTAAAAATAATCAGATTCACTGAGATAGAAGATGACTACATCACGGAACACACAACACCGGTGGTCAAAGGAGTCTTGAAGAATGTCAAAGAACATGCATCAACTATATATACGCGGGGTGCTTATGACTTGATGTGTAAGGAACTTGAGTATGAAAGAATGCACGTCGTGATTGATACTCAAGTTGAACATTTCCATCCCGATGGTCCAGTTACATATTATTGGCTATCAAACACCGAGCACAAAGATGCACAGTATGTTGTTGCTCATTATAAAAGAATTGAGACAATGTATTGTTGTTGTATGAAGTTTGAATCGGTAGGTTTCCCATGACGCCACATGTTTGCTGTCATGAATTATGCTTATTTTGATCAGATTCCGGTGGGAAATAATCTTCGTCGATGGACAAGACATGCAAAGACAACCTCTAATCCAAGCGAGGCCATGGATAACTTGAAGAGCAATGACGAAGCCGCGGTACTTGGACGGTTTGCGTACCTCACATTGGAAGCAAAAAAACTTTGTACGGCATATTCCAGAACGTACAAGTCATCACAAAAGCTGAAGGAAGCTTTCTTCAAGCTTCAGTTGTCTGCTCCACCAGAGTTGAATGGCCAAATCTTATCTCCAAGGGTTTTAGTAGGTTTAAATGATCCTAAGGTAGTGCAGGTACAGGGTAAGCCAAAAAGGAAGAAGCAAAAATATTTGTTCAATGAGCCCTCCACGCCTAAGCAGAATGCGGACGAGAGCTCAACCAAGTCATTCGACTTGAACAAGACACCTCCCGTTACTCCGCACAAAAAACCTGACACAAACGACTCCCCCAAACTTAGTGACAATCAAAAGAATCATATGCCTGTAACATTTATATCTGGAGAAGCAACAGAGTGCATTTCGTGCTACGAAGTTTCTCATTTTCAGAAGGATCCCCTAGTTTTTGATTGGGGGCCCCAACCATTTTGGTAGTTATAATTGCTAGTTATTGGTTGGTGCCCGCAACCATTTTGGGAATCATGAGTTTTTTTGTATCTCTTTTTGAGGTCATGATTTTTTTTTTGTATATTTTGGAAAGCTATGCAAACCCATCTCAATATACATTTTGGCCTACTGTCTGTCACTGTTTGGTAATCCCCAACATTGTTTCAGTAATTACCAAAACCTCTTTAGAAATGTAGGAGTGGGTCTGACATTGTTTGGTAATCACCAACAATGTTTTAGTAATTATCCAAACCTTATCAGAACACATAAGTTGGTTTATAACTATTTGGTAATCACCAAAATGTGTTTAGTAATTACCTAAAGCCCTTCAGAACACAAGTGCCTAAGTTGATCTGAAGAAGTCAAACATCATCAAATTGATAAGCCTATTATTCATATTCTTGACAGATCAAATATTTTTTGGGTTATGACCTAAACAAAATTGCTTATGTGCTATATGTTTTTGGTGGGTTAAATAATAATAAATAAATTAAATTGAATTTTACATTTAAAATGTCAACCTGCCCCTAAAATTGTTATTATTTTTTTAAAAGTTGATTATTTGATGACTTACCAAATCATCAGATAAATAAAAATTTACACAATAATCGCAATTTCAGGTGATTAAAAATAATCACCAAGAGGGCCTTAGAGAAACACTAAACAAGATTCAGGTCATTACTGACAAAACAATCAAACTTCAAATCACAAAAAGATATATCTATCTTATATAAAATGTAACAAAAATGATAATCACCACCAGGGCTTTAAAGAACCACTTTTTTAGTGTTTGGTGATTACCAAACAAGTTTAGGTAATAACTTAACAAAGACAAATACAGTTTTCATATTGTTCATATTTAATGATTACCAAACGAGTTTAGGTAATAACCAAATCTACAAATTGAAATCACACATTTATAGCATATTGATTAATTTGTAATTATAAGTTTTAATACCAATAAGAAAAGGAAACATCGTGCTTAAAAACCAATACAACCCATATATCCTAATGGAAAGAAAACATTACAAACTTAATAGTGAGTATGTCAACAAAAGTTGTAGTACCAACCACCTAGAGAAACATTACAAACTTAATAGTAAGTATGTCCACAAAACCATATTATAAATATATAATTCAAGCACCAATCATTACACATCAACTTAATTCTCGGGGTCAGAGGCATAGGTATCACTTGCTTCTCCATCATCTTCATCTTCTTCTCCATCACCATTACCATCACCATCAGCACGATCAGAACCTGTGTACATTCGGTAACCGATTCAATCAAATACATTGAGTTTAATCAAAACTGGAAACGACTGAAAATCATTACCTAAAACAGGCATAGTACCCACTCAAAACTATATTATATAACATTTAGGTAATACCTAAACATATTCAGGACATTACCAAAGTATATCAGATAACATAATCCTAAATTTTTAAGTCTTAGGTAATGACTAAAAGTGATTACTAAATTAGGCAGATGAACAATCATCAGCTTTTTAAGTTTTAGGTAATACCTAAACATGTTTAGGTCCTTACCAAACAATATCAGATTGCATTATTCCACATTTATATATTATGTAATGGTGACAGAAAAAGGCATAGTACCTACCCTACACTTTTTAACATTTAGGTAATACCTAATCATGCTCAGGACATTACTAAACTATTTCAGATAACATAATCCTAAATTTTTAAGACTTAGGTAATGACTAAAAGGATTTTGGTGATTACTATAATTAGGCAGGTGAACAATCATCAGCTTTTTAAGTTTTAGGTAATGCCTAAACATGTTTAGGTCATTACCAAACAATATCAGATTACCTTATTCCACATTTATATATTATGTAATCGCCTAATAACCTACTACCTCCGTCCCAGAATAGTCTGAACACTTTCCTTTTATGTTTGTCCCAAATTAGTTTGAACACTTCAATTCTTGACATGGTCCTACCATTAATATATTATTTCTTTTACACATCGTTGGCCTACACTCTAACTTTCATCAATAAAAAGTTACCCAACTTTCTCTATCCTCTAATAAAAAATACCCCATCAATTCCTATCACATCTAATTTTAGAATAAAATAACATTTGATAACCACACCATAACTTATCATCTTAAACTACGTGTCCCAACAAGTATTCAGATCTTTCTGGGACGGAGGGAGTAATAAGTACCATATAAATAACAAATTAAATAATTATTACCATAATTTTCATCCCCGCTTTCTGCGGTTTCCTCTTCTCCCTGTGGAGGCCCAGTTGTAGTGGTCGCTTTCATCACCTCCAAATGCATCCTCTTCCTTAGGCCATGCATGTAATCATCGGGAAAAAGTTTCGGATATGCACGTTTGAGCATTTCTTGAACAATTTGGTCTCCACCAAGTCATATTGTGAGTTACTCAATGTCTCGGCAATATTTCTCCCAATGGATGGAATAACTGTAGCAAAAGTTTCTTCACTTGGCCCATCGGTCCTTCCACTTGGCCCATCGTCCCATTTTCTCTCCCCTTTGTCAGCTACAGCTGTACCCCTCTTTCTCCCCTTCACCCATTTACCGACTGCTTCATCAAAAGTGAAGCCTAGAGCATGAGTAATGGTCTTATGGTCAAATGAATCATGCTTCGCCTTTCAAATCCACTCCAAATTTTTGAAACATCTTTGTCAACCACATGCCATAGGGCAAACAAGACTTACGAGCATCTAATCTGCTTATATGGGACATCACCTCGACCATGAAACGGGGCATGTTCATTTTTGTCTTTGAAATGACACAAAACATAATCAACATGTCAGCCCACGTCAATGTTGATTTCCCCCCTTACGAGCATTGAAGGTCTGCAGAATGACAAGGTGGAGGAAACGAGTCTCGAGAGGAAGCTCATCAACTTGAGGCTTACGGGTCCTGTCGTCTTCGTCATCCATCAACAATAGTTTGATGCACTTCTGAAGATCAAATTCATCGAGTTCACTACATTTGTTACCGGGGTAATCCCACAATCCATCCACAGACAAACCAAGAATGGCTCGAAGTTGTATATCATTGAACTCGATTTCGACACCTTTCACCCAAGATGTGACCCTGCCATCACAACTGTCATCCACTTCAAGATGTGTGTAGAATATCTTCACAAGTTCAGGATAGCAAGGGAGCTTAGTCTGGAGTAGTCTGTGCCACTGTTGGTATGAAAACCACTCAAAAAGGAAGTTTGCATTGTCAAGGTTCAAAGACATGAAGTCCACTATCCTACCTGAGTACACCTAACGTGTACCAAAATTTTCGTTGTAACGTTGAGCAAGCTCTGGGGTGCGAAACCTTTTGTTTTCATCAACATTAGTTTCGGGAATGATAGGATCACCACCCTTTAAGATACGCTGCCTTTTCTGTGAACTCTTAGAAGTAGATGTCTCTTGTTTTTTTGGAGCATGCCTTTTTCTATATGGAGGACGTGGGGATTCTTCGCCTTCCTCGGATTCCACATAATCCGAATCATCTTCAGTATTCTTGTCCTTATTCTTTGTCAGTTTGAAAGCTGTCGACTTTACCCTTGCCATCTCACTGCCCAAAAATAAATTATAAACAGATTACACATACTGACAAGTTAGGTAATAACTAGACATGATTTTGGTAATAACCAGACATGGTTTTGGTAATAACCAAATATAATATAACATAGAAGCACAATTTCTGCATTCATTTGGTAATCACCAAACATACATCAGGTAATTACCAAACACACTAGCATAGATTACCAAACAGAGTAAAGGGAATTGAAAAAGCTAGGACAAGTAAAAACCTAGCCTTATTATAGATATAATTAACTATTCATAAACCAAACAATACTATAGAATATATTACATGAAAACTCACAATTCATAACATCACCACAATTTCTTAAACATTTTGGTAATCACCAAACATATTCAGGTAATCACCAAACACATGAAAGGCAATACTAGCATAGATTACCAAACATAGTTAAGGGAATTGAAAAAGCTAGACCAAGTAAAAACCTTGCCTTATTATAGATATAATTAACTATTCATAAACAAAACAATACTATAGAAAAGATTACATGAAAATTCACAATTCATAACATCACCACAATTTCTTAAACATTTTCATAATCACCAAACATATTCAGGTAATCACCAAACACATGAAAGACAATACTAGCATAGATTACCAAACATAGTTAAGGGAATTGAAAAAGCTAGACCAAGTAAAAACCTTGCCTTATTATAGATATAATTAACTATTCATAAACAAAACAATACTATAGAAAAGATTACATGAAAATTCACAATTCATAACATCACCACAATTTCTTAAACATTTTCATAATCACCAAACATATTCAGGTAATCACCAAACACATGAAAGGCAATACTAGCATAGATTACCAAACACAGTTAAGGGAATTGAAAAAGCTAGGACAAGTAAAAACCTAGCCTTATTATAGATATAATTAACTATTCATAAGCACCAAAATTGATGTGTTAGAAAGTATAGAAATGCATAACTCATAACATTCAAACACAATCATTCCACTTCCCCCAAAATATCAAAACAAGTACTTTTATCAATTCAAACAACATAATCAAGTGCTAACAACAAATAATTAAATATCACAATTCCAACAAAAATCGAAATTGCCACAAGAGAAAACATTAATTTTCACTATTCAAATACTTAAATCATATATTTCAAAATTTAAACTATGAATGGAGTTGTATGGTGCCACTATTCAAAAGTTCGAAATTGCCCCAAAAAATTAAACGCTACATTCAAACTCACCTTGAACAAATAATGCCGAAAGTGTTGCCGGATATGATGCCAAGAATATGCCATGCGTTTTTCAGAGAAACACTGTTTTTTTTTGGGAGAAGAAAGTATGGTTGATGAGAGAGAATGTGGAGGAAGTTGAGAATGATGGAAGGTTTAGGAGAGAGAATGAGGGTAGTTTTAGGAGAGAGAAATTAAAGGAGGGAGAAGTTGGCGGTTCTTTGAATGCAATAGTGATCGGCAAAAGTACAATAATGCCCTTAGTATCTTGGTTTTACAAATTATTTAAAACAATTCAATTTTCGTATTTTACCCACATAACGGATAGTTTTAGATATTACCAAAACTAATATAGGTAATTACCAAACTATAGTTCAAACAATTACGAAAACTCAACAAAGAAATAACATAGGGATTGGGAAAATATATAACACTGGGTCTATAGGCCAAGAACCTAATACAACCTAATTTTTATATATAAACACTCATAAAAATTACTCAACCATGAATCTTTCTTATTTTGTTTGGCCTAATACTTATTTTTGGTTTTCAGTAATCACTTAAAATTTTTTGATGGTAACCAAACTGTGCAAATAATATTACAGAAATCTTCACTTTTGGTTTTCATAAGCTCCATTCAAGTTGCATTTACATAGTATTTCAAATTTAACAACATCTAGCCAGAAATCTTCACTATCAAAATACTCACTATTAAAGAAATAGCCAAACAGAGAGACATAATATCACATAACCTTTCGCTTGGATGAAACTTCTTCTTTCTCATCTTGCGCTTCATCTTTTCTAATTCATCAACAAGCCTCTTATTCTCATTCTTCATCAAATTAACCTCAGTTGCCAGTTGTTTTTTTCTCAAATAGAAGTTGGTTTGCCACATCCCTTTGCCAATCTATAATTTCTTTATCAATCCATCTAAAAAATTCACACCCCCTTGAATTGGTGTCATGGTCCCAATATTTACATGCCATAAATCTCCTTCCAGGATTCTCATGAGTCCAAGACTTCAACTTTGCAACTGGAAAACCGCAGTCGCAATATATTTCTTCACAGTTCACAAACGAGGAGATTTCCCTTGACATACTTGTACACGAAATAACCACAAAGAAATCAACAACCTTCACGCAATAACATATAATTTAAAAAAAAAAACAAATTAATCAAAAATTGCAGATGCTAAATATTCACCTTAGTCAATTTGTAATTCTTCTCAACTCGAATTCTACAGTGGTGCAGATTCTCCCAAAAGTTGGAGTATTAAGTAGATGCTAGTATCTAGAACAATTATAGAGAGAATATAATGTGACATGATAGATAGAATGCAAATAATATGATATTAGTACAGACATAATATGGAGGGAAGCCAAAATTTTGAACTTCAAATTTTTACCAAACAATCCTTTATCAAATTTGGAAATTTTCGTTTTTCCGCCATATCATAAGGTGTTTGGTTATTACCAAACATGTTTTGGGTATTACTAAGCCTATCCAATCACAATCATTTATCATTATTCATGAAAGCAATCCTATGGGGATTGGATAATCATGCCACTGAGTCCATTAGGCCCAATACCTCACCAAACCCCATTGACTTGAGTTTTGGGCCCCCACTGTACCTCCTTGTACAAAGAAGCCCAAATTAACCTCAATCATATGCTTTAAGGTAATTAACAAACATGTTATGAAGATTACCAAAGTACTAAGTGGATGATGTTCTCCCAATGACAACCATTTATCATTACTCAACAGAGCAATCCTATGGGGATTGGACAATCATGCCACTGAGTCCATTAGGCCCAATACCTCACCAAATCCCATTGACTTGAGTTTTGGGCCCCCATTGTTCCTCCTTGTACTAAAAGCCCAAATTAACCCTAGATCATATGTTTTTAGGTAATTACCAAACATGTTTTGGGTATTACTAAACCTATCCAATCACAATAATTTATCATGGGGATTGGACAATCATGCCACTGAGTCCATTAGGACAAATACCTCACTAAACCCCATCGACTTGAGTTTTGGGCCCCCATTGTCCCTCCTTGTACTAAAAAGCATAAATTAACCATAGATCATATGCTTTAAGGTAATTACCAAACATGTTATGAAGATTACCAAAGTACTAAGTGGATGATGTTTTTAAAATGACAATCATTTATCATTACACCACTAGTGGAAAAAAACGGAAGGGCTGCGTTTTTGGCCAGCAGCCCTTTCCGTACAACCCTTCACTAAAAGTGAAGGGTTGCGTTTTTAAACCGCAGCCCTTCACAACGAAGGGCTGCGGTTGAGGCCCAAAACCGCATCCCTTCTTTGTACAAAGGGCTGCGGTTTTGACCATAACCACAGCCCTTTTGACCCAAAAAAAATAAAAAATATATATATATTTTTTTTTTTGCATTTTTTTACTTCTAAATATATCCATTTCATGTTGATATTGTTTATTAAGATTAGTATCAAATCTTAACTCTTAATTATACAGCGTATTAATAAGCACAAAAAAAAAAAAAAATCATGGTTTATGACAAAAAATAATGGAAGTCATGCTTTCCATAGGTCACTCGAACAGTAACACATAAATTCCAATGATACTCTTGCATTGCTGAGTGCCCCACTGTCTGATAAGAGTCAGATGCCAGTTAACCTTGCTGCCAACTGTCTTCCCAGAAAAACAAAATCAAACAAGTGATTCCAACTATGCATTAAATATCTATGCAGAATAATCCAAAACATAAAAGATTGATCAATGATATAATTGTAAGGCTTATGCTAAACAGAAAAGGTCTTGAAGTATATCGAACACAATTTTGGAACACACATTGCCCCACTATGAAAAGCTTATGCTAAATAGCATGACTAACTTTAATCCATACATGAAAATCATAAATCTGAGCCATTGAAACGCAAACCCTCCCAACCGAAAGTCCTAATATCAAAACGAAAATGAAAAAAAAGGGAACGAAAATAAAAAAAAACGAACGGAAATGAAAAAAAAGGGAACGAAAATGAAAAAAAATGAACGAAAATGAACAAAAATGAAAAAAACGAACGAAAATACAAAAGAGAAAGATTATAGATCTGAAATTACATGAACATTAATCAAAACAAAGATCAAGAAATTATAGATCTGAAAAACGAAAAATCATCACTTGTTGCTGTCGTTGCTTAAGCGGAGTTCGACGACGACGAAAAGATGGCCGGAGTTCAACCGAGAGAGCAAAGGACGAGCGACGAGGAGCAGCGCGGCGCGGCAAGGCGGTGCAGGTCAACGAATGACGAACCCTCGTTGAGAGGGGAAGGAACAAATATTCGCTGCCGCCGGAGGGTGAAAGAGAACGAATATTTGTTGTTGTCATGTTGTTGTGGAAGGAGAGAGGAGGAAGGAGGGTGAGAGAGAAGGGAGAAGGAAGGAGGGTGAGGGAGAAGGAAGGAGGGTGAAGGAGAAGGAAGGACGTGAGAGAGGAGAGAGAATGAGGGAGAGGAGAAGGAAGGAGAATGAGCCCGCTTAATATTTTAAGCCCACGATTAATTTCTTTCAAATTTTTTTTTTAAAAAGGGCCCATAAAAAACGCAGCCCTTTATTACTTATTGGGTTGCGGTTTTTGCATTGACAGCAGCCCTTTGTAAGTGAAGGGCTGCGTTTTTCAAAAAAACGCAGCCCTTGCAGCGTAGCCCTTCCGTTTTTTTCCACTAGTTCTCATCAAAGAAATCCTATGGGGATTGGTCAATCATGCATGCCACTGAGTTCATTAGGACCAATACCTCACTAAACCTCATTGACTTGAGTTTTGGGCCCCCATTAGCCCTCCTTGTACTAAAAAGCCCAAATTAACCCTAGATCATATGCTTTAAGGTAATTACCAAACATGTTATGAAGATTACCAAACTACTAAGTGGATGATGTTTTCAAAATGACAATCATATATCATTACTCATCAAAGCAATCCTATGTGGATTGGTCAATCATGCCACTGAGTCCATTAGGAACAATACCTCACTAAACCCCATTGACTTGAGTTTTGGGCCCCCATTGTCTCTCTTTGTATAAAAAAACCCAAACTAACCCTAGATCATATGCTTTTAGGTAATTACCAAACATGTTTTGGTTATTACTAAACCTATCCAATTACAATCCACTCCCATTACTCATCAAAGCAATCCTATGGGGGTTGGACAATCATGCCACTGGGTCCATCAAGCCCAAAACCTCACCAAACCCCATTGACTTAAGTTTTGGGCCCCCAATGTACCTCCTTCTACAAAGAAGCCCAAATTAACACCAATCATATACTTTAAGGTAATTACCAAACATGTTATGATTTTTACCAAAGTAGTAAGTGGATGATGTTCTCCCAATGACAATCAATTATCATTACTCATCAAAGCAATCCTACGGGGATTGGATAATCATGCCACTGAGTCCATTAGGCCCAATACCTCACCAAACCCCATTGACTTGAGTTTTGGGCCCCCATTGTACCTCCTTGTACAAAGAAGCCCAAATTAACCTCAATCATATGCTTTAAGGTAATTACCAAACATGTTATGAAGATTACCAAAGTAATAAGTGGATGATGTTCTCCCAATGACAACCATTTATCATTACTCAACAGAGCAATTCTATGGGGATTGGACAATCATGCCACTGAGTCCATTAGGCCCAATACATCACCAAATCCCATTGACTTGAGTTTTGGGCCCCTATTGTTCCTCCTTGTACTAAAAGCCCAAATTAACCCTAGATCATATGTTTTTAGGTAATTACCAAACATGTTTTGGGTATTACTAAACCTATCCAATCACAATCATTTATCATGGGGATTGGACAATCATACCACTGAGTCCATTAGGACCAATACCACACCAAACTCCATTGACTTGACTTTTGGGCCCCCATTGTCCCTCCTTGTACTAAAAAGCCCAAATTAACCATAGATCATATGCTTTTAGGTAATTACACAAATATGTTTTGGGTATTACTAAACCTATCCAATCACAATCATTTATCATTACTCATCAAAGCAATCATATGGGGATTGGACAATCATGCCACTGAGTCCATTAGGACCAATACCTCACCAAACCCCATGGACTTGAGATTTGTGCCCCCATTGTCCCTCCTTGTACTGAAAAAAGCCCAAATTAACCCTAGTTCATATGCTTTTAGGTAATTACCAAACATGTTTTGGGTATTAGTAAACCTATCCAATCACAATCATTTATCATTACTCATCAAAGCAATCCTACGGGGATTGGACAATCATGCCACTGAGTCTATTAGGACCAATACCTCACCAAACCCCATTGTCTTGAGTTTTGGGCCCCCATTGTCCCTCCTTGTACTAAAAAGCCCAAAATTAACCCTAGATCATATGCTTTTAGCTAATTACCAAACATGTTTTGGGTATTAGTAAACCTATCCAATCACAATCATTTATCGTTACTCATCAAAGCAATCCTATGGGGGATTGGACAATCATGCCACTGAGTCCATTAGGACCAATACCTCACCAAACTCCATTGACTTGAGTTTTAGGTCCCCATTGTCTCTCCTTGTACTAAAAGACCTAAATTAACCCTAGATCATATGCTTTTAGGTAATTACCAAACATGTTTTGGGTATTACTAAACCTTTCTAATCACAATCCATTCCCATTACTCATCAAAGCAATCCTATGGGGATTGGACAATAATGCCACTGGGTTCATTAGGCCCAATACTTTCCCAAACCCCATTAACTTGAGTTTTGGGCCCCCAATATACCTCTGTGTACAAAGAAGCCCAAATTAACCCAATCATATTTTTTAAGGTATTTACCAAACATGTTATGAAAATTACCAAACTACTAAGTGGATGATGTTCTCCCAATGACAATCATTTATCATTACTCATCAAAGCAATCATATTGGAATTGGACAATCATGTCCCTTGGTCCATTAGGCCCAATACCACACTAATGCCTATGGACTTGACTTTTTGGCCGCCATTGTCTTTCCTTGTACTAAAAAGCCCAAATTAACCCCAATCATATGTTTTAAGGTAACTACCAAACATATTTAGGGGATTACCAAGCCCACTAAGTGGAGGATGTTCTCCCAATCTCAATCCTTTATTATTACTCATCAAAGCTATCTTATGGGGATTGAACAAGCATGCCATTGGGTCCATTAGGCCCAATACCTCACACAACCCTATTGACTTGAGTTTTGGGTCCCTATTGTCCCTCCTTGTACTAAAAATCTCAAATTAACCCCAGATCATATGCTTTTAGGTAATTACCAAACATGTTTTGGGTATTACTAAACATACTCACTGACAATCATTTATCGTTACTCATCAAAGCAATCCTATGGGGATTGGACAATCATGCCACTAAGTCTATTAGGATCAATACCTCACCAAACCCTATTGACTTGAGTTTTGGGCCCTCATTGTCCCTCCTTGAACTAAAAAGCCCAAATTAACCCTAGATCATATTCTTTTAGGTAATTACCAAACATGTTTTGGGTATTACTAAACCTATCTAATCACAATCTATTCCCATTACTCATCAAAGCAATCCTATGGGGATTGGACAATCATGCCACTAGGTCCATTAGGCCTAATACCTCACCAAATCCCATTGACTTGAGTTTTGGGCCCCCAATGTACCTCCGTGTACAAAGAAGCCCAAATTAACCCCAATCATATGCTTTAGGGTAATTACCAAACATGTTATGAAGATTACCAAACTACTAAGTGGATGATGTTTTCAAAATGACAATCGTTTATCATTACTCATCAAAGCAATCCTATGGGGATTGGACAATCATGCCACTGAGTCCATTAGGCCCAATACCTCACCAAACCCAATTGACTTGAGTTTTGGACCCCCATTGTCCCTCCTTGTACTAAAAAGCCCAAATCAACCCTACATCATATGCTTTTTGGTAATTACGAAACCTATCCAATCACACTATGGGGATTGGACAATCATGCCACTGGGTCCATTAGAACCAATACCTCACCAAACCCCGTTGACATCAGTTTTGGGCCTCCATTGTCCCTACTTGTACTAAAAAGCCCAAATTAACCCCATATCTTATTCTTTTAGGTAATTACCAAATAAGTTTTGGCCATGACCAAACTAAGACATTCTTATCTCTTACATATTGTGACTTTATAATTCTATTTGGCTTATTTGGATTAACTCATTTATAGTATATTCATTAATTTGTACTTAGGATTGTTGATTTGAATTGTTTATTTTCAATACAATTTAGAATTGGAGTTTTTGAGATTTCTCTTAGTTTCTGCAAAGTTTTGGTAATTACCGGAACCCATTTTAGTAATTACCTAAAGTATCGGTTCAGTCATCTTCTTCAACCTTCATCTTCAACCTTTCGATTTTTTCTCTCTCCTCTGAAATTCTTCTTCTACTATGAAAATGGTCATCAATACTCCAAAATGCACAAATCGGTCCCAAATCGGCGGTTTTCCAACATATTACAACAATCAAATTATGTTTTTGTCAAATTCATAATGACCTAGAATCTTGATTTTAAATTTGTTCATTTTAAAACTCATACTTTACTTTCCATGGATTTTGGGTGTTCATGGTCTACATAGGATCATCAATTTTAAGTTTGTTCATCATTTCATGAATTTACAAAGATGAAAGAGAGGAAAGTGAAACAAATTTCATGAAAATTTTTCCCGAAAATTTTCCCACAAAATCAAAAATTACAATTTCGATTTTACAACTTTTCATCACAAATTTATGATTTCTTCATGAATTCTTACCATTTGATGGAAAGAGAATGATTGGGGGAAAGAAATCTACTGAAAATTCGACAAGAATTGAAGATCCATGGAAGATTTGAGGGAAGATGGGGTAGAGGAGAGGTGAGAGAAACTTTGGGTTAAAAAAAAAATTTCCCAAAATTTTTTTTTTGGCCGAAATTTTTTTTCGGATTTTGCAGAATTTTTTCAATTTTTATTTTATTTTCGAAATTATTTTAAACATTTTCAAAAATTACAATAAATGATTTTGGTATTTTCTTATAACATTTCAAAGCAAAAAAGAAAAGGGAAAAAAAAATGAGGTGAGTGGCTCACATTGCTTGTAGCCCCACTATTTCCATGATCTTTTTTTGAAAAAAGATCATTGTAAAATTTTCAAATTTTTTTATGAGGTACATGTAGGGTCTGGGTTGGGGTATTAAGCCACCTTATATCATTAGAGAAAGACTCAGAGCACCATTAATGATGAATGAAAAAAAAGATCATCCCACTCTCTTTCTAACTTTCTCTCTAAAAAATTACATCCCACAATCTTTTCCCACTTTCTTCTTAACAATGAACCAAAAAAAGATCATCCCAACTACTTTTTTCTACCCAACTACCTTTTACCCCACCCAATTATTTTTTCTCTTTCATCACCCAACCACAATTATACAATATTTTTATTATTTACTTTTTAATAATATTTAATATTTATTACTAATTGATAAAAAAATTAATGAAATAAATACATAATTAGCGTTTTTAGCATTAACTAAATTAAATGTACAAAAATATTGTTTATTTTTTTTAGAGTGTAAAAGTGGAAGATATTTCATATAAAATAAGCAAAATTATAGAAAATTAGCAAATAGCTAGAAAAAAAAAGTTGTCCAAAATATTACAAAATGGGTCTCTATTTGTAGATCTCTGAAAAATAGAGCCATTGGTAATTTTTTTATTATTTTTGGCTTTGTATTTTTTAAGATATTGCATTTTTAATATTTGTAATTGTATTATTTATCTAACCTGTCAGAATTGACAAGTGTCAAATTCTGACGCGCGCGTCAGAAATCTGACGAAATATACTTTTTTTTGGCTTTCTCTCAGCCAAAACTCGTCGTTTTGGCTGAGCTTCAGCCAAAACGTCGTTTTGGCTGAGAGAAAGCCAAAAAAAATTATATTTTACCAGATCAGGCGGTGGGTCCCACTCCTACGCCTGATCATCAATTCAATCGTCCCATACAAAATTTTTTTGCCAATCAACCCACAATCTTTGTTTCACTCACCATTAAGGGAAGTTTTTTAAGATTATGTACATGATCTTTTTTTTATTTTCACCATTAAGGATGCCCTCACGGATGAACTCAGACTTTTTTAAAATCAATGGTGTATATATCTTTATTATTATTATCATGAGGGAGGATAGTCTAAGCTATAATAGTGCAATAGGTTATTTAAAGATTGACGTACGCAATTTTGGAGCAAAGATATGTCATATGTGCATTGTAGTAGCAAAGAAGATGCATGACGCACAAAGATGCGAGTGTTGTCCGCCTCAATAACCCATACAAATGGCCGGCTTTTGTTTTAGCTTTCCCAGGAAAGCTATGTATTATCTCCACAACTTGTATGAGTTGTATCAATGGAAGACGTAATCTATCGAAAATCATTCATGGCATACTGCCAAACAAATGAAAGACAGCTTCAAAGTTCAAGATATAAAGGTTGTCCCTAGTCCCTAGTCCCTACTGTTCATGGTTTTTTTTGGGTACAATGTCTTTATCAATTATTGATAAATATTAAAAGTATAACCCACATGTGAATTAAAAATAGTTGTCTCACATTAAAGAATTAGAGAGAGAATGACTAACATATAGATTGGTGGGTTACTTCACTTATCGCCAATTGGTTTTAGGTTGAAACTCTACCAACCTTGTATATGGTTTTAATTTTGGTTTAGGAAAAGCGTGATTGAAATCCCACACATAATAAGCAAATCCAAGTTAACAATTAAAGTTGTATGAGGTTTCTAACTCGAAACCTTTTTTTTTTTTTAACCTTTCCTGCAGAGATATCTTTTTTTAAGCTTAAAGTTTGGAACAACATACTTAATATCTAATACAAGTTATAGGTGGTGATTGAAATCTGATAATGTCCTCATCAAAATTTATTCTTCTTTCTTATTTTTGATTTTTTTCCGCCTTTTGAGGCCTTAGCTTTCTCCGGAACTATATCCGGGGCAGTGGCGGAGCCACGTTGTGTCCTGGTGGGTCACGTTACTCACCATTATTTAAAAAAAAAATGGAGCAGTTTTTATAAAAAAAAAAAAAAAGAAAGAAAGAAAAGAAACAGAGTTGCAGTCTGCAAGCGCCGATCTACACGCTAAGTCTCTCTTCCTTTCCCCTCTCTCCTCTCTCCTCTCTCCTCTCTTCCTTGTCCCCTCTCTCTGAATCTGTCTCCTCTCTCCTTTGTTCTTTGTTATATGTCCTCTTTATGAATCTCCTTTGCCTCTCCTAAAATCAAATAAATGCAGATTTGTAAAATTTATCAAGATGACTACTCTACTCGGACATCTCCATACTCTTCTTCTTCCTCTCATCCTTTAACTTATCTACTCGGACTCAGTACTTATGGTGTTTGGCACTTTGGCTACCGCCTGAAACCCCTGAGTCACGAAGCGCCTGAATCGACTTCCGACGGATCGTTTGATGTTGAAGATTTAGGGTTTAATCGTTTGAAGGATTGAGAAGGGTTTCGACCTCGAAAGAATTCAATTTCGGAGAAGATTGCTCTCGTTAAACGTCATGTGAGTTTTTTTTGTTTCTTTGAATTCAGTTTTATTGGTTTTGTAACACCCCAGAATTTCAAAGCGGAAAAAGAAAGACATAATAATAGTATTAATAGGACGATGGCGGAAACATCGTCTTCTGGGAATGTCACTACTATAAGAAATGCGTTTAAATGTTCTATCCAAATTTGAGAATGATCCAACGGTTAGATCTCCAGATATGGTTAATTTTATGAAGGTGTGACAGGAAACAAAAACCGGATGACTCGTCTGATTGAAACTACAACTGCAGTCGCGTCTTTCCCTTTCTTCAAAAACAAATTATACCACGAGCAAGATCTTTCCGAGTAAATGGATTTTGACTACTGACACGTTCAATTCAGATAAGAAACGAAGGAGATATGATGCAAAAAAAAAATAGGTGTGCAAAAATGGACGAAAATCCGAGAAGAGAGAAGAACTCTTTCTCTTCCTCTTTAAGGGTTAGGCGAAAATGGGGGTTAGAATGCAGCAAAAACCTGATTAATAACCTCATTAAGCAATGGTTCAAAGGGTGATTATAAAGGTGGGTTAATGGAGAAATAAATAGGGAGTTACAAGAGATCCAAAGGTTAACTTAATGAGCACCAAAACTCTTCATCCTCCACACCATAATTGCTGATTTTCAGCCAGCATGACATGCCACATGCGATGCAACAATCATCACCCAAGTCGGTCCAACAACGTTACAAAAACGCTACGCGATAAAACTGCATCCTAAACGCCTAAACAAATAACGAAACTAATATAACCTTTAAAATAAATAACTAACAACTTAAAATAAATATATATAAATATATCACAACATATAAATATATATACACATTTTCACAACACGTTCCAAAATAATTTAAATAATAAATTATTTATTTTTACGAAAAATGTCATCTTAATGTAAACAAATACCAAAAATAAAGGGTGAAAATTACGGGGTGTTACAGGTTTAGTTTTTAGTTTTTAGAGATTTAGTTAAGTTTGCCGTTGAATTTGTGTGTCAATTGTTATTGAAGATTGTTTGTTTGGCAATTTGTGTGTTAATTGCAGTTGAATATGAATTTAGTTCAGTTACGGCTTCGTTGTTTAGTTCAGTTAGGGCTTCGTTCAAGATTGAATCATTTCTGCCACCTGCTTGCTTAGTTGCATACTTGCTGCCGCTGGTAATGGAATGGTATTATAATCTTAACAAATGACAACATGATTATAATCTTGCATACTTGCTGCTGCCTGCTTGCTTGATTAATTTGTACAAAGATTGTGAGAAATTAAATATCAATTAGCACCTAGAATTAAATATGAGCAATGTATCTAAACACTTAGAGTTTCAAACTTCATTACCTTATAGTTATAGATTTACAGTGGCTAAATGCCTAAATTTATTGTTATTAATTTATATTATTGTTGGTAATTGCTGGTATAACTTATATTATTGTCGTTAATTTATTGTTGTTATATTATTGACTTATTGTTGTTAGTTTATTGTTGTCAATTTATTATTGTTATATTTATTGTTGTTAATTTAATATAATTTGTTACATTGGCTAATTTGTGAATGATGACTATGACGCTATGAACATTGGATTAGCTTTGAAGGTTTGATAGATTTTGTTTAGGTACATGTGAAGTTTTCGGAGAGGCCAAGAATGAGCCTTTGGTTTTATGTGTTTTATTTGCTGGTGGAATTAGTTGGAGATGCTCTAATGTGAAATTATTTGGTATATATGCATAATGCGTTGATATGAGATTTCCCTCTAATATCAAGTTTTTTTTACTAAAACTACACCAATACATGCTCTAAACCATCGTTCTATACAAAATTCTCTCACTTCTCAATCCATTGAACAAAATCGTCCCCCTTCTCAATCCAATGAACAAAATCATGGATTATCCTGTATGGGTACGCGTATCCGAACCTGTACCCGTATCCGTTTTTGTGCAACCTAGCAGGTAGTGACCCACCATTCATAAATTACTGGATCCGCCACTAATCCGGGGCTACAATTATCGGCCAATCTTAGCTAGATTATTGCAGAAAGCTTTAAAGCTGGTCAAATGAATTAATCGTCAAAAGCTCTGATGATGATGTTATTGCTTGTCTCATACAGTACCCGGTGCCCGGTGGAGAGAGTTACATCCTGCACTCAGAGATTATGCAGTATTGTTATCTGAAGATTGTGATGATGGATTCATTTATTATCCTTATAAGTTAATGGGGTTGAGCTCTATTTAATCAATATGTATATACAAGGTTGTGTGTTTAAATCTTTTCCAAAAACTTCGTTTATTTTTTTAATGTACGGAGATGACTTAAGGTTAGGGCCCTTGCAGAGTAGAGGAGCATCACATGCATGGTAGTCTAACGGATACTCAATTTGCGACATTCTTTTTGGTGTAAAGAAAAAAACGTATAGATAGTGACTATTAAGCACGTCTGGCGTGATTTCAACCACTTGTAATGCTTTTATTCTTATTGGTTGATTAAAAAGTGATTTATAAATTTTAGTTATAAAGTGTTGGGACATAGTTATAAATTGTTGGGACATAGTGAAAATTTCATAAACCCTAAGCCCCAAATTTCAGAAATTTCTCTAAGTCGTCGTTCTCTTCTACCTCTTTCCCCTCAGATCTAGCTTCTTCCATCCTCTTCCATGGCTATCTAGTCCTTTGTTGGCCATTTCTTCTTGTCCTCAATCGGACTTCTTCTTCTAGTCTCTCCATTTCTCCTTTCTCTTTTCGTCTTTGGTGGGCCTTCGCTTCGCTGGCGATTTCCTCGGGTTTGCGAAGCTAGCGTCTTCAGCGTCAAGGCTTTCTTTGGGCAGCGATGGCGGTGGAGATTTGTTCTTCGGCTTCGAGTGAGGGTTCGCTGCTGGGTTGCGGACTGCAGACTTCGGGTTCGGGCTCCTCTCCTGATTCCCACCCTAAGTCGTTTTCCTATTAGTAATTTGGGTATATTCCCTTGGAGGATTTGGGAGCCAATTATGTTTTAGTGGAGTTTGTTTTGCCCCCCGTGTCGGGTTAAAGAAGGTGTCTTCGGGCGAGCCTGGGGTGAAGGCTCTTTTGCCGCGGCGGAGCTTCCACTTATGTTATTTTGTGCTCCTTTATCTTCTTTCTGTTAACTTGTTTGTAACTTGTAACATCCTCCGGGATGTTTTAGGTGGTGTTTCATTGTAGAGACACTGTCTAGTTTTCTTTCCTGATAAAAAAAAAAAAAAATAGTGATAATAATAATCAATAGAAAAACAGTAGCACACAAGTGTTACACAAAAAGTGCAACATAAGATTTTATTTCGTGTGTTAAATAAGCTAATTATAATATATACTTCCTTCGTTTTATAATAGTTGCAATGATGTAACTTTCATGTTTGCCAGTACACAACTTTGACCATTAATATATCTATTTATCTATTTGTGAAAATTATAAAATTTAAAATCTGATAAATATATATTGGGATAAATCTAACTTTTTATATGCTAAAGTTTGTATTATATAGTAGTCATAAATTTCTAGTCAAAATAGTACATAAATAGTGCAAAAGTCAAATTGTTACAACTATCAAAAAAGGGAGGAAGTGAAACTTTTTATGAATGAAAAATACAAATTAAATAAACAGATAAGGTCAAAATAAGTACATATATAGTGCAAAAGTGAGTTAAGAGTAATGGAAGGACTCGAATTTTGATATAAGTTATCATTAAGGACCTGAACATTCAAAAGTTATCATTAAGGACCTATGGTTAAGTCTTTGAGTTAAAACTACTAAAAATAAAAGGAAAATAAAAATATTTTTTTCTTTAAAACGAAAAAACCACTGCTAGATTTTATCTTTTGTATGTCACTCCACGACCACCAACCCCAAATTAAATAAAATCAGTCACCACCCTCAAATTTTTTCTTTAAAATGTTGTTGGCCCTAATGTTTTATTTTTTTTGGTGCAATATTTTTGTCCCTAATGTGAATTGAAGACAAACCAATTAGGCTTAATTTTATGCGGTGTTGTAGTCCAAATTTATTAATAGGTGGGACTTGGGAGTATAACATTGCAGCAGGTTAGATATGTAATAATGTAACTAGTTACTGTTTCTTTAAAAAAAAAAAACTTAAATTCACCTAGTCCACATTAAATTTAATGTGGATCTAATGCTAGCACGTGTAACTATAAGTGGAAAACGGTGATTATATATATAAAAAAAGGTTCACTATGTTATAAAAAATAGATTTAAAAGAAGAGTAACTATAGGTTAAAATAAGTTACTATCTTGTTTTTATAAAGGTAAGGAAAAAAGAAGGTTAGGAGACCCTCCACACGAGCAGAGCTCCAACCTTATCGTTTACAAGAATGGAGTGAAGAGCAGAGTGCGTACAATCTCTATAGATAACTGAGTATCAACTAAACAACGTTGGCGATCCAATCTGCTGCTTTGTTTGCTTCCCGGTAGACATGACGAATTGTCTCCGAAGTGAAAGAACTAAGAAGAGCTTGTATATCCCGAATGATATGAGCAATCTGCCAAGGAGGAGACCAAATACCTTTGACTGAGTCGATGACCGTAAGATTATCGCCCTCAATCTGAATATGTCGGATATTGTTTTGGACAGCGAGGCGGACCCCTTGTTGAAGGACAGTAGCCTCGACAATGAAAACTGAAGAATAACCAAGGTTGAATGTTGCAGCGGTGTGGAGGTGCCCATCAACATATCTGATGATAATACTTGCTGCTGTAGAAGTACCACGAGCCGAGCTGTCGATGTTGAGTTTGAAGAAAGAAGTAGGAGGTGGCTCGCAAGCAACAAGGATGGAGGAAGGATACATCACATTTGTAGGAGGAAGATGAAAACGGGGAGCCGGAGGAGATGCAGAATTCAACTGCATTCCTCGTACTCCATTCTATAAATAAAAATTTTGCTTTGTGCATAATTCTGTAAACATTAAGAACAAAGTTATGAAAAATAATAGAATTTCTTTCCTTCCAAATACTCCAAATAAAGAAAATAAATGTAATACTGGAGATCCTATCATGCTTAATTTTAGAGAATGTATCTAAAAGATTGGTCCGATTTAAGGTGTGAGCATTCCAATCCTAAACTTCTTTATGTTTTCAAAGGGGGATGAGATCATGACATCCCCCAAAAAGATGGTCTAAAGACTCCTCGTGAGTGTTACAAATAGCACAGTGATTGAAAGGGATTATGTTGCACTTAGCAAGGATGGCCCTAACCCCCAGACTGTTATGATAAATATGCCACATGAAAATTTTCAGTCTGGGAGGGATATCAAGTTTCCAGATCCGACGATGGAGCCATTTTTCTATATTAGGAGGTAGATCATGGGCTAGCCAGTTAGCGGATTTTAATGTAAATAAGCCTGAAGAGATAGGGCCCCAAATAGGTTCATCCGAAATGGGGTTGAAAGGAATGGGAATACCTTTGATAAAATTAATAATGGAACTGAGCAACAAGGTTTTCAATTTATCAATGTCCCAAGTTCTGTTGGGAAGAATAAAGTCCTTTAGCCGAATATTATGGTCAATTTGGTGTTCTGATAATTTAAGTTTTTCCATTAGATTTTCATCAGCGCACCAGTTGTGCATCCAAAAAAGAATTTGGGAACCATCACCTATTTTCCACCTAATACCTTTTTGTAGAAGAGGTCTTTGGAGTAATTTTTTTTCCATATGGGAGAATCTTGTGGTTTGGGTTTACAATTAAAAAAGCATTGACCTTTTAAATATTTTTGTGTCATTAATTTCACCCAGAAGTCGATAGGATTCGTAAGGATTTTCAAACCCAATTTTGTTATAAAAGCTTAATTCATAGGAAGTTTTTCTTAGGCCAAGGCCTCCTTGAGATTTGGGAGTGCAAATTTTATCCCAAGCAATAAGAGATGTTACATTTTTATCTTTATTTTGACGCCAGAAAAATTTTCTATGGACAATGGATTTAGCTAAATCCAGGGGAAGTATGGTGGAAGCACAAGTATAAGACGGCAGAGTTTCAAGATTACTCTGAATAAGGGTGAGCTGTCAGCTTTGGACAAGAAGCCAGATTCCGAAAGGTTAATCCTTTGATTTGTTTTTTGAACTATATGATCAAGGTTAGCTTTAGAAGGATGATGTGAACTAAAGAAGATTCCTAAGTACCTTCCCATGGAAGATGTGGGCAACATATTGAATTGACTACCTAGAGCAGTTTTCCGGGTGGAGGAGACCTTTTCAGAGAAAATAATGGAAGATTTATGAAAATTCACTAATTCACCGAAAATGCCACATAATTCATCAAGGACGATTTTTAGATTCCTACAAGCTGAATTAGTAGCTTTGCAAAATAATAGGCTATCATCAGCAAACATTAGGCGGGGAATGTTGGCAGTTCTAGGATGCAGTTTGAAACCGATACCCCAATCTTGAGATTGGCTTTTAATAGTTAGTTTCCGCATGAAAACTTCCATACATAAAATAAAAAGGTATGGTGAGAGGGGATCACCTCGTTGCAAACCCCTATAGGGCCGGAACCTGGGGGAAGGTTGGCCAATAACTTTAATTGATTAGGAAACATTAGTAACACATTCCTTAATTCATAAGCTCGAACTGGGAGGAAAACTGAAAGCCTGAAGAGTTTGCCAAAGAAAATCCCGCTCCATTCTGTCATAAGCTTTTTCCATGTCTAATTTTAGAGCACACCATCCTGTTATGTTCTGGGATTTTTGAAAGGTATTAAGAGCCTCTTGTGCAATCAAAAGATTGTCATAAATAGAACGATCTTGAGTAAAAGCATTTTGAAGGGGACTAATCTCCCGTTGCAGACTAGGACGGTGACGACTAACCAGGAGTTTTGAAATTGCTTTGTAAATAGTATTAATTAAACTAATTGGTCGAAAATGATCTAACGGCTCAGGAGCCTCTTTTTTGGGAATGATGGTTATTAGAGTGTGGTTTAAAGACGGAGGTAATTTACCATGATGAATAAAGAAACTTTGGACCGCAGTGACTAGTTCTTTTTCGATGATTGGCCAATAAGCCTGATAGAATTTCCCCCCAAATCCATCTGAACTAGGAACCTTAAACGCGTTAATAGCAAAGAAAGCATTTTTTATTTCCTCTGATGTGACAGGTGCAAGTAAAGAGGTTACATCAATCGGAGAGACAATAGGTTGGAGAAAGCTCAAATCAATTTCCCTGTTACTAGAATGGTTAGAGTGAAATCGGCTCTTGAAGGAGTTCGTCAGCATATGAGTTAGGTCACCATGAGAGTCAAACCATTGTCCAAACTAGTTTTTTGAGTCTGAAAATAGTCATGTTAGCCATATATTTTCTCATTCTATTATGGAAGAATCTAGGGCTACGACCCCCTTGAGTTAAGCATGTTTTTCTTGCAAAACGTCCCCAAGTTTTTTGATTGAAAAGAAGAAGTTTCTCCCTTTGGGTAATCGACCGATTGATATATATGCTTGATTAAAATGTCGTTGAAAGGTTGGTTTCATAGTTTAAGTTGTAATTCTTTTATTTTATTCATCATTTGTAGCAAGTTTATTGGTCATATTCCTATAGTGGGTTTTAGCCCAAGCTTTAAGATTCATTTTAATACAGATTAGTTTTTGAAACCAGAACGGAGGTGGTCGATTACAATCCTCTTCATTGGAGGAGAAGATTATTGGAGCATGGTTTGACACTGTGAAGGTACCACAAAAAATGGTACTTTTGATGAAATCATCATAAAAGGAGCTTCGGCTAATAGCCCTATCAATTCGTTCAAAACTGAGGTTGTTATTATGCATACCTCTCCAAGAGAAAGCATGTTGGTGACACGCGATGTCAATTGCGTTGGAATTAGAGAGAAGAGAAGTTAGTCGTTGAAGCTCACTTGATTTTAGCTGGGATCCCCCCAATTTGTCTTGAGCAGAAAGCATTTCATTAAAATCCCCAAGCAAAAGCCAGGGGAAGGGAAGAATAGTAATGTAGTTATTCAAATAAGTCCAGAATTGGCCAAAAGAATGGCCGCATTATCTTCCATCCTCTCCTCATTCTAGTTGTGTGCTGAGAAAATGGGCCTGCCATAGAAAGAAAACGAGTCAGGGGGTGTATAACCACCCCTGTGCAAAAGCAAGTGTCAAGCACTCGGTTCAATGAGACTTGAAAAGCCTGATCATTTAGGAACTGAATCATTTTGACTAGGAGTCCGTAGACATACCGACCCAACATCATATTTGGCGATAAATAGCCAGCAAGTAGACAATTGAGCCTTTACACAAAGCGGAAGACAGAAAGATCATCCAAAAAAAAAGAAACTGGAATTGAGCCCAGCCCAACCACGAGCCATGGAATGAAATTGGGACGAAATTAAAAGACATAATTTGCGTAAAAAGAAAAGAAACCATATCCATCATCTCTATTATATGTGTCAAGAGGCGTAGGACACCAAAAAAAAAAGAAAATGGAAAAAATAAAAAAAGGGAGGATAACTAAATACTGTATTTTAAACAAAGAATAAAAAGCAAAAACAATAGTTAAACTGAATAGCAGTTATTTTACAATTAAAAAAAAGACAGTGGTTCCTAAAATTATGTGTAACTCCCATTTCCATATCATTCTCATCACTCATCGTAGGCGTGTTTTTATTTGACCTACGCGGTGTGAGCGCCTATTAGATTTGACTACTGCATTGTAAAGGTTTTATTGAAAATTGTTTTGAAAGAAGTCGCCAACAATTCTTTTTAGGAAGAATTATAAACCTAATTGGATATGGAAAAACCGTAGAGACAAATTATCCAATGTAGATTTCCTCGTCTGGACTCCATATATGGTCAAAAAGAACCAAAGATTGAGTTCGGGGGTGAGGGTACGAATATGGTCATAATGAACCAAGTTCCCCCATTGTTGGCCTTTACTAAATATCAATTCATTACAGATTTTATGCCAAAGAATAATCAAATAATATTTTGAGCACCCTAAAAATATTTAGTGTAGGTTGGTTCAGGAAACACATAAAAGACTAATTATCCAAATTATGCAATCAATATTACAAGGAACCTAGCAGGTTATCCAAATTATCTGATTAATATTAGAACAGTTCTATAGGTCTTGATTAGCAAAAATAACATGTGGGTGATAAAAGTAATAAAGCAGGACAATCATATAATATGTATAGAATGATCAGGCAAGCATATAATATACAAAGGCATGAATAATAATAGTATGAATATAATAAAGTATAAAAAAGGGGTTAGAATATACAATAGAACGATTATTACTTAAAGATCTACATCATGAAATAAATTTTTAGTAACTTCAAGGCAATAAATATAATTGATTATTCAAGGATCATCAAGAATTTTACCTATACGGCTTAGATTGAAGAGCGCAACGATCTTTAGGCGGAGCAATTGTGGAACCAGGAACGTAGTATGATAAGTAATTGAAATTAATTTGAAAGGGTCGAAGTATTTTGAGATTCGTAAAAGTATTCAGAAGTATTCGTAAGTATATTTGTGTTCGTAAAATAATAATGGAAAGTTGTCTGTAATTTGGGGAATCACAGGTATTTATAGAAAAAAGAAAAACTGTGCTGCACGCGCGTCCTGCGCCAGGTGCAGCCCGACGTGATAGGCGCAAGGCCACACCTCAGGCGCATATTGGCGCGCCTGACGTGGTCTGCCCAATCAGATTCGACCATGTGTAAACGCATTTTTGAAAAGATAGAAATGTAACATGCGTCGCACACAGGTTTTGCGTCAGACGCAAGACTCTGTGTGAGTCACAAGTACACGTGTCAGGCGCTCATTGGCTCGCATGACGCGTTCTGGCGAATGCGCTGGACGCACGTGGCGCGCTAAGCGCAACCACCGCGTCCGACGCATATTCCAGCATATTCAGTTTTTGATTCTACGCGTCCTTTCAAGATACTTTTTTTATCCGTAAAGTTCCAGAGATTGAATTTTACGGATGTAAATCTGAATTATATTTATCAAAGGTAATAAAAATATTTATTAAAATAATAAATATTTAATTGGGCTCTTAAATGGACTTAAAATATTTTATGGGCTTAAGAGACAATTAATCATCATGAACAATTAATTGGGCTTTAGAATATCATTTCAAAACATAATTTTAGATTGGATCTTTAGATTGCTCTTCTGTTGGGTCACGCCAACTAATACCGCGGTATGTTTCATCATTGGATCCTTAAATGGGGAGACACGAGTAGTTGTCTACAGAAGCCCCCACTTTGACTGAGGTTCAGGAAACCGATAGTCAAAGTATACGGTGTCGGAACGGAGAACGCTTCTAAACGCTCTGCAGTTTAGAACTAATCTATATACGTTGGTCTCTGCAAAACAAAGTTATTATGCAGGACAATAACTACAAGCAATTGGCTTACCTGCAAGTAAATATGTTAGCAGATAGGTGCAAACAACTCACATAAAGCACATAATGATTCAAACAATGCAAACTTAGACTCTCTAAGGATGCAGGAGACGCTATGCAAGGATTAAGGTTATGCAAAGCTAAGGGTTCACACGTCATGCAAGGTCAGGGTTATGCAAGATTAGAATGTATGAAATACAAGGTCAGGGTTTTGCAAGGCTAGGAGATCTGGATATGTAGAATGATAGAATGATCATAAATGGATAGAATGATTTTCAAAAATCGTTTTTAGTAAATAATCGGGGTCCGTAAACAAGGTCCGTGGATTACAACTCTTCGGGAGTTTGATTTGGAGGAACCACCACACGTATAGGAAGCCCCCACTTTGGGTGAGCTTGCCTTGAATTAGGCATTATGAGCCTTGATTGAAATGTAGTTGACATGTCTTGAATGTTGAAAGTTGTCATTGGGGATTCTTCTTTGGGAAGTCGATATAGGCAAAGTCAAATATTGCAAGAAACCATGGAATTATCGGAGAGTCCTTCAGGGACAAGGAGAGCTTGGATTGAAAAAATAAGAAGGTTTAATTTATGACTCAAATGAATATAGGTGGAAAAAGGCTTTGACGAGGCTAGGTGCAGACTCGAGTCTATGTCGGGATCTAGAAAGAGTACGCTCCGGAACTATAGAAAATCAAATCGTTAGACCTTGACTAATTTAAGTGGTCGAACCTCAAGAAGAGGATTCCTACGTATCCTTGCGGAATCAGACCATTTGTAGTTCTTGATGTGATTTTCTTCTTTTGTGCCCTAACTTTTGCCTAGGCCGCCCTTTCGGGTTTTCAACCTAGCGGGCTTGGCCTGACCTTGAAAAAGGAGTTATGGTTGAATATGAAAGGTTAAAAGGTTTAAGACTTTAGGTGAAGGTTTAATTGGATCTAAGATGGATTTGGATTATATTTGCATGAGGGATAGGACTTGTGTGCAAGCCCCCTAGCTTAACTTTTTATTATTTTGCCTTTGGCTCTTTCTTTTAGCACTTTTGTGCGTTTTGCTTTTTGCCCTTTTTTTTCCCACTTTGAATTTCTTTCACTCTTTTTTATTTATTTTGCCTGGCGTTGATACTTTTTGTAATGTAATGAGGCTTGCACACAAGCTATTGGTTATGGGTACTGGAAGGTTTGAAGGGTATTTGTGGAGCTTTGAATTGAAGGCTATTTGGCTGATGGAGATGATGGTTTAAAGGATTTTTGTTTTTCCTTGGTTGTATGAGGATGGCTCATGAAAGGTAATGGAAGGGAGAGGGGAATAACTCCTGATCCAAAGTATGTCCCTTTTTTTATTATTTTTATTTCAGACCTATTTTTATTATTAGTCAAGTTCATTAAGTGATTTAAGTTTCATCATCAAGTTAGAAGCATAAATAAAATGATGAAAGGCCAATGAAAATAAAAATGAAAATGAAATTATTTTATTAATTAGAAATAAATAGAACAAGGCTTATTAGAAATAAAAACCTAAATGACATACACTCGACGGGAAAGGAAATGAAGGAGCTAGGGGAGACTCTCCGACTCAACCTAGAAAACTAGAGTTAAATGATCATGCCTCGGTATTATTTAGGCACTTCCCAAGGGGTTGCCGCTATTGCTGACTTTTGCTGCAGGCGGAATTGGCAATCTACCTGCTTCAAAGTCCAGTAGTGTGACGTCATATGCCCATTTCCTTGATGGTACTTGCAGTAGGCATTAGAATTCCATTTACTGGATCTCTTCTCAGGAGCAGGGTCTGGAGTAGGGCCAATAGGCTGAAGTACTCCTTTTGCATGAAGCGTAGTGAAGGCTTCTTCTAGAGTCATGCCCAATGGAGTGAATGTCCTTTGAGGTCCATGATAACCTCTCCTGTCAGTAGTTAGGGCATTGATGTCGTTGCTTTTAGAGGTAGAAGGGTCGTTATTACTCTTCTGGAAAGAGTTGTTGTTGTTGGGACCCTTGTTCTTGTTGGCTTGTACCTCTTCTTCAATCAGCAGAGCCTACCTTATAGAGTTTCGTGAAAGACTCTATGGGTTGGAATTTAATATGATCCCCATACTTAGGCTGCAGGTTACGGATCACCAGTCGGACTTGATCCTCTTGAGATGGCCTGTTAGTAATTTGTGCAGCTTTTTCCCTCCACCTGTTAAGGAAGGTGACGAAATCTTCATTGGAGCTTTGTTTAGTTAACTCCAACTCACGAAGGTCAATGGGAAGCTAAGTATTGTATATGTATTGTTTGTGGAACTCTTCCCTAATATAGCCTCAATCATTCAGCTTGGTATTATTCAGTGACCTGAACCACTTGGATGGATGTGCATCCAAGGTCAAGGGAAAGATGTAAGCAAACAAGTCCTTGCTCATGCCTTTAAGAGCCATTGATATGGAGAAAGCTCTCAAATGATCATCTGGGTCTTGGACCCCCTTGAATTTGGGGAGGTCACCCAATGTTATCTTTTTAGGGAGTTTTTCCCTCAGTTTAGGATCAATGATGTCCTGGCCATGAGCCTGACCCTCGAGCACAGGAATTGAGTGGATCAATTGCTCGAGTTTTTCAAACCTCAAATCTGCTCATTCTTGATTGGAGGTGGTGGTGGTGGAATGTCATCCTGCGCTTCTTCCTCAGTTAGTTTCTCTCAGTGGCTTAATCTCTTTGTCATGTTCTGCAAGACGAGACTTCATCAGCTGAAGTTGGGCCATAATGGCACTGAGCTGTTCATTAGCGTTCTTCATTTCAGATGATGATTCAGATGATTCAGAGGTTTTAGAAGACGCGTCTGAAAAGGTGAGAACTTGTTTGACGAGTCTAGGAAAAGGTTGACCTTGTATCCTCTCTGTTGGGTGTTCCCAAGTTATAATCTCATGACCTGTCCTGAACATAAATTGAATGGACCTCGTAAATTTTAAGAAATGATGCTTTTGAAATGAGAAATGAAAATGAGGGATGAAGAAATGGTATGGAGATGGAGGTGAGAGATGAGAAGTGAAGATGAAAGCGGAAATGGGAAAAAATGGGAAATGAGTAGAAATGGATATGATTATGGTTATGATGGTGACATGCGCCTAACTATATGCAGATGCAAATGTGGACTAGACTGTACTGGACAGGACTAGACTATGCAAGCAGACTAGATTTAGAAGGTCGCCTATGCTAGCTTCGCTAGACATAGGAGGGGAATTGGCTTCGCTAGACTTGATGATTTTAGGCCATTATGGACTTAGGGTAGAGTAGCTTCGCTAGACTCGAGGATTTGGACTGCTGTAGATGTAAGTAGGAGTAGCTTCGCTAAACTCGGAGGGTGCCTTTATGGTCTTAGGGATGACTAGCTACGCTAGGTCAATGGGTACCGTTATGGACTTAAGGGATGACTAGCTTCGCTAGGTCAAAGGGTGCCGTTATGGACTTAAGGGATGACTAGCTTCGCTAGGTCAAAGGGTGCAGTTATGGACTTAAGGGATGACTAGCTTCGCTAGGCCAAAGGGTGTCTTTATGGACTTAAGGGATGACTAGCTTCGCTAGGTCAATGGGTGCCGTTATTGACTTAAGGGATGACTAGATTCGCTAGGCCAGAGGGTGCCGTTATGGACTTAAGGATGACTAGCTTCGCTCGGTCAGAGGGTGCCGTTATGGACTTAAGGGATGACAAGCTTCGCTAGGTCAAAGGGTGCCGTTATGGACTGAAGGGATGAATAGCTTCGCTAGGTCAATGGGTGCCGTTATGGACTTAAGGGATGACTACCTTTGCTAGGTCAGAGGGTGCCGTTATGGACTTAAGGGATGACTAGCTTTGCTAGGTCAAAGGGTGCCGTTATGGACTTAAGGGATGACTAGCTTCGCTATGTCAATGGTGCCGTTATGGTCTTAAAGGGTTGTTAGTTTCGCTAGACTTACTGGTTTGGACTTCGTCCTATATGGGTTTGGAAATGCACTTGATTAGACTTAGGAAGTAAGATGGGCCTTATATGGACCTAATTTTGGACTTAGTTCTATAGTGGTTTGACTTAGACTGGGAGATGCACATGGGCTTGACATTACAAATGGACTAGGATTGGACTTTGAATGGAATAGACTAGTATTAGACTGGGCTTGACATAGACTAGGGTTCACATAAAGTCGCAAATGGGCCTAGATTTTGACACCTGCTAGACTTATATGGGCCTAAGATGGACTCTAATGCTAGCGGGCCTAATATGAATGCATGGAGTCAATTTAGAAGGACCTAATATGAATGCAAACTGGACTATAATGCATATGGGTCTAAAATGAATGCAAGATGGACTCTAATGCATATGGGCCTATAATGAATGCAAGTGAACTGGATTGACTGGATTGGATTGAATAAATGTGTTTGAACTGAGCTTAGAATTTTCGAAATTTATTTTAAAAGGAACCCCTTGTTTTATCTTTTGTTAGGAAAAGATGATGAATTAATTTTGAAAATACTCCCTCTGTCCCATAATACTCTTTACACTTTCCTTTTTCATCTGTCCCAGAATACTCTTTACACTTCTATTTTTGGATATGACCCACTATTATTTTAATCCTTCTACCTTTTAACCTTTGTCCCACACTCTCTCTCCTCCAAATAAAATAATAACACACTTATTACCTACCAACTCTAACCATTAGCCCACACTCTCTCTCCACCAAATAAAATAATACTACTTTTACTATCTACTAACACCTATCACATCTACTTTTTCAATAAAATAACAATTGATAACCAAACAACAACTTATCATCTAAAACTACGTGCCCTGATAAGTGTCATGAGTATTCTGGGATGGACGGAGTATATATATTTTTTGAATGTCATGTATGATGGTGTTTAGTAAATGCTTCTCGAAAAAGAGTAGAATAGAATATGGTGTAGGATTAATTTTGAAAAATGTAAGTTTTCTTTTTTTGAAATTGGTGAATATGGTAAGATAAGATTGATAGGGAAGAATTGTTGAACAGCAGGGAGAAGGTAGACATGCATGATGATTCTAACTCTACCTGACCATTTTTCCTAAATGCACCTTTTTTTTAAGACAGACTCGATCTTGCATGAAAAGGCCCCCTTTTTTTTAATTAGGTGAAATTAGAAGCAAGACATTCTGAACAGTCAATGACTTTAATGCATGCAAACAAGAACATTATACGGAATTTGCCACTACATTGCCTAAAGTGAAGGAAAATGCGAGATGCACAAACAGCACGCCACGTAGCAAAGGTGTGTGTGGCGCAGTGTTGTGTGTCTGACACAGGGTCAATGCGTCAGGCGCATCCTCATGCGTCTAGCGTATTGATCCCACACACGTTTTCATGACAGTTTATGCGATGTTTTGACAGATTTGGCATAATTTGATGACGCGAAGATCGACGCACTAATTATATCAAACTGGACAGACCTAAAAAAATGACGCAAAGGGTTGACTCGAACAGAGGTCAAAAGACCAATATGCATGGGACGAATAGACTAAAGGCTATGCATCTAGCGCAGGAAAGTTGCGCCAGGCACAACTTAATGCGTTTGGCGCAATGCTCTGCGGCATGTGTATTGGTAAATTGACGAATGTTCGGGTGAAAACGACGATAGTTTTAGACGCAAAAATTACTATTTTTATTACTTGTCCCCCTTATTTTATATTCAATGGCTCAAAAAGTACCCTCCAAAAAGGTTAAAAGTTATATTGCCAAAAATCTTAATAATAATAATAATTATAACAACAACAACAACAACAACAACAACAACAACAACAACAACAACAACAACAACAACAAAAAATAACATCAATAACAACAACAACAACAACAAACAACAACAACAACAACAACAACAACAACAACAACAACAACAACAACAACAAAAGTTGTAAACTAAACTGAACTAAACTGAACTGAATTTGTCTGAACAAACTGAATTTTCATTAATTCAGTATGTTGTATTCCATGTTTTGATGATGCCAAATACTTAGGTTACAATATAGTTTTATTTTGTGAAAAATATAAAGTACCAAAAATGATGTAATATTTGATTTTGCATTTATATCTTGTGGAGAAAGATTAATTGTTTAATCTAAGTCAAGATATTTATTTTATGCACTTTGAATTTTTATCATATGGTATGTTTAATATTCTAGTAACTTAGAATCTTTGAATAAAAGATTCTTCAAGTTAGTAGATATTTTTGTTGTTGTTGTGTGTGCTTGAAAATCAATTGGAATAGGCGTGGCATATGTTGTGGAACTACTTCCATGAAGCTAGCTAACTGACTCCAACAAACTCGCTGGAGATACTACAAATAACAGCAAGTGGAGGTAGTTTATTTCCGTTGAAAAAAACATGGAGGAAGTGCAGCGAAAAACAGGCCATGATTTCCACAACACTACAAGCTCACATCATGGAGAACGTGGAGCACAACATGTCCAGAAGAAGAAAAACTACAGCAGCTATATAAAGAGAAATTACTTGTTGAAAACTTATGACTTTCTTGAGCGAAAATTAATTATCCACTTAGAAAGTTTTCATGTAATTTCCTCTTATATTCTACATACTCATTGTAATATTCATAGTGTGTCGGTGAAAGAAATTTCATAGAATATCCTTGTAATCAAGAGAGAGAAAGAAAGAGAGAAAAGAGAAGACTTCAAGTGAAGTCAAAGTGAGTGTCATCAGTTCAGGGGGAACTAGGTGACTGGGAACAAGTTCCTAGTGGAACAGAGAAGGTCCATTAATAGGTTTTAAAAGATAGAGTCTTTTGGCCTATTATAGTAAAGAGTGTTTGAGTTAAAATCCCTCGTGGTCAAGGTTTTTCTTCCTATTAGGCCTATGAAGTTTTCCTTGTAAAAATCTCGTGTGTTTGTCTCTTTCTATTTTCATGTTTGTTTTAATTCCGTAATTCAATTCGAAAATTTCCCTCAACTATAATTCACCCCCCTCTTGTAGTTGGTCTAGTGTTCATACTAGAATAACAATTGGTATCAGAGCCTTGTACCTCCAGAATCAGCTAAACTGAGGAGATTGTACCTGGAATAATTAACACGACGGGAGAAAAGCTTGATGAAGGGTATTCAACTCAACGCCCACCTATGTTCAATGGCAAACATTATCCATACTGGAAGAACCGTATGGAGATATTTATTAAAGGTGAAACTTACCAAGTACGGAAGGTAATTGAAATCGGTGACTTTGAAGTCACAAAGAAGAATGAGAAAGGGGAGCTAGTTCCTAAACCCCTTGCCGAATTTGACAAAGAGGACTTCGACAAAATGGAGATGAACAACATGGCTAAGAAGCTACTCCATTGCGGTCTTGGTTCCCATGAACACAATCGAGTCATAGGATGCAAGACTGCAAAGCAAATGTTGGAACTCCTTCAAATCACTCATGAAGGAACAAGCGAAGTGAAACGATCGAAGATCGATATGCTCATGCATAAGTACGAATTGTTTCACATGAAACGAAAGGAGCCTATTCAAGATGTGCTCACTTGCTTCTCAAACATCATAATTGAACTTGAATCTCTGGGAAAGATGATCTCTCCAGAGGAACAGGTTCGTAAGGTACTAAGGAGTCTACCATAAGATGAGAAATGGATGGCTAAAACAACGGCACTGTTGGAAACCAAGGACTTCACAACGTTCAACATTGAACAACTTGCTGGTTCCTTGATGACCCATGAGTTACACCTAGAAACTCATGAAACTTAATCATCAAAGCCTAAGGCACTGGCCCTCAGGTCTGAGGAACAAGAAGACTCAGAAACTGATGATGAAGAAGCTGCGATGATTGTAAGAAGATTCAAGAAGTTTTTTAACAAGAACTACAAGGGGAAGGTCACCAAGAAACCGACGAAGCTAATTTGCCATAATTGTGGAGGCCTTGATCATTTCATCAAGAAGTGTCCTCTATGGGAAAACGAGAAAGTGAAAGGAAGATACAAAGAGAAGGGTAAGGAACAACAAAAGTCATTTTTGAATAATGACATGAAGAGAGCCATGGTTGCAGCATGGGGAGAATCTGACTCAGAGGAGGAGCAGGAACACACTGAGGAAGAAACTGCCCATCTATGTCTCATGGCGAATATCAAATAAAAAGTGGAATCATCAAACCCCAAGGTTAGTTTTAATGCCATTGAAGGGGAACTTACCGAACTGAATGAAAGCCAATTAATAAAACTTTTATTAGAAACATTAGATGATTACAAGGATGTATGTGCAAAAAGAGATCAATTAACTAATACCTTGAAAGTCACTAAGAACCATTCAAATTGGCTTAACACATTAAAGTGTGATACTGAAAAAAGATTCTTTGAACTTTTTTACAAGAGTAGAGTTTATCAAGAAGCATTTGAAAAGGTCAAAAACGATAATTATCTTTTGAATTTGGAATTGGCAGAATTGAAACTGTGTGTTCCTGAAGGAACAATCTCTTCAAATAATACCAGAATTAATGTTGAAAATTTGAAAACTGATTATGAAAATATTTTTCAATAAAATCTGGTATTAAGGAAGAAACTAGAATCCTCAAGGAACAAGCTTCATGATCCAGTCACTTGGATACAAAAGTATCAAAACAAAGGAAGAGATGGTCTAGGTTTCAATCACAAGAAGAAGAACAAAAAGAAAAAATATGTTGATCTGCCAAATAGTAAAATATGTTCTTACTATGGGAACAGTGGTCACATTGTGTCTGACTATTCCACCAGAGAAGAACGTTTTGAGAGGAACACGTACCTAGTAAAACAAGTTTGGAAGATTAAGAAAGACTCAAGTCCAACAAAGGAACCCAAGCTAGACTGGGTTCCTACCACTAAATAGTTTGCTATGGTACAGGCTGAAGTGAGGGGGAACAACCCGTGGTACCTCGATAACGGTTGTTTTAAGCACATGACAGGAGATAGATCAAAATTTCTCTCACTTTCAGTCTTCAATGGAGGAACTGTGACCTTTCGAGACAATCTTACAGGTAACATAGTAGCAGTTGGTAAGATTGGTAAATCTCAATCACATTCCATAGATAATGCATTATTGGTCGAGGGTTTAAAGCATAGTTTACTTAGTATATCTCAGTTTTACGATAAGGGAAATACAGTAAAGTTTACTAATGAGTCTTGTGTAGTCAGAATGAGGGTATAGGAACCAAGATCCTTGAGGGAACGAGGAAAGGGAAAACCTACATGGTCGACTTGAACCTTGTTCCTAGGAATAATCTCACATGCTTAAGTGTGATCGAAGCTGATCCTTTTATGTGGCACAAACGGTGCGGTCATGCAAGCCTGGCCCTACTGCATAAACTAAGTGGTAAGGACTTGGTAGTTGGTTTACCAACGATTAAGTCTTTGAACTATGGTGTTTGTGGTTCATGTGTTAAACGCAAGCAAGTGAGATCCTCATTCAAATCCAAGAAAATGGTAAGCACACAAAGTCCATTAAAACTTCTTCACATGGACTTATGTGGCCCTGTACGCATCCAAAGCCGATCCGGTAAGAAATATGTATTAGTCATAGTAGATGATTTTTCAAGATACATATGGGTTATTTTTCTTCACAGTAAGGATGAAACGTTTGATGAATTTCTAACCTTTGCTAAAAAGATTCAAAGAACAACTTGTTTTAAATTGAATCATTTTAAGATCTGATCATGGTAAGGAGTTTGAAAACTCCAAGTTTTATGAGTTTTGCAGCAATGAAGGTTTAGATCATAACTTTTCAGCTCCTAGAACACCACACACAGAATGGTGTAGGCGAAAGGAAGAACCGGATCCTTGAGGATATGGCAAGGACGATGATTATTGCAAGCGGTCTTTCGAATAATTTTTGGGCTGAAGCAATGAATACGGCATGCTACATCATCAATCATGTCATGCTAAGACCAATCACTTTGAAGACACCTTACGAGCTCCTTAGAGGAAGAAAACCCAATATTGCTTTTGTATATAACAATGGAAAGGACAACTTAGGAAAATTTGATGCTAGAAATGATGAGGCTATTTTTCTAGGATATGCCTTAAGTAGTAAGGCTTATCGTGTCTACAATAAGCGAGCAATGTGTGTTGAGGAAAGTGTCCATGTTATTTTTGATGAGACTAACTCCCTGTAGGAACAAAGTCATAATGGTAACTTTGAAATTGGTTTGACTTGTCCTGATGAGTTTCATCAATGTGATGAGGAACTAACCCCTGCAGGAAAAGAGAAGACGCAAGTTCCTAATCTTGATAACCCTGTGCCCGATCCCCAAGAGGAACAAGCAATAGGAGGAACTCAGGAGGATCAAGGAACTCCTGAACCTGAAGAAGATAAAGTGAATCAATCACCTCAAGAAATTCAAGATGCAACTAGGAGATTTGATCCAAAGCCTTGGAAACACCAAAATTCTCATCCTTTAGAATTGATTATAAGTGACATTGAAAAGGAAACTCAAACGAGATCCCAAATGAAGAATTTTTATGCCTTTCACGCTTTCTTATCTATGACAGAACCTAAGGACCATATGGAAGCACTCAAAGAGGTTGATTGGATCAACGCTATGCAAGAGGAGCTAAATGAGTTCCAGAGGAACAAGCTATGGCACCTGGAGACTAAACCAAAGAAGCAGAAAGTTATCGGACTTAAATGGGTCTTCAGGAACAAAAGCTTGATGAGCATGGAACTGTGGTAAGGAACAAGGCCAGACTTGTTGCCAAAGGTTATAATTAACAAGAAGGTATAGATTTTGATGAAACATTTGCTCCTATTGCTAGAATAGAAGCAATTAGAATTTTGATTGCCTTTGCTGCCTTTATGGGATTTAAGTTTTATCATATGGATGTCAAATGTGCATTTCTAAATGGTTTTTTAATTGAATACGTCTATGTGGAACAACCTCCTGGATTTGAAAATTCGGAACTTCCAAATGAAGTCTATAAGCTTGATAAAGCTCTTTATGGGTTGAAACAAGCTCCTAGATCTTGGTATGAAAGGTTGTCAAAATTCTTGCTTTCACATGATTTCATAAGAGGTAAAGTTGATAGAACCTTGTTCCTTCGATCAAAAGGAACAGACATATTAGTAGTCCAGATTTATGTTGATGATATAATTTTCGATGCTACTAATGATCTTCTTTGTCAGGAGTTTGCTGATCTTATGAGTAGTGGATTTGAAATGAGTATGATGGGAGAGTTGAACTTCTTTTTGGGATTGCAAATCAAGCAAACTGAAAGAGGAACAATGATCCATCAACGAAAATATGTCAAGGAACTGCTTAAGAAATACGGACTAGAACATTCAAAAATCGACCACACTCCCATAGGAACAGGAACAAGGTTAGATGAAGATTCAAATGGTAAGTGTGTAAACGAGAAGCCATATCGAGGTGTGATTGGTTCATTACTTTACTTAACAGTAAGTAGACCCGATATTTCTTTTAGCGTTGGTTTATGTGCTCTATTCCAATCAAATTCCAAAGAATGTCACTTAACAGCAGTTAAGAGAATTCTAAGGTATTTGAAAGGAAGCTATGACTTATGTTTGTTCTATCCTGGAAGTGATGTTTTTGACCTAGTAAGCTATTTGGATGCGGATTATGATGGAGACTTGGTTAACCGCAAGAGCACGTCAGGTATTGTCCAGTACCTAGGAACAAGCTTGGTCTCATGGAGCTCAAAGAAGCAAAATACTATTGCCTTATCCACAGCAGAGGCAGAGTATGTGGTCTTTGCCGCATCTTGTTCCCGTGTCCTTTGGATCAAGCAACAAGTAAGAGACTTTGGCATTAAGTTTAAGTGTGTTCCTATCTATTGTGATAATACTAGTGCAATTTGTATTTCTAAGGATCCAGTTCATCATTCAAGGGTCAAGAATATTCACATTAGACATCATTTCCTTAAGGATAATGTAGAAAAAGGTCTTGTTAAAGTCGAATTTTGTCCAACTGAAAATCAAATAGTTGACATATTGACTAAACCACTTCCTAGAGAAAAATTTGAGAAAATTCGCTTAGAGCTATGGATGATTAGAATTCATTGAGTGTGCTACTTCAAATAAAACCCTTAGTTACAAGATTACACTAAGTGGCCAGCAACATTTTGTGAATTTAATCACTCATGACACAGTCATTGTAAAGGACTCACATTAGTCTTCATAATACTTCCCTTATTGTCCATACATATACTTGAGTAAATATAGAAATGTTTATGTACATATAGCTTGAACATGTAACATGCATGAGTTCACACCCTCCATTTCTTTTTTTTCTTTCCACGTAAATATTATCTTTATTTCATTTTATTTTATTCAATTTTATTTTATTTTCTTCAATTTATTATCTTTCTTCATTCATCCCCCACAAACAATTTTTTAGTGGCAACACTTCACCAGCATTCATGTACAAACCTAAAACTAAAATGATTCATCGGATTTAAAGAAGGAAGGGAAAAGCCGCATTTAATTCTTTTCACCATCCCCCATAAATCCTTCCCAAAATAAAAACCCTTCAAATCAAACCAAAATTAACACGGTAATTCATCTCTTTTACCCAAAACCATTAACTCTGTAAAACCGCCTTTCTCTCTCTCTACTACTCAAAAATCTGTCAACTTCATCTTCTTCACCTAAAACCCTAAATGGCTCCCAAAAGAAAATGCTCCGATGATACCAATAATTTTCTGGCTGAAAAATCTTCACCTCTGGTGGATTACAACGAAAGCGAGAATGAATCTTCCAACTTCAATGAAGATTCCCTGGGTTCTCAAGCAGATTCGGCGGAAAATGAAGTGCTCTCTCCAAAGAAAGAAGATGATTTGGATGATGCTGAAACAAAGCAAGAAAAGGAAATCTTGGTACCTACGAAAAGGGGTAAGAAAACGAAATCTTCCAAGTATATCATTGGGTTTTGTGTTGATTTCACCTGGTGCAAGAAAATTAAGTGGGGTCAGTTTCTTGATCTTGTTAAGTTTCAAAAATGGATTAAAGTGTTAAGTTTTGATGAGGGTCTTTATGAGAGTGAGATGAGTGAATTCATTGCTAGTTTCGAAAATAATGAGGGACTGTGCATTAGTGTTGTTAATGGAAAACTGGTTAAGTTCACTAAAAAGAACTTAGGAGAATGGTTTGAGGTACCTATTGAGGGGTACAAGGAATATGTCAAGGGTAGGGCTAAGTTGAATGTTAATGGGGCTTCCAACTCTACCATATTGAGTTACTTTGGGGGTAAGGATTCCGACCTGTCCCTAGATCAGAAAGATCTCTCTCCATATCACAAATTTCTATTTCACTTAGTTTGGCGCTTTATTTTGCCAAGAACTTCCAAGAGGACTCAATCAAGCCTCATGGATCTTTCTTTAATGTTCTGCCTTGCTAAGAATATAAAAATCAACTTCCCTTCTTTAATGATTTCTCACCTTTCCTACTGCATTACCCACAACACAAAGGTGGGGTATGCCAACCTTATTTATGGAATCCTCAAAAAGAACCCAATCAAACTCCCTTTTAGTACTTCTTTTGATTTAGACCTTGATAAGGCTGTCTCTGAGGGTATAGGGTGGGAAGTTAGAATTTGAGATGGCTGAACCTAAGGGGAAGGTAGAGACTGGGAACAAGAGGAAGTTTGAGGAGGAGGTCAGTGCTGAAGGACCTCGGTCAGTGAGGAAGAGTCAAAGAATTGCTGTGACCAAGGCTCCCAAGGATCAGGGTTAGGGTGATGTTCATATTGTTCTTGAGGAGGATCAGGCTCCTTCACTATCAAAGACTATTGATTTTCCCCTTCTCTCCACCACTGGTCTTCATGGTATACTACATTCAATTTAGGAGTCTCTGTCTCTCCTGCACACAAGAGTCTACGGTGTTGAAGCCAGGATTGCAAGAGTTGATCTTCAACAGGTGCAGATCCTAGCAGGAGTGAAGAAAGGAGAATCTGCAGTTCGTGAGAAGATTGATGTTGTGGTTGCTTCTCTCGTTGTTCACCCCAAGCCCTCCAAGCCCTAATCCCCTTCCCTTCTATATAATTTGATGAAACAATGATACAATTTTTTTTGGTTGGTTTGTATTAAACAATGATGGTTTGTTGTTACTATCTTTTATCACCATTTTTGGATGTGCATCCCACATCAGTTTCTGGTGATAAATTGTTTTGGCTTATCTCTTTTATTTTATTATATCTTTTACTCTCTTACTTCTCTTTTTGCTCTCTTTTCTTTTCTTTTCTCTTCATCATGAACTCAGCTTGTGCATTTCTCATGACTACGTACATTGATCTCATCTTAATATGCTCGTTATAATGTTTGGATGGCTAGTATTATTAGATGATTGTTTGAGCTAATATGCCTTGACATTGTTGTATATGATGCACTCTTAGAGTCCAGCTGGGTACTTAGTTATTTTTTATAATGACAAAAGGGGGAAGTAGAATGGTACATAAAAAATTCTAGTCTTCTTAGTTTCTAGGTGATGCTTTTTGGATATTTTCTTTGCCTTATATTCAAGACTGATTTATGTTAGTTTGGTCTTAGTTGTTTCTTTTGTTAGCTTTGTTAGTTTTACTTTTTAAAGTCATTAGCTCTTGATTCTTTTGCTCTAGATATTTTGTTTTTTTTATTTAGTTTATTAGTTTTTGTTTCTTTTATATTTTTATATGCCTTATATTTGCCATCATAAAAAAGGGGGAATATCGTAGTATTCCATGTTTTGATGATGCCAAATACTTAGGTTATTATATAGTTCTATTTTGCGAAAAATATAAAATACCAAAAATGATGTAATGTTTGATTTTGCATTTATATCTTGTGGAGAAAGATTAATTATTTAATCTAAGTCGAGATATTTATTTTATGCACTTTGAATTTTTATCATATGGTATGTTTAATATTCTAGTAACTTATAATCTTTGAATAAAAGATTCTTCAAGTTAGTAGATATTTTTGTTATTGTTGTTTGTGCTTGAAAATCAGTTGCAATAGGCGTGGCATATTTTGTGGAACCACTTTCATGAAGCTAGCTAACTAACTCCAACAAACTCGCTGGAGATACTCCAACTAACGGCTAGTGGAGGTAGTTTATTTTCGTTGAAAAAAACGTGGAGGAAGTGCAGCGAAAAACAGGCCATGATTTCCACAACACTACAAGCTCACATCATGGAGAACGTGGAGCACAACATGTCCAGAAGAAGAAAAACTACAGCAGCTATATAAAGAGAAATTACTTGTTGAAAACTTATGACTTTCTTGAGCGAAAATTAATTATCCACTTAGAAAGTTTTCTTGTAATTTCCTCTTATATTCTACATACTCATTGTAATATTCATAGTGTGTTGGTGAGAGAAAATTCATAGAATATTCTTGTAATCAAGAGAGAGGAAGAAAGAAAGAAAGAGAGAAAAGAGAAGACTTCAAGTGAAGTCAAAATGAGTGTCATCAGTTCAGGGGGAACTGGGTGACTGGGAACAAGTTCCTAGTGGAACAGAGAAGGTCCATTAATAGGTTGTAAAAGATAGAGTCTTTTGGCTTATTATAGTAAATAGTGTTTGAGTTAAAATCCCTCGTGGTCAAGGTTTTTCTTCTTATTGGACCTAGAAAGTTTTTCTTGTAAAAATCTCGTGTGTTTGTCTCTTTCTATTTTCAAGTTTGTTTTAATTCCACAATATAATTCGAAAATTTCTCCTCAACTACAATTCACCCCCATCTTATAGTTGGTCTGGTGTTCATACTAAAATAACACAGTCCAAAAGAACAAAGCTAAGTATTGCAAAACACAAAAATCGCGATTACTAGGTGCTGCACTCCGGGGAAGCCTTGTATATTCTCTTCATATTCTGCTTTAATTCATTGCGTGATGAAATTACTTCCATTGTATGCATGACAATATATCGAGGTGTTCAATAATGATGTCGCCACATGTTGACATAACACAGATAAAGCTAGATCTTAGTTTCAGTGGAGATAAGACTATCATGTTGTGGACCTAAATGACCAAAAACCTGCACTACTTTAATATTTGTCTGATTTTCTTACTTTCTAGTCTTCATTCCCAAATATTTGTCTAACCTGTAAATACTAGTAATACAAGAAAGTAAAAGTGAGGAGTGCCACTAATCTAATAAATGATTGGACGTAAATAACAGAAGTGGTCTATAACAACATGAAACATTATACTTTCACTTCATGAGATATGAGCGACGAAGAAAGTAAGGTTTGCTTTAAAGTTATATACGAGTCTTACGCATACACTACCTGTATTATAAATTAATAGAACTTATTCATTGACTTAAAAAGTCAAAACTTAGTAACATTCATAGTACTTATCTACTGACTACTAAATTCTTAAAGTACTACAAACTAATTTATATAAAAGTACTTGAAGACCAAAAAAAAAAAAAAAAAACTTACATTTAAAAATGTAAAGCGTAACAATTTATCATGCCATAATATATTTATGATTACATATGATAAAAGGTTTGAAATTGTTAGAGGTCAAAAAGTTTAGAAGTTTGTCTATGTATTTATGATTACATATAATTATGTTTCACTTTGAAACACTAAGCATTGAAATTATAGTAGATTAGTGGTTAAACTATCACATTTCATTTCATTTATAAGCAGTATTTATTATTCATATTCCATTACTAAAGGAAGTCTAAGGGAAACAAGATAGAAGACGATGAAAAGGTTTGTATATATAGTTGGAGGAACTTAATTAAGAGTTCTATGTGTTAATTAATAACTTCAATAAAAAAATTATATATGTTTAATTACATTATGATCATATGTGTTAGTAACTTATCTTTTATAATTCCCTCAAAAAACACTTATCTTTTATAAAATATTAGGAAAGATGTTGGTTGTAATTGAGTAGGAATGGAGTATAAGTTTATTAAGTTGCTCATCTTATATCTTATTGTCCTTTATACTTTAAAAATGAAAGGAAAATTTGTCATAAACCACCTTTTATAATCACTTTTTTGTGAGAGGCCACCTTTTAAAAAAAAAAAAATTGGTTAATTAGCCACCTTTTTGGTGCTTTTTTTTGTTAGAAGCCACCACTTGCCGGAATCTGACGTTGACCTCGATTTTCCGGCGTTGACCATCAGATTTTTGCCATTTTTTTCCAGATTTTCGCCATTTCTTCCACCTGGGATGCCGGGAGATGCGAGGGGCTTAGGGCTGGGAAGGTAGGGTTGGTCTTGGGGGGGTGTTTGCCGGCTGGTTGCGAGGGAGGAGGGGGTCTTGCGGGGATGCGAGGGGGAGGGGGGATTGTCGGGGGATGCGAGGGGGGAGGGTGGGTTGCTTGGGGGATGCGAGGGGGGGGAGAAGGATAAAGGGGGAAGAATGGCGAAAATCTGATGGTCAACGCCGGAAAATCGAGGTCAACGCCGGATTCCGTCAAGTGGTGGCTTCCAACAAAAAAAAGAACCAAAAAGGTGGCTAATTAACCAATTTTTTTAAAAAGGTGGTTTCTCACAAAAAAGTTAGTTTCTGACAAATTAACCTAACTTGAATTTCTACATTATTTAATACCTGTCTTAATAATATGTCTACTCAGGCACGAGTGAGCTGAGAAAGACTTAACCACTAATAGGTTGACTTTTATAATTTAAAAAAATATTAACTCATTCATTAAAGGCCATAGAACAACTTATAACGAGTTATATATACATGCAATACGTGTGTTGATGTACTGAAAATGTAATTGGTAGAAAAATTAGCTTTAAAATTTATTTCGTCACTAAAACAATGACATATTTTTAACAAATTATATATTAATTACATATACGTATTTTAGTCATTTTAGAGTGACACTAAAGTCCTCGTGTGTTCCCTTATAGAATAGAGATAGATTCCAATATTTAAACGTGTGATAATTGTAACTCGCCGCGTGTCACCTCCCCGCACCAAATGACATCATGCCATATAGGCGGTGACTTGGCGAACTACCAAATTGAGCTATGGATATTACAAAAATGTGGACCAAGAATTGAACTTGGGTACTCCTTTACATTTATTCGCTTAAAGAATTCATTTAGCACTTTATCTTGTGATACAAATGTATGAAGTAATACTCATTAATTCGATGATATACTAATAGCATGTCCTACCTTCACTATTAAATTTTTTTTTTTTTTTTTGAAACTCTTAAAATTTTTATAGCCTTCCTTATTAACATCACTGCAGCATTTGATTTCATTTGTTATATTCTTACACATCAACCTAAAATTTCTAAAAAATAAGATAAAACACAATAGTCTTTCTCTTTATCATTAAATATATATACTCTCTCAAAGCTGGGGGTTACATTATTTATGAATAATTTTAAACTATAATTTACTATATAGAAAATTTAAAAGGAACTACAAGATCATTTCCTCAGCAAAATACAATGCCTATAACTCTTACTTTAACTTCTCTCAAAAAACTTTATTTAAGACTTCAAAACACACACTGTAAAATGATCCAGAGCATCGCACAGGCCAACAGTAACTTGATCTCTGGAAACCTGTGATTGTTATATGTAAAATCTCACTCGTTTACATTCCCTCTTTCACATAGTTGTTTCACAAACTTCTACAAGTGGGTCCATTGGTTTTCCTAGTACTCTTGTGGTTGGTCTTATCAATCCTTATATAAAATTATGAATATATTGGTATCTATAGGTATCTGAACCAATGACCATTGTAAGTTACCTATGAAGGAAAAACCTCCTCTCTCTCTCTCTCTAAAACAACTGCCCTAAACTCCCAAACCCTAGAAACCCTAAACGCCCCCACTGCGCATACGTGAATCCACCCTCCTCCCCATTATCTTGAGTCGAGTCCATCCCCCTCCCCTGAGTCGTCGCGTTCCTATTTCCCCAACCACATCTCCCCTTCCCCCTCTTCCCGGTTGTCGCTGGTGGCGCCTGGTCGTCGGCTCCCCTCCCTTCCCCCTGGTTCGTCGGTTCTCTGTTTCACCCCCTCCCCTGTTTTCCTGTCGCAGTACCCTCCCCTGTTTTTCGGTCGCCGCACCCCTCCCCCTCCCCCTCCCCGTAGTTGAGTCGCCCACCACAAGGTGTCGTCGTGAGGTTTCGTCCAGTAGTGTTGTCCATCACGTTCTCGTCCCTTCACGTTCCCCAGCCCGATCCCTGGTTTTGGTGCTTGAAGTTTTAGGTTTTAGGCTACCCTTCCCCGATCCCCCATTTGAACTCAATGTCGGGCTCCCTTTCCCCTCCCCCTTGTCCGTGTCGGGATCCCCTTTCCCCTCCCCCTGTTAGTGTCGGGATTCCCCTCCCCCTCCCTCCTGGTTGTTGGGTTCTCCAACTAGTTATGTTGGTTATCCGTATGTTTGACTATTTCTTAAAATGCATGTTAAATCTCCGAATAATAGGAGTGCGTTGTTTTTTTCGAATTGGTAAAAATGTTTGTCAGTTAGGTCCGGATTGGTGGTTCAAGGTTGTAACTGTAGAATATGTAGGTTTTTGGGAATATGTGATGAGGGACAAGGTGACTCAAGAAGTTTGTGAGCATGGACGAGGCGATGAAAGTTTTTCATGGTTGGGACGTATGTTTTCCAGTTTTGCAAACCGGCGGTGTGTTCGAGAGTTCAACTTGTTTGGCTCTCTTTCTAGCTTGGCATTGATCTTAATGGTCCTTGTCTTGACAACTTCAAATCTGAAGGCGGCACCCCAATTGCATCTGGGGGTTTTCAGCACGCCCACTCATCTATGTTTCTCCTACCTCATGGAGAAAGCTGAAATACTCTCGAGCGAGAGTAACGAGTCACAACGGAACGTGACTCTTCAAGAGATCATGAGCATGAAATCCCAAGCGATAGTAGATATTGTAAAATGAACCTTAAATTTTTTAAAATAGCAGTTATTTTAATTTTTTATGAAGTAAACTCTTTACTCTACAAGGGATCATTCACTACCCAAGTGCACTTCATTTTATGGGAGCCTTACAAAAGAATTAGAAAAAGAAAATGGCATGACAATATGACATATTGACATTTGACACATCATGTATTCATGTTGATGCCCCCACATGCTAGGGATGGAAACCTCGTTCGGGACTTCTGCTAAAACAAGAATCGTCTTGATTCATGAATGGAAGTTGTTTTATTGCATGTCCTAATTAAGTTTTCCTTCTCTGGTAATTTTGCCATACATGAAACCTGAAGAGAATAACCTATAACATAAAGCTCAGACAAAAAGTCCATATACAAAAAGTAGAGGATACACTTAGACTTAGCTTTTTCCATTTCAGTTAGACTAAATCACTAAATTACTGAGACATATATCACAAAAAATATAGAGTTTGGTATTTGTTGGTGCAAAATCAGTTAGTCGACCTTGCAAACAAGTCACTGCACACCCAATAGTTTGATACTGAATGTCTCGGGTGACTTAGTCCCTAGGGGTTATCAATTTTGATTAGACGAAACCTTGCTAACGTACTTTGTTGCTATTTAATTTAGGATTAAACCAGAACGCCTAATAAATTCAGGCGAAATGTAATAAATAGAGCAAGCAATAATTAATCTATTAATTAAAGCACAACATTCCCATACATGTCACAAACTTTAAGAAAGAATTTTACAACACATAGGGGGATAAACCAGGCTGGACAACTAAAGGGAAGACACGAAGGCTGTTACCTCCATGGTTCCTTGCTTCAATCGGAGAATTACTGAACCCGTCGCCAGAACATGTTCTACATCTAAGGAACTAAACTATAACCCCAGAAGGGGGTTGGCTAGGCTAGAGCTAGGCTACGCTAAGAAAAGAGTAATTGCAAGTTTTCTGTGTGTTTATTGTTGTTTGCTTGATGATCGTTCTATTATTTATAGACAAACGTACTGTGTAACTTCCGTGCTTACTTGGAGGGAAAAGATTTGAATCATCTTTGATTCAAATCTCAACCGTCTTCTGGCGCTGAATAACCGTAGCCTTGCACGTTCTCCCTTGTGTGGATCCGTTTAATGATTGCTCTTTAATCACTTGCATGATTATTCTTCCTGACTTTCATCTCCTGATGGCCTTCTCATATTGACTTATGCTGACTTCGTCCAATGGGCTTTATGCTCTTGTTGGGCATTCATATTAAGACGAAATTAAACCTTTTGAGGTCCAATACAATGTACCATAATAAATGCTACTAGACATCTAAAAATGCTGGTAACAAATTGCCCCCCAATTTGTGGAGTGATGTACTCATCACCCACAAATTAATGAGCAGAGAAGGAATTTCAATGGTTGTAGCCAATATTATCCAGTAGTATTCTGAATGTGACTTCCTCCATTGTTCTAAGATGGTCGATAAACTTTCTTTTAGGATGGCTGAATTTGGTTGAGAAAAATAATATTTCATGTGTTCCCTCACCTTTCCTTCTAGCCATTGTGAAATCCATTAAGAAATTTTCTTCAAGATGTGAACTTGTAGGATTATTTGGAGATGTTGTTTCAAGAGATGAGTAGTGTGAAGGTTTCCTTACACTTACCCCTTTTTACAAAGAGATTTACCATCTCCTAAAAAACGGAAAGTTACGCCCTTTGGAAATGGGCTTTAGAGTAACTAACCTCTAGAAATGGGCCTTTAAATCACGCGCCTTTTGAAAATTGGGTTTTTACATGACTCCAGAACCTTATGTTTTAATTTGTTAAAACTAGGCTTTAACATGACCCAATTACACATGACCCAAAATAAAATGTATCACGCATTGTGCACGTGTTATCTTTTATTGTCTTATTTTGGTTGTCTTCTCCATTAATACCCTTTTCAAGGATTTTAGGAATATTGGAGAGTTTTCAGACAAATTTAATTCACTTTCTAAGAATTCACAACCATCACCATATTTCAATTCATGTTTCAATTCACTATGTCTAATGAAATAATTCGTGAGGATGAAATTCGTGAAGCACTTGCCAAGAAACGTCATGCCATGCAATCTGAGGCAGCCCGTCAATTATGCAACGCCATTAGAGTGAACCTTGGGACTTATAAGTCTCAAGTGTTCTGGTATGTTAATAAAAGCTCTGACTCTAATACACCTTTGGAGGAGAGGATTGCCGCTATTGGTCCTTGTTTTCCTTTCAAGATTCAAAAACCAAAGCGCCAACTTGTCTTAGAGCAACAGTGCTACCCATTCTTGGACCATATTATTTTAGAAGATAATAAGCCTAAAATGCTTCCATTTGCTTCGAAATCCCTCCAACATTTTCATTGGCCTTTGACCAGCAAATCTTTTAAGAATTGGATTTCAGGAGTGGATGCAAGAGCATGGTTTCTGCGAATGAAACCTTTTCATGACAAATGGTCCAAAAACAAAATATTTCCCTTCTTGAGACTAGCTTCTTATGAAACCATCCCTTTTGACGGAGCTATGTCTACTGCCTTGTTGGCATGTTGGGACTAGGGTTGCTTATCAAGCGAGCCGAGCCCGAATAGCAATGGGCTCGGCTCGAGCTCGTTTAACTTTTCATGGGCTCGGCTCAGCTCGTGAGCTTGTTGAGCTTGGGGGAGCCGAGTTCGGCTCGAGCTCGTGATTAGAATTTGCGGCTCGAGCTCGGCTCGTGAGCTCATTTAGACTCGGCTCGTGAGCTCGTTTAGGCTCAGATCGTGAGCTCGTTTAGGCTCGGATCGTGAGCTCGAATAGGCTCAGGCTCGGCTCGTGAGCTCGATTGTGGCTTGTGAGCTCGTTTAATTGCTTTTACCTTTTCTTTTAATCGTTCTTCTAATATATACTTTAGTTAGTATCTTAAAAGAAATACTTAATATAATTTTTAATATATATAAATAATCTTTCAATATAAAATATTTTTTTAGTATAAAATAATAATCGAGTTGTTCACGAGCTTTACGAGCCGAGCTTTGCCTAGCTCGGCTCGGCTCGTTTAAGTCTCGAGCCGAGCCCGGGCTTGAGCCGAGCTTCAACGAGCCGAGCTTTGACCGAGCTTAGACCGAGCAAAGCCCGAGCTGCTCACGAGCTTGTCAGGCTCATTATCACCCCTAGTTGGGACCCTGCCATCAACTGCTTCTTATTCCGATGGGGACCAATGACTGTGACGTTAGCTGATATTGCTTTTATTACTGGGACTTCTCCAATAGGTAAATATGGAATTAAACTTCCAATCTTTCACCATGTCAAAGAACATAACCAGATGTACAGTCAATGCTTATCAACTTTTCGCCAGATTGCTAGTCCTTCTGCTAGTGCTAGCAAGTGTGGCTTTCAGAAGTTTGTTGATTTCTTCATTAATAAGGATACTAGTGAGGAAGTTACTTCTTAAGAGGAAGTACTTTTTCTTACTTTTGCTTTCTCCAAATTGATGATGTCTAGAGCTGGAGGAGTAGTAACACTATGGCTATCTTTAGCTGTTAGCATCTCCTCTACTTCTAAAGAAGTAGCTTTGGCTCCTATTCTATTAGGAAAACTTTATAGATGTCTTTTCAGGAGTAGAGAATCCTTCAAAGGTTTTGGAATTCATACCTCTTAATCTCCCATATTCTCTACTGACAAGGGATTCGGACCCCTTTGGCTCTTGACTTGTTGGGGCAGATGTATCTACCTTGTTTAATGGTTATCAAGCCCTTTTCTGCTTTTAAAGCATCTAAGGGTTCAGAGGAGGAAAATCTTTCTTTTGATCCCCTTTTGTTCCTCTCTAGTCTTGATGATTGTAGCTGTTATGGTGAAGTCAACTTCAATCTTATATCTCCAGACGAGGTTTGGCATCCAAGTTTGATTTTTTCATACTTCTTAGTTTCTAAGTCCAACCCTGGTGTCTGGGATATGTTTTCAGGTAAGATGGTTGTTTCTGTTGCAGATGAAACTTGGCGCCATCAAACAATTCCTTCTTGGCTACAAATCCTTGAACATCCACTTTGGTTCCCTAGCGAGTGGGAACTTTTGGAGTAGTGTTCTTAGGTCTAGGGATTTAATAGCTGCTGAGCCTGAATATTTTGGCTTTGAGGCTTATAATCCACAGCGGGTAGCTGGGCAATTTGGATTGGTCCAGACACTAGCTTTTCATTATTTCTTGACCCGCAATGATCCTTGGACTTCAAGGGGTCATTTTGAAGAAGGTAGAGCTCTTCAGAGTAGAACTCTCGACCTTACTTCCATGTCCAGTTCTCCTTAGAAATGGATTACTAAAGCCGTTCGAGGTTTCCATCTGTGGTGGGATCATGTATTCCCAAATGACTCAATGTGTTCTGATGCTTTGGCGAACTTTGAGGATCAGCTCTTCTTAGGCTTTAAGTAATTTCTTTCCTTAGTTATTTTATTACTTTTTATAGGAGTGAATATTACTAAATCTTCTTTGTGCTTTACTTCTGACTTTTTAGCAACAGCTGGCAAGAAGAAGCTAAGGGTGCCTGATGGCATGACAACAGAGTCTAGATATGGTAAGCTCTATTGGAATACCATAGACAAAAGGATTCCTCCTCATACCTCTTCAGAGGATGAAGATGATGCTGCTTATGAACAGGGGATCTCCTATGGAGATGTTCAGACTGTGGATGACATCCAATCCATGAGACCACTGGAGCAGATTGACCCTTTCAAAAGAGCTGCAAGGAAAAGGGATTACAATTGTCTCTCTGCTTCCAAGGACACCCAACCCGAAGGGTCAGTGGAGCAACCTGAGCCTCTTAAAAAGGCTTCTAAGAAGAGAGATCATGGCTGTATTTCTGCCTCCAGACCTTTAAGGCATTCCAACAGGAAACGTCCTAAGTTAGAGGTTTATTTAGAGATACCATAGTATATCATCTCCTCTGATGAAGATGATGACAAGACCATATCTCAAATTTTCAAAAAGAAACCAGGAGTTAAAGCAAGTATGAATCTGACTTTTACTCCTTTTATGAGAAGTTTCACTTTTTTGGAATACTAGTTAATTTATTCCAGGTTCCTCTGGTGATGATGACATTGAGCCTAAGATTATCAGTGACCCTTCTTTTAAGAAGTCATCACCTCTTGGCTCTGTCAGCCATACTTCAGGAGATGCTCCCCGGTAGCTGATCCAGAGTTAGTTTCAAAGGGTGGTCCTGTTGATAAATTTATCATCAATCATCCCACTTCAAGCGGTGCTGTCCCTTAGTTGGAAAATGTGGCTACCCTATCTTTGGAAGGGTATGCTGCCCCCCAGTTGGAAGGGACTGAGCATTTTCACGTGGAATCTCCTGAGGAGGAATTGCTTCATCAATTTGACGAAGATCCCTTGGAATCAAACCCTTTAGATATTGAAGTTCCAAGCTCTCATGCTGCTACCACTATTGTTATAGCAATTCCTTCTATTGGTCAAGATGAAGTTCCAAAAGATGTTATCCCTTTAGAGGTTACACCTTTACGGAGCAGTACTGAACTTGTGATTACCTCTGTTTGCAAAGGCTTTTCATCAACTTCAGCGTCTACTTCAGGGAATGGTCTGCCTTTCTTTCCTCAAGAATTCATTTTAGATTTCCTCTATATGAGTCCATGTCCTCATAATACCAGACTTCACTCTCTTGCTAACTTGGCTTCTCTTCTTTATGATGTAGAGGGAAGCATTCAAGAAGCAAGTGTGATGAAAGAGTCTGATGGTGGGAAAGAGGTTAGCACGCAGACAGCTATCAATGTAAGAGATCAACCTGTAAGGGATCAACCTACTTCTGCCAACAGTGATCATTCCAGTGAGGGATCATCTGAGCATATAAAACAAGAAGATAAAATCTGAGACCTTTGCTTAACCTTCAACAGCAACCCTTATGATCAAGCTCCTGCACAGGCTCTTAAGCAAATTTTGGAATCCCTGATCTCTCAAGGCTTTGAGTACTGGATACCTTGTCTTGATTATGTTAAGGAAACTATTCTCCTTCAACAATGCAATGCTAAATCGAGAGTCCAACCTCCAAAATTCTCAGCTCAGAAACTTCAGGAAGAGGAGACTTCTTTGGAAGTTCAGGCTAAGTCCTTCAGAAACTTCAGTAGACAGATCAAAGATTCCTTGAATTCTTTTGATCAGAAGTTGAAACTTCTTTCTGAGGAGAGGCAATTTTTACAAAATCGCCTAGCTGAGATTAATAAAGAGGAGGTTAATATCATTAACGATAAGTCTTCACTCCAAAGCTCTATTAATATTGAAGAGAGGAAACTACACCAAAGGGCGAACAAATTTTGCTCATTTGAGGCAAGAGATGTTCAAAGATATGGTTGTCCAGCAAAGCTTAATTCTCCAAAAGGAAAAGCTTTGTAACGCTTGGTCTGCCATCAAACACCTTAGTTTAGCTATTAGACAATGTTGGAATGTCTAGTAACATTATTATTAATGTTGTAATTTTAATGATCCCTTGCTGTTTGAAACAATTCTGCATGTTTCTGTTGAAACACAGGATCATGTTGTTCCCATATAGATGGGTGATATTTCTTTAGAAATTTGCCATTCAAGGCTCTATCTTTTATATTGCCCTCTATATCTTTTAATAGATATGCATTTCCAGACATTTTCTTATGAACGATGAAAGGACCCTGCCACTTAGGTGACCATTTCCCTAATTGTGGATCTTTGTAAGCTGCCTCTGGCAGGAACATTTTCCACACCTTATCATTCTCCTGGAATTCTTTAGGCACTACTTTTTTGTTCTAGGCCCTAGCAACTTTTTCATTTTGGATTCTCATTTTGGCTATGGCTTCTTCCTTAGCTTCTAGAGCATCTATAATTTCGATATTCATCGCCTGTGAATAGTCATCTCCTGATAATCCCATTTGTTGGGATACCCTTGATGATCTTACATTCACTTCAGTTGGGATCACTGGAATATGCCCATAAACTAAGTTAAAAAAAAGGTGTAACTCATGTTGCTTCCCTTTTAGAGGTCCTGTTGGCCCATAGGGCATATAGCAACAACTTATCCCATTTTCTTGGGTTATTGTCTATGAGCTTTGAGATCCCCTGTACTATGATCTTATTGGTAGCTTCAGCTTGACCATTTGCTTGAGCATAGTAAGGGCACCCTTAATGATGAGTGAAAAAGAAAGATCAAGTACTTGATCTTAAATGGGTTTCCTTATTGATGATTGAAACAAAGATTGTGTTGTGATTGGATAAAAAATGGCATGGGACGAGTGAAAGAATGATCAGGCGTGGCAGTGGGACCCACTGCCTGATCTGACTTTCTTTAATTTATTTTGGGTTTCCTGCAGTCAAAACGGTGCGTTTCTGGAGGAAACCCAAAAAAATTTCGCCAGACTGACGTTGGCAGGCGGCTGATATGTGCGGGTTTCTAAGCGCTAGCAGCGTGAAAAATGTCACGCCTTTCCACATGTCAGCTTCCTATTGGGCATTAAAAATATAACCGTTGTAAATTTTGCAACGGTTATATTTAAAAAAAAAGTACCAACGGCTCTATTTTTTCGAGCTCTACAAATAGAGACCCATTTTGCTATATTTTGGACACACTTAATTTTCTCCATCTTCCTTCACTAATTTCTTCTACTTGTTCTAATTTATTTCATTAATTCTTCTTCTATTGCTCTTTTATTTTAAAATTCTTATAATTATGGAGCCTAACAATCCTAATTATATAAGAAACCAACCCCAAAACCGCTCAAAAAACCAAATGCCTAGGCAACAAAATCGCTCAAATACTTCTCAAAATAACTCAAATTATCGTCAACCCTCTCAAAATCAGTCAAATTATCGTCAACCCTCTCAAATAATTACGAATCAAAGGGGTAAAAATTCTCAATATTATTCTCCTCAATATAATAACCTTTACCATGAATCTCCATCTGAAAATGCCAACCTTTCATATCGTCAATCAGATCCTAATTATGGATTTTCTAAATATCAAGAAGATTCATCTCCATACGATGATGTTGATGAGGATGGTGGTCAATACCAACAAGGTGATAATGATGTTGGTGAATACCAACAAGGTGATGATTCTGATGATTATGATGAGTTTGCTCAGCCAACTCAATCCTTTTCGCAATTACTATCACCTAATCTATATGAGCAACCACAACCACAACCACAACCCAATCAATCACAACATCCACCTAATGCAGAAACAAGTTGTTGTGGTAAAAGGTTTTGGATCATGTTGAAGATGAGAATCTCATCTCAGCATTTATGAACACTTCTCTTGATAAGGTGATTGGGACGAGTCAAAAGAAAGGCGTATTCTGGGGAAAAGTTTGGGAAGCTTTCGAGGCAGGAAGAATTGCCAACCCAACAGAATTTGCTCCAAGAAATGCGGATATGGTGAAAGGTCGTTGGAGTAGACTTGCTCCACGGGTTTTAAGGTTGGCTGCATTTTAATGCCGAGTACTTGAGACGGCCAACTCCAGACGATTTGGCTAGACTACTTGCGTACGGTGAAGAACGTGGATTTCCAGGCATGATCGGCAGCATAGATTGTATGCATTGGGAATGGAAAAATTGTCCGACTGCATGGAAAGGACAATATCAAGGAAGAGCTGGTGTTGCTACATTAGTTCTTGAAGTTGTGGCTGATCGTGACTTATGGATATGGCATTCTTTCTTTAGGATACCAGGTTCGTGCAATGACCTGAATGTTCTTCACCGATCTCCTGTGTTTAGGGATGTTTTACAAGGTCGAGCACCAGCCGTGCAGTTTACGGTGAATGGTAACCAATACGATAAGAGTTGTTATCTCACTGATGGTATATATCCGAATTGGGCAACATCCATTCAATCAGTTACATGTCCTCAAACTCGCAAGGACAAGTTATTTGCTCAACACCAAGAAGGAGCTCGAAAAGATGTTGAGAGAGCATTTGGGGTGCTGCAATCATGCTTTGCTATAGTTCGTAAACCATCCCTCGCATGGGATGAGGAAATTCTCAATGATATCATGTTATCTTGCATTATCATGCATAACATGATTGTGGAAGATGAACGAGATACATATGCACACTACGCAGATACTACTGAGTTGACTTTAAACACAAGTAATAATGCCGACGAATTTGAATATTATCATGATCGGATCGTAGATATCAACCGTTACATGGCGAATAGAGATGCAATTGAAGATCAGCATGTGCATCAATCCCTGAAACGTGACTTGGTTGCCAATATATGGCAGAAGTTTGGCCGTAACGCTAATTAAGAGCATTTCATTATGTATTTTATGTATTTCGTTCCTAATTAAGTTTAAAATTCGTTCTTGTATTTCATTATATGTCTCTAAATTAAAAATATATTAAAAATGCTAATTGTGTCTCATAAATTAATTATTAGATCGTTAATTATGTATGCATAGGATAGTGGTAGCTAATTTCGTATTCAATTAATTAATGAAAATATATTAAAAACGCTAATTGTGTATGCTACGTATTAATAATTGCTAATTATGTAGATAACTTAATTATTAAAATGATAATTATAATACTAAAATTATTAATTTAATTAATTAATAATTAAATAGCAATTAGTAATGAATATTTTATATCATTAAAAATTAAATAATAAAATATTGTATAATGGTGGTTGGGTGATGAGAGAGAAAAAGTAGTTGGGTGGGGTCAAAAAGTAAGAGAGAGAGGAAAAAGTAGTTGGGATGATCTTTTTTTTGGTTCATTGTTAAGAAGAAAGTGGGAAAAGATTGTGCGATGTAATTTTTTAGAGAGAGAAAGTCAGAAAGAGAGTGGGATGATCTTTTTTTTTTATTCATCATTAATGGTGCTCTAAGGCGTTGAATGCAATTTAGTAACCCCAAACTGGTTAAGATATTCCAGTAGATCAGGGTTTCTAAAAACTGTGGCTTGATCAAAGGTTATAGTTTCTGGAATTCCGAATCTTGTAAAGATTTTTTCTTCCAAGAAATTTATGACAACCTAGGTATTGAGTCTGTTGAAAGTTGAGCCTCCACCCATTTGGTGAAGTAATCAGTTACTACTAGGATGTATGAATGCTTCTTAGAGGATGCAGGATTGATTTCTCCTATGGCATCCACTGCCCATCCTCTGAAGGGCCAAGGTTTAATAATGTACGTAAGTTCTGAAGCTGGTGCCTTGCTGATAGGCCCAAACTCTTGACATCTTTTGCAACCTTTAGCATAGTTTATACAATCCTTTCTCATAGTAGGCCAATAGAACCCATGTTCGTGCAACAGCCATCTCATTTTTAGGCCATTTTGATGAGCACCACATAGCCCTTGGTGAATTTCTACCATGAGGGTTAGAGCCTCTCCAGCGTCCACACATTTCAAAAGTAATCCTTCAGGATCCTTTCTATGTAATTCACCAAATTGCATGCAAAACTTAGTTGCTGCCATTTTAACTCTATTTGGCACTTTTGTCCCAGTTGGGTCCTGGAGATAATGAATAATTTTGTTTCTCCAGTCCATTTCCTCCCTTAATATTGAAATTCTATAGATTTCCAACATATCCTCTGATCTTTTTTGATCAGGTTCAATGAGAGGTTCTAGGATTTTCTCTTGGAGAATGATATCTTCATTTGTGAAGGTGTCTCTTCTCTAGCAGAAGCTATTTAGGACAGCTGATCTGCTACCTTGTTTTCTTCTCTAGAAACGTGTATGAAGGTGATTTCCTTAAATTGTTTAGACAATTTTTGTACTTTTCTACCATACTCCTGAGATACTAGTGACATACTTTTGAATTCCTCATTTATTTGATAAATGACTAATTGAGAATCCCCATATATCTTTGCTTTCTTAGCTCCCAATTCTAGCAACATATCTAATCCAATTAATAAAGCTTCATATTCAGCTCTATTATTGGTACATGGGCACTTTATGGCTACTGCTAGTTTAGTTGGAATCCCATCAGGAGATAGAATATATATTCCAGCTCCTGCCGCTTCTCTGGTGTTGGATCCATCAAAGAACAAGACCCATGGAAGGATGTCCTCATCAATGATTCTTGAGTCACAACAAGGATGGGTTGCTAAGAAATCAGCTAAAGCTTGACCTTTTACTGCCTTTTGTGGCACATATATTAGGTCGAACTGTAGTAAATATAAGCTCCATTTGCTTAGCCTTCCTTTTATAAAAGGCTGAGATATCATATATTTTATGACATCTGTTGGAGATATTACTTCCACTATAAAGGCCATGAAATAGTGTATGAGCTTGATTGATGCATCATACAAGCATAAACACCATTTTTCTGCCCTGGTATACCTTTTTTTCGTGTCATGCAGGATTCTACTTAGATAGAATATGGCCTGCTCATGTCCTTTCTCATTTTCTTTAGTAAGGAGACTACCAATGAAATCTTCACAAGCAGACAGATATAACCTTAATGGCTCCCATTCTGCCTTGGGAGGGCTTGCCAAATCTTGTTGATTTGATTAAAAGCCAGTTGATGTTCCTCGTTCCATTGAAATTCTGATTCATGTTTTAATCTTAGCAAAGGCGAAAACTTTTTAGTTTTTCCCTCTAAGTTGGCCATGAATCTTATAACATAATTAACTTGTCCAAGGAATCTTTGCAATTCCTTCTTATTAGAAGGTGGCTTGGCTGCCAACACTACTTTTGCCTTGTTTTGGTCAATTTCCATTCCATTTTTATGAATGAGGAATCCTAAGAAGTTACTAGCTTTAACTCCAAATGCACATTTGAATGGATTCATTTTTAGGTGATATTCTCTCATTCTAGTGAATGAATTAATCAAATGTTCTTTATGTTTTAAAAAATCATTTGATTTTACTAGGATGTCATCCACATATACTTCCATGATCTACGAATCATGTCCTTAAAAATTGCATCCATTGCTCGTTGGTATGTGGCTCCAGCATTTTTTAATCCAAATGGCATGGCCACATATTCAAACAAGCCTAACGATTTTGGACATCTGAAGTCTGTCTTATTATAGTCTTCATGTGCAATCCTTAATTGGTGATATCCTGCATACCCATCCATGGAAGATATGTATTCATATCTTGACGTTGCGTCTATTAGGAGATCAGCCGCTGGCATGGGGTATTGATCTTTAGCCGTAGCTTTGTTTAGATCCGTAAAGTCAATGCAGATTCGTATCTTGCCATTTTTCTTAACTACTGGAACTATATTGGAGATCCAATCAGCATATTGGCAAGGCCTTATGAACTCCGCCTTGAGGAGTTTGTTTATTTCGTCTTATATAGGCTATGTTAGTTCAGGCGCTAGTCTTCTAGGACTTTGGGCCACAGGCTTAAATCCTTCCTTGATAGGTAGTTTATGTTCTACTATTTTCCTATCAATTCCAGGCATTTCATGATGTTCCCAATCAAAACAGTCCTTAAATTCTTTTAGAATCTTTATGATATCCTGCTTTTCTTGGTTAGTGAGGAGCTTACTTATGTAAGTAACACGTGGATTTTCATTATCCCCTAAATTTATTTCCTCTAGTGGATCATGAACTTCTTGTTTAATATCCTCACTTTTAGCCCATAATTTCTCATCCTCCTCTTCTAAAGATTTAGTTTCGTGTAAAGATGAGCAACATGCATTAGAGCTTATAAGAAAATCCTCTTGGTATTTTCTAAAAACTAAATCTTTCATTCCTTGATCAACGATAAGGGTAAACCCATTACAACATTCTTCTAGGTTTATAGTCATAATAAACTTTTGCAAGAAAAATACATCCTAACTCTATAAACTAATGAGAGCTAAGGGTTGATCATAGTCTGGCACCTGTTGAATATATTCACATTTTGATTGAATGTCTTCAACTTCTGGGGCGTCTTTAACTTCTTCAATGAGAATTGCACCTGAGTTTTCTATCTCTTGGTGAGTTTGTGACTCAAGTTGTAGAGCAACCTCAATTTTGATGGTAGGAACTGACTTTAGAGAGTCCCTAACAAAGACAGAATCAGGAGATGTAATTAGACAAACTTCCTTATCTGCTTGAACCATCTCATAAGTATCACCATTCCACAAGATCAAAACCTGGTGGAGTGATGATGGAAGAGCATAATTATGATGTAACCAATCTCTTCCTAGTATGGCATTATAAAGAGTACCATTTTCGACTATGAAGAAACTAGAATAAGAAGTTTTAGTTCCTACTCTTATCTTTAAAATAGCCAATCCTTCCACTTCTTCCGATAAACCAGAAAAACCAGTTATGTTGATTTGTATATTATGCAAATCTTTCCTAGTTTTTCCTAGTTTTCTGAATACAGAGAGTGGCATAATATTAATAGTAGCTCCAGTGTCTACCAATATTGACTCCCTTAAAATCAACATTTAAAAATAAGGCTTTAGTGTGCTTATTATTGACATCAACTGACCTAAAGATTTTATCTATGATTAATTTCTCTAGATTAGCTTTTAGAGATGTTTTGTTAGGCACCTTTTTATGAGGTACACTCAAATAAGATGACAAGCTCCGAGAAGAAGTAATTTTAAATTTACCTGCCCTCTCTTCTTTGTCAACTCCCTCTGCTCATGATGTGGTATTGGTTTGGAATACTGGTTGGTCTCTAACTTTTTGAACTTTGTTGGTAGCATGACCACATTGCACATTGCACAGCGCATTTTGCTCCTCTCCCATCTCTATTTGAGGCTCGCTCATCAGTGGCTCTCCATCCAGAATTAAGTCACTATCAGAAACCAATAAGTCCAAATCCTCAGATCTAAACTCTGAATTATAGTCCTCAATAAAGCCATTTCCCGGCTTCTCTTTCATAAGAGAGTCACCTTCCTAAGGCTGCTGGTCACCACTCTTTGTAGGTGGCATATCATATTGTTCCCTTTCCAGAGGCAACAACTTTGTTTTTCCAGCTTGTAGCGCCTTTTCATCAATTATGATGTTTGCTATAAGGGACTCTTGCACATTTTGAGTGCTAATTTGAGCCCTTGTTGCAGCAGCTTTTGCACTTGACTCTTTCATTTTTATTGTCCTACTCTTAGGAAAGTTTTGGACATCTGATAGTGGCAAAGGCTTAACTGTGGACTTAATCTTTGACTTCCCTTGGCCCCCATGGGAATTCACCCTTCTTTTGAGAATTTTGGGTACAGGAGTTTGACTTGGCTCCCTTTTCTTCCCCTTCAAGGGAGGGCTTGAACCGGGATTGTCCTGATTCCTTGGTCCTTGACTTCTGGACCTTTTCTGGAATGGACGCTAGTATGCAGGCACATAGGCAGGATCATTTGGGATGATCTGAGTTCTAACCATTTCAAAGGTTAGCCTATCTGCATATGATGAGCACATACCATTTCTTAGGGCCTTCAACCCTTCTATCGCCCTAGTCTGCAATGGGAATTTCTGAGCAGCCTCTTTGTAGGTTTTAACTCTTTCCTCAGGCATCACTGGGCTTGGAGCTGGGTTGGCATTAACAAGCATCTTAGCTTTTGGCTAAGTTGGCCTTGTATGCTTCTAGCTCCATGACATGATGTTCCATTTCGGAGACAACTAGTCTTTTGAGGCTTAATTACCTAGTTAGGAATCCTATGAAAACTTGGCATTGGTCTGTGGTATGCGACCCATTCATATGCCATCTGCACATATCTTCCAATCCCTCTTCATTGGCTATCTTTGGCATAACCAAGATTCCTTCGTCAAGCAATCTGTTGAAGAGTTGGTTACCTATTTCGGTAGCTTGAGATGCCTGCAAAGTGACAGTAAAAACATTATTAGTCTCTACCATACCATAGAATAGTTTAAATGGTTCGTCCATTCCAACTACATTAACATCTCCTTCATCAGGAAGCATGATATTTTTCTTATCAATTTCATCATGGATTTTATTTCTAAAAATAATGCATTCAGAAGTGTCATGAGTTATTGCATCATGCCATTTACAGTATTTTTTACCCTTAACTTCCTCAGCAGTTCTTATTTTATGCCTTCCTACCAGCTTTATCATTTTGTTACATAATAACCAGTGGAAAATAGCATTAGATCTCTTAGCATCAAAAGTATATTTCCATTTTTGTTTAGATTTCATATATTTTGGCGCCAGAAATTCCTTCTTCTCTAGAGGAGCACACTTATAAGGTACTCCTTGAATGATTTATGCCACACCCACTTCTTGTGCAGTTTCAAAGTGGAAAGGCTCGTCATTCTGAGCAAAGAAGTTGTGGTGTCTTGCTGCACTTTCAGCCTGTAGGTTCCTTCCATACCTTACATCCAATTCTGCTAATTCAACAAAATCGCCAAAGGCATGACCATCAAACCTTTTTCGAAACTGAATTAACATTCCTTCTTGAGCCATTTGTACAAATTCTCTTTCAGGGATGCTAACATGAAACCTGATTTTGGCCATTTTGAATCTAGATAGGTAGTCTTCTATAGGCTCTCCTAACTTTTGTTGGATTCTAGCCAGATCACTTAGAGTCACTCCGGGTTCAGTACGTGCAAAATGATTTGTAAATTGCACTTGCATGTCTTGCCATGAGTGAATGGAATTTGGCGGTAAATTAGTGTACCACCAAAAAGCAGTCTCAGTAAAGACATGAAAAACATTATAAGTTTTAAGAAATCATTGTCAGTTGCTTCCCTACACTGACAATTGAACCTAACTAAATGCTCCTCGGTAGAGACTCTATCATTGCCTGAGAACAAGGTAAAGTCAGGTATCTTAAACATTCTAGGAACTGGATTGGCTCATTAATCCATTCAGGATAAGGTTTTTGACCTATTTGCCTCTGATTTTTCCTAGAATTATCCCCTACTAGTCTTTGGACTAGTGCCTCAACTTGTGCTGCCAATTGATCCTGATGCATTCCTGGATATCCCATACCCCTTTCCCCATATTTCCTGCTTGATCATATACAGGATTGGGGTTAGGATTGAAAGGTTGATTTTGATAACCTCCCATAGGAATCTTCTGGCGTTGCATAAAAGCAGGATTGGCCGCACTTTGCACTATTTGCGGTCGAAATAATGTATGTCCATTTGGGGGCGTCCTCTGCTGATAAGCACCAGTTGCTTAGGCAAATGGAGCTTGGGGTTGATTATACCCCGGAATGTTCCCATAATGAGGCGTACCAGCCATAGTTGGTTGGTTATGAGGCATGTAAACTTAGCGTAAAGAAGGACTCCTAGCCATATTTAGTTGGTTAAGAAGCGCATACGCATGCGGTATACTATTGTTGTTTGCAACAAAAGCATCTTGCCTCTGTCCTCCTTGTGATGATCCAGATGGGTGTGTGTTGTCACCAACTTGTCCACCACCCATGGAAAATGAAGGTTGGTGATGTCCTGACGCCTGGTGCCAGCCTGGCTCCACGCCCGCTGCCATTTCACCACTTCTCCTAAGATTCCCATGATTACTCTCTCCATGACTCAAGGGTATGGCCCTTGTTTGGTGTGCGTGAGAGGAAGTTTGTGGATCGCCTGAATTAAGCATATCTCTTGTTTCAGGGTGGGAAAAATGTACCCTTAGAGGGTAACCTAGTGGAGGAACATCTGGCTCTGTACCAGAATTTTCCCTTGCTCTATTCAATGGGACCTCTTCTAAGGCCTTAACTAGTCTCGCATTTAACTGATAGTGTTTTTCGACTAGTGGTTCTAGACGAGTAACTACTTCAGTGGCAAGAGATGTCGACATTGTCGTGAAAGTTGCACTCATAGTATCGTTGATATCTACAAGTATCCTATCAATCTTCCTAGAGTTAATCTCTCTATTCTCTTCACTTATCCTTTGGAGAATATCTGTAAAGACCCTGGCAGACTCATGGGCTAGAGTCCTATAATTGGAGTCAAATTGTAGTCTCTGACTCTCTCTGGCTTCTAATAGTAAATTCTTTACTAATTCTGTGAACTTTCCATACATTTGTTGTATGAGTCCACGACCAGTATTACTTGGAGGTAAGCCCTCCCTTTGTGGGGTTTCTCCATTTGACTCTTCATGAGTATGGTGAATTGGTTCACCATTGTTACCATGTGCCCTAATTTCTGGATGGGTTGAATAACTTGTTTCCATGTTTTGGAAACTTGTTTCCTCATAAGCAACTTCCTTATTCTTTTTAGAACGTGTATCCGGCATTTTCGTAAAAGCAATCGTTTTTTACAGTTGGTTTTTCGACAGTACGAAGAAGAAAGTTCACAATTTGTTTATGAATCTTCTACTCCCACTGTGGTCGCCAAAAAACTTTTTGGTGCAAAATCAGTTAGTTGACTTTGCAAACAAGTCACTGCACACCCAATAGTTTGATATTGAATGTCTCGGGAGACTTAGTTCCTGGGGTTTACCAGTTTTGATTAGACGAAACCTTGCTAACGTACTTTGTTGCTATTTAATTTAGGATTAAACCAGAACGCCTAATAAATTCAGGCGAAATGCAATAAATAGAGCAAGCAATAATTAATCTATTAATTAAAGCACAACATTCCCATACATGTCACAAACTTTAAGAAAGAATTTTACAACACATAGGGGGATAAACCAGGTTGGACAACTAAAGGGAAGACACGAAGGCTGTTACCTCTATGGTTCCTTGCTTCAATCGGAGAATTACTGAACCCGTCGCCAGAACATGTACGTTCTACGTCTAAGGAACTAAACTATAACCCCAGAAGGGGGTTGGCTAGGCTAGAGCTAGGCTACGCTAAGAAAAGAGTAATTGCAAGTTTTTTGTGTGTTTATTGTTGTTTGCTTGATGATCGTTCTATTATTTATAGAGAAACGTATTGTGTAACTTCCGTGCTTACTTGGAGGGAAAAGATTTGAATCATCTTTGATTCAAATCTCAACCGCATCCTGGCGCTGAATAACCGTAGCCTTGCACGTTCTCCCTTGTGTGGATTCGTTTAATGATTGCTCTTTAATCACTTGCACGATTATCCTTCCTGACTTTCATCTCCTGATGGCCTTCTCATATTGACTTATGCTGACTTCGTCCAATGGGCTTTATGCTCTTGTTGGGCATTCATATTAAGACGAAATTAAACCTTTTGAGGTCCAATACAATGTATAATAATAAATGCTACTAGACATCTAAAAATGGTGGTAACAGTATTAGAGCACAAAACAAATTTTTGCCTGAGAAAAATAATATGTACTCGGGCATACACGCTAACACACAGAACAACAGAACAATTAATTAGCTTGCAGGCATGGTGTTCTAGATATTGTAATAAATTAACTTCTAAGGTCTTATACAAAGCATACAAAATTCATTTCTCTACCAATAATAACATCCAATCCTCCAATTAGTTCAAGTATAGCCGCCGTATATGTATGAATTATGATAGAGGTCAATAACTTTTTTTTCGACGTACAGTAAGCTGTTAGAAGCATACTTGTCCTATAGAAGAGTAAACATGTGATAAGAGGAAATCTCATTTAGGTGTGAAAGACAACCAAGATATTTGAAACACATAGTACTATATACTTCTAGCTGTTTGTTTTCTTTAAATGTTAGTTCACAAGAAAGGACGATCTAGCAAATGCACTAAATTCTTCTTCTATCTAACTACAACCTATAGGACCTTATCAAGAGTTAGTCTCTTGTGGACCTGGTTCATACTAATATTATTGTGGACCAAAGCCACCAGTATGACATAGTGATCCTTCTTTTTCATATAGTAACCTTTAAAATTTTAAGTTACATTAATCTATTGTTATCTAACATAGTGATAGTTTTTTTTATATAGTTGCCACTTCGTACTTTAGTTTATCATAATGAAATTTTCATTATATAACATAGTAACATCTTTTCTCACATAGTCATCTTTTACAATTTATACCAACTCCTCTTTTATGTATGTATTTTTTGACACAGTAACCATTTTTTTCATAAATCACATGTATTAACATTAGGTCCATACTAATTTAGTATGCACTAGGTGTAAATAAGTTCTTTTACCCTTATCAATAGAGTTTACCTTACTTAATCTATAGGCGGGTATAACTTATCAATGAAGTTTACTGAATCTTTAAGTGAGTAATTTATAAGTACGCAACATATATAGATCCTATTGTCATGTATTAAAGTTTGGAAGTGCATAGTACACATGCATGAATTGGCGCATGCACCCCACGCTTTAGCATGTGTGGCACATGTACAAACATATAATAACATTTGCATTACATAAACCTATGGATGTGGACGTCAATTGTTTTTGGTTGTAATTTTTTTACATCCAGAAAGCGTATAATATATAAATTCAAAGAGAAACTACCATGTATACGGCTCCAATTAGCCCATTCATGGGATTGCCTCACCTGTTCCCGCAATACCTTTACAATCTAACACCATTGCACGGATCTGCAAGATGTTGTATCGCACTTACCGTCCATTGGATGGTGATGTCATGTATTTTGTCTGAGCGGAGATATCTAACCAAGAGGGTTGAGTCCGTTTTGACTTGAACTTGATTATACCCCTGTGTTGTTGCCCATGTGAGAGCGCGGTAGCATGCCATGGCTTCAGTTTGTAGAGCGGAGTTTGCATGTGGCACACTCCTTCGCCAACAGAATGGTGGGCCTCTTCCGATTCTAGAATCCAAGCGTGGCCTCCTTGTTGTGTAATCCGATCACAGGACCCATCCTTCAGAATAATAATTTCTGGAATACCCTGAGGGTGAGCTTCGATATTTGCAACTAGAAACCCTGGTGGAAAATCTTGTGATTGTATTGGAGCCTTGCTACTTGGGAGGGTGGAGGAAGGGTTTGGTGTTGCTAAAGAGCTCTGTGATGAGGTGGCTAATCTCCTCAATTGTTGCTGGTTGATTTTTAAAGATTGCATTATTCCGAGCACACCATATATCGCACAACGTGGCAATTAAGGTAGGAAGTCGTAGACCATCCTGGCCGTCTTTTTTTTCTGATATTAAGAATCCATGCAATTAGCCATTGTTAGACTGGGACCTCTGGCCTCATAGATAGACAGATGCCCAGCGGTCCTGTAAACCAAGCCTCCGGTTTCCCGAGGGCATAGTCTGGAACGGTAACGTGACCTCGGAGTGTTGATTTATAAAGAAAGAGTTCCAACTGTTTGTTTGGGGGTTGATGAGGCGGTTGGCTCGGAGTGTGGTCGCTTGTGGTAACATGACCTTATCCGGAAGCACAGGAGTGGCGACTTGTACCAATTTGCAGGGGTTTGAACCGATCCAGGACCGGACCGGAACGAAACCGGTTGGACCGGTGGTTCGAAATCTAGAAATTCTGTAGACCTGGGACCTGATCGGAATATTTTGGTCCGTTTTGGACCAGTTGGACCGGAATTTGTATTTTTCTCGAAAAATAATCTTTTTTGCTTAAATTTTAACATAATTATAAATTTAATACATTAAAATTTAATAATTCTAAAAGCAATAGTCCTAATTGTAATAAGATTAGGCTTTAGCTTTCTAACTTTTAAATTTTTTTAACCCATAATTTTTTTTTTTTTTACTAAAAAAGCAAAAATTTCCGGACTGGAAAATTCGGGGTTTGGACAGGACCAAACTGGAAAGTCGGAATCATAAAGTTTTATAGACCAGAGACCGAATCGGAATCTTCCGGTCCAATCCATCCCAGTCTCGGTCCAAAACTACACACCCCTACCCATTTGTGCTTTAAGATCTGAATATGTCGCCGGTTTCCCACTTTCCAGGCATTGTTGGCTTGAAGTTGTTTCTTCGCCATGAGCAAACCCTAGGACCCCCATGATATTTTTCCCAGACCATGGTGCAGCTTGGGGATCCGGGAAGGTGAACCAAAAACCCATGACAGGAGGAGCTGAGGGTGATTGTAAATGCGAACAACCTTCTTCATAAGAAGAGCAATATTGAACATGCCCACGTTTCTTATGCCTATCCCTCTCGCTCCTCGAGGGAGGTGTAGGATTTCCTTTGCTCTCCAAGCGATACCATTGCCTTGATTGTTGGACCAAAAAGAACCTGGCAATCGCGGCAGCTATCTTGTTTTATTTGGAGTTGTGTTATGGAAACTCCAAAGATATGGGATATTGATGGTACAAGCACTGAGTTGATGAGGATCAATTTCCCAGTATGGGAGATCTTCTTTAGGTTCCAGTTGGAGATAGTGTTGGAAATTTTGTCTAAAAGGAAAGTAAAATGCCTCATTTTTGAAGTATGTATATCAACTGGAGTGCCTAGGTATTGTTATTGTTATGGCAATAAGTTGCCAATTACTACGTGTAGGCGTGTTTTTATTTCTCCTACGCGGGGTGGACGCGTATTATATTTGACTACCCCACTGTTAAGGTTTTACTAAAAATTGTTTTGTATTGAAAGAAGTAGCCAACAATTCTTTTTAGGAAGAATCATAAACCTAACTGGATATAGGAAAATCATAGAGACAAATTATCCAATGTAGATTTCCCCGTCATGACTCCATATATAGTCAAAATGAACCAAAGATTGAGTTCGGGGGTGAGGGTACGAATATAGTTATAATGAACCACATTCGCCCAAAGTTGGCCTCTACTAGATATCGATTTATTATAGAATTTATGCCAAAAGAATAACCAAGTAATGTTTTAAATACCCTAAAAATATTTAGTCTAAGTAGGTTCAAGAAACGCATAGAAAGACTAATTTTTAGTGACAAGTTATTATGCAATCAATTTACAAGGAACCTAACAGGTTGTCTAAATAAATCTGATTAATGTTAGAACGGTTCTTTAGGTCTTTGATTAGCAAAAATAACATGTGGGTGATAAAAGCATTAAAATAAGACAATCATATAATATGCATATAATGATCAGGCAAGTATAATAGTGTAAAACAAATAAAAAGAAAGAGAGAAGAGGTTAGAATATACAGCAGAGCGATTATTACTTAAAGATCTACATCATGAAATAAATAGTTAGTAACTTCAAAGCAATAATATGGAGAATTTATGCAAGGATCCTCAGGATTCTACCTATGCGGCTTAGATTGAGGAGCACAACGGTCTTTAGGCGGAGCAATCGTGGAACCAAGAACGCAACGATCAAGAATTTATTGAAAGTATTGAAAGTATTTAAGTGTTTGAGTGTTTGAGTATTCGAAGTATGTTTCGGAATATTCGAGAGAATTTTTGTGTGTGAAATAATAATCTAAAAAACTGTTTCTCGTAATTCAGGAAATTACGGGTATTTCTAGAGAAAAGAAACCTTGCACCTCACGCAAGCCCTGCGCCAAGCGCAGGCCTACGTGGCAGGCGCACATTGTTGTGCCTGACGCAGCCAGCCCAATCAAATTTAGGCACGTGCAAACGCGTTTTTGAAAAGATAGAAAAGAAAGTTGCGTCTCACACAAGACTTGCGTCAGACGCAAGACTCTGTGTGAGTCATGAAATCTACGTGTCAGGCGCTCATTGACCTGCCTGACGCGTTCTGGCATATGCGCTGGACGCACGTGGCGCATTGAGCGCAGCCCCCGCGTCCGGCGCATATTCGGGAATATTCGAGCATATTCCTTTGCGCGTCTTTCGAATATACCTTTTATATCCCTAAAATTCCGGATTAAAAATCTGATTTGTTTATCAAAGATAATAAAAATGATTATGAAAAATATTTATTAAAATAATAAATATTTAATTGGGCTTTTAAAATGGACTTAAAACATTTTATTGGCTTAAAATACAATTAATCATCATGAACAATTAATTAGGCTTTAGAATATCATTTTAAAACACATTTTGGATTGGTTCCTTAAATTGCTCTTCCGTTGGGTCGCGCCAACTAATGCCGCGGTATGTTTCATCATTGGATTCTTAAATGGGGAGACACGATTATGTGTCTACAGAAGCCCCCACTTTGACTGAGGTTCAGAAAACCGATAGTCAAAGTATACGGTGTCGGGACGGAGAATGATTCTAAACACTCTGCAGTTTAGAACTGATCTATACACTCCGGTCTCTGCAAAACAAAGTTAGTATGCAGGACAATAACTACAAGCAATCTGATTACCTGCAGAAGAAGATGTTAGCAGATAGGTGCAAACAACTCACATAAGTACATAGTGATGCAATAATGCAAACTTAGACTCTCTAAGTATGCACAACGCAATGCAAGGATTAAGGTTATGCAAAGCTAAAGGGTGACACGTCATGCAAGGTCAGGGTTATGCTGGACTAGAGTGTATGAAATGCAATGCAAGGTCAGGGTTTTTCAAAGCTGCAATGCAAGGTCAGGATTTTGCAACGCTAGAAGATGTGTAGAATGATAGACTGATTAGAAATGCATTGAATGATTTTCGAAAATCGTTTTTAGTAAATGATTGTGGTTCATAAACGAGGTCCGCGGATTATAACTTTTCGGGAGTTTGATTTGAATTGGAGGAACCACCACATATAGGAAGCCCCCACTTTGTGTGAGCTTGCCTTGAATTAGGCATTATGAGCCTTGGTTGAAATGTACTTGATCTGATATTGAAACGTAGTTGATCTGATATTGAATCGTTAAAAGTTTTCACTGGGGATAGTACTAGGGATTATTCTTTGGGAAGTTGATTAGGCAAAGTGAAATATCGCCAGAAACCATGGAATAGTCGGAGAGTCATTCAGGGACAAGGAGAGCTTGGATTGAAAATAAAAAGGGTTTAATTTTATGACTCAAATAGAAATAGGTGGGAAAAGGCTTTCACGAGGCTAGGTTCAGACTCGAGTCTATTTCGGGATCTAGAAAGAGCTTATGCTCCTAAATTCTAGAAAAATCAAATCATTAGACCATGACTAATTTTATTTTATTGAAGCGGTCGGACCTCGAGATGAGGATTCCTACGTTTCCTTGCGAAATCAGGCCATTCGTAGTTCTGGATCTAATTTCTTTTTTATTATCATTTTTTTTGTGCCCTAAATTTTGCCTAGGCCGCCCTTTCGGGTTTTTAGCCTAGCGGGCGTATACATACCTTGAAAAAGGAGTTAAGGTTGAAAAGTTTAAGGCTTGATGTTTAGATGAAGGTTTAATTGGTTTGGCGAATGGAGGATCATGGATTTGAATTGTATAGGCTAAAGTTTTGATGGATTGAAGGATTTGAATGAGGGGTAGAACTTGTGTGCAATCCCCCTAGCTTGACTTTTTATTTTTTTGCCTTGAGCTTTTTCTCTTTTGCATTTTTTTCTTTTTGTCATGTGCGTTTTTTTTTTCGGTTTTGCTTTTTTTTCGCACTTTGATTTTTATTCACTTTTTTTTTATTTTCCCTGGCATTAATAAATTTTATGTAGTAAGGCTTACACACAAGTTTGGTTGATGGTATTGGAAGGCTTGAAGGATATTTGTGGAGTTTTGGTTAATGGAGGGATTGTTTGGTTTATGGTGATGATGGTTTAAAGGACTTTTGGTTTTCCTTAGTTGTATGATTTTTTTTTTTTTTTTTTTTTTTTTTTTTTTTTTTTTTTTTTTTTTTTTTTTTTTTTTTTTTTTTTTTTTTTTTTTTTTTTTTTTTTTTTTTTTTTTTTTTTTTTTTTTTTTTTTTTTTTTTTTTTTTTTTTTTTTTTTTTTTTTTTTTTTTTTTTTTTTTTTTTTTTTTTTTTTTTTTTTTTTTTTTTTTTTTTTTTTTTTTTTTTTTTTTTTTTTTTTTTTTTTTTTTTTTTTTTTTTTTTTTTTTTTTTTTTTTTTTTTTTTTTTTTTTTTTTTTTTTTTTTTTTTTTTTTTTTGTGTGTTTTTTTTAAATTTTAATTTTTTTTTTTTTTTTTTTTTTTTTTTTTTTTTTTTTTTTTTTTGTTGGGGTGGGGGGTTTTTTTTTTTTTTTTTTTTTTTTTTTTTTTTTTTTTTTTTTTTTTTTGGTGGGGATATTTGTTTTTTTTTTTTTTTTTTTTTTTTTCGGGGCCTTCAAGGGCCCAACAAATCTCTGGGATGGCTTATGAAAGGTAATGGAAGGGAGAGGGGAATAACTCCTGATCCAAAGTATGTCCTCTTTTTTTTCTCTTTTTTTTTATTATTAGTCAAAGTCATTAGGGATAATTTAATTTAAGTTCCATCATTGAATTAGAAGCATAAATGATGGTGAAAGGCCAATTAAAAATAAAAATAATGAAATGAAATGAAAATGGAAATGGAAAAGCTATAATAGATGAAGACCTATAGTGACATAGACTCAATGAGAAAGGATAGAAATTGCTCAGGGTAAGGACTCTCTAACTCGTCCTAGGAAGCCAGAAACAAAAGACTAAGCCTGTTGAATTGTTGATGCACTGCACAAAAAGGTTGTTGGTGATGTTGATTCTCGTTGTAGCAAGTATTAGTAGTATGTTGTCATCGACCATGTTTCGCAGTGCATTCGAGGGATCCAACACTAGGTGTAAGATGTTCGTTTTGATGTTAGAATTTGCAATAGAAATATAGGTGGCACCTTTTGAATTTTCTTTTAAGTGCAGGGTTCAGAGTAAACCCTATGGAAGTGATCGCGCCTCTAATGTGAAGGCGGTAGACCCTATGGAAGTGATCGCGTCTCTATTGTGAAGGCGGTCAAAAGTAATCTTCATGACTCTAAATGAAATCGGGGTGGTGATAGTGCGATTGATGAGCTTTAGAGTAGGCTCACATTTTGTCCTCCTTTAGGCATTACTAAGTTGTAATCTCTCGACCAGTCATGAACAGAATAGAGTGGACCTCGTAAATTTTAATAAATAATTTTTTGAAATGAGAAATGAGAAGTGGATATGGCAATGGCAATGGGGATTGAAGATGGGAAATGAAAATGGAAAATGATTTTAAAATGGAAATGTTTATGGGCATTGGACTAGTATAGACTTGACCATGATGGAGACATGGGCATAACTATATGCAAATGTAGACATGGACTGGACTGGACTATGTAAGCAGACTGGACTCTACAATTGGGTTCAGGAGAGACTAGACTTTGAACTTACGGGTGAGCAAGTAGACTAGACTTTAAGGAAGACTGGACAATAAGGGAGATTAGACTCTTAACTTAAGGCAAGCAGGCCAGGCGACTAGACTTTGAACTTATGGGTGAGCAAGCAGGCTAGACAACTAGACTTCGGAACTTACATTATACTAAGCAGGCTAGACTCAAAAATTGCCTATGGACTTATGGAATGCTAGACTTTGAACTTACGGGTGAGCAAGTAGGCTAGACATTAAGGAAGGTTGGACGATGACAGAGATCAAACTTTTAACTTAAGTCAAGCAGGCTAGGCAACTAGACTTTGAACTTACGGGGTGAGCAAGCAAGCTAGACAACTAGACTTCGAAACTTACATTAAACTAAGCAGGCTAGACTCAAAAATTGTCTATGGACTTAAGGAATGCTAGACCTTGAACTTACGGGTGAGCAAGCAGGCTAGACACAATAATTGCCTATATACTTAAGGAATGCTAGACCTTGAACTTACGGGTGAGCAAGCAGGCTGGACTAGGATGTACTTTTATAGTCCTAAGACTGAATTTTTATAGTCCGAAGACTGACTAGGGCTTACATGGAGATGCAAACTAGACCTAGGACATGAATTGGGCCTAAATGGACCTAAGATTCGGATTGGACTAGACTTAGACTTAGACTTAGATTAGAATTGATTAGGGATAGACTTGGACTGGGCTTGACATAGAGATACAAATGGGCCTAGCATTGACTTGAACTAGACTTATATGGGCCTAAGATGGACTCTAATGCTAGCGGGACTAATATGAATGCAAAATGGATTCTAATGCATATGGGCCTAAAATGAATGCAAGATGGACTATAATGCATATGGGCCTAGAATGAATGCAAGATGGACTCTAATGCGTATGGGTTTAGAATGAATGCAAGTGAATTGGATTGATTGGATTGGATTGAATGAAGGTGTATGGGATGGGTGTTTAGAATTTTCGAAATTCGTTTTTGAAAGGAACCTCTTGTTTTTATCTTTTGTTAGGAAAAGATGATGGATTGATTTTGAAGAAATATTTTTTTTTGAAATGTCGTGTATAATGGTGATTAGTAAATGTTTTTCAAAAAGGTAGAATAGGATGCAGGGTTGATTTTGAAAAATGTAAGTTTTTGAAATTGATTGAATATGGTAAGGTAGGATTGACAGGGAAGATTAGTTGAACAACAGGGAGAAAATGGGAAGAGGTACACATGCATGACAACTCTAACTCTACAATGACCCTTTAGATGCATTTTTTTAAGGACAGACTTGACCTTGCATGAAAAGACTGATTTTTAAATGTTTGATTAGGTGATAAGCCTAAATGACCAAATTACGCGAATGCAGACATACAGACGCACATAGGACTGAACATAGGATTGACAATTAAATTGACGAAAAGCGCGCGGTGCACAGACTGCGTGCCGCGCATAATTGCTGCGCGCGGTGCACAGCCATGCATCTGGCGCGGGATGGTGCGCCAGGCACCACTTAATGCGCTTGGCGCACTACACCCCCGACACGTTTTTCGGGGATTTAGGCGACGAAAGTTTGCTTGCTTGTTAGACGCGATTTTAGGAACGACGTATAATAACGACAATTTGACAAAATAATAGTAGGCATAAATTGCAATCACAGGCAAATGTCATATAACATGGATGCAAAAGTTCCAACCTAAAGTCCAGTTCTATGTTTGAAACTATTGGTCAGGTTTAGGTTTAGTCTGAAAAGGGTCCATGACTAAGAGATTGGTCCCACGCTTCTTACCCCTGCTTAAAAAGGTGGCCATGTGTAAGACGCACTCCAATCTCAAGTCAGGAACAAGAGAACAATGCCATGGTTGGGTAGGTTTGCTTACGACTAATATCCAACACCATCACTCAGGAAGCTTTTTGGAAGGACAAAGCGCAAACCCCCCGGGGGTGACCTCACACATAAAACATGTGCTAATGAGGCATGGTAGATTGTCCTTATGGTGGCTGAACAGTAGCCATGCATATGCAAAACCGTATATTATTCAAAGGCATAAAAATAAGAATGAATCGCATTTTTCAAGTTTCACCCACTCATTTAAAAAATTAAAATTTTAAAATCCTCCCTAGTGAAGTCGCCAAATTGTAGGCGTGTTTTTATTTCGCCTACGCGGGGTAAGCGCGTATTATATTTGACTACCCCATTTGGAAGAATCATAAACCTAATTAGATATAGGAAAATCATAGGGACAAATTATCCAATGTAGATTTCCCCGTCATGACTCCATATATGGTCAAAATGAACCAAAGATTGAGTTCGGGGGTGAGGGTACAAATATAGTCATAATGAACCACATTCACCCAAAGTTGGCCTCTACTAAATATCGATTCATTGTAGAATTTATGCCAAAAGAATAACCAAGTAATGTTTTAAACACCCTAAAAATATTTAGTCTAAGTAGGTTCAGGAAACACATAGAGAGGCTAATTTTTAGTGACAAGTTATTAAGCAATCAATTTACAGGGAACCTAACAGGTTGTCCAAATTAATCTGATTAATGTTAGAACAATTCTTTAGGTCTTTGATTAGCAAAAATAACATGTGGGTGATAAAAGCATTAAAACAGGACAATCATATAAAATGCATATAATGATCAGGCAAGTATAATAGTGTAAGACAAATAAAAAGAAAGAGAAAAGAGGTTAGAATATATAACATAGAGATTATTACTTAAAGATTTACATCATGAAATAAATAGTTAGTAACTTCAAAGCAATAATATGGAGAATCTATTCAAGGATCCTCAGGATTATACCTATGCGGCTTAGATTGAGGAGCGCAACGATCTTTAGGCGGAGCAATCGTGGAACCAAGAACGCAGCGATGAAAAATTGATTGAAATTATTAAAGTATTGAAAGTATTTGAGTGTTTGAGTATTCGAAGTATGTTTCGGAGTATTCGAGAGAATTTTTGTGCATTAAATAATAATCTGAAAAACCGTTTTTCGTAATTCAGGAAATTACGGGTATTTAAAGAGAAAAGAAACCTTGCGCCTCACGCGAGCCCTGCGCCAGGCGCAGGCCTACGTGGCAGGCGCAATGCCACGCGTCAGGCGCACATTAGTATGCCTGGCGCATCCCTCCCAATCAAATTTAGGCACGTGCAAACGCGATTTTGAAAAGATAGAAAAGAAAGTTGCGTCTCACACAAGACTTGCGTCAGACGCAGGACTCTGTGTGAGTCACGAAATCTACGTGTTAGATGATCATTGGCTCGCCTGACGCGTTCTGGCATATGTGTTGGACGCACGTGGCGCGCTGAGCGCAGCCCCCGCCCCCCGCGTCCGGCGCATATTCGGGAAAATTCGAGCATACTCCTTTGCGCGTCTTTCGAAGATACCTTTTCTATCCCTAAAATTCCAGATTAAAAATATGATTTGTTTATCAAAGATAATAAAAATGATTATGAAAAATATTTATTAAAATAATAAATATTTGATTGCACTTTTAAAATGGACTTAAAATATTTTATGGGCTTAAAATACAATTAATCATCATGAACATTAATTGGGCTTTATAATATCATTTCAAAACACATTTTGGATTGGTTCCTTGAATTGCTCTTCCGTTGGGTCGCGCCAACTAATGCCGCGGTGTGTTTCATCATTGTATCCTTAAATGGGGAGACACAATTATGTGTCTACACTACGTAGTCTAGTCCTTACTTCTTTTGCTCCATAATTATTACAATAATTTGACTTTTAACTATATAGATATATTTCACTTTGACTATATTATTTTTCTAATGAATAGAAACATATCACAAATTTCATTGTGAAATGTTTGTGGATTTTTTTTATATTAGTAAATTTTTTCCAAATTAATTTCAACCTTTTACTACCTCTATGTTATTATAATCTACACAATTTGACTTTCACCCGTACTAATGCAAAATTTTGACCATTAGTATTTACAAACCATTAAAAATTATAAGTTTTTGGTATTTGGAAAATATATGTTGATGATGAATCAAACAAGATGCTATATGACTACGTTTTTCCTGATGTAATAATCACAAAAGATGGCCAAAGTTAAGCATTGGAATAGTGGTGAAGTAGAAAGTATGTAGATTAAAAAGAAATGAAAGGATTATTATTTTTAATAATACATTATTAGTGGTCGAAATTGTCTTTGAGAAAGTGTGAGAATTTAACTTTTACAATTATTCTGAGATAGACGGAGTATATATAAATTTCTTGAACAAACAAATAAAAAATATCAGAAGTAAATAAACGGGAAATAACATTTGGTACCACTGTACTTTGGGCTTTTCTATTTGGTACCCAATTTTTTTATTATTCTATATGGTACCACTGTCGGACTTATTCTCTATCATAACATTCCGTTAAATAAAACATTAGTTTTGGGTTACATAGGGTTTAGTTTGCCTCGTCTACGTGCTTTGTGCATTGAGAATAGTTCAGCTAAGGTTTGGGAGTCATAATTGTGCATCAACATAATTGTGGGCTATTTGGTCTCCTTGAGACTAGGGTTGAACCTATTAATGGTGATAAGGTTTACCCTAGAGTTTGTCCTAATTGGAGTATAGTAGCAAATTATCTCTATCATAAAGGAGGTAGGGTTTGGATGATTTGGCTACCTCATAAGTTTGATGTGGTGGTCTTGGAATGTAAAGCTCAATTTATTCATAGTAGGCTCACTCATAAGGTTATTGGTAGAAGCTTCTTTTTCACTTTGGTGTATTGCTCTAATGACTTAGCTGATAGACAAGTCATGTGGAGTGATCTAAGAAGATTAAGGGTGAGTCAGGAGGCTTGGTTAATTTGTGGTGATTTTAATAATGTGGTGAATTTTAATGAGAGGTTAGGGTCTGTTGTGACCTTGCAAGAAGTTGAAGGGATAAAAAGCTGTCTTAGAGATTGTGAGGTGCAAGATATGGTGAATGTTGGTCCTTTCTATACCTGGTCAAACAAACAAGAGGGAGGGGACAGGGTTTACTCCAAAATTGATAGAGCTTTTGTAAATGATGTTTGGGAGAGGGGGTTTGGTGATTCATTGGCTAACTTTCTTCCTGAAAGTATTTCTGACCACTCTCCTTGTATTATTCATCTTGAAAGCCAGAAAAGTGGTAAGCCTAAAGCTTTCATATTGTTTAACATGTGGACAGCAGCAGACCCAGTTTTGTGATATTGTTAGAAGTGGTTGGCAAAAATTAGTCCATGGTTGTGTCATGTTTCAGGTGGTGAGGAAGTTGAAAGAGTTGAAGTATGATCTGAAAGCCTTGAATAGGAGTAAATTTTCTAACATTGAGCTTGAAGCTGATGTTGCTTATAAACATATGCTTACAATTCAAGGGCAAGTGCAAGCTGATTTGAATAACCATGAGCTTCATTCTCTTGAAACTGAAGCTAGGAATAGATACATGGAGTTAAACAAAGCTAGGATGGCTTTTCTTCAACAGAAGGTGAAGTGTGATTGGTTGAAGGATGGAGATAGCTACACTGCTTATTTCCATGCTTGCTTAAAGAAGAGAAGAGCTCAGAATCACATATACAGAATTAGAGATACTTCTAGTGTGTGGGCTGAAACTCAAGATCAGGTGGAACAAGCTTTTATGGAATTTTATGTTGGGTTGCTTGGTACTGCTCAGAGTTCAAGAAGCAAGGTGAGTAGGAGTGTGTTGAATGAAGAACATAAACTTAATGCTCCTCAGCAGGATAGTTTGATTCAGCCTTTCAGTAGAGATGATGTGAAGCAAGCTCTGTCTGAAATTGATGATATTAAGGCTCCTGGGCCTGATGGGTACTCTAGCTGCTTCTTTAAGAAGTCTTGGAGTATTATAGGTGAAGATATCACTCATGCTGTCTTGGATTTCTTTACTTCTGGTAAGATTCTTAGACAAATCAATCATACTACCCTGTGTCTAAATCCTAAATGTGAACAACCTCAAGATGTTACTCAATTCAAGCCCATTGCTTGCTGCAATGTCCTGTATAAAGTAATCTCAAAGATGCTATGGTGTAAATTGAAGAAGATTTTGCCTGAAATTATTGATCTTGTCCAGAGTGCCTTTGTGAAGCAAAGGGTTATTTTTCATAACATTTTCATTTGCCAGGATATGCTTAGGCATTATAAAAGGAAATCTGAACCTGAAAGATGTACTATGAAAGTTGATTTGAGAAAAGCCTATGATTCCTTAGACTGGGAGTTTATTAAGGAGATGTTGGAGGGTTTGCAATTCCCTGAGAAGTTTGTCAACTGGATTATGCTTTGTGTGACTAATCCTAGTTACTCATTAAGCATTAATGGCAATCTTTGTGGCTTTTTTAAAGGCAGGAGAGGGTTGAGACAAGGAGATCCAATTTCCCCTCTCTTGTTTGTTCTTGCTATGGAGTACTGCTCAAGATTGATGAAAAAAATGCACAAGAAGAGAAAGTTTGCTTTCCACTATAGATGTTCTGAGTTGAAGCTCACACATCTGTTTTTTGCTGATGATTTAATGTTGTTTTGTAAAGAGGAGGTTCAATATGCTATTTTGATGAAAAGAGTCCTCAAGTCTTTCTCTGCCACTTCTGGTTTATTTGTAAGTCAAGAAAAACAGTTGTTTATTTTGGCAATGTTAATGAGGAGGTGCAACACAGAATTCTTCAACTTACAGGATTCCAAACAGGTCAATATCCATTCAGGTACCTGGGAGTCCTCACTACTGCCAGGAGACTTACTAAGGTGGATTGTGATGTTTTGGTTGATAAGATTTTGAAGAGAATAGTTCGTCTGAGCTCAAGACACATTTCTTATGCTGGCAAAGTTACCTTGATTTATGTTGTGCTCATTAGTCTACATACATATTGGGCTCATGTATTTTTACTACCTAAATGTGTTCTAGAGCAGATAACTAAGATATGTAGAGCATATCTTTGGGAAGGGAAAGTTTATTCTTCTAAGCCTCCTTATGTGGCTTGGCATAATGTGTGTCATGCTAAAAATAGGAGAGGGTTAGGAATCAGGGAGTGTCTTAGCTGGAATATTGCAGCTATAGGCAAGTATGTTTGGCAAGTTTCAAATAAGGCTGATTTACTTTGGAGTAAATGGGTCCATTCAGTGTACATTAAAGACATTGAATGGTGGGAGTACAAAGCTCCTGTAAATGCAAGCTGGTGTTGGAAGAATATCTGCAAGATAAAGGATAGGATGAGATCAGCATACACTGGAAATAGATGGCTGAACTCTGATGTGAATTACACTATTAATGCTGGTTATAAATGGATTCATCAAGATGGGGAAAAAATTAAGTGGCATAACTGGGTCTGGAGCTCTTATAAGGTCCCTAAACATTCATTTATATCTTGGCTAACTGCACAGGGTAAATTGAGGACTAGAGCTAAGCTAGCAGCTGTGGGAGTTTCCAGAGACAGCAAATGTGCTCTTTGCAGCAAGGAAGTTGAGGACTGTCATCACCTCTTCTTTAGATGTCCATTTAGAAAGTTGTTTGTGAAGGCCTTATGAATTGGCTTGGAATCAGGATAGCAGTTGATGAAAGTGTTTTTACTACATGGAAGAAATGGGGCAGGAAATTTAGGAGCAAAAGAAGGCAGAAAATTTGTTATGATACTCTGGCTGTTGTGGTGTACAATGTGTGGAAAGCAAGAAATTGTGCTGTGTGGGAATCTAAAGTCCCATGTCCAAACAAAGTTGTTAAATGTATTCAGCATATTATATGTAATAGAGTTAGAAGTTTGGTGAATGAGAAGTGGAATAGGGAAGATATAGATTGGTTAGATCAGCTTATGCTGGATTGTAGATAAGTTGGTGGTGTTGTTTTTCTTTGTTGTTTTGTTTTCTGGTGTTTAGTTGTGGTTTTAGTGTTGTTGTGCTTATGTGAAGCTTAGGTTGTATTGGTTTTGATGGAGCTTTCGAGTTTTTGGTAATATAATTCTTACATTTTACCCCAAAAAAAAAAAGGTTTGGGAGTCACTTTGGCTTTTATGGGTCAAAATTGTAGTCGGTGGAGAAAAACAACTAGAACCTCGTTTTACGTGTCAGGAAATGTCTATTTATATTTTTTTCCAATATGGACCTTAAATTTGGTCGTTATGGACAAAAATGACTCTCAAAACCTTAATTACGCAAAATTAGACAAACCCCTAACCCTATTTAGCCCCCAAACTAATGTTTTATTTAACATAATGTTACGGTAGAGAATAATTCTAAACTATAGTGGTGCCATATAGAATCTAAAAAAAATTGGATACCAAATGAAAAAGCTCAAAGTATAATAGTACCAAGTGGAATTTCTCCTAAATAAACTATATAATTCTATCGTACATCCTAATTGGAAGCTCGCTTATGCTTCCTGTTTTATTTCCCCTTATTAAAGCCAAAAGGCATTAAAAAGTAAAATGAAAAAACAGTTGCATGTCACCAAAATAGAAAAGAAAAAAGAAATCTGATGATAAAGTAATCTTTTAGTGCCATGTCTAGTGTTCCACTAACAGTTAATGATTTTTCTTTTTGATATAATGGCTACAGGTATATAATGGTGGTCACGCATTTTTGTGCTACAAGAGTAACAAGTATTTCCACGAAATATAAGGATTAAGGGGAGATCATCATGAAAGTGGTGCAACCAATAAGCAACTCTTTAGCTATTAATTGGATGCTTTTGCTAAATCTCACTTCATAATTACATTTTTCTCTTTAATTTATCTCTCTCCATGGCAGGAGGACATAGACCTAAAGTCCTCAACAAACCATGTATCTTGCTTATAGGTATTTCTTTACCACTCTCATCATATACTTTTTCCATCTCCATGCTTTAACTTTTCTCTTAATCATTATGCATATGAAGATATATGTTGTACATATGGCACATATTTAGTAAAATTCAGTGACATTCTACTTAAGCAAAAGCATTTTGCTTTAAGCTAATACGATATTATTTATAAAAGATAAAATTTTCTTTGTTGACATTTTTCTTTTCGTTATTAAGGTTAAGGGTTATATATATATATATATATATATATATATATATATATATATATATATATATATATATAACTTTTGACTTCTCAAATCATGTACACATGATACATACTTTGTTGATCTTAAATGTTTAACTTGCATGTAATTTGCAGTGATTGCTGGAATGGAGAGATTTGCATTTAAAGGGGTGGCATCAAACTTAGTGATATATCTTACTGATGTTGTTAATATGAGCAATTCTACGGCAGCTAAAACTGTAAATAGTTGGTGTGGTCTAACATCCATTATGCCACTCTTGGTGGCTCCCCTTGCTGATTCTTTATGGGATCACTATTCCACCATATTAGCTGCATCTTTCTTCTATATTCTGGTAAATTTTCTCTCTATATAAAACCCTTCTAATTTAAGTCTAATGGCGCTAAGTGAAACTCTGTGCATGTTAGTAAATAGTGTGTATACAGTACATCTAAGAGACGTTGCTCTAGTGATATTACTGATATATCAATACTTACGTTTGTCATTGTCTCCAAAAAGATGTTGCTCTAGTAGGGTATATACAGTATACGGGGAGGAGCAAGTTTGTGGCCGGGAGTGTGGGAAAACCAACTTGGTGGGTCTTTACATGATTATAGGTGGCTCAGTCTGAATCCTACGCATACCCGGTCCGTCAATACAAAAACGCATATTCATATATCTAGTCTAGTAGTCTTGGGAAAATAATAGGAGAAGATTAGTAGCAAACTAATATGGATTCTCTGTGGATGTCATTTAGCTTAGATGGCAAAGTCTTATGAAGGTGGTGCTCAAGAATTGGGATCGAATCCCGTCTACATTACCGTGCTTAGTCGCTCATTAGCACCAAAAAAATGGATTCTCTTCGTACTGAATTGATTACCGTAATTACAATCCCGTGCAATGCATTATATAGTTTTGAAATTTTAAGTTAACCATTGTTATTAGTAATAAAATCATCAAATACCTTTTCCCTAGGTATGCTCATTAACTAATAATATTTCAAAATTATTACAAGAGAACTTTGAGATTATCCAACTAATTTTGTGTTTAAATGGATATAACTCCAAATTATAAAATAAAATGGATATAACTGCGACTATATTATGAATATCAATGGGTAATTACTAATTATTGGCTGTAAGTCCAATTCTGTATTCTAACTCATCTTGATATAAAAGGAGAGAGGTTTTGAGCAAAACATGAAGACATGTATTTTAGTGGGGAATACAAAAGGATCAAAGGCGAGAGACACTTTCCATGAGGATGAGGTTTTGGTTTGTGATACTCTTCCCATTTTGAAAAAAAATTACTTTACATATCTTTGAGATTGATACACTTATAAAACTATTAAAAGATAATCTAATAATATTATTATGAAATAGTAGTACTAGTTATCTAGCAATATATGTCTTTACCAATATAATTTAGGATAATATAACAGTTAAAGTTCCACCCAGCAAAAGCAACACCTATCAAGGAATTGTTGAAGTATTAAACACCTATTAGGTTAGATTAGTTGATAGAGGAGGATACTCAAAAATAGAGGATAAGCCATGGCTAAGCTAGCATATAATTTTACTTAACTACTTTTTTTTAATAGCTACCCACCTATTGCAGATTTGCCGGGAAGCCTCTCAATTTCTATAATTTCCGGACCTCCCACGAGGTTAAAACCCCTTTGATTGAGAAAGTTTGGTACAGAAAATGGGTTATTTTTACTTAACTACTTAAAACAATTAAATATGACACATTGGGAAGAAATTAATAAGTGGAACCCAAAAGGAGTGCAAGTGTTATTTGTTAATTAGCAAAACGAAGAAAAATTACTTGGATCAAAGGATGACTTAAAATCGAAGTATAATAAAAGATTATACTCCCTCCCGTTTTTTAATTGTTATACTTCACTTTGAGGGAGAACTAAGGAAATTTTTTGCAAAAAACAAGAATGAAGTACAACCAAAGAATATTTGGTTTTGGGAAATGTAAAAAGAAACATTAAAATATTTGTAGGAAAGACAAAAATATGGTAGGTGGAAAGGTTTTGGGTGGTGGGGTATGCGAGGTAGAAAAATGTAAAAAGTTAATGTAATAGATTACCATATAAAGAAAAAGTGAAAGTCTAACAATTAAATAAAAATGGCCAAATAAGGAAAGTGTAACAATTAAAAAAAACGGAGGTAGTATAAGCTTATGACATTATCTCTCATTGATGATAATGGAACTTTGAGGATTCCCGAAAAGAAATGTCCCTTTCATTAATTTTTTTTGACATCGCGAAATTTTGCATTAATTAATACTTCCTAAAGATATTACAATCAAACATGAAACAGAAAGCAAACGAACACTAAAGTGAGCTACAAATACTCTTACATACCGTATGAAGAAAAACCAACTTGTTGTTCTTCCAGTTCCTTTAATTAATGTTACCCTAATTAGTTATTCATTGAAACATTAAATATCACAATTAGTGAGCGGCTCAAACAGCTTAGGATTATTTTACCATATTGTTCTTCTATGAACTTAGGATTAGATGGGTTGAGGAAAGACTTTTTTTTTTTTTTAATCAGGAAAGGAAATCTAGGAGGTGCCTACACAACCTAACCAAGTAACCATCCATGAGGATGGTCAAAACTTACAAGCTTCAAGCATAAAAATATAGAAGAAAAAGAGGAAGGAACTTAAGTAGATGCTCCGCGCTGGCAACACACCTTCTCCCCAGGCCAAACCGAATACATCTTCTTGTAACCCGTCACAGGGGGAAGACAAACACCACTGAAAATAAATAAATTCCAAATCTTCTCAAAGGATCTGCAATAACTTGAAACCACAACTTAATTAATACCTACAACTAAACTAAAAAACGAAAAACAATAAATAAAGAAAACATGAAAAAAAATATAAAAAAAACCAAAAAAACAAGGACTTATAAATAGCTTCCAAGAGATGAAGAAATAAAGCCCCCGACCCGAGCCAAGCCGAAGCGGGAGAAAAAGATTAGCCCGAAACCAGTAGCACCCACGCCGCAAGTAGAACAAAGAAGCTTCGGCCTGGATCTACAGCCGAGCTAGTCAAACAACCACCCACACCGCGAGCAATTATTCCCGAATTGACTAACTTTAGAAATGGCGAAAGCTAATAAAGAAGCTAGTAGAACAAATGTCCGACTGAGGATAAGAGAAATTGAACTACTTGACAAACTAAGCCATAAAGATGGTTAGATTTAGGAGGAAGAGAAGAGGGAGGCGGCTAGGGTTTTAATTTCTACATAAATTGATTTGGGGGCTAGGGTATTAGAGTGAAAGGGGAGCCCCTCTCTCTAGAAAAGGCTGATAGAGGAAAGACATACATCATATAATCTCTTTTAATTATAATCGTCAATTGTTACATTTCATAAACATATAAATTAGAATAATTAATGATATTATCTAAGAAAATGAAAGAATGAAACAAGTAAAATTTGGAGACTGGAATGAATATTAAATGAACTTGCATGATGATATCTCACTATCTTATTACTATACTCCTTCTGTCCCATAATATAGTTCTTGTTTCATTTTTTAGGTGTCCTATAAAAAGTGTACTTACTTTAAATTTTTATACGTTAGTTTTAATTTGTTTTAATCCTATCGATTATTTTAAATCATTTAAGTTATTTTTATTGGTAGAAAGTATCAGCACAAAATACCGAAAGCTTAATTTAATGGTGTTTTGTTGTTATTGTTAAGAAAATCCATTTACTCACCAATACAAGTACAACATCAAAAGTAAATTATATTGTTTCAATTTCCTTTATTCTCATGAAAATGATAAACAAAAACTATATTATGACATGAAGGTAGTAATATATTACTCCCTCTGTTTCTTTTTAATTGTTACACTTACACTTTTCACGCGTGTCAATGCAAAACTTTGAGGACATATATATTTAGTTTTGTATTTGTAAAAATTATAAAAAGTACATATTAATAAAATACATGTTAAGACGAATCTAACAAGATCTCACATGACTATGTTTTTATTCACGTATAAATCACAAACGATAGTCAAAGTGAAATTTGTGAATAGTGTAAAATGTCAAAGTGTAACAATTAAAAAGAAACGGAGGCAGTAAAATATATTCTTCAAAAGGAACTCCTTTTTGTTCTACCATTCTTTTTGTCTTAAGTTGTTTTTTACCCTACTTTTTTCACCTGACATGCAAAAGTCTCTCTCTGCAATTTTTTATTGAAATACCATGCAGTTATATGCTCCTTGCATTTCAAAAAGATCTGAATAATTATTGAGACACGTAGTTTAAACTTTAAGGTGATAAGTCGTAGTGTGGCTATCAAATGTTATTTAAACATAAAAATTAGATGTGATAAGAGTTAGTGTGGTAGTTTTTATTGAAGAAGAGAAAAGGTTATGTAGATTTTTATTGGTAAAGTTAGAGTGTGGGCCAAAATGTTATAAGAAAACTAATATAAGAATATTGGAGTCATGCCAAAAATGGAAATATTTAAAATAATTTAGTAAAAATATTTTTTTTAAAAAGTATTCAAACTATTTTGGATTGGAGGCTTTTTAATTGAGGTAAATCATATGCAAGTTCACACCACCTTTTACTTGCAAAACTCCCATACATAACTTTCTTTCTCTTACCCCCTTGATCTTTGAAGCTACCAGTAGTACCAATAATGGGTATATATAACATAAAAGAACGAAGGTAGAGCAAAATAAATTGAAATTCAAAAGGATTGCCAACCTTCTTATTATTGAATTTTCATTGGTTAGAAATACATTAAAATATTATTTTTATGTCACTTTTCTCCTCAATTTATTGCATAAATATCAATATTTTATTCTAATGTGTCTAAGAGGGTTGGCATTCTTGACAACCCTAAGAGTTACTCAAACATTTTCCAATTAAAAAAGTCATCCAAATATCATAATAAATTAGGAGTATTATAGGGTTCATTTTTGACGAAGTTTTATAAAGTAAAAAAAAATAGAACCTTAATAGATCATATGGTAGGCAATTATAAGTTGTGAAATGATAACGAAATTTCCCTCAGAAAAAAATGGTAATGAAATTTATTCTATTTTTCTGAAGAATATGTCATCTCAATGCCCATGGTTACCAAACTATCTCCAAACTTGTACTTTTCTCCATGAATATTTATTGTTACTCAACACCCCTTCTATTAGTTAATGGAAAATTGTGAAAGGAAAAAGCGACAATCTAGAATGCCATTATTATAACAAGATTACCAATAGATGCATTATCATTATCACTTATCAATATTATCTACGAAGTAGACCTTTGAGGAATAAGGACTATAGTATTTCCAGTGAATGATTTAGGTGCACTTAATGGTGTCCACGGCAATATGCACTTCTTATATTCCATGGAACTCCTATGTTTACTAACACTAGCATTTACGTGATCGTGAGTTAAGATTACAACAATGTTTCAATGGCCAAATATAAATATGTTAACCAAAGAATTTGCACTAGGTACTCCTAAATTTTAAAGGATATATGTCCTCTATATTTGTTGTTTGTTACTCCCCCCCGTTTCATTTTAATCTACACACTTTTCTTTTTGGTCTGATTCTTTTTAATCTACACACTGTTGCTTTTTCTATTTTAGGTAACATGTCACATCTACTTTCTCCGCTTTTTCCACCCATGTCATCCACTTTTTAATATTTTAAACCACTTTTTTACTTTCTCTCTCTCTCTCACTTTTCAGTTTCTCTCTCATACTTTTGTACTTATTCATTGGTTCTCCCCCAAAGTGAAGTGAGTAAATTAAAATGAAACGGATGGAGTATATTGCAACATTGAAGTTTGACACTTTTTAATAAGGTCGTAGAAGAAGAGAGAGATAGAAAATTAGTAATAAGGGGACTCATTCAATATGAGACAGATAGAGAAAACCTTTAGCCAATTTTAGTAATGATTATTTAACTACAATAATACAAACTTTTGACCGTTCTATCACAATAATACAAACTTTTAATTATTATGTAATTTATGAAAATTTCTCCCATTAGGTCGATACTTGTTGTTAACTTGTTGGAGAAGGTAAATAAACTGATGTGGCACTCACTAGGACACGTGCCATTATTTTATTGGCTGATTTTTTAAATTTTATATAAATTTCGAAAAAAAAATTATATATGTTTCTTCTCCTGCTCCCCCCTCCACTCTCTTTCTCCCTCCCCCACCCCTACTCCTACCCCTGGCCTGCGTGCCAGCCTTCCCTCAACTGTTTCTCTCTCTTCCTCCTCCCCCACCCCGGCAACAATCATAACCACTCATTTTCCGGCGAACTCCGGCAACTCCCTTCGCCGGAAACACCCTCAAAATCAAACCCAAAATTTCTCTCCTCTTATAAGCCCTTATCATGGCCTTTGTAATCTCTCTCTTCTTTCATCTCCATAGGCGTCACCGCCACAATTTTCCTGCACCTCATCGCTGGAAGAGCCCCCTGGCACCGACGAAACCAATGACGACCCATTTCAGGGGTCAGAATTTCATCAACTGGGTACTCCTCAGAATTGCTTAAAACCCTCCCTCAACCATTATCTGACGAAACCAACAATCATAACCGTCCATTTGCCGGGAACTAAGAGTTTACGACGCGAAACGTCGGAATCAGCGAGCGCGCGAGCAGAAGAGAGGACGTTGGAGTAGCGAACGACGGCGGATTGAAGGAGAGAGAGGATTTGTTCGTGCGTGAAAGGTTCGGGGAGTTTGCGCGCGTCGTCAAGAGTTTAAGTTTGGTTTTCAGATGGTGGCGTTAACTCTGAAGGTGAGAGGTTAGGGTTTTGGCGGCGGAAAGCGGAGGAGGAGTTGGGTTCGGTGGGCGACGTTTCGTGGCTGGGAGGGCGTGGGAGTTGGGGATGGGCGTGGAGAGAGAAAGAGATTTTGGGTTTTTCAAAAAAAAAAATTACCTGTTTTACAATTACAAGTTACATTAACCTACTCTAGGAATTTTGATGTAAGATTTTGTTATATTACATAATAATCAAAAGTTTGTATTATTGCGAACAAACCGCCAAAAATTTGTATTATTCTAGTTAAAAAAATTTTAATAATGTTGCGATTAATATTAACCATCCATAAATGGAGAGCATTAAAATAGAAAAAAGATGCAAGAAATACGAGATATCCTTGCGGCCTTGCATTTTAAAAATCGCACCATATAACCTAAGGTTTGTAGCAAATTTCTCATATACCCTTAATTAGTATCGAACATTAAAAAACAAAAGTCATTAATCAACCCCAACATTTTACTAGAATTCAAAAATCAGTTTACTCTCATTGTTCGTTACCCCCCTCCCACCAAGACAACCAATTTTGGTGTTTTGATTGACTCATCAATGGGTTTTCAAGTAGCCACATCTTTTATGTATTTAAGTCATTAAGGATATATGGTAAAACTATTACAAACCTTATAGATATACAGTGCAAGGTCAATACCTCATGCATTATTTGAAACTTCAGGCATTACCTCATAAAAATTCCCTATTAACGAAGTAAATTAGATTGTCCAATTGGTTGCAAGTATTACCTTGGCGATCCTCCTTAAATTTTTTTGGTGATGGTTGAAGCAACCAAATCGACCATTTTGAATTTAAGCACTTTTGTATGTCACTAGCAAGCAAGATGCTTCATTGCCTAGTTTTTTCTATGGATTTGCGAATCAATTGCTTATCACCATAAAGTAAAATTAGATTGATCAATTCACTTAATTGCTAAAACAATTCTTTCCCCACACATGATAATATACGATTATCTAAAATAGCTGTCTTTTATCCTCATGCTCTCATTCTCATAGGCCAACTGTTTTTTTTTTTCTTTTGGTGAACAATGGCATAATTATATAGAACTAGTCATAACGTTATTACACTCCGATATGTATGTATTCATACAAAAATTAGGAGGGAAAGGGAAACTCCTAGTTACATTCATGCACTCATCTAAACTTCTTGCTTCCTTAGCTAGACAATCCGCAAGTTGATTCTTTGTCCGAGATATATGGATGATCTGAATATCATTAAACTCATTGCATAGCTCCCTGCATTGAGATAATACACTCGAGTACATGTTAGTAACACTTGGCTCACTATGTAGGAGCTGAGTGCCTAATGGGCCTTCCCGTTCTACGATCCATACGGATGCTTCCTTCAGGGACATCTACTCTCCAGTTGGACTTGGTGGGGTTATTAGAACTAATATAGGACAGTGGATGAAGGGCTACTATAGGCAAACTTATGCGATGTCCCCCTGATGGCGGAATTACTAAGCATCAAAGAGGGACGGACTTTGGCGAGGAAAGATAATATGGTCCAGTGTGTTTTATACTTACAATTTATAGGCCAACTGTTTGCATGTGAAACTTTATTGCTTCCCTATTTCTAACTTTTGTCCTTGTTGACCCAACTGTTTTTTTTTACTTATTGTATTTCTATTGCTTCCCCTATTGTATACAGGGCCTTGCATCACTAACATCAACTACATTTGAATGGGCATGGCCAGTGAACAAGAACATTTCAAACACCTTTATGTTTTGGTCACTCTGTTTGATATCACTTGGCCAAGGAGGTTACAACCCTTCTCTGCAAGCCTTTGGAGGAGATCAACTTGGAGAGGAAGAAGATTTGCCTTCTAACCAAACTGACCTTAAGACCTCCAGTAAAAGGACTACTTTCTTCACTTGGTGGTACTTTGGTGTGTGCAGTGGCAGCCTCTTGGGAGTTTCTATCATGTCATACATCCAAGACACTCTAGGCTGGTCTCTAGGGTTTGCAATCCCTACTCTCGTCATGATCGCGTCTATCATCTTATTTTCTTGCGGCACCAGGTGCTATGCATTTAATTTCACTAATGATCAGAAGCTTGGTAATCATAGTCCGCTCACGAGTATGGCTAATGGTCTTAAAGCTGCCATATCAAGGGTGTTCAACTGTGGCATCGGTGAATCCCATCGCAAAGTCAATGCTCCAGAGTTGGAGTAAGCTTTCTTCTCTTTCTTTGGATGCACAATTTGAGAAAAAATAATCAAATTAAAGATATATTATAGCTCAGTAATTAGGTGATTTTCTCTAAACAGAAACGATACTTATTTACCCTCTCTACCTTCAAGGCTGCAGGAGAATCAACTCTCATGCCAAAAGCTAGTAGGAAGCATGGATCCTGGTGAGAAACAAAGTAAAAGCACATGTCTTTCTGATAATGCTAAAGTAACACTAAGGCTCTTACCTATATGGACCATGTTGCTGCTGTTTGCCGTGATCTTTCAACAACCAGCCACATTCTTCACCAAACAAGGCATGACAATGAGACGGAACATTGGAACCAAGTTCAAGATCCCACCAGCGACTCTGCAAGGAGCCATTACCGTCTCAATTATCATCCTAATGCCCTTCTATGACAGGGTTCTTGTCCCCTGTACACAAGTTATCACAAGAAATGAGAAGGGCATAACCGTCCTGCAGAGAATGGGAGTTGGAATGGTCCTTTCCATCATTGCCATGGTAATTGCCGCGTTGGTAGAAGAAAAGAGACTCAAGAATCCATCCTTGAGCATCTTTTGGTTGCTACCACAATACATATTACTAGGGATATCAGACATCTTTACTGTTGTGGGAATGCAGGAATTCTTCTATGGTGAAGTTCCCATAAAGATGAGGACAATGGGAATAGCCTTGTATACTAGTGTGTTTGGAGTAGGCAGTTTCCTCAGCGCCATAATGATAGCTTTGATTGAGCTCTTCACGACTAGGGGAGGAAATCAGAGTTGGTTCTCTGATGATATGATGAAAGCAAGGTTAGATAAGTACTATTGGCTTCTAGCCATATTAAGTTCGTTTAGTTTGCTCATATACATAGTTTTGTGTAAATTTCACAAGAGTAGGGGTGACTTAGCTAATGAAAATGATGTATAAAGTTGAAAGTTAAGGTTTATGCATTTTTCTTATATTCAATCTAATTTAATAGCTATGTATCTATCTGACAAGCAAACTGCAACGAACAAGAACTTATAACAGAAACAACAGCCTTATAAAAAGATGCGGATGCATAAAACTGCATGCTTGGACAGCTTAGCTCATTATGCAGCAGCAGTACTAGTCAGACCACAAGGCAGTTGATGCATCAGACTAGCAGACAGATGATTCAGATAATTCATGTAATAAGTGTATCACAAATTAAAAACCATTCAACGTTTAGTGAACTCCGATTGCAGCAACTCTAAATGCTTCCTTAGTAGGATTAAAACAGCACGATGATAAACAGTGATTCATTTGACATCCAAGATTGGCAAGTCACATGGAGCTCAAGCATATCCAAAAGAGAGAGTTGAGTCCATGCCAATAACAACTACAACAGAAGAAAGAAAATAGCTGCACAGAAAGAAATTAGCTATATTTATACTTATACTAACAGGAATAATATTTAACATTGTTGTCTTTCACACGTACTCCATATTTTCCCATGCCGAAATTCTACAACATCTCCAAGATACAAATACTAGAAATCTCAGCCCCTAAACGAAAATGACTCCTATTATTAGTAACAAAAAATCCCCTATATCTCAGGAAAAAAGTCAAAAACTATAAATCAAGCCCATAATGTGCATATATCTTTAAGCTCGGATATTAATTCATCAATCCTCATTTTATCGACCTTAGCAATCAACAGAACGATCTATAGAACCTTTTCATTGAGGAGGAACCAAGAACAAAAGACACAACACTATACACACAGCTACAAACATTTATAAAAAAATAATATACGAGCCAAAAGTATGTTTCTATTTCATTGCAAAACTTAGGCTACATTTGAAACATACAAACTAAACAACATTCATGCCTCGATGCAAAAAGAGCATTATCAAAAGAAATGAATGTGAATGCTTCATTACACTCGTAGCTATGAGCAACCACAAAGATGACGACCACAGCTATCTAACTCTTAAGTCAAGGTATCATTTCCTTTCCACAATCCACTCCCTTCGTGAATTAATCCATCACCCCCTCCATCATCTATGCATAATCTTCCATTTTGCGCATCAAAGCAAGAAATGCTTCAACTCAATCAGACCACAAAGCTACCTAATTCACAGAATGAGAACCATGACCATTGACACCCACCTCCAGAGCATCATTCTCAGGTCTCAACCCGGCATTGCCTTCTTCTTGTTTAATCTCAGCAATGCCACCATCATCCGAATCTGAATCCAGAGTAAACCTTCCTTGGTTCTCCATCCTTTGCATCTCTGCACCAAGGGACCGATAATTTGAGTAATCACCCTCGCCAACGAAACTTCTCCCAAAAACCGAAAACACCCCACAAATCAAAGCAACAAGAAAAGCAAGGTGGCAATTAAACAACAGCACAGCAATTGCACCACCACGATGCGAATCCATATGACCCTTACACTTAATCGTATAATTTCCCCTACTCTTATAACCCAAATCACAATTATGCGCAATCCAATCCGTAAAAAAAGAAAAACCCATTTGCACAAACCAAGTCCCCTTCAAGATTAACCCTAACCCACGACCTAATTTAGGGATTCCGGAATCTGGGGAAATCAGCTCAATCAAAGTGGAAATCACACAAATTGAAATGGGAACAAGCATTAAATCATAGTAACGATTCTCAATCCCATTAGAATCCTTCAAATGAAGATGAAACAACAAGAATTCTTCGAAAAAAGCGAAGAGAACAATCAAATTGAGTAAAGGGTAAGGAAAAGAGTAAGATTTAGAGAAGAAATTGAGGAGACCAAGAAGTGAAAACATGAAGAAAAGAGAGGAAATTGCGAGTACCTGAAGTTGAAGAGAAGAACCCAATTTGTCGTTTGATGAGATTGCATTGAAGAAGGAGAGAAAAGAGTCGATGATGAAGAGAATAGAGAGAAAAAAGGTTGAAATTAGGGTTATTGTGGAGAAATTGCGAGGTGTTTTGGATGAAGAAGAAGAAGAGGAGAGAGATTCCCATGCTCCGATTAGTATGAAACTTCCGCCTGCAAAGGCCATTGAAAAGAGGCCCATTGTTTTTGTTTTGATGATTTGTGATTATTGAAATCTGGGTTTGGTGGTGTTGTTCTGTATAATTGTTGAGGAGAGAGATTGGAAGGAAGATGGTCAAGTCAGCGGCTAACACAGGCGAGAAAAGGGAGATTGTCAACTTGAAAAGCTCCCGGCTGCGGTTATTGTTGCCGCTGCTACACTTGTTTTACTTTTCCTCGACTCCTTTCTAACGGTTACTTGCATAATGGGCATGGGCATCAGGGCAAGGGCAAGGGCCATGGGCATGGCCCGCATGGGCATGGGCATGGGCATGAACACGGGCCTTGTGCCATGCGGGGCCGTGCCGGTATGTCCCACGGGCTTTGTGCCATGGCAGGCCGTGCCAAGAATGGGCCAAGATCAAGTCGTGCCGAGTTTTAGAAAATAACGCCCATGCACAAGTGCACAACTCAACTCACGTTTCGTGTCGGGCCGACTAGTGTTGTGTCTTGTGCCTGACTTATAAAATTTGTATTTTGTGGATTTTTGCTTAAATTGAGCGTGCCAAATGGAGGGCCGACCCGTCGTGCTCGTGCCAAATTTTAAAAATGTTGTCCATGCACGGTCCATGAGTCTGCCTCTCGTGTCGTACCAACCCAGCCATGCACGGTTACATCCTCCATTTTGTAATACTGGCAAGTCGCATTTTTGTCTATATATTCTCTGTTTCTCACGCTTACCACATGGAGGTTTTTCTTTTGATCTTTATCTTCTTCTTCGCCCTTATGCACGGTTCAACGTTGAGAGGATTGAAAAACGGAGAAATGATTTTATATTGTGTATTGGATTATAATTGGAAAGCAAAATCAACTTAAAATGACAGAGGGAATATATTATATTTACCTTTGTTGTCTATAGTAGGATAGTTTTATAGTGGTAATATTTTAATTTCAATGTATAATATTTGTGATTTAACCAAACAACACAATCTTATAAAAATGTTCAAAGCAAAAAAGGTATTCCTGATCGTTAGGAACTGAGAAAAGCTCATACTGAGTGTCCAAAAATGGTATAGAACAAGAAAGTATATCCTTTGTTTATCTCTACAAGGGGAATAATTTGATATTCAAATGGCATAATGTTTATAATCAATATTGATTTGTCACATTGTAAGAGTTCATGGTTTTAGACCTGTGTGATACACATGTTTTTTTTTTTTTTTTTTTTTATATGTTGTGTGCTTATAAATTTCATCATGCTAATGTTAAAAACTCATGTTTCCATGCTATTTGCTATATTAACAACTACAATTATATCCAACCGGTAATCGCTACAACTAAAAAAAGGTCTCAATTATGTATGTCTGTAAGAATTTTTCTCATTATAGCATATAGAAATTTACTAAAAATTAAACTCACTATCTTTTCATTGTTTTGTATTGATACATAATTTAAGATTTCAATGATTAAAGTTTGTGAGGCTTTTATTATATGTGTTTTGGTTGTAGTGTTTATCTTTTCGTGAATGATAACAACATAACATTTTAGGTTGTAGGGTCGAAATTTTGCAATATCAATATGTAATTCAACATCTAATTTTCTATACTAGTTGTCACGAAAAATATGCAGTACAATATCTGAGTTTGACAAGTTTACGTTATCTCATTATAGTCTGGTAACTAAAGAAAAACAACATATTTATGACTGAAGGGGAAATTACCAATAGGTCTCGAAAATAAATTATCACTATATATAGTCATAGAGGTCAAATATTCAATCATGAGTTTTTTTTAAAGATTACTATTACTGAATTTTTTATCTCTGCTACTTTTTTTTGATCTCTGCTACTTAGATATTAGTCATACTTATTCAAGAGAAATAGCTACTTGTTTGCAAATTTCTAATCTCCATGACGTAGTGGATAACCCTATACCAGTAGACCTAGCAAAACTAACCCGATCCGAATTAAACGAACTCGTTTACTCAACTTAAGACTCGAATCAGGCTTGAAATTGGCGACCAAAAGTTGACACGAGACCCAAAATGACCCGTTCTAAATCAAACTTGGCCCGACCGGTAATGACCCGACTTGAATTAACCCAAACTATATTGTCAACTATGATCCCCCAATACAAAATGAACCAGTTTTAATTTTATCATCTCTAGTACTTTGTTATGTACTTTATTATTATCTCGTACCTAATATTTGTAATTATCAACTTAAAATATTTATTTTGCATCTTATTTTATATTTACTTTTATATTTAATTTAAATATTGACTTGATTTGACTTATCAGTTAAACCGATCTGATCTAGACCAAACTCAATCTTGAAAACCCAAAACAGATAAATTCGCATATAATTTGATCCGATCCAAACCTAACCCGAAAATAAGTACACTCAAAACATACCCAATCCGAAGTAACCCAACCCAAACAATCCGATTTGCCACTTCAGTCTTGAGGACAACTGGACAAGCCTCTCACGGAAGTCCTTACCTTTTCCTATAGGGAACTACAATCGCAAAATTCACAGTTCATCAACAATGTCCATAAGTTTCTCCAAGCAGTGTCTTTTTCTTTCTATATAAGCAAGCAATATCCATTATACAGTAGTATCTTGTTATCAATCAGGAAAAAGGTGGGAGTAGATGTTTAACAAAATGGCAAGAACATCTCCCATTTTCAAAGCAACCTTTTATGCATCATATTTGATGATGATGTTGCAGTTGCTGTTACAGTTACAGTTACTGATTAGTGTTGAAGGGCGCTTGCTTTCTCTCTCCAAACCAGCCCCCAATGATGCTGCTGCCTATGCTCGTTGGTTGGTCTCCCACAACTCTTGGGGTGTTCTCAAGTATATATTTTTCGCTCTTTCTTTCTTTCTCTCAGTTGTTCATTCTATCATTTTTAATTTCTGCAAAACATTTCTCGTCAATTCATGATAGATATATATGTTTCTGATTACAATTCCATTAATTTCAATTTCAGTTTCTATTCCCTTTTCAAGACCCTTTTTGTATGTTTGATCTTTTGGGATTTATTTCAATCTGTTTTTTTTTTTTTTTTTTTTTTTTTGTATTCTGAGTGGAATCCATAAATTCAGTGTGCATGTGCGTGTGCGTGTGCGTGTGCGTGTGCGTGTGCGTGTGCGTGTGCATGTGCGTGTGGTTGTTATTGTTGTTGTTGTTGTTGCTGCTGCTGCTGTTTATAGGCTAGGATTTCATTGTCATATATGGGCCAATTCTATTAGAAGAGAAATATCATAGTGTTTTAACATACCAAAGTAAAGTAAGGTTTATTTGCTACATATATTTTTTAATAGTGAAATTATTGACTTGTTTTTAGTGCTTTATATGGATTATAATTTATAAGTATGATTGTGATTTTTCCTTCTTTTTTTTCGATAGCTTGAATTGTGGTTCAACTTTCAATTACAATTTTGGGAAATCTCTGCTCGGTTCTATGACAATTCTGAAGCAATTTCATAAACTTGATAGTATTTTTCAGATTTGCTTATGTGTCTACGCTTTCTATTTAAGGTGAAACATCTGTTTCCTGTAAAGCTAACATGTTTCTTTCATATTTTGCAGTACCATTGCTGCTGATTTAGGAGGTGCACCTTTTGGGTACTCTCTTTCGCCCTGCCTTTGCCCCTTTCCTCTGCCCTTCTGTGGTTATTGGAGTTGGACAGTTGGTCCTTGTCTTTCCAGGCTCTAAGTAGTTGTCCTGCTTAGCATTTGCTTCTTTTGCTTTTTACAGAATATTGGCACTGTTTGTTTGTTTATCACCTTGATAGTCTTTCATTGCCATTGTATCCTTTTGGTTGATGTTCTTGTTACAGTCTTGGATGAGCTAGGATGTTGTGAAATAACCTGACTTGCCAGAGGTTCCGTGCTTCGATGTAATGTAGCAACGTGTTTATCATGGTCTCTTATGTCTGATCTGTAATCTCACTTGCATTATTGTTAGTAACATGTGTGTATATGTCAGTGTGAGTTTGCTGATTGAGTTTATATGTTCAACAGGATCACATATCTAGTTGTTGGTGGTTATCAATAAATTATATGTTCAGCTTTCAATTTAGTTTTTTGGAGAGTGACAATATGTATACATGATGTAAGTTGTTGAGGCTTGATTGACAGCACTAGGATCGCCAATTTAACACATTAGCAACTTTCAATTGTGGTCATTATAAATGCAGAATTATTGCCTGGATGCAATATTGTTTTTAGGTTGTGTGGTTTGCACTGAGAGGGTCTTTTTGGCCCTAATGCTCTTGATCTCTTATGTTGCTCAATTGGCTATTAAGGAGCCAAATACAGTTTTGTATATGTTACTCTAATCACTTCATTACAATTTACCTGCCACATAAACTCTATGGTGCTTGATCTTATGACTTAATTTTTTAAATTAACATCATGATGCATGTAACTTCATACAGGAATGTGGTTTCATTTAGTGATGGGCTGCCTGGCGAAGGTGCAGGTATACCCTACTTCTACTTGACAACCCTAGATCCCACTGCAGCATATGCTTTGAAGGACCATAGATCCTCATTGACAATCAGCGAATACCCGATTGGGACCTGTGGGAAAACTGATCCTGAGAATCCCACTTGTGCAAAAATTACACTTACAGGAAAGGTGTGCTTTATTGTCCATAGTTCATGGTTTTATTCTTTAGGAAACTGTTCATCTGTTAGATTGTAACGTTGTAGTTGTTCTACTTCATAACTTGCCAGAGGTCCAATCTGAAAGTCAGACTAAAAGTACTTAGGGAGCAACATTAGGCCAGACATTGATAAAATGATCCTCCACCACTGTTTCCCTGTGCTTGTAGGATCAAGTTCTTTGCTAATTAGTGATCCTGATTCTCATTTGTTTCACATATTCCTAAATTACCTTTTCTTAATCACACTGAAGCAGAGCACCAAACTTGTACAAGGCTTTTTGTAGGGTCTTTAATCCAACTTGAGAGACAATTATTTTACACTTATAAAACCTGGCTTCCTCCATAAATTCTCTCGTTCAAATGGTAGACAAGTTTTTATATTTTGACAGGTTTAGCATCTATAGAAGTGTACGATTTAAAGCAGAGATCAAGAACAATAAAGCTTACTCCCAATTACTAATCATAACAATCCAATAGGCTACGTGTGTGCACAATTGCTGAAACACTGACAAGCTCTATCAAAAACTTCTTCATACTCTGTGTTTGGCTTTTCAGTTGAAACTGGTTGATGCAAACTCCAAAGAAGCAGAATTTGGAAGGTCCGCCTTGTTTGCAAAGCATTCTGAGATGAAAGGTAAGGACATTTCTTCTACTGGTTGCCATACATGAGAAAAAGGACATATCTTTTCAATGCTCACACAGTGTTCTATGCATGAACAGGTTGGCCTGTGAGCCACAACTTCCAGGTGTTCAAACTAGAAATTGAACACATATTTTTAATCAACTGGTTTGGAGGACCAAAACCCCTTACTGTTGATCAGTATTTACAGTGGAAAATGTGAGTGATCTCGCTGAAATATGATTCAGCACTTGTTTTCTCCTTTTGAATGAATGAATTTCAAATTTTAATTTTTTTGGAGCTGCTAAATTCTCCCTCTCTGAGCTGACTCCTCATCGTCATTCAAATTTTTTGTATATGCAGGCACAAGTTGGCGCTCTCTTCGTAAATGTATGCATCTCGGACCTTGTGGTTGCATTTCTGATTCTGGCTTCTATTTGAGGGTTCCGTTTCTGCATACTCATCTACCACATATAATGATGTTGTACCTAATCTTAAGGTCAAGTGTAGATAACATATTCTTTCTGATCACAGTTAAATACGCGAAATGTATCAGTGTATGTTGTAAGCTGCTAAGAATGCATGTACAGTATGGAAGTATGCATTTCATGTTCTTGTAATAATTTTACCTTTATTGTCAAAAAATAAATTAAAAGAGCTAGTTTATGCCTCCCCTTCTCTCTTGTCTTTGTTGCTCCCTTTTTTTCCTTCTCACTTCTCAGCGAGGAAAAACAGTCTTGTGAGATCGTGTTTGTTTGTTGGAAAAACTTCCTGGTATGAAATTGTTCTTGGACAATATCAAAGTTTCAATAAACACTAAATTCTGTAAATGTTGTTTATGCCTCCCTGTGTACCCGAAAATAATTATCACCTCTATGGTGTAAGAGACTAGCCTAGGGAGAGGGACACTTTTGGTATTATATAATTAGTTAGTTTTAATAGTAGCTTGAAGAATAAGTTAGGGAGGAAATATCTCTATAAATAGAATAGATTAGGGAGAGAGAAATCATGTTGAATATTGAGTAGTATTTTTGGTGAACTTTTAAGAGTTCAATGGGGGAGAACAAGCCTCTCAAAAGCTTGTAATTACTATCTTTATTTGACTGTTTTTTAAGAAAATTATCAATCAAATTCCATTTAAGTCCATAATCTTCTTCTCTAAACTGCCCTAAAGATGTCAGTTCATCACATAAGGCTCTAACATTTACCTCATATCTAAACAACCACCTTATATCTTGAAAATTATCAATTAAAACCTATATCTACTTCTTGTTCATTAGTCACCAGTCAAAGGGTTTTCCAAATAAAAGCTCCACCTAAATTGTGATGATTTGATAAAGAGTCTTTTTTATGTGTGATTTTACTTGGTATTCTTACCAAAAATTTCTAAGAATAAGCATAAGCAGTTAGGCTATGTTTAGTTATCTGATTTGATTTGAACTTGCTTTTTTTTTAGGAACTGATAGAACTCATTGTCTCTGATATATTATCTGTTCTGAACATTATAATGTTTTGATATGAAGTTATTTATTTATTTATTTGGTTCTTTTTTTTTTCCTGATTTAATCAAAACTTTATTTATTTGAATATAACTAATCTCAATAAAGTTGAACTTATTTGATCAGATATGATATGAACTTAATTTTTTTTTTCTCCCACTGGAAAGTATTCTTAATAGTTAATTGGTCTTTTATTTTCACAGTTATGCTTGCAAGCTATGTTTAAACATTGTTTAAGACTCAAGTCATTGAGAGTTGATACTTTATTCAGTTATCATTTACTCCAGTGTATATAAATGTAATAGTGTCCTCAGTACTGTTATCAGATCTTGAAAATGGAGTACATAGTAAAGAAAATGACAAGAACATCTGCCATTTTCAAAGCTATCTTTCTCCTTTCATATTTGATGATGGTGGTGCACTTGCATTGTGGATGCGTGGAAGGGCGCTTGCTTTCGGTCTCAAAGCCAGACCCCAACGATGTTGCTGCCTACGCTCGTTGGTTGGTCTCCCAGAACTCTTGGGGAGTCCTCAAGTATTTCTCTATCTTTTTATTACTCTCTGCTACTTGAGATTATGCCAAGTTTTCTGGTTAATTGATGATACTGATGTATGTTTCTGATTACAATTTCACAAATTCTGATTTCAGTTTCTGTGACTGTTGAACTTGAATCCCCCCTTTTTTAAAAAGTCCTTGATAAGTTGGGATTCCATTCAATCTGTTTTACCCTGTTTTATGTATCATTGATTGATTAAAAGTTGACAATTTTTTATCAACACTCAGCATTGACTTTTTTTCAATCATGTATCATCGTTGACTTTTTGTAATCATGATTCAGCATTGACTTTGAACTTTGAGCTTTGAGCTTTCAGATTTCTCCTTTGGCATTTATCTGTGTAAGGAAAGTATGTTATATGTAGTTCATAAATCATATTAACAGATGTATAAAGGTTTTCTTTTCATAGCCTAGAACTAAAACTAATGCATTTAAGAAGTCTACTGGAGAAAATGGTTTTCCTTCGGTTATATGTCTCACATGCTAAGATTTGATTGTCATTTATTAGAAGAAGAAATATTTACTGACATAACCATAATCTTGTGGTTGGTGTTATAAACCCGGATATCTGTACTTATCCTTTTGGTCATCTACATGAGTCTTGAATCCTGATAAGTGACATCTTCCAGAGGCATGGAATATAATTGAACATTGCCAAAAAAAAAAAAGGAAAAATTGATTCTAATAATCCAACTTTTGGATCGTTCGCTCAAATTAATCTCACATTTTGATTATTTTTTAATAATCCGACCTTTTGGAACGATGCGCTCATATTGAACCGTGAGACCAGTAACTTGTGGAAGTTATAAAATTAAATATTTTTATTTTTGTTTTTTTTTTCATTTTTCTCTTCTCTTCTCTAATATTCTTCTCTTACCTCCATTTATCTCTTCCTCCCCCTCACCAGCGCCCTACCACCCCCTGCGAGCAACCACCACCTCCTCCCCCGTCCGCTCCGCAAAACACCTTGACATCCCTTCCCCACCCACGCAAAACCCCCTGCCACGCCCTCCCCCATCCCTTGCGGACAACACCCTACCACACTCTCCCCCACCCCGTGCGCACACCATCATTATAATTACTTTTGTTTTTGGAAGGTTGGTTCGTACTCTGTGACGCAGTATTACTCAATACTTCGCAGCGGCCGGAGTTCGTTCACTAGCTATACTCAGATGCGAGCACTATGCTTCGTATTGATGGTCATACTCGCGAGTCTGCCTCTGCAATGCTGGTCTTTTTCCATTTTCTTTCACCTCTTTTCTTCCATTTTCTCTCCTCTTTTTTTTTTTTTTTTTTTTACTGCATGTATGTAGTGCCATTTTGTTGCTAAGTGTGCTTGCTTAGTACTAGTGATTAGTCCTCCCTCCGTCCCATAATATAGTTCCCATTTCCATTTTGGGTGTCCCAAAATATAGTTCCCATTTCCATATTTAGTTCCACATATTTCCGTAATTTGTCTAGAAAAACCGTGTCCCATCATTTATTTGCTTCTTGAATTTTGTTTTTTGCTTTGTTTATTCAACCCAAGTGTTACAATTAATGTTCTTTCACCAATTATAATCCATTCTCTCTCCTAGAATCATCTTTTTCCATACAATATTTATTTAAATAAACAAAAAATCTTTACTATCCCTCTTAGTTTCTACTTGCATAAATTACCGTGAAAAAAGGGAAATGGGAACTATATTATGGGACGGAGGGAGTAGTAATTAAAGTATGTTAATTAATTAACCCAGGGTTTGAGTTTGTTGGTAGTGAACTTAAGAATTTTGAGTCTTGTTCAAGTGAATGGCGATAAGTGGTTTTTATTTTCTTTGTGAAGATGGGTGCCAAACCCGTTGATTTTAGTAACTCGGTGTGAACTCGAAAACCGATTTTATCTTACTGGTGATGAGAGAAAGGAGATTGCTAGTGACAATGAATAGCAATTGGCGGCGTTGGTGGTGAGGTTTGGTGGTTGGCAGTGGGTGATTGGTAGTGACAGTGGTGATTTCTGGTGGATGGCAGCGGGTGTCTGGTGGTGACGGTGTGAATTTTGGTGCACGACAATGGTTGGTTGGTGGTGGTTGTTATTAGTGCGGCTGCGTGGTGGTGGTTAGTGGAGGTGTGGGGCGAAATGGGGGGCAGTTGGTAGTGGTGGTGGTGTTGTTGGATGTAGTGGTGGTGTGGTTGGTGGGTAATTGTTTTAGTTGATGTTAATTAAAATTGATTAATTAGATTAGAACGAATTGGAACAAGACACGTGTCCAATTAACCTATTCTAATGGTCAAAGGTTGGAATTTGGATTATTAGAATCAATTTTTTCAAAAAAAATTGACTTGTTGATTTAAAGAAAAATATTTGAGCACATTAGTTAATCCAAGCAAAACATGTCTCAAATATGCGATTGTATATTTAACATTTTTGACTCCATATTCAGCTCTAACGGCGGTGTACCGTGTACATATACGTGCTCTAAGTAGGGAATGGAGTTAAGCATAAATACAGGACTTCACATTTGGTATTTTTCACCTTTAAGGACCTCCCACTTTTTTTTTCACCTTTAGGGACCTAACATTTAGTTTCAGGCCATCAATCATTAAAATAAACCCAAGTGTAGTTAAGCCATGGTTAACTGACATAAAGTAATAATTCAACGCCTCCACTCTCATTCTCTCTCTTCAATTCACTTTCACTCTTTGTTCCTCTCTCGTTCTCTCTTTTATTTCTTTCATTTAATTTCTTATCCTCATTCGATTAATTCTTCCCATTTGTAACTCGTTTTTTCCGGGCATTGTTCGTTTTTTGGCGGATTATTGGTTCTTGCGAATTTGGGTAAGTTATATATTCGATCAAGGGGTATTCTCATTCGATTTCTGGGTATTTTTTGTTATAATTTTGGGGTTTTCATCCTACTTCTTAAGTATTTTCGTTCTAATTTTGGGATTGTTTGTTGGGTCGAATCTGGATTGTTTGTGGTTTTCGGTTGATTCAAGTAGTGTTGGTCGAGTCTGTGAGTGATTGTAAGTCGATTTCAGATTTTTTGTTGTCTATTTTATGCTCGAATTCGGTGTGATTTTTGGTTGAGTTTTGCTCGATTTTATGGTCGATTTTGGGTCGAAATTCTGGTATATGTTAGTTGATTTTTTTGTCACGAACTTCTAGGTTGAACATGTAGAATTTTTGGTGTTGAATTTCTCAAATTTGCAACTGATTCAGGGATTTAGGGTTGAATTTCGGTTTGATTTAGAGATTTTGGGTTAATTTCGGGCGTTTTTGGGGTTAATTCGTTTTTTTGTTTCGTTTTCTTGGTGATTCGTTCATATGATTATTTATGTTCTAATTATTTATGTTTAGATTATCTCAATAATTATTTTTTTTGATTATTAAGATAAATAGGTCGTATTTTTTTGCTCTTATTATTAATTTGCTGATATGGTTTTTAATTATTTGTTTTTGTTTGTTTTTTATCTCGATTTTTCAATTTTTTTTTACCTTTAATTGTCGTTTATTAGTTTTGAATTTTGCCATGAAAATCAATTGAGATTTATTTAATTATCTCGATAAAATCTCGATAAAATTGCTTTTGCCTAATTCAATGTGCTAGTTCTGCTTCTTTAAGAGAGTAAGGAAAACCTCTGGAAGTTTATTCATTATTACCATGAATATCAATTGAGATTTTTTTAATTATTTTGGTTCTCATTTTTTTCTTTGTTTCAACTGTTGTTGCAGATTTAATGTTGAAGGAGTTGTTCCAGAATTCTCTTCCAGATTTTTGTTCCTTTTTTTAGATTTTGGGTAGATTTTTCATATTTATGTACTTTTTTTAAAGGACTTAATCTTTTGGCTGAACTCAGGTGAGTTAAAATGGCCTTAAAGTTAACTCTAGGTCCTTAAAGGTGAAAAAAAAAGTGGGAGGTCCTTAGAGGTGAAAAATACCAAATGTGAAGTCCTGTATTTATGCTTAACTCGTAGGGAATGTATGAGCCAATATTTGTTTGTTGAATGTGAAATAGAGTTACTAATGTTGGGGAAGAATAACATGAACTTAATGTTGGGAATGAAACTAACTCGTTTGTTTCATAATTGTTGCAGTACCATTGCAGCAGATTTAGGAGGTGCGCCTTTTGGGTACTCTACTCCCAGCTTCCCTCATCTAGTCTCCCTCTATGATGCTTGATTTTATGAATTATCTCTTAAGTCATGTTTTGGCTGCATATGTAGGAATGTGATTTCCTTTAGTGATGGGCTGCCAGGCGAAGAAGGTGGAGGTATACCGTACTTCTACCTGACAACTCTTGATCCCACTGCCGCTAATGCTCTGAAGGATCAACGATCCTCATTGGCAATCAGTGAATACCCAATCGGGACTTGTGGGGAAAATGATCCTCAGAATCCTACATGTGCAAGAATTACACTTACAGGAAAGGTGTGCTTTATCTGTTTCTTTTTCTCTTTTTAGGTGTTCATTGTCTTGGACCCATTTTTTGCACTTACTCTGCCTTTGGTTTTCCAGTTGAAACTGGTTGATGCAGACTCGAATGAAGCAGAATTTGCAAGGTCTGTCTTGTTCGCAAAGCATCCTGAGATGAAAGGTAAGGACTAAGGACATTTCTTCTACTTCTATCAATTACCAGGAATGAGTAAAATAAAATTCTTTCGTCTTCATAATTGTTAGATGTTTCTATTGTGCGTATTTTGTTTGAACAGATTGGCCTGACAGGCACAACTTCCAGGTCTTCAAACTAGACATAGAAAATATTTTTATAGTAAACTGGTTTGGAGGTCGAAAACCTCTTACTGTTGATCAGTACTTACAGTGGAAAATGTGAGTGAAACTACTGAAATATAATGCAGCACTTTTTTCTTATTCTGAATGAATTAATTGATATCATGATCTAATTCTTTTTCAAATGCAAAAAATGTTATATTTGCAGGCACAAATTGGCATTGTCTTGGTAATTATTTATGCGTCTTGGACTCGTGGTTACGCTTCTGATTTTGGCTTCTATTTCAGGTCCTGCTATGTATACTCATTTTCATATTGCTATATTATGTCCTATGAATCTTGATAGTGTACCAAATGTAATGTAAATAACACATTGTATTTGTGGCATTACCTATTATGAACGTTTTAAGACAACTACCTATAAATTTTTATATAGCTCTATTACCTTTTGCTGGAAAAATTAAGATTGCAGGTCATGCAAGTACTCTTATCCTTTAGTGTTATTTTTGGCTCGTTAATGTAAAGAATATGATTTTTTGGAGCATAAAAAATGTTATCTAGGATAATCAATTTGAATGTAGGATCCCCTAAAAAAAAAAAAAATCAATTTGAATATAGGAAAAGATTGACATCATAAATCCCAAATTTTCGAATGCCTTCCTCTATTTAAATTATTATTTATAAATGATCCCTAAATGGAGAATATCATTCCCACATTGGTTTTTATTCAAAGATAACTACTCTCCGTTTCTTTTTAATCTACACACTTTTCTTTTTGGTCCGTTTCTTTTGGATCTACACACTGTTGTTTTTTCTATTTTTGATAACATGTCAAAACTACTTTCTCCTCTTTTTCCACTCATGTCATCTACTTTTTAATATTTTAACCCACTTTTTAATTTCTCTCTCTCACTTTTCAATTTCTCTCTCCACCTTTTCAGTTTCTCTCTCATACTTTTGCACTTTCTCCTTGGTTCTCCCCCAAAGTGAAGTGAGTAAATTAAAATGAAACGGAGGGAGTATTCAACAAGTCTAAAGAAATCAAGTATGCTCTGAATTAGCCTGAAAGTTTGGTGAGTAGAAATAAGAGAAAGAAGAGACAAATGAATGATAAATTGGAAGCGAAAAAAATAAAAAGACTATTACTTTACTTGTGAACATAATAAGTGAAGTTAAGTTATTAATAGTCTAACATATTTCTATTATATATGGAAACTCTTGAGAATTTTGGTGTCCACCATTTTTGACCAATATACTACTACTTATAAACATAAAATACAAATTGTAGCCCTCTGATTTGGGAAAAAAAAAATCGATCCCTAAAAAACCTGCACAACATTTACATTCCACACACGCATAGTGTGCATATAAGGCTAGTATTATGAAATTTAACTCATGTAGTGCACAAGTTGCACAAAAAAAGGTTTAAACTAGTATATGAAAACTTCAGAAATCTTCTTTTAATAGTCCAATCCTTCTTTTTATATTTACTAGTTTCAGGGTAATCAAGACCGTTAACCCTTATATGTATGGGTTGACGGATAGGGTAGCCTAATAGGTATAAGGGATGGGTCAAGTTAAAGAGTCAATATAGGACACGATCATGTCAAATATTTAATCTTGCAAAACGGAAAAACTATGATTATATAATTCCCGTCAAAAAAAAAATTCATTAAAGGTTAGTTTTATGTATGCTCACATCTTTCTTAAAAGACGTTCCTCACGACGCCTACATGCCATATGGCACTCTCCTTGAATTATATTGCACATACTTTATATCCATGTGGACTCCTCAATTTAAAAAATATGAATATTGTGTAGGTACAAGGTATCAAACACGAGACATTTGCAATGAAAAGTGAGAGTTTAACCATCAATATACTATAACTCTGTTGTCTAATATTTCAAATGAAATATGATAAAGTCTTATAATAATTATTATACTTAACTAAAAAGACTTAAACAAGTAATTACATTTCTAACACTATTATTACGATACTAACAAGACACTATTGATGACATATTATCTTACCACAATTTCTTTTTAGCTATTATTTTCAAACTTAAACCTTTAAGGTTATTTTTACTTTATCACTTTATGACGTCAAATTTTCAATTCCTCATGGACAAAAAAATGAATTATGAATAATTATATATTTGTTTATTACAATTGACCCGAGGCATCTCCCGGGCCAAAAATACTAGTTCACGACAAGGTGACTAACTAAATGACCATCCCTTTATCATTCCACACTGACTTGACCAAAAGAACCAGGTCCATCTAGGCCCCGTTCTTTTGAACTTATTTTGGCTGAAATTAAATTAAATTAATTGAAATTAAATTAAATTAACTGAACTGAAATTAAATTAAATTAAATTAACTGAAATTAAATTAAATTAACTGAACTAAAATTAAATTAAATTAACTGAAATTAAATTAAATTAACTGAACTGAAATTAAATTAACTGAACTGAAATTAAATTTACTGATCTGAAAAAAAAATTATTATTATTACAATTATTATTTACTATTATTATTTACTATTATTATTATTATTATTATTATTATTATTATTTATTATTATTATTATTATTATTTATTATTTATTATTTATTATTTATTATTTAATATTTATTATTACTATTTATTATTTATTATTATTGCTATTTATTATTATTATTATTGTTATTATTATTATAATTATAATTATTAATTATTATTATTATTTAATATTATTATTATGATTATTATTATTGTTCTTATTATTATTATTATTATTTATTATTATTTATTATTGTTATGTAATTATTATTATTTATTATTATTATTATCATTTATTTATTATTATTATTATCATTATTCTTATTATTTATTATTATTATTATTTATTATTCATTATTATTACTATTATTGATTATTATTATTATTATTATTATTATTATTATTATTTATTATGATTATTATTATTATTATATTATTATTATTATTATTATTATTATTATTATTATTATTATTATTATTTATTATTATTATTATTTATTATTATTATTATTATCATTATTCTTATTATTTATTATTTATTGTTTATTACTCCCTCCGGTTCCAAAAGATCTTCCCTCTTTCCATTTAAGTGCGTTTCCAAAAGATCTTCCCTCTTTTGCTTTATTCCATATTTGGCAAAATAAATTTCCCTATTTACCCTCTCATGTCACTATCATATGGGTCCACAATTGCACTTTATTATACTTTATTACCCTCTCTCTCCTCTATGATCTTACTTTATTATACTTTATTACCCTCTCTCTCCTCTATGGTCTTACTTTATTATACTTTATCCACCCTAGACCCCACATCAATGAATCCTCATTGGTATCTGTAGGAACAGTAACAAGGAAGATCTTTAGGAACCGGATGGAGTATTTATTATTATTATTATTTATTTATTATTTTTATTATTTTTATCATGATTCTTACTATTTATTATTATTATTATTATTATTTATTATTTATTATTTGTTATTTATTATTTATTATTATTATTATTATTATTATTTATTATTTATTATTTATTATTTATTATTTATTATTTATTATTAATTTATTATTATTATTATTCATTATCATTATTATTATTGTTATTATTTATTATTTATTATTTATTATTTATTATTTATTATTTATTATTTATTATTTATTATTTATTATTTATTATTTATTATTTATTATTTATTATTTATTATTTATTATTTATTTATTATTATTATTAACTAAAATTAAATTACATGAAATGAAATTAAATTATTTGAACTGAAATTAAATTAATTGAACTGAAATTAAATTAAATCAACTGAAATTAAATTAAATTAAATGAAATTAAATTAACTAAATTGAAATTAAATTAACTGAACATAAATTAAATTAACTGAATTGAAATTAACTTAAAATAAGTCCAAAAGAACAGGGCCCTAGATATGGTGCAATTATAGAATTGTAGCTAAATCAAGCAGTTATTAACTATAATTGAACAAAAATAATTTGAAGAACATTGCACTATGAAATAACTAATAAGTTCTATTGAGTCATCCAAAGGTATCAAAAGATAGTAATTATAATATTACTCGAAATTAGTTTTTCACTATAGCCGCCTCCCTTTTCCCCCCCTTTCCCTTCATTAGTAAGGGGCTACCATGGATGATCTCATCCATGGTAAGCCCCTTTTCGTCTCTTGTTTTCACTTTCTAGTTTGTCCTTTTGTTTGTTGAATAAGTTAGTCTCTCTTTATTAGAGTTTCTTGTGCCCTGATATGGGAAGAGTAGTCTTCTCTGTTGTGGAGGTCTCCTTCTCCCCTATAGGAGTTGTGAGTCTAGTTTTTTTATTTGTAGGTATGAGAAATTGTTCTCATTGGTTGAAGTCCAAAACTATCAACATGAAGGTATTGGAGCTCGGATGCCGTTAATATGGATAGATCAAGAATGTTCTTCTCCAAACTATGTCAAAATGATAGACAATTCTATTAATAGTTGCTTGGGACAACAAATACAAGGGACTTGCGCCACAATATTCGATCTGGTTCATTGTAGTTTCATCGAAGATGAAGTTGATCTGATCTTGTTTGATTGTATCCTGTTTTTCTTTATTACTTATTGTAGATGCCGTTTGACTTTCAATTAATGAAATTTCTCTTTAAAAAAAAAATATTACTCGAAAAGACGAACCAAGAATAGAAGCAAGAACACAGTAAACATGTATGGACACACCTCCACAAAAAAATTATCCTAATTAATACAATTACGAAATCTAATACTTCCTCCGTTTCAATTTAATTGTGACACTTTTCAAATCACGGACTCCTAGGCAATTTTTGGAGAGGAGAGAGATAGAGAAAGAAAACAAAAGGGTCCCATGTGATAGGAGAGAGATAGAGAGAAGTTATTACCCAAAATAAAAAGTGTAACAACTAATTTGAAACTTCCTAAAATGAAAAGTGTCACAACTAAATTGGAACGGAGGAAGTATAATCTTTGTACTGTACGATAGTCAATACTTAGCTTCCAATACTAATTATTATAAAAAATAACTCCTTGTTAAGTATTACCAAAGATAACTATAGGCTGAAGACTAAAGATCGATAATGCATCGTCAGAAAAATCAATGCAATTTCTATATGGTGAACAGTAAGATTAATAGACTTTATGCTGAACTTTTAATTTAATTTGCTTCCTCCTTCACCAAGAAAAAGAACAGTATATCATTAATCAATACATCATCCTAAACATACTATAGGGTGAAGATTAAAACTCTATCCAAGACATTATCTAGGAATTTCAACAAAATTATAGCCAAACAAATATAACATTCATATTACCTAAATCAAATGAAGTATTAAAGTGATAATTAGCCTCCGGCCGATCCGTAAAAAAGAAAGAGATACATAAAAAAAGGCGAAAATAATAGACATACATATGTGAGGCAAAATTTGTGACAATGTAGCAGTCCTAATCTACGTATCAGCCATAATCAGAAGAAGAGGCTGCTACATTGTCACATATATTGCACGCACAACTCAGATGCTTTTTTTCTACTGCGCGCAACTAGAGGTGTCAATTCGGTTAGGTTCGGTTCAAACCAAACAGTTCGTTGACTTGGTCGATTAATTCGCATTTTTTCGAGATTAATTGATTCAGCTTTAAACTTTTTCGGTTTCAGCTTCAATCCATACAGCTTAATTCAATTTTCGCTAAGTTCGGCCCGGCTTACGTTGTCTTTTGGTTTGACCCATACGCTTTGGTTTAAACAGTTGACTTTTTACCTATTACTATCGCTAAACATTATTTTCAGTTCGGATTCAGTTAATTTCGTCTTAGGTAAACCCGCATCGGCTCGGGTGAAAATTGATATCGGTTATGCCATGTACACCTTTTCCCTTCGGGTCTCGCTTCGGGTCAAGCCGTTATTCATTGCAGGGAATTTCAACTCAATTGAACTTTTGTCACGTCGGTTAAACTTGTTGAAAACAACGATAGCACCAAGAGACGTATCTATATTTGTCTACAAAAACGCATTTTGAAGTTGCTATATTTTCTGTAAAATTACTTTATTAAAGGTTCAACATTTGGCTGATATTGAAAAATTCAATTTCAAATTCTTCATTATTCTATAGTTTTCCAATGTGTAACTATCAATGATGAATTGGTGATTGGTTGTGGTCAAAGATGAAGATGATGATTGAAAATGATGCATTAGTTTATAAATCGGTTAATATAAGTGGTTAATCATTAGGCTAATCGCCTTCCAAGGTATAATGGAATTTGAAACAAAAAACATCTACTTAAATAATCCAAGTATTTATCATTGTACATAATGAATGTGCCAATGGTAGCTGCTAAGCTAATTCAAAATAACAATACGATATTTGAGTTAGTCGTCTTTATGTGAAATGCATTTTGAAACATAAAACATGTGATTGAACTAATATGTAGTTATTGGATTAGATGGATGTATAAATATAAGTCATTAAGTTGATTCAACATAACTATATTATATTTAACTTAGTCATGTTTAATTTCAACTAATTTTGAAACTAAAAATATCTAATTGAATTAGAATAAGTTGTTGTCGGATGAGATTAATGAACAGGCCAATGTAAGTCGATAAACAAATTCAAGATAACAATCATTTATTTGAGTTTAATAGTCTTTAAGTTAAATTCATTTCATAACTAAAACATCTAATTCAATTGATGCAAGTTGTCATGGGATGAGATATATGAATGTACCATCAATCAGTGACTTATAATAAGTTGATAGAATCATACAAAGTATCAATCCTGCATTCAAGTTAATGGTATTTAAGTTAAATCAATTTCAAAACTGTAAACATGTTATTGAATTAGATTAATACGTGTCAATATAAGTCGATAAGTTTGTTAAGAATAACAATACTCCATTCCAGTTAATCGTCATTAAGCTATATTCACTTTCAAACTCAAAACATCTACTTGAATCGAAACAATTTGTTATCCAATAAGAACAATGAAAGACTTATAACTATACGTACACTTATATTATATAAATATAATAAATCTTTGATGTATTCTCTTAACTTTCTACACATGTGAGTATAAACTAATAAATGATCAAGGTGGTGATGATTTATAATGGTGAATGATCATAATTTAGTGATGATGATGATTAGAGTCGATAAACACAAGCTAATATAATACGAGTATAATGTGACAAAAATCAGTGTAGTTGGTTAATCATTAGGCTAATCTAGATCAGTATACTGTGCAGATATATGTATTGCATTTTGAGTATATAAGTCGTCAATTGATGGTACATTCATAAGAACAATTTGTTATCCAATATAAATTGATGGTCCATTGCAGTTAAGCGTCATTAAGCTATATTCAATTATTCACTTTCAAACTAAAAACATCTAATTGAATCGAAACAATTTGTTATCCAATAAGAACAATGAAAGACTTATAACTATATGCATGTATCATATAAATATAATAATAATAATCTTTGATGTATTCTCTTAACTTTCTACACATGCGAGTATAAACTAATTTTCCTATTCATTATGATATATGTACATCATAACATCAACACACGCATAGTTTATTTAAATCAACACCAAATCATAAAAACCAAGAAGTTCAACATTAAAAAATATATAAATGATGCTTAATATAATAATAATAATAATAATAATAATAATAATAATAATAATAATAATAATACGTTGTTTCCTAATAATAATATAATAATAATAACAACAACAATAATAATAATAATAATAATTATTATTATAATAATTCTATCTAACTAATTTCTATGCGTGTGGTTTAATTTGCACTTTGTTGGGCATTTGGGAAGTTGGGCTGGCCCAAAATAGAGTTCTAAAAACCTATTCTTGCCTCCATATATATACTCTAACCTTAACCTAACTACATTATCCCAACACAAAAAAAAAACCCTAGATCTAGATCTTCTGAGAAGCTTCGTCGTTCTCTCTCACACACTCACACACTCGCACCACCATTTCTGATTTCTTCGCCTCTTCACTTTCCATTCTTCACCATTTATGATCTCAAAACTCAAAATCTTTAAAAAAACTCTGTCACTTCGCCTCTTAAGTCTTAACTTTCGATTCTTCTACTCTCTAATTCTCCTCATTTCTTCACACGAAGAGAAGAATGAAAAAGATTGAAGATTGAAGATTGAAGATTGAAGACACGAAGAGGAGATTCTTGAAGTTTGACGAGTCGAAACACATATCATCGTTCAAGTTCGAAGAAAACCCTATCCAGGTTAAGAACTCAAATTTCAATTTTTTTTTTGTTTTTCTTTTGAATCACGGAATTTTGATGTTCTGATGTTTTTAGGAGTTCGGATTTATATATTTGTTGATTTTTTTTTTTGGATTGGAAGTTGGATTTCGACCATTTCGTATATTATCTTCATTCATTTGTTTAATACTTCTGTTTTTATGAATTTTTAACGGCTAAATAATTAATAAAATATAATTCTGATTATATATTTGTTGATTTTTTTGTAGATCATTTAAAATTATCACCTTAGTAATTAATAAAAATGCAAATCAGTAGGTTTCTTTTTATGAATTTTTAACGGCTAAATAATTAGTAATTTAGTATGGATCTTCTGCTTTTTTATTTGTTGAATTATTGGTAGATCTTTTAAAATTTTCACCTTATGAATTAATAAAAATGCAATTCAGTAGGTTTTATTTATGAAATTTTAACGGCTAAATAGTTAGTGACTTAGTATGAATTTTCTGCTTTTTTATTTGTTAAATTATTTGTAGATCTTTTCACCTTAGAAATTAATAAAAATGCAATGAAGTAGGTTTTATGAAATTTAGTATGAATTTTCTGCTTTTTTTTTAATGAATTTTCTGCTTTTTTTTTTAATGAATTTTCTGCTTTTTTTTTATTAAGAATATTTGACGGCTCCCAATTTCAAAATTCAAAACCCTAACCTTAGAAACCCTAGGAAACTGACCCAGATCCACCACCCACCCTTGACCCGGATTCAATACACTTACACCCCCGACCCATGCCCGGCCCACTCCCGATCCATGCCCAGGCCCACTCCCGATCCATGACTAGGTAACCCGGCCCACCCCACCCTCACCCCCGACCACCATTGGCAACCACTGGCATCAGCACTGGCCACCACCAACCACCAGCACTGGCCACCACTGGCCACCACCAACCACCACCACTGGCCACCACCAACTCAACCCTGACCACCACCGTTCACCATCACGTACGACCACCACCTTCCCTGACCACCATTGGCCACCCTGACCATCACCGTTGACCACCAATGGCCTCCCGACCACCACCACCACCCCCGACCACCACCACCCCTAACCACTCCGTTGACCACCACCACCCCCGACATCACCGTTGACCACCACCACCCCGACCACCGCCGTTGACCACCACCACCCCCGACCACCACCGTTGACCACCACCACCGTTGACCACCACACCCGACCACCACCGTTGACCACCACCAACCACCATTGACCACCACCGTTGACCGCCGTTGACCACCATCATTGACCACCACCGTTGACCACCATTGACCACCACCGTTGACCACCATTGACCACCACCGTTGACCACCATTGACCACCACCGTTGACCACCACCTTCCCTGGCCACCATCCCTGACCACCATTGGCCACACCTGACCACCACCGTTGACCACCACGTTGACCACCAACAATCCATGTATGGTACTGTCTTCTCTTGTCAATTATTCTTAGCTCTTTTTTTTTTTGTATTTTTAGATATGGATGATCCGTATGAACAACAATTTGAAGGCCTTCGAACTCCTCCATCCTCTCATACATGTAATTCTCTCACTTTCTTCTTGTTTTTTTTCTTTTAGTAACTTAGTTATACTAACTGTTTTTTTTTCTCAAGCTTCTGATCAGGACACTACTGGTTCGAATGCACTTTCTCTTCCTTCAAAGAAGACAAAGCGAGCTGGCCCTCCTGAAGGCAGAAGAAGGGCCCCCATTTGGGATCATTATGTGTTCTCATATGTGAATGGTAAGGATGAAATGGAAGGTAAGGTGGAGACATTTGCCACATGTAGGTATTGTGAAAAAGCTAAGTATAAAGCAGACCCTAGTTTTGGTACGTCTAATGCTACTAATCACATTAAGTCTTGTGCTGCATACAAGTTGTTTCTTTATGAAAATCCAGAATGTGGTTCTGCCTTTGATCAAAAGGTCTATTGTCAATTGTTTGCTGAAGCTGTGTTGTGTCATGCATATCCTCTACGTATTGTTGAGCATGAAAAATTGCGGAAATTGCATTCATATCTTAATCCTAAAGTAAGACACATATCTAGGAATACAATACTTAGGTATTGTACTTTGGAGAATGAGAAACTTAAGTTGAAATTGCGTGATAAACTTGCTGGAATTAGTAGTCGTATTTGTTTTACTTGCGATTGTTGGTCTGCCATTACTAATCGTGGATACTTGACTCTTACTGCACATTATATTGATAATGATTGGGTGTTGAAGTCTCACATTTTGAACTTTAGGTATTTCCCCCCACCCCATAGAGGTCCTGATATATATGCATTCGTTTTGGGGTTGATTAAAGAATGGCGATTGGAGGGTAAAGTGTTGTCTATGACTGTTGATAATGCAAGTGCTATGGATGTTATGGTTGCTCGTTTAAAATCTGATTTGAATTCATCTTGTCTTTTGCCTTGTATGGGTAGATTCTTTCATATTCGTTGTTGTACGCATATTTTGAATATTATTGTTCAATGTGGTATGAAAACTGTTGATGTGAGTGTTGTTAAGTTGCGTGAAGCAGTAAATTACATTGAAGGTTCTGATCTTAGGAAATGTAAATTTGAACAATGTGTGATTGATGCAAGGTCTAATTTTGTTGGTAAGCTGAAATATGACATGTGTACAAGGTGGAATTCCACCTACAATATGATGAAACGTGCATTGACAGCTAGACATGCTTTAGATCCGTTTTCAACTAGGAGACCGAGTTTGAGTATGGGCTTACTCCATCCGGAGTGGGAAATTATTGAGTTTGTTTGCAAATTTCTTGAACCTTTTAATGAGGTTACAAATCTGTTTTCTGGTTCTGATTATCCCACTGCAAATTTGTATTTTGCTAACATTGTTGCAATTGAGAAGTTGTTGGTTGTAGCTCATAATCATTCTGTTTATAGTATTCGTACTATGTGTAAGGACATGATGGGTAAGTATGATAAGTATTGGTCGGATCACTCTATTATTCTCTCTATTGCTGTTGTTCTTGATCCTCGTTACAAACTTCGGTTTGTGAGGAACTTGTACAACTTACTCTATGTTCCTATTGAGGTGGAGGAGAAGGTGCAAAGCGTATATGACGCTTTGTTGAGCTTTATGCATTTTACAAGACGTCTTCCACTTCCGATCCTACTTCTTCTCTTGCTTCATCTACCCATCGTGCTTCATCTTCTTCTTCATCAACCCAGTTTTCGTTGTTGGACATGTTTGAGGTTGTTATTTATACTTATCTTTATTCTAGCTTACTTATAATTAATACTTTTGTGTTATTAATTAGTACTTTATTTGATTTTTGTCATAGCAATTTGAGGCCAGTAATTCATCTGTTGGGGGTGCACAATCTGATGTTGATGCTTATCTTAATTCTCCCCTTATTCAACGTAGTTCTGATTTTGATGTGCTCAAGTATTGGCAGTCTCAATGTTCTGCATATCCCATTATTTCTAGAATGGCCAAGGACATTTTGGCTATTCCAATCACTTCAGTTGCTTCCGAATCGTCATTCAAGCATGGGTGGGCGGGTTTTGACAAAATATAGGTCTTCTTTACTACCTAAGAATGTAGAGGCTTTTGTCACTACACAAAATTGGTTGTTTGGGTATCTTAAAGAAGAAGAATTAGAGAGTTGTTTAAGTGCAATGGATGAAACAGATTGTGTGGATGATGATATTGATATTCTCTCGCTTCCCGTGGTAGGTTTTGTGTTTAGTGTGTTAGTTTAACAATTATATTATTTATTTTCAATCAAATTGCTAATTTAAGTATGTTTTAGGTGGAATAACCACCTAGTGTTGCTGCTGCCTGCTGTACCCCGTTGTCGCTGAACATCGGGTTTTTGTTGCTGTTCAGTGAGATTTCCAGTTTTTAGCTGGTTTTGCAACCATTGGTTGCTGTATTTATTTTCTAGCTGGTGGCAAGTTTGATACAATGAGTTTGGAAATTTTTTGATGGGCTTAAAACTGTTGGTTTTGGTATTCATTTGTTGGATATGGTCTCCTCTTACGAGACTTGTTGAGCTTGGTATGGTGCTATTTTGTTGGCTTTTTGGCCTTGGAATAATTTTGTTTTGATGGTTGTTGGATCTCTTGGGCTTGGTTTGAGCCTTTTTTTGGTGCTGGATGGATCTCAAAAGCTTGGGTTGTGCTTTTGAGGTGGTGTTGAGCTTGTATTGTTGCTGGTTGGATTCTGTTGAGCTTGATATTTGCCCCTTTTTGGAATAAAGCTTCAAATCATTTAACTATGTTGTTGAATATAATGACTTAACCCAAGTAACTATGTTGGGAACTCTCACTATAGTCTATGTGAGGTGATGCCAATAGTTCCTTGTTGGATTTGGGTTATATTATTCAGCTATTTTGTTAAGTGTTTTGAGGTGGTGTTGAGCTTGTATTGTTGCTGGTTGGATTCTGTTGAGCTTGATATTTGCCCCTTTTTGGAATAAAGCTTCAAATCATTTAACTATGTTGTTGAATATAATGACTTAACCCAAGTAACTATGTTGGGAACTCTCACTATAGTCTATGTGAGGTGATGCCAATAGTTCCTTGTTGGATTTGGGTTATATTATTCAGCTATTTTGTTAAGTGTTTTGAGGCCAAGTGTTCAATGACGAAAATGTTCCGAGAGCCAATCTTAAAGTTCTACTTTTTTGATCGTAACATCGTTATGGTTGGATTTTGTTGAGCTTGATAATAGTCCCTTTTCGGAATAAGGTTTCAGAACATGTCTCATTTTGTTGATTATAATAATTGAAACCCAAGGTACTATGTTGGGAACTCTCATTGTAGTACACGTTGTCTCATTTTGGATTACTATAGTGAGGTGATGCCCATAGTTTCTTGATGGATTCAAATAATTGTATTCGACAATTTGGGTAAATGTTTTGGAGCCATGTGCTCAATGATGAAAATACTATGAGAGCCCAATTTTAAACTTTTTATTTGTTTCAAAATATAATGTTTGGTATGGTTGGTATTTTGGTGAGTTACTTATTACATTAATTTTTCATCTTTTTTTTTTTATGTTATTCTTTTTAACTTTGTTTTTTGTTTTGTAGGGCAGAAAGAGTGGATATGTGAGGTTTAGGTCTTCAAGATTTTAATATATTGTAAAGTAAAGAGAAATATTTCATATGTTTTTTCTTATATTTGTTGGTTAGTTATAATTTGTAAATTACATTGTGATATAAAGTAAAAGTTGTACTTGGTATATTACATTTGATCCGTGATATTTGGGTTCAATTTTGTTTTCTTTTGTTCTATATTGTTTGTTATAATAGACCATTAAACATTCTGAAATTATTAAATTGCCTTCCAAATAATTAAAATGGTAAAAGCAACATTGAGGAGAAAAATAAGAGCAAATTAATTAGCAATTAAAGTGGGGTATGTAATGGCAGAAATATTAACATTTAATCATAAGGATGGATTCCATGAATTATATTTGAAGATTCATAACATTTCTTGAAACAAATGATGTTTTTGATTTATTGAAATTGGTTAGATGAATTTATGAGTAATCATAAATTCATAACGCCATAGTCCATACAAATATGTATTTTTCTTTATTAACATACACAACGGTCTTGTGTATTGAATTTTAACCATTGAGAATTCATCTTTTTTATAGAAATAGTAGTTGAAAATTGAAATCATGTGTTCTTATCTTTGTCTAATTATACGCCAATAATTTAGATAAATTAAAACAATGACGAAATTAGGTGTTACATTTTGAAACAGCTTCGTTTGAGACAATTTTATTCTATACGCTTTGATATTGTTTTATTCGGTTTGATTCGGTTCGGTTAAAAACGTTTTATTCGGTTTTATACAGTTCGATTAAAAACAGCTTTTATTCGGTTCGATTAAAAACAATTTTATTCGGTTTGATTCGGTCGATTAAAAACGTTTGAAAGCTTTTCGATTAAATTGCTCATTTTCGGTTCGATTCGGTTTAAATCGGTTTTCCATGCGTTAATTTTCGCTTAATTTGTTTCAGTTCGTTTCGATTCGGTTAATTGCGTTACTTTAATCCGATTGACTTATCGGTTTTTAACTTTTCGCTTTGGGTCAATTCGGCCGGTTTATTATTCGGCCAGTGGCAACAGTTGCTTAACCATCGGTTTTCAACCAAACTGACAGCGCTACGCGCAACGTACGTTGTTGCATATGATTTTCTTGGATGGAGGAGGGATTTTATATTTGAGGGCTACTTGTTTATGACAGGGGAGCCACTTTAGTTTATCATGCCCTTTTTTTTTATAGTTGACGAGGATGAACACTAGGTTAATTATAAGCGGTGAATATGAGTTGACGTAGGCGTGAAGCTCAAGGACTTATCTTAATCTTGGGATCTTGATACGCCGTCCATATCATAGCCACATGCTTATACATGTCGTATCATTAATTCATTATGCATGTGTATATTTTCTCGAGATTAAGGATAGTTACTAAATGTAGAATGTAAACCGAAAACTTTAACAAGAATATTTTAAAAGATACTAGTAGTTAGATATTTAGTAAAATTGGATATTAGATATTATAGTGTTTTTAGTACAAATTTACAAGTTTTTGGAAAAAAAGGCCCAAAGCATATAAGAAAAAGTTACTTCATCCACATCTTTAATTTGAGTTTCTTTGTCATATATTTTTAAGATAAATACCCTATTTTTGGCTCCTTGATTGGCATGAGTTTGACGTTAAATTGAATTGGGACAAATATTAGAACAAATACTCTAATAGTTGAGGATATACTCTTTCTGTTCCTATTTGTTCTTTCCGCTTTCTCATTGAGTTGTTTCATAAAGTTCATGCTTTAGAGAATATTGTCTTACCTGGACAATAAAAAGTATCAAAAATCAAAAGAGAGAGAGAGAGAGTACAGTGCAAAAAAGTTAGAAATGAGTTCCAAAAATAAGAGCAAAGTTAAAAAAAGTAAACGAGAGTGCAGAATGTGCATTTAGATACCTTGGTTTCTTCCCAAATTTTATATAGGACGAATGTAAAGGAATGGAAGACGAATTACCTAGGGCTTGTTCTCCCCAACTTATTTTTAGTTCAGTTCAGTTCAATTCAATTCAGTTCAGTTCAGTTCAGTTGCAATCAGTTCAGTTCAATTCAGTTCAGTTCAATTCCTAGATTTTTATCATTTAATTCAGTTCAGTGCAGTTCAGTTCAATTCAGTTCAGTTTTGTTGCAATCAGTTCAGTTCAGTCCAATTCATTTCAGTTCAATTCAGTTCAGTTCAGTTCAGTTGTTTTATGTCGAAGAGAACATGCCCTTAGTTATTATTATCATTATAAATTTGCACAACAAAAATTTACTACAATATATATTAATTCTTTGGTAGTTTCATCTGTTGTCGTTGGTGATCTCTTCTTGACTTATGTGAAGCTTAGAGGAAATAATCAATATCATAGAATTAATATATAAAGCATAGTACAAAAGCCAGCTCACGAGGTCGCGACATTTGACGTCTTCATTGGACGCCATTTGTCACGCTCATTAAGTGCCATGTCATTTTTTGGAATATAAATAGAGTTCTAAATTAATTAAAATACAAATAGAGTTTAGGATAAGAATAAATAGAGTTGGGTTTAAATAAAAAAAAAAAACTTAAATATAGTAAATTGATTATAACTTTTAAGGAAATTCTACATGGCGGCCTTCTATTTTGAGTTTTTCTACTTGGTGGCAGGTCAAAAAAAAATTTATATAAAGTGACCTTCTACTTTAGCTAATTATATTTAGTGACCTTAATTAACTTAAAACCTAGCTAACCATAATTTTAAGTAAATTTACTAACTTACCCTCTAGTTAATTATCATAAAACCAAAAAAAAAAAAAATCCCCTCCCTCATTGATTAAAAATCACGTTTTCATTCTCAAACTGAAAACTCTCTCTCTCTCCATCACCCTTCTCCCTACCAATCCATCCTCTACCTTAGCTTGAAATTTATACTTGCATCTCTTGCTCGTCTGATGGCTTGCATGACCGTATTTGAAGAAATTGAAATTATTACCCTCAATTTGTCCTTAATTTGAAGAAATTGAACAATTTAATAACAATCCCCAAATTTAACCTAGAATTCTCAATTCTCACATAACAACTTCTTCCATAAAAACTGTGTTTTTCAGTTGAGTCGAAGGTGAAGGGAAATGGAAAAGGTGAAGAGAAATTGAGCCGATTCTTCCACAAAAAACGTGCTTTTCAGGTTCTGAATTTCATTTTGTTTTACTCATTTCAGCAATATTTTTAGTATCATAATCATTTAGGTAGATGTAAGTGTTAATATATTTAGACTGTCAATTAGTTTTTGGCTGATAAAATGGATGATTGTTTGGATTTGGAATGTGGTCTGAATAGCAACTGTAGGAACTCAAAATTCCGTGCATATTGTTCAATTTTTAATGAAAGCTTCCATTTTGATTTTAGTGTTGATTTTATGTTGTTCATCTTAAGATAATTTGGGGTGATTTTATTAAAAGACTTGAAAAGTCTACATGCCAAACTAACTGCCATAAAAGGCAGCCTTTACAAGTCAATGTTGTAATACGAATAAAGAATAAAAGCATGAGATAGCCATCAGTTCGCAGAGTTACAGTGAATGTAGAGGTTGTGACTTGTGTCATCTAAAAGACTAAAACCATGCTATGAATTCGTCACTTTTTGGATATTATTCATCTAACTTTGTATAACAGAAACTTGTAATGTTCTTGTGCAGATTACTTTTTAGCCTTTATTGTTTATGTTATTGCTTTTCAAGTTAAGAGAGTGAAGAAATTAACAATATGCTCTGTCTCTCCTCAATTTTTTGTACATGTATCAGAAACTAAACTATCATGTACTTGGTCTCTTCTTTGATATTATAGGCTCTTTTGTTTCTCTTCTTTGTCAATTCAATCTCTCTCGTTTTTGTTTCCCTTACAATTAAATACTTATAGGTGGGTAAACTAATATGCAGGCTCATTTGTTCGTTTTCGCCTGATACAAAATCAGTTTATATTGCAGGCTCTTTAGTCAGGTTTGTCCAAATTGGTGAGACTCTCATGTTTAAATGAACCCCTTGTGATAAATTAGATGTTGCATTTTGATTAATAGTGAGTTCTCATTTTGATGAAATTATACTTATCTACTTCTGACTTGGTTCAAGAACTAGCAATGTCATCTCTTTCATATGGTCACAGATGTATAGCATGATTTAATAGTTTGTATCCATGTCATAATTGATATTTTCATGAAAGAGCATAGAATCTAGATTATTCATGGTGCAAGCAAAGTACCAAAGTATATGGCCAGAGGTGAACCTAGTGACAAAGTACTTTAAGACATAAGCATGTGAAATGGAAGGTAGAACTAAATTGCTCTTGTTTACTTAATTTCCATAGGATATATACCTATTAGCTCAATATGGAAGAGCATTGCGTGGCAACATGCAAAGATGTAGGTTCAACTCCTACATAGGCAAATTTCAGGCATGACTCTAATCTAATCATCTCGTAGACAAGATATGGACTAACAATACATCACCACCAGCAACCAAAATTCTTCAACTCGCTACATCCACAGATTCAAAATTGAAACTGATGAACTAAACCAATATGTGGGTGCAAATAAAAAGAGCAGCAACTTCAACTCATCAGATTAAGTCGCCATTTGATAGAACTAATGTGGCTTTTCTTCACTCACACCTGTTTCCTTCCAGACCTACAAACGCGATAATAAAACAAATCATGTCCCTAAATATAACAACTAAAATCTCTTGCCTGAAACACCCTAGATAGAACAACTAAAATATACCAAAATAATTCATCATTCATCGACAACTAAAGACCCACATTATTTCCAAGAACATAAAAGTTCATCATTCATCATTCTAATTCACAGGATACCTAATTACAAATCCAATATTAGCAACTACAAGTTAAGTCTTGTTGATTTTCTCACTGGTTGTGATGATGATGCTTGTTGTTTCTTCTTGCTCCTAGTGTTTGTTCCTTGTGATTGCACTGGTTCAGGGGTCGGTTGAGTTGCAGATTGTGCCACCTTCTTCTTCTTAGTACCCGATGTGGAAGCATCTCCCTGTGAAGCAATCCTCTTTATCTCCTTGGCAGTAAGTCCTCCTTTGCATGTCAACCTATTGTGACCAAACTCATGACAATTGGTGCATCTAATAGTTGTGGACCTTTTGCCCTTTTCTTGCTCACCAATTTCCCTTCTCCTGTTTCTTGGGGGCCTACCTACACCCCTTCTCAATGTTGGTGGCAAAATCTCTGGCTGGTCAATCTTTGGCCAATTATCTTGATCTGGAATTGACTTAATGGTCTGATCATAAGTCTGCTTGTAGACTCCCCCATAGTACCAGGTGCTAGTGTACATGTATGGATCTTCTTGAGCATATAATAGTACTCTTATTGCATGCTTACAAGGCAAGCCTGATATTTGCCACAAACCACAAATGCAAGTTCTCTTGTTCAAACTCACTGGTAACATGGACTTCCCATCTCTGATCTCAAACTCCCCTGGACCACGCTCATATGCTTTGCACATTCTTGAGTCTAACACTAACTTTTGAATTCTTCTAACTATGTTAGGGCAAGGTTCATTGTCGTTCCAGTTGGCACAAACTTGTCTTATTTTAGACATTCTCACCATACACACCTTCATAATACCTGCACATAAAAACACAAAATTTGTTATGCATAAAATAAAGACACACACAGAGACACATAAATCAAGGTAAACAATTGAATACCACTACCTTCTAACAAAGTCAATACAGGCCTTGCTCTATCAACTCCTAGAGTAGCATTAAAACTCTCCACGAAGTTGGTCTTGTTCTCTTCAGAGCATATATTGGGATCAAACTGGTGTCGAGACCACCTTGCTTGATCTCCAATTTTAGACAAGCACACCAAAGCTAAGGGATTAGTCCTCTGTATTTGTTCCATGGCTTTCTTGAAGGTAAATGGACTTGTTGCACTACAAGCCTTCCAAAACAGTGAGTACATGAGGGGCCCAGGGAATGCACCCTTCCAGTTCTTAGCAAGATGTTTGCAACAGTATCTCCTCCCTGCTGTAGGCCATAAAGCAGTAAGGGTAGCATCAATGCCCTACATTGAACAATTGTTACAAGCAAAGAAAACATATTAGTGAAATATAAATGCAACTGTTATGATCAAATGCCAAATTGATAGCAAAATAGAATGAATACCTTTTGTCTATCAGATATAATGCACCACTCATCCCCATCACCCCTGTTGCAAGATTGCAGTACTCTCTTCAAATGCCAAACAAAGAATCTCCAGCTCTCCTCATCTTCAGCACTAACTATGGCCCAAGCAAAAGGGAAAAGCTCATTATTGGCATCAATGGCAACTGCAGATAGCAAGACTCCCCCGAAGTTACCCTTCAAATGAGCTCCATCCACTCCAACCAAGCTCCTACACCCTGCAACCAATCCATCAATTGCTTCCTTAAAGCTAATGAATATACTGGAGAAGATTAGAGCCCTATGTGGTCCTTGTCTAGTTTTCCATGCACAATTGGCTATAGAACCAGGGTTTGTGCTCCTAATCACCTCACAGTACTTGGGCAACCAAGCATAAGACTCATCATGGCCGCCATTAATTTCCCTCAAAGCCACAGTTGTCATCTTGTAGAGTGTGCAAGTAGCCATTTGAACTCCATACCTCTGCCCTAATGTCATCCATCAACTTCTCAGCTGCCCAAGCCACATTGACCAATGGATTCCTATCATCTAAGCCCCTAAAGGTGTGCTCACAGTTCTTGATACTCTTGATGGCCCAAGTCTTGCCATCAGGGAGTATGCTACTATGCAGCCTCCAATAGCAGTTGAAGTCCTGACAAGTTACAGTCAATCTCCTAGGTGTTGACCTCTCAACAACTATCCCAAACCCACATTGAATGCAGTAGTCCCTTAATACCCCCTTAAAATGTTGTTTGTCACTAAACAACATCCAAGGTTTCAATACAATGTTGCCCCATTCTTCATCACCTCTGAAATACTCTCCATTCTGGTAAATTCTCTTCAAGTATGACTCGTCATTGTCCACATCATTTTGCCAGAATTCATCTTCATACGGATCATAGCTATCATCAATTCTCATATGTTCATCATCACCATAATCCTCGTCATCATCTGTCTCTAGAGGGTCATGCTCATCATCATCTAAAGGGTCTCCCTTTCCTTTCTTCTTATTCCTGCCACCATCAGTCATCACCAAGGTCTGATCATCATTATCATTTTCCAAGTCTTCTAAACTTTCCGCTTCATCGGGTTCTGTGAGGTGAGGAGTAGGTTGGATAGCTGTCGTTTTAGGCATCTTTTTCAAAAAAATGGTTGAAGTGTTGGACTTATTTGACTGTGGAGGGATCATAGGTTGAAGGATAGGTGGCGCATTTGAGAAAGATGTTATTTGAGATATCACCCGTGGTTCTGATTGACCAACAATTGTCTTGTGCCAGTTTGCTTATTCCTCCTAGGTTGAAGTTTCTTTGGTTTTTTGCTCACAGCTTTTTTCAGTTTAGGGTGTTCATCCAAGTAATTTTGGATATCTTCCCAAGTTTCATCAGTGGCATGGTTTATCCTGTCCATATCATCATTGTTCACAATAGGCAAGGGATTAAAGGAAGGAATTGGATCAGGGGGAGGAACTAGATTGTTGTGATCAATGTTTGTTGCCCCGAAGACATTCTTACCCTTTCCTAACCCCTGATCATACATCAATTTCCTAGCAGCTTGTACACAATCACTTAGCTTATCTAGGTAATCAACATATATATATCACTTTACTTTTACTAAATCTCTGCAACATTGTCATCAAATCATTATCACTATGAATTTTGACTCCCTCTTGCTTATAATAGTAGTGAAAGGTAGGAAATTCAGGCATCTCATAGTTTTTCTTCCTAAACTCATCCTCATAGTCATTTATTAGGTCAATCCACATCACTATATCAATGTCGTCAATCATCAAATCAACAGTGTTACCCATACAACTGAATTTCAACACAATTTCATCCATTCTCAAAAAATAGTAGCATTAGCAATAGCATGATTATTTTAATTGCACCAGAAATAAGCAGCAGCAAATTTAATTTCCTCAAATTAGTTTTAAAATCAGCAAATTTAATTTCCTCAAATTAGTTTTAAAATCAGCAAATTACTAATTTTGCCATAGTCAAACCTTAAAATCTGTGGACATTGATAGGCAAACACAAATAAACAGCCTTTAACACCACCATAGCCACCAAATTCTGACTTTTTTTGCAAGTGTATTGTAGCATACTTCTATCATATTTCTATATCTTAATATACAAAGTGTACAGTAGCATGGAAGATACCATAAGTAACTTGTCATAAGGCATATTAGAAGGCTTTAAGGGAAAGGAAGCAGAAGGCAAATTGTGGAAGAAAACAACAATGTTGATTTTCCCTTATGTTAAATAATTAACCTTCTACAGTCCACCATACACAGACATATATGTGATAGTTTCATACCATCAAAAGTAACTACAAAATTACTTTCAAGCGTCAACCACAAATTAAACCATGTATCTCAGAATGATTAGTTAGCAAAGCAGAATATGAGAAGAATTAGAACATGTAAACAACCTCACCTTCTGAAGATTGTCGAATTGGTTTCTTCGATGAACAAACTGTAATTTTAACAAGCCCTAAAAATTGCGTGGGAGAGGGAGATGAGAAAAAGAACAGAGTTTCTATGAGAAAGAGTCAATGATCACGGTCCACGCATGGGGTCTTTCTTTTTTCTTTAGGGAAGAAGGATGGGGGTTTTGAATTAGGGTAATTAACTAGGGGGTAGGTTAGTAAATTTACCTAGAATTATGGGTTAGCGAGATTTTAAGTTAATTAAGGCCACTAAGTATAATTATCTAAAGTTAGAGGTCACTTGGTATAAAATGTTTTTTGGCCTGCCACCAAGTAGAAAAACTCAAAATAGAAGGCCGCCATGTAGAATTTCCCTAACTTTTAATATATAGTCTGCAAAATTATAATTTTTGTACCATTAGAAAGTGTTTAAAAAGTACTTTAAAATAAGATCCATCTATACTATATTTAAGATCTTATATTAAAGTAACGTATAAGGTTGCGACATTTGGCGTCCTCATTGGACGCCATTTATCGCGCTCATTAAGTGCCATGTCATATTTTTTTTTAAATATAAATAGAGTTCTAAATTGATTAAAATACAAATAGAGTTTAGGATAAGAATAAATAGAGTTGGGTTCACAATGAAAAACTTAGATATAGTAAATTGATTATAACTTTTAATATATAGTTCGTAATATTATAAATTTTGTACCATTGGAAAGTGTTTAAAAAGTACTTTAAAATAAGATCCATTTATACTATATTTAAAATTTTATATTAAAGTAACATATAAAAAGAAATATTGACTATACTAACGTATTATAGTTCGTAAAATTATAATTTTTGTACCATTAGAAAGTGTTTAAAAAGTACTTTAAAATAAGATCCATCTATACTATATTTAAGATATTATATTAAAGTAACGTATAAGGTCGCGACATTTGGCGTCCTCATTGGACGCCATTTATCGCGCTCATTAAGCTAGTGCCATGTCATATTTTTCTTTAATATAAATAGAGTTCTAAATTGATGAAAATACAAATAGAGTTTAGGATAAGAATAAATAGAGTTGGGTTCACAATGAAAAACATAAATATAGTAAATTGATTATAACTTTTAATATATAGTTCGTAATATTATAATTTTTGTACCATTGGAAAGTGTTTAAAAAGTAAAATAAGATCCATTTATACTATATTTAAAATTTTATATTAAAGTAACATATAAAAGGAAATATTGACTATACTAACGTATTAAAGTAACCTACTGCAATTGAAATTAGTGATTCAATTAGAATTAGGGTTAAAGAATTAAAGTAACCTACTGCAATTGGAATTAGGTGTTCAATTAGAATTAGGGTTGTTATAAGAGATTCAATTAGAATTAGGGTTGTTCTACAAAATCTATGCATGTTAGAATTAGAATATTCAAAGTTATATATAATAGATTGTCAGCGGTCAACTTTGCACATTGAGTTTTATTCCCAATATTTTATTTCCACTTAAGCTATAATTACGTGAACTACATATTACTTACATTTTCTTTTCCTTTGATGAGAAACAAATGTTGCATCCTTCGTCTCCTCCAAATATGAATGTTGGATAAGATGGGACATGGTCAACATATTAAAAAGAGGGTTGATATTGTTAATCATGTTGGTCTATTGAGGCTTGAAGGGCACCGTAGCAACATACCTTAGCAACATACTATAGCAATATTATCAATCCTTCATAATTTAACAAATTGTTTCATATTTATATGACAGGTGCTTTTATTTGATTTGTAAACACAATGAGTACTAAAGAAAGTGGGAATTTTTTTAAAAGTACCTCTATTTCCATTTACCGAGTTATCTTCAATTAGAGGTCAAACCTTTGTACTAAAGCAAACAAAATAAAAAAGAAAGCGTGTAAGCATCTCGCATCTACACTTATTAAAACACTTAAATGGACCTGGTGCACATTAATGTTCGAAATTCATATTAATTAAATTCATATAGTGAAGTGAGTTTTATATAGATATAGTGAACTTCTATACAATATATACTGGATTTTATTAACGGAAAACATATAGTGAAATAATATGCAATATAGTGGAGGTTTTATTTTTAATGTTTTAATATGTAGGAAGATGTAGGTTGTGTAGTATTATGTTTCTGAATGATATAGTGAGTTTCTTCATGACATATAAATTAGAAACCAACGTAAAAAATAATGACAAAATCATATTATAACTTTTAGTTGTTCTATGTCAGGCAAAAATAACGGCAAAAAATAGGGGTGTAAATATTTAAAAACTATATATCTTCTATACGAAAAAGCCCGGGCATTTGCCCTGGTCCCAATACTAGTATATATATAAAGGAGGAACTTTTCGGGAACATAGGGAGCTCCTCAAGATTTCGAAGCCATAGAGCGCGCCACGTAGGATTGCCAAGTCATCAAATTTATTTTTATCTTTATAAAAATAGAGTTCTACATATATTTAAATACATATAAGGAGTTTTGGATAAGAAAAAATTATAGTTTGGTTTTGAATAAACAACCTAAATTATTATATTATGTAAATTGTGTATAACTTTTGCTACGTAATTTGGAATATTATAATTTTTGTATAATTGGATAGTGCTCGGAATATGCTCCGAAATAAGATCCATTTACAATATAGTTTTACAACTTATGAAATAGAGGTGCCACGTAGGATTGCCATGTCATTAATTTTTATTTTAAATATTTTAGAAAATAGAGTTCTACATATATTTAAATACATAAAGGGAGTTTTGGATAGGGAGTAATTAGAGTTTCGTTTTAAATAAACAACCTAAATTATTATATTATGTAAATTGAATATAACTTTTGCTACCTAATTCAAAACATTATAATTGTTTACCATTGAAAAGTGCTTGAAATATGCTTCAAAATAAGATCCATTTACGATATAGTTTTATAACTCATGAAAATATATTTAATTAGATGAATGGTAACGCACTATTTAGTCTTTCTTTTAGATAGATAAAATAATAGCTATAAGTACAATGTACTATATGTGATTATAGTATTTTATCATAGGTCTGATTTACAGGATTAATTATATTATCTTTCAAAACCTCAACTTTACTCAAATGAACCAAAACAATTTAGTATTGAAACAAAATTTATTAAGGAAACTTTATTATTACAACAAAAACTAAAATATATGGCTATAAAGTTACATATATATTAGAATTTTAGAAGATGAAAAAATTAGAGTTTGATTTTAAAAAATAACCTTAGAAATCAGGATATTATAGAGAGCTCCATCTAAGCATGGCATCTCACTCTTTTTAATTTTTATTTAAAAAAAAATAGTGTCCAACATATATATAAATACATATAAGGTGTTTTGGATAAGTGAAGATTACAGTCTGATTTTAGATAAACAACCTAAATTATTATAATACGTAAATTGAATATAACTTTTGCTATAAATTCGAAATTTTATACTTTTTTTTACCTTTGGAGAGTGCTCGAAATATGGTTTGAAGTTAGTTGCATATACAATATAGTTTTACAACTTATGAAAAATTATTTATTTAGATGAACAATAATATATTATTTATTATTTATTTTAAATACATATAAAAATAGTTATAAAAATAAATAGCGTATCATATGTGATAATAGAAATTATATCTTTCAAAATCATACTTTTAAAAATCGAGTTATATAAAGATAAAAAATACATATCTATAACTTTGAACTTGTAGCATACCATGGTGCATTACATGAAGAATCAAATGAAAGTTTGTCAACAACATTGCAAGAATATTATGTAATTGTCTAATTATTTTATTCCTATAATATTTATCGTATACATAATAATTTATGTTTGTCTTTTCCATATATCTATATGTCAGATCTTATTCTTTTCTTCATAAACTTAATTCTACTAAAACTAATTAGGAAATCAAGGTCCGCGTTTCTAGACTATTTGAGGTCACGGATAATAAAAAAAGGAGAAAGTTTGATATGATCATGATGGATGAAGAGGTATTTTTTTTCTCTTAAATAGTATTTTCAATTATTCGTAGAGATTAGTTTTATATTTATTTAATTTTATTCATGATACCATCATTATGGTCTTTTTTTTATAGTGTTTATGTGTCATTAAAAGTTATAGTTGTGACTGACACTCATGTTTTACTCTATTCTTTCCATCCTGCATCTATTAAATAAGTACCCTACTTTTGTCAAGTATTAGTTGGGTATTCTTCATGTTAAAATTGTGTTAGCTATTGTTAGTCATACCAATTATAGGGATACTATATAATAATAGACTTGGCTACAATATTCAGTTGAATATTAAAAATTATATAATTTATATATCACAATAACAAATTTAGAAATTAGAATATAATGACAAATTATTTCTTCGCTATTTTTCTACTGCAACAATGAGGTTTAGCATAGTTTTTAAGGAAATGAAAAAAATGGGTAGTTTAGATAGATGTACCCCTTTAATTAACAAAAGCAAGGGATAAGTAAATCCTTAATAAAGTAAAACGCAACTTTATGAGGTAATTTGAGTAATTAATGATGGTTTCATTAACATAAAGTAAATACAATATTATCAAATATAGTTGCTTATTTTACGAAAAGTGGAGCGGTCCCAATAGATAAAACTACCCAAAGTGGTGATTATTGCAATAGAAAAAGAATGGAGAAAGTATGTAAATAAAATGGTGTTGAAAAATCTTATTTCACGGCAACACAAAATCAACAATGTTAACAAAAAATCAGCAAAAAAAATATAAACAATGGGCTTCAAAACTAGTGTGACATAAAAATGATAAGTATTTCGTTGATTTTCTCGTTTAATATAGAAAAATTGATAGAGTGGCAAATCACCTCATACACTTTTAGCAATGATTCAATATTGGTCCGATTAGTTGATCCCTCCTAGAGTAACCACCTAATTAACCAACAACATCCTTTTAATATATGTTGGATTTTGGTAAAACTCCCTTGATTGGAGTGAATGCATTGATCACAATATATATGTTACAACCTAAAGCATAACGTAAGTATGTTAGGAGTATCGAAAAGATATCTTAATACAAAAATATATCCTAATATTTTTATATTCTATCACACCCCCGCAGTCATAGCGGGAGGAGGGCAGACGCTAAGACTGGACTTAAACTCCAAAAATAACTGTCGTGGAAGTCCTTTTGTGAAGATGTCAGCAAACTGATATCGAGTAGGAACATGCAAAACACGTACTTGGCCAATAGCAACCTTTTCGCGAACAAAATGAATATCCATCTCAACATGTTTGGTGCGTAGGTGCTGTACGGGATTACGCGAAAGATAAATCGCGCTGACATTATCACAATAAACAATGGTTGCCTGTCGAAGAGGACAGTGTAACTCTAAAAGAAGATTACGCAACCAGGAAGCTTCGGCAACGACATTTACGACGCCTCGATACTCGACCTCTGCGCTAGATCGAGAGAGAGTGGGTTGTCGCTTAGACTGCCAGGATATTAAATTGTCACTAAGAAAACAACAATAACCTGAAGTAGAACGTCGAGTATCTGAACAACCACCTCAATCAGCATCTGTGTAAGTTATCAAGCGCAAGTGAGTAGTAGGATAAAGGTGTAACCCGTGATCAATGGTGCCTTGAATGTAACGCAGGATGCATTTCAACGCATTGTAATGAGGTTCCCGTGGATCATGCATGAATAAACAAACCTGCTGAACTGCATAGGCAATATCAGGACGAGTAAATGTAAGATACCGTAAGGCACCAGCTAAACTGCGATAATGAGTTGGATCTGAAACTGGAGGACTAGAAGCAACATTTAATTTAGCATTTGTGTCGACAGGAGTCGCTGCAGGCTTACAAGATCCCATACCTGCACGCTCCAATATTTCCTGTGCATATTTCTACGGAGATAAAAGCATGTAGGAAGGAGTACGAGTAACAGATATTCCCAAGAAGTAGCTGAGTGGGCCTAAATCAGACATGGGGAATTCAGTTTTGAGAGTACTAATCAGTCGGTCTCGCAGAGAATCAGATGAGGTGCACTGAATAATATCATCAACATATAATAAAAGATAGGCCATGTCAGAACCATGCTTGTAAGTGAACAGAGATGTATCACTTGTGGCAATGACAAAACCAATATGCAGGAGGAAATTGGCAAAACGCTGATACCAAGCACGAGGTGCCTGTTTGAGACCATACAACGCCTTGCGGAGTCGGCATACATAACTAGGAAATCTTTTGTCAACAAACCTAGGAGGTTGATGCATAAATATCGTTTCCTGCAAATCACCATACAAGAAAGCATTTTTGACATCAAGTTGGTGAATAGACCATTTGCGAGCCATAGCCAAACCCAAGACGGTGCGAATAGTTGCTGGTCGAACAACTAGACTAAAAGTTTCATCACAATCAACTCCTTGCTCCTGTGACCTGCCATCACACACTAAACGAGCTTTGTGCCTTTCAAGTTCACCATTAGATTTTTCTTTATGGCGAAACAACCACATACAATTAACAATATTCACCCCCATAGGCCGAGGCACCAAATCCCATGTCCCTGTTTTTATTAAAGCACTATATTCATCGTTCATGGCCGCATTCCAATTTGGGTCAGATAAGGCAAGTTTGTGATTTTTGGGAATGGGAGAGCGATAAATAGTAGGTGGGACAAGCATGGCATACTTTGGGTTGGGTTTGCGAATGCCATGGCGGGCTCGGGTGACCATTTGAGGAGAGGGGGGGATGCGCTGGGCTGGCAGCAGGTGGGCTGCACAGGTGGGGAGGAGTGTGGCGAGGAGATGGGCTGGCTGGGTGGGGCAGCATTGTTGTTGGGCCGTGGCTGGTAGGCGAAACAAGGGGGGATGCGGGAAGGGGTCCGCGTGCTGGAGGCTGGGCTGACACGCACTAGGGTGGGAGAAGGCCCATCAGGGGGAGGTTGAGCACGCCAAGTGGGCGTGGCTTGATTTGGGCTCAAAAGAAGCTGGCGCAGGTCCAGTTTTTGAAGGGGTGATTGAATTTCGTGGGCTGCTGGTGAAGTTGGAGGTTGAGTGGTTTGATGTTGATATGGGAAAAAAATTTCCACAAAGGTAACGTGACGGGAAATTATGATTTTATTTGTGGAAAGATCTAAGCACCTATAACCTCGATGATTGGGGGGGGTAGCCCAAGAAAATACAAGAGGTGGACCGTGGAGCAAGTTTGTGAGGAGAAGTAGCTGATAAATTGGGATAACATAAGCACCCAAAAACCCGTAGATGATCATAGGTAGGAGTATTGATAATAATGCCTGAAAAGGGGTGATATTAGGGAGAGTCTTCGTAGGAAGAATGTTATGAAGATATGCAGCAGTTTCAAGTGCATAATTCTAAAAGGTGAGGGGTAGAGAAGCATGATGGAAAATGGTTCTGCTGCTGTTATTGAGTGTGCGGATCATTCTTTCGGCTTTACCATTTTGTGATGAGGTGTGGGGACATGAGAATCGAAACACCATACCATGATTAAGGCAAAATTGTTTGAATGGAGTGTTGTCAAATTCACGACCATGGTCGCTTTGAAAAGCTTTGATAGGACGTTCAAACTGAGTTTTGACATAAGCATGGAAATCGAGTAATGATTGGTAAGCACGAGATTTGTGGGAGAGGGGCACAGTCCACACATAGTGAGTGAAATCATCAACAAGAACCAAATAGTATTTATGGCCTGAACTACTACGAATAGGGGATGTCCATAAATCAGCACGTATAATATCAAAAGCACATGTGGAAGTACTAATTGAATCATAAAACGGAAGTTTAATGTGTTTCCCAATTTGACAAGAATGACAAAAACATAAATCATGCTCCTTAGTACAAACTATAGAATTATTATTTCGAAGAAAAGTAATAGCTTGAGCTCCCGGATGGCCAAGGCGATCATGCCAAGTGGTAGATGGAATATCAGCTAAGGCAGTGGCAAGGCAAGTGGATGGTTGAGGTTGAGTGACAGGATAGAGGTCCCCCGAGCTCTCACATCTCGTTATGATTTTCCCCGTTTGAAGGTCCTTCACAGAAAAATCAGATGGATCAAATTCAATGGCAGGCCTGGCCCTAAGGGGTGTTCAAAGGGACGGTTGCCCAGGGCCCAAGAAAAGAGAGGGCCCAAGTTTCGAAAATCCAGAAGTTTAACAATAGGTTTTAAAGAGTTTCTTTATTTTCCTTTCCCCTCTGGCCCTCTCTGTCACCTCCTTCTGTACTTTTTCTATCTTCTCTCCTCTAGGCTAGTACAATTTACTTCATGCTGTACTTTCCTTCCCCCTCTCAAGTCTCAATCACCTTCTTTTGATTTGTGCTTTTTTTTTTCATTTCTCGGTTTCTGTGATTCTGTTTCTTATACAAATACTCAATTCATACTCATGCCGTTTACCTGCAATAAAATTAAGAAAAGTACTCCTACTTCATTAACAATTAAACCAAGGACAAAGCACAGTTACCAATAAAAATCTAAGAAAGATGGAAAATTGATAACCTATTAAGCTATAGAATTGATTTTGTACAGACCACAATTATAAGAGACGAATGCTGCTTTCTTATCTATTTTTCTAATACTCCTAGTAAAGTGGGGTAGTATATATGTGGAACAGACTGGAATTAATTTTACACGCTATTTTACATCCTTTGGATGAAATGGATATGGTATTTTACATGCTATTTTTTTTTTAGGGGAATTTTACATGCTATTTTGAGTGTACTTTATAACCACTAATATAATCACTGTCTAAGATAATCTGTTACATGCTATTTTGAGTTTTGTAACTAGATTATTAAATTAGTAATACAAATTATTATTTCAATGAAATTGATATTTTTTCTTTAATCCATAGTATGTTATATTAGAATATATGTATATAAAGGGCCCATATTTATTAAACCGCCCCGGGCCTAGAAATGGTCAGGACCGGGCCTGTTCAATGGAGACAGAATTATCAGATGTAAATTTACGTACTGAAATTAAGTTTTTGATGATTTGAGGTGCAAGATAGACGTCACGAAGGACAAGGGGTTGGTTGGGTAAGGTAGTATGGCCATAACCCGTTATTGGAATGCGATTGCCATTACCGACTAAAATATGATTTTTAGTGCTTAAATTAAACAGGGGCAAGAGATTACCTGACGAATTAGTCATGTGAGAGGTGGCACCGGAGTCCATGTACCAAGCATCGTCGGGATGCGGAAGGGTCATAGTGGAAAAGGCACTCCCGAGTTCCGTAGGGGTCATGGGTGGCCCGTAAGAGGCTAGCCCAGCAAGGTAGGCATGTGGTGAGCCCGCGGCAGCGTAGTTGGGCTGGGCAGCGTAATTGGCGCTGGGTGCGCTAGGCCTGCTGGGCTGCTGACCAGTGTGCGGGTACTGAGCAGGGGGGCTGACCCAAGTGTGTTGCTGCTGTTGGGCCCAATTCTGGTAGGCGGCCCATTGTTGGACCGTATGAGGAAAGCTGGCCCATGGAGTTGGAGCAGCGTTATGTTGCTGCTGCTGTTGAGCGTTGTTATGGTGGTTGCGGGTTTGGCCACGACCACGCCCTCTGTCCTGACGGCCGCCACGACCACCACCACGGCCTCGGCCGCCGCCACCGGTCCGCTGCTGTGGTTGAGAGGCGAATGGTGGTGGTGCGTTCGATCCACTCGGCTCGGTTGTGTGAGCCACAAAAGATGACACTGATGAGGAGGTGTCATTAGCTTTTCGCGATTCTTCAAGAAGAAGGTGGGATATAGCAGTTTCATAGGAGGGGAGTGGCTCCGTTTGTTGTATCATGAGGGCGACAATGTCAAAATCAATGTGGACAAGTCCCGCAACTAACCGTAGAACCAATTTTTGCTTTGTAATATCCTGATCAACATTAGCGAGTTGGTCACGTAAATTTTTCAGCTGTTGACAATAGGCAGTGATGTCAGAAAAATTGTTCAGATGCAAGGAGTTAAATTGGTTTTCAATATAGACGGCACGAGTGTGTTTATTATCTTGAAAGATTGCCTTCAATCTATCCCATGTCTCTTGAGCCGTTGAACCACGATACAAGATGGTTTGCAAAAGATCAGGGGAAATTGTAACAACCCGCTCCAGACAGCAGCTTAATTAAGACCTAATACTGCTAATTACAAAGTTAAGCTGCCATTCATAGAGACTGTTAGGGAGGACTTCCACACCTTCCCTCCCTACGAAAAGTAGGAAGTCTCACAGTATCCAAGCATAATACGTAAATAAGTTATAATAAAATAATTATTACAATAGGTTTGGATTACTTAGTTTACAAATCTGAATATATGCTTAACTTGCAAAATCATTATATAATTCGATTCATCTCATAGCAGCGGATTTAACACATTGACCACAACTTCACATTTGCACACAAAAGCTAACTCGAACATTTCTCTAGACCTGCAAAACAGATGAATCTGCCCCCACCAGGACAGGTTCAAAGAACAAAACAGGTCAGCTTACGATGGTACACAAGTCCCACCAATTTCAAAATATTAAGGTGGCTGAAACTATTCAGTCGTTTCTTTATACTCAAACATAAACTTATAACAATCATAGCTTCATTTTCTTTTTGCTCAGAAATTCATTAATGCACTGAGATGGTTTTTGTTCTTATTCAGAAATACGTTTATACTTGCTCATAAATACGTTGATTCTTTCTTTTAACTTCCATAAAAATTGCATTGTATACGCAGGAGAAATTCTTCAAGAATTATCTCAAAATATCACATGTCATTCTCAATACTTAGAACAATAATACTCTTAAACTTATCACAAAACTTAACATAACTCCAGGGAAGGAACACGAGTGGAGGCAAACCCGGCTCTCCAAACTTTTGAGGGACGTCTCCCTCACCTTTCTTATTTTCCTGCTTGCAAGACTTCCTAGGTCATGACCCTTCATAATGGAGCAATACCCGCTCCAAACTCATATTGAGCAAACCCGCTCTGTGAGTGTTGTTCATCACTGCTTACGCAGCTACTTCCCCTTATAAAACAAAATTTATACTTATACCGAAATACTTATGCTCAATATTTATACTGAAATTCTCATATTCAAATACTTTACTTAAATCTTATTCGTAATCAATTACAACAACTTCTAAAGCGAACTTAACTCATGAAAACATGTTTCGGAAAACAAGCTTGATATGTCAAGTTCCACTGGTTTCGGAAAGGTGACTTAACAACCCAGTTTCGAAGAATAATGTGATTTGGTTGAGATAGATAAAGGTGGTATTATCAAGACATGACAGTATATAAAAGTTTATAGAAGAGCTCTTAATATATGGAAATATTATCTCACACAAACACCACATATATCAATTCCCATGGTTTTCGGTTTGGTGTTAAAGAATAATGGTTTTTATGCAAAGATCACTTATACTTCTTGGGTTTAGCCAAAGTTTAGGTTTCACACTTAATATATATAAGGACAGTAGGTATTCATCAAAGAAAAATATTGAAAGGATCAATTAAAGGTACAAGGGTTTACAAGTTCATAGAGTAATTAAGCGAACAGTCGAGTTTTTAGGTGTTATTTTCCTTCACGAATTGAGGTTGCGTGTTTAATTAGGTAAATGAAGCAAAGGTTCATTTGATAATAAAGACATAAATGTTCCAAGGGAATATCATGGAAGTTTAACCACAACAAGATTTTTGATCAAAACACAATCGAGTTATAGCAAGGATTGACAACTTTTGAGGGAACTTGTTATGCACATAGCAACTTCCGGACAACATAACTTTTGATGTATAACTCCAAATGGAGTGATTTTTGGGTCTAAATTCAATAACTTTTCATGATCTACCATTTCCAAGAGATACCAAGGCCAAAAACAGAGTGGAAAAGAAAGATATTTGGAAGAGAAGGTCACGGCAGCATAACTCAAGAGAATGGATAATCACTTTCTTATTTGGTTATTCAGTGAGTCCTAGGGAACTTGACATGCAAAACATTTTTAACACAATATCTTCTATAAGAAAACACATGCAAATCAGTTTTTATACACATTCAAACATAATCCAAGTATTCACAATTCCACAAACAAATTTCATGATCAAAGCTAGAAACAGAGTTTAGGTGGTGGAGCTTGTGTACCTTAACTTGGTGTCTAGGAAATCAAATCTTACTTGGTAACTTTTACCACTTCTCCAGCAACCTTTTAGGATCTTAAGAAAAACATTCATCACCTTAAAGTTAGTAATTAACCCAAAGAAATTAAGTTTCAAACTAATATACCTCATGCATGCTGAAATTTAGCCATACCTCACCTTCCTTGGTTTTTCTTAGGGTTACAGGAATGGAACTTCAAAATTAATGCTTGCCCAGTATGGAGGACACCTTGATGAACCTAGGGAAGTATTTGCATGCACGTTTCAGAGCAAGGAGCCATAAAAAACAAGCTGGCAATTAAGCTGCCTGCAACTCGCCAGAAATGGCGTGAATGAGGGAGAGAGAATTTTGCTGCTTTGTTGTGTTTGTTTGTGAATTGAATCTGGTGATAATGAATGAGGACCTTCCTCTCATATATATAGAGAATGGGTAAGGGCAAAATCGTAATTTTCGGTTTAGTAATGAGGGCAAAATCGTCTTTTCACAGCTTAAGAACATTCCAGAATTTTCTGGTTTTACTTAATCCTTAACCCTCTGCAATTAAGCTCTAATCCTTCATTATACTTAAACTAAATCCTTAAAATATGTCTTATAACTTAATAAACATATTTTGGCTCATTCAGCCTTTAAATCATAAACACAGAGTATCTCAAACACAATATACTCAAAGTCTCAAATTTCATAATAATGCTCAACATTATTAACGTAATTCGTTAATAACTTATCTTAACTCCTAATTTGCATTCATAATCACATAATAAGACATAATATTCACATTTCCGGCAAAAATTCACATAAAAAGCTATTCGGAAATTTTGAATCCAGCGGAAGTCTCAACGAAAGTCATAACAGATTACGTACTGATTAGTACGTTAATAATGTTAATAATCTTAGCTTAAAAAGTGGGGCTATTACACTCTACCCCCCTTAAAGAAGTTTCGTCCCGAAACTTTAAAAGACACATATCATAACAACTAGGAGTAATACAACACATACGTTAGAACAATTAAGGGTAATAGTTTCCCAAATTAATTAATCGCATTTGCTCCATAGTTTCATGGAATAACTTATGCAGTTACTGGAACTCTTGTTCCTGTCATCCCCACGATTAAGTGTCTGACAATTACATCCATACAGAGGTTGAGACAAAACCATACTCAATTGGTAACTATCGGTATAGAAGAATTTTGTCCATGCTAATTTATCCTTCCTTGAACCCTTAAACTTCAATACACAAGGTTGCCACATATATCTTTCAACATTGGAATAGAACACTTTGTTTGCACATGCAACTTTTCTCAGTAATGCGAGTATCCTGATCAGAATAACAGTCGTTGGAACTCCATGCAATCGCACAATTCCTGTGGTATATGCATCAGCTAACTGCTCCTTACTTCATGCTATCCATGAAAATATATCAAGTTATTTTTGTCAACTTATTCTCAACTACTCGAATGAATACATTGCCTCTTCTTGAATTGGGCATTCTAAGTACTAAATCCCTTGAGGTTAGTTCTATTTGTATTCTAGTACCGGCAATAGTTGCCACAACCCGGGGATCTTCCCCCGCTCAATCTTTACTTCCTGGCAGATTAAACATTTTATAACATATTGCGATACATCTCACTTCAACTTTTCAATCAGAGTACTTCTTGATATCCTGAATTATTTTATCTCTTCTAGGATAAACCTAGTACACACCTTTATGTGCTTTCTTTGAAACTTTTGTTTATTTTTATTTAGCTCTGAATTGACAGAAACAACAACCACCCATTTATTCGTATGCTTTCACTAACATATACTTGTAAATCCGTTGCCTCAACTTTTTTTTTTCCTATCTTTAACCTCAATTCCTTGATAACTTAGCTTGAACTTATTTAGCTCAAATTTCCTCAAAAGGTATATTTTAATCACAAACATTAATCCGTCCTTGCAAATCTCTTTTCTTAATCACATTTAACTTAGTTGCCTTAGTTACTTATATAACTCTTCTGGTTTTGAAATGATAGAATCAACATTCTGACAAGGTATCTCGTTCACATCATCTACTACCTCATATGCCTTTCCCAGGCGGTACTAAATGTCTAAATTATAATGCTTGAGAAATTCTAGCCACATTCGCTGTTTCACATTCATCTCTTTCTAAGTAAAGATATACCTTAAGCTTTTATGATCAGTATAGGACATATTATTTTAATAAGACCTCCACAATTTTAAAGCAAACATCTCAACTTCCACTATATATCATGCCCAACATAATTTCTCTTATGAGTGTTAGTTGCCTAGAAGAATTCACTAATGCTACATCAATACACGTCCAACCCTTCATAAGAAACATCACTCTATATTTCAAATCCTTTATTTGTCCCCGAAGGCAAAACTATAGCTGGGGTATTAGTTAACCTTTTCTACAACTTGTAGAAAGCTAAGCCTTCTCGAAATTTTTCCGTCCACTAAACCTTCGTTCCTTCCTCAAAATTCCGAATACTTCTTTAAGATGCGATTTATGCTCTTCTTGATTCTTCGAGCATACCAAAATATCATCTATGAAAATTGTTATAATTTGATCTCACAAAAATTTAAAATATCACTACATCATGTCTACGAATGGTGCGGGTGTATTATGAAACTTAAACAGTATTTTTACAAACCCACAATGACTATATCTCGTCCTAAATGTCATCCTCGGAATATTTTCATCCACCACATGCTTCTAGCGTTATCCCGATCTCAGATCTTTTTTCAAAAAAAACAAAATACCGGCTCCTTTTAACTGCTCGAGTAAATTATCTATTCGATATAAAGATTTCATATCCCTTAACTGTAACTTTATTTATCTCCCAACGACCTATACATAGTCTCGTTACTCGGCACTTTTTTTATTCCAAATATCACTAGTGCTCTCCCTATGGTGAAACACCGGATCAACTATAACATTTCTGCAACAATTTTTCTTAACTGCTTCTCTAATTCAGCCATCTCAACTCTAGAGGCAGGCGTATTGGCACCTATTCTATACACAAATCGACCACTCTACCTGAAGACTCGTTAACCGCCGAAATTCTTCCATCTTAATTACTTCCTTCTAATTTCCGAGCATATGAGTTTTATATCAAACACCTTCGCCATTTATTGTTTGCTCTTTTCTTCTTAGCTTGATGATACACCATGGTATACAAAATATTATCTCACCCGGTGATTTCAACCTAATATCATTTGATGATCGCTCAGTTCTTGCTCAGCTAATACATCCCCAAAATTACATTATAGTACTCCAGACTTCCGAGCTTGACGAAATGACACACCCTGCTATATAATACTATCTTTGCTTGGTTCTTTCTTAGCCAAGACATCCTCCATAATTATATTATAATACTCTAAACCGAGGAATATTAAAGCCACATGCAACCTTGACCTTTGCAATTTTAACTACACAATCTCTAAATCATTTACAACGACTCGACCCTTTATCAGAAATATAGATTGTCATAATGAAGTTTAACAAAAACGTGATGGAGATACATACATGCGCAGTCCCCAAACACAACAAATTAGCTAAGGCTTTACTTACAATATGTTAATTTTTTTTTTTTTCATGACAATATTCAACTTACATATTTGAGGAAATCATATGCCAAATCCATTAAATACAGATTCCATTTTAATAAGTAATATCAAAATTTCGAATTCCAAAACGATTTCCATACTGCAAAACATATAAGAGAAACATATAACTTATTCATATTCAAATTCATTTCACAATCGAAACCCATAACATAGCCAACTACAACACATGTTATTGGAGGTATCCAAGTTATTTATAGAACAAATCACAAAGTACTTGTAACTAACATATATAGACTCCAAAAGTATAACCTGGTCAATTTCCCTATCACAATCTGTAACGCCTCCGATTAGGTTGTTTAACAATCATATTGGTTCTTATATTACCGGAATTATATCCATATGTTCGGAGTTTACTGCCCCCATACCTTCTACCTGTATAAAATATTACATCCTAACAAATTGTCTACGACAATTATTATAGTATGTTAATAAATCTTACTCCATATCACCCTATCATACATAAATATACCAGGATCTAGCTCTCTACCTGAAACTTATACTCCAATTACTTACACTCATTATCCATATTAATCTCTAATCCATAACTTACAGTAGTATGTCTTAATGTTTGAACATGTCCATATTACTCCTAGCTTCATTCCCGTTCCTTTATAACCTCATAACATTTAATTCCTAGCTCCCCACATTTACACCACTAGCTTAATGCAAAAACAAAGCTTACTTAGATACTATCAACGTAGCTAGTTTGAGTTTACATCCTCATATATATAACTCTTTGTTCCAACTTATCCTCATAGTTTCACAACAAATTTATTTATAATTACATTCATAAAAGAAATACTAACACAAAGCTTTAGTACCAGGCCACCAATTATCATCCACTCCGTCTTTCTCTCCACGAGTTTTACGTTCATACATCGTTCCATGGTGAGAATTGTCTGGTATGGCTAACCCCGCCTCTGGCACTCCAGAGTATCATTGATCTCACCTCAGTTTCTTCCACAACATTTCCAACCTTAACAAATTCTTATCCTTATTGTTCATAATTACATCATAACCTTGAATTGCTTCAGTAAACCTATACAATTCTAACAGATTCCATTAGACTTGACGAGAACTAGCCCATGGCTCACAAATCACATTGGCTGATGTCCTTGGTTTCCTTTAATGGCTCCTACAAGCCTCCATAACCTCTTTCTATCCCCAAATTGTGACCTAGTGGCTAACTAGCATGGTCAACCGCGTCATTTACCATTTATGGATAACATAATAGGTGTTGAGTCCTTTTATAAGCATATTCTCACTTACGCTTTAATGGAATCTACTCAGAACCATTTATACCAAATCTCATATCATTCACATACACATTCGTAAACATAAATTCACATAGCACAAACATAATCATACACATACCACAAATGTTTTGAAAACTTTTATATATATATATATGAAATTGGCTTTAATTTTCCTTTCTTAAGAAAATACTCGTGTAAACACTCTTATTGTTTCCAAAACTTGCAAATTAGCAATACTTAATTTTGGATTTCGAAAACCTTTGCTCTGATACCACTTGTAACAGCCCGCTCCAGATAGCAGCTTAATTAAGACCTAATACTGCTAATTACAAAGTTAAGCTGCCATTCAGAGAGACTGTTAGGGAGGACTTCCACACCTTCCCTCCCTAGGAAAAGTAGGAAGTCTCACAGTATCCAAGCATAATACGTAAATAAGTTATAATAAAATAATTATTACAATAGGTTTGGATTACTTAGTTTACAAATCTGAAATATATGCTTAACTTGCAAAATCATTATATAATTCGATTCATTTCATAGCAGCGGATTTAACACATTGACCACAACTTCACATTTGCACACAAAAGCTAACTCGAACATTTCTCTAGACCTGCAAAACAGATGAATCTGCCCCCACCAGGACAGGTTCAAAGAACAAAACAGGTCAGCTTACGCTGGTACACAAGTCCCACCAATTTCAAAATATTAAGGTGGCTGAAACTATTCAGTCGTTTCTTTATACTCAAACATAAACTTATTACAATTATAGCTTCATTTTCTTTTTACTCAGAAATTCATTAACGCACTGAGATGGTTTTTGTTCTTATTCAGAAATACGTTTATACTTGCTCATAAATACGTTGATTCTTTCTTTTAACTTCCATAAAAATTGCATTGTATACGCAGGAGAAATTCTTCAAGAATTATCTCAAAATATCACATGTCATTCTCAATACTTAGAACAACAATACTCTTAAACTTATCACAAAACTTAACATAACTCCAGGGAAGGAACACGAGTGGAGGCAAACCCGGCTCTCCAAACTTTTGAGGGACGTCTCCCTATCTTTCTTATTTTCCTGCTTGCAAGACTTCCTAGGTCATGACCCTTCATAATGGAGCAATACCCGCTCCAAACTCATAATGAGCAAACCCGCTCTGTGAGTGTTGTTCATCACTGCTTACGCAGCTACTTCCCCTTATAAAACAAAATTTATACTTATACCGAAATACTTATGCTCAATACTTATACCGAAATTCTCATACTCAAATACTTTACTTAAATCTTATTCGTAATCAATTACAACAACTTCTAAAGCGAACTTAACTCATGAAAACATGTTTCGGAAAACAAGCTTGCTATGTCAAGTTCCACTGGTTTCGGAAAGGTGACTTAACAACCCAGTTTCGAAGAATAATGTGATTTGGTTGAGGTAGATAAAAGTGGTATTATCAAGACATGACAGTATATAAAAGGTTATAGAAGAGCTCTTAATATATGGAAATATTATCTCACACAAACACCACATATATCAATTCCCATGGTTTTCGGTTTGGTGTTAAAGAATAATGGTTTTTATGCAAAGATCACTTATACTTCTTGGGTTTAGCCAAAGTTTAGGTTTCACACTTAATATATATAAGGACAGTAGGTATTCATCATAGAAAAATATTGAAAGGATCAATTAAAGGTACAAGGGTTTACAAGTTCAGAGAGTAATTAAGCGAACAGTCGAGTTTTTAGGTGTTATTTTCCTCCACGAATTGAGGTTGCGTGTTTAATTAGGTAAATGAAGCAAAGGTTCATTTGATAATAAAGACATAAATGTTCCAAGGAAATATCATGGAAGTTTAACCACAACAAGATTTTTGATCAAAACACAATCGAGTTATAGCAAGGATTGACAACTTTTGAGGGAACTTGTTATGCACATAGCAACTTCCGGACAACATAACTTTTGATGTATAACTCCAAATGGAGTGATTTTTGGGTCTAAATTCAATAACTTTTCATGATCTACCATTTCCAAGAGACACCAAGGCCAAAAACAGAGTGGAAAAGAAAGATATTTGGAAGAGAAGGTCACGGCAGCATAACTCAAGAGAATGGATAATCACTTTCTTATTCGGTTATTCAGTGAGTCCTAGGGAACTTGACATGCAAAACATTTTTAACACAATATCTTCTATAAGAAAACACATGCAAATCAGTTTTTATACACATTCAAACATAATCCAAGTATTCACAATTCTACAAACAAATTCCATGATCAAAGCTAGAAACAGAGTTTAGGTGGTGGAGCTTGTGTACCTTAACTTGGTGTCTAGGAAATCAAATCTTACTTGGTAACTTTTACCACTTCTCCAACAACCTTTTAGGATCTTAAGCAAAACATTCATCACCTTAAAGTTAGTAATTAACCAAAAGAAATCAAGTTTCAAACTAATATACCTCATGCATGCTGAAATTTAGCCATACCTCACCTTCCTTGGTTTTTCTTAGGGTTACAGGAATGGAACTTCAAAACTAATGCTTGCCCAGTATGGAGGACACCTTGATGAACCTAGGGAAGTATTTGCATGCACGTTTCAGAGCAAGGAGCCATAAAAAACAAGCTGGCAATTGAGCTGCCTGCAACTCGCTAGAAATGGCGTGAATGAGGGAGAGAGAATTTTGCTGCTTTGTTGTGTTTGTTTGTGAATTGAATCTGGTGATAATGAATGAGGACCTTCCTCTCATATATATAGAGAATGGGTAAGGGCAAAATCGTAATTTTCGGTTTAGTAATGAGGGCAAAATCGCCTTTTCACAGCTTAAGAACATTCCAGAATTTTCTGGTTTTACTTAATCCTTAACCCTCTGCAATTAAGCTCTAATCCTTCATTATACTTAAACTAAATCCTTAAAATATGTCTTATAACTTAATAAACATATTTTGGCTCATTCAGCCCTTAAATCATAAACACAGAGTATCTCAAACACAATATACTCAAAGTCTCAAATTTCATAATAATGCTAAACATTATTAACGTAATTCGTTAATAACTTATCTTAACTCCTAATTTGCATTCATAATCACATAATAAGACATAATATTCACATTTCCGGCAAAAATTCACATAAAAAGCTATTCGGAAATTTTGATTCCAGCGAAAGTCATAACAGATTACGAACTGATTAGTACGTTAATAATGTTAATAATCTTAGCTTAAAAAGTGGGGCTATTACAGAAATAGTGCCAAAGATATACTTTTTGAGTACAGAGTCAAGCCGTTGCCATAGGGTGGCAGAGATGTCAGAAGGACGGGGCTTGGTGGGATCAATATGATCGAGGACATGCATCATAGGCATGACAGTGAATCTCAAATAATTCTACCCAATTAGAGTATTGCACCTTTTTCCCTATCAAGAATCAAAGGTATGTCGTTCTTGATGTTACTCACCGACAAGGCCGGATGATAGTTGGGGTTAGGCGATGGTGGAGGAGATGGCGGTACCTCTGCGTCGCTGTCCTTAGTCATAGTAGTCTGCGGAAGCAGTGGGCAGGCGAGGAAAGCAGTAGGCGAGGATCGAAAACAAAAAGCTTAAAAATCGAAGCTTGGAAAAAAAACGCTGGGCTAAGCACCGAAAAAAAAGCTAGGATTTTTAATTTTTCTTAGGCTATGATACCATGTTGGATTTTGATAAAACTCCCTTGATTGGAGTGAATGCATTGATCACAATATATATGTTACAACCTAAAGCATAACCTAGGTATGTTAGGAGTATCGAAAAGATATCTTAATACAAAAATATATCCTAATATATTTATATTCTATCAATATCCATCGGTCCAATAATGAAAATCGAACTCAAATCGACTATGACCACACCCAATTGGACCCAAAGATATGAGCAAGGGAACCCGACCTAAAATCAAGTCAACGTCCGAGTTGATCCGAGAACTCAAGATCCCAATAGAAAATTAGAAACCTGACTCAACCAACACCTGCGAGTTGACTAGACAAGCAGAAGTCTAAACCGACACCCAACCCACAATAACTCAATTAAACCGAATAAGCTAATTCAATAGGACCCCGCATCTAATTCGATCCGAATTCAAAATACTTGGTAATTATTTCCCTTTTTGTTCCATTTTGGGAGGTCAAATTATTTTATTGTATAGACATACATAACAATAAGACATGTGTATGCACGGGGCTATGATATGTACGGATGAAGATCCTAAGATTAAGCTAATTCCTTGAGCTACATGCCTCCGTACGTCAATTCATATTCACCGCCTATAATTAACTTAGTGCTCATCCTCTTTGTTATAACCAAGTTTCCCTCAAATAAAGAATTCCTCTTCTTGCCCAAGAAAATCATATGCAACAACGTTGGCATCTTCATCTATGCAGTAGAAGAAAAGCATCTGAGTTGTGAGTGCAATATCTGTGACAACGTAGCAGCCTCTTTTTCTGCTGTTACTGTTATGACAGCTACAAACATCAGAGGCTGTTACGTTGTCACATATGTTGCCTCACACATTCATTCAATCTCATCCAACAAGCCGTCAACTATTTATATATAATCCTTAATTATATGCAGCAGGTATATGTTCGTTACTCTCACTTTTTTGTGTATGTTTCTTTTAGGAGGTTATGTAATTATCAGTTTATCACCTTACTAATGCAAACTTTAATTTAGTTAATGATTCTTTGGCTATGATTTCCTTGACATTCATATGTTTAGGATGATGCATCAATGTCAGTACTGTTCACTTCTGTTGAAAGAGAAAATTCTGTAAAGAATTATGTTTTCCCGTATCTTTGATAGTAGGAAGTTAACAAGATTCAATTTCTGATGATAATTAATATTGCAATTTGCAAGCATCTTATAGTAGTTACTAGATTGTATTCAGTACGCACCAAAAAAATACAAAGAATATATTTAAGTATAACTGTATATGATCTTTTTATGGAGGTGTAGCCAATAATACATATATACAGAGCTCTTGGCCCTACGCTTGCTTCGTTTTTCCGAGGAAAGTTACTATCTTTGATACTTTTCGATGGCTAAATAGTAAATAGTACCTATTTCCTAGTGCAATGTTCGTGTTCTTCAATATATCTTTGTTTGTTAAAGTTGGCTTAATTTAGCTTCAATTTTTTTAATCTTTCACTGTTAGACATGATTATTGGCCGATCGAATAGGGAAGATCAATAGCGGATGGGGTTATGCAAGTTGCCCACCGGTAATGGATCGATTACTATAAGGATTAAGGATATAGGAGATAAAAGGGAGCAAAAGATGAGCACACACACACGTTAGATATTCATTATATTAATTTGGTTAAAATACACTTTACATTGAAGTACAAGAGAAGTTCAAACTACCAAATCATTCTATCAAGTCCACCTAAAAAAACCACTTTTCACTTGCCAGGAACAAAGTTAGTGGCATAGCACCAAGCATTGTTGTTAACTGGATCAGCAAGGTGATAGGCAAAGGTTCTCCAATGGACCCTTTCCAGTAACAATAGCTTGAACAAAGAATCCGAACATCGAAAACATAGCCAACCTACCATTCTTAATCTCCTTAACCTTCAACTCAGCAAAAGATTCCGGGTCATCGGCCAAGTCCAACGGGTCAAAGCTACCACCAGGGTAAAGTGGGTCGACCACTTCACCAAGAGGCCCACCTGCAACACGGTACCCTTCAACAGCACCCATCAAAATAACTTGACAAGCCCAAATAGCAAGAATACTTTGGGCGTGGACTAAACTTGGGTTACCCAAATAATCAAGCCCACCTTCACTAAATATTTGGGAACCTGCCTTAAACCAAACGGCCTCACCAAACTTTACACCGTTGCGGGCCAAGAGCTCGGGAAAACACACAGCCCAAAGCACCCAACATGGCCCATCTGCAATGGATCACTTCAAGTTCACGGTTTTTAGCAAAGGTTTCTGGGTCGGCTGAAAGCCCAGCAGTGTCCCAACCGTAATCACCAGGGAATTCACCAGTGAGGTAAGATGGGGATTCACCGGAGAATGGGCCTAAGTATTTAACACGGTCTGGGCCGTACCATGGGCTGTTTGATGAAACGGGCTTGGGCTTCCCAGCTGGTTTCCTCATTGAGATTCTTCCCTCACCGAGAATTTCGGAGGAAGTTGGGCCGAGCTTTATGGGCTTTCCAGCCAGGGTTGGGGAAGATAGAGCCATTGTCGAGGAAGCCATTGAAATTTGATATAGAGAGGAGAGAGAAAGTGAGAGAAATGTTTTAGTGGGTTGATCAAATTGATGTGTTTTGGGGTGTTTTAAGTAGAGCAAAATGTGTGTATCTTTCTTATCTGATGGGATATCTTTATCTGGTTTCTTATTTGCTTGAGAAGATTTTGGTGCTATGCCATCCTAGCTGGCAATTTCTAAGCCATGAAATTGCTATAGTTTTTAGCCGTTGGTTGCTGGCCAATGTGGGAAGGACATGTGGAGATTATAGTGATTGTGTTGATCTGTAATAAAATCGGTTCATGTTGCACTTTCACGAGTAACAACAACTCACAAGTCACTAGTGCAAGTGCAACTAGAGGTGGGCATGGGCCGGGCCAGCACGGTTTGGGCCGGGTCCAGCACGAGCCCGCTCAAGGCCCGGCCCGGCCCGTTGTCCGCTCCGGGCCTCTCACGGTCAAGAAATTTTATTTTAGGCCCGCACCGGCACGAGCCCGCCAATATGGCCCGTGGGCTGGCTCGCGGGGCGAACGCCCCTTTTCTTTGTTTTTTAGCCTAAAACTGCCAAGAATCCTAAAAAACAACATAAAACGCGGCCCAGGCCCGCAGGAGGCACGAGCCTGGCCCGCGGGCCCGTTGACAAAATCTAGAAATTTTAGGCCCAAGACGGCACGGCCAGCCATTTCCTCAAGCCTCGCTGGCCGAGCCCATGAACAGGCCCGGCCTGGCCCATGCCCAGGTCTAAGTGCAACCATTCACTATTTGTCTATTTGACTATGTAGTAATGTAATACTTTTTTTTTTTGGAACAATTAATTATATATAAATCTATTCACTGTAAAGGCAAATGTTGTATCTAATAAAAAGTAGAGGTATATAACACATAACGTCACATCCGTTATTTATAGATTGTGCATAGAATAAGTTGAAAACTAGTTTTACAATGTAGCTTAACAATATGAAATATACTACAATACAATAATAAATCATATATTTTCTAAGTTGTTCTACTCACTTTCAATCTACATTTTTTTTTACGGTAAGTACAAACAGATCAAACAAAACAACACTACACTAGATATCCCTCGTAGCTCGTACAACTAATACATGAGCATCCTGAATTACATTTCTGCCTACCTTCTTTATTACATAACTCTCAAAACCTAAGCATTCATATTTAATATCCTTACTTATACTTACAAGATCAAATGTAGCCGTCTCTTTTTCCACAACCTGCACTAGCACCAATGAGTCTGTAACAATCTTGATCTTATTTATCTCCAGTTCCTTAGCTTTCCTGATTGCATACAAACACGCATATGCTTCTGCTTGATGTGAAGTTAAGGCAAATATTTTTCCATTACCTTGATTCAATTTATGTCCTCTAAACATTACCCATCCAATTCCTGCCTGGAACAATCCCTTTTTATCCTTTTTCCAAGCTCCATCTATCATAATAACCACCTCATCCCCTTGTCATTCAACCTCCAGATATTCTTCTCTCCTACTACTTCCTTAATTGATCATCCAATACTGCATTCACTCCATTTTTTCAATTTGTTCAGTCTAAATCCTCATCCATTATAATTTTGTCTCCCAAGTCTAGAATTTCACGAGGATGTGGATTATGATTTTTGAATACAATGCCATTTCTGTGTACCCATATAGCCCATAGGATGACAACGAAATTCCTTCCTCTAATACTTTCGAGGCCATCTTCTTTCCAAAACAGTTTTAAAAAATTCATAATCCATTCCGTGATTGGGATTGTTTTAGCAGCTTGGGTACGAATCCCCAAATTCGATGCAGCCCACACCACCGTCACTAATTCGCAGTCTTTGAAAAATGCTCTTCAGTTTCCTCCTCTTTTCCACATAGATAACATTCTTTTTGAACTTGTATATTTCGTTTTCTTAGATTTCTTGTCGTTGCCATGGCCTTATTTAGTATTCCCTCCGTTTCATTTTAATTGTTACACTTTGACATTTTACACTATTCACAAGTTGCACTTTGACCCTCATTTGTGATTTATACATGAATAAAAACATAGTCATGTGGGATCTTGTTAGATTCGTCTTAGTATGTATTTTATTAATATGTACTTTTTATAATTTTTACAAATACAAAACTAGAGGTATATATCCTCAAAGTTTTGCATTGGCATGCGTGAAAAATGTAAGTGTAACCATTAAAAAGAAACGGAAGGAGTATTCTCCAGACAAAAAACTTTCTTTTTGGGCATGTTGACATTTTCCATAATCTTCTCCAGAATTTTATGCTACTATCATTCCTAACTAACTCATCTCTCTTCTCAATCAACCACGCATATATGTCCTTCGTGTTTATCATATCATCTTTTGATCTGTACCAAACGTATTCATCATCATCCGCATGACTTGAGATATGTGTTGACAAAACTCTATTTGCAGATTCTTTCTCAAACAAATTCCATACCAGTCTTGCACTTTCAATCTACATTAGTTTTCTTTTAAGTTCTACTCACTTCTATTTTATTCCTTATCTCTCAATTTATTTTTCCTCCTATAGACTCATATTAATTCCACATGATCTTCCAAAAGTAACTATAAGATACACCAAATGATCCTTTTGCCTTTATCTTGTGTCCATTAGATTTATAAAACTTAAGAAAACGCGGATGATACAAACCGTCATTTGCTAAAATGAATAATGCCCAAATTTGCAATCTTTGGAACCTTGATACACCTCATATGCTCATATAAACAAATTTTGCTCACTTCATATATATGCTCATTGAAGAGGAAAGTGTTACGTGTATTGAGAAACAGAGGTAGTAATGCAATATCAAATGACATCACAAGTTCACAAACCAACAGTGCAAATGTGCAATATTCTTCACTAGGGATGGGCAAGGGTCGGGTCTGAGTCGGGTCCAGCTGGACCCTAGACCCGGACCCTAATTTTTTTGGTGGACCCAGACCCGGACCCTAAGGGTCTGAGAAAATTGGACTTGGACCCAGACCCTTGGGGTCTATAGGGTCTAGGGTTCGGGTCTAGGGTCCAAGCCTATTTTTTTATTTTTGTCAAATTTTCAACGTTATTAATGTTTCTTGACAAAATTTAATTATCTAGAAAAACACCCATAAATAAGAAAAATATAAACTAAAATAATAATTATGTGTGGAGCAAGAATGGATGAATTCGTTGCTTGGTGCTGAAATTTCGTAACTTCATCTGCGGCCCATGGAGATTAGTAAGGTCAAAGAGTTTTGTGAGTGCTGAAATGTAAACCAATATAAGATGGACTATTATTTGTCCTTGTGTCTATCTAATGATTTAAGGCAGTTGAGAAATGTAATATAGGCTGGGATCATTGTCTGAGTCATCGCCTCATATGATCAGTGTATTCTTTCCTAAATCAATGAAAACAAACTGCAAATTATAAATAAATAAAAACATATCTGGAGCAATTTATATGTCTTGGAAGACTAATATTCAAAAAGAGGGAAAAATGAAGATAAAAAAAATGTTGAATGGTTGTTTAGGAAATCATATATACTTCTAAAAATTAAAAGGTAAAACAAATATTAGATAATTTAGGGTCTAAGGGTCGGGTCTGGGTAGGGTCCGGGTCTAAAATATTAAGACCCGGACCCTAAATATTTCACTTCAACCCAGACCCGGACCCTTAGGGTTTGAAAAAGTTAGACCCAGACCCTTAAATTAGGGTCGGGTCCAGTAGGGTCCGGGTAGGGTCTTGGACCCATGCCCATTCCTATTCTTCACCGACAAACTCTAAGCGCGGAGTTCACTTATAAATTATAATGGGGATTAGACGTGCATATGATATATGCATCTATTGGATAGATTAATGCCAATATCTCTTTTGATTGGTACTTTTTTTCATTTATTTAAATCTTGTCCATCTACCTTTGCAAGTCTCTAATGCACATCCTTAGCCACCACCAAAATTCTAAAATGGTCTTAGTAAAATTATAAAAAGTCTTTAGCCTAAGGGCCTGTTCTCTTTGACAATTAAACTGATTGCAATTAGGGCTGTGAAAAACTGACCCAACCTGTTTACCGAATCCGAACCTGACCTGAAACAAGCGGGTTTGGGTTGAGATTTTTGACCCATTTAAGTAAATGGGTTGACACGACTTATCCATTTAATTAAATGGGTTACGTTAAGGTTGACATTTTCAACCCGAAATTAACCTGCTTTGACCTATTTAACTCGTTAAAATATAAATTTTCTAAAAAATTGTGTTAAAGTTGGTGAAAATTTTAAAAATACTAATTGTAGAACACAAATACTGAAAAGAAAATCTAATCATGCATACTTTTATGTGAATTTATTGTTGAAAACTAATAAATTTTAATAAAAACTTAATAATAATAAATATGTAAATGGATTAAACGGGTTATATGGGTAACCCGTTTAATAAACAGGTCGGGTCAAGGTTGAGTTTTTCAACCTGTTAACGGGTTAGCTTTGGGTTGGGACATGGTCAACCCGTTTATAATTAACCCGAACACGACTCGACCTGATCTGTTAATCAGTGCTAATTGCAACTGAATTGAACTGATTGCAACTGATCTAAATTGAACTAAACAGAATTGACTGAAAATAAGCCGGGGAAAACAGACCTTAATTCCTAAAAAAATCCTTCGTTGACATAAGTCGGTTAATTCTTCAAACGGTACTTCCGTCTATCCTGTAATTTTACATATAAATCCCAGAAAATTACTATAGGTCAAAGCCAATTATGTTCACGCCGTCAAAAAATGTGGGGCTTCAATTTCACAATTATGCGTCTCTCTCTCTCCCATCAAGGTATTAATTTTGTAGCATTCTTTATCAGTTTTATTACTGTTAGTAATTATTTTCATGCTAATTGCTAGGTTACTTTTTATTTCTTTCAATTTTACCAGCACTTCCTCATCTACTACCTCAACTACAAGGTTCTGTAGATTGATTAAACATTTGTAGACGAATTTTCCTCTGTTATGTTTTAGATGAAACACGGGAGAGATACGTGAATTTAGGTAAGGAGAGATACATAATAAATCTGCTTTTCAAGTCTCTGGGAATGTTTCCCTACAAGACAAGTCTAATTTTAGTTCAATTTTAGCAATGAATGAATCTTCAAGTTTGGGTGATTATCTAGGATGCCCTATCATTGACTCTCGTGTTACAAAGGAAACTTTTGGCTCGGTTCTTTCTAAAACTATTAATCAACTCCCAAAATGGAAGGCCAATACCCTTTCTCAAGCGGGGCGGTCGGTGTTAATTCAAGCTAACTTAGCTTCTAAAGCTAACTTTCAAATGCAGAGTTTTTCTCTGCCTAAACCTATTCTGTTTAATCTAGACAAAACGTATTGTAATTTCTTTTGGAATAAAGACTCTTCTAGTAAGAGTGCGAATCTGATTGGCTGGGATCGCATTTGTAAATCTAAAGCTAAAGCAGAGCCTCATAATATGGCCCTCCAAATGAAATTATTATGGAAGTTAGTTAAAGACCATCCTAGTTTATAGGTTGATTTAGCAAAAAAAAAATATTGTAAAAACAAAATTTTCTTACTCACAAAGTCTCTAAAGTGGCTTCGTGGCACTGGAAAAGCCTTATGCGGCTCCGGGGTACCTTTGCCCAAGGATTGCGTTGGCATTTGGGCGATGGTAGGAGAATTAGATTTTGGATGGATAATTGGGTGTTTCCTTATCCGCTAAAATAAATTCTTGTCTCAGATCATTTGGATTGTTCAGTGATGGTTGCAGATATGATTAACATAGATAAGCATTGGGATAGGTGGAAACTGAGTTCATTAGTCCCGCCTCATATTGTGGATTCCATCTGTTCTATGTATATTCCTTCTTGTGGACGAGAAGATGAACTTGTTTGGGGTCTTTCCCCGGATGGGGATTATTCGGTTAAATCTGAAGGGGAGTATAATTGTCATAAAGAAGATGTTGAATACAAATGGATTTGGAAATTGGACGTTCCTCCGAAAATAAAAAATTTCTTATGGAAAGCCTGTAATGATGGTCTTCCTTCTAAATCAAGGTTGGAAAAAAGTCATATTTTCCTTTCTCAGAGTTGTGAATTTTGTAATTTTCACTCCGAGTCTGCTTCCCATCTTTTTTTCTTTTGTCCGTTTACGTTGGAGATTTTTCAAAGTCTTAACAAGGACCTTAATTGGACTAACTTGCCTCAAAATTGTAATTTGGATCCTCTGTCTTTTCGGAGATCCCTAGACCAATGCTTCAAGGTTTCTTCTATGGATCAGATTCAATACTTCACCTTTATTTGGTGGTTTGTTTGTTTTTTAGGAACAAACTAATTTTTAATAATGAATCTACGACTTTTAGAAAAGCTAGTGTTTTGATTGCTAAATTTGCTGCTAATTGGGCTAAGGCTAGGCAAGAAGCTATTTCTACTTCTAATTTGCCTCCCCCTAGATCGAAGACTTGTATTTCTTCAAGGGTTAGAGCAGGGCAAAATATCATTTGGCCCCCCCTCCGGCTTCTTTTGTTAAGATAAATTTCGATGGTTCTAAACTTTCGAATGGTAAAGCCTCTTGTGGTTTTGTTATTAGGGATGATAAAGGCAATGTTCTTCTGGCTGGGGCAAAAAATTTAGGTAACTCTTCTTCTATAATACAATATGAAGCCAAGGGTCTAATAGAAGGATTGAAGGGTGCCTCTTCACTAGGTGTTGCCAATATTTTTCTTGAAGGAGATAACTTATCAGTCATCAATGCGATTAAAAAGGTTTGGAAGCCCACTTGGGAAATTAACAATATTATTTGTGATGCAGGGGTGTTGATGTCAAGCTTCTCTCAGTGTCAGGTCGAGCATTGCTTTCGGGAAGCAAACAAAGCTGCGGATTTTATGGCTAACAAGGGTCATGATTACTCCTCCCTTCTTTACTGGTTCCCTCCTTATTGTATTGATTTTTCCCTTATCATCCGAAAGGATGTTTTAGGTTGGCCTCCGGATTAAAGAGGTTATTCCTAAGTTTGTTTTCCTTATAAAAAAAAAAAAAAAAAAAAAGGTAAGGAGAGATATATAGAGAAATAGAAAGGGCTCATGTGGCGAGGAGAAAGAGGAATAGGAAGAATATCTAAAATAAACTTGAACTGAATTAAAATACTTAAGGAGAGTAAGGGGGCGTTTGGTTGGGGGTCTTATGGAAAGGGTAAGGACATTAAGTATTTGTTGTTTGTTTTCTCAATTTAATGATACCCTTTATCCTCCTCTTCCCACCAAAGTCCTCTACTTCCATTACCCTACCATCCTAAGGTTTCACCTACCCTTTCTTTGACTTATTATTGGCCATCTCCTTGACCACCCAAGCACCACCTGACCACCCAAGCACCACCATCACCACCTGACCACCGCAACCCGACCCAAACTCACCACCCCAACACACCCTAATCAAGCCACCAACCACCGAGAAATCGCCGCTACCATCAACCACCTAAACCACCACTCACCCACAAGGCACAAACCCTAGAAGAAAAAAGGAAGAATGATGCAGCTGCAGCGGCGGGAAAGGGAGGGGGAGAACGCGACGGCGTTGGGGAGGGGAGAGGGAGAAGGCGTCGCAAAGGGTAGGGAAGGGGGAGAACGCATCGTGCGGGGAAGGGGAGATGGCGTCGTGCGGGGAAGGGGGAGGGGAAGAAGGCGTCGGCGAGGTAATGGAAGGGGAGAAGCGGCGCAGGGAGGGGGAGGGGGAGAAGGCGTCGCACAGGGAGGGGGAGAAAACGACGGCAGGCAACGGAGGGGAGGGGATGGGCAACGACGTGGTGTCGAACTGGGGTAGGAAGAGGCGGCGGGGAAACAAGAGAAGGAGGAGTGGTGGTGCTATGGTCGAGGAGTAGTGGTGCTATGGTGGAGGAATGGTTAGAGGAGGAAGAAAGTGGAATGGCATTTATCAACCAAACAAGACTTTAAATCTAAGAGTTAGTGTTGCAATTGAAAGAGAATGTAGGAAGTAGTAATTGTCATTGACTTTTACAAATATTGTTATGAGAAAGTGTGGAGTGTGTACCCCTTAACAAAGTAGACAGAGTAGACCTGGGCATGGGCTGGGCCAGGTTCACGGGCACGGGGCATTGGCGGGCAGGACCCAAGCCTATGACCGGTTGGCCGTGCCGGGCCTGAAATTTCCAGATTTTGTCCACGGTCTGGCCCTGGCCCACGGGACGGGCTCATGCCTCTTGCTGCCTGGCCGTGTTGTTTTTTTGGATTATTGGTAGTTTAGACTAAAAAACAAAGAAAAGGGGCGTTCGATCTGTGGGCCGGGCCATGGGCCATATAGGTGGACTCGTGCTGGGCCGGGCTTGAAATAATTTTCTTGACTGTGGCAGTCCCGCGGCCCACGTAGCAGACAACGAGCCGAGCCTCGAGCGGGCTCGGACCTAGTCGGGCCCAAACCGTGCCGGGCCAGCACCGCGCCCGCGTGCTGGCCCGGCCCATGCCCACCTCTAAGATAGAGTGTCATATTATAAGGACCACACTCACATGTTGGGACAAGCTTTTGTGGAGAAACGGTTACTTCATTATGGGACGGAGGGAGTAATATTACCATTTATCAATCGGTGGCTGACTTTGTTGGCCACCCTCTTAAATTTGAATAAGTGGGTTTGGGTTATGAATAGCTCGTGTAACATTGTGTATGTATGTTCTGATAATGGCAAAGATGATTGCACTTAAATATAGCCTCATTCTACTGAATATTATGAGCATTAACAGGACTCCAACAAGCTATGACATGAAATTGTCATTATTGCATGATAGATACAGCTGTTGTGAAGTTGAATAATCCTTATGATCTGGGTCCACTTGCTTGAACATTTGATGATCCAAATTTCTGTTGTTGATTAAGAATGTCCATGATCTTTCTGGCTGAAAGAATGAAGAGTTGCAGTGACCACTAGCGGATCACACGTGCTGGTCGTTAGCCCCGTGTTCTCAGGCACATTGGAAGTCTCTTCGTCTATTCCATTAGGTGATTTCGAATCAAATGAATAAACAAGATTTGTTAATGCAAGCTCAGGATTTCGAATCAAATGAATAAACAAGATTTGCTAATGTAGGGTCTCGCTGTATTGTTCATGAATTGATGATTGCTTGTGTCCTTGCAGTGATGTCGTATCCATTTATATTAACAACCTTGGAGGGTTCATGAAATAGAAGCCATGGGAGTGGAGAAATGTATTCGTAGTATCTCTTAATCACAACTTTCAAGTACAATTCCGAATCATCTTCAGACAACGTATTCGTAGTATCTCCTTAATCCTGCAACTCCTTCATAACATGGGGCTGCCTCAGCAGCTCCTTCATTCCCCACTCTAGTAGTGTATAAGTAATATTGGACCCCACAGCAAACATATCCTTCATCAAATACAATGAGAATTTTTGGCATTTGTAAATTTTCACAAGCCTACTTCGAAATTGCTGGAGCCTGGACTATTTGCTACTCTATATGTTATATGGCTTTGATATGCGAGCTGTCAGGATCACAATGACATTAAGAGGAATTCATCTCAAACTGGTTTTTTCTGTTTTTTTACTTATAAATTGTTGTGAAATCTCTTTTGGTCTCTCTTGAAGATTGGGGACCTATAGGAAATGCTTAATATTAGTTTGTAGTCCAGTTAGGCCGCAGTTCCTGAGACCAAGGTCCAGCGTACTCTGCATAGAAGCTCCCAGTCCTCCAAATAAGAATAGATATAGCCGTTGCTTCCTCTACAAATTCCTTCAAAAGTTGCTTAAAATTGATCCCCACTTCTTCAGCTTACTTCTTCCTATAGCAGGTTGTTTTACACAATACATTGCTTGAGAACATCACAAAAACATCTCACTCAAGTTCGCTGGCGACTGCTCTGATAACCTGATCATTTCCATTACCAGTTTGATTTCTTCGTCTCTGATCTTTCCAAGAGATATGAACTTTTTTGTTAATATCACATTCAGTGTCCCAATATGAATGTACATGGTAATCATCTTTTTCTGAAGTGCACTAACAAGTACGTCTTCATTATTTTTCATGACTATTAATGTCCAAACTTCTTGGCAGTAACAAGTGGTAGTGTCTAATGAGAATAATGAAAAGAATATACTTTGGGTTGTAGAGATGCATTACTATAATCTCAGTCATATAAACCAACACCTAGTGTACTATACACATACTTCTATATTGATTAAGCAGCACGGACATAATGGGGCACTCAATAAACAATGTATAATTTTTTGTGTTTCTCAAGATGGATATCAAATTAAGATCTGGAATCTGCCATTTTGTTCTCTTTGTTTTTTTTAACTTAGTTGATTAGCAACTTGATCAAGGATAATATTCATGTCAATTTTCTTTTCTATCTTAGGTCCTTTTTTTTTTTCAGTTCTATTATGAAAATAAGTAGATTTTGCACACTTTGATTTTTTTAATACAAATTTTTTAGGTTTAAAAGAATTTGTATCCGATAAGAGGTTTAAGTTTATGGTTTTAAATATCAGATGCAATCATGATCGGAGAACCACTTTTTGTGGGCAATGCAGTTGGTTTGCCGCTGACCTTACATTTAGATGACAGTTAGCTCAAAAACCTTTACAAAGCAGCCGCAAGTCAATGATGCGGCCTATATTTAACACCGACTCAGATTATGTTAGGTGTTAAATATAGTTGTTTGTTAATTAGCTTGCATCAGATGATGATTGTTGATAATATATGGAAGAAGTGGCTCTACTGGGCTTGGATTTCTGACCTCAAAATAATTTGTACTAGGGAATTGAGATATTGAATATTGCATTGAATTTGTTATCTATTATTATATTTGATGGTAATTTTTTTTGTGCAGCAGGTTTGTATTTCAATTATTAAGCTGACAGAAAAAATAGCTATGGTTAGTTTGTTATGGAAAAAGAGCTGGGTTCTAGGTGAAAATGTGAAAGATCAACTACAATCACACCATAATTACCAGTTCTGCTTAAGTCATTTGTAGTTGGACTTTGGAGTTTTTCAATCAGAAGCTGACCTTCCTGATATCAATTTGCAGACAACCCTACTAAATTTCATAACGTGGTTCTGGCTTATGCTTAATTCATACGACATTGTTGCATGATCTCTTATTATGATCACTGCCTGTCAAAGATGATTACAATCAATATGGCCTCATTTTCTGAGAATCATAAGAATTATAAAGATCAAACAAGCAACGACATGGAACTGCTATTGTCATATATATATTAAAGCTGGAAAACATCCCTATGAGCTAGATCCACTATCTTGTGTATCTGATGATTTTAACGTCGATTAACTGTGCCCTTGACTTTTTCTAGCTACAAGATGCGGAGTTGCAATGACCATAAGGGGATCCCGCCTGTTGATTATTACTCCTGGGTTTTCAGGCACATTGTAAATCTCATCTTCTGCTCCCTTGGGTAATTTCCAATCAAATGAATAAACAAGATTTGCTAATACAAGCTCCGCAATGACTAAAGCAAAGGGTATCCCTGGGCAGCCTCTTCTGCCTGCTCCGAAGGGAATCATCTGGAAATCCTGCCCCTTAAAGTCTACTGAAGAGTTCAGGAATCTCTCTGGACGGAACTCCTCTGGCTCCTCCCAATAAGTTGGGTCCCTCTGTTGCCCAAGCATTGATGATGACTTGTGTTCTTGCAGCAATATCATACCCTTTTATTTTCACATCCTCGGAAGTTTCCCGAAACAACAACAATGGTAGTGGAGGATGCATCCTAAGTACCTCCTTGATCACTGCTTGCAAGTATTTCATCGTTTCCAAATCATCTTCGGACACCATTGATTTATCTCGGATGACTCCCCTTGCCTCGTTTTGCAGCTCCTTCATAACTTGGGGATGCCTCGCCAGCTCTGTCATTGTCCACTCTAGTAGCGTATATGTAGTGTCGGTCCCACCAACAAACATATCCTGCATCAAAGATTGAAAAAAGGCTTTTTAACGTTACGCTGGAAATGGATGGAGGTACTTTTCTTGCTATTCCATTATCTGCTTTACTTAAATTTACTGGAAGCTTTAATTGGCGAGGATGGTGCTTATTGAAGAAGGTGATCATGTTTACGTGATTGAGTGAGATTTCAGGATCTCATTTGTTTTAAGAGGTATTCATATCAAATTGGTTGTTTTATGTGTGTAGTCAAATTTTGCTGTAGTGGGAAGTAAAAGCTCTTTTGGTTTTGTCCTAAAAAATTGTGGTCCAGTTTGGGGATAGTTTCTCAGACAAGGTCCATAGAAGTTGCATAATAGCTCCTGTAGCAGCATTTCTTACATGCTTTAAATACGTATAGATAACAATTGTTAATGTTAATGTGCACAAATTGAGGATTTCTTGGTTATTCCTTTGGCATATTAAATTGATAAGTCTAGTTGCATCTCCATTGAATTGCTATTGCTATAAGGTTTGACATATAATATTGGATTTTTGCTCTAAAGTTTATGTTGGAATTAAGGAAGTACTAGGAATTCTTACCAGTACAATGGCTTTGATGCTGTCCATGGAAAGAGTATTAGCATTTTCCCTCTGAACATCCAGCAAAATATCCACAAAATCTTTCTCATCCTCTCCTTTTTCAATCTTACTATCCAGATGCTCTTGGACTACATGCTCAAGGAATTTATCAAATCCTTTCGCGACTTTGTCCGCCCGTCTTTCCAGCCCCGTTAGTCGATCGATCCAACCAAGCCAGGGTATGAAATCTCCCATACTGAACACCGCCATGACCTCTACGTACTCCTTCAAAAGTTGCTTGAAAGTGGTTTCCACTTCTGCAGGATACTTCTTTCCAAAGGCTGTTCTACACAGCACATCACTTGAGAACGTCATGAAAATCTCACTCATATTCACTGGTGACTCTCCTGAACTCTTAATCATTTCAATCACCAGATTTACCTCTTTTTCTCTGACATTCCTGAAGGATTTAACCTTTTTAGTACTCAAGAGCTGTAGGACACAGATACTCCGTATCCGCCTCCAATATTCTCCATAAGGAGAAAAGACTATATCTTTGCCATTATAAATTATCTTGCACATGATGCGTGATTGAGGTCTATTGGAGAAGAAGACATCATGAGTCTTTAGGATCTCGCGAGCTGCACTGGCAGACGAGACAACAAAGGAGGGAGTGCTGCCGAGGTGAACTAACATCACCTCTCCATATCGCTTGGACAAGGAGTTTAGTGGATGGTGTGGGAACTTGCCAAGCTGGTGAAGGTTGCCTAAGATTGGCAACTTTCTTGGGGAAGGTGGCAGATTTTTGCTTCTGGCAGGATTTTTATACAGCCATCCGTGGAGGAAGATTAAGAGGAGTATGAATGGGAGGAAGAGGGGATGGAAACAAATAGTTTTTAAGAGTTCAAGAAATGTAGACTTTTTTCTGGAGTGATATGAAGCCATAGCTTCAATTTATAAGGATATACTCCCTTTGTCTTTTTTTACCAACATTTTGTATTTAAGGAAGTTCAATATTATCAAATTTGGCTAAATTTTTTTTTTCTATCTTTCTCATCTTCACATGGGCTCAGTTCAAAATGTGTCAATGTTGCAATAGAAAAATTAGAGGAAGTAAGTACTTCAACAAGTTCTAGTGTTCGGAAGAGTCTGTACCAAATCTTGCAAGCAAAGTTATTAAAATCGCGATTCAAATCTTAAAATCTTACGATTTTACGATTCAAAATATGGTGGACGATTCGATTCACAATTCTACACGATTCTATACATTTCTTTTGATTAGCGAATACCTCGCAAATTAAATCATGCTAACAAAGAAAATAATAGATATATATTGTTAGTTATTGCCAATATAATGGGTAAACAACTATTTTTTTTCAATTTTTAGGTTTTTTAACTTATAATTTTAGTACATTCAATGAAGATTGAGTGCAATATCTTAATTATACGTGTTTGTAGAATCTTACGATTCTACGATTCGATTTTACGATTCGATTCTAAAGGTCGTTTCCGATTCAAACTAGAATCTCAATTTTAACAACTTTGCTTGCAAGTAATGATGTCTTAAGATTGTAGGAAAGAATTAGAAGGAATCATTTTCTAGAAGTGGTGTCCTTTGTCAACACTTTCTTGGGTAAATTTTTCTGTGAGGAATGTGAATACATATTTTGTCAGTGTTGGTGCTATTTTTAGTTTATAAAAATTATTTCGTTCTTCTATGGAGAATATCGTATCTACTTGTCCAACATAATGAACACCTAATTAAGCATATAGATTTACGAGTCCGTTTTTTAAGAGACGGTCTCATGTTAGTGTTAACGTGAGACCAACTGATGTCATGCTGACATCACGCGAGTGCATCAAACAAACAATATAATTAGTTAAGCGCTTGGACCTATTAGTTATACTAACCTTAAATTGCTTCTGGATGAATTAGTTAGGCGTTGAAGTATATTAGTTAAGCGTTGAATTATATTAGTTAATTGTTGAAGTATATTTGTTATAATCATAGAAACTAGATTACATGCATTTTGTTTGCCCTAATTTCAGTATCACGCATAAATCATTCTCTACTTCTTCTCTAATCCATCGAGACGCTGTTAAACCTGCATTGTTTTTCTCCTCCGTTCTCTGCCCAAAACATGGTGAGTCAATTACATGGGAATTACTATATAAATCATTAAAAGTAATCAGTGGTTTAATTTGAAGAGTGTAAATCACTAACGACCAATTTGATAAGTAAACTATAAAAAATGTTAACCAGTTGCAAAAATTGTGCAACTATTTAATGAATATGTTGACTAATAAACTAAAACGCACAACTATTAACCAATAAACCATAACATCAACCAAACCACCATATTCATAGCCCAAATATAATAACCTCTTATCTAAACCTATATCAAACAATCCAAAACAATAATTATTAACCCAAAAAACGTAACAAAATAATAAGTAAACCATAACTATTTAGTATCCACCCAATACCATATTTTATCTCGAAAACTATAACTAATAACATCAAAACTATAACTAATAATGTGTAAACTATTACTAATAACTAAAACCATAACTATTAACCTTAGAAATATAACTAATAACATGAAAATTATAACTTATAACGTGTAAACAATTACCAATAACTAAAAATCATAACTATTAACGTTACAAATATAACTATTTACCCATAACGACACAACAATAACTATTTATCTGTAAACTATAACTAAATACCAGAAAACAATAACTACCTACCCAAAACATATATTACGATGAAAACTGTAACCATCTACCTAAAAACCATAACTCATATAATTACTTGACTTTGATGCAATGAGCGAGTTTTGAGAATTAAGAATGAGCGAGTTTCCAGATACATTACAATTTAGACCCATTGATAGTGGAAAACAATGAGCGAGTTTTGAGAATTAAGAATATACTTTTTTTAGGAAAATTAAGAATATATTTATTTGACTTTGATGCAACAATGTCGTTGTTTAAGTGGAGAAACTAAACTAAGCATCATCAAATTCTCATCATTAGGATTGAAGAAGACATGAAAGTTTCAAATATCCGAAAAAGAAAAGAAAGAAAAAGAAAGAGATGAAGGCTTTAGAGAGAAATGGAAGTTGGGCGGAGGAGAGGGAAATGGCAGTGCAGAGGAGAGAGAAACGGGAGGCGTAGAGGAGAGAGAAATCAAAGTTGGTAGAGGAGAGGGGCATAGGAGAGAGAAATGAGGGTTAGCAGAGTAGAGAGAAAACATAAATTAAGGTAGAAATGTGATGGTTTTACTAGCATAACTAATAGATCCAAGTGCTTAACTAATTCTACTGTTAGCATAACATTAGTTGGTCTCACGTTAACACTAACGTGAGACCGTCTTTTTCAAGAATTTGTGTAGATTTACTCAACTACACTATTGGTGTTCTGAATTTCTGATGTTAGGTGTCGTGTAGTTAATCACAGTTGTTTATTTCAATGTATTGCCATTATAGTATAGACTTTTTAGGCATGCTAAGTAGCATAATTAATGTGTAGTTAGTAAGTGGAGGAATTTAGGAGTGATTAGTTGGCTGGATATGTTTTATTAAGCAATCAGGGATACCAAAAGTAATTTCTTATGAATACATAGTTAGTCTATTACTTTTGTTGCTTATTAGCCTAAATTAAACATTAAAAAAGGAATCTAGACAAGGAAGGGTGCCCATATAGTCATATATGACTACATAGTACTGACTGCAGATTAGAGGACGGATAATTAAGTCAAATATTTGATTGTTAATTTGTTGTTACTACTTACTATTTCTTTCGCCTTTTTTTAGTTGCTATATAGTTTACCATTTTCGGGTGTCTCAATTTACTTGCTACATTTGCTAAACATTTCTACTTTTAGTATGTGGTACCCACATATTATTTACCTTTATATCCTTATTTTTGTCTTCATTCAAAAAGACAACTACTTGATGGTTTATTGCTTTACTTTTCAATGGTCCCCACATGTTCCTTGACAATTGTGCAAAAGTAAATGTAGCAACTAAAAAAAGACGGATGGAGTATCTTGTACTATTATCATTATGTTTTGCGTTGAAGTGTGGTTTATTTTGTGAAATTTCTCTACAATATAACAAAATCGTACGTTATCTCAAATAACATGGCTGTTGGTTGGTCATGTTATGTTCTTTTAGGCTATGTTCAGTTCACCTTATTTTTGCTTATTTCAGATCAGATCATATCAAATCAGACCAGATCAGATCAGATCAGATCAGAAAAAATAAGTTTAGATCAGATCAGATCAGATAAGTTCAGATCAGATCAGATCATATAGGTTCAGATCAGATCAGATAAGTTCAGATTATGCTTATATTTAAAAACTTATTATTATTATCATCATGATTATTATGATTATTAGTATTACTAATGCTATTATTGTTATTGTAATGATTATTATTGTTGTTGTTGTTGTTGTTGTTATTATTATTATTATTATTATTATTATTATTATTAATATTAATCTTAATTTATATAATTAATATTAATATTACTATTTATTAGTACATTTGTTCAAAAAGATTATTATTATTGTCGTTGTTGTACTTATTAATTATTAATATTGGTAATTATTATTAATGTCGTTGCTATTATTATAAATGTCATTCATATGACTATTTGAAGCTATTTGTGTTCAAGAAGAAGAATGTTCTTTTGGCATTTGTAAGTGTTCTTTTTTATATTTATTCTAATTAATAATTTTGATATGTGATGTTCTTTTTGATGTTGTACATGTAACGAACATGACAATAGTATATGATGTTTATTTTTTAAAACAATTTTGGTAGAATAATATAAATTATATATTACTAGTTTATATAAAACATGAGTAGCATGAGATAACCTAATGGTGTTGTCATCACGTTCACAATTTTCCCTACAAAGGATTTCAACTTATCTTTAAAAACAAAGTTTATATAGAACAAGACAACGATATAAGAAGAATATTTAACCATTTTGTTCAAGATCATATGAATATATATATTTATAGGTTTATTTATAATAAAAAAGAACAATTTATTGATATAACAAAGAACATGTTGTTAGTTTTTTTTTTTTGAAAGAAAAAATTCATTAATTGAAGGCCAAACGGCATCTACAATAAGTATTAAAGAAAAACAAGATACAATTAAACAAGGCTAAATCAAATTCGTCTTTGACCTAAAGATACAAACATGTTGTTACTTAAATCCAACCATGTCATCAATATAAAAATAACATCTATCTTTTATTTTTAAAATGTGTTCTTTAAATAGATCTTGTATTCTCTTTCAGTATATGTTCTTTTTTTAGTTTCATTATATGTTCTTTTCATTACTACCTAAATTCTTATTATTAACGGACCTTGAACATGAGTGTTCTTTTATTTTTAATTTTTTTGGGCCCCTTTCGGGAATCCTGTGGTAAGATGAATTTTCTCTAGGATGCCCTCGCACAGGGTCACTCAACTAAAGATCCAACAAACCCCAACCCCCCTCCCCCACCCACAACAATATTGAAATATATGCTTCCACCAAGATTTGAACCTTGGTCTCACATGTGCGTGGGAGGTAAGCTCATACCATTGGGACCCAAGAGAGTCCTTTTATTTTTAATTGTATGTTCATATACTAAAAAAAAACAAAATGTGCTCTTTTTCAAAAAAAATAAAACTAATTATGCTATAATAATAATAATAAGAATAACAAGAATAATAATAATAATAATAATAATAATAATAATAATAATAATAATAATAATTATTATTATTATTATTATAATATTATTTATATTATTATTATTATTATATTATTATTATTATTATTATTATTATTATTGAAAGTTGTGCATAGTAATAAAATGATAGTAATAGTAATACTAGTAATAAAATACAAAGTAATAATAATATTAGTAATAATATGTTTTTTAAAAGATAAGTTCAGATCAGATCAGAAAAAATAAGTTCAGATCAGATCAGATCAGATCAGTTTAGATCAGAAAATTTCAGGTGAACTAAATATAGCCTTAGTCACTTCTCAATCTGAAAGTGTTTGTTTGAGTATGCTAAGGTTTTTGACATTTACGTGTTTACTCGATTGTGGACGATGTCTTAGTGTTACGCAGGTATATTTTGGTATGTAAGGTGGGTGCGGGAGCGTAATCTATGACCTTATTTGTTAAACTAGTCGAAATGCTTACCAATTCGCACATAATAGATTGTGGTTCATAGGAGGATTAGAGAAGTAGCTAACTCTAATTTTTGTTTAATTAGAAACATTATTAGCACAATTCTAGTTAGCTAGTGCAGAAACCAACAGATAAGGTAGTGATACAGACAAACTGGAAAGAGTTGGGTTAAGAGCTCCTTATTATGACCCAAGTGATTCTCTCACACTTTGTTATTATCATTTATCAATAACGGAGATATGCTTCACTCACTTCACCATGTGGGTTGAGCTTGATTGGCTGATATGGGAAAGACATATCGGACTTTCTAAAGTGGGGTAGATTGAGGAAGTCCCACTACTTTGCCAAACCTTGAGGCAAAGGGTTGCTCAAGGAAAAAATATCTAATTTGCTATCTTCATGTTATGCTCTTATGATATTCTCTGTTTCTTAATAGATGCATCATATTAATTGGATATATTTGCCAATGCACAACTTTGACTATCAATATGTTCAATTATATATTATTAAAAATTATAAAATAATATTTTGAAAATATACATTGCGATTAACTTAAAAATAATTAAGATAATGACATTTATTTTTACACAAATAGTAATTAAATATGGTCAAAGTTGAATTTTAAATAGTATAAAAAGTCAATATGATGCATCTATTAAGAAACGAAGGAAGTATGTCCTTATGATATAATATATGTGATTTCCTTTTTGTTTCATATGAACTTACTATTTGTTTGAAGCTCAGCAAATTAGTTGGGTCCAAAATTCAATTTGCATCAGAAGTCATACGGACTTTTCCGTATCGCTTACCCTACTTATTGCTTCCTTCCTACAATTTATACATTTTTTTTATTTTTTATTTACTCACTGAAGTGCGAGATTGATAGATGATTTATCATAGTTTAGAAGGTTACTAAAGTCTTCGCCAGATAATGTAGAAATAGATGGGCATATATTTGAGCATATCTACTTGATACTTCCTCTGTTTAGTTTAACTTGCAACATGGGAGAAGGGTATCGGAATAAAGGAGAAAAGGGAACATATATATAAGGAGGGCTTTGTATGATGAATAGAGAGATAGAGATAAATCACTGTCAAAAGTAGTTAGTTTGTTGCAAATAATTAGAGATTGCCATAAAAAAAAAGTATTGTATAAAAATAAACGGAGGAAGTATTAGGTAAAAAGCTTTTTTCCATTGGTTGGAACTTTTCAAGTATACCATATCAGAGATTAAGTGAATCATCGCACTTATGTGCACTATTTGTCATTATATTTGAGCCCACGTGTTCGAAGGGAGGGAAGACCGGAGGTTGGGGTGGAAGTTGGAACATCAACTGCATGGGTCAAGGCTTGGCCCAAGAGTGGCTATTTTACTGACTCAAGATGAGCTAAAATAGATCAGTTGATCAGCTGGTGTCGAGCACTTATATGCACATATAGTTATTTTTTTTATTTAAATATTTCATTATTTGTACTTCCTCCGTTTTGAAATAAGTGAAACATTTCTCTCTTATGTGAGAGCTTTTTGAGAGAAGTGTTTCACTTATTTCATAATGAAGGTTGTATGTAATATGGATATACGATCAGTCCATGTCAATGTGTTTGTGTTTGGCTTCTGGAGTAGATAACTAGATATTAGTACAGGGAAATCAATTCTTTTTGGTGTTCAAAAGCTATCAAAACAATAATGTAGACCTAATTTAATACGTGGTTTTTGTACTATCCCTCACTAACCAAGTTCCAATCGTAGATGTCAAAGAGGGGTGGGGGCATTGGGGTATTAATTATTAAATTACTGTGTCCCTCCCTCCCAACAAGGTAAACAATGTTTGTAGCCTTTCTGAGAAGCTTTATTATGTTGCTTAGGGATGGTAATTGGGCGGGACGGGTGTGGAGGATGGTACCTCCACACCCGCACCCGCATAAAATTCCCATCCCCATCCCCGCCCCACCACCCATTGCGGAGGATAATTCAAGACCCATCCCCGCCCCACCAGGTACGTAATTAAACCCATCCCTAGGGATGCAACTGGGGCGGGGCGGATTTTGCGGGCGGGCCCCACGGACTTTTTCATCCCATCCCCGGACGAACTCATCCCCATCCCCGCCCCACCATGTACACAATTAAAACCATCCCCGCCCCATCACCCACTTGGGTATCCATCCCCACCAAATCCGCACCTTCCCCGCCACACCATCCACTTAATCCTCATTTGAAACTCACTAAATAATACTCATATACCATATATAATTTCAAATACTAATAACAAAAAATATATACATCTAGAAAAATTATTAAAGAATGTTATAGACTTGTAATTTGTTGAAAATTTAATATTTTAAGTGGGTAAGATGTAGGGTGAGTGGGGATGGGGCGGAGCAGGGCGGGGATGGCGCGGAGCGGGGCGGGGATGGGGCGCGTACAACTTAAAATCCACCCCCGCCCCATCACCCATGGCGCGTATAACTTTCATCCCCATCCCCGCCCCACTACCCACCAAACTAGGATCCATCCCCACCCCATTGGGGCGGGGATGGAGCGGGATCCTACTTGACCCGCCCCACTTGCATCCCTACCCATCCCCGCCTCACCACCCGCGTGGGTACCCGCACGGCCGCACCCGCTTTGTACCCGCGTTGTACACACTTCATCCCCGCCCCACCACCCGCATGGGTACCCGCACCCGCTTCATACCCACAAATTTATATATTGCAAGATAAAATTATTAATAATATAAGTATATAAATAGAATTTTAATAATTAATATGTGGGGAGGGCGAGGGTTGGAGCGAGGTGGACGGGGATGGGGCGGGGCTGCCGGAATGGGGCGGGTCTAACATAAAATCCACATCCGCTCCACCACCCATTGCGAGTTTCGATTTTAATCCCCATCCCGGCCCCATCCCCGCCCCACTTGGGCGGGGATAGGGCGGGTCAAGCTTGACCCGCCTCACTGTCATCCCTAATGTTGCTATTAGATTCGTTTTATGGTTTAAATGATTCAATTTTCTCTCTGCAGATCGAATATTAACACATCTTAGGTTATTATCTCTCAGAGTCATACATAAACAAATGCCTAGTTGTACTCACCCGCCTGCAAAAAATACTTGTATATTGATTGAGCATATCCACAAAGTGGGGCATTTAAATTATAATAAATGTATAATATTTTGTGGTTCTCCTTGATAAACATCAAATTAGAATATCTTGGCATCTTGACTTGGTTGATTCGCAACTTGATCAAAGATAATATTCATGTCAATTTTTGAGCTGCCTCCAATTTTTGTAGGTTATGTCGTACAAGTTATCTTTTCGATTCTAATTTTAAATTAAGTAACTATGCACGCTTTAGTTTAACTACTTCAAAATCTTTAGGTTTGATAAATTTTTTATTAGATAAGAGGTTAGGTTCATAGTTTTAAATCTTGGATAGGGTCACTGTCGCGGTACCAAAACCACTATTTTGGGCTATGTGGTCGGTTTGTGGCGAACACGACCTTATATCTTGATTATGGTGGCTCAAAAGCTTTAAAAAGCAGTCGTAGTGTAGAGAGCATCCGATTTTTAATTCCGTGGTTAGGTTATTGTTTTGGTAGTGAAGCAGGTGACGACCTTCAAGCAAGTCTGTCAAGAGTGGAGTGGACGACCGCTAGTAAAATAGCTGCAAACGTAAACTACGCTCGGGGGATGCGAGGAAACCCCTCCGACGATCAAGTTAGAGGTTTGTCCGTGAAGGACTTAGAGAGAGAAAGAATAAGTGTGTTTAGAATGTACCTGTAGAATAGTATCAAATGGCCACTTATAGTAGTATCGTAGCTCTGACAAGGTGTCTAATCCTTCTCCAAGTGTATGGCTATGATGAGCCTGACTTTGGGAAATATTCCCTTGTTTTGTCCTATTAGGCGGCCATCAATAATGCTGTCATAACGCTCCTGGACCTGATCTCAATCGTCGTATAATGCATCGCGTCTAGGTGTAGTGCTCGCAGACATGCATTTATGTCCGTCAGTGTTCTTGGGTACTACCAATACTGTTATGTTAGATGTTTAAGAGGCCCTAGTGCCCTACACACAAGTTAGCGACACAAAAGAGTGGCAATTAGATGGTGTTTTTTGAGAACTGAAAGCTATAGAAATGAAGGAATAATCTATGACAATGAAGATGCATCTATGTTCGAATCTATAGTAATTGGCCTCCATAAGCTGAAATAAAAGTATGAAAGTTATGAGATAGGTTTACTTCCCATTGGAGCGTTGTAGAATTAGTTCAGAGAACAGATGACCATTTTTTTGGCCACCTCATTAATAGGCTTATTTTCCAAATTACTCGAACAATGTTTTCCCTCATTTAAAGTATGTCATGTGTTGTATAGGTTGAGTCAAGTGAGGGTATCCCACATCTCTCATGAGAGATTAGTGAGAGTTAGTTGTGCTGGGCACACGTAGAAGTTGCGTAAATGTTGCAAGTGTTGTGTAAGCTCCACATAGAAATTAGTGAGCATGTTACTGTAAGAGATTATCTTAAACATAACTTGAATGATATGATGATATTGTAACTACGTTTGTGTGTATAATAATAGTGTCGTGTTTGTGAATGTACTGATTGTGATGCAATTTCTCTAATTATAATATAATACTCTTGGAAACCATAGTTTTTTGGTTGGAATTTTTTTTAATCAAACTTGGCATTTCCATTAAGACTGTGTACTGCTCTACATTAGTAGTGCCTTTTAACACCTTCGGAGGAACTGGGCTTGGATTTCTGATCTCAAAATCATTTGTACAATTGGCTGGGAAATGGGATAGTGAATATTGCATTCAATTTCTTATCTGTGATTTTGTTTAATGGTAATGCTTATGTACAAAAGGTTTGTATTTCAAATATAGAGCTAACCGGAAAAAGTTATGGTTGGTTTGTATTTCAAATATAAAGCTGAAAAAGCTATGGTTGGTTTGTCGTGGAATAAAAGTTGGGCTCTTGATGAAAAATACAGGGGCCAAACACAATTTCACCATAATTAGATGTCCTGATTAGAATTCTTGTATTTGGATTTTGGAGTGTTTCATTCAGAGGCTGACTTCCCTTCCACTGATTTGCAAGCCACACTACTACATTCTAACACTTAGTTCTGGGATATGCTAAGTTCATATAGCATAGTTGCTGATTTCATAATATTATTACTGCATGCAAAAGACATTTACAATCAATATGGCCACATCTTACCGAGAATTATAAGCATTATAAGGATCAAACAAACACGAACATGTAACTGCTATTGTTTGATAAGGAATACTTTTTTTTTTTTTTTTTTGAAGCTGAAATCCTCCTTATGAGCATGATCCACTATCTTGGGTATTTGATGATCTAGATGTTGATTAACTATGCCCATAATGTTTCTAGCTGCATGAATGCGGAGTTGCAATGACCATAAGAGGATACCGCCTGTTGATTGTTATTCCAGGGTTTTCAGGCATATTGATTGTCTCATATTCTGCTCCCTCGGGTAATTTCCAATCAAATGAGTAAACAAGATTTGCTAATACAAGCTCAGCATTGACTAACGCAAAGGGTACCCCTGGGCAACCTCTTCTGCCTGCTCCAAAGGGAATCATATGGAAATCCTGCCACTTCGACTCTACAGTGGAGTTCAAGAATCGCTCTGGACGGAACTCCTCTGGCTCTTCCCAATAAGTTGGGTCCCTCTGTATTGCCCACGCATTGATGATGACTTGTGTTCTTGCAGCAATGTCATACCCTTTTATTTTCACATCCTCAGAATTTTCCCGAAACAGCAGTAATGGGAGTGGAGGATGTATCCTAAGCACCTCCTTGATCACTGCTTTAAGGTATGTCATCATTTCCAAATCATCTTCAGATGCCTTTGATTTCTCTCTGATGATTTCCCTCACCTCGTTCTGCAGCTTCTTCATAATTTGGGGATGCCTTACCAGTTCTGTCATTGTCCACTCTAGTAGTGTGTAAGTGGTATCGGTCCCAGCAGCAAACATGTCCTGCATCAAAACTAAATTAAGGGCCTTTTGACATTCTGAATTTTTACAAGCTTGCAGATAGTTGGAGGTACGGTTATATTGCTTTGGCATATTAAAATGATCGGTAAACTTGCATCTACACATCATAGTGAGAAATATAATTGCATAGCTATTATAAAGTCGTTTAGATTTAACATTTAATATTACAATTATGTTCTAAAGTAACATGTTGATGTGGAAACTGAGTAAGTACTAGGAATTCTTACCAGTACAATGGCTTTTATGCCGTTCATGGGAAGAGCATCTGCGTTCTCCCTCTGAACATCCAGCAAAATATCCACAAAGTCCTCCTTATTCTCTTCTTTTTCATTCCTATGCTCCAGATGCTCTTGGACTACATATTCAAGGAATTCATCAAAATCTTTCGCAACTTTGTCGACCTGACTTTCCAAACCAGTCAGTCTATCAATCCAACCAAGCCACGGTATGAAATCTCTCATACTGAGCGCACCCATAACCTCTACAAACTCCTTTAAAAGTTGCTTAAAATCGGTTCCCACTTCTCCAGCATACTTCTTACCATAGGCTATCCTACACAGCACATTGCTCGAGAACATCATAATAATCTCACTCATATTCACTGGTGACTCTTCTGATCTCTTGATCATTTCAACCACCAGATCAACCTCTTCTTCTCTGATCTTCCGGAAGGATTGAATCTTTTTGCTACTTAAGAGCTGTAGGACGCAGATACTCCTTATCCGCCTCCAATATTCCCCATAAGGAGAAAAGACTATGTCTTTGCCATCATAAATTATCTTGCACATGATGCGTGATTGAGGTCTATTGGAGAAGGTGACATCATGTGTCTTCAGCATCTCGCGGGCTGCGCTGGCAGACGAGACAACCAAGGAGGGAGTGCTGCCGAGGTGAATTAACATCACCTCTCCATATCGCTTGGACAAAGAATTTAATGAACGGTGTGGGAATTTGCCAAGCTGGTGAAGGTTGCCTAAGATGGGAAACTTTCTTGGGGAAGGTGGCAGCTTTTTGCTTCTGGCAGGTTTATTGTAAAGCCATTTGTGGAGGAAGCTTAAGAAGAGTATGAAAGGGAGGAACAGGGGATGAAAACAAATATTCTTTAAGAACTGAAGAATTGTAGACATCTCTTTAAAAGTGTTTTGTATCATCTGGAGTGATATGAAGCCATAACTTCAATTTATAGAGTAAATAAGTAGTAGAACGAGTTCAAGAGTTTGAAAGAGTCCGTACAAAATCATGCAAGCAAGGATGTCTAAAGATTTTAAAAAAGCATTTTCTAGAAGTGGTGTCAATTGTCAGTGTCAATACCGTATTTTGGTATTATTTAAAATTATTTCCTTCTTTTTTGGAAAATATGTTATCTATTTGTCCAACATAATGAACACCAAATGCATATATATATCTTAACCTATAATTTTCTTTTTTTTTTTGTTTTAGTTTTACAATGACCAAATAATTTACTACGCTGTTGGTAATTTGAATTTCTGATGTGCTGTAGTACAAGTAAATTATAGTAGTTAGAAATAAAGTGACCATTGATATAGACATTTTTAAGCATGTTAAGTTGCGTAATTAATAATGATTTGTAGTGGAGAAATTAACAAGTGATTTGTTGGTCAGATGTGTTTGTTTAAGCAATGAGGGATGCGGGTGGCATTGTAGTCATATAAAGCTTACAGACTGAAGATTTCTATAGCAAGGATAAGGAAGCCATATACTTGATTGTTCTAAGTACGTTTTGAGTTGTAAAAGTCTGTTCATTTTCTGAAAATTCTCTACAATAAAACAAGATCTTACCTTATCTTATCTTATCTTATCTCAAAGGACGTCGCTGCTGATTACTATCGACTAAAAATGTGGTCATGTGATAGTCTTTTGGCCTCTTCTCAATCTTAAAGTGTTTGTTTGAGTATCGTATTGTTTCCAACATTATCATAATTTACCCAATTATCGAAAATATGTCATCTGATGCCTTGTATGTTAAACTAGTCCAAACGTGTAGCGATTGACACCTACTGGATTGTGTTCGTAGGCAGATTAGAGAAGAAGCTATCCCTAACTTTCGTTGTCCAGAAACATTAATGATAGAATCTGAGTTAGCTAGTGCAGAAATCAACAGATAAAGGTAGTCATACTGGTAAACTGGAAAGAATTGGGTTAAGAGCTCCTTATGATGAGGGGTTATCTGACTTATTTTAGCTTCTTGCATGTATTTTGTCACCATCAAGAATGGGGATATGCCTAACTCACTTCATCATATGGGTTCAGCTTGAGTGGTTGATAGTATAATTCGTATTGGAAATGCTCAAGTTGTGTAGATTGAGGAAGTCCCACTACTGGCAAAGGGTTGCTTAAGGAAATACTGCTAGTTATCTCTTAAAGTCACTATTTCAATTTAATATAGAGAAGCTTAAGATTATGATGAGTTAGCCACGGAATTAATCAGGTATTGTTTGGTTAACCAAAGAAAACATGGGATCAACCAAGCAAGATTATACATTTCCTGTGAAATACAATTTCATGTGAAAACCAACTTCCTAGAAAAAACAATTTCCTACATTATACTCCATTCTTTTCTTTTTAATCTACACACTGTTGTTTTTTCTATTCTTAGTAACATGTCTTATCTTCTTTCTCCTCTTTTTCCACCCATGTCATCCACTTTAATATTTTAAGACACTTTTTATTCTCTTACTTTTCAATTTATCTCTACACCTTTTTCGGTTTCTCTCTCATATTTTTGTACTTCCTTCTTGAATCTCCCCAAAGTGAAATGAATAAACTAATATGAAACGGATGGAGTACGAAATAAGCACCTGGTAGGTGAAGTCATGTTGAGGAGGCTTGGCCCCAATTTCAGAAGGGGAGTGATAAATTTGATTGAATTGGAAATGGGCTTGGGCAACCCAATACGGAGGAGGAGAGTTCGGTCCACATACAAGCCCAAAGGAGGTTCCATACTAAAACCAATTGACAATAGTAGGATTAGCTCCCCTAGCTTATAATGTGGTACTTTCTCTCCCCTTTCTCCAATGTGGGGACAACTCACATGTGCGCATGGGGTTCAACTAGGGATGTCAATGGATCCTGGACCCGGCCCAGATCCGTTTTTCCGGGTCTGGATCCTAAAATTTTGGACCCGTTGGATCCGGGTCGGATTCAGGTCCACTGGTCAAATCACGGATCCGAGTCCGGATCTGTCCAGTAGACCCGGACCCGGATCCGCAGATCCGTTTTAAAAAAACAAAGAAGTTGGGTTTTGCGCTGGGCCTCCTCTCCACTTCTAATCTTCTGACCTTCTTCATTTCATTCTTTTTCACGCCCAGTAAACATCCCTTCAATCCCTAAACCCTAAGTCCCTAACACTCCATCTCCCTCACCTACTGTTTCACTCTTCTTCTCTTTCGCCAGCCACCACCAACCCCGCATCAAGATCTGCCACCACCAGCAGCCAACAAGCCTGCTAACGTTTGAACCTGCGACTGCCAGCCATCCACTGTAGTCGCGACCTGCAGTGCACCGCCAACAGATCTCTCTTCCGTTATTCCCCTTCTCTCTCTTCGCACAGGCGACAACCAGCGGCACCACCATGTGGGTTAGGATTGTTGGATTTCAGGGAGAGGGGAGAGAACGGGTGGGTAGGGCAGGAGATAGTGGTGGTGCTGGTGGAAGAGGAAGAGAAGAAAGATGAACGGGTGGTGCACTGGTGCTGGTGGAAGAGGAAGAGGAGAAAGTTGTTTATTTAATTTTAATTAGTGTAAGTTTTTAGATCTAATTCATTTTCAGAATTTCAAATTGTTGTAAGCTTATTGAATTAGTTGCGAATTTGAAGTAAAATTATTGATTGTTGATTTTTTTTTTGTATAAATAAGTAGGTAAAATAATATACATTCTGCAAGATCCGTTTCGGACCCGGATCTGGATCTGGGTCCAACATTTTCAGACCCGCTGGATCCGGGTCGGATCTGGATCCAGCGTCTGAAAACGGATCTGGATCCGGGTCCACCTGGACCCGGTCCAGATACGACCCGTTGCCATCCCTAGGTTCAACAGAGTCAGGATTATTATTATTAATTAGTTGCAGTTAGTCTTGTAAGAGACTGTCTACTTTTAATTTAAAATTAGGCAACGGTCCAAGCCCAATAGTAAGAAGAGAACATACCATATTTGTGATATAGTGACTAATTTAATCTATTAGTGACCAATTTAATCTATATAGTGACCAATTTAATTCATTTAGTTTTCATATTCTTTAATCCATTTAGTGACTAATTTAATCTCTTTAGTAACTCGTTTAATCCATTCCGTAAGACTGTTGGGTTTATTTATGAAATTATTCATTGTAGTTCGAGATTCCAAGGGAAACAAAGGAAGGAGAAGAGAAGGGACGACTAAGTTGGTGCGTAATGTCTAGGGATAGTGTTGGGTTAGAGTGAGATGAATAGGGCTTGTTAAAAAATGTAGGCTTGAGTTTGTCTAATTTTATGTTTAAATTAGACTGCCTATTCTAATAATTTGTGATTAGTTGATCTTCAATAAATTATGCAAGATACTTTGTTTTTCTTAAAAAAAAAAAAAAAAAAGAGAAGCTTTCTTGAATTTCTAATTGCGAAGAAAGAAACTAAAAATGATTCTGTTTTTAACATTATTAGACATATATCATCAGTCATATACTTCTGTCTAATATAACATAAAGAGCAAAGAATAATAAATCTTTGATTCCTAACATGCAGGTCTGATCACACCATAGAAGAGAAAGAAGGGGAAGGACACAACGGCTGCATATGATCTCCAAAAGGCGAGCAGTTCGGGAGCAGTGATAAAACGCTCCTGGTAAGTGGGCAGTTTATCCACTCACAAGAATATATATGGATTGATTTAATAATAATAAGTGTTTGAAACGTAAAAACAAGGGGTTGATTTGTCAATAATCATTATCTTGGACACACAAACTGGGGTTCTTATAGATAATCAATGGTACTTTTGGGGACAAAAACTGAATGAGACACACAAATCGATGCAAATTTTTACTTTTTGGCAGAGATCACATGTTTAATAGGGACAAAATGGTCATTTCAGTATATCTACATACACAAACAGGGGTTAGTATAACAATAACAGTATCAAACACATAAATAAGGTTGATTTATCAATAATCAGTGTTTTAAACACACAAACAGAGGTTTTTATAAATAAGCAATTGTATTTTTTTGGGACAAAAACTGAACGTGACACACAAATCGATGCAACATTTAACTTTTTTTTTGCAGAGATTACATGTTTACTTTTTGACAAAAAATTACCTTTTTATATTTTTATTTAATCATAAAGTTTTTTTTTTTTTACATAAAAGTAACTTTTTGAACAAAAAATAAAAAGAATTCATTGTGAGTCGGCATGAGCATGCCGACTCACAATGAGTGTTTTTTCATTCCTCGCAATTCAGTAGTATATGCTATCTTATACATCTCAGATGGATTTACCTCTAAATTATGAGCACGTAATATTGCTAGAATATGGTACTCCCTCCATTTTTTTAATAGTTACACTTCACTTTGGGGAGAACTAAAGAAATTCTACAAAAAGCATCAAAGAAGTACAACTAAAGAATAATTGGTTTTTGGAAAATGTAAAATAACCATTAAAATATTGTAGAAGAGATAAAATCAGGGTAAGTGAGAACGAGGGGGCGGATGCAGGATTTTAAATTTGGTGGGGCCTTAAATTACAAGGATATTTATAATACCGTATGTTATTGCTCCTTCAAACATGGCAATGAATAATCACTTAGATAATTAAGTATATATTCCTTTCAAAAAAAAAAAAACCCATATATGTAGTAACTTACAATATTAGTAACCTAGCTCATAAGGGCTACCAGAATAGTCTCATTTAGCGATAACCTTCATCTTACTATAAGTAACTTACAATATTTTATAAGAGGTTATTGTACAATTTTAGTTATACTTTGAACGAAACCCAACATGTTAGATGATATCACATTTCTTTCTATATTCTCAATCAAAATATTATATCAAACATAATATTTATATAAGTATTATACAAAATCAAATCGTTCAAATTATTTGAAAAAGTAGTGAGTCATTATGAGAAATATGTACTATAAAAACATGATTAGTGTCTTAGAAACTAAAAGCTGGACATAAAATAAAAGAAAAGGTTGCAATCATATAAGTAATGAAGAAAAGAAATAGGAACGAAAAGAGGAAGAGTAAAAACAAAAGTAAAATAAAAGAAAAGATTGCAATTATATAAGTTATGAAGAAAAGAACTGGAAATGAAAAGAGGAAGAGTAAAAGACAAAAGTATAAAGAAGTCAGTCAGTTAGAAAAATGGAAATAAAAGAGGAAGGGAAAAGAGTATAAAGAAGGACTAGAAAATTTGGTAACGAGGCAAAAAATGTTCACAATGTGAAAATCAATTTCGAGAGTCGAACCAGGGACTTTTCAGCAAGCTACCAACGCGGAAGGAGGACTGTGCCAGAACCTTGTAACTGTATTTATCTATGTGCGAAATTATCTTTATCTCTTACTTGAATATGCCTGACTTACAAAAAAGAAAAAAAAAATATTTTTTGGGGGGGTCCCAGGCCACCCAAGACCCCAAGTCGATCCGCCTCTAATGGGAAGTAAGGTTTTAGGCGAATTAATAAAATGGGTAGTAGGGTATATGAGGTTGAAAATTGTAAAAAGTTGATGTGATAGGTTATTATATAAAAAAAAAAAAAAGTGAGAGTGTAACAATTAATTAAAACGGTCAAAAAAAAGAAAGCATAGTAATTAAAAAAAAAAAAGAGGGAGTATTTCACATGATATAAAAGCTTATTTGCTATCAGGATTGTGTTTGACATCTTTAATTTCATAGATTAATCTCAACCAACATGAGCTATTATAATTTCATTTTCAAAAGAGTTGGCAGATGCTTACTTCAATTTTTTCTAAAAATCCGAACATTATCTCGACGCTAGGGTAGATGGTATTTCTTTGTATTATGCATAATTGATAAAATATATTATCAAATTTGTTGCTTCCTTGTCAAAAACCTTATAATTAGATTTATGAATTAAACAAAAGTTGATTTGCCTTCAGGCTCTAGAATTTCCAATTTTGTTTTCATACTAAAATTGCTATCTGTTTGAAGCTTACAATTCATGATTGTAGTTGGGTCCCATATTGTATCAGAAGTCGTACGTAACTGTAGTGTGAGATTGATAGATTTAATATTATAGTTTTAGAAGGTTACTGAAAGTCTGCCAAATAATGTAGATATAGATGAGCATATGAACATATCTACTAGACTACTACTGCTCGCTATTATATTTTTTGCACTTGCATTATTCATTTGTCTCCTAATACTGTTTATACGTTTATATTTGGAAATAACTCGCCAATATTGTAAAACATTTCTTGCTCACTACTAAACAGTTGGGATTTTGCTCACCCTCTCATTCAAATAAAAGTTTACTCTAGTATCTCTCATCAAATCAACATTTTCGATAAAAATTAAACCACATACTTGTTGGGGTTAGGAGCGCAAGCGGAAGATATTGATAATGAGAAAAAATAGGTAAAAGATGGACAAGATAAGTAGTAATAAACACACACAATTTAACGTGGAAAAACCCTCAAAAGAGGTAAACAAAAACAACAACGACGAGCATTGATATTATCCAATATATGAAACTTGAAAAGGTATGAGACTACAACCTCGAAGGGTAACAAGAGTATGGTATGACTCTCTAACCAATATTGGATCTAATTCTCAAAGAGATTTGGTAATCTCCCAAAGGAGATGTATAGGAGTATTCTCTCTAAGAGCTAATATGTGTGTATGGTACTCTTGGTACACTTGGTACAATTGTAAGTATATGCTAAGTGGGAATTTATAGTACACGCAAGCTTGGAGGTCAAGCATATTAGCACAAGCCTGGGAGCCCAAGAATATCATAATCCTTGGAGGCCAAGGATCTTCAAAAGTCTTGGAGGCCAAGTATTTGGTATATATGTGTGGATTTCCTTCGAGACTTACAAATCAAGCTTGAATTAATTAATGTGGACAATATAAGTAGTAATAAACTCATACAATTTAACGTGGAAAACCCCTCAAAAGAGGTAAAAAATACCCACAACGACGAACACTGATATTATCTAATATATGAAACTTGAAAGCGTATGAGACTACAACCCCGAAGGGTGACAAGAGTATGGTATGACTCTCTAACTAATATTAGATCTAATTCTCAAAGAGAGTTGGTATTCTCCCGAAGGAGATGTATAGGAGTATTCTCTCTAAGAGCTAATATGTGTGTATGGTACTCTTGGTACAATTGTAAGTCTATGCTAAGTGGGAATTTATAGTACAAGCAAGCTTGGAGGCCATGTTGGAGAATTTGAGTATAAAGTAAGGTTTACTTCATGATATATTGTTTGAGTCACTTGATTATGGTGTCGTAATTCAAACAATGTATGTAATATTATATGCTATACAAGTCGTGGTACGTTTTGTATGTTGTATTACACGGATCGCTTCCCACGACTGTCGAAACATGCACAACTTTGAGGGCACGCACCTCGCGAGAATGCTCGCACCTCGCGAGCCATGGATGAGCAAGCCTGCAGACTAGGCTTGGAAGTCAGGGAGCCGTCGTACCCCGCGACCGTTGCAGGATAGTGAGCTCGCGACTCGGGAGCTTCGTCGCACCTCGCGACGTGCGTCAGTAACACGTATTTTCGCGTGTTATCTGACGGTTAACACGAGGCATTGTGTTGTTTCGTTCGAATTTCCTGAAGCATAATAGCATTGATATAAATATGAGGGCACTCATATGATGGAGGATATGTTGAAAAACTCTCTCTCACATGTTGTCACACAAATCTCTCAAGATCAAAACTTGAAATTGTTCATCATTCACAGTTCTCACAAACTCATTTCCAAATGATAGTTTTCATAATTAGCGTGACCACCAGGCCCGTCCCTAAGCCTGGGCAGGAGGGGCACCCGCCCAGGGCCCAGGGAGAAAAAGCCCAAGGTGCTGGTTTTGCAATCTGTGACTTAGATAAATTAAACCGCATGCATTATAGTTACCAAAGTATATAGTGTTAGCTCTTTGGTTAACTGCTTGACATAATTATGCCATTGTATTTCCGCATCCCTGGTTCGAATGCCAATAAAACTTTTTTTTTTCTGCTTTCTATTTTTTCTTTTTTGGTTTTTTTTTTGGTTTTCTTTTGTTTCCAATGATTTTAAATAGTTGTAGTTTCTATTTTTTTTTTTTTGGTTTTCTTTTATCATCAATGACTTCAAAATAGCTACCTAATCTTTAGTAAGTGGGTTTTTTTTTCCTTCTCATATAGAGTACTAATTATGTCCCTTTTGCTATTTCATACCCCCTTCGATATTGTATAATTCACTTTTTACGTTTACATTGTTCATTTACTCTACTTCGACAATAATGTTACTAATTAATAAGAATAAATGTTCACATGAAATGCTATTAAAATTATCTTGATGTGTACATTCAAATTATTATATTTTATGAGAATTGTACAATCATTGATGTAAGATAGTCAAAGATATTAGATAATATTATATTTTACCAACGCAAGATATGACTTAATTTAGGAAGACAAGTCATAGAAATATAACCATCAATTCGAACTTTGACCATTATTATCTTTACATCAATATATGTTAAGAATAGTAGTTGATATTGGGAAGGGCCCATATTTCTTAGTTCGCCCAGGGCCTCCAATATGTCAGGAATGGGCCTGGTGACCACTTGTATCTCGAAGGTGAATTCCGTGAAACTCGTGCTATACGAATAGGGTCGGAATATTACTTTTGGGAAAGTGCATCACGCCTAGAAGATTGATCATCTTGTGACCCTTGTTGTTTTCGTAGTTTCCCTAAAAATCGAAAAGTAACAGACTTGCAAGATGACTTCAATTCGTGAAATGTTTGCAAATTTTCACAAACTTGACAAGTTTGAAGGTGTTGGCTTTAGAAGATGGCAAAAGAAGATGCATTTCCTCCTTACTTCTCTAAGTGTGGCATATGTCCTAAGCACTTCCAAACCCGAGGAAGTGGAGAATGAAACCGTTGAAGCAATTAGGAAGAGAAACAAATGGGAGAACGATGATTACATTGTTGTGGTCACATCCTTAACGGTATGTCTGATGCTTTGTTTGATATTTCTCAATTTGTTGAATCTACTAAGATTCTTTGGGATGAACTAGAAAGTAAGTATATCGGCGAAGATGCTTCTAGTAAGAAATTCCTTGTTAGTAATTTCAATGCCTTTAAAATGGTAGACTCTAGGCCGTTGATGGAGCAATTCCATGAAATTTAAAGAATCTTAGGGAGTTTTAAGCAACACAACATTGTAATGGATGAGACCTTTGTTGTTTCTTCTATAATTGACAAATTGCCACCTGGTTGGAAGGATGTTATAAATTCTTTAAAGCATAAGAAATATCACTAGTGGGAAAAAAGGCAAGGGCCGCGGTTTATTGAAAACTGCAACCCTTAATGTGAAGGGCTGCGGTAAGCCCTAAAGCCGCAACCCTTTAAGATAAAGGGCTGTGATTTTTGGGCTAACCGCAACTCTTTAAGATAATGGGATGCGGTTTTCGGCCAACCGCAGCCCTTCAGCGGCCCAAATACACAGTCCACACGCTATAATGAAATCCACATCCCTACATTTCTCACCCCTCTCTCTCTCTCACTCTCTCACTCCGGCGCGAAAAGAACTCTTCCCCGGTGAAGCTCAACCGACGATGCTCACTATCTCCTCAAACTCCAGCGACGCTCACTCTCTCCTCAACCTCCTGCGAGCCTGCGAAATTCTCAACTTCCGGCTACGCTTGCAAAATATCCGGCGGGATAGGGTTTCATTTTTCAGGATTTGTCGTTTATTGTAAGTCAAAACCTTCTTCTCCCTCTTTAGTTTGCTTCCTTCAGTCCATAGCCCTAAATTTCTAATTGATTCTGTGAAAACTCGAACCCTAGAATTTAAATTAGGGATTTTCGATTTTGCCTCTTTTTGCTCGAAATTCTTGATTTTCGAGGTTATGTTTGATTGTTTGGATTACTTAATTCTTTCGGTTTATGTTTTATTACGCTTTGTAACGAATCTACGAATCAAGTTTATCGAATTTTCTTTAGTCTAGTAGTATTTCCTTTGTCTCGATCATATGTCTGATTTTGTTTGCATTTGTGTTCTCTGTTGATAAACTTGTTGAACTTTCTATTAGTATTCTGAATTTATTTTGTTAGGTATAGTGTTAACATATGATTGCTAAATTAGATTCAACTATTGATGATGATTGGAGATAACTCATTAGTGTTGGATAATGCATATTGCATAGCTAGAGAGTTATATTAATGTTCAAAAGAGAATATCTAGCGGCACAAGATTGTTAATTTCAGCGGGGGATTCGTGAATTGTGAAATTGACCATCCGATTTTTGTTTCGAGGAGTTTGACCTAGTTTGTATAGAGCAGCAATAGATACTTTTTAGGTCCTTTATTTTGCCTTAATTCACTACTGTAACCAGTTACCGCTGCAAATGCCATTTGAATTTTTGGTGATTATTTACAAAGTTGGATGCTGTGTCTGGTTGGAGTCTGACATTCTTGTCGTTGATCACGAATTTGTCTTGTTAAAACTTATCCTTGCATGAAGAAAACATGTTTGTATGCAGTTGCCAAAAACTCTTTCTGGTTTGACTGATTTCTTATTCAATAAAAGGTGTGCCCCTCTCTCTATCCTTTACTCCATTCTCTGTATGCAGTTGCC